>OY728119.1:31395052-33895052 GCA_963277665.1 Viscum album | reverse complement strand
ATTTGCTACGTTTAATGGAAAATATGTAAATTCAAGGTAAAATTAATATTATAATAATATAAAAATAACATAACACTTGTCCTAACCTTATTGGATGAGTCATGGACGACCTATAAAATCCTTGGGTGAGACTTTTGGCCTTTGAAAGCTATTTGGGTATGAAAATGACATTAATAATTTTTTTTAAAGTAAAAAATTAAAATATCATAAACATGTATTGTTTTGATAAAAAAAATTTAAAGTGAAGTTATTTAATTTATATATTTGACTATAAATATTAATTTGAAAGGAAAACTTATTTCCTACATCATGTTATTTTATTTAAAAAATTTATACATCAAATAAATAATATTATTTATGACAAAATAACGATGTCGTGTTTACCTCATTAATGAATTATTTAAATAAATATGATTATAAAAATTAAAACAAATATCCAAAACCCATCCAATTATTTTTAGATTTTTTTATTTTGAACATGAGTCATCTCATATTCATCTTTGATGTGTTTTGGACATTTGGAAACCGAAAATAATTATACAATAAAATAATATTTTCCAACATTCATAAAGAGACCATCGTCCCCCTTATTAAAAGCTCTCACCTGTAAATCTTTACTCACACCTCTCAATCCCCTTGGATAATCCAACATCTAATGAAATATGCTCTTAAGAGCCCTCCCTTCCACTTATAATCCATAAATTAGGAAGAAGGCACTTCAAGAAATCCTTTTGGTTCAAACCAAAGGGAGTTACCTGATTTAAGGGTAACGTCTTCTCTTAAGTTTCTTTATTTTATTTTATTTCTCCAACGACCAAAAATATTTTTATCACATTATTTTATAAAAACAAATGTATCATAAATATACAAGATTTTTTATATGATAAGTATTCTAACTACAATAACACACACCTCCGTCTAATGGGTAAACAACATACTATTTATGTGGACGGTGAACTACTACCTCACAAAATAATGATTATTAAATATTCTCCCACTAACTCATATGGTGGACATTAATATGGAACTATATTTACATGTGATATATATTATATTTATATTGTATATATTCATTTTTATTTTTCATTTATATCAAACCTTTATGGTTTCAATAATGGGTAAATACGATAATTTCATTTGAGGAAGTGCATAATACCGCCCCCTCAAAGTGATATGACTCATTAATTCCATACATGGAACATATAAAGGATGGAATTAATGAAATTATATAGGATATTATACAATAAATTTAATATACCAATGTATTATTAAGTTTTCATTTCATAAAATATGAAATTGAAATGAAAGTAGCGTTCATGCGTACGTACAACTTACCAACTCCAGGAATGGTGCATTTAATTTCATATAATCAAATGTTATGTACAATTATAAATACATATATGTATACTATATATTTATGACAATGAGCCTATACCCAAGTGGTAAAGGCTCCTTCTTAACAGTATTGTACCAACGATGACGCTGTAGCAGCGAAGGCACTGTAGTAGGTACTGTAGTGGAAGCGGTACTGTAGGAGCATATGTATTGTACCAGTAATGTTCACTGAGGGGTATTTTGGGCCCAAAAATGGGCTTTCAAGTACTGTATTCAGGCCACTTGGCCTTGGGCCTTCGGGCTATGTAATTTTTCTCCCTCTACCCAGTCTTAAAGAGGTCTTTTCTTTAAATGATAAATTGAGGCTTCCACCCCAAACATTTAAAAAGAATATACTATTTATATAAATGATGTATATGATATATAAATCATTAATATGAATCTGGAGAAAATGTAATTTCGACCACATGAACAAATTTTAATGATAAGAAGTTCATTTTTGACTCATGTACAAAATATCGAAAAAATGACTGTTATTAACTTAAATGATTGCATAATGATTATAACATTGAAATAAGAGATATAAAAAGAATAATAAACTAGAAAAAGGTTCTTAAGAAATTATAAATTAACTTTATTTTATTATTCTAGAGATTAAATAATGAATAGGTGAAGTCGGACATGAGGTATTGGACTTCATGTCAATCTTCTTTCGTTGAGGCATGTTTTGTTTTATTTACAACTTTATTTTATACGATGTATAAACACCTTTTAATTTACATTTCATTCAAAGTGAATCATTTTAAACAAGGTGTTTTACTAAACAATAAAAAAGAATATTTCTTTTTAACTTAAGCGGTGACAACAACCTTTTCCACCGCCATGAGTATTATTTGATCTTTGGCTTCCTTAACAAGCTTCAATGTGTTTAAAAGTAAAATAAATACCATATAATCTTATATGTATTTTGGTATTGAAAATGGTTTTGATAATTGATTTTTTATGTCAACATATTTAAATGATATATTGTGATTGAAATGTGTAAATGTTATCTTTACCTTATATTTGTTTTATGTGTTATGAATATTTTATAGTTCTTAGACATCTTTTACATATACAGGTAGTTCCATGATAAACCTAGGGTGGGTGAGCCTGAAATAGATCTCCAATGCATTGGGTAACATGACAGTGGTAAACGATAATGTTTCTCCTAAGAGATTTGGGGAATATATGGGGATGGGAGTTCCAAATGTTACTCCCTATGTAGTTGTGCAAGCTAAAATGTAAGTATGTTATAGATGCAAAAGGTTACCTTTATGATTTATGATTTCTAATTTTTATTCATAAATCAGATGATTTCATGAGGTATAAGCTTATTCATGGTATGTATTTATAGACTAATGTTTTATTTCTTTATTATATAATCCTTATTGATTTTTTTCCTCATCCCATGTTTTGGAATGTTTTTCAGAGGACTTAAAGATGAATAGGGTCAATGATGGGATCAAGGAAAAGTCATGTTGTCTAAAACATGGAACTATAAATGACTCGTTCTTTCAAAATATTTTATTTTCTAAAAAATGAAAACTGAGTAGAAGTTTCTAATTTGTAATTTTTCAGAGGTTATGTAATAGTTATGGCCTAATTCTCTAAAAATATAAACCTGAAAAGATCCTCAATGTGAATTTTTTATTTCATTAAATATTGAGTAATGTTTTAAGGCTGGATCCTTATATTATTTTTGTGTTTTCATTGATACATATCCTCTTATTTCTCATTTCCCCTATATGGCATGTTATCTCCATGCTTTTAATGGAGTTTTCTTGGTCGTTGGATGGTGCAGTTGTGTCGTGACGTCCTCGGGCGGATGCAGTTGTCATGTGGGAGGAGATCATAATTCGTTGAGTGGATCATCCTCGTATAAAGAACGTCAAGAACTGTTTGAGGTAAGGGATTCATTTCCTCTCTTTTCTTTTATGTGAAACTGTAGAGTTATCATGTTTTATCCCACTAGATCATAATGGAATTGATATAATAAATATTTTAACTGGATAATTAAATTGATATCGATTGTTTTTTTGCCTCTTGTTTTTCTAGATAGTGCAACTTCTATACTTTCTTTGTTTATATTTTTGTTCTTAATGGAAATTGTTAATTAATTTAAAGGTATAATTAATTAATAACTCATTAGTTAAAGATAAAAAAGCATTTGAATGAATCTCGTAGTAG
The DNA here is from genome assembly GCA_963277665.1 of Viscum album. NCBI lineage: Eukaryota > Viridiplantae > Streptophyta > Magnoliopsida > Santalales > Viscaceae > Viscum > Viscum album. The sequence continues at coordinate 33,891,488 of OY728119.1, read as the reverse complement.
TTGTTGTAATTTTATTGATGCAGTCAGCATGTTTAATCAATTTGTGATAACTTAATATTTAGGTTTCCCATAGTTGGAACCTCCAAATAATAAAATTGTAAATACCAGATGAATTAAATGACTGGTGTTTTGATACTAGATAATGCCTCATAGGGTTCTAAGTTACCCTCTTGCTTGATTAAGGGCTAAGAGACCATTTGATATATTGTTTGTTTTCATGCTTCTTGTATTGTGATGTGACCCTAGAAGGTAGTTGTGATCTGTGGGGGCTGGGTGGCCTATTGTTTGTGGTAGTAGTTGATGCCTAGAGTGGCAAGATGCATTAGTTTATGCATTTCAGTGTCAGGGAGAACACCAGAGACGATGGAACGGGTTGGATGTGAATGTTTGGTTGCTTGTTGTTTCTTGTTTGTTATTTATCTTTATTACTTTCCCCATTGATCAAGGAAGATGGTTTTCTTAACCTCCTTCCAAAAGGGGTGAAGATTCACTGGGTATGCCACGTGCTTTCTGCGTTTAACTTCTTAAGGGAGGATGGGACTATTCCCTTGCTATTGGGGTAAAATACTTGATAGGTACTTCATCTACACACCTTGTTGAGCCCCTTGTGTTTAGTTGATAAGAATGTTGTTCTAGAATGCCTCGGAATATAGGAAAGTAATAATGTTGTTAATAAATGATTGAATAAATGATGTTATCCCCTGTGGTTGGAGCCTATTGTGACATAATGTTAGGGTCTCAAATTAAAGGAACAATGGACATTTGGTGTGATTGTGATGAAATATAATGTGGAAACTGTCAATAATTAATTAGTATTTAATGAAATAATGAACGTGAAAGGAAAATGATAAAAATTTAATGAAGGAATATAATTAATCTCTTTAATTGGTTGAGTGATTATAGGATACCTAGTCTTACAAGTGGTAGTCGGGTGTCTGAGAGACATTAGTTGTAGTTGAGTCTAAGAATAGGTTATCCCATAGTGTGGTTGTGATCTATAGTTTATTATGTATTTTTTGTGTTTCTATACACTAATCCATACCATCAGTTAGGGAAACTAACACCCTAGGGATTTTGAGCCCTATGGGTGGGGGTGTTTTCCCCAACATCATGGTGGGAGGATAGATGGCTGACTACCCCCTTTGGCTCCTCTCTATTCTGCTAGTAGTTACTTTTCCTGGTAGGAACAATAGTTAGTTTTCCCCAGATATGTGTGTATGGGGATTTAATGGCATGTGGTTATTCACACACATATATTTTGCATATAGTTTCATATTAACTACAATAGGTATAATGTGTATAGGCTGTGAAGGCTTGAGGGTACTTACTCATTGTATGGGATGTAATGGATTGGGGTATAATGGCTGACGTATGATACCCATTATACGAGATGAGGTGGATCCCGGAAACTACCTGGTTACATTGCTTACATGGACGTGGTGGTTTAGTGGTGCTTCGCCTAGGTATCTGTGGGAATTCCTTTCTAGAGAGAGATTCTTAGGACATACGATGTTAGGGTAAAGAGGAAAACCAATGGGGATGTAGTAGTGGGGTACCCCTGAAATTATTTTTTATATTATATACTATTGTGTGTGATACTTGGTGAGAGCATCCATGGTCAGGCTGGGAACTTAGTATACCTGTTTAGGTGACGAGTTAGTTCCACTTGTTGTTTACTATTCATTAGCAAGCTTCCTTTACTTTTCATAAGAGGCTCTAGGGAGGATCCTACTGATTATACTGTTATAATCACCCTATTTATATATAAACTATTTTTCAGGTCACATGGAGTAGGTTGGAGATCTAGTTGATTTATACTAGCTTGGGGTTGCAAGAGCTATTTTGGCTTGTGGTTACTGGTATTTTTTTCATTCCTTTGGTACTTTCCGTTTTCCCTTTTTACTTGTATTATTTTTGCATGACATTAAATATGTGTACTAGGGTTCTCTTTTATATTTCAGTCTGAGTTGGAGTTGGTTGGTGTATATCTTATCTCTCTCCTTTTCATGTTTTCTCTTAGAGGGCAATGCCTCCCATTTGTGTGTTTAATATACACGTGGTTCTAGTTGCCAACTCGGGGCCTACTGGAGTCGGGAATTGGGGGTCATTATCTCTTTTCTCATGTTACTGGCCCAAGAGGGTTGCACCTTGTGAAGAGGGGGTCCTAAAAGAGTAGTACCAGAGGCCTGGTTGAGGGATAGTATGGAGTTTTTTGTTAGTAATAGCTGAGGTTGCATGGGTTGGTAGGTCAACGATATCAGTCATGTTTAGCAAGTGATGTAAACATTGGAGACTGGATAAGACATAGGTGTTTTGGTCCCCCCTATGATATGATGCATGGACCTTGAAGTTTAAAATGGATACTATACAAGGTGATACTAGTTGCAGGGTAGAGACCTATGAAAGGATCATGCATCATTCTTCATTGTGCCTGTGTTTGAATGGGGAGACCATGTGATAAGTTATCCTAAAATGAATAAAAGAAAAAATTAAATAATTAATGTTTAGTCTTCAATATTCTAGGTTCAGAAGCTATAACTATTTTTTATTTTACTGGTATGGCTCCAGGTCAACATCCTCATCAGGATCACATAGAAGATGTCTAGTAGGCTATTCTAGCAGATCACTGCAGGGTAGAGGTTGACGATGACAAAACATGGAGGAGGATACTACAAGATTTTTAGAGACGGAGTCTACAGAAGTACGAGGGCTCTGTTTCAAATGCAATCACCGATGACTGGTTGGTGGAGGTTGAGATAGGATCTAGTTCAATCTATGCTCAGAAGGAGAACTGGGTTTCCTTAGTTTTGACAATCCTACATGGAGCAACAAGGCAGTGGTGGTTGGTTTTCCATGGGGATCACGAGGAGTCAGTGATCTCATGGGAGGATTTATGAGATATGTTTAGAGTTGAGTTTCTCTCTTCGACAGTGAAGGCGTCCAGTCTCTAGGAGCTTCATACCCTTCCATAGGTGAGCTCCAATGTGTGAGAGTTTGGAATCCATTTCAGGAACCTTCAATGATATGCTCGGGACCTGTTTCTAGATGATGAGGCTAGGGCAAGGCATTTCGAGGAGGATTTGCATCCATAGATCCAGCGCTAGGTCACCCCGTTTATACTAATGAAATATCATGAGGTGATGGGGAGGACAAAGGTCATCGATAAGACATTGGATAGAACCAGATCATCCCGAGAGGGGAGTCATCATGATTCCTCACAAAGAAAAGATGTGGTCTGGGGTTCCCAGTTTTTTGGGTAGAAGAGTTTCTATTCGTCTATGGGTAGGTCCCAGCCCTCAACATTTTGTTTCTCCTTGGGAACTGTATCTCAAACATATTGTATGGTATCAATCAATTTTTTTTACTTATGGTGGTCGATTTCATCAGTAGGGAGGGTGCCCTACCTTCTAGAGAAGCCATCGTACACTCGGTATTCCGCTCTAGGTTCCTCTATTAAGGCAGTTTCAGCCGAGGCAACAACAACATGTTTCACTAGCTTTGAATCAGATGAGGGTAGATGGGGCAGGAAGAGGACAACCCTGTGATACTCCCAAAACTCAATGATTAGAGTACATCCATGGTGGTGGTCATCCTCAGGATCAGAGAGGTCGTGGAAGAGGTCATGGTTAGTTTTATGCTTTAGTGTTGCCATCGCCATGTGATCTAGATGCCGTTTAAGGTAACCTTTTCTTTTTTTCTACATTATTTTATGCCTTGTTTGATTCACGATTGACACACTCCTTTATATAACTGCCCTTTTCCATGCTTTGGGACTTGTTCTAGAGAGGATTCCAGTGCCCTTGTCTTTGACTACTCTAGTTGTTGGTCAAGATGACTTGTTTGAAGTATATAGAGAATCTGAGCTAGTGCTGGGGAAGCACCACTCTTAGGATGATTTTCTTTGTTTACAGATACAACCATACGATTTCATCATTAGCATGTATTAGTTGTATTTGGTGAAGGATATCATGGATTTCATTAAGAAGGCATGTTGTGTTGATCTATACGGATGGAGATCCAGTGGTGTTTCTTGGTGAGCGAGACACTCAGATGGGTCAGAGGCATGTTCCATCCTTATAAACCTTTATGGATGAGATGATATTGAGTTCATCATAGGTTCAGTAGTTGGTGTTTTCTAGGGTCATAGAATAGTATCATGATGTCTTTCCAAAAGAGGTTCTATCATTACCCCCTCAGCGAGAGATCGAGTTTGGGATCGAGCTACAACTAGGATCATCTCCTATATATATGTCTCCATAGAGTATGGACCCTTCTTAGTTACAATAGAAACATATACAAAATGATTATCTATTACAATGTGGGTTTTTTTGGCCAACTATGTCACCCTAGGGTGCACCGATTTTGTTCGTGAAGAAGGCTGACGGCATTTTGCGATTGTGTATTGATTATCGTCGCTTAAAAAAAGTGATAGTGAATAATCGCTATCCTCTTCCATGGATGGATGGTTCATTCGATCAACTGAAGTGTGAGAGATGGTTCTCAAAGATCGACTTGCGGTCAGGATATCATCAGATGCGTGGGAAGGATGAGGATATCCTGAAGACTACTTTCCACTGTCGTCATGGGTATTATGAATTCGTTTTAATGTAATTCGGTGTGACGACTGATCTAACTATGTTTATGGGATTGATGAATGTGGTAATCTGTGAGTTCATGGATATGTTCATGGTGGTTTTCATTGACGACATCCTTGTGTACTCCACATCATAGGAGGATCATGTAGAGCATCTGCATGCCGTTTTTGGAGTTCATCGTCAACATTAGATTATTGGGAAGTGGTAAAAGTGTGAGTTTTGGCCCCAAGAAATTTATTTCTTGGGGAATGTTGTGTCTCAACCTGGAGTAGCAGTGGATCCATAAAATATAGAATCATTTGTGTCTTTTGAATTCCCCAAGATAGTAGCAGAGGTACGGAGATTCCTTGGTATTATTGGCTACTACAAGAGGTTCTCAATCGATTTCTCTCGGGTTGTGACTCCATTGATAGCATTGACCAAGAAGGATCAGTAATTCATATGGATTGATCAGTGTCAGGAATCTTTCGAGTATCTATTTCAGATGTTAGTAGGTGATTCAGTTCTTTGCCTCCCAGTAGAGGGAGTTCAGATGCTTCACATCTGGGGTTATGTTGTGTTCTGATGCAGGAGAGATGTGTTGTTTCTTATGGATCTCATTAGTTTTATCCCCATTATTGTAACTATTTCACCCAAGATATAGAGTTGACAGTCATGGTTTTTGATCTGAAGTTATAAATACATTGCCTCATTGATGAGTGCTTTGTGATTTTCACAGATCATAATAGTATGAGGTATATTTTCTCCCAATGTGACTTAAACTTGCGACAGTATCAGTTGATGGAGTTCTTACCGGAATACGACATTGAAATATCATATACACCTATAAATGGTAATGTTGTAGTTAATGCATTGAGTAGGAAGTCACGTAGTGATGTAGTGCATGAATTTGGTGATTCCTGGAGAGTTATGGAAGAACATTTATCATTACATCTCAATATGGGGAAAGTTGGGGGGAGAAGATGATTTCTTTCAGATGAAGGCGCAGTCATCTCTATTGCAATAGGTGGAAGAGTTCTAGCTGGGGGATCTTGAGGTGCTGGTCTGGAGAGACCGAGTTGTTTACGGTGAGGCCCCTGATGGTTGGTCTGAGGATAAACAACATCGAGTTTTGTATCATGAAAGGCTATTTGTTCCCTTGACGATGCATGGGAGAGTTCTCATACAGTTCCATAGTTATCCTTTAGCGGTGCATCCTAGTGTGAAAAAGATGTACCGAGCCTTGAAGAGTCAATTTTGGTGGCCTGGGTTGAAGCGTGTAGTTGTGGAGTTTGTGTCATGATGTTTTGTCTATCAAAAGGTGATGGTTGAACACCATTTTCCAGGTGGTTTGATCTAGAAATTAGATATACCTCAGTGGAAGTGGGAGGAAATATCAATGGACTTCGTTACTGGTTTACCTTGAGTTCAGGGAGGACATGACACTATTTGGGAGGTAGTGGATTGTTTAACAAAATCATCCCACTTCATAGCGATCAAGGATTCAAGCTAAATGGATGTTTTGTCGAAGTAGTATCTAGAGGAGGTGGTGAGGCTTCATGGAGTCCCATGTATGGTAATTTATGATCGAGATCCTCATTTTACCTCTTGGGTGTGGGGAGGTATCCAGCATGATTTTTGTTCTCAGCTATGTCTTAACACTACTGTTAATCTATAGATAGATGGTCAGACAGAGCATACCAGCCAGACTCTTGATGACATGTTACACTCTTGTATACTGGATTTTGTAAGTTCATGGATGAGGCACTTACCTTTGGCAGATTTTGATTACAACAATAGTTTTCAATCCACCATTAGTATGGTGCCATATGAATCCTTGAATGGAAAACCATTCCATTTTCCATTGTGCAAGACTAGGGTCAGAGAGTCAGCAATTCTCAGACTAAAAGCAGTTCATAATACAACATAGATGGTTCAAGTGATTCATGAGGGGATTAATACAGTGCATGAACGTTGAAAATCATATGCCGATAAAAGGAGTAGACCATTACAGTTTGATGTTGGGGATCATGTGTTTTTAAGGGGACTCACCGTCATAAGAAATGAAGGTTTGGTCATGGGAGTAAGATTTCTCCCAGGTTTTCTGGGCCTTTTGAGGTGTTTTCTCATATTGGAGCTGTGGCATATTGATTATCACTTCCCCCATAGATGATCTGAATACATGATGTTTTTAATGTGTCACAGCTCCATCGTTATCTCTATGATGACTCCCATGGCATCTATTTAGGAGAGACCGATGTAGATGGTTGTTTCCTCACGGAATCAGGGGATGACCTCCTGGACGGGAGATTCAAACGTTCCGATCAGTTTCTAGCGGGTTTGTTCGTAGAACCGGAAACATCCAATGATTCCACATCCTTTCGGACCTACTTTCCAAAGGCAGGCGCTCATTAGCTTGTGGACTAATGAGGCTTAGGAATTTGCATTGGTCGAGAGGATGGGAGGTCGGACTCATCACACCTTTTTGAGGGGAATTATTGTCTACTCCTGGACTCTCTTTATAGATTTAAGTTATGTTCGTGAATCCTTATTACATCACCAAGTATAAAATGAGATTTCCTTTAGTTTTAATAATCAATGATTAAATATGCACGAAATTTAGAGAATCTTTTATATGTATTTGAGGTTCTTCATCAATAGAGAATCATCTATATCTGTTTAGAGATTCTTGGTCAATGGTATCCTTGAAAACATTTATATAAAAGTCTCTTGGTCATTATGATGACCAGGCTGGTTTTAAAGCCACTCAGTGGGGCACTTGAAGTTTATCGTCATTCAGAAGGACAGGGATTATTTCAATGTTGGGATCGAACCCATAAATGGGCTACCTACGTATCCTTTGTTTTGGAAAAGGAATCAGAACCCACGTAGTTCGAGTAATGGAGTATGATGTTTATGATTGATGGCTCAAAGAAGAGTGTCATAATTACTTTTACACTCTAAGCTCACGTGAGTCATGCTCGGTGTGAGAAACAAGAGGTATTGGTAAAAATTAGACAATTGTGCCATGAAAGATGAAATCATAAGAAATTGTTTGGGGCTTAGGTATGTATGACTGCCCAGATAGATAAAGGTTTAAGATTCACTATTAGGGAGAAAATCCAGAAACAGGGTCCATAAAGGTATATGTGCTTTATGGAGATTTGAATACTCTAATCTTGGGGCTTACTCTTAAGGAGGATGCCCAAGTAAGGAGGGGACTTATGATTGGGTTTTACTCCTGAAAAGGAATCCCAAATCAAGGGTAAATTAGGACTGGTTAAGAGAAATTTAAGAAACCTGGGGATTACTCCTAAGGAGGATGCCCAAGGTTTATGACTGGGACTTATTCCTGAAAAGGAAGCCCAGGTTAAGGATTAAGGCTTGGGGCTTACTCCTAAGGAGGATAACCAAGGTTTATGACTGGGACTTATTCCTGAAAAGGAAGCCCAGGTTAGGGGACTTGGTTTGGGGCTTACTCCTTAAGAGGATGCCCATGTTGTGAGATTGGGATTGGGGCTTACTCCTAAGGAGGATGCCCAGATTAAAGGACTTATAACTGGGGATTATTCCTAAAAAGGAGACCCAGGTTAAGGATTCTCTCATCTTAAAGGATGAGGTTGAATGAATGAACTCTCCATATTTAGTGACATAAGGATATTTAAATCACTACGTTTTGAGAGATATTCCACAGAATTCCTTTAAGATAAGAAATTCAAATCAAGAAATCATGCCATAAGTGGCTTTGAATAGTGTCTTGAAGACTGAATCTTAAAAAGGAAAGGTGTGATGGCTTAAGAGGGGTGACATGGGCAAGATGGGCACCCAAAAAAGTAGGGGCGCACAAGTCTTGAAAGGCGCGCATGTATTGGTCGCACAAGTATACTTGCGCGACATGATGGGTACTTGCGCGATTCTCAATCTAAATTGAAATACTTGAGTGACTTCTTTTTAATCACTTTAGAATCCTCTTGAGGTTCTTCCAGAAAAGGGACGCGCAAGTTACATTTAAGGAAATAAGACGGCGCGCAAGTGTTTGATAAGTTTCAACACTTAGGGCTTCCTTCTTCTCTTTAGATCTTCCGTTCTAGGTAAAAAATTACCTTAGAAGTGTTCCGGAAGCTTTGAGAAGAGACTTGGGCGTCGGGAGCTTTAATCCGAGTTTCTGGAAAAAGATCCTCCCCGAATGGGGGGCCCACAGGGTCTATTTATAGGCAAAAGGATACCCCGTGCGGTTACCGGGTGGTTACCACTTATGTCGCGCAAGTCACTTGCACGACCAAGAGCGCCGCGCAAGTGTACTTGCACGACAGTAAGATAACTTGCGCGGTGAAGTTGCTGTTGATCCTTTCTTCCTGCCTTTGTTGATTTTTGATGTTTTCTTCAAAGGATGAATCACTTTGAGCTCGGATGTTCCCTTTTCCGATCTTTAGATTCTGTGACGAAAGGAGCGTCAACAAAAGTCCCCCCTCAGAGTTGGATCTGGAGAGAAATGAGGATTTGACTCTGAGGAAATCGAATACATTCAAAGGAAAAGGGTGGCGCGCAAGTGTTCAGTGCGCAGAGGGCGGCGCGCAAGTTTGCGTCGCGCAGGCCCTAAGCTCTCTGGATACGGTGCGCAGATAGGCCTCTGTGCCTATAAATACACGGCCTCACCTCCGTACAAGTATCCGGATTTCCGGACTTCATACCTTCTCGAGCTCTCACCGGGCAGGTCACCTAAGCCGCGCAAGTCTGCTCTATTTTCCTTGATGTCGCGCTCCTGTAAAGGTATTCGTACTTGTGCGGTTTATACTTGCGCGGCAAAAACTAGCGCGGCACGTGAATACTTGCGTGCCTTTGTTTAGACTTGCGCGACTTCACGCCTTGGCCATTTTTCAAATTTATTTCACAAATTTTATGAAAAAACAAACCTATTTAAGAGTTAGTTTATTCATCTTTTGTGCAGATTCAGTGGTTCCCAAGGGAATTGGAATGGCTGATGAACTGGCTAGCAAGCGGATTGATGATATGATGGACATCATTGGCCATGATTACTATGATATCTGCGACATCACTTTCCCAGATTTGGCTAAGTATTTGAAGAAATATCATCTTAACTTCCCACAGAGCATCTACTTGTCTCTATGTGGTCATGGTCACTTGCAAGGAGTCAATGTTCAAAATGCAAGGAACTATACATCTGAAATGCAGTTGTGCTGCTACTCCTTCATTTCAGTTATGTTGTGCATTAAGAGCAACAACAATGGTGTGAACATTCAAATTCTCCTTCCATACCATTTCCCTGCAGATATGAAAATGGCAAACCCATGGGCTGAAATGTTTTCCACTACCGGTTGGTGGAGAGAAGACAAACATGGTATTAGAGCAATATCTGAAAAGAGTACTCTCTCCAAATGGCTCTTTACTTCCAATGCTCCATTCTCAAATCCATGTATCCATCTTCCAAGTCTCTTGGACAGAAACAGAGTCACTGTTTGATCAGCAGAAAATTTTCTCAAACCGCACTCAAGAACATCCTCTTACAATTTTTTCAAGAAGAGATGGTATCACTGCATCTCTTTTTGTATCCAGTTGAATGAATGAATTCCAGGTGGTTGCTGATGAATCTCGGGATGCCGTAAATCAAATGAAGTGTTATGTTGAAAGCCTCTTGTAATTCTTGAAAAAGAGAAGAGACTCCAATCTGTGGATGTCCTTCTAACTCTTGTGTATCAATGAAAAACACTTTCGTCTTCAATTATTTGTACCTGCATTCTTTCATTACCTGCTTCAAATTTACTTAATCCAATGGGCTTAGTAAGCATAGTTTGATTTTTACTAGGATTATTACAAATAATCCTAAAAACTTTGAACCTTTGAACTGCTCAATATTACCTAAATCATACAAAAAATGTATATTTAGTGAGCTGGAACTTGACTTTTATTCAGAGTTCCTTTGTCTTTTGTGTGGCAGTTTAAAGTCATGCACGCCGGACATAAAGGGGCTAATGTTTAAGGTCGAAATAGATTTGACCAAAATGGATTAAAATTGATTCAATTCCTTGACAATTTATCTGAAAACAAATTACCATACTCAAGTATGATAGAAAATATGTAAACTATGGATTAAGAATATTTGAATCTGAGGAATGATATGAAAAAGAGCCAAAAGGCATTAGAAGAAGTAGTTTCCAAGAATGAAGTTACTATTATTTAACAAAACCCGTTAGGGGGTTGAAATATGCAGGGCCACCTATGGGAATTGGCTGCATGGTCAAATAAATAGCATCTTTTGGCTGACAAGTCTGTTATGTGGACTGTTTATGCAAGGCCACCTATGGGCACGTGCTGCATAGTCAGGCAAAAGAACTCCCAGAAATTTACTTTCCTAGTGTTAAATGCCAGTGAAAGTTTATGGAGATTCAAATTTTCTAAAGTATAGAGTTTGTTGTATGGAAAGAGGTACTTGAATATGGAGAAGATATTTCCGAACAAGAATATCGAAGAACTGGATGAACATCACTCCTACGAAGGTCTGACCCAAACGTAGGGAAGAAGAATAAACCATAGACTTGAATATTTTCAGATCATGAAAAAGGATATGGGACAAATATGTTAAGGATGGCTATTTTTTGCGGATCCCTACATACTGTCGTTTAAGACAAATAAGGACAAAAGAGGCATTCTTCTCAAGAATGAAGTTAATATTATTTAACAAAACCCGTTAGGGGGTTGAAATATGCAGGGCCACCTAAGGGCATTGGCTGCATGGTCAAATAAATAGCATCTTTTGGTTGACAAGTCTGTTATGTGGACTATTTATGCAAGGCCACCTATGGGCACGTGCTGCATAGTCAGGAAAAAGAATTCTCAGAAGTTTGACATTTTTGTGATTAGAAGTCATGAAAAGGGTTATGAAGATCTGAAAATATTTAAGGTTAGGATTATAACACATAAAGATGGGTATTGTCCAATGTATATAGAGATACATAGGTCAATGATAACCATAATCATGTTGTGGCTGGGTCCTGAATTGAAACTTGGACTTCACTACGTATCTCATAAGAATGAGAATCAATCCATACGTAGTTCTTGAAATTCTGTTTAACGTCGTGCAAGATGAAAGTATGAGTGATATTAGTTTAGGGTTATAGAATTCGGACCATAATAATGAATACACAGTGTGTGTTTTCATGAGGACCTTTCAGCCAAGGGACTGAAAGTGAAATTTGGGGTTAGGCCCAAAAGACTTGGGACCGGATTCGAGGGACACTCGAATGTTCCTACATATCCCATAAGGATGGGAATCAAGTCCACGTAGTTCTAGAACTACCCTTTGTACAAATTTGGTTCGTACATGTGAAGGGTGAAAGGGAACTTTAGTGCAATGATGGTTTAACCTGAGATAAAAAGTTTAGGCATTACCATGTATGTACGTAGCCTTTTTGAAATGAAACATGATTGAAAAATCAATGTCAATAATAGTTCTCTCTCAAGTGAGGATATCAAAGAATATTGTAGTTTATTGTCGTACCGGACAAAAGTGTTGTATAGTTTAACGTCATATAACAAGGACGAAAGTGAATCAATGTAAAGATATTGATTCTAGGTGCGGTTTCACGAATCAACATCATATGAGATGGTGGTGAACCGATGTGAAGAGATTGTTTTTGGGCTTGAACCCTGGGAGGTTGCCTACATACCCAGCCTGGAGGGAAAGGATAAAAGTCTGTGTAGTTCAATTAAAGAATGAATTAATGATCAAGTTGTTCTTAGGGACAACAATCTAATTAAAATGTTGTTGGGACTTACACATGGTTAGCGGCCCAAAGGGAGTGTTATGGTTGATGTTCGCTCTAAGATCACGTGAGTCATACTTGGTGTGAGAAACAAGAGGTAATAACAACCTTAACGATGCACAGTTTAATGTCATGTAGGACATAAAAAAAAGGGACTTTGCAGTTTAAAGTCTTGCAGTTAGGACTATTGGTGCTGCGCAGTTTAGTGTCATGTAGCAGGGATAAAATACAGTTTAATGTCATGTAGGACCTATCAAGGATTTTCTGTACAGTTTAGCGTCATGTAGTTAGGACGATGGGGATAAAATAGTTTAACGTCATATTGGACGAAAGGGGGACTGTGCAGTTTAATGTCATGCCGTAAGGACAAAATAACACACCATTTATGTCATGTTGGACGAATGTGTGAATAGTTTAAGGTCATATGCATGGACCGTGGATGGTGCAGTTTAATGTCATGCTGGACCTTTGATGATTATATAGTTTAATGTCTTTCTGGACGTGAGGGACTTTTATACAGTTTAGCGTCATGTAGTTTAGGACGTCACAGTTTAACGTTTTGCTGGACATAAGGGATTTGCAAATAGTTTATGGTCATATACATGGACCAGGGATGATGCAGTTTAAGGTCGTGCTGGACGGTTTAGGGAACTTTTTCACAGTTTAATGTCATGTGGGACGAAGTTGCAGTTTAAAGTCATACTGGACCATTTCTGTATAGTTTAACGTCATATAGAAAGGACGAACTGGTGTTGTACAGTTTAAAGTCATGTAGCTAGGACTAAGGTGAACCAATATGAGGATATCAGTTCTGGGGACTTTTTTACAGTTTATCGTCATGCTAGACGTTGGAAGTGCCGCATAGTTTAATGTCATGTTGCTAGGACACAATATAGTTTAATGTCATCTCGGACAAAATATAGTTTAATGTCATCTCGGACATATACAGTTTAGTGTCATGTAGGACATATTAGTAACCAATTTGACAGTTTAACGTCATGTTGGACGATAAGGGAACTGACACAGTTTAACGTCATGCTGGACGATGAAAGTGCCACACAGTTTAATGTCATGTTGCTAGGACAAAAATATAGTTTAATGTCATCTCGGACAATATAAGGAACTTCTATACAGTTTAATGTCATGTAGGTAGGACATAATACATTTTAATGTCGTGTGGGACATAGTTGCAGTTTAAGGTCATACCGGACCATTGCTTGTATGAACCAATTGTAATTCTTGGTTCTAGGGACCATATTTTGTGTTTATACAAAATATTTCTTCAGAAATCTGGCATTGGTTGGAGTCGTGATGTGTTCTCCATCCATTGAGATTAGAGAATACGCTCCATTGGAGTAGGCCTTATGTATTGAATAAGGTCTCTCCCATTTTGGTTCAAGATTGGGAGGCTTCTTTCCTGGTATCATTGGTGCTCTGAGAACCAATACCAATTCTCCCGGAATGAATGAACGAAGATGAACTTTTTTGTTAAAAGCTCGTGCTATTCGATTCTGATAGATTTCCAAGTGGTGAAAAGTGCACAATCGTTTCTCATCTAACCGTTCCAATTCATTCAACCGCTTTTGGGATTGCTCATCTGTAGATAACTTATCACAAATGACTATTCTGAGTGAGGGCAATTGAACTTCAATTGGTAAGACTGCTTCTGTTCCATATACCAATGAATATGGAGTTGACCGCGTCGCATTGCGAGTGGTAGTCCGATAAGCCCATAAAGCATGAAAGAGTTTCTCAGGCCATGACCTCTTATCTTTATCCACCATCTTTTGCAGTATATTTGAAAGAGTCTTGTTGAAGGCTTCTATCTGGCAATTAGCCGCCGCATGATATCGAGATGAATGGTTGGAATTAATGTTGTATTCTTGATACAATTTCTTTACCTCAGAAGAACAGAAGTTAGTGCCGTTGTCCATCAATATGGTATGAGGGACACCAAATCTAGTAATGATGTTAGACTTGATGAAGCTAAAAATGCATTTAGAACTGACTTCTTTGAGAGGTACTACCTCTGCCCATTTGGAAAAGAAATCAGTAGCAGTAAGAATGTACTTAAACTGCTTGGCCGTAGCTGAAGGGTAAGGTCCCACCACATCCATTCCCCATGTGGAAAATGGCCACGAGTATTTAGCTGTATGAAGCAACTATGGAGGTTGATGAATGAAGTTGGCATATACTTGGCATGAATGACACTTCTTTGTGAAATTAACACAATCTTGTATCATTGAAGGCCAAAAGTATCCAAGCCTTCAAATTTGATCAGACAGTCTATGTCCAGACTGGTGGGCACTACAGACTCCTACATGCACTTCTTTTATGACATCCATTGTCTCTTCACCATCAATGCATCTGAAGAGAACTCCATCAAAACCACGTTTGTAGAGAATTTTCTCGAGGTGGTTTGGGCTATCATAAAGAGTAAAATTGACCACACGTCGCCGAATTTGTTCTTTCTCGGCTCTATCAGGTGGAAGTGTTCCATTTTGAAGGTATTCCCTGATAGGTGACATCCATCCTGTAGTATGACCATACGATTCAGGAATGGGACTAATTTCATTAATTTCCTCTGTTCTGACTTGAACATAAGGTGAAATTGCACGACGGTGGGAAATATTGATGGTTGTCTCGTCCCGATTTGGATCTGCTAAAGCTGTAGCTATATTAGCCAGTGCATCAGCTTGATCATTTTTCGATCTTGGGACATAAGAAAATGTCGGTTCTGAAGGGAATTCCGACATTAACTCTCTGACGTAATCATACAAAGGGATTAATTCTTCTTTTCTGATGGCATAATCCCCATTGACTTGTTTGATTACCAGGTCTGAATCACCTTTCACCTTTAAGTGATTCACTTGTTCTTGAAGTGCTAACTCCAAGCCTGTAATGAGAGCTTGGTATTCAGCTTCATTATTGGTACCACCTTCCCACAACAAAAAGGAATAAGGTAACACTGCCTTATCTGGAGAAATGAGCACAATTCCTAAACCAACTTTGTTGAATTTAGGATTTTCCATTTTCTTTCCTGTTGGACTTCTAGAAGCACCATCAAAATACATTTCCCATGTTTGAGGACTCTCTTAAATAGAGAAAACTTCCTCATCAGGGAGTTCGATATCTGAATACGTGTCTTCTACTGAAGGATGTTCAGCCAGGAAATCAGCCAGAGATTGGCCCTTAATTTCCTTTTGAGACACATAGTGAATGTCGAACTGCTGTAGAATAACCGCCCACCTTGCCAAACATCCTGTAAGCATTGGACGACTAAGGATGAATTTGAGCAGATTATTACGAGATACCAATTGGACCTCATGATGTTGCAGGTAGTGTCTCAGTTTCTAAACTACAAAGATTAATGCTAGGCAGCACTTTTCAATACTTGAATACCGGGTTTCTGCTTCAAGCATAGTTCTACTGAGATAGTAGAGACTATTTTCATTCCCAGCATCATTCTTTTGAGCGAGAAAGGCACCCAATGATCGCTCTAAAGCTGTCACATAGAGGATAAGAGGTCTACCCTCAATAGGTGGCATGAGTACTGGTGGACTCAAGAGGTATTTCTTGAGGACATCAAATGATTCTTGACATTCTTCATTCCACTGGTAAGTGACTCCTTTCTTCAATAATTTGGTAAAGGGTAAACTTTTGCCTGCCAAATTGGCGATGAAACGCCGAATATAGGCTAAGTGTCCTTGAAGTCCTCTTAATTCTTTCAAATTCTGAGGAGGTGACATACCAAGGATTGATTTGTTCTTCTCAGGATCGACTTCAATACCACGATGGCGTACAACAAAGCCGAGGAATTTTCCTGAGGTTACCCCAAAAGCACATTTTAAGGGGTTCATCTTCAAATTATGTTGTCGAAGTTTGTGGAATATGACTTCCAAATCAGCCAAGTGATTAGAAAGTTGTTTGGATTTAACTACCAAATCATCTACATAGCATTCAACAAACTTCCCTAAAAGAGATTTGAAGATACGATGCATGGAACGTAGATATGTTGCACCTGCATTCTTTAAACCAAAGGGCATCACCCGGTAACAAAACACACCTTGAGGAGCTCTGAAGGCTGTATATTCCTCATCTTCTGGGGCCATTCGGATCTGATTATATCCAGAATATCCATCCATGAAAGAAAGTACTTCATAGCCATCTGTCGTATCAATTAAGAGTTCTGTAATCGGAACTGGGAAATCATCTTTAGGACAATACTGATTAAGATCTCTGAAATCGATGCAAACCCTAATTTGTCCGTTCTTCTTCTTTACAGGGACAATATTAGCCAACCACTTGGGATATTGAACTTCTCTGACGAAGTTGGCTTTGATCAGCTTATCCACTTCAGCTTCAATTTTGGAAGAATAGGTTGGGTGTGTTCTTCTTGCGGCTTGCTTGAATCCTCGATGTTCTTTTGGTAAACCCAAATGATGAGTAGCAACATCAGGATCAAGCCCAAGCATTTCTGTATAATTCCAAGAAAAAATATCTTTATTTTGCTTTAGAAAAGAAATATACATATCTTGCTCTTCAAGGGTCATGGCCGCACTAATTAAAGTGGGGAGTGGATCTTTCTCTGTACCCAGATTTACTTCTCTGAGTTCATCAACAGTGGTAGAGATACCCTTTTCAAATGCTGGAGGAGCATCTCTAAGATCTTTCTCTTCCTCTTCATCATGTTTTATTTCTTCCGTTTCTACTTGCGAAGTAGATGAAAAAACGAAATTCTCATGATCATAAGAAATGTCAAAATTTTCACATTTTGAAGAAGAAACTTCCATTTCCGACCTTATTGATGATAGAGGGTCCTCTTTGGGAATCAAAGAGGAGATGATGGATCGAGAATCGACATCGTTATTCACCTCTGGTGTTGCTATAACTTCTTCTGGCCTGATTAGCGAAGTATAGACTTGTTGGATTTCAGCGGATGAAATGAAAACCTCACCACTTATGCTTTCATCGTTTCTTGGTAAGTTACAAATTTCTCCCATGTTGTCTGGCTCGATTGCCGTAATTGACATTATGGATCTTTCCATAAGAGTATTTTGATTTGGGCATATTTTGTCAATTTGACTGATAGGTAACACATAATCTGTACTCACATGTGAAAATGGATTTATTGGAACTTTTTCCAAACCATATGGAGCATTAACTTTGGTAATTTCCTTCATTGTAGATTTTTCTCTTCCCTTCATGTGATAAAATTCTGCCTCAATGTATTGAGACTCACATGTCTTGAAAGGGGCCTTATCACCATACAATGTTCCAACTTGACCATCGAAACAGTATTTGAGACATTGATGGTATGATGATGGAATAGCTGCATGTTGATGTTGCCAGGGTCTTCCAAGCAAGATATTGAAAGCTGAGTCTTGATCAACAATCATGAAATCCGAATTGGAAACAAGATCTCCAAACTGAGTTCTGAGTGTAACTTCTCCCAGTGGTTCTTGTTCATTTTTATCATATCCTTGTAACATCATGGTAGAAGGAGATAAATCAGATTCCGTGAGGCCCAATCGACGAAGTGTACGAATGGGCATGAGGTTGACTCCTGGACCATTGTCAATGAAAGCTCTTCGAACATCTACACCATTGACTTTTCCAGATAAGTACAAAGGTTTTATGTGCCCATGCACAACATCATCTTCATCTTTATCAGTAAAAGATATCACTGCATGACATTCTGCAGGATTATTCTCTATGTGATAGATTTCAACTACAGCAATTTCAGCTTCAAACTCCTGAGGACTTGACAAAGCTTCGATAAGTGCTTCCCGAAGATCTTTTGATAGATTAAAAGCATCCAAAATTGATAACTTGGCTGGTACTTGGGCCAAGTGTTTCAATATATCATACTTTTGATCTAGAGGTCTGCGTTTCCTAATAGGAATATTCGGTTTAGCAGGTACCTTGGAAGCAGATGCTTTGGAAGCTGATGCATCTTGTATTGAAGTTGGAAACATCCTTGGTTTTGGAAGATTAGACTGATTAGATCCATTTACTTTCTGAGATAAATAGGATGGAACCTTTAATCGGTCTTCCAAAATAACTGTGCCAAAACTGAGTTGGCCATTGGCAGAATAACTTGCTTGTTCTTTTTGAGCTCGCTGAAGGGCTCAACCACGAGTTTCTGCTGCGTATACAGTGCTAGCAGGGGTAGAATTAGAGTAGTGGCTTCGGAAAGATCCACGTCTTCCCCTATATCCTGAACCTCTAGAACCTCTTCGGATTCCCTTATTTGATACAGGGAATTCAGGCTCATCAAGACTGGAATGTGGATCTGTTAATTGAATCATATTAACAGAACCAAAGATTAACTCTTCGTCTGATAAAGACTTTGCCTGGTTAGCCTGTTTAGGCTGTGCCGTTTGATGGGGCGGTGCCCGTGGCTTTGAAGTAGATGGCATGAAATCTGCTAGAGTCAAAGACAATTTAGGCTTTGATACATACTCATCTTCTTCTGATTCCTCTTTCTTCTTTGAATTGTGCTGCCCTTTTGAGGATTTGTCTTTTCATGGAGGCTTTACTGCAGCTTTTGTAGGAGACACAATTGGCTTCTTTAATTGTGTTCGCAAAATGGAATGGGTCCGATTGATTGTCTCTCTGACCATCCAATCATCATATTTTTTCGCAGTTTTTCTTTTGACTTCCTGCCACTCGCCTCCTTCCTCTGGATCTGTAGCGGTAATACACGCTACATGAGCTGAAGAACCCTTCAATTTGACCTGTCCCAAATCGACCATATTTTGCAGGAGGTCTTTAAATAAAAACACTCCTGGATGGGATGCCCCAACATTTGATGAAAGGGACAATAATTGGGACGGTCTTCATCTCCTTCCTTGTTTGGCCTCTTGGGCACTGGTAATTGAACCAAATTATTTTCCAGAGCTGAAATGAAGTAACCAGGAACTTGCTCACTTCGGAAAGAGTATGTTTTACTCTTCATATCCTCAAATTGTTTTCGTCGTTGATCTTTTTGATCATTTGGACGAAACAGCCTTTGTTGTTGGAGTTCAGGAGGTGGAGTCCTTCGAGAAGAAGAAGGTTTTGAAGTAGATATAGGTACAGGTGCTTGTTTAAGCATAACTGTAGCAGTTTTTGCTTTACCCATTCTTCTTCCTGGAGCTGATGGAATTACACGATATTTAACCTTATCCTGTATAAGGGAATCTTCAATTTGTTGAGCGATTGAATTAAGGTCTCAAAACCCTCCGGTGTATTTCACAGGGATCAATGGCGTGCGTAATTCGTCACGCAAATTTGCCACACAGATTGGCAACAATTCCTCCTGAGGGAGTGCTAAACTCAAGGAATACGTTAATCCCTTCCAACGAGCAATGAAATCAGAGACTCTTTCATTATCCCTTTGCTTGCAGTTTGTAAGATCGAAAACTGTCGTTTTTGGCAAAGTTGAGCTAAACTGAAGAAGGAATTTTTGACGAAGATCCTCCCATCCGATGACTGATCGGGATTGCAAGCTTGTATACCAGACAAAAGCTGGTCCTTGCAAGGTTCGCACGAAGCATCTGAGTTTCACTGCTTCTTGCTGCTCTGGAGTTCCCATCATAGGATCACAACAAGACCCGTAATGCGTCAAATGTTGTTCAGGGTCGCCTGATCCATTGAAAGTAGGGAAAACAGGGTTTCCAAAACTGGATGGAGGAGAAATTGAATCTACCCATTCAGGGTAAACTTTCTTTTCAGGTTGAACTTGCGCCCGTTTCCCTTCCATAGTTTCTAACCGAGCTGTTAATGACTCAATAGTAGTTATTAACTTTTGAGAAACATCAGGTTGAACTTGGTTTTGGGTAGGTGCAATGAATGGAGCTTGGACAGACGTGGTGGTTGGTATTGCAACTGATGGTAGTGCTGCCGACCGTTGTTGCGTTTGACCCGTAGGATTAGACCTCTGAGGGTGTACTGATAAAGGAGGATATTCCTGATCCATCTCAGTAGTTACAACAAATTCCTTTGGCTGTCGGACTTCAGCATTCTTAAGAAGAAGACTACTCTAAAGTAGTTCTGCATTCAACCTTCTTAATTCTTTCATTTCTTCCTCCGGTTGTGCAAACCTTTGCTCTAATGAGAGCGATTGACCTCCTTCAGAGGAAGGGTGAGAAGTAACCCGATTCTTTCCTTTCCCCTTATTGGATCCGTTTCGGAGAGGGGGAAGTGGGTTACTTGAAGGAATACCCAGATTTTGGGTAAGCCTTTGATTACGTGTACGCACACCTTCTTCATTTAGGTCCGTGTGCGCAACTTCTTGAGCCGGAACCTCGTCGTCTGATCCCTCTGATTGAGCCTCATCTGGTGAATCAGCAGCAACGGCATTGATGACATTAATGGATGCATATTGCATGGAATCCTTTCTATCATCATTTCTGTGATATTGTCTTCTTCCATGTCCATGATGAGACATGGAATTCCGTTGACTTGATCCCTCAGAAACTTCTTGGAAAACCGTCACTTGGAGAGAATCTCCTGATAGCTTGGATCTTCGTTCCTCTTGAGGCTTATTCCCTAATCGAGAGAATACTGACTTTCTCTGAGGGAGGGATTGAGGATTTGAAAAAGTCCCCAGTTCGGTGGACTGGGGGTGTTCCTGCTGCTTCCACTCAACTCCTCTAATCCCATTTGTTGACTCCGAGGGTTGGGTTAGAGAAGTCCCCAGTCTGGCAAGCTAGGGTGTCTCTTGACATGCTATGTCTGAGATGTTCTTAAAATCTCTCTTGATCTTGCGAATCTTAGTTCGGAAATTTTCTGGATGCATTAACATATATCCACTTTTATCACCTGGTTTAACATATCGTTGGATGATTTCCGAAACTTCTGTCATTTGATGACGTGTTTTCTCCAGACGAGAGGCTTGTGCAATATTCTCGCCTGCTTGATGTAGGAGCAATTCAACAACTTGTTCTCTATATACTTGATTTTGAGAGGAACTAGTTGAAGCTTGTTCTTGAGAAAGCTTTTGATTATGAACAAAGCTCATTAACTGTGGCCGGCCATGGGCAATAACATTGCATGAGACCATTTTTGGCGGGCTTTGCTGACCGGAAAGCACTGTGAAATGTAGTGCTCCGTGAACACCCCATCCTCTGATATGAACATCAGATGGAGCATTGGCAATTAACTGACGCAATTTTCTTAGTGCGCCAAGGCATGAACGTTGAAGGGTTCTCTGTTGCTTTTCAGCCTTCGGATACCGAGAGACTGATAGAGATGCCAAATCAATCTGGCGTTGTAACCCTTCTATTATCTTAAGATGATTTTCATATTCATCGTAAGATGATACCTTCTTCTTTAATTGACAAAGAGTTTTCCATATGTTGAGACGAATATCATGGATTCCATCATCCGTCAACATCTTTGGAATGTCGTACTGGGAGTCAGCCAAAGGCCAAAACATGACTGGTACTTCACCTTTTGCCAGTTTTTTCCTCATGTTCAGCATTTCCTCTTTATCATTGAATGAAGATTCTTCTACCTGTTTGGACCAGAGTTGGTGTTTCCTTGTTGCTTCATCGGATTCAACAAGATTGGTAGAGATATCACTATTCATGATGGAAGATGAATGACCCAGGGATGGTTCGGAGAATAACCTGAACCCCAAGATATCTTCTGATGGAGAAAGAGTTTCACCTGCCGATAGTAAAGCTTCAGACATGACTGGTTTTACGTTTGCAAGTGCCTCGAGATAGGAGGGCTTTCTCGTCACTATATTGCCTTCTGAAGAATTTTCGAGACAACGTGAATCACTACTGCGGAGAGGACTTTCGCAGCGATGTTCATCACCATGAGGAGGACCGTCATGATGGGTTACAGCAAAAGATGAAATCTCTTGCTCCTTGGTCTTCTGACCACACAGAGGGTTCTTGTGTCTCTCATCTGAAGAAGAAACTTCGAGATTGACCGAACATTCATGAAGCAAGTATTCATGAGGAAGTGTCTATTGAAGACCTTCAGAATTAATGTTCCCGTTATTGGGAACTGAGGGAGTAGAATCTTGAATTCCGATAGATAAATGTCTGAGGGCTTCAAGAACTCCAGCATCGAGCAAGGCTTGGTTACAGATTGGCCTTTGATCTCCTGACTGTGCTGGGAGGATCTTTTTCTTAGATGCCTTCTTACTCGCTTTGGAAACCACTTGATGACGAATGTGATTGCTCTGAGAAGGTGTATGTGCCTGATCAGGAAAGATGGTCAGGTTAGGCTGACGATCTCCACTCAAATCAGGTGTATGTGCCTGACTTGGTTGTCCCTATGATATGGGGGAGTATGCCCCATAACCCTCTTGGACTGGAACAGATGTGTGTGTCTGTTCCGGAGTGAATCGTTGATGTGTCACTCCACTGCTAGGGATAGATTTATGTATCTGTCCCTGTGATGATGCTGAAGCTGTTATGATATCCTGGAAAGCATCCAGAATATGAGCAGGAATTTGCTTCTGCTCCTTCACCATTGACAAAATATGTTTGGTGACTTCAGCCGCCGGAACGGGGATATACGTCCATTCCGGGCTTGGAGTAGGTGTATGTGCCTGCTCCTGTCCTCCTTTTCCTGTTAGTGAATCCTGACAGTACTCAAGTGTGGAGGTAGAGAGTTGAGTCTGCCTCCTGTTTGTCGTCGGGACTTTCCGACTGACTTCTCCGTGCGCTACCAAACGAGACTGTTGGTAGGCTTGATTAGTATTAGCAGGTGTATGTTCCTGCTGATTACACTTCGCCAAACGCTGTTGACGAGATCCATCATATGTAGTCAGACGAGCCTGCTGACTAACCGGTGATGTATAAGCAGGTGTATGTTCCTGCCTACAGTACTCCGCCGGAATTGCCTGGCGGGATTGGCTTGATGCTGCCAGACGACTCTGCTGGACAGCGGAATTAAAACGGGCAGGTGTGTGTGCCTGTTCGTTGTTTGCCACCAAGATAGGTTGGTGGACTTCTCCGGATATGGCAGGGATGACAACCTGCCCATTGTTTACCGGATTCCGTCTCTGGCGGTTCATCTTTCCTGCTCGGGTTCGAGGAACCTGAGCTGAATGCTGGAGTCGGTACCCTCATCATGTTGAGGGCGCACTACCGCACGAGTCTGGCAGCGATTATTGATGGGAGCCCTCGAGAAGGACTCCTGTCTTTTTGAATTAAGGCCCTGCGGGACCTGCTCATTCACTTCCTCAGAGTAAGGGAGTGAATGGAAATTGCGTTCCGGGGATAAAGACCCGAAATGGTTGGAGACGGTAGTCAGCACCGCCTGCTTCTTGATCGCTGGCCGCCGTTGTCCGGACGACCAGGTAGAGTTATTAACTTGGAGGGCTTGACGAGCGGCCTCCAGAGTTGGGATAGTACCGTTGCGACGGTACTCCTTAACCAGTGCATTAGAAAACCAGCGTTGAAGACGCTGAGTTGGTGATGTCATCCTAAGAGCGGATGACGTTTCAGCAGGAGTAGTAGCATTGGTTTTCATAGCAGCAGACCTCACAGTAGAGGTGTTCATAGCAGCAGTATTCACAGGGGTGAATTTAAGGAAAGCGATTTTGCAGAAGATATTGAGAAAATAGTGCCTGTTCCATATAACAGACATAATCAAGATGAATCTGGCCACTGCATCTTTTGTATGAGCACATGTCAATGATTGATTTGTTGGCCCAAGGGGCCTAACAAATAAGAAAAACATCATTTTAACTTGGTTAAGGTTTCACGTCGGGTTCACCATTTTTGTTTCCTCACGGAATCCGGGGATGACCTCCTGGACGGGAGATTCAAACGTTCCGATCGGTTTCTAGCGGGTTTTTTCGTAGAACCGGAAACATCCAATGATTCCACATCCTTTCGGACCTACTTTCCAAAGGCAGGCGCTCATTAGCTTGTGGACTAATGAGGCTTAGGAATTTGCATTGGTCGAGAGGATGGGAGGTCGGACTCATCACACCTTTTTTAGGGGAATTATTGTCTACTCCGGGACTCTCTTTATAGATTTAAGTTATGTTTGTGAATCCTTATTACATCACCAAGTATAAAATGAGCTTTCCTTTAGTTTTAACAATCAATGATTAAATATGCAAGAAATTTAGAGAATCTTTTATATGTATTCGAGGTTCTTCATCAATAGAGAATCATCTATATCTGTTTAGAGATTCTTGGTCAATGTTATCCTTCAAAACATTTATATAAAAGTCTCTTGGTCATTATGATGACCAGGCTGGTTTTAAAGCCACTCAGTGGGGCACTTGAAGTTTATCGTCATTCAGAAGAACAGGGATTATTTCAAAGTTGGGATCGAACCCATAAATGGGATACCTACGTATCCTTTGTTTTGGAAAAGGAATCAGAACCCACGTAGTTCGAGTAATGGAGTATGATGTTTATGATTGATGGCTCAAAGAAGAGTGTCATAATTACTTTTACACTCTAAGCTCATGTGAGTCATGCTCGGTGTGAGAAACAAGAGGTATTGGTAAAAATTAGACAATTGTTCCATGAAAGATGCAATCATAAGAAATTGTTTGGGGCTTAGGTATGTATGACTGCCCAGATAGATGAAGGTTTAGGATTCACTTTTAGGGAGAAAATCCAGGAACAGGGTCCATAAAGGTATATGTGCTTTATGGAGATTTGAATACTCTAATCTTGGGGCTTACTCTTAAGGAGGATGCCCAAGTTAGGAGGGGACTTATGATTGGGTTTTACTCCTGAAAAGGAAACCCAAATCAAGGGTAAATTAAGACTGGTTAAGAGAAATTTAAGAAACCTGGGGCTTACTCCTAAGGAGGATGCCCAAGGTTTATGATTGGGACTTATTCCTGAAAAGGAAGCCCAGGTTAAGGATTAAGGCTTGGGGCTTACTCCTAAGGAGGATGCCCAAGGTTTATGACTGGGACTTATTCCTGAAAAGGAAGCCCAGGTTAGGGGACTTGGTTTGGGGCTTACTCCTTAAGAGGATGCCCATGTTGTGAGATTGGGATTGGGGCTTACTCCTAAGGAGGATGCCCAGATTAAAGGACTTATAACTGGGGATTATTCCTAAAAAGGAGACCCAGGTTAAGGATTCTCTCATCTTAAAGGATGAGGTTGAATGAATGAACTCTCCATATTTAGTGACATAAGGATATTTAAATCACTAGGTTTTGAGAGATATTCCACAGAATTCCTTTCAGATAAGAAAGTCAAATCAAGAAATCATGCCATAAGTGGCTTTGAAGAGTGTCTTGAAGACTGAATCTTAAAAAGGAAAGGTGTGATGGCTTAATAGGGGTGACATGGGCAAGATGGGCACCCAAAAAAGTAGGGGCGCACAAGTCTTAAAAGGTGCGCAAGTATTACGGCGGCGCGCAAGTATTGGTCGCGCAAGTATACTTGCGCGACATGATGGGTACTTGCGCGATTCTCAATCGGAATTGAAATACTTGAGCGACTTCTTTTTAATCACTTTATAATCCTCTTGAGGTTCTTCCAGAAAAGGGACACGCAAGTTACATTGAAGGAAATAAGTCGGCGCGCAAGTGTTTGATAAGTTTCAACACTTAGGCCTTCCTTCTTCTCTTTAGATCTTCCGTTCTAGGTAAAAAATTACCTTAGAAGTGTTCCGGAAGCTTTGAGAAGAGACTTGGGCGTCGGGATCTTTAATCCCAGTTTCTGGAAAAAGATCCTCCCCGAATGGGGGGCCCACAGGGTCTATTTATAGGCAAAAGAAGACCCCGGGCGGTTACCGGGCGGTTACCACTTAGGTCGCGCAAGTCACTTGCGCGACCAAGAGCGCCGCGAAAGTGTACTTGCGCGACAGTAAGATAACTTGCGCGGTGAAGTTGCTGTTGATCCTTTCTTCCTGCCTTTGTTGATTTTTGATGTTTTCTTCAAAGGATGAATCACTTTGAGCTCGAATGTTCCCTTTTCCGATCTTTAGATTCTGTGACGAAAGGAGCGTCAACAATGGTGATGCGACATTCAAGGAGCCACTTGTGGAGATCCAAAACTGCAAACAGAAGGTGCTCCAAGGGCATTCTATACCCTTGGTTCGTGGCTTGTGGAGACACGGTGGCATGGACGAGAGTACCTAAGAATTTGAGTTATAGATACATGCTCAGTACCCCAGGTTGTTTGATGTGTAACTCTTTTCATGTTAAAAAAATGTTTTCTTTGGGTTTGTAGACCATTCATGTTTATGATATTTCTTTCTTTGGTTTCATCTTCTGGCTTGCTCTATTTTGAGAGGTATCTTGATGGGTGGTTGTTCAGACCCCTTTTCTTTTACCCTTTATGTGGGTTTTGAATTATTGAGGATGAGAATGTTTTTATAGGTATCTGATGTAATGGCCTGAACCTCTCCATTCAATTACATTGCGGAAATATGGTGTTTGAGGTGTTCTAAGAGGTGATTGTTACTTATTCCCAACACTTTTCCAAATTTCGAGTACATGAACAATGTTTCAAGAACAGTGAGGTTCTAACAACAACTATATTTTTAGTTTCCAAATTTTGAGTTCATGAACAATGTTTCTAGAATAGTGAGGTTCCAATAGTAGCCTATTTTTCCTTTTCCAAATTTTGAGTTCATGAATAGTGTTTTCAGAACGATGAGCTCCAATAGCAGCCTCAATTTTTTGGATAAATATTGATTTCTACAGTGTTTTCATACCAGTGAGGTTTCCAAACCAGTGAGGTTAAATTGGTAGACCCATGTGAACATTTCCAATGGTATACCCATGTGAATAATTCCAATGGTATACCGATGTGAACAGTGTTTCCAGAAACAACAACCATCCAACAATAGCCTTTATCCTCTTCCAAATTTCAAGTTTATGAACTGTGTTTCCACCTTCCTACAATTTCACCCATTTGATGTTTCCTTTGACGTAAAATCCATTTAAGGGCTTATTTTAAGGAATTTAAGGCCTAATAAAATACCACAACTCCTATATTAATTTTTCTAAGAATCAGGATCATTTTACGTGGTCAAACCTTGTTGTTTGGTGTGATTCGTTTTTAATGTAAAATCCAGTATATCTTAAACTAATTCTCCCTTAAATATTTTAAAAGAATTATATATCGTCCTCTATTCTTCTACCTTCTTGTTCCATGGTGTGATTCTCTCAAACCATTCAATCATTCCATAGGGGATGTGTGATCAAACCTTAATCCAAGGCTCATTTCCCCTTGAAGTTTCTTCATGTTCCATGTGCACCGCCTCTTTTGGTGTTTGCCACAAGTGTTGACCCTTCATTGATATAAGATATTATCTACTTATTTTCTTTTATTTTCTTCAATCCTTTTCCTCCTATTTCTCATTTTCATGTTGTGTCATGTGATCTCTTGCTTCTAATAGAGTTTTCTTGGCTGTCAGATGGGGCGGTGGTGTCATGGTGGCCTTGGGTGGATGCAATTGTCATGTGGGGAGGAGATCATAATCCATTGACTGGGACATCCTCCTGTAAAGAATGTTAATAACCTTTTGAGTTAGGGGATTCATTTCTCCGCTTTTCTTTTACGATAAATTGTATTGCTATCCTTTTTTATCCCACTAGATCACAGTGGAATTGGCATAACAAATATTTGAACAAGAAATATAAATTGTTATCGATCGTATTTCCTTACCTCTTATTTTTCTAGATTGTGTGATATCTATGCTTACTTTGTTTATATTTTTGTTCTTGTTGGAAATTTGTAATGAATGTAAATATGTAATTAATTAATAATTTTTTAGCTAAAGATAAATAGGTATGTAAATGAATATGGTTGTCATTGTTGTAATTTGATTGATGTAGTAATCATGTTTAATCAATATGTGATAACTTACTGTTAAGGTTTCCCATAGTTGTAACCTACAAATAATAAATCGGTTAATCCCAGATGGATTAAATGACTTGTTCTTTGATACTAGATAATTCCTTGTCGGGTTCGGAGTTACCTGCTTTCTTTCATAAGGGATAAGAGCCCAGTTAATATGATGTTTTTTCATGCTTCTTGTTTTGTGATGAGATCCTAGAAGGCAGTAGTGATTTGTGTGGGTGGGGAGGCCTATTGGTTTTAGTAGCAGTTAATTCCTAGAGTTGCAAGATGCATCGAGTTTTGCAAGTGGGTGTTGGGGAGAACACCATAGATGATGGAATGGGTTGGATGTGAATGTTTGGGTTCTTGTTGTTTCTTGTTCGTTGTTTATCATCTTTACATTCCCCACTACTTTAGGCAGCGGTTTTACTTAACCTCTTTCCAAAAGGGGAGAAGACACATGAGGTATGCCACGTTCTTTCTGTGTTTAGCTTCTTAAGAGAGGATGCGTCTACTCTCTTTCTTTAGGTGGAAAAGACACGACATGTAGTTCATCTAAACACTGTGTTCATCCAACTTATATTTAGTAGCTTAGAATTGTTTTATTGAATTCATGGAAATATGGGAATGTTATAATGTTTTTAATAAATAATTTAATAAATTATTGAAAACCATGGGGTTGTAGCTTGCTAGGATGCAATGATTTGGTCTCAGTTTAAAGGAATAGTTGACTTTGGGTGTGTTGCTTATTAAATATAATGTAGAAATTTCTAATAGATAAGTAGTGATTCAAGAATTAATGAATGTAAATTAAAATTGATAAAAAGGTAATTAAGGAATGTAATCAAGCTCTTTGAATGGTTGTGTGCTTATAGGATACCTAGTCTTATAAGTGGCAGTCAGGAGTCCGAGTGACATTAGCTGAAATTTAGTCTAAGTCCTGGTTATTCCCATAGTGTGGTTTTGTGATATAATATATTCCGTATTTTTTGTGTTTCTATATGCTACTCCACCCTTTTAGTTAGGGAAACTGACACCCTAGGGATTTTGATCCCTAGGGGGTGTTTCCCCAACATTATAGTGGGAGGATGGATGGCTGACTACCCCATTTGGCCCCACTCCCTTCTATTGGTAGTTATCTATGCTGGTAGGCACAATAAGTAGTTTTCCCCATATATGTGTGTAGAGAGCTGTAAGGGTTTGTCACTATTCACACACATATATTTTGGATATAGTTTCTTATGGGCTACTATAGGTGCAACGTGTATAGGTTGTGATGGGTTGAGGATCCATATTTGGTGTATGAGATATAATGGATTTAGGTATAATGCTTGACGTATGATACACCTTATGCAAGTTGTGGTGCATCTCTAAAACTACCTGGCTACTTTGTTTACGTGTAGGTGGTGGTTTTGTTGCATGAGGTTCATGTTGTGGTGCTTCGCCTAGGTGTCTGCGGGAAAGAATTTTTGGAGAGATATGCTTAGGACATGCGACATTTGGGAAAACTAGTGGGAAATTAGTAGTGGGGTACCCTTGATAGTCATTATTTTATTATATACTCTTGCGTGTGATACTTGGTGAGAGTAGCCATGGTGCGGCTGGGAACATAGTATACCGGTTTAGGTGCCAATTTAGTTCCACTTGTTGTTCATTATGCTTTAGAAAGATTTATTTACTTTGTATGAGAGGCACTCGGGAGGATCCAACTGAGTATACAGTTATACTCCCCCAATATATATACACTTTTTTCGGTCACTTGGATCAATTTGGAGATCTAGCTAGTTTCTACAAGCTTGGGGTTGCAGGAGCTGTTCGGGCTTGTGGTTTCTGATATTTTTACTTTCAAATGATACATGTAGTTTTCCCTATTCTGTTGTAGTAGTTTTTCATGACGGTTGTAGGAGCTGTTCGGGCTTGTGGTTTCTGATATTTTTACTTTCAACGGATACATGTAGTTTTCCCTATTCTGTTGTAGTAGTTTTTCATGACATTACATATATGTGCTTGATTTTTCTTTTATATTTCAATTTGAGCTGTACTTGGATGGTTTTTTATCTTATCTTTATCTTTCGCATGTGTTCTCTAAGAGGGTAATGCATCCCATTTGTGTCTTTACGATACCTCAGTGCTAGTTGCCAACATGGGGCCTACTAGAGGTGGGACTCAGGGGTCATTATCACTCTTCTCACATTTCTGGCCCAAGAGGGGTACTCCATGTGGGGAGGTGCTCATATAATAGAGTATCTTTTATTGTCATGTATTTGGTTGAATCCAATGTGAAAGTAAAGGAATTAACCATTCTTGTTCATTGTGGAGAAATAAGTGACTATAATAGGGGCCAGACTATTTTTACATACTCATCCAAAGAAAGAAATAAAAAAAATGAAAAGCTTGGGTCTAGGATCATATAAGTAACATTACCATTAGTTGGTATAATGTCTTCATATTTTTTAGTAGATTGATCCTTAAACCAATTCCTCCTTTCCAGATCTCAACTATATTCTTGAAGTCCTATATCTCATGAGTACAATTATTTTCTAGCATGTTACTTGATCTACTTAAATCTATAGAGAATAATCCTCCATGATGATTCTATTTTATAAATATCTAAAATAAAAATTTCTTGGTAGGTTTATCACCAAATCATTTTGAGGTTTCTACAAATTCATCCATACCCGTAAAGGAAGAATGAATTATGAACACTAACATTTTTATTGGTTTTGGAAACACATAGAAATAATAGGTAATCACATTAACTTGATATCGACCAAAAATATGACACCATGTTTATAGAGACCCAAAGCTTGATGTACATGGGAATTACATTACTTTTTCGGAATACATAATACATAACAAAAACAAACACACAAGGACCGTAATAGTTTAGTGTCTTTGGAAACTCGGAACAAAATATTCTAATCGTGGTGAAAGATCTTCAACATCTCCCATAAATATCTTCCCATTTTGTTTTCTTACCTAAAAGCTTTCATTATATCATGTGGAAAATTAAACATATAAAGGGTGGTCTCAAATGCTTAGTAAGGGCATGCATGGATAAAATAAAACAAACCATATACATTTTAACATAAAAACATGAACATAATGTTTAATCATCAAAATCTTGAGAAATGACATAAAACATGGAAGTTCGTAAGGCATAGATCATAAAGAAACATTAATCATGATAAAATAACATGGGATTAAAACATTTAATTGTGTCAACCATTAAGCACATGTAATGATTTACATAGTAGTAAAGGAATTGCAGCCAAGACCATCTTAGTGGACAAAGTCCCTTTCTGAATCAAGTTCACTCCTCGTTCTAGTCCTGTAACACTTAACCGTATTAACTTACCATTCTAGCCATGTCTATCTCATGAGATATAAATCTTTACCCAATGCATTGGAGGGAGATATAGTTCCCACTCATCTCATAATGAAATCATTCTTAAGTGTGCCACAACATAAACATAAATCATTCATCATAACCCAAAGAATGGAATGGGTTTCATAAACATCATCCCATCATAACATAATCCATATAAAACAAATGGATATCATTTCATCATAAGAAAAGTGAAACCATGTAAATAATAGAGACATTATAATTGAAACATAAACATGCTAAATAATTTCATCTTATATTGAAAATAGTTTTGATAAAACACTTGAAATGAATTCATGAGGAAAATATCCTTTCTTATCCAAAATCATTTTATTTTCACAAAATTCCATCAAATTTTAAAAGAAAAGTATTTTTTTGAAAATATTGATAAAATTTTGTTGAGGAAACTTCATTTAAATAAGTCCTTATGAAACCATAAAAAATCCATTCACGCCGTATAAGTTAAAAATAACATTTTCTCGTACTTTTGTCAGAATAGTTAAAAAGTACCACGTATGGTAATCAAAATAATGATTCCTTAAATACCCTGTAGTACAAGTTAAAAATGGGTAAAAATGACCTTAAACATAAATTAAACCATTTTTATAAAATAGGAACATGGATAATAAATATAACCCCTGTAAATACTTATGAATAAACAGTCTCAGATAAAAACGAGATTGGAAAAGTTAGCCCTTACCTTATGTTCGATATGATTTGTATGTATCCGAACATCCTGTATAATGATTTAAATAATTTAGTTGACATATTACAGAATCATATTCATTTTTATTATATCATATATGGTTCACTTAGGTATTTATATTAACCGTTCATTTTCCAATTCCATGTTAAAGCAGTGTTTTGGGTAAAATCGTTTCATTTATCGTCCGTGTTTTGACTTGTAATTATTAATATGATTACTTAGATCATTATTACATAATTACAGAATAAAAAACATGATTTATATAAAAAATATATTCATAATATACATATATATAATAGATCGATAAATGGAAAGAAATACATCGTTCATGGAGATGGTAGGTCGTACGTATGCATGAATGCTATTTTCGTTTCCTTATTGAATTGAATGGAATTAAGTAGATTGCATAAATATATATATACATAAATCCAGTAAAATTATTATGTAATAAATTTCATGATTACTTATTATATATACATTATAATCATTCTTGAATTGTTATCCTGGAAAATGAATCTCATCGCGTAGTGGAGACAATAATCCATACGTACGCACGAGCGATGATATCGTTCCCATATTTATTGAATGGAATTAGAGTGGATGATAAAATATCATAGAATCAGTATGATGTTATAATCATATATAGTTATTATTTATACC
Organism: Viscum album; assembly: GCA_963277665.1. Lineage (NCBI taxonomy): Eukaryota > Viridiplantae > Streptophyta > Magnoliopsida > Santalales > Viscaceae > Viscum > Viscum album. The sequence continues at coordinate 33,858,600 of OY728119.1, read as the reverse complement.
ATTATACCCATCCAAGTATGGTGGTGGTGGAAACTTTGATTACACCACGATGTGGAGACGGTATTTCGTACATACGCATGCGGGGTGATTTCGTTTTCCGTAGGACGGATAGAAGGTGAAATAGGGATGTTTCATATTTATAAAAACATATCAGTATATAAGTAATACTGATGTTATTACTCTATAATGAAACAACTAAATAAGAGGAAGTAGAAGAAGAAAGAATCTTGAAAGAGTCGGTAGAAGAGATTACCTCTTCCTCGACGCACCTCCTTTAAAATACTTATTAGGGCACTAGAGTTGATCTTTTGAGAATACCAGAACCAATATGATGTAACTATAGAGGTTTAGAATATGAATTGGTAGGTTTTGGATGATCTTCAAGGCTGAAAAGGGTGTGAAGTGAAGAGGTACGAGGTGCCCTTTTTATATGGGAGGAGAGGGGCACCTTTGGAAATACATAAAATATTATTTTATAATAAAGTCATATTCAGAATATAATAGCTCCAAATTGATTTATTTCTAAGTTAAAGTTTGGATGGGTCTAAATACTCTCAAACAATAGGTTTAGACAAGTTTAGGTTACTATTTTAACCTTATCATTTAGATTTAACTCTAAGTTAAATAATTTAACTTTTACCGTGTCTTCTTGTTTTGTTACACTCTATGGTAAATAAACATAATATAACAATCCAAATGAACCCCATGTGGTTCATTATTAATATATATAATACTATATAAGTCATTTGGATGAACATTATTTTTTAGGAATATAATAACAATTAATAATAGAATATTTGTGTTAAAAACTATTTTATGTCAAATTTGACACTATTTGGTAATTGATTTTTGTTAAACTCATAACAACATGATTAGTTCGAAAAAGTTTAATTGAATCAATACTAACATGTTATAATAACCTATAAAATTAGTGTAATTTATAAAAAGTCTCAAATTACATTTATTTGGGTATTTATAAAATCAATTATGTTAATATTTCATTAATAAGGTAATTTCTGCATCACCATTGTGTCATAAATAAAATAGATTATTTAATGTATAAAAATTATAAATAAACTACCAATATGTGGGAAATCGTTTTATCTTTCTAATATATATTTATAGTATAATTTATCTTATGTATAAACCTGTATTAAAATTTTTTTAGTTATTAAACAATGATTTTAACTATTTTAACTCTTCTTTAAATAAAATAATAATAAATGTCATAATCTAATCCAAGTTGACCTAAATGGTCATATTTTATTCCTAAGGTTGTTTTTAGTTGAATCACACTCATGAAATATAATTAGGACATGTTTTAGGGTAATAAAAATATCATTTTTACCCTTAATTACCCTATTTACTTTTAATCGTGGTAAAAAATGTAAAAAGTTTCTATTCACCAAAAATTATTTTTATCTTATTGAACCACATTTTGCTCCTAGATATTAATAGTGTCTCTCAGATTTTGTAAATTCCACTCACAGAAGTGGAAAAATTAAGTTTTATGTAAATTTTCAAACTGTCCTAGGAGGTGGGTAAAAGAAGGTGAAAAGTTCAGTAAAATATCTATATGTCTAAAATTACTATAAAATGACTCCATGAATTACATTGAACTTATATAGGTATTATGTATCAATTTTGACCTAAAATAAATTTAAATAAATTAAATAATTATTTATATAAAAAGTCTCTTTTTAAATAGTAACCCAATTTTTTCTCTATTCATCAAAAATTGAATGTTTTCAGAAATATACCAAAAATTCACCCGAGGATAATTTTGATATTTTGAATCTAAAAATGAAGTCCATTTTGAATGATAAAATTTATAAAATTTTAAAAAGTGGGTAATACTGTTTATAATGGCTAGTTCATAATAATATTATAATAATATCTCGTTTAGTGAAACTTGGTATTACGTACTACACACGCTATCGAAGAAGGTCTTGATTGCGTGTAATGAAAGCCAAATCAGGGCTGTGTGTAGTGCAAGATTCCTTTGTTGTTTTGTATAATAGAATCCAACCATATTTCATTTATACATTGAATATATATATACACTCAATGTTACGTAGAATAACTTCTATCAAACGAACATGAAATGTTGTGTAAAATGATCCAATAATAGTGTTGCATATACTACAAGCTAATACGGTGTTGCGTATAGCGCAAGATAATCTTGGTGTAGCATACAACACAAGACATCAAATAAATTAAAAAGAATACTTCTCATAAAATCTCAGGGTGTTATATTCTACCCCCATTAAAATGAATTTCACCCTTGAAATTCGTTGGGGTTTTAAATCGTTTACTACTTGAATGTTTCTTTCATAGAAACCCACATTGTAAAAATGAATTCTAAAACTTAATTTTAAAAACAAATGTATGAAACTTAACAGTTACCCAAATTAACTCATCACTGGGTTTCCGCATAGAAGAACATAGGTGAAAATATGGATATGGAAGAGAAATATAACCATCAACTCTTGATGAAGAGTGGTAGAGGAAATGGCTATGAAAAAGCCAACAATCACAAAGCCATTAATTTGTGATGATCTATGGTACCATCTGATTTATTAGATATGAGGGCACTAGGAAACTTATTTTGGTTTTTAAGATCATTTCCCAAATGTTTAATAATTTTTGAATTAAAATAAATACTTACTTGATTTTGGTACAATCTTACCGTTGCTTGTGCCTTGAACAATTTCCACATCACCTCCTAAAGAAATGAAGTTAAATTTGTCTTTTGCAAAGTGTTAGCAGATCATGCGATAGAATGATAGTTAATTCCATCTGTCTCAAACATATGGTTAGAAAAAGTTATATACATAAGCCCATCTATGGTGATATTACTCATATATGGTTCCAAAAATGGACTTATACATCATCTATCATACCGCTTAATAAAATAAAACTAGTTTCTACTAACCAGGGACTTGCTGTAGGCCAGTGGTAGGGAATAAAGGCATGTCGCACATTGGTTGTGGGTTCAATTCCTGCAACCTTGTCTGACGCGATGGGTTGTCTCCCATTCAGTAGGTTATATTTTTTTATAAAACTTCACTATTATAACATTACAGAAGTAATATCAAAAAAAAGGTTATATCCTTAAACAATATTATCTTATGTCCAACATAATCCATTTCAAATCTTTAGACTCATCCAAAATACTTCTATCCAATCTCATAGTATAAGGAAAACGATTACTAGAAATGTCATCAACCAAGAATGTGAAAACCATCATTTATCCCACATATATCATAAGATATATCTTGTTGATCACATTCCAAACATTTGAATTCCATATTCATGTATTATCTTGAAAAATGAATACCCATTAAAGCTTAGTGAAAACAATAATTCTATCAAAAGATAGCTCTCTCCACATACCAAAATCCCAAAATTCTATATGCTCAAACCATGATATCACTTTTTCCTTCTACCAGTCATGATCTCATTAATACTATCAAACATATCATTATCTCCTTATACTTTCATTATGAACATATAATCTACATTTCAAAAATACTTCAATCACTTTTCATGGTTACCGGTACCATATTCTTATAGAAAATCACAATGGACCAATACACAGATATTTCAATATACTATAAAAGTACCTCAACAATGTTATTATTGAATTCCAATACATAAGCCCTTTAATCCATCCTCTTTAATGATTGGCATGGAATAGGTGCTTCCTCGATTAAGAAGTAACTTATTAGGTCAGGGCATTGAGTTGGGTAATGCCCATGTTCTCCACAGATAAGACATTAGACTCCATAACAGTCTTCACTCTATGACCCTTTTCTCCACATAGATAAAATCTTCCACTCCATTTGAGGTATTCCTCAAGGTTCTTCTTCCCTTATTTTGAAATCTCAATCTTCCTTTCTCTATGCTCCTCACCATGCGAACATGCATAAAATTCCATCTTCCTCTTATTTGATGACTTAAGAATACAACTAAAGTTAACCTTGTTAATCATATATCGAGATGTCTGATTCTGTATAATCAAAATATCTTTTTCTCTAGGCATTACAAAATTTCATTGATCATAGTCACTAATTTTTCCATTTTAATCAATGTTAACTGAATTCCTTCTCATTCCCTCCATTGACTATGACCAGAAACCATAGGTAAGAAACAGTTAAAATAATGAGGAACCACATAATCATAATAAAGTCACTTATGGTATGTCTAACTTATCAAAAATTCTTTAATTCATGACACCTTAAGTTCACCATAGGTTATTCATGATCGTCAACATAATTCTAGGACTCTAACCTATACGTATACCTAACCTTAGGGACATCCCTAGACATACCTTAGAAATATCTCAAGGGATTTGACTAAAGTTTTCGCATCCTAGGTTCCAAAGGTTAACTAATCCTTTCCTCTGATACCAACTATAGAGACCCAAAGCATGACGTACATGGACATTACATTACTTTTGCGGAATACTAAACACATAACAAAAACAAACACACAAGGACCGTAATATTTTAGTGTATTTAGAAACTCGAAACAAAATCTTCTAATCGTGGTGAAAGATCTTCAACATATCCCATAAAGATCTTCCCCTTTAGTTTTCATACCTAAAACATTTCTTTATATCCTAGGGGAAATAAAAATTATAGAGGCTGAGCTCAAATGCTCAGTAAGGGTAATAATAGAGAAAATAAAACAAACCATATACATGTGAACATAAAACGATGAACATAATGTTTAAACGTCGAAATATGGAGCAATGGCATAAAACATGGCAGTATGTAAGGCATAGATCATAAAGAAACATTAAACATGATAAAATAACATGGGAAGAAAACATTTAATTTTGGCAACCAATAAGAACATGTTATGATTTCCATAGTAGCCAAGGCATTTCTACCAAGACCATCTTAGTAGACAAAGTCCCTTTCTGAATCGAGTTCACTCCTCGTTCCAGTCCTATAACACTGAATCAGATTAACTTACCATTCCAGACATGTCCATCTCATCAGATATAAATCTTTACCCAATGAATTGGAGGGAGATATAGGTCCCACAAATCTCATAATGAAATCATTCTTATGTGTGCCACAACAAAAACAAAAATCATTCATCATAACCCAAAGAATAGAATGAGTTTAATAAACATCATCAAATCATAACATAATCCACATAAATCAAATGGATATAATTTCATCATAAGAAAATTGAAACCATGTAAATCATAGTTACATTATACTTGAAACATAAATATGCTAAATAATGTCATCTTAGATGGAGAATAGTTTTGATAAAACACTTGAAATGAATTCTTGAGGAAAATATCATTTCTTCTTCAAAATCATTTTCTTTTCACAAAATGCAATGCAATTTTAAAAGAAATTTATTTTGTTGAAAATAGTCATAAAATTTAATATAGGAAATTTCATTTAAATAAGTCGTTATGAAACCCTAAAAAAACCCATTCACGCCGTATAAGTTAAAAATAACATTCTTCTCATACTTTTTTCGGAAAAGCCAAAAAGTACCTCATATGGTAATAAAAAGAAACATTCCTTACATACCATGTAGTATGAGTAAAAAATGGGTAAAAAGGACCTTAAAAATACATCAAACCATTTTTATAAAACATTCACATGGATAATAAATTTAACCCTTATAAATACTTACAAATAAACAATCTCGGATAAAAACGAGAATGGAAAAGTTATCCCTTACCTTATGTCTGATATGCTTCTTATGTATCCGAACGTCATGTATAATGATTTAAATAATGTCAATGACTTATTAAAGAATCATATTCATTGTTATTATATCATATATGGTTCACTTAGGTATTTATATTAACCGTTCATTTGTCAATTCCATGTTAAAGAAGCGTTTTGGGTAAAATCGTTTCATTTATCGTCCGTGTTTTGACTTGTAATTATTAATATGATTACTAAGATCATGATTACTTAATTCCAGAATATAAAACATGATTAATTTATAATATATATTCAGAATATACATATATATAATAGATCGATAAATGGAAGTAAATACATCGTTCATGGAGATGGTAGGCGGTACGTACGCATGAACACTGTTTTCGTTTCCTTATTGAATTGAATAGAATTAAGTAGATGAAATACATATATATATATAAATATATCTAGTAGCATTATTATGTCATATATTTCATGATTACTTGTTATATAAACTTTATAATCATTCTTGAATTGTTAACATGGAAAATGAATCTCATCGCGTCGTAGAGACGATAATCCGTACGTACGCATGAGCGATGATATCGTTCCCATATTTATTGAATGGAATTGGAGTGGATGATATAATATCGTAGAATAATTATGATTTTATAATCATATATAGTTATTATTTATACCATTATACCCATCCATGTAAGGTGGCGGTGGAAAAACTGATTACACCACGGTGTGGAGACGGTATTCCGTACGTATGCATGCATGGTGATTTCGTTTTCTGTTGGATGGATAAAAGGTGAAATAGGGTTGTTTCATATTTATAATAGCATATTAGTATATAATTAATACTGATGTAAGTACTTTATAATGAAACAACTAATGAAGAGGAAGTAGAAGAAGAAATAATCTTGAAAGAGTCGGTAGAAGAGATTACCTCTTCCTTGACGCACCTCATTTAAACCTCTTATTAGGGAATTAGAGTTGGTCTTTTGAGAAGACCAGAACCACTATGATGTTACTAGAGAGGTTTAAAAGAATAATTTTCAGGGGTTGTCTGAGCTTCAAGACTCAAAAGGGTGTGAAGAGAAGTGGGAAGGGGTGCCCTTTTTATATGGGAGGAGAGGGGCACCTTTGGAAGAAAATAAAATATTATTTTATAATAAAGTCATATTCGGTTTATAATAGCTCAAAATTGATTTATTTAGAAGCTAAAGTGGGTATGGTTCTAAATCCTCTAAACCCAAATGTTTTAGACAAGTTTAGGTTACTATTTTAACCATTTCATTTAAATTTAACTCTATGTTAAATAATTTAACTTTTACTGTGTCTTCTTGTTTTCTTACACTGTATGGTTAATAAACTTACTATAACAAGCCCAAAGAATCCCATGTGGTTCATTATTATTATATGTTTCCTTATCTATGTCATTGGAAAAACCTTATATTTTTAGGAATATAATAACAATTAATAATAATATATTTGTTTTAAAAACTATTTTATGTCAATTTTGAAACTATTTGGTAATTGAATTTTGTAAAAATCATAACAACATTATTAGTTGGAAAATGTTAATTGAATCAATACTAACAAGTCATATTAACTTATAAAATTAGTTTAATTTATAAAAAGTCTCAAATTAAATTTATTTGGGTATTTATAACATCAATTATGTTAATATTTCATTAATAAGGTAATTACTGCATCATCCTTGTGTCATAAATAAATTAAATTATTTAATGTCTAAAAATTATAAATAAAATAACATTATGTAGTAATTTTTTTAGCTTTCAAATGAATATTTATAGTCTAATTTATCTTATCTATAACCATATATTAAGAAAATTGTAGTTATTAAACATTGATTTTAACTATTTTAACTCTTCTTTAAATAAAATAATAATAAGTGTCCTAATCTAATCCAATTGGACCTAAATGGTCATATTTTATTCCTAAGGTTGTTTTAGGTCAAATTAAACTTATCCAATAGCATTAGGACATGTTTTAGGGTAATAATAATATCATTTTAACCCTTAATTACCCTATTTACTTTTAACCGTGGTAAAAAAAGTAAAAAGTTACTATTCACCAAAAAATATTTTTATTTTATTAAACCACATTTTACTCCGTGATATTAACTGTTTTTCTCGTATTTTTGAAATTCCACTCACAAAAGTGGTAAAATTAAGTTTTATATAAATTTTCAAACTCTCATAGGAGGTGGGTAAAAGAAGGTGAAAAGTTCAATAACATATTTATATTTCTAAAATTACTATAAAATGACTCTAATGAATTACATTGAACTTATATAGGTATTATGTATCAATTTTGACCTAAAATAAATTTAAATAAAATAAATACTTATTTATATAAAAATTCTGTTTTTAAATAGTAACCCAATGTTTTCAATATTCATCAAAAATTGAATGTTTTCAGAAAAATACCAAAAATTTACCCTAGGCTAATTTTGATATTCCGAATCCAAAAATGAAGTCCATTTTGAATGATAAATTTATAAAATTTCCAAAAGTTTGTATTACTATTTATCACCGATAGTTCATAATAATATTATAATAATTTCTCATTTAGTGAAACTTGGTATTGCGTACTACACAGGATATCGAAGAAGGTTTTGATTGCGTGTAATGCATGCCATGTCAGGGTTGCGTGTGGTGAAAGATTACTTTGTTGTTTTGTATAATATAATCCAACCATATTTCATTTATACATTGAATATATATACACTCAATGTTGCGTAGAATAACTTCTATCAAACAAACTTGAAATTTTGTGTAAAACGATCCAAGAATAGTGTTGCGTATACTACAAGCTAATACGGTGTTGCGTATAGCGCAAGATAATCTTGGTGTAGCATACAACACAAGACATCAAATAAATTAAAAATAATACTTCTAATAAAATCTTGTGGTGTTATAATGTACTTTTCCAACTAATATATAAACAAATATACTTCTTATTTTGAGTGTATAGATTTTTCACAGTTTTGGTAGTACTGAGAAAATATAGAAACAAATGATTAAAATATATGATAATGAAACTATGGAACTTACCTATTAAGGGATTCTATTTCTAGGATGTTATATGATATAATTCATAGATATTGTACTATAATATCAATAATTGTTGTCATTATTTTGTTTCATACACCGCTGAACCATTGAAAAAAGTGATTATTTTTTTTAAATATGTTTTCACAGTTACATTTTACTATATATAACTTAATTTTTTTTCCATTTGAGGAAATATATATCATTTTCATGTTTATTCACTAACCTCATACCTTGATTTATTTGATATTGATATATTTACCTTTCATAACAAAATTAAAATTAAAACAAAAACAAAAATATATAATTTAATTTTTTTTAAACTATTTATTATAGTGTCTTGAAAATTCACAATGAACATCATGTCTGGTCAATTTGTTTGAAATACATTCTTTGGATCCAAAATATAAATATTTGAGGTTTCAAAATTAATTTTTATTAGAATTTAATGATTCCTAAAGAACAAATACATATATGTAATATAAAAATAAAAATATATTTTATATGATTAGATTATAGAGTTTCACCCCAACATTAAAAGCATCAATAGGAGTTTTTCATATATTATTTTATTTTCCAATATTGTGTATTGTTTACATTTTTACCTTTCAAAATTATTTAAATTCTAAAGAAACATCTTTCTAAAAAATTATAGAGTAATTAATGAGCCCAAATTTTGTTTTTTTAGGATTTTCCATCTTTATATTTGTAATATGTACGCTTGTAGAAAATACGAATCGTTATTAACAATAATGAATTTATAAGATCATTTTTTAGATAAAAAATTTATGAAAATGTACCTCTTGTATTTATTCCCAAATAAGACTCTCATCCATTTAAACTTGATAATCTATTTTTTACACTTGATAACAACCAAATCTATGATGACCCTCCAAATATTTATTCTTCCTGTTTTGTGTATGAAATAAGTTCAACATTTAATATTGTATCAACAATTACTTTTAATGTTAATATATGTAGAAGTAGAATAGGTGGGGTGAATGTACAATCATAATATTGTTATTTTATTTCTTCATTGATCCACTATATATTCATGATTCAACATTCCATTTCCCCTACATTTCTTCCATCTATAATACCATACCTCATTTTAGAACTTTTACCATAAACTGTTAGTGGTTTTTGATTTTAAAAAATGATAAATATATAGCTCATGTATCTTTTTATGATTAAATAGCCATCATATGAATGTTCCAATATAATTATCAGTTGTGATAAAATCTATATCTTCAAGAATATTAGGAAACGTTTTTCTTGAATCAAGAGATACTTTAATCCCCACTCTCATATGATCATTTGGGGGTTTTATATTGTGTATCATGTCTCCTTTGATATTGTACACCATACCCCTCACAAAAAAGAAAATGTGATGGCAATGATAAATATAAATCACATACAATTTTTTCCTATATACTTAATGTGATATACAATTATCAAAATTGGATTGATTCAAATTGAGGATAATTATTTATAAAACCATTGAAGAGTAGGGTAGGAGGTTGAGGGGAATATAGATCATCCAATGTAGTAGGTTCATATGTCTCTTCATGTACTGATCATTATTCCACATCTGGTTCACTATGCCCATTTTTCATATATTGCTCTACCAAACTATAATAGACAGTGATAAATTTTAAAGCATCTTTATTTTCTACATTCCTTTCATCATCTCCTATGTATCTCTTTGTAGGGTTTTCTCCTTGAAATAATTATATGGTAACACTCAAAACCTTAAACTCTAACATAGTCATACTATTCTGGATAATTAAAATATATATAAAGTAATTGTTATTTAGGTACAATCAAAGTTTATTCATGTATCCAATTTCTATAAAAACAAATAAACATAAATATATATTTTATATAATACTGTTATAAATCATAAAAAATTTATATTATGTCATACTTACATCTGATTCTCATACTCCATGCATGTATTCAACTAGTTTTTCATCATTATTTACATGTGCCTACTTATATAAGAAAGGACCTGGGATAGAAGTGTTTTTGAATTATAATTCATCAAAATACATATAAATAAAAAATTATACATTATTTTATATCACATAATATGTTTATCCTATATTTTTTTTTTCAAGTGAAGCATACCCCATCCTTTATTTAGAGTAGGGGTACATTGGATTTACTGTATGTTTCTTATTTATAGATTTATTTTTTAATTTCAATGATTACAAAATTTCAATTAATGTTAATATATTAAATAATTTCAAATAATATATTATCAACTACAATGAACCTCAAATTATTCCTCATTTATATGGCCAATGGAAGCTAGTTTTATTTCTTGGTTTATAATTTTTCCATATGTAACTGGTGTGTACAATTTTACTTTCCACTCAACATACCAAAAAATAACCATTTTAATATGTGTATTGAAGCCTCTATGAGAATTTATTGCAACCATAAGATAAATTTATTATGAATATTATCTAACATAAAAAGACCCTATAAAGGATAAATAAAAGTACATAAATAATCAATTATAAATTTTTTTCATAAAATAAAAAAACATTTATCGTAACATTCCCCAAATATATTCCCAAATGGTTACCTTAAATACAGACATGATATTATTCTCTGTATCTATATAAATTGGAATATACATTCTCATTATGATAGAAATATAAATAATAAAGATTGAATTATTTGGTTAAATTTTTTGGCTGAGTTGATTCCATCCAACCATAAATTCGATACCTTTTTTCCTAGCATGATAATTTTAGTTAATATAGTGATGCTATTCCATTTTTATTTTCTTGATCAAATTATTTTTGAAGCATTAACAATTCCATAATTTCTACATCCATCAAGTGTTTTTCCTCATTATTTTAAACATTATCATTTAAATAAGTCATCAACTTTTTGAGTAGTAAATAATTTAATTTAACCTATGTAAATGTTGTAGATAAAACATAACATTATGATGAGAAACATAGTAAATTAAAAAGTAATTTAACCTACTTGTTCAGTTCTTTTTTCCATTAAAGGATGATTGGATTTATATCCTCTATTGAGTATCCAAATCCCAACCTTGTGGTCCCCTCTAATGTGCTTGTTTTTCTATATTGGTACTATTTTGAAATGATATTGATCTCTTAATTAAGCTTCATCCTCAGTTTAATTTTCAACTACCTTATATTTTTTTAGTCTCCAAAAGAAAAATTTACTAATTCTTGTTTTCTAGATCTAGGACATAAAATATATTCACTACTTATGATGCTGTTATGAATGATTCTTCCTTGAACCCTTCCATACTAAAATTCACCTTTATGAAGACCAAGTCATTGACTTTAACAAAATTTATATTTCTAAACCATTTGAAATGGAAGATCAACAATTGAAATGTTTTATAATCGAATTCATATAACTATTTGATGATACTAAAATATGATATATTCACATAAATTGAATTTCTATCCTTGTAAACAAATATGCGAATCACTTTATCCATAAGAATAACTCTACTATTTTTCATCATAATTATTTCATCATGTTACTTTCTATATAACATATGACCATTAATTACTAAACAATAGTAAGATATAATATTAAAAATTAGTCATCTGGCTATCCATTCATGTTGTTCGGAAATTGAATTTAGTTTTTTTAGATAACCCATTATAAATATCATCAAAAAACCATCTTATAAGTTTTTTATTTTGAGACTTTAATATGCATTATTATTACATTTATAAATTTAATTGTCTAAGAGACACATTTTGGGAATCAACATATGTTGAAAAATCTATTTTGTCATATAGAATGTAAATATTATCTTCCTCCTACTCTTTAGTGGTAATGGTAACAAATTCACTACCATAAATCCCATTATCTATAAGGCATGTGTTTTTTAAGAGATTTTGGGAGACAAATGATATCAATATTTAATAGAAAATAGATACAAAATTCAATAAATTTTTCAATAATATATCTATTTACAATAGAAACATCTAGAAGACGTCATTTCTTAATATACCCTTTTAAAAAATTCAAATATAGTTCAAATTTGTACATCCATATATAGTTTACAAGACCACATAGTAAAATATATATAACCAAGGGAACCATTATGTGGGATATTATATTAATGAATGATGGAATGAAAAGAATCATTAATTCACATAATATGACTAAAATTTCTTTATTAAATATCGGAAAAATTGTTAGGTTTATAATTTTTCCCTATATTTCTTTGAGAAAGAAACAATTTCAGGTAAATGTATGTCATACATTTTTAATAAGAATGAAATGTATAGATACATACACTCAATATTATATAAAAATATAGTAATCAAGTTATTTTAGACCATATAACATTAAAATAGTCATTGAAATGAAATTTATGTTATAGTATGAATATCCCTATAAAACATTGAAGCCATTAATATTCTTTGAAAAAAAATTATTTTATAGATATAGTGTAAGCTACTAGAGGAAAAAAACTGATCTTTCACCCTTTATCAGTGCCAACTATTCCCTTATCATTATTTCAATCTCTTCTAACATATACTTAAAGAGATATTTTTTTGGTACCTTTTTTAACATGTCAATAAAACTATCACATAATTTTTTTAAATGCATTAAATTAGGAAAATGTTTGACGTTCAAAAAGTTCTATTCCGAAAATACAATAAAAATTGATCTCTTTATCAAAATTAATTTCATAAGGTTTTTTAAAGAAGGTTTACTAAAACTAGTTTCAATAGCTTTTTAGTTATCGAATAGTTGATCTCCCTTTAGTGGAGATGGTGTTGTACCTTGTTCTTTATTTGTATCAAATTACGTCATACAAGATCCACATTGTTTTTTCCAGGGTAAAAATTTGTGATTTTCTGAAAACAATGTCTCTGATGAATGATTTTTCCTAACTGGGTGTGTAACTTAATCAAAAATAATAAACACAAAAAAAAATTATTGTTATATCCTAAAAGATTTTTATAAACAGGAAATTCATTTATTAACACATATAAAAAGGATCTCAATGTGAAATATTCACTTCTTTAATCATCATAAAATGCAATCCTTGTATCCCACATCAATTTCATATCATCAGTCAATGGATCCAAATAGACATCAATATTAATATTGGGTTTTCTTGTTATAGATATACGCAGCAACAATATATTTATGATCTATGTATAACCACAATGTCAAGTTATAATTTTACAACATAACTGCCCATATACAGTGAGTAATAATTTTTACACCTAATGAAATTATTCCATCTGTAAATAATGCAATATGAATTTTTGTTAGATCATTTCCATATTCTAGACACTCATAATCATCTTTCTTTCATCGAGGAGATTATTTTGAGTGTCCAAGTTTCTTATATTTAATTATTTAATCCTAATAATGTGTTAATTTTCTTAGGGTTTCTAGATGTCTTTACAGTCATTTAAACCATTGAATTATTTGAAAATTCTATATGACTTTTGAAGGATTATATTCATCTTTCCTTTATCATTCCTTGGAACAGTTAACACATTTTGTAAGTGATTCATTGTTTCCTAAAATAATAAACAAAATCGAAAGGGGTTTATTTTTTCAGAGATCCTACCCATGGAATATAACATACAAGTAACATTAAATATGGTTTTATTTGGGTAAAATATTATTAAATAGAATAATTAGTTCTATAATACTGGTTTCACTCCCCCAACTGCCACCCATCAAATTGTATAACTTCAATATTGCTAAGAATTTTAAATATTTAGTATAACTACTATACAATGGTCTGTTTTTACATTTATTTAATGTCCCAAATAACATTGGATAATCATGAATATCATATGAAATTTTCATTTTCATTTCTTCTATATGATATTCATTTTGAGTTATACTGGTACTCATATCGAATGATCCAAAAAATGGAATTATCATCCCAATTAGTATGAACATTCAATTTTTCCCCATGTTTAGTCTATCATTTATATCTATGATCTGGTATAGGATGAATAAAATGTTTCTTCGAATCTTCTAGATGAAGTATTTACTAATAAAGATAGTGTAAACCTAGATGAATTATTTGAGTAGGGTTGTAAACATGCTCTACTATAATATTGATAAACACTTTTATTCTAACCTCACACTCCTATTTCCTAGGTTTTATATCCATCCATTTTTGATTCATACTCAACCTATATTGTTAAATAATATACATAATATGAAAAAATAAAAAATTACACATTAAGAATGCTTATAATATATATACTCAATGATATGAAAACAAGTTATAAGAATCTGAGTGTATGCATGCTCTATTTTAAGAATTATTACATAGCTTGATTATGTTTAAGGTCACTACTCTTTATCTTGTTCTTAATTTACTCAAAATATAAATTTATCCCTTTTCAACCATATTTCACTCTTTTATTTGTTTTTCAATATAAAATATTCATTTTTTACATGCTAATTTTATAAAAAAAATATAATTTCAATTACATCATAAATTTGTTTCCATTACATATATTTCAATTCATTTTAAATTTCATAGTCACCTATTTGAAAAAGAACTCAATTATAAGCCTCTTTGAGGTACAACCTAATAAAATGATATTACATTATAATGTGTATAATATTTTGAGTATCCAAAATATTTGAAAATTATATGAATAATATGATGAAATCACGTGATGAAATCACATGTTAACAATATGTATATATATATTTTTGTGTGTATCTGCTGAGTGTCATGTTATTAATATAATATTTTTTCACTCTAATACCATATGAAGAAAAAAATAGTTGAATTTCTAATACACATATGATTGAAAATCATATGGAGATTTGATCAATTGATTTCTTCTAATTCTCAATTATTATATGACAATTGACCTATATCAATCTTTATGGACTCTACATAATCCTATGATCAGAACGAGCTGGACTAGGACAAAAATACAGAATTTTTCAATCCCTTATCTACAACCTTTTTAATTTTCCATAAGTAATAATAATATAATAATATAATATTCAAAAATGGAATTCCTTTAAATTGGTAAAAAAATAAGATCTCCAAATATTTTTTAGTTATGGGGTATTCATAAAAAATGATTTAAATTAGAAAATAATACCATATACACTTCTTAAGAAATTAATCAACATTATTTTAAAAAATAATCTACATCCTATTTTAAATTTAACTCTATATAAATAGGTAAAATTAAAATTTAAAATAGTTTTTTAAAATTATTGATGGGGTAGTCATTAAATATTTCATGTATTATTAATTTAATTAATATAATAATTTTAATAGTTGGAAACATTTAAAAATACGATTAATATTATACAAGTTCATCAATTTTTTTTTTAAAATCTAAATTTATTATTAGTTAAAGTGCATAAAACAATTTAAAAAAATAAAATTAATCAACTCTTTGACTTAGTCTCTCTCTAATAAACGTTTTTTGATTTTGATATAAGTGTTAAAAATTAAGTGTAAATTGGAAAATTTTCACTATTGGATGGCTCAACCCAAAAATGGGATTCATTAGATGTCTCTACAGAGATACTCAAACGAAACAAATCACAAAATAACCAAAAACTAGTATAAACCAGAATAAAATAATGTAGGTGTGGGCGTGGGAGTATTAAGAATTTTAGATCACCATGTATCATGCCTCTTTGAGTTTAGCAGACCACATGACAAACCCAAACCCTTTGGAAAAATTTAAAACAAAGAAAATTATTAATTTTTTTTAAAAAATACGAGATCATCTAAATATGAGTAGAAAGAATCACATACCTTCAATATTGAAATAGTTTATTCTTCTTGGAATCTTCTAGGGGAGTGGCAACAACAATTAAGTTTTTCAATTTCTTGAATAGAATTAGCGGGTTATGTTCTCTATTATGGTTTTATTTAAATGATTCTAAGGATTTTAATAATGATATAATAAAATATTTTGTACATTTTTAATAAGGGTTTAATAAATAAAAATGAATAAAATTCAAAATTTTAACAAAATTGAATAGTTTTAGTTAATTATATAAATTATTTTAAAAAATAAAAATGAATATATATATATATATATAAATTATTATTAAATATGTATATTAAATTCATATTAAATATATTCAGGAATAATTATGTATAAAATATAATAAAAATGAATATATTAAAAAAAATTAATTAGATAAATGTTAAAAATAAAAAAATTGAAAAGAAAGGTGAAAAAAAATTACCATTATTCGTAAATCAATAATATTGAATAATATTAAATGAATGAATATTAATAAAATTGAAACATAATAATTTAAAAAGCAGTATATTGAAAAAATACTCAAAACAAAGAATAAGTGTTGTTAATTTGATAGATTAATATAAATATTAAGAATACATATATATTAAAAAATAAATGAATACTAATTAATTATATAAATTAAAACCATATTGAACAATTATATTTTATTGAATAAAAACATATAAATAAATATTATTAATTGAAAAGATTACAAATATATTAAACAAAGTAAAAATGAAAATGAATAAGTTGCAAAAATAGTTGAAAAATAATAATTAAGATTATTTATGTATAAATTATATTGAAAATGAAAAAAATTCAAAAAAAATAACAATTAATAAATAATATATATTGAATAAAGGTAAAAAAAGAATTAAATTTTCCAATTAAAAACATAATATATATTAAATATATTATGTTAATAAATAAAATTCTAAAATAATTATGAAACAATAGATTAAATTTTAGAAATATTATGTGTGTGTGTGTATATATCAATATAAAATTGTATTAATTATTTTTTTATGCATGTAAAATTCATATAACACAAGTTCGATCCTCATTAACTTGAAAAAAAACTAGTGAATTTATATTAAAAGTCTATTACATGATACTAATTGGTCAATATTTTTTATTAATAATAAATTTTAATTATAAACCCTTTTCACTAAATATATTACCTATTTACTGTGAATACATATTTTTTACCATGTAAATAAAATTTTAGGAAATATTATATATATATATTTATATATTTCAAATCCCTGAACAAATCTACGGTCTGAGAAATTTACAAAAGAAAAACTGATTCACTTAAGAGTATTAGAAGAAAATATGGAAAAAAAAGTAACCTCAAAATCTAACAACAGAATCCTGTAGAATGAAATTCCATCCTCATACTCTTCAAAATATAATACTTCAGAAATAGCCTTTGCACTCATGTAAAAAAGAATTACATTATCCTACATTAAGAAGTGAACTCTTATCATTGTTCAAGACATTGAAAAATAGTGAAAAATAGATATAATAGATCCAACATGAATAATCATCCAAGAATTTAAATAAATTTTGATTTCAATAGTATCCAATTGTACATTACGCCAAAAAAACATTCGAATCATTGAAGAAATTGACCACCCAAATAGAAAAAACCATCCACATGCCAAAATCATGTTTGTGGATAAATAAAACCAATCCATTAGAAACATAACCATAGAATACAGGCCACAACACTGGTGAATAACAGATGAGCACTTGGAATCATCTAGAAGCCCATGACCCCAATGGTGGCTATCACAGCTCTGAATGTAGGCCTGCAAACATCTAATGAGGAAGAAACAGAAGAACAACACCAAAAAAGAAATTCCAATGACATCACACAATACATAGAAGACACCTCAATTCAATTACTTTAGAGATCCTTAAAATTGAGTACTACATTGTAGAATCATATCATGACAAGCCTCACAACCTTCTCAATTACATGTGAATTTACCTATACTCCATGTTTTAACAGTTTTCCACCTATTATCTTTTTTATATAATTTTCCCCCCACAGAGACATCATCAGTAGTAGAATTCACAATAACCATATTGAGAGTCTTAATCCAATTTATAGACTCTTAATGATTAGTCAAAGTGGTGGAATCTGGGTTGAGAAATATAAAATAGATGAAAGTGGATATTTTACATATCACATTCCCTTCAGCTGGTTGAGTAGAGTTATTAGGTCCTTTAGAAGAGTCTAGGGTTGAGGATGAAGAACAAGGGTTTCACATCATGTTAACATTGATATAATCAATGTTGGTTCCACATGGATCTACCTTTCTAGGTCTATTATCACACCTTGTTATCGAAGTATTATTTATAGGTGTTGTCCTTATGGCATGAGTACCTACAACATTCACATTTGAGGATGCAATACTTTCTTTGGAAGAAGCTCTGCCTAGATGATTCTAAGATTTCTTTTTAAAAATGGGAACACGATCCTCGATAGAGGAGGATTCTACTCTAATCTAATGAAAAATTGGAGGACTATCTCTAGAGATAAAACATTCAATGTTTTTTTCAATCCAATTAAATTAGGATCCATGTTGAAAAAAAAAACATTTTTTCTATTGTATTCTTGAATGCTCTTATATGGATAACTCCTACCAGGATGGAAAACATTTGAATCATAATGTCTGAATCATCTGCAACTATCCCCATGTGTTATTCAAATAAAAGGTGTCCAATATATTTTTAGTCTTCTTGGTATAAGTGGCTATAATAATATTACTTTTCCCCTTACCCTTGGTAGAGGCTAATTTTTGCTCCTACCACAACTCATGGTCCACATTTTTCTATGCACCATGTTCTCAATCATATTGACCATCCTCATAGACATCATTAGGTTTATCCTCAACAAATTTACTCAAGATATTATAAATTTATATAATAAAAATAAAAGTAAAAAACAATTAACATTATTTTTGAATACATAATACTAAATAATATTAAATGAATGATAGTTAAAATAGATGGAAATTTAATAACTAAAAAATATAAGATTGTGATAATATTTAAAAACTAAATATTTTATATTAATTATATCAATTAGTAAGAAAATTAAAAATAAATATATGTAAAAATGAAAATGAATATTTATTAATTATATAAAATACATTCATATTAAAGAAATTCAATGTTAATCAATAAAAACTTATTATAAATATTAACAATTGATAAAATTAAATATATATTTATAATGGAAAAAATTAAAATGAATCAATTACAGAAAATATAAAAAATAATTAATTTTATTAATGAATAAATAATATTAAAAATGAATATGTTTAAAAAAAATATAAGAAATTAATAAATAGTATATATTGAATAATACAATGAAAATAAATTATCATCTAAAAACATTAAATAAATAAATTATGTATTAATAAATAAAAAATGAATAAATTTAGCACATGTTAAAAAAATAATTATTTAAAATTAATTAATAATAATAAAAATTAAAAAACCCACAACATTATAAATGAAAAACTAATATTAAATTAATGAATGTAAAAAATGGGTGAAATTTTGTTAAAAGATGAATAGGTATAAAAATATTAACAGAATGAATTTGAGTTTTTTATTTTATCAATTTTAATAAAAATAGAAATAAATATATGTTTAAATGAAAATGAGTACATATTCTAATTATTTAAACTAAAATTGTATTAGAAACATATTTAATGTTAATATATAAATATAAATAAATACTCAAAAAGAATAAAATTATTAAATATTAATTAATAAAAATTAAAAATGAATAAATTTAGTATTTATTTATTTATTTATTTATTCTAATGTAATAAATAGTATATATTAAATAAAAATTTAAAAAATGAATAAAATATTATACTTAAAAATAAAATATATTAAAAATTAAATATCAATAAATAGGAATAAAAAATTATAGTATCAATACTTGATTGTTTTTTCTTATTTGTACCCATAAAATTGAATTAATTTCATATATGTACGTGTGAAATTATTTTATGACATATTAAGTATAACATATTTATCCAATTTCTTTTACTAAAAATTAAATCATTATTATTTGATATATATGTCAAATTTAATATATAGAGATCATTGATAAAAATGTTATTAAATGTCTATTAATATTATTTGATCAATATTTTAAATTAATTTTAATTTTTAAGGAATTTATTATCCATTTTCACTACATATATGACCTATAAACATGTTTTATGATAAATTAATATTATGTAATTAATATTTATGTTAAATATATGTAGATGAAAAGGAAGTGGAGATCCCTTTTATTAAAAGACAAAAAAATAGGAAGCATGGAGGATGGTGCCAGAAAAAGTAAAAATACCCTCATAAATTTAAAAAGTCAACGAAAAAACTTTTTTATAATCTCAACTACAACCTTACATTATTCGTGGTGTAGAGTTACCTAATTAATTTAACCAGCTTCATGTCCATGAATTCTTGGATGAGGACCTCTCATCCAAGTTTTCAATTGTTCCCAAGTGCCACTATGATAATCTGAGTCTCACAAGTCACTTCTAATTACAACATCCCAGTGCAGTTCTCCATTTCTTTTTCCCTTATCAATGGGGACACAGACATCATAAGACTAGAGAAGATCACTAAATGTGATCACTACTTCAAGTAGTATGCGATAATGTCTATGAAAGTTCACTATGTTTGTGATATAGACCCACTATTGGCCAACTCATCCAACCCCATTGAAGGGAAGTTGTTTCCAGCAGTTCAATATTGTGTAGAAGGAGGTAGAGTCATTTCTTTTCCTTGAATAAAAATGACTCCCTTATCATGGGTATTAGAACCATTACCAGCTTCCATGAAATACATAGACACATCAAAACCACTGGAAATTAGGTGAGTGGGGTGGGCCTTTTTATGACCATCCTTATCCACTGCAATAGCAACACGAATTTTCACAGTTGACGAATAATACAAAGAAAACTAGGTAGGGACAGAAGGCTTTGGGATGATAAGTGTACAATAATCAATGGATATTTTTATGGGATAGTTACCATAAACAACCACATCATGCGGATGGTTTCCAACATAGTAGGTCCAATACAATGTACAATGTTTGGCACTCTCCGTGGGACTTTCGATAGGCATCTTCAAATGAATAGAGTGACAAATATTAATTTCAGGTGTGCATGACCACATATCTTTGAAAACAATGTAGATGGATCATGTCCCTTTATGATATGATTTCTGATTTATTCCCAAACTAAATCTAAGGTCTCAAATTCCACCTGTGTTGATGGGTAGAAAACAATGCTTGTAAAATTTATAGGCCCCCGCATAGGCCCATCTGAAAAATATAAAATTATGAGGATCAGTAGTTGGCATAGATTTACTTGTAAGTATCTTGTTATCAGTTATATACTAAATTGGTTTTTCATTTCCAGAGTGTATTTACATGTCCCTTTTTCAATCTATTTTGGATAGGTATGGACATCTCTTTTTTATTCTTTTATTAGCTTTTCTATTCCCCTATTTCTGGTACATTGTGTCAAGAATTCAATCCATATTAGGATCTTGTTCACTGTCAAAGAACCAATCGATAGAGTTATTTCCACCAATATCATTTGTGGATAAACATGAAAAATTATACACCTCCTTGATATAAATTACAACATTATATTTAACAAGGATACTCTCTAGCTAATCTCTCTTTTGGTTCATGGATTCCTAGACCCTAATTTGATGTTGATCTTTGGGACACCTCTAGCTTGATCCAATAAAGGAATATCCATATTGAAATCATCCTTATTTGGTTAATAGTTCCCCTTTTATCCTCCTTCTTGATCATTTAATCATGGAACCATCATCCTATAGTGATTCATTCCACCAATTTCTTTTTAGAATTTATCAGAAGAATTCCCCTTCAAACTGCAAAAATTACAAAATAAATAATTTTGAAATTCCCCAAATGAGGGACCCATGATTAACTATCCCTTATAGAACTCATGTAAATTTTCTTGATTGATTGTAAAATCAAACTTATGATCATCAGTTTTTACAATAACTGATCGTATAAGAGGGGTGTAAAGGTCTATTTCCACTAGAAAGTAAGAAAAGTGACCACACCGAGCCTTTTTATGCTCCTTATCTATCTTAATGGGGAAAATTATTGCTAAATCAACCTCCCATAAAATTTGGGGATGTCCAATGAATTTACTCTAGCCCTAAATTCGGATCCAAACATGGGTGAGAGAGTTCTTTTCATCTGGGGGATTAAAATAAGGATCCTAATTATGAATCCTAAGAATGTCAACATTAAAATTAAAAAATAGATATCCTTTGGATTTACACATCATAGAATTAGATAGAAAAACATTATAAAATAATTACTTAGTAATAAAGGTAATTTTCCAGCCATACAAGACCCAAATATATCAATATATATATTTCTATATGAAATAATAGTATTAATGATATATTATTTTTATTTTATCTTTCAGTTTAATGAAATATATTATAAATAAATAGTAAATATATATTTAGTCATATATAAATCATATTTAATGAAATATATTAAATTTTTATCAATATAAATATTTTATTTTTATAAATATATTATTTTTAATGATATAAAATATATAATGAAATATATATAATTTGTCAGTGCCCTTTTAGAGCTGACAAAGCTCACCCCTTTTGAGTGGTAAAAAAGCATGGATGAAGGGGTGTCATTATCAGCACTGAAACAAGTTCTAATGAAGAGAACTTTTATCCATGATTTTAGCTATCACGGATTAATAATAGTGTTGTTTATCACCAGTTCAAGAGTAGTGTAATACAATAATCCCATTTTGTAGAAAAATAATATCTACAAGATAGTTTTTAAAATTTTCTACGTTATAAATAAAATTACACCACTAAATTCACTTTCAATTGCGTAAAAATAGAAGAGACAAACACCACATTTTGGAAATAAAATTGAAAATGGAGTGATCTTCATTAGTATTCACGTGGAGGTAGCTATTTTAGTTCAAATATTCACTCAGCATTACTATTTCCATCTCTTCAATGCCATAAAATTTTAATCTTCAATTTAAATTCAATTTTGATACATTCACATAAAATATGAGAATATTTGGACCTTTGTTTCCACATTTCCACCACTCCATGATCATTTTTCTTTTTTTTGATAGATTATCTCCTTTTAGAAATGACATGAAAACCCCATTAGATTTGTTTCATCAGTTTTTATTCCCACCATCTATCACCAAGAAATCCACTATGCTTTATTCCATACTGAATCTACATTGGTCACAATTATCCCTACCCATAGAATATCACTATCTAATTCCACACAACGTGCACTCATCAGGTTCATCTCTCTTCTTAGACCATGATTTGGAACATGTGGAAGTTGGAATATCTTCATTAATGAAATATAAACCACTAGGGATTGATGTTATGCATTACCCATTATCTTATTCCCTATCATGAACTGTGAAACACTCCTCTCTTGGATTCTTGATCCATTCCCACACATCCAGGTGGTCATAGTAAAATGGTTATAGTCATGTTTATACTATGAATAATACATCTTGTTACTCAGTTAAATCATACATAAACCCAAGAGTCATCTTTCATTTATTTTCCTTATATATATTTTCATTAAAATGTGGCCTTTCTAGTTCCCCATTTAACCCTATGTAATATCAGTTATATTTTATTTAATTTTATGCATAACACTTTTTTTTATTTTTTAGCTTATTTTACATACAAAAAGAAAATTAAATTATTTTCTCTGATAAATCACCAAAATATATAAAAATTAGATTGATATAATAAATAAAACTGTAAAATTAATTAATAAAAAAATAATAAATAAAAAAGTAAAATTAATTAAGAAAATATGAATGAAATAAATTTATTCCAACATATATATACTTGTTTCTATTTAAGCATGAAATCTCTACATTATTACAATTGAAACCCATCCTACAAATATTTAACCAAATTAATAAATCAAATTTAAAAATTATCAATAGAGAGTAAATTTTTATGCGTCACATAATATATATATATATATATATATCTTTAACTCCTCAGCTTTCAATAAAAAAATCTTTTAATGTATTTTATTTTTTCTCTGTAAATGATTATACTCTTATTTAATTCTATTAATTTATTTTAACATATTCTTATTATTCAGTCCCAAATATAATATAACTTACTCAAAAAACATTACTCACTATTCCAGGTACATTTATCAATAGATAAGATTAATCCTTGAGTTAATGCATCCTAACTGTAGGATTATGAAGGATCTAAATGGCTACTAAAAAAGAAAAAAAAAGTTAACACTATCATAATGGATTTCATCAAAGGTTAAATTGACTATGAGCCTGATGATTGGATGGTGAATATGTTAATAAAGTCAAATTCATGAAAAAATAATTTTATCCCTGAAGTACAATACATGATCTGTAATAATGACTCAATGAAAATATCATCTTTCAGAATCAAATTATACCCAATTGACCACCATATAATTTATCCTTCTCATCTCAAGTCTCACAAATCAGTAAAATAAAAAGAATGAAATATTCCACTTATTTATTCGTTATTTTTCCACATTACATTTTATTTTTTTGGTCCAATAATTATTTTTACATTATTTTATATAGGATACACAAAAAATCACAATGAATGTTAATTTATAATCCTTTCCTCCAAACCGTTGATAATACCTCCCATACTTCTCTTTTCCAAATCAAATTATCCCCTTAAAAATCATGCAATAAACTCTTCCCATATACTTATTCCATTATAAATATTGAAAAATACTAAGAATAGGGTAAGAAAGATATATATACTTTTGATGTTGTTATCATATCAACTTCATTCATTGATTGTATGGGCTTAAAATAAATATAAAATGTAAAGGCAAGTATCAAATGATTAGTGTATCAAATATGAAAAATTCATCAACAATATTAATGTTACACTGATCATTTATATCTTTGAAAATATATCAATTAATGTTATATTAGTTTACAAACCCCACCTTCCACTCAAGGAATATGGTATAAGAAAAAATATGAAAAAATGATTTCAACCGCTCTTGGGAATGGGAAACCTAAAATTGAACAATACCTCATGTCATGAATAATAATAACAAATCAATCAACATGAATTTCGAAAAAATTAAATAATAATAATTTTAAAGGAATTCATTCATTTTAAATCATTTTATCTTCCTAAACCATGAATTATAAAACCAATATCCTCAGGCTTATCTTCACAAATCCTTTTCTTAACTAGATTTTAATCTTATAAAAATGATATAAAAAAATAAAAAAGATAAAATTATAAATAAATTACTTGTATCCTATATAAAATGATATTAAAAAAGTTTAAGAGTGATATAGAAATTTCCAAACATAAATATCATTTCACGAATTTAGGGAATGTGCTGATATAAATAATTTAAAAGTAAAACTTCAATCCCCATTATAGATCTTATATAATATTTCCTCTAATTCCATTGTGTATCTTAATTCTTATTAATCATGGACCCAAAAATATAAAATTTATGTGAAAATGATATATTAAATCCTTAAATATAATAAACAAAATAAAATTGACATCGACTTCAAAGAATATCTCTAAAATAATTCCTAAAGTTAATTCCCAAGAAATTAAAAAAACATAGGTTTTATTTTGTAAGTGATGTTGGCGTCTGATACCCATAACAAAATACATTATACATTAGATTACATGTATATTAAAAAAAGTTAATATTAGTATTAATACATTATCCAATATTTATTGTTATTGTGCATAACAATAATTTGATTATTTCCTAAGGTATTTATTGTATTAATAAGGTGATAACTATTATCTTATTTGATGAGAACCTTGAAGTACTATTATGATATTCAAAAATAACATTTTTTGGTCAGATAATACTACATAATGGGGAACATATTAGAGATTCTTTCATGTGTGAGTACTCATAAGCAGATGAGAATTTATCTCTTGATGTTCGCACTTGGTAATCTCTGAGTTGAGAGATTCAGAGAAATAAATAACTGGAATAAATTCTTTATGTTTTTTCATCTTCAGATATTTCTTTATATTAGTGTGGGTAATGGTCCATATACTTTCTGATTACCATTAATGAATGTTATGGATCTCATAATTATATTATTTGACAAAAACTGTGTTGACATATTATCACAAGAAGTAAGGTATATTGGTTGGGTCAGGAATGAAATATTATAAATGGATAAGTCGAGGAAGGACATCACATTCCATCTCTATGGAAGCTTATATCTCATCCATTTGATTGAAATGGAATTTTCTACTAACCATTCATGTTCATGGTGTAATGACTTGTTTATTTTATATAGTTATAGAATGAAATATCATGTATATAGGTTGATAACGAACATGTGAAACCTTTTTGATGAGATATTGAGAAAATGGATATTATTACACAACTAGTACTTGTCTGTGGTTGTTTTCATTGAAACATTATGTTCTTTATCTTGGTTTCATTGAACCGTTGCTAAATAGAAATATTAGAATTTTGGAATTCATTCATAATGCCAACAAAAAACATTCATAGAGGGTTAGACACTATGTTTTTACAGTGATCTCGATTAAATGCTATTTAAATTTAATTAATGGAAAAAATATTATTTTAAAGGTAGATAAATAATTTACATCATTTTTATTAATCTCAAAAATTTATATAATATGTAATAAATATTTATTTTCATATTTTTAGACAATATATTTATTTATAAATAGAATATTTACTTATGTATTTAATAAAATACATGGTGTTTTAGCGGACCAAAATCTTTTCTGATGATAAATTTAAATTTTCAAGAAGGTCAAATACTATTTATCATTAAGTAAGTTAGTGTACACCATAAAAAATGATATTTTAACTTAAGATCCAACTATATATATAGATGGTTATTTATATTTTATAGGGTTAGTTGAAAAATTGAGAAAAGAAAATAATTATGTACAATGTACCTATCTCTCAAATTCATCATTTTTTCATCTTCTCAAGAATGCAAAGATCCCCTTAAAGATAGAAGGATCATAAAGTTTTCAATAAGAAAACCGAAAGAGGATTAATCCACCCCTATAACACCTAAAAATTAATCGGTTTCATTCAGATATTAAAGGAGTGTGTGTGGATCACCTCTATATGGATTTTATAGTTGGATCCTACAAGCATAGTGAAGGTAGTATAAAATGGGTTTTAAATGATCATCATCTATAACAAACTATAATATTATCAATTATATTTCCCTCATAAATATATAATTATGTTGAATAATATTATTTAATTCATATTCCACACCTAATAAAAATACTACATGTTATTATATAAATTTTAAGTATCATTAATATTTATTTTTTCGATGTAAAGGGAAGTACAAACAGAAAGGTCTACATAAAACGGGGGAGGCCAATAGAGGCATGAAGTAATGAAGACCTTGAGAATCTCTTATATTCATGTTCTTATGTTCTAAAAAATGAATTTACATATGGAGGAATAATAACACAAAGGCCTTTTGACGCCATTGAGGCAACATGATTAGCCACATTGTTACTCTCCCTCCATGTGTGTAAAAAAATTTAATGTTATCACTGATGAGATTTTAGCACCATATTAGGATATATGATAAGTACAATGGGATACTCCACTTACAATGAATGGTTTCATGAAGAATGAGTGAATCCGTCTGAACCACAGTAAGGATAATACAATGTTTCTTACATAGATATAGAATCGTGAGCATAGACAATGTTTCAGCCAAAGGGAATGGCCTCTGCCAAAGTGTGTAATGAAATAAAGAGTAACATAGCCAGTGGAATCCCAAACAACAACACCTACCTTCATGTAGTTCAGGGAGAAAGGACCATCAATATTAAGTTTCAACCCAAGTGGTTGGGGATGCCACTGAACCCAATGACCGAGATTAGTGGAACCACTATCATGCAGGCCCACCTAAAGGGGTCTGAGAGAGGGGGAATTTAATATATTCATTTGACCATTACATTTAATGAAACAAATGTCCATAAAAATAAAAAATATTAAAATGGGGCAACAAAACTAAAATAAAAAAACTAGAATATGAAAATTTAGATCCATACAATCCACTTGAATAACTACACTCACGAACAACCATATTGAAATAAAACTGAATATTATAAATACAATGTTAATCTTGAAAATTAAAATATATATCCTTAATAAAAGATATAAATGAATGAATATTTAGAAAAATATGAGGTATTTATATGAACTTGGGAACCCATAAGACCATTAAAAATCTAAATGTTTGAATAGAAATCTAGTTATTGAAATAGTAACCTAACCACTAGACTGGTAATATAACCATTATTAATTGTTACCAAAGTTTTAACATACAATCCTAAATTTTAAAGTATGAAATAATATTTATTTATCTTATAAAATGAATATATGATATATTTATATCCTGTTACAGGTAAAAAATTTATTTAAAATTTAAAAATTAAGTGTTTTTGTAAAATAAAAAAAGTTTTAATTACACTTTTATAATGAAAATAATGTTTTAAAACAAATTTTATTTTCATTACATGTTTTTATAAATTAATTTTAAGTAATATTATGATTATAATAAAATTATATGATACCATAAGTAATAATTCCAAGGGTCATAAAGCTGATCATATTATTAAAATAACTATTTTCAAACAAATGAGGATTCTGTTATAAAATTAAATTTATCATTATTATAAAATTAGTTTCATAAAAAAGATTCATTTTTTGAATATAAATGTCAATAAATTGTTAGGATAAATTTTTGGTATGTTTCTAAAATAGTTTAATTTTTGGTCAATAATTAAATATGATATTTAATTTATAATTTAAATATATAAGTTTTTGAGACAAGTCTAATGTAAGAACCCATTAGTTCGAAATAAAATAAACAATTTAATATATATTGTATTAAGAATATATACTATTGGTAATATTGATCCAATGTAATAAAATGAAAAATATAACATTCAAAACACCCTTTCTCCCATTAAAATCACCTCCACTTCTCCACATGACTTCTTTAACACCCCAAGCTTCCACAGTACGACTCTCATGGAATAATATAGTAGCGTGTGTTGTACGCAACTTCAAGTTCACCCCACACCACAGCCAATAAAACTAGACATTATGAATGATAATGACCACTTTTTAAAATATTATACATTTTATCTTTCAAAATGGACTTCATTTTTGGATTCAGAATATCGAAATTAGCCTAGCGTGATATTTTGGTATTTTTCTGAAAACTTTCAATTTTTGATGAATAGTGAAAAACATTGAGTTATAATTTAAAACTGAATTTCAATTTAAATAAATATTTATTTTATTGATATTTATTTTAGGTCAAAATAGATACATAATACTTATATAATTTCAATGTAATTCATTGGAGTCAGTTTATAATAATTTTAGATATATAAATGTTTTTTGAATTTTTCACCGTCTTTTACCCATCTCCTAAGAGAATTTTCAAATTCACATAAAACATAATTTTACCACTTATGTGACTGGAATTTCAAAAATCAAAGAGAAATGGTTAATATCAAGGATTAAAATGACGTTCAATAAGATAAAAATATTGTTTGGTTAATAATAACTTTTTACTTTTATTTACCATGGTAAAAAGTAAACAGGGTAATTAAGGGTAAAAATGATATTATTATTAACATAACACAAGTCCTAATTCTATTAGATATGTATAATTCAACCCAAAGAAACCTTAGGAATATAATATGAACCTATTTGGTCCACTTGGATTAGATTAGGACATTTATTATTATTTAATTCAATGAAGAGTTAAAAGAGTTAAAATCAATGTTTAATAACGAAAACATTTTTAATATGAGGTTATACAAAAGATAAATTAGATTATAATTATTCATTAGAAAGATAAAACGATTTCCTACATAATGATATTTTATTTATAATTTTTAGACATTAAAACATTTAATTTATTTATGACATAATGGTGATGCAGTAATTACCTAATTAATGAAATATTAAAATAAATGATATTATAAATATCCAAATAAATGTAATTTTAAACTTTTTATGAATTAAAATAATTTTCTAGGTTAATATGGAATATTTTAGTTGGTTAGATGAATTTTGTTTCGAATTAATAAGGATTTTATGAATTTAGAAAAAATAGAATACCAAATAGTGTCAAAATTGACATAAAAGAGTTTTTAAAACAAATATTATATTATTAATTGATATTCTTTTCATAAAAATATAAGGTTCAGAAAAATGACTTATATAATGATAGGTGTATTATTAATGGACCACTTGGGGGTCTCTTGGAAGTATATAGTAAGTTCATTAAATATATAATATAAAAATATAAAGAGACATGGTAAATGTCAAACTAATTAACTAAGAGTTAAAACTAAATGAGAAAGTTCATATAGTGACCCAAACCTATCTAAAACCTATTGGTTGAGTGGTTTTCGACCTATCCCTACCTTAAAATTTAAATAATCCACTTTAGAGACATTATAAACCCAATATGAATGTATTATAAAATAATATTTCTAGCTTTTCCAATGGTGCCCCTTACCCCTCTTATAAAAGGGAACCCCCCCCCCCTTCTCTCAAATGCATACCTTAAAAGAATTTTGGTTCAGAAAACCTCTGCCCAAATATCCTCTCAACAGTCCTCCCTTAATCCTAGAGGAATTCCTTTTGTCAGAAATCCAACTTTAGGAGAACGTTTGATCAAATCAAAAGGAAGAACCCGAAGAAGAAGTAATGTTTTCACCACCCTCTTTCAAGTTCCTTCCTTCTTCCACTTCTTCTTTCTTTGTTATTTCCATTCTAAAATAATAACTCCAGTTTCTTTTACATACTGAGATGTTATTATAAATATGGTACTACCATATTCAGTATTCTATCCATCCTTTGAATTACATGTCACCATACGTGCGTACGTATGGCTTACAGTCTCCACGTCGTGCTGTAATTGTTATTCAAAACATTATTATCGATATGGGTATGATAATGATGTGTAATTAATATAAATAATAAATATAACATTATTATGATTCTATATATATGATATACCATCCAATTATATATTATTTAATTATCAAAACAATGATATTGTTTCTTGTGCGTACGTACGGACTACCATCTCCATGAACGCGATGAGATTCATTCCCCATCATATACATTCAATTATAATTCTCATTTGATGAATAAAAATAATGTTTAAGGAGTTGCTATCATTCTTTATGTTAATAAGATACAACCTATCCATAATAAACATGACTTATGTAACAAAACATATAAAATAAAACGAGTAAGTTAACACCAGAAACGATGATAATACTACGATATTATTAACAAAGAAATGTTAAAAGATCAAATATGATATCATATTAATGTATATGATTCTTCTAGAATTTAATAACAATTATTTAACCATTATACATTAGGTTGACCTACACTCTACCAAGGAAAATTACAAGGTAAGGGTTAATTTCACAATCTCTTTATTATCCGAGGTTGTTTATACGTAATTATCTACTGGGATCTCTTTATCATCCACATCCATGTTTCTTAAAAATTTATATTGAATCATTCTTACTATTTTATAAAATATGGGTTAAGGTAATTTATATCCTTGTTGAATTTTTATAAGATGTTTATAAAGGATTCTTTCCTTCCTTTTCCAAACATGGTCCTTTTTAACCTTTACAACAGAATTAAGGTAAGAATTTCTTTTTAACTTAGACGGTGTTTGCCGCTATTTTACGCCGTTATAAAATAATTGAAACTTCACTTACAAGCATACAATAATATTTTCAAAGTAAATGTTTTATTTTATAATTATTTGACATTTAAAGGATTTGAAAAAAAGAGATATTTCTCTCATACCGTTTTCATTTCATCTATGTCAATATCCTTTCATGGATTTTAAGAATATTTGAAGTTGAATTATTATGATAAAAACATCCATATTTTATTGAAGGTTTTGTGATATGTTTGAATATGGATGTGTTATTTTTATACCATTCATGGTTTATGGAGAAACTATTGACATTTCGTATGCTAGTTTTAATAGGAATTTTTATTTTATGTTTAAACCTGTTCATATGAGGAATGAATTGGACTTAGTAAGTGACAGGTGGAGCCCGCTATATCTCCTCGATGCATCGATAGGTCTCATGAGAAACAATAGTGTCTTGGCATAAGGCCTTGACAAAATATTATTTTTAGTCTTGGCACAATGCCTTGACTATGTGGTTATGATAGTCTAGCATTATGCATTCCATCATTATGAAAGTGGTTATTGATATTGAATGTGATTATTCAACAAGTAGAATATCCATGTGAATAAGTAAATGACATTATTTCATTTTATTTTTTCCATATTATGCTGAATTTCATGTTTAAAAGGCTTTTGTTTTAGTTATACATTTCCTTAAATGTTTATTTTTATTTATGAAATTTTCTGTTATATT
Organism: Viscum album; assembly: GCA_963277665.1. Classification (NCBI taxonomy): domain Eukaryota; kingdom Viridiplantae; phylum Streptophyta; class Magnoliopsida; order Santalales; family Viscaceae; genus Viscum; species Viscum album. Next base: position 33,825,453 of record OY728119.1, on the reverse strand, counting down.
GTTATCCTTACTGAGCTTCTAAGCTCACCCATTTCTATGTTTTATTTTTTCCAGGATGTGAAGAAATATTTTATGACTGACCTGCAAGGATAGTCTGAAGGGTATATTAGTGTGGACTATGGAGACTATATTATTGTAGTTTTTCACTTTATGATGTAATGTAAACTTTATGAGTGTATCTAGTGATTCCAAGGCTACTAAACTAATCGTTATTTCGAGACTTGATCTTTTGTTATAATGCAAATGTTATGTAATAATGCACTGACTCTAGGTAACTGGGGTCGGGGCGTTATAGTTGGTATCAGAGGAATTTTAGTACAAACATTGGAAGATAGACTTAGATAAACACCGATTAGAGCACATAGACCTAAGATGGAATTTGAGGATTAGTATAGAAGAACTTCCCAACATTTTGATATTGTAGAGATTTTTTGAGTTTTCCGAGCAATACATCAGTGTCCGCATATGAGCAGGTAGAGGAGGCTCTGGAACAAATGTACCTTGGGGTAAAATATGAAAACACCGCCTTGATCTAGACTCGAACTGTAACTAGTACACGACAACAGGCCTTTCTGCACTCTTGGTTACGACACTCTAGGGGGATATACTTAGGATAATTCTCATTTTCTTTACAAACCATTATGAAGGGTTTATGAGTATATACATCCTCAAAAAAACATTTTTTATGATTATGGATTATATCTATAAACTGTTCAATTTATGTTAAGTGTTTTACAAGTTTGGAATTATGTATTTTGATTCATAAACTAATCTAGTTTATACCATTTTTTAGAAATGGCACCTAGTGGAAGGAATGGGAACCATATCAATGCATGAACTCCATGTAGGGATTTCCCTCCTACTCAAGATAATTATAGTGGAGATGGTGATACAACTGGTGATGATCATCTTATCACCAAACTGGGACAACTCGCTCGGGTTATAAATAATAACCTTACCCATATGGAGCACCCTGATCTGCAGCATGGAGGATCAATGTTAGATAGTTTCATGTGGAAAAAACCACCAACATTAAATGGGAGTAAAAATCCATTAGTAGCTGAGCAATGGATAAATTATTTTGAGAAAATATTCCATAATTTGGGGAGTAGTGAAATGGAAAAAGTTATCATGGTAGTTTACCACCTCACTGGAGATGCTGATCAATGGTGGTCATTGATTCAAGACACGGAGGAAGATGATGAAGTATAAAATATGGAATGGAGGGAGTTTAAAATGATTTTCTTAGAAAAATACATTCCTCGTGACCGTTGAGAAGATATGGAAAGGAAATTTCTGAGTCTGAGACAAAAGGAGGATGAGAATGTCGCAAAGTATGTGACTAACTTTATGTGGTTAGTGAGGCATGCTTCAAATTGTATACGTAACCCAAGAAGTAATATTCACTGTTTCTTTGATGGGTTCAAACTGTTCTTTTGTCAAGCATTTGTCTCACAATCCTTCTCGTTGTATGAAGATATTTTCTCATGTGCTATCAAGAAAGAAAATGAATTCGATAATTCTTACGACTTTAGGGGAAAGAAAGAGAAGAAGAGATCTGCTGATCACTCTGGGAATGGAAATAAGGGGAATAAGGGAAAAGTAGAATATACATCCTCCTTTAAATGTTGTAAGAAACACCCAGGTACATTCATGAATGGAATATGAGTCTGTTACAAGTGTGGTGAAAAAGGCCACCAAGCTCGTGGTTGTAAGGGGAAGAAATAAGATACCAATGTACAATGATAAACTATATGGAGATGGGACATTATGAAAATTAATGTCCTAAGAATTAGGGGAACTTACCCATGAAAAGTCCAAGGGATCAAGGCCAGGAATATGTTGTCACTACTACTAAGGTAGAAGCTCTGAAAGACGTGGTGGAAGGTAATTTAATGGTTTCCTCAAGTTTAGAAAATGTGTTATTTGATTCTGGATCAGTGCATTGTTTTATATCTTCCCAGTTTTCTAATAAAATTATATATTTCCAATTTGATTTAACAAGGGAGTTTTCAATTAAAACTTCTAAGGAAAGTATAATTGTAACAATGTTTTGTGAATTAGTTCTCATTAGAGAATATAAATGTTCTTTATCTGCTTATCTCATCTTCATACCTATGATTTAGTTTTATATAATCCTCTGTATAGATTAGATTTCAGACCATGATACGAAGATTTATTTTAAGATGAAGGAGGTTACGATTTTTGATAATGATGATAAGGAACACCTTATCTTTAGAGCAGAATCTTCACCACCTAATTCTTATCAAGATCCACCCATAGTAGCTCAACTAAATACAATTATTCGGGAGGAATAGAATGAAATAACTATGGGTGAGGAATGGAATGTTCAAATAGAGGATGTTCCTATTGTGAAAGTATATGTAGATCTGTTTCTAGAAGATTTACCTTGAAATCCTCCTGAATGAGAAATTAATTTTTCCATTGATTTAATTCTTGGTTCAAGGCATATATCAAAGACCCCTTATAGAATGGGCACTGTGGAATTAGTTTAACTAAAGAAACAACTAGTGGAATTGAGAAATAGTGGACTTATTCTCCCAAGTGTTATTCTATGGGGAGCCCCTTTCCTTTTTGTTAATAATAAAGATGGATCTATGAGGTTATGTATCAACTACAGGGAAATCAATGCTATAACAATATAGAACAAGTATCCCCTACCTCGCATTGATGATTTATTTGACCAACTGCATGGAGCTCAATAGTTTTCAAATATTGACCTTCGATCTAGATACCATCAGTTTTGTGTGAATAAGGAAGACATTCCGAAGACAAAATTTTGATCCTGGTACGGGCATTATGAGTTTACAATAATGCCTTTTGGATTGACTAATGCATCCTCTGTATTCATGGATCTAATGAACAGATTTTTCGAGGAATATCTCGATGATTTTCTAGTGGTATTTATTGATGATATCTTGGTATAATTCAAAAGCTATGATGATTCTGAAAATCACTTGAGCATTGTCCTAAAGACTCTAAGAAGACATGAAATATATGGGAAGTTTAGCAAGTGTAAATTCTGGCTTCAAGAGATTTCATTTCTTGGCCATATTGTATCTAAGGATAGAACCACCATCGATACTTCTAAGACAAGAGAAATCCAAGAATGGACAACACTGATGAGTATAACTTAGCTACACGGTTTTATTGGTTTAGCAGGTTATTATCGGCATTTCGTCTCGAATTTTTCCCAATTGGCTAACCCATTACCGAAGCTCACACGAAAAGGGGTTAATTTTGTTTGGAAAAAAGATTGTGAACAATGTTTTGAAGAACTAAAGATAGGATTATTCAATGATCCTATATTGAATCTACCCTTGGGGAATGATGGGTTCATTATTTATAGTGATGCATCGAAGAAAGGACTTTGTTCTGTCCTTATGCAGAATGATAGGGTTATTGCCTATGCATAACTACAATTGAAAATTAATGAGAAAAACTATCCTACCAATGATCTTGAGTTAACAGCTTTAATTATTGCTTTAAAGATTTGTAGACACTATCTCTATGGTGAAAATTTTGAGATTTATACTGATCACAAGAGTTTGAAGAATATTTTCTCACAAAAAGAACTCAGCATGAGGCAAAGGCTATGGCTTGAACAACTCATGGTTTATGATTGCACGATACACTACCACCCGGGGAAGGAAAATAAGGTGGAAGATGCTTTGAGTAGAAAGGATCATGTAGTTTTGAACAAAATGAGATTTGAAAGGGATCCTATATACATGTATCTAGTAAATATGGATATGGGAATCACTATGGAAGGTGAAACATCAATACTTTTTCAAATGGTTGCCAAGCCATCTTTGCTAAAAAGGATAAAGAGTTCTCTGTACAATGATGAAGAGTTTAAAAAGAATATTAAAGCTATGAATGATGGTAGATTGAGTGAATTTGTGTATGAAGATGAAATTTTAAAATTTCGGAGGAGACATTGTGTTCCTGTTTTACCTAATCTAAAAGGGGAATTTTTGGAAGATTCTCATAGTTCAAATTTATTTATACACCCTGGGACCACCAAAATGTATATATATTTGAAGGAACATTTTTGGTGGGACAACATGAAGAGTGATATTTCTAATTTTTTGTCAAGATATATGGTTTGTCAAAAAGTTGAAGCTAGAAGGAAACAGCCTAGAGGAGTAATGCAACCTCTTCCCATACCAGAGTGGAAATGGGATAATATTACAATGAACTTTTTCATGGGATTACCAAAGACTCATAGAAGGAACGACGTAATATGGGTCATTGTTGATCGTCTTAGCAAGTCAGCACATTTTCTTGCTATAAGGGAAGATCTACCACTTGAATGTCTAGCAAGACTATATATTAATGAAGTTGTGAGACTTCATGGAGTACCCCAATCAATTGTTTCGGATCATGATCCTCATTTTACTTCAAGATTCTGGAAAAGTATTCAGAAAGACCTAGATACTGAACTTTGTTTGAGCACTGCCTACCACCCCCAAACTGATGGACAATCAGAACGGACTATTCAAACCTTAGAAGACATGTTGAGATCTTGATCACTCGACTTTCAGGGTATGTGGGATCAATATTTACCTCTGGTGGAATTTTCCTATAACAATAGCTTCCATTCAAGTATTCAGATGGCACCATACGAAGCGTTTTAAAGAAAAGATATGTCGCTAACCAACCTATTGGGATGATATTGGTGAAAGAAAACTTGTAGGACCCAAACATTAGGATGAAATTATGGAAAAGGTAAAGGTAATCCAAACCCTCATCAAAGCAGCTCAATGTTGGAAGAAGAGCTATGCTGACAACCGAAGGAAGGATTTGGCATTTCAGGTAGGAGATCATGTTTTATTAAGGGTATCTCTATGGAAGGGAGTTATACTCTTCAGTAAGAAAGGTAAATTGAGTCCCATGTACATCAGACCATTCAAAATTATAGAACGAATTGGGGTTGCAGCTTATCGTTTGGAAATGCCTTCAAATCTCTTCAAAGTGCACGATGTGTTCCACATATCACTGTTGAGAAAATACATGCCTGACCTAACACATGTAATCACCTATGAGGAAGTAGAATTGGAACCCGATCTATATTATTGTGAAGAACCCATCAGGATTCCTGATATGAGAGAACAAGTTCTGAGAAACCGTACAACTCGTCTCGTAAAAGTTCTATGAAAAAAATCATAAGATGGAAGAGGAAACGTGGGAACCCGATGAACTTATGATGAAGAACCACCATATACTATTCATGTGGTAGTATTATATAAATTCCTAGGATGAAATTACTTGAAGGAGGGGAGAATGTAACACCCCAAGCTTCCACGGTATGCTTCTCCTTCAATAATACAGTAGCGTGTGTTGTACGCAACTTCAAGTTCTAACACACACCACAACCAATCAAACTAGTCGTCATGAATAGTAATACCCACTTTTTTAAATTTTATACATTTTAACATTAAAAATGGACTTCATTTTTGGATTCATAATATCAAAATTATCCTAGGGTAAAATTTTGGTAATTTTATAAAAACTTTCAATATTTGATGAATAGTGAAAAACACTGAGTTATAGTTTAACACCGAATTTTTATTTAAATAATTATTTATTTTATTTAAATTTTATTTTAGGTCAAAATAGATACATAATACCCATATAAGTTCAATGTAATTCATTGGAGTCAGTTTATAATAATTTTAGATATATAAAAATTTTATTGAACTTTTCACCGTATTTTACCCATCTCAGAAGAGAATTTGCAAATTCACGTAAAACATAATTTTACCTCTTTTTTGAGTGGAATTTAAAAAATCCGAGAGACTCAGTTAATATCAATAAGTAAAATTAGGATCAATAAGATAGAAATATTTTTTGGTGAATAGTAACGTTTTACTTTTATTTACCACGGTAAAAAATAAATAGGTTAATTAAGGGTAAAAATGATATTATTAATACCCTAAAACATGTCATAATTCTATTGGATAAGTATAATTCGACTAAAAACAAGACTAGGAATAAAATATGAACCTATATGGTACACTTGGATTAGATTAGGACATTTATTATTATTTAATTCAAAGAAGAGTTAAAAGAGTTAAAATCAAAGTTTAATAACTAAAACATTTTTAATATAGGGTTATACATAAGATAACAAATATTATAAATATTAATCATAAAGATAAAAATATTTCCTACATAATGGTTTTTTATTTATAATTTTTAGACATTAAAAAATTTAATTTATTTATGACACAATGTTGATGCATTACTTACCTAATTAATGAAATATTAAAATAATTGATATTTTAAAAATCCAAATAAATGTAATTTGAGACTTTTTATGAATTCCACAAATTTTCTAGGTTAATATTACATATTATAGTTGGTTATATGAATTTTTTTGAATTCATAATGCTGTTATAAATTTAGCAAAAACAAAATACCAAATAGTGTCAAAATTGACATAAAAGAGTCTTTGAAACAAATATTATATTATTAATTGATATTCTATTCCTAAAAATCTAAGGATAGGCCAAAGGACTTATATAATGATAGGTGTATCATTAATGGACAACTTGGGTGTATCTTGGAAGTATATAGTATGTTTATTAACTATATAATATAAAAATATAAAGAGTCATGGTAAATGTCAAACTAATTATCTAAGAGTTAAAACTAAAAGATAACGTTAATATAGTGATGAAAACCTGTCTAAAACCTATTTTTTGAGTGTTTTTAGACCTATACCAACCTCAGCCTTTAAATAATCTACTTTTGAGCCATTATAAACTGAATATGAATTTATTATAAATAATATTTCTAGCTTTTCTTCTCTAAAATTAATTCCTTCAAAGCATTTTGGTTCGGCCATCCTCTGCCCAAATATCCTTTAAACAGTCCTCCCTTCATACTAGAGGCATTTCTTTAGTCTAAAATGAATCTTAAGTAGCCCTTTAGATCAAAACAAAAGGAAGAACCCGAAGAAGATGTAATGTTTTCACCACCCTCTTTCAAGTTCCTTTCTTCTTCCACTTCTTCTTTCTTTGTTATTTCCATTGTAAAATAAAAACTCTAGTATATTCTATATACTGTGATGTTATTATAAATATGGTACAACCATATTCAGTATTCTATCCATACTTTGAATGACATGTCACCATACGTGCGTACATACGTCTTACCGTCTCCACGTCGTGGTGTAATTGTTATTCAAAACATTATTATTTGGATGGGTATCATAATGATGTTTAATTGAAGTAAATAATAAATATAACATTATTTTGAATATGTATATATGATAAACCATCCAATTATATATTATTTTATTATCAAAACAATGATATTGTCACTCATGCGTACATACAGACTACCGTCTCCACGAACGCGATGAGATTCATTTCCCATCGTATCCATTCAAGTCGAAATCTCATTTGATGATTAAAAATAATTTTAAAGGTTTTGAAATAATTCTGGATATGAATTAGATACAACCTATCCATAATAAATATGGCTTATCCAACAAATCATATAAATGAAAATTAGTAACTTAACACCCGAAACGACGATAATACTACGATATTATTAACAAAGCAATGTTAAAAGATCATATATGATATCATATTAATGTATATGAATCTTTTATAATTTAATAAAAATTATTTCACCATAATACAGGAGTTTAACCTACCCTCGACTAAGGAAAAGTACACGGTAAGGGTTAATTTTACAATCTCTTTATTATCCGAGGTTGTTTATACGTAATTATCTACTGGGATCTCTTTATCATCCATATCCATGTTTCTTAAAAATGTATTTCGAATCATTCTTACTATTTCATGGACTGTGGGTTAAAGTCATTTATACCCTTCTTGAATTTTTATAACGTGTTTTCAAAGGAATATTTTGGTCATTTTCCAAACAAGGTCCTTTTTAACCTTTTCAAGAGAATTAAGCTAAGAATGTCTTTTTAACTTATACGGTGTCTATGGCTATTTTACAACATTATAAAATCAATGAAACTTCCCTTAAAGGATTACAATAATATTTTCAAAGTAAATGTTTTATTTTATAATTAAGTGACTTTTAAAGGATTTCAAAAAAAGAGATATTTCTCTCATACAGTTTTGATTTCATCTATGTAAACATCCTTTCATGGATTTTAAGATTATTTGAAGTTTATTTATTATGATGCGAAACATCCATATTGTATTGAAGTTTTTGTGATATGTTTGACTATGGATGTGTTATTTTTATACCATTCATGGTTTATGGAGAAATTATTGACATTTCATATACTAGTTTTAATAGTAATGTTTATGTCATGTTTAAACTTGTTCATATGAGGAATGCATTGGCTTTAGTAAGTGACGGGTGGAGCCCGATATAGTTCCTCGAGCATCAGTAGGTCTCATGAGACAAACTAGTGTATTGGAACAAGGCCTTGACAAATTCTTATTTGTAGTCATGGAACAAGGGCTTGACTATGTGGTTATGATAGTTTGGAATTTTTTATTCCATCTTTTTGAAAGTGGTTATTGATAATGCATGTGATTATTCGACTAGTAGAATATTCATGTGAATAAGTAAATGACATTATTTCATTTTATTTTTTCCATATTATGACAAATTTCAATTTTAAAAGGATTTTGTTTTTTTATACATTTCCTTAAATGTTTATGCCTATTTATGATAGTTTCCGCTATATTGTTATCCTTACTGAGTATTTGAGATCACCACTTTCTATGTTTTATTTTTCCTAGGGTGTGAAGAAATATTTTATGACTGACTTGCAGGGATAGTCTGAAGGGAATATGAGTGTGGACTATGGAGACTATATTATTGTAGTTTTTCACTTTATGATGTAATGTAAACTTTTTGATTGTATCTAGTGATTCCAAGGCTACTAAACTAATCAGTATTTCGAGACTTGATCTTTTGTGATAATGCCAATGTTATGTAATAATGCACCGACCCTGGGTAACTGGGGTCGGGGAGTTACAACATCTAATCCTTCGACCTTTCATTATTTCTACCCAAGTGTATTCTGAAAAATATCCCTAAAATAATTGTGATCCTATTCTCATCCAAGTATCATTTCAAGGAACCTCAATGGGTATCATTAGAGGAAGAGACTGAAGGAAGAGGTAAGATTCAAGACTAATCACATTCAATTTTAGTCCACTTCTGCCTCTCTGTATAATATCCATAAAACTAAAAATAGAAAAATTATTATCCTAAATATGATAATATGTTATTATTTGGGTGAAATATCCAGATTTAACCCCATCATTTGTAACAAACAATAATGCATTATTTAAAATAAAATAGATTTACTGCCTCTATGAACAACGCACTTCAGTTTTCTCCACAACCTTCAATGATGGTTATAAATTTAATATTATGGTTAAATAAGGTTTAAATAAGTATATTATAACATATTTAATTATCTTTAATGACTATATTTCTATAGTATTAATTAAAATGAATCTAGTATGTGATGGTCAGTAAAACATCTTAACTAAACTAACCATGTAACCTTATGGTTTTTTTCAATGATTTGTCCCTGTCTCAGAACACATATGGATACATGAGAAACTTTAAATTTATATAAGTTCATTTATACCATTTCATTTCACCTCTCGATTTATAGTCTTATTTTACAAGAAATAAATAATTATCCATGCAATATTTGACCATAGAACCATGAAACAAATTCTCTCAGAATAACAAAATTAATCATTATGTATGACTAAATTGGATTTAATAGACACAAAAAAATTATAATAATTTAAATATTAATGGAAAAGGTATTTAATTAAGTAATAAATGGATTTAATTTTATTATATGGGATGTTCAGGGAAAGTAAAAATTGATTTTGGAATATAATTTAAGGGATCTCTCCAAACAACCATTTTTCTTTAGATTATGACATTTCTCACTCTAACTCACTTTATATCTATCCTAAATGTTATGGAACGATTCTAAGTAATGTATATATGTGTCTCACATATATAAATGTTTTATTCCCCTACCTTTTATGGGAAAATACATGGCTTATTTCTTTCTCAAAATACTTCTTTAAGAAATCTCTTTTGATTATGATATGAGGTAAGATTATGCACAACATTTCTTTCTAGGGGTAATTATTATGTTTATTCCTTAGAACTGATTTATGTTTTTGGAATACATAATCATGTTCATGTTATTATAAGTGCAACCAAATATCACTCTAATGCTTTGAGTTATGTTTTTGTCTCATGATACATCATGTATGCTATTAAGGAGTGAACCTAATCTATGATGGGACTCTGTCTACCATGTGACATTGTCTTGGTTGTTAGGAATGACTTATGATTTTTATGTAACAATTTTATTCCATATTCCTATGATTTCACGATTATATGATTTGATGTTATTTATTTCTTATTTATATATGATTATTCATGTGCCATAATGCTTTACGATAGCATGCTATTCCTTTTTGTGGATATTTTATTTTTCATCATCATGTTTATTCCCTTAATGGGATTTAAAGCTCACCCCTTTTTTAATGTATTTTCAAACATTATGTTATGTAGTTTCTGGAGATCAATGTTTTTCATGATATCATTAATTATATTAAGATAAATCTATTTTATTTTAGTTTCACTTGGACGTATGGCGATCCTAGTCATCAAATGACATTAGTATGTTCAATCCTTTAGTTGTATTTAATGGATGTTTATGATAAAAATCATGTAATATATATATAATTATTGGGTATCCATAGTTGGTATTATTGTATGGTATGGTTAATTTTGTGGGATTAAGATGAAAATAATTTAGGTATAACCCTAAGTATATGTCTCTATATTGGAAAATATCATGGAATTTTTGTAAAATATAGAGTAGGTCATATCAATTAAATTGTATCAAAGTCAAGATACTATAAGTTAATATAGCTCTAGTATAGTGTTACATAGGGGTAATAAACCCGAAAATAGTGCATTAAACATTGACTTGATCATAAACTAGTTCATGATAAAGAGGCGCCATTTCACACTTAGTTTTATACTCAAATAGGACAATTTTGGTAAATAAAAAAAACAATTTACAAACCATTATGAATAAAAAAACTACTTTAGAAAACTTAATAGTGAAATTCCACTAGAAAACATAGATAAAAATTTTTAGATTCATATGTTAGGATAAAATTTTATTTTATAATTTATTGATTATGTATTCATATTTTTCCTTTTTATATTTATTAGTGTAATAATTATCATCCTTTTTTATTTATTGTAGTTAATTATAGTAAATAAGTGGAAACATTACAAAAAAATGTGAATGATAATTTGGGAATTTCGCTTACAATATTCCTAACCATATGAGAGCAGGATGTGGGAGCATTATGAAAGTACTAGATCAGCTAACTCATTATATGAATAATAACTTGAACCATATTTTACTCCATTATTCTCCTAAAAATTTGAAAGTTGTGGCCATGCCTTTAAGAAAAAATGTCCTCCTACCTTTAGTGTATCCTATAATACCCTCATCATAGAATGATTTATTAACAAAATTTTAAATATATTCTCCATCCCCTCGTTAATGAAATAAGATAAAACTATATTATGTCTGTATCATATTTAAGGAGAATCAATTCATTGGTTCAAACTAATAAGGATCACGATGCTTAAAGATGATAATGATTCCATGGAATGGTAAGGATTCATGAAAATATTTTTGAATAATGATTTTTCCTAAACACTTTATCCATAAATAGATAGGGAGTTCCTTGGACAGAATCAAGTAGAAGACGATTCTATGAGGCCACACAATGAAAAATTCACAAGGCATTATTGATATGACACTATCTTTTTTTAAACACTAAAATTTAGGTTGAAAATTTATTTAGTGTGTAAAAGTCAAGTCTATAAAAAGAATTAATGATTCTTGACATTAACTACAATGAAGATACTATTTGTAGTACCCTTAAGGTTGATATGTATATTGGTGAATCTAAGTGGATTCATGGGCCTGTAGAAAGAATGTATAAAATGGAATTTTGTTTGTAACATCAATGTATAAATCTCATGGAGGGAAGGGAAATCAACTACCTACATGTCAAAAGTGTCGAATACAAAATATCATAAACCAACTCAAGGGAATTAGGATATGTTTTAAAAATGGAAAATTGGGAATCGGGATAATCAATGTCAAAGGGATATGATTAATCCATCAATGAAAATGCGGAATAAATGGTTCATATAAACACTCAACCAAAGGAAAAGTGTTTCAACTTCAAGGAAGGATGGAATTATGTGATCAAACCCCCTAGGCCAAAAGTAGTTTCGAATGAGGTAAGAACACTATGATTTAATAGTAATTACCCTTAGACTCACTAATCCTCCAGTAATCATTATATGCTTAATGAATAAAGTTTGTAGAAATTACCTTGAAAAATTTGTTGTAGTATTTGTAGATGATATTCTGATATACTCCAAAAAAAGGGGAAGCATGAGGAGAATTTGAATACTATGCTAAATACAATGTGAAAGGAGAATATATATGAAACAATATTAAATTTCTATTTGTGATAGAGGTGGTATCATCCTTGGGGAAAGTTATCACCATAAAAGTCATATCTTTGGACCCTTCTAAGATAAAGTCAATTATAGATTGGCCTAGATAATCATCTGTAATGGATATGGGTAGTTTCCTTGTACTAGATATGTATTTTAAATGATTTGAGAAGTAATTATCATGATTTAAAATCCTTTTAACCCATATGAATAACGAAAAGTAAAAGTTTTTATATATTAAAAAAATGAAGAGAACGCTATTGAATTGAAAAAGAGGCTTATCACTCCACTAGTCCTCACACTTCCCGGAAGTGGGATACTTTTTAGGTTATACACTAATTCATCAAGGATTTTATTGGGATGTATAATGATTCTGAATGATAAATTGATAGATTTCACCTCAAAGAAATTTGAGTTTCATAAATATAACATTCCAAAAATTTATTTAGAGTTATCTACAATGATATTTTAATTCAAAATATAGAGGTATTATCTCTATGAATATAATTATGAAATATATATGGATCAAAAGAAATATATATATAAATTCCCATATAATAAGATTAATTTACACTAATTAAGATGGTTTGAGCTAATCATGTAATTTTACTGATCAATCCACTACCATCCTATGAATGAAAATAAAGTGGAAGATGCTCTAAATAGAAAGGATATGAAAACCTTATCAATGATGATAATTGGTAAGGAAGCAATATTTCTATAATTAGAGGAGATTAACAGGGGAATAAAAATGGAAGGAATATCATCTTTCCTTTCTCAAATGATTTCTAAACCATCTATTCTGGAGAATATAAAGGTTTCTCAAAGAGATGATATGGATATTGAGAATAAGGTGAATTCTATAAGGAAATAGAAATCTTTAGTGTTCAATATTGATGAATATAGAGTTCTAAGATTTAGTTCATGACTATTTTTACAAACAAATAATGATATAAAGACGGTTTTTTTAATGATTCACATACATAACCTTCTACATCCACCTAGGGAGAATGAATATGTGTTGAGTTCTCTAAGGGAACTATTAGTTGGAAAATATTAAGATATATATTATCTAATATACATAAAAATTCATGGTATGTCATTGGATGAAGGATTAAAGGAAAAAAGTCAATGCGGATGATGCAAACCTTACCCATACCAACATCTATATAGGAAATCATCACCATGTAATTTTTCATTGGTCCTTCGAATACATAAAGAAGAAATAATGTTATATGGATTGTGGTGGATCATCTTATAATGACTCCTCACATAATTTTAATTCAATAGAACTTATCACTCGATCAACATTCAAGGATATACATCAATGAAGTGTCAAGCCTTCATGAAACACCATTATTGATTATATATGATCAAGATCTAAGATTTACCTCTGTGTTTTGGAACATTCTCTAACATGATATAAAAAATGAGTTGAAATTCAATATGAATTATCCGCCCCAAATTTATGACCATTATGAATTTACAATATTGAAAACAGAATACATATTGTTACTATTACCAATGGACATCAAAGGAAGATTAGATTAATATCTTCATCTGGTTAAATTATTTTACAATAATAGCTTTCACTAAAACATCCATATGGATCTCTATGAATCCCTTTATAGGATGTGAAATAGAACACCTATGTCCGGGGATGATTTTTCTAAATCGAATCTAATGATACATAAAATAGTCAGGGATATGGTATAAACTCTGCAGACATCTTAACAACACATTAGTGATAATCAGAGTAGACAAAAGATCTATGATGATAATAATCGATAAGTCTTGGAGTTTGAGGTTAGAGATAATGTATTCTTATACCTATCACTATTAAATAGAGTCATACAATTCGTGAAGAGGGTAATTCTAAGTCTTAGGTAAATAGTCCCATTATATATTATTTATCACATTAGAGCTTTGGATTATCAACTTATATTCCCACCATACCTTTCTCATGTACATGATGTATTAAATGTATCCATATAAAATAAGTAAATACCTGATCCCTCAAATGTAATGAACTCAGAGGTGGCCCAACTATAAAATGATCCCTCTTATGAGAAGAAATTTCTAATGATCTTGGACCATAGAGATAATTTATTATTCCAGAAGAAAACACACATAGTCAAAGTAATATGGTGAATCCATAAGTATGAGGAGCTAAAATGGGAATTGGGGGAAGCCATGAAGTAGTAATACCCTCACCCTATTATCATCATATTATGTAATAATAAATTTTTATGGTGATGTTTAATAAGTGGGGAAGAATTGTAATGACCCATAATCTTATCAATGGATTTTACATTCGGAATATATAATTGTGCCATATAATATTATATAATTGAAGGAGTTATATTTTACAAGTATATTTAAATTTAAAATAAATTGTTTTACCCTTTAACTAATTAATTATTCTCATATTTAATTGTTTTTTTAATTTATGATATGACATAATAAATGATTATAAATGAGCTAAAAGATGATAAATTGATGATAAAATTGATGTATATGATAAAGGATAAGTAAATGTTCGGGCATAGATATTGAAACTGAGTATTCAGTTTTAAATTGATCCAAATATACTATAAATTAACGATTCACATCATAGATATGTCATTTAATATGTTAAATACAACATAGAATTGAGATATAATTGATAAGGGATGAAAAAGAGGAATTTACGAAATACCACATGTGTCTTAGCATGACACATATGGTCATACTGTGACACACCTTCCTGAATTCTTATAGCCATAATTTCAATCCATAAATCCTCCCACGGTTCTTCATTCACACTTTTAAACTATAAAGTCATGTTTTATTATGGAAATGAGTTCAATGGTTCCATAATTAAGGGGTTTTTGATTAAATTGAAGACCAAACATTGATTTGAAGACCATGGCACCCCCGATATTGACTGAGGAAGAATCATGATTCATTTATAGAGTCTATTAATGATGTTTTGAGCATACTAAACTCTTATAAATAAGATTACTTGTTAAAGAAGAATGGGAATCAATTAACCATTCAAGCATTCTGCCATTGTGCTATGTTGTTAGAGTTTTGAAATTTTTTTAATTTCCATTTTTTCTATTAAAATTTATTATAATGTAAAGAAACCTCATATTTTTATTAATGTGTTCCCCATTATTCAACTATATCATCTTCTAATTCAGATATCTTTTTCTTTCCTAATTTATTTATCCATCTTCTTTCTTCTATCATGATCCATTTTCACGTTGCAATGAAAATTTACTAACTTGAGTCTTTTATTTTGGGGATGTTTAATGATATTCTAAATTATTTCACTACAATTCATATTTTTTAATTTAATTTTTGGAAATTGAGAGGAATTTGAATAGGTGAGGTGAATTCCCACCATGATATGAAACTGACAATCATTTCTATATTCTACCAAGATAAGAAGTGATTTGGTGTGCAAACATTTTTTCATAGGCATCCTAAAAATCCCTATCATGGAAAAAAATAGAAATACATGTACGATGGAATGGATTGTCAAATTTATTTTTATAATTAAATAACCCGCATTATTAAATGTTATGACCTAGACCATTCTCCCTACTATCATTCTATTTTTATATTTATTTATGTTTTAGTTCTTTTAACATTACTTTTAAATACCCAAAAACTATAAAATTGATTTGTTTAAAAAAATAAAAAAAATATGATTAGCTGAATTTGGAATTGTGATTGATCGAATATGGTGATCCTCAGGAGAGATGACCATATTCATCCTCTATGATGTAATAGGAAATTATAAATAGTGCCTTTTACAACACCCTATGATAGGTTTGTGTAAAAACCAGTGTAATTTCTAAGAATCCAAGCTGCATTCATTCATATTTTATACATTGAAATTGATTGTAAATATTTTCTAATATTTATTTAAATTAAGAAAACAAAAAATAATAATTTCTATGAGTTATTAAAATTATGATTATTATTAATGGAATAACAACTAAAAGGTCTAATATCATGAATAAGAAGATCATTATAGTGATCTAAATGATCAGGTGCAAAGGTTGAGCAATACACTTGATGACATGGGGAGAAAAGTGAATTTGATAATTTAATATTTCCATGCATCCTAGGAGAAACATAACCTGGAACCAAATTCCAAGGAAGAAGTATTTTTGGATCTAAATTTTTTTTAATGTATTGAATTGGTATAATCATTTCTCTATGACTAACCACAACATGACCAAATGTAGAGCCAAATCCAAACAAATTTTGAGGATATATGATTGATTCTTGATGAGTAATGATGGCCTTATAATATTTTTACTTGGACTTAACAAGATCTAGAATACATATGGAATGAATATGATGTGTAATATTTTCACCCTATCCTTGAAAAAGATTAATAATTAGTTCCATTTCATATTACTATAGTCTTGGAAGAATAACCCAAGTAATTTTTGGAATTTGAAGAAATAATGGTGCAGCCTGACTACCTACTTCTATATACTACTTATCAACTCCAAGAGGATATTTTAACGAAATAAGAATTCGATGTGAGAAAAACTAAATGATTTTATTTTTTCTTGAAACCAATTTCATTCAATTTCATCTAATTTAAATTGTGTATCACCCACTATTATTTTTTGATTTTATAGATTCATTCAAATCATATCTTTCCCCCATGAAAGATGATGGAAAACATAATTCACCTACTGAGTAACATATATAGATCAGTAATGATATTGAACATTTATTATAGGATTCCCATGATGACATCCAACTGGATCTACAAAAAGAGAACAAGACATAAGCTACACACCCTGAAAAGTAATATTGTTCTATTAATTCATTAAATTTTAATTTCATTCAAATAAAATTTCCGGATAACATTCCCTTTGAATACTCTTCTAAAGAATCATATGTGGATTATACATTTGATAGTGTAGAAGATGTTTCAAAATTCCCAATAAAAGAGAAGGATGATGTATAATTCATTCTACCCCCATCAAGAAAGTTGTATGTCATTGAGAATGAGGAAGATATTGTATACTCTATCTATGGAGTCCACTACAACATGAATAAATAAGTACAATATGATAAAAGAAATTTGTTTTGGTTCATTTCCAAGACACTCCATCCACCATAAAAAATTAGATGAAATTTGGTGCCTCTTATCTAGAGGTATTGAAAAACCAAGTCCTAGTTGAGGGATTATACCAAGGTTTGTCCTAATTTTATTGAACTTCTTTTTAGGATTTAAATTTAAATTTTGTTTTCAATTACTTTTTGAAAAACATAAGGATTCATCCTTATCCCTCTATACATTTGACCATAAAATAACATGGTAATATGTATTATGAAATATTCTTTATTTTATAGGTCTAAGATATTGATGATATAAATCCAAAGATGTGGAATTAGGTAAACTATGTAGGTGACATACACTGTGAAAGGAACATTGCACCATAATAGAGAATTTACATCATAAAAATTCTACAGAAAATAATTTCTCAAATATAACCTTCAAAACCCAGACTAAAGAATGATTTTAAATGGGCATGAGTTTAATTTCATTATTTTATTTATCTCACAAAATAGATATCTTGTTTATAGTATTAAAATAAAATAGGATTTCTGAGTTTGAAATCACTCAATCTAGTGCCAATTTAGGAGATATACATTTATTAGGATAATAATTATGATGAATTTTAATTATTACCATTGACAATATAAGATGATTGAAATATTAAAATGAATGATTAAGGTTAAGCATGAGAGGATTAATTTAAAAATTAATCTTTTTTAGAGGAGTTCATTTTTAGAAAATATATTATTCTTAGATTTGGCATGTTTTTAATTTATAAAATTGTTAAATTTTGGATTAATTGTTTTTTTTAATTATCATGTGTAATTTTTCCAAATCATATGTTATCATCCCAGATAAAATATTTGAACCAAATGTTTCACATTTTTTTATATAGTTAATTTATTGAGAGTCCAAATTATGTTCTCTTCAATATCATTTCTGCCATTTTATCAATGTTATGAAAAAAAATAGAATTTAATATGATTGAGGAATTTTCTTGTGTATCCAATTATCAATGGAACTGACTTGACATTATTCTTACCCTTACCCCTAGAATCCATGAATGACCTCATTGGAAAATGAGATATGTTTCAATCCTATTATATCAATTCCTATACTACTCATAGTATATTGGCTGATATTCTAAGAATTAGGTGTGCATGAAGAGTTTTCATTGTAGATGTGGATGTACATAACTATAATATGAGGTTTTATATGATTTTGGGTAGAGTCCATATCTTCATTATACTTTATTATTCACATATATTGGTTAACAATATAAATAAAAAAATTACAAAAGAAAACTCAGGTTGTGTATTTTGTGTATTAAATGTCAACCTTATCCAACCGATGATATTAGGATCATGTGTGTTTTTGTGATGGATATGAAATTTTTATTATGAAAAAATTTTGAAAAAGAAAAAAATTGAAAAAAAAATATGAAAAAAATATAAAAAAGAAAGATATGGTGATTCATTCATGAAGGTTACTTGTATCATGTGCACACATTGAGATTTGGGGAATGGGGAGATGAAATTTTTGGGAGTATTTCATTAAGTTTATCTTTCCATAGCATGTGGTATTATAAAGAGTCAAAACTTCATCTTTGGGAATTAGTTTTATTAATTCCTAACCTACCAGAAACACTAGATACATTTCAGCTATAATTGAAATTCCTTGAGATTAATTTTTAATTTCTATCATTATGTGGTGGAGAAGTTAAATACATTGGAATCCTATGGTAAGTGACATGTACATGAGTTGTTATCACAATTACAGTTACATTTATTACCATGAGAGATGAGTATAAAAATAAATGTGAAGTAAATTTCAAAATGGAGTGAACATTATTGATGAATTGAGATATTAAAATTGAAGTAAGTAAGAACAATGTTGTTTGGAAAGAGGGAAAGTAAAATACATGATTGATATTATTTCTTTGATGAGTTGGCAGTTGGAGTAATTACTTTGTTTGAAATCGGAAATTTTATTTTCTATTGTGAACCATTTGATTCGGTTACTTTTGAAATTTACATATTGTTACAATGAAAATCCATTATTACATTTTAAGGATTAAGTTCTTGATGAGAAGCATGTTTTAAATGTAAGGGAATTGATAGAGTAATATTTTTCATGTACATTTAATGATAAAATACATTACTTTTACAATTTAACTAAATAATTTTTCCCATATTTAATTCTTTTGGAATTTATGGTATGACATAGGAAATGATTAGAAATCAGTGGAAAGATGATGAATTGATGATAAATGTGATGTCCCTGATAAAGGATAAGTAATTATTAAGTACTGAGGCTCAAAATAGAATATCTGGGTGTAAATAGAGCCAAATATACTAGAAATTGATGATTTACATCACAAATAGGTCATTTGAAATGTAAAACATTTCTGATAAGTCAGAGAGAGGAAATAGTGGATAAAAATTGTAACTTGGGAAAATATCAATTGTGTCATAGCGTGTCACATATTGTCACACTATGAAACACCTGAATAAATTCTTATAGACATTATTTCTAGCCATAAATCCCTCTAAGGTTCTTCCTCAATACATTTACAATGGAAAATCATGTTTTATGATGTAAATCCATTCCCTTCTCTAGAATTAATGTATTTTGATATAAATGTGATACCATAACTTGTTTTTGTAGGAGTTGGTGACCTAGAACCAACTACATTGTACATTATTCATTAAATAAATACATTGTCACATCTTGATTTTTGTTCTAAATGATAATGCATGATTTAATGTCCCAAGGATAGTAGTTTCATTAAAGGGTCATAGTAGATCCCAGCTATGATGAGAACCCGTAAGTGCCATAACAGTGTTCTTGAATATATGTTCTATGGTCGGATGATGCTATTTTAGGGACACAAATAATACATTCCTTTAGGGATGAGGACTCATAAAACTTTGTGGCACCTTCTCATGGTTTTCACCCCTGGTAATATCCAGGAGGATATAATGAGAACACGACCTCCCAGTAGGAAATCCACATTTCATAGTGTCATTGGATGTTCCTAACAACAGACGTGTGTATTGGTCCTTGGACTTTATGATTATTATTAATGGGTATTACCACTCTTGCACTTAGATGTATTGATGAAAACTGTGACAACACACTGTTCGAAGCGAGGTAGGATATGGTGGGTGCGTCATGAGTAATACTGCATTAATAGATAATGCGATTAAGGATTTTTCTCTTTAGTTCCATAACAAAAGTAGATATCTCAGGCCCTTTTATGGAATTGATATAGCCTAAATAAATCCATGTCCATGATAAGGAATGGGCGATTTCAATTCTGGAAAGTCAAAGAAAGAATAATCGGGCACATGGGTTGATGGAACTTGCATGGAACCTTCTTGGTTTGAGATATCGTGATGAAGGGATTATATTACACGTAAAGAATTTGTATGAGATGACACATCATTGTGGTGTTAACTTCTTTCTCTATGGGTTCCTTGGAAACTTTCTATATGCTAAACTTGGAATTTAGGTAGGCTCTTCTTAATGCTATTAAGAAAGAGGCCTAGAGGGTCACACACTAAGTTTGTATATGTATCTCAATTAAATATTAATTTAACAAGTTAAATAAAGATTATTCTTGACTGTGGTTTCATAATTATTTAAGGATGCCTGATCACATTTATTTTGACACAAGTTATTCAAGGAAATATATTGTGGGTGAAATAATATATATTTATTAGTGAGTAATGCAATTACATTTATTTATGAAATAAATAGCCATTACTAAATGTCTAATAAATGTGCTGGAGGAAATAAAGAAAATGAAAACAAGATAAAAACACAGTTTACATTGAATGTTCAT
The DNA here is from genome assembly GCA_963277665.1 of Viscum album. Lineage (NCBI taxonomy): Eukaryota > Viridiplantae > Streptophyta > Magnoliopsida > Santalales > Viscaceae > Viscum > Viscum album. Next base: position 33,803,962 of record OY728119.1, on the reverse strand, counting down.
GCCATGTAGTTTACCTAGAAACCATGTACATGACATGTATTAATGATTACACTCCGTGTAGTTTTTTCAGTTAGGATTTTGAGGAAATAATATCATTTTATTAAGTGATATTTATTATTATCTGTGTGGGAAAATGTCATGTAATTAATCATTCAACATGGGGGTTTTCAATAAGATTTAATGAAACAAATAAAATGTGTAACACATTTATTTATTGTCATAACTTTATAACCTCAAAGCCAATTATAAATATCCTCAAAACCCCAACACATTTCCAGGAATCGTTGTGCACAAAAATTCTGGAAAATTATCTCAAGGCCGAGAGAACTCCTTCTACCAAAAATACTCTCAAGACCGAGAGAGATCCTCCTCCATCGGATCAAGGCGATCTACGGCGGAAAATGCATGCAAATTCTTCTCTAGGATACCACCTAGAGATTCCTTTGGCAAATTCCAGAGATACGTTGTGCATGTGTGTATCACTGCTATAATAACTCTACACTTGGATTCTTTGACGCAAGGATGAATCACATCGAAACGTGACCAGAAAATAGCTAAGAAGAAATAATTTCATCAAGGTAATTCTTGTCAATTAATTAAATTAATTGTAACCAATATATGATGATCCTCTCAATGGTTCCAAGACCCTCCTCTTTCTTTTTTTTGTTCTTCATTAAATTCCGATGATCTGGAATCTTATTATCATGATGGATCTCAGATTAATCATTGTTAATGCTAAAATTAAAGCTGGTTAAACCCACCAACGCACTTCTAATGCACTCAGAACCTACAAGTTGTATCAGAGGTGTCATGTCATTGATTATAATTATTTAGTTTTTTGTTGGTCATTTATGCATTTAAAAATTTAGTTGTTTCAATTCAAGTTAATCATTTTTTATAATTTGTATCTCGAGATCTGTTCCCTCTAATTTCTCATTCACCATATGGAGAAAAATTTTATTTTAATTTTGATTAAAATAAAATTGAGGAATTCGTCCATAGGTGCCAAAAATTCCTGGCCGAACAACACCAGAATACACGGCATGTATTCGGAAGTACACTCCGTGTAGTCTAGTTTCAATGCGTCAGACTAGTTCGTGAAATCAGTCCATGTATTGAAGTATACCTAAGTCATAAATGACACCGTGTGCTGACCTATAACAGGCGGCACATGGTTTCTGGATTATATGTCGTGTGGTCCACTGAACACAGCGTGTAGTCCCTTCGGGTTGGGGTTGGACCGTGTACCCCGTACATGGCTTTCTAGGATGGAAACCATGTAACATGGATACTACACACCGTGTGTCCCACTGAACACGTTGTGTACTCCGAAAATTTCTGAAGTACATCTACACGCCATGTCACCGGGTGTGTACTTCGAATGGACGGTGAAAAAAAGTACACACCATGTAGTTGGAACTATACACCATGTACTCATCCAAATTACGCAGATTTATTAACTTTTATTATTATATAATACAAACACTTGATATGTGTATCATAGTTCATGCGTATAGCTAAGGAAAAACACATGATAGGCATGTTATATATATGTGTTAAATTTAACATCTTCGTAATGAACTAGAATTCCCCAAGTTTCTTCCAAGGTACAAGTTACGTACAAAGATAATTTTGAATGAATTTATTTGTTTAAAATTATGAAAAATGAGAATCTCATGGAATTTCAGAAAATATTTTAAAATAAAAGGATTGATTAATTAAAGATAATTAATTGATTCTACTATGATTTATCTTAAGAAAGAACGATTAAAGAATTGAATTATAGTTTTATTAATTGGTAAATATCCTTGCATGTATGGATGATCCTCAGATAGACCATGACCTTTGTATTTGAATGGTTTCTATTAATTAATTTATTTAAATTACATTTCTTGGCCTACGAGCCTTCTCCTCATTAATATGTAGGGACTACGCACCAAAGGATTATTTTATGTAAAACCCCTTTTACCCTTCACCTGCGTGTGAGATAAATTCATATGTAATATATGGTGCTCCCATGCTAGTGGAGGTGGCTCAAATTAGGAGCCAATGTGAAACCAATCCAAGGAGATACAAAGGTGGACAGGTGGACATATGTAAATATGAACCCGAAAGGTTCAAGGCGGTTCACCCCTAGGACTTGGGTTAGTTTATCAACCGCTAAATAAACTAACCAATAGAATGAGTTCTTTATCATACCATTTATTTTATTTCTATTAGTTTCATGGTTTATTTATTTTGTGTGTGTTTTCACGATCACACAATTAATGAATTAAAAAAGCATGCAAGATGGAACTAAAATAAGATCAGATTATGCGTAAATATTATCTTAGACAAGGTTAATCACTTAATTATATCCCAATTAATATTAACAAGCATGTAATCAAAGATAATGAAATTGAAATATATATATCGATAAAATTCCTCAATGAAATATTAAGTCGGTATAGCCTTCTATAGTCATCGTTAGAATCGAACAATAGTTCAAAGTGCTTGAACAACCCTAGTTAGGGTGGTTTCAATTATCGTGGAATTCTAATTCAAGGTTTTGGGTTGACATGACATGGTTTTCATTAAGGGTTGACCGCCACAACAGGACTTGGTGTTACCAAGAGGAAAAGGTTGAGGAAATCCCAATATAAAAGGATTTCCGGATTGGGGAGTCCACTTAGCGGATCAAGGAGCTGCGAGTTAATGCAGTTGCATTTGGAATGCCTACCTAAAACCCTTCCAGTTTCTTGAACAACCCTAGTTGGGGTAATGCGAAAGAAAATATGGATCCATTCCACTAGAATATTCTGGCAATAGAATATTCTAAATTCAATGGTGAGGGCTATTGGATTTCGATAAAATAATGGGATACTAATTAGTATTAATTTATTTATTTGTCTCAGTTTTGTAATAAATTACTATACCTATGCTCATATTAATTTTTAGAAAATACAAGAAAAATTACTTCAGACATATCATTGTGAACCAAACTCAAGAAGGAAAAAATTCTCACCGACACCAATTTCTAAGAGTTTCTGAGGTGTTTACGTGTCATCCTTCACCACAAGAGGAAATTGTATGTGCTAGAAGATCAATTTCCATTTGTTCTTGGGAAAGAGGCCAGGGATGAGAAAATATCTCTCTATGTGATACATATGGATGATGCCACAAATGTCCAATGTTTCATACTATCAGCCATGTCTAATGAGCTCTTGAAGCAGTATGAAAACATGGATGTGTATAGCATGATGTCTCACCTTAAGGATCTCTACCCGAAGAAGGTGAGATATGAGAGATATGAGATCTCTAATTCTTTGTTTACAACTAAGATTGGAGAGTCTGCACCAGATGGGCCTCATGTAGTCAAGCTTATTGGATACACTGAATATCTAGAATTCTTAGGGATTAAATTCACGGATGAGTTGCGTACAGATCTCATCCTATCATCACTGCCCAAGACCTTCTCTAGCATCATTGTCAATTATAACATGAGAAGCAATGAGATAAATCTATCAGAACTTCTGACCTTAATTCTCAAGGTAGATAAAGACATAGGGCATGACAAACCCACAGTCCTTATATTGAATAAGAAAAGTAAGGGCAAGGAAAAGGGGATAAAGACTTATAAACGGGCTGAAGCCCCCGAGCATCGTCCCTCCAAGAAGGGGAAGATTCAGTTGCAGGGAAAGGAACAAGAGGTAGTACGTTTTGAATGTGGCAAGGAAGGCCACTAGAAGAGGAACTACACCCAAAAGAGTGGGGATCCGAAGGCTGTGTTTGTTATTGAGTGTAATCTTTCCATTTAAACACATTTGGTATTAGATACAGCTTGTGGGGATCACATCAGTATTCAAATGTGGGAACCAAGTAGATTTAGAAAGATTGCAAAAGGAGAGGAGGATCTTCGAGCTACCAATGGGACGAGGTTGGTTGCGTTAGCCATTGGTGATTACCACCTCTCATTGCCGACTGGGATGATTTTGGTTTTACATAACTATTATTATGTGCCTAGTGTTACCAAGAACATAATTTCTGTATCTTGTTTGGATATGGATGGAATTATTTTCATGTTTGGAAATAAGTTGTTTCTCTTTTATAAGAACAAAATATGTTATGGTATGGAGAATTTAAATAATGGTTTGTATGTATTAAATTATGAAATCCAAGTGTTTGAAATCGATAACGAAACAAACTCACATGACTCATACATCACCCTATTAGGGCATCACCATATTGGTCATGTAAACAATAAATGCTTGAAAAAGCTCTGCCAAAATGGATATTTAGTCTCTATTAAGAAAAAACCACTTGATAGATGTCACACTTGATTAAAAGGTAAAATGAACAATACGCCTTTCAGTGGATAAGGTGAAAGGGCCACATAGATTCTAGTATTGGTGCACACAGATGTGTGTGGACCACTTCTAATAGAATCTAGAGGTGGATTTTCTTACGTCATTACTTTTATTTTTGATTTTAGTAGATATGGCTATGTCTACTTAATGAGGTATATGTCAAAATCCTTAGATAAATTTAAGGAATTCATGAATGAAGTAGAGAATAATCTTGGTAAGAAGATAAAGGAACTTCGATCAGATCGAGGTAGAGACTATTTGAACCAAGAGTTCATCAATCTTCTATGGGAGTCTAGGATTTTATCTCAGCTCACTCCTCCGTATACACCATATTTGAATGGTGATAGTGAAAGGAGGAACCAAACCTTGTTGAAAATGGTGAGGTCAATGATGAGTTATGTAGATCTTCTATTATCCTTTTGGGGATATGAATTACAAACTACAACATACACATTAAACCATGTACCAACTACGGTGGAAAATGGAATTCCATCAGAGTTATGGAATGTAAAGAAACCCATTTTTTCACACACATGTGTATGGGGATGTGGGGAATTTGTTAAGGCCATTTCAGGCAAAAAACTAGCACCCCAGGGCATGAGGTGTATCTTTATAGGATATCCCAAGGAAACGAAAGGATATTACCTATATAACCCTTAAAACAAGAAAGTGTCTATCACCAGAAAATACATCTTTATTGAGAGGGAGAACATCCTCAAAAAGGATAGTGGGTGCAAGATTGACTTCGATGAGATTGATGCTAAAGATACACGGGAGTTGGTACAAGAACAAGTTCCACTGGTCCCTTTGGAAGAGCTTCTAGAAACACTAGTACTGCGTAGGAGCTCAAGAGAGGTAAGGGAACTAGAGATATTTAGATTCCTAGTCACTGAGGATGGTGAATCGTTATTTTTGGACAATGATGAACCTATCTTCTATAAGGAAGCAGTAGAAAGCTCAGACGCTACAAGATGGCTAGAAGCTATGAATTCTGAGATGGATTCCATGTATCAGTACCAAGTACGAGTTCTAGTTGATGATCCAGTTGATGTAAAGCCTATTGGATGCAAATGGGTATTCAAGAGAAAAATTGACATGGAAGGACAAGTTAGCTCCTATAAAGCTAGGCTAGTGGCTAAAGGATTTAGAAAACATCAAGGAATTGACTATGATGAAACCTTTTCGCGAGTTTCCATGTTTAAATCCATAAGAATCATACATTCCATAGTAGCTTACCATGACTACAAGATTTGGAAGATTGATGTAAAAATTGCATTCCAAAAACAGTAACCTTCAGGAGGATGACTACATGACCCAACCAGAAGCGTTTGTGACACCAGGGGAAGCCAAACGGGTTTGCAAGTTACAAAAATCCATTTATGGATTAAAGTAAGAATCCAGATCATTGAACATTCGATTTGATGAAGCCATAATGTAATTGTGTTTCATTAAGAACGAATGTGATCCATGTGTTTATAAGCGGTTTAATGGGAATGCGATCGTTATCCTAGTAGTATATGTTGATGACATGTTGCTTATTGAAAATGATGTTCCAGTCTTACAGTCAGGTAAGGACTGGTTGAACAAGTGTTTCTACATGAAGTACTTGGGTGAAGTAGCCTCCATTCTAGGGATCAAGATCATTTATGATAGATCCAAGAGGCTTCTTGGAATATGCCAGGGTACATACATTGACCAGAGACTAAAGAGATTTAGTATGGAACAATCCAAGAGGGGATTAGTTCCAGTGTCACATGGCTTACATCTTTCTAAGAAAATGTTCCCACATACACAATAGGAAAAAGATATAATGAGTAAGATCACATACGCTTCAGCTATAGGATCCATCATGTATGCCATTTGATGTACCAGGCTTGATGTTGCCTATGCACTAAGTATGGTAGGAAGATATCAAGAAGATCCAGGTGAACAACATTAGACTGCTGTTAAGAATATCCTTAAGTATCTTAGAAGAACTAAGGATATGTTCCTGGTGTATGGAGGAGATGAGGAGCCTGTCATCATAGGGTATGCTGATGCTAGTTTTCAGAAAGACCAGCACAATCTGAAGTCACAATCTGGCTATTTTTTCTATCTCAATGGAAGAGTTGTGAGCTGGAAGAGTTCAAAGTAGCCATTTGTAGCTGATTCTACTACAGAGTACGAATATATACTGGCTTCTGATGCTGCCAAGTAATCCCTTTGGATTCAGAACTTTTTCCAGATGATTGATGTCGTACCTAGCAGTAAAGATCCTATCACGGTGTATTGTGATAATACTGCAGTAGTGGCTCTTTCAAATAAACCAAGGTCACATCAATGGATAAAGCACATACTCCAAAAGTATCACTGTAGAGACCCGAATCTTGATGTACATAGATATTACATTAATTTTGCGGAATAAATAATACAAAACAAAAATAGACACACAAGGACCGTAATAGTTTAGTGTCTTTGGAAACATGGAACGTAATCTTCTAATCGTGGTGAATGATCTTCAACATCTCCCATAAAGATCTTCCACTTTTTGTTTCCTTACCTAAAACCTTTCTTTTAATCCTATGGGAAAATAAAACATAAAAAGGGTGAGATCAAATGCTCAGTAAGGGTAAGCATGGATAAAATAAAACATACCATATACATTTGAAATTAAAAACATAATGTTTAAACATCAAAATCTTAAGCAACGACTTAAACCATGGAAGTACATAAGACATAGATCATAATGGAAAATAAATCATGATAATATAGAATGGGAATAAAACATGTAATTGTGGCATCCCTTAAGCACATGTAATGATTTCCATAGTATCCAAGACATTGCTTCCAAGACCATCTTAGTGGACAAAGTCCCATTCGGAATCGAGTTCACTCCTCGTTCTAGTCCTGTAATACTGAACCTGATTAACTTACCGTTCCAGCCATGTCTATCTCATGAGATATGAATCTTTACCCAATGCATTGGAGGGAGATATAGGTCCCACCCGTCTCATAATGAAATCATTCTTACTTGTGCCACAAAATAAACATACATCATTTATAATAACACAATAAATAAAATGGGTTTCATAAACATCATCCCATCATCAAATAAAGAAATGGATATCATTTCATAATAAGAAAAGTTAAACCATGTAAATCATAGAGACATGATACTTGAAACATACACATATGAAATAATGTCATCTTAGATGAAAAATAGATTTGATAAAACACTTGAAATGAATTCTTGAGGAAAATATCCTTTCTTCTTCAAAATCATTCTCTTTTCACAAAATGTCATGCAATTTTAATAGAAAAGGATTTTGTTGAAAATAGTCCTGAAATCTTTTGGAGGAAGCTTCATGAAAATAAGGATTTATAAAACTGTAAAAATATGTTCATTCCATATAAGTTAAAAAAACATTCCTCTCGTACTTTTTTCGGAAAAGTCAAAAAAGTACCTCATAACGTAAAACAAAAGAAAGATTCCTTACATACCATGTAGTAAAAGTCAAAAATGGGTAAAAATGACTTTAAACATACATGAAAACATTTTTATAAAATATGTACATGGATAATAACAATAACCCCAGTAAATATTTACAAATAAACAATCTAGGATAAGAATGAGATTGGAATATTTATCCCTTACTTTAGGTCTGATATGCTTCATACGTATCTGAACCTCCTGTATAATGATTTAAATAATGTCATTGACTTATTACAGAATCATATTCATTGTTGTGAAAATCATAACAGAATGATTATTTGGAACAAAGTTAATTAAATCAATACTAACATGTCATATTAACCTATAAAATTAGTGGAATTCATAAAAAGTCTCAAATTACATTTATTTGGGTATTTATAACATCAATTATGTCAATATTTCATTAATAAGATAATTATTGCATCATTTTTGTGTCATAAATAAATTAAATTATTTATTGTCTAAAAATTACAAATAAAATTCCATTATGTAGGAAATCTTTTTATCTTTCTAATGAATATTTATAGCGAAATTTGTCTTATGTATAACCCTATATTAAAAATTATTTACTTATTAAACTTTGATTTTAACTATTTTAACCCTTTTTTAAATAAATTAATAATAAATCTCCTAATCTAATCCAAGTGGGCCTAAATGGTCATATTTTATTCCTAAGGTTCTTTTTGGTCTAATTACACTTATCCAATAGAATTAGGACATGTGTTAGGGTAATAATAATATCATTTTTACCCTTAATTACCCTATTTACTTTTAACCGTGGTAAAAAAGTAAAAAGTTACTATTCACCAAAAATTATTTTCATCTCATTGAACCACATTTTAGTCCTTGATATTAACTGTGTCTCTTGGAATTTTGAAATTCCACTCACATAAGCGGTAAAATTATGTTTTATGAAAAATTCATTTTTTTAACTACCACTTAGTAGTTTCACTATTCATCAAAAAAATGAAAGTTTCCAGAAAAATACCAAAAATTAGGCCTAAGCTATATTTGATATTATGAACTCAAAAATGATGTCTATTTTACCAAAATTCAAAACACATCAGTTTCATTAATTAATTTAAAAATTAATTCCCGTTGTCAAAACAAATAGCGTGTTCTTAAGAGATAATAACAATCAAAAGATTGACACTTGTTTATGTCTGGTCTAAATGTGATATTACATCCAATGACCAAAATTGTATTAAATTGTAAATATATATTCTAAATATACTTTAAAACCACTCAAATTAATAATTTATCACTATTAACAATTTCGATTAAAAAGGTTGTTTTTAATTAAAATTTAGTAATTTTCACTATTCATCAGAAAATGAAAGTTATCCGAAAAGTACCAAAATTTTACCCTAAGCTAATTTCGATATTCTGAATACAAAAATAAAGTCCATTTTGAAGGATAAAATTTATAAAAATTCAAAAAGTTGGTATTACTATTCATAACGGCTAGTTCATAATAATATTATAATAATATATCGTTTAGTGAAACTCGGTATTGCGTACTATACACGCTATAGAGGAAGGTTGCGATTGCGTGTAATGAAAGGCAAGTCAAGGATGCATGTTGTGCAAGCTCCATTTCATGTAGCATACAACACAAGGCATTAATGAAATTAACAAGAATAGTTTTCATAAAATCTCGAGGTGTTACATTCTACCCCCCTTAAAATGAATTTCGCTTTGTCGGGGTTATAAATGGTTTACTACTCGAAATTTTCTTTAATATAAACCCACATCATAAAAAGGAATACCAAAACTTGGCTTTAAAAACTAAAGTATGAAACGTAACGATTACCCAAATTAACTCATCACTGGGTTTCCATGTAGGATAACATAGGTGAAAATACGGATATGGAAGAAAAATCTAACCATCAAGTCCTGATGGAGTGTGGTAGAGAACATGGCTATGAAAAATCCATCAATAACAAAGCCATAGATTTGTGATGATCTAAGGTACCATCTGATTCATCAGATATAAGGGCACTAGGACAACATTTTTGGTTTTCAAGATCATTTCCGTAAAGTTGATGAAATTGGAATTAGAAAAAATACTTTCATGATTTTGGTACAGTCTAACCGTTGGTCTTTCTTTGGAAAATTTCCACTTCATCTCTTAAAGAAATGAAGTTGAATTTGTCATTCTTGAAGTGTTATCAGATCATGTGATAGAATTATGGGTCATTCCATCTGTCTCAAACAAAAGGTTAGAAAAGTTATCAAAAATACGTAAGTCCATCTATTGTGAGATTAATCATATATAGTTCCTAAAATGGACTTATACTTCAAATATCATACTTCTTAATATAATAAAACTAGTTTCTACTAAATAGAGACTTCCTTTAGGCTAGTGGTAGGAGATAAAGTCTAGTCGCACTTCGGTTGTTGGTTCGATTCCCACAGCCTTGTCCGACGTGATGGGCTGTCGCCCGTCCTGCAGGTTGTCCTTTTTCTAAAACTACATTACTATAACATCCCATAAATAATATCGAAAAAACATCTATCCTTAAACAATACTAACTTATGTCCAACATAATCCATTCCAATCTTTAGGATTATCCAAAATACTGCTGTCTAATCTCATATTATAGTGAAAACGATTACAAAAGAGTTCATACAACTAGAATGTTAATACCATCGTTGATCCCCATATATCATAAGATATGTCTTGTTGGTCACATTCCAAACATTCGAAGGCCTTAATCATGTATTCTCTTGAAAAATTAAAACCCATTTAATCTTAATGAAAACTTGAGTGTTGTGAAAAGTTAACTCTTTCCACATACCAAAACCATGAACCATGATATAACTATTTCTTTATATCAGTCATGAGCTCATGAATACTGTCAAACATTTCATTTTCTCATTTTCCCTTAATTATGCACATATCATATTTTTTCCAAAAATATCTCAATCACTTTCCATGGTTACCGGTACCATAAAATTATTGAAAACCACAATATACCAATACATAAATATTCTAATATTCCATGATACTATAGCCAACATTATTTTGGAATCCCATTACATAAACACTTAATCATTCCACCACATCGTTGTCATATTCAACATCTCCAATAGTTATCGGATGTGACTTCCCTTTGTCCTTTTCCTTAAGTGGTTGCTCATGTTGATCATCACTAACCCTAGGATTATGGCATTTATTATAATAATGCCCAATTTCATTGCACTTGAAGCATTGAAGTGTTGGTGGTTCGTTCTCTGCAGTCTTTTCTTTATTCACGTCATTAGAAACCCTTTTTCCATTACTTCGACACCCAGATGCTCGATGACCTTCTTTTCCACACTTAAAACATTTTCTAGTCCCATTAAGACAATATCCACCATGCTTCTTTCCACACTTTGAGCATAAGGAAACATTCATCTTCTTTTCACCATTATTCTGAGATTTCTCCTTGAACTCCATCTTTCGTTTCTTGTCAAAACTATGAGATGGATAAGTAACACCAACTTCCATTTCTACCTTGATAGCACAATGCACAATTTATTCATAGCTACTGAAGTCTCTTATAGCTAATGCCCTTCTATGATTTGGTTTTAAGCCACTGAAGAATCGATAAACTTTACTTTCAGGTTGGATGATAAAGCCAAATGCATACCATGCAAGCCTTGTAAAATTCGCTTCGTATACACCAACAGATTCATCATCCTTTTGCTTTAGTTCAAGAAACACTTTCTCCATCTTTGTTCGAATAATACGAGGGAAGTACTTATTGAAAAATATGTTCTTGAACTCATCCCATTCCATGGACTCAATTTCATCTCTTGGCCTCGTATTCTAGATAAGATTCCACCATTGATTAGCTTCACCTTCCAAACGATATACTGCTAAGATGACTTTATCATGTTCAGAACATTGAAGAACTAAAAATATCTTTTCAGTGGTACTGATCCATTGTTCAGCAACAAGTGGATCAGAAGACCCACTGAAAGAAGGTGGATGTTGCCTCAAGAAGGACTCAATAGAATATTGTTACCTTGTCTGCTCATTTGGAAGTCCAGAATGATTCATAGCTTGTGTATGTATAGAAATAAGATTTTTCACTCCATATCCCAAAACATTTGTTTGTTCAGGTGTAAAATCATTACATTGTCCATTGCATTGATCAACACCATTCCTTCGGGTTCCAGCCATCGTCTAAAACCCAAAAAGAATAGTGTGAGAGGCAAAAATCATGCTAGGGAAAACAACATAATAAATGGGGTGTACCTTCAATATCTAACATCTTCGGTTTAATTCTAAGATCGTTACCGCAATTCTAGGACTATAACCTATACTTATACTTAACCTTAGGGACATCCCTAGACATACCTTATAAATATCTCTAGGGATCTCACTAAAGTTCTCGCATCCTAGTTTCCAAAGGTTGACTAAACCTTTCCTCTAATACCAACTATAACGACCTATACTTTATATACATTTTGAGTACTTCAAAATTGAAGTACACTTATTACAACATATAACAAAACCATGAAAGGACCGTATAGGTATAGTGTCTTTAGAAACTGGGAAACATAAACAACTCATTCATAAAGCGTCTAAAATGTCTCCCATTTATTTCATCATATCTATAGTCCCTTTTGGCATATCTTACTTAATAACCTTCTTCCTGACCTGGGGAAAGAAAACCAACAAAAGGGAGAGCTCAAATGCTCAGTAACGGTATGCTTGGATAAAATAAAACATACCATATACATCTGAACTGAAAAACATAATGTTTAAACAACAAAATATTGAGCAACAACTTAAAACATGGAAGTACATAAGGCATAGATCATAATGGAACATAAATCATGATAACATAGCATGGGAATAAAACTTGTAATTGTGGCATCCATTAAGCACATGTAATGATTTCCATAGTAGCCAAGGCATTTCTTCAATGACCATCTTAGTGGACAAACTCTCTTTCTGAATCGAGTTCACTCCTCGTTCCAGTCTTGTAATACTGAACCGGATTAACTTACAATTCCAGCCATGTCTATCTCATGAGATATAAATCTTTACCCAAAGCATTGGAGGGAGATATAGGTCCCACCCATCTCATAATGAAATCATTCTTACTTGTGCCACAAAATAAACATACATCATTCATAATAACCCAATAAATAAAATGGGTTTCATAAAAATCATCCCATCATCAAATATAGAAATGGATATCATTTCATAATAAGAAAAGTGAAACCCTAAAAATCATAGAAACATGATACTTGAAACATACACATATGAAATAATGTCATCTTAGATTAAAAATGGTTTTGATAAAACACTTGAAATGAATTCTTGAGGAAAATATCCTTTCTTCTTCAAAATCATTATCTTTTCACAAAATGTCATGAAAATTTAAAAGAAAAGGATTTTGTTGAAAATAGTCATGAAATATTTTGGAGGAAGATTCATTAAAATAAGGCATTATAAAATCGAAAAAATCCATTTGTGTCGTATAAGTTAAAAAAACATTCTTCTCATACTTTTGCCAGAAATGTCAAAAAAGTACCTCGTAACGTAATACAAAAGAAAGATTCCTTACATACCATGTAGTAAAAGTAAAAAATGTGTAAAAAGGACATTAAACATTCATGAAGAAATTTTTATAAAACATGTACATGGATAATAACAATAACCCCAGTAAATATTTACGAATAAACAATCTCGGATAAGAATGAGATTGGAATATTTACTCATTACCTTAGGTCCGATATGCTTCGTACATATCTGAACCTCCTATATAATGATTTAAATAATGTCATTGACTTATTAAATAATTATATTAATTGTTGTGATATCATATATGGTTCACTTGTGACTTTATATTACCCGTTCTTTTGTAAATTCCATGTTAAAGAGCATTTTGGGTAAAATCGTTTCATTTGTCGTCCGTGTTTTGACTTATAATTATTCATATGATTACATAGATCACGATTAATTAATTACAGAATATAAAACATTATTTATATATAATATATATTCATAATATACATATATATAATAGATCGATAAATTGAAAGAAATACACCGTTCATGGAGACGGTAGGTCGTACGTACGCATGAACGTTGTTTTCGTTTCCTCGTTGAATTGAATGGAATTAATTGGATGACATACATATATATATACATAAATCCAGTATCATTATTATGTCATATATTTCATGATTACTTATTATATATACTTTATAATCATTTATGAATGGTTAATCATTGAGAATGAATCTCATCGCGTCGTGGAGACGGTATTCCGTACGTACGGACGAGCGATGATATCGTTCCCATGATCGTGGAATTTTATTGGAGTGTATGTATACTATTACAGAATCAATAATACTTTACAATAATCATATATAGTTATTTATTTGCACCATTATACCCATCCAAGTAAGGTGGTGGTGGAAAATAGATTACACCACGGCGTGGAGACGGTATTCCGTACGTATGCACGCGCGGTGATTTCGTTTTCCGTAGGATGGATAGATGGTGAAATTGGGTTGTTTCATACTTATAATAACATATAAGTATATGAGTGATACTGATGTTATTACTTCATAATTAAACAACTGAAGAAGAAGAAGTGGAAGAAGAAATAAAGTTGAAAGAATCGGTAACGGACATTACCTCTTCTTTGATGCGCCTCTTTGAGACCTCCTTTTAGGGCACTAAAATTGGTCTTTGAAGAAGACCAGGACCTCTAGGATATTTCTATGGAAGTGGAGAAGAGAAGTTTTCAGGGGTAGGCCGATCTTTAAGGCCCAATGTGGTGTGAGGAGGAGAGAGAGGAGGTGCCCTTTTATAAGGGAGGAGAGGGGAACCTTTGGAATAACTAAAACTATTATTTTATTATAAAGACATATTCGGTTTTAAATATATCAAAATTGATTTATTTAGAATCTAGGGTGGGGATGGGTCGAAATCCTATCATCCAATAGAATTTGGACAAGTTTAGTTTACTATTTTAACCTTATCATTTAGATTTAACTTTAAGTTAGATAATTTTACTTTTACTGTGTCTTTTTGTGTTCTTACACTATAAGGTTAATAAACATACTATAACAAGACAAAATGTAGAGACCCAAAGCTTATCATACATTACATTGCTTTTGCGGAATACTTAGTACATAACAAAAACACACACACAAGGATCGTAATAGTTTAGTGTCTTTGGAAACTCGGAACGTAATCTTCTAATCGTGGTGAAAGATCTTCAATATCTCCCATAAAGATCTTCCCTTTTTTTTACCTAAAACATTTATTTATATCCTGGGGAAAAGAAAACATAAAATTGTGAGCTCAAATTCTCAGTAAGGATAAATAAAAGAAAAATCAATCACATCATATTCATAAGAACATAACTTTTGGAAATCTTAACCTGCAAAAGATAGCATAATTTCATAACATGGGATAAATCATAGTAGTGAAATGAAATCCCAATAAGCATAACATAAAACATGAAACTTTGTGGCATACACACATATTCATAGATAATCATTTCTTGTTAGTCATGACTCATTGCCAAGACTATCTTAGTGGACAAAGTCCCTTTCTGAATCGAGTCACCCTCGTTCCAGTCCTGTTTCACTGAACCGGTATAACCTACCGTTCCAGCCATGTCTATCTCATGAGATATAAAATCTTTACCCAATGCATTGGAGGGAGATATAGGTCCCACCCATCTTATAATGAATCCTTTCTTATGTGTGCCACATAATCATAAATCATACATCATCGCATAACACATATAACAAAAATGGGATTCTTGAAACATCATGACATCATAAAACAAATCATATAAGGTAAATGACTTCATAAAAATAATTCCCTCAGAACATAATCAAATAAATGTAATAATAGGGATAAAAACATAACCCTATATTATCTTATATGGAAAATAATTTTGATAAAACATTTGAACTCCATTCTTGAGGAAAATATCCTTTCTTCTTCAAAAACATTTTTCCTTTCTTAACATGTCATACAACATTAAACTAAAAGAAGTTGATTAAAAATAAACTTGAAAACTTGTAAAGGAAGCTTCTTGGAAATAATGTTTTCAAAATCTATTCATGCAGTATAAGTTAAAAAAACATTCTTCTCGTACTTTTGTCGGAAAAGTCAAAAAAGTACCTCGTACAAAAAACGACAAAAGATTCCTTTCATATCTTTTACTAAAAACTCGCCGAAGGGTAAAATTGGATTAAAACAATTGTAGGTGGATGGAAATAATATTACATATTGAGGAAATATGGATGTGGATGATAAAATACACCCCAGTTAATACTAAAGTATAAACAATCTCGGATAAAAATGAGATTGTGATATTTCCCTTACCTTAGGTCTGACTTGCTTTGTAAGTGTCCGAACCTCCTGTATAATGATTTAAATCATGTTATTGACTTATTCCAGAATCATATTCATTGTTATTATATCATATATGGTCCACTTATGACTTTATATTACCCATTCGTTTGTAAATTAATGTTAAAGTAGCGTTTTGGGTAAAATCGTCTCATTTGTCATTCGTGTTTTTAACATGTAATTATTCATATGATTACTTAGATCATGATTACTTAATTCGATAATATAAAACATGATTTATATATATATATTCATAATACACATATATAATAAATCAGTAAATGGAAAAAATACACCGTTCATGGAGATGGTAGTCCGTACGTACGCATGAACGTTGTTTTCGTTTCCTTATTGAATTGAATGGAATTAAGTAGATGACATAAATATAAATATAAATAATTCCAGTGTCATTATTAGGTTATATATTTCATTAGTACTTATTATATATACTTTATAATCATTCATGAATGGTTAATCATTGAGAATGAATCTCATCGCGTCGTGGAGACGGTAGTCCGTACGTACGCACGAGCGATGATATCGTTCCCATGGTCGTGGAATTGTGTTGAAGTGTATGTATACTATTTCAGTATCAATATAACTTTATAATAATCATATATAGTTACTCATTACACCTTTATACCCATCCAATTAAGGTGGTGGTGGAAAATAGATTACACCACGGCGTGGAGACGGTATTCCGTACGTACGCACGCGCGGTGATTTCCTTTTTCCGTAGGATGGATAGAAGGTTAATTAGAGTTGTTTCATATTTATAATAACATATCAGTATATAAGAAATACTGAAGTTATTAATTTATCATGAAACAACTAAAGAAGAAGAAGTTGAAGAAGAAAGAAATTGAAAAAGATCGGTAATGGATATTACCTCTTTTTGACGCGCCTTTTCTTAGCCTCCACTTAAAGAACTAAGGATGGTCTTTGAAGAGTACCAGGACCTCTAGGATGATACTAGGGAAGTGGAGAAGGGATTTTGGCAGGGTTTGGCCGAGCTTGAAGGCTCAAATTGGTGTGAGGAGGAGGGGGAGGAGGTGCCCTTTTATAAGGGAGGAGAGGGGCACCTTTGGAATATCTCAAAATATTATTTTATATTAAAGTCAAAATCGGTTTATAATGGTTCCAAATGGTCTTATTTCGAAGCTAAAGTGGGTATGGGTATAAATCCTATCAACCAATAGGATTTAGACATGTTTAGGGTATTATTCTAACCTTATCAATTAGATTTAACTCTAAGTTAAATAATTTAACTTTTACCATGTCTTTTTGTTTTCTTTCACTATATGGTTAATACACTTATATAACATGCCAAAAGAACCCCAAATTGTTTATTATTAATATATATATCCTTATCTAAGTCATTTGGCCGAACCTTGTATTTTTAGGAATAACATAACAATTAATAATATAATATTTGATTTAAAAACTATTTTGTGTCAATTTTGACACTATTTGATATATGATTTTTGTGAAAGTCATAACAGAATTATATGTTCGAACCAAGTTGATTAAATAAACACTAATATATCATAGTAACCTAGAAAATTAGTGGAATTCATAAAAAGTCTCAAATTACATTTATTTTGGTGTTTATAACATCAATTATGTCAATATTTCATTAATAAGATAATTACTGCATCATCTTTGTGTCATAAATAATTTAAATTATTTGATGTCTAAAAATTACAAATAAAATACCATTATGTATGAAATCGTTTTAGCTTTCTAATTAATATTTACAATCGAATTTATCTTATGTAAAACCCTAATTTAAAAATGTTTTAGTAAATAACCTTTGATTTTAACTCTTTTAACTCTTCTTTAAATTAAATAATAATAAATGTCCTAATCTAATCCAAGTGGGCCTAAATGATAATATTTTACACTTAAGGTTGTTTTTGGTCGAGATACACTTGTCCAATAGAATTAGGACACGTGTTAGGGTAATATTAATATCATTCTTACCCTTAATTACCCTATTTACTTTTAACCGTCGTAAATAAAAGTAAAAAGTTACTATTCACCAAAAATTATTTTCATCTCATTGAAACACATTTTACTTACTGACATCAACCATGTCTCTCAGATTTTTGAAATTCCATTCACAGAAGCAGTAAAATTATGTTTTATGAAAAATTCAGTTTTTTAACTACCACTTAGTAGTTTCACTATTCATCAAAAATTGATGTTTTTCAGAACAATGCCAAAATTTCATCCTAAGATATATTTCATATTCCGAATTCAAAAATGAAGTCTATTTTACCAAATTCATAACATAGAAGTTTCATTAATTAATTTTATAATTAAATCCCGTTGTTAAAACAAATAGCGTGTTTTTAAGAAACAATATCTGTCAAAAGATTGACACTTGATTATGTCTGGTTTAAATGTGAAATTACATTCAATGACCAACATTGTATTAAATTGTAAGAATATATTCTAAATATACTTTAAAACCACTCAAATTAATAATTTATCACTATTAATTATTTCAATTAAAAAAGTTGGTTTTAATTATAATTTAGTAATTTTCACTATTAATCAGAATATGAAAGTTATCCGAAAAGTACCAAAATTTCACCTTAGGCTAAATTCGATACTCCGAATCCAAAAATGAAGTCCATTTTGAGAGCTAAATTTTATAAAATTTAAAAAGTGTTTATTACTATTCATAACGGCTAGTTTTAATAATATTTTAATAGCATATCGTTGTTTCGTGAAACTCAGTATTGCGTACTACACACGCTATCGAGGAAGGTTGCGATTGCGTGTAATGGAAGGTAAGTCAAAGATGCGTGTTGTGAAAGCTCCTTTTTGTGTAGCGTACAACACAAGACATTAATAAAATTATAAAGAATATTTTTCATTAAATCTCGGGATGTTACATTCTACCCCCCTTTAAAGGAATTTCGCCCTCGAAATTCGTCGGGGTTATAAATGGTTTACTAATCGAAATTTTCTTTAATAGAAACCCACATCGTAAAAAGGAATATCAAAACCAATCTTTAAAAACAAAAGTATGAAACGTAACGGTTACCCAAATAAACTAATCACTGGGTTTCCACATAGGTGAAAATATGGATATGGAAGAGAAATCTAACCATCATGTTCTGATGGAGAGTGGCAGAGAACATGGCTATGGAAAATCCAGCAATCACAAAGCCATAAATTTGTGACGATCTAAGGTACCATCTGATTCATCTGATATAAGAGCACTAGGACAACATTTTTGGTTTTCAAGATCGTTTCCCTAAAGTTGAAGAGTTTGAATTAGAATAAATACTTACTTTATTTTGGTACAATCTCACTGTTGTTCGTGCCTTTAACAATTTCCACTTCATCTCTTAAATAAATGAAGTTGAATTTGTTATTCGTGAAGTGTTAGCAGATCATGTGATAGAATGACAGGTCATTCCATCTGTCTCAAACAAAAGGTTAGCAAAAATTATATACATAAGTCGATCTATAGTGAGATTAATCATATATGGTTCCTAAAATGGACTTATACTTCATATATCATACTGCTTAATATAATAAAACTAGCTTCTACTAAACAGGGACTTCCTGTAGGCCAGTGGTAGGCGAAAAAGGCCAGTCGCACTTCGGTTGTGGGTTCGATTCCCACATCCTTGTCTGACGCGATGGGCTGTCGCCCGTCCTGCAGGTTGTCCTTTTTCTAAAACTACATTACTATAACATCTCATCAATAATATCGAAAATCTTCTATCCTTAAACAATACTAACTTATGTCCAACATAATCCATTCTAATCTTTAGGCTTATCCATAATACTGCAGTCCACTCTCATAATATAGTGAAAACGATTACCAGAGGTTTAATACTGTCGTTGATCCCCATATATCATAAGATATGTCTTGTTGGTCACATTCCAAACATTCAAAGTCCTTAATAATGTATTCTCTTGAATACCCATTGAACCATAGTGAAAACTTGAATGCAGTTAAAAGTTAACACTTTTCACATACCAAAATCCTCAAAATTCTATATACTCAAACCATGATATCACTTAGTCCTTATATCAACCATGAGCTCATGAATACTGTTAAACATTTTGTTTTCTCGTTTTCCCTTCATTATTCTCATATCATCTTATTTCCAAAAATATCTCAATCACTTTGAATACCACATTAGACCAATACATAAATATTCCAATACTTTATGATACAACATTATTTTGGAATCCCATTACATAAACACTTAATCATTCCACCACATCGTTATCATATTCAAAATTGCCAATGGTGATCGCATGTGACTTCCCTTTATCCTTTGCCTTAAGCGGTTGATCATGTCGATCATCACTAACCCTTGGATTAGGTCATTTATTAGCATAATGCCCCATTTCCTTGCACTTGAAGCATTGAAGTGTTGGTGGTGCATTCTCTGCAGTGTTTACTTTATTCACATCATTAGAAACCCTTTTTCCATTACTTCGACACTCAGCTGCTCGATGACCTTCTTTTCCACACTTAAAACATTTTCTAGTCCCTTTAAGACAATCTCCACCATGCTTCTTTCCACACTTTGTGCATAAGGAAACACTCATCTTCTTTTCACCATTATTTTGAGATTTCTCCTTGAAATCCATCTTTCGTTTCTTGTCAAAACCATGAGATGGATATGTAACACCAACGTCCATTTCTACCTTCATAGCACAACGCACAATTTCTTCATAGCTACTAAATTCTCTTATAGCTAATGCCCTTCGAAGACTTGTTTTTAAGACACTGAAAAATCGATCAACTTTACTTTCAGGTTGGATGATAATACCAGAAGCGTACCTTGCAAGTCTTGTAAAATTTGATTCGTAAATACCAACAGATTCATCATCCTTCTGCTTCAGCTCAAGAAACTCCTTCTCCGTCTTTGTTTGAAGAATACGAGGGAAGTACTTACTGAAAAACAAGTTCTTGAACTCTTCCCATTCCATGGACTCAATTTCATCTCTTTGTCTCGTATTCTTGATAAGATTCCACCATTGATCAGCTTCACCTTCCAAACGATATACTGCTAAGATGACTTTATCATGCTCAGAACATTGAAGAACTGAAAATATCTTATCAGTGGTACTGATCCATTGTTCAGCAACAAGTGGATCAGAAGACCCACTGAAAGAAGGTGGACGCTGCCTCATGAAGGACTCAATAGAATATTGTTCCCTTCTCTGCTCATTTGGAAGTCCAGAATGATTCATAGCTTGTGTAAGTATAGCAATAAGATTTTTCACTCCATCTCCCATAACATTTGTTTGTTCAGGAGGAAAATCATTGCACTGTCGATTGCATTGATCAACACAGTTCCTTCGGGTTCCAACCATCGTCTAAAACCCAAAAAGAATAGTGTGAGAGGAAAAAATCATGCTAGGGAAAACAACATAATAAAGGGGGAGTACCTTCAATATCTAACATATTAGGTTTAATTCTATGATCGTTAGCGTGGTTCTAGTACTATAACCTATATGTATACTTAACCTTAGGGACATCCCTAGACATACCTTAGAAATATCTCTAGGGATCTCACTAACGTTTTCGCATCCTAGTTTCCAAAGGTTGACTAAACCTTTCCTCTGATACCAACTGTAGAGACCCGAAGCTTATCATACATTACA
Organism: Viscum album; assembly: GCA_963277665.1. Classification (NCBI taxonomy): domain Eukaryota; kingdom Viridiplantae; phylum Streptophyta; class Magnoliopsida; order Santalales; family Viscaceae; genus Viscum; species Viscum album. Next base: position 33,782,115 of record OY728119.1, on the reverse strand, counting down.
TTACTTTTGCGGAATACTTAGTACATAACAAAAACACACACAAAAGGATCGTAATAGTTTAGTGTCTTTGGAAACTCAGAACGTAATATTCTAATCGTGGTGAAAGATCTTCAATATCTCCCATAAAGATCTTCCCTTTTTTTTTACCTAAAACCTTTCTTTATATACTGGGGAAAAGAAAACATAAAAGAGTGAGCTCAAATGCTCAGTAAGGATAAATAAAAGAAAAATCAATCACATCATATTCATAAGAACATAACTTTTGGAAATCTTAACCTGCAAAAGAGAGAATAATTTCATAACATTGGATAAATCATAGTAGTGAAATGAAATCCCAATAAGCATAACTTAAAACATGAAACTTTGTGGAATACACACATATTCATATATAATCATTTCTAATTAGTCATGACTCATTTCCAAGACTATCTTAGTGGACAAAGTCCCTTTCTGAATCGAGTCACCCTCGTTCCAGTCCTGTTTCACTGAACCGGTATAACCTACCGTTCCAGCCATGTCTATCTCATGAGATATAAAATCTTTACCCAATGCATTGGAGGGAGATATAGGTCCCACCCATCTTATAATGAATCCTTTCTTATGTGTGCCACATAATCATAAATCATACATCATCGCATAACACATATAACAAAAATGGGATTCTTGAAACATCATGACATCATAAAACAAATCATATAAGGTAAATGACTTCATAAAAATAATTCCCTCAAAACATAATCAAATCACTGTAATAATAGGGATAAAAACAGAACCCTATATTATCTTAGATGGAAAATAATTTTGATAAAACATTTGAACTCCATTCTTGAGGAAAATATCCTTTCTTCTTCAAAAACATTTTTCCTTTCTTAACATGTCATACAACTTTAAACTAAAAGAAGTTGATTAAAAATAAACTTGAAAACTTGTAAAGGAAGCTTCTTGGAAATAATGTTTTAAAAATCCATTCATTCCGTATAAGTTAAAAAAAACATTCTTCTCGTACTTTTGTCGGAAAAGTCAAAAAAGTACCTCGTACGAAAAACGACAAAAGATTCCTTTCATATCTTTTACTAAAAAGTCGCCGAAGGGTAAAATTGGATTTAAAAAATTGTAGGTGGATGGAAATAATATTACATATTGAGGAAATATGGATGTGGATGATAAAATACACCCCAGTAAGTACTAAAGTATAAACAATCTCGGATAAAAATGAGATTGTGATATTTCCCTTACCTTAGGTCCGACTTGCTTTGTAAGTGTCCGAACCTCCTGTATAATGATTTAAATCGTGTTATTGAATTATTACAGAATCATATTCATTGTTATTATATCATATATGGTCCACTTATGACTTTATATTACCCGTTCTTTTGTAAATTCATGTTAAAGTAGCGTTTTGGTTAAAATCGTCTCATTTGTCCTTCGTGTTTTTAACTTGTAATTATTCATATGATTACTTAGATCATGATTACTTAATTCCATAATATAAAACATGATTTATATATATATATATTCATAATACACATATATAATAAATCAGTAAATGGAAAGAAATACACCGTTCATGGAGACGGTAGTCCGTACGTACGCATGAACGCTGTTTTCGTTTCCTTATTGAATTGGATGGAATTAAGTAGATGACATACATATAAATGTAAATAATTACAGTATCATTATTAGGTCATATATTTCATTAGTACTTATTATATATACTTTATAATCATTCATGAATGGTTAATCATTGAGAATGAATCTCATCGCGTCGTGGAGACGGTAGTCCGTACGTACGCACGAGCGATGATATCGGTCCCATGGTCGTGGAATTGTGTTGAAGTGTATGTATACTATTTCAGTATCAATATCACTTTATAATAATCATATATAGTTACTCATTACACCTTTATACCCATCCAATTACGGTGGTGGTGGAAAATAGATTACACCACGGCGTGGAGACGGTATTCCGTACGTACGCACGCGCGGTGATTTCCTTTTTCCGTAGGATGGATAGAAGGTTAATTAGAGTTGTTTCATATTTATAATAACATATCAGTATATAATAAATACTGATGTTATTACTTTATCATGAAACAACTAAAGAAGAAGAAGTTGAAGAAGAACGAAATTGAAAAAGATCGGTAATGGATATTACCTCTTTTTGACGCGCCTTTTCTTAGCCTCCACTTAATGAACTAAGGATGGTCTTTGAAGATAACCAGGACCTCTAGGATGATACTATGGAAGTGGAGAAGGGATTTTGGCAGGGGTTGGCTGAGCTTGAAGGCTCAAATTGGTGTGAGGAGGAGGGGGAGGAGGTGCCCTTTTATAAGGGAGGAGAGGGGAACCTTAGGAATATCTCAAAATATTATTTTATATTAAAGTCAAAATCGGTTTATAATGGTTCCAAAAGGTCTTATTTCTAAGCTAAAGTGGGTATGGGTAGAAATCCTATCAACCAATAGGATTTAGACAAGTTTAGTGTATTATTTTAACCTTATCAATTAGATTTAACTCTAAGTTAAATAATTTAACTTTTACCATGTCTTTTTGTTTTCTTTCACTATATGGTTAATACACTTACTATAACATGCCAAACGAACCCCAAATTGTTTATTATTAATATATATATCCTTATCTAAGTCATTTGGCCGAACCTTGGATTTTTAGGAATACAATAACAATTAATAATATTTTATTTTATTTAAAAACTATTTTGTGTCAATTTTGACACTATTTGATATATGATTTTTTTGAAAGTCATAACAGAATTATATGTTCAAACCAAGTTGATTAAATCAACACTAATATATCATAGTAACCTATAAAATTTGTGGAATTCATAAAAAGTCTCAAATTACATTTATTCTGGTGTTTATAATATCAATTATGTCAATATTTCATTAATAAGATAATTAATGCATCATCTTTGTGTCATAAATAAATTAAATTATTTGATGTCTAAAAATTACAAATAAAATACCATTATGTAGGAAATCTTTTTAGCTTTCTAATTAATATTTAAAATCGAATTTAGCTTATGTACAACCCTAATTTAAAAATGTTTTAGTAAATAAACTTTGATTTTAACTCTTTTAACTCTTCTTTGAATTAAATAGTAATAAATGTCCTAATCTAATCCAAGTGGGCCTAAATGATAATATTTTACACTTAAGGTTGTTTTTGGTCGAGATACACTTGTCCAATAGAATTAGGACATGTGTTAGGGTAATATTAATATCATTCTTACCCTTAATTACCCTATTTACTTTTAACCGTCGTAAATAAAAGTAAAAAGTTACTATTCACCAAAAATTATTTTCACCTCATTGAACCACATTTTACTTACTGACATCAACCGTGTCTCTCGGATTTTTGAAATTCCATTCACAGAAGCAGTAAAACTAAGTTTTATGAAAAATTCAGTTTTTTAACTACCACTTAGTAGTTTCACTATTCATCAAAAATTGATGTTTTTCAGAACAATGCCAAAATTTCATCCTATGCTATATTTCATATTCCGAATTCAAAAATGAAGTCTATTTTACCAAATTCATAACATAGAAGTTGCATTAATTAATTTTATAATTAAATCCCGCTGTTAAAACAAATAGTGTGTTTTTAAGAAACAATATCTGTCAAAAGATTGACACTTGATTATGTCTGGTTTAAATGTGAAATTACATTCAATGACCAACATTGTATTAAATTGTAAGAATATATTCTAAATATACTTTAAAACCACTAAAATTAATAATTTATCACTATTAATTATTTCTATTAAAAAATTTGTTTTTAATTATAATTTAGTAATTTTCACTATTCATCAGAATATGAAAGTTATCCGAAAAGTACCAAAATTTCACCTTAGGCTAAATTCGATACTCCGAATCCAAAAATGAAGTCCACTTTGAGAGCTAAATTTTCTAAAATTTAAAAAGTGGTTATTACTATTCATAACGGCTAGTTTTAATAATATTTTAATAGCATATCATTGTTTCGTGAAACTCAGTATTGCGTACTACACACGCTATCGAGGAAGGTTGCGATTGCGTGTAATGCAAGGTAAGTCAAAAATGCGTGTTGTGCAAGCTCCTTTTTGTGTAGCGTACAACACAAGACATTAATAAAATTATAAAGAATATTTTTCATTAAATCTCGGGCTGTTACACAAAATAACCCCAAGTTGTTTATTATTAATATATATAACCTTATATATGTCTTTTGGACGAACCGTAGATTTTTATGAATAAAATAACAATTAATAATATAATATTTGTTTTAAAAACTTTTTTATGTCAATTTTGACAGTATTTAGTAATTGATTTTTGTGAAAATATCAACAGAATGATTAATTCGAACAAAGTTAATTAAATCAATACTAACATTTCATATTAACCTATAAAATTAGTGTAATTCATAAAAAGACTCAAATTACATTTATTTGGGTATTTATAACATCAATTATGTCAATATTTCATTAATAAGATAATTACTGCATCATCTTTGTGTCATATATAAATTAAATTATTTAATGTCTAAAAATTACAAATAAAATACAATTATGTAGGAAATCTTTTTAAATTTCTAATGAATATTTATAGTCGAATTTATCTTATGTATAAACCTATATTAAAAATTATTTACTTATAAAACTGTGATTTTAACTATTTTAACCCTTCTTTAAATAAATTAATAATAAATGTCCTAATCTAATCCAAGTGGTCCTAAATGGTCATATTTTATTCCTAAGGTTGTTTTTGGTCGAATTAAACTTATCCAATAGAATTAAGACATGTGATAGGGTAATAATAATATCATTTTTACACTTAATTACCCTATTTACTTTTAACCGTGGTAATAAAAGTAAAAAGTTACTATTCACCAAAAAAAATTCTTTTCATCTCATTGAACTACATTTTAGTCCTTTATATTAACTGTGTCTCTCGGATTTTCGAAATTCCACTCACAGAAGCGGTAAAATTACATTTTATGAAAAATTCATTTTTTTAACTACCACTTAGTGGTTTCACTATTCATTAAAAAAATGAATGTTTCCAGAAAAATAACAAAAATTAGGCCTAAGCTATATTTGATATTATGAACTCAAAAATGATGTCTATTTTACCAAAATTAAAAACATATCAATTGCATTAATTAATTTAAAAATTATTTCCCGTTGTCAAAACAAATAGTGTGTTCTTAAGAGATAATAACTGTCAAAAGATTGACACTTCTTTATGTCTGGTTTAAATGTGAAATTACATCCAATGACCAACATTTTATTAAATTGTAAAAATATATTCTAAATATACTTTAAAACCACTCAAATTAATAATTTATCCCTATTAATTATTTCGAATAAAAAGGTTGTTTTTAATTAAAATTTATTAATTTTCACTATTCATCAAAAATTGAAAGTTATCCGAAAAGTACCAAAATTTCACCCTAAGCTAATTGCGATATTCCGAATCCGAAAATGAAGTCCATTTTAAAAGATAACATTTATAAAATTTCAAAAAGTGGGTATTACTATTCATAATGGTTAGTTATAATGAAGGCCGCGACTGCGTGTAATGTAAGGAAAGTCAAGGATGCGTGTTGTGCAAGATCATTTTGGTGTAGCGTACAACACAAGACATTAATGATATTAAAAAGATTATTTTTCATAAAATCTCGTGGTGTTACAGTCACCTCTTGAGGGATTTCTATCAGAGGGGTGAAGTTGTAGTGAGTAGAGTGTCTATGTAAGAGAACATGGAAGACCCCATGACTAAAGGCCTATCTCAGTAGAAGCATGAATATCATATGAGAGCTAGCGGGTTAAAAGTTTTTAGTCACTGGCTCTAGTCCGAGTGGGAGTTTGTTAGAATTGGTGTCCTAGAACCAACTACTTTGTACTTTATTAATTAAATAAATACCTTGTCACGTCTTGATTGTTCTTATGCATGACAATGCATGTGATAATGTCCCAATGATAGTTGTTGCATTAAAGGGTCATAGAGGATCCCTGCTATGATGAGAACCCGGAAGTGCCAAAATACTATTCTTAAATATATGTTCTATGGTCAGGTGATGTTATTTGAGGGACCCAAATAATACAGGCCATTAGGGGTGAGGACTAATAATACATTGAGTCACCTTCTCATGGTGTGCACCGAGGGTAATATCTAGGAGGATATTTTTAGAGACCCAAATCTTGACGTACATGGACATTACATTACTATTACGGAATACTTAATACATAACAAAAATAGACACCAAAGGACCGTAATAGTTTAGTGTCCTTGGAAACTCGGAACATAATCTTCTAATTGTGGTGAAAGATCTTCAACATCTCCCATAAAGATGTTACCCTTTTGTTTTCTTACCTTAAACCTTTCTTAATATCCTGGGGAAAATAAAACATCTAAAGGGTGAGCTCAAATTCCCAGTAATGGTATACATAGAGAATATAAAACAATCCATAAACATTTGAATGCAAAAACTTGAACATAAAATCTAAACATTAAAATCTTGAGCAAAGACATAAAGCTTGGAAGTACATAAGGCATATAACATAATGGAACATCAATCATGATAAAATATCATGAGAAGAAAACAAATAATTGTGGAAAAACATTAAGAACATGATATGATTTTCATAGTAGCCAAGGCATTGCTGCCAATACAATATTAGTGGATAAAGTCCCTTTCTGAATTGAGTTCACTCCTCATTTCAGTCCTGTAATACTAAACTGGATTAACTTTCAGTTCCACCCATGTATATCTCATGAGATATAAATCTTTACCCAATGCATTGGAGGGAGTTATAGGTCCCACCCATCTCATAATGAAATCATTCTTACTTGTTCCACAAAATAAACATAAATCATTCATCATAACCCAGAGAATAAAATGGGTTTCATAAACATCATCCCATCATCACATAATCCAATAAATACAAATGGATATCATTTCATCATAATAAAAATGAAACCATGTAAATCATCGAGACATTATACTTGAAACATTCACATATGAAATAATTTCATCTTAGATAGAAAATGGTTTTGATAAAACACTTGAAATAAATTCTTGAGGAAAATATTATTTCTTCTTCAAAATCATTTTATTTTCACAAAATGCCATTCAATTTTTAAAGAAAAGGATTTTGTTGAAAATAATCATAAAATCTTGTAGAGGAAGCTTCATGAAAATGAGGCATTATGAAACCGTAAAAATCCGTTCACGCAGTATAAGTTAAAAAAACATTCTCCTCGTACTATTTCCAGAAATGTCAAAAAGTACATCGCAGAAGAATGATTCCATCCGTACCTTGTGGTAAAAGTCAAAAAAGGGGTAAAAATGACTTTAAACATACATGGAAGAATATTAATCATTTTATGAAAATATTTTTAGAAAACATGGACATGGATGATAAACATAACCACAACAAATACTTACGAATAAACAATCTCGGATAAGAAATGAGATTGTGAGATTTTCCCTTACCTTATGTTTCATATGCTTCGTATGTATCCGAACATCCTGTATAATGATTTAAATAATGTCACTGAATTATTACAGAACCATATTCATTGTTATTATATCATATATTGGTTCACTTATGATTTTAATTACCCGTTCTTTTGTAAATTCCATGTTAAAGCAGCGTTTTGGTTAAAATCGTTTTATTTATCGTACTTGTTTGGACTTGATGTTCTTGATATTATTATTACATATATCATGATTTAATTATTTACAGAATTTAAATCATGATTTATATATCATATATATTCCGTATATATATATATATAATAGATAGATAAATGAAATGAAATACAACGTTCATGGAGATGGTAGGCCATTCGTACGCATGAAGGATGTTTTCATTTCCTTATTGACTTGAATGGAATTAAGTAAATAACATATAAATAAATAAAGTATCATTATTATGTTATATATACCATTATTATTCATTATATATACTTTATAATCATTATTTAATGGTTAACATGGAGATTGAATCTCATCACGTCGTGGAGACGGTAATCCGTACGTACGCACGAGCGATGATATCATTACCATAATTTTTGAATGGAATTGGAGTGGATGATATAATATCTCATAATCTGTATGATGTTATAGTATCCATATATAGTTAATTCGTTTCACTATTATACCCCTCCAAGTAAGGTGGTGGTGGAAAAACAGATTACACCACGGTGTGGAGATGGTATTCCGTACGTACGCACGCGCGGTGGTTTTGTTTTCTGTAGGATGGATTGAAGGTGAAATGGGGTTGTTTAATATTTATAATAACATATAATTATATAAGTAATACTGATGTTATTATTTTAAAATGCAACAACTAAAGAAGAATATGTTGAAGAAGAATGAAATTTGAAATAATCGGTAATGGATATTACCTCTTCTTTGACGTGCCTCTTGTTATCCTCTTCTTAGGGCACTAGGGTTGGTATTTGAAGAAGACCAGGACCTATAGTATGTTTCTAGGGAAGTGGAGAAGTAAAATGGAAAGGTTTTGGATGAGCTTGATGGCTCAAAGTGGTGTGAGGAAGAGGGGGAGGAGGTACCCTTTTATAAGTGAGGAGAGGGGCACCTTTGGAAAAACTGAAAATATTATTTTATTATAAAGTCATATTCGGTTTTTAATAGCTCCAAATTGATTTGTTTTGAAGCTAAAGTGGGTAGGGATCTAAATACTCTCATCCAATAGAATTTGGACAAGTTTAGGTTACTATTGTAAACTTATCATTTAGATTTAACTCTAAGTTAAATAATTTAACTTTTATTGTGTCTTCTTGTTTTCTTGCACTATATGGTTAATAAACTTACTATAACAAGACAAAAGAACCCCAAGTGGTTCATTATTAATATATATATCTTTATCTAAGTCATTTGTCCGATCCTAATATTTTTAAGAATAAAATAACAATTAATAATATAATATTTGTTTTAAAAACTATTTTATGTCAATTTTGACACTATTTGGTACTTGATATTTGTGAAAATCATAACAACCTGATTAGTTCAAAAATATTTACTTAAATCAATACTAACATTTCATATTAACCTAGAAAAGTATTTTAATTTATAAAAAGTCTCAAATTACATTTATTTTGGTATTTATAATATCAATTTTGTTAATATTTCTTTAAAAAGGTAATTACTGCATCATCATTGTGTCATATATAAATTAAATTATTTAAAGTCCAAAAATTATAAATTAAATTAAATTATGTACGAAATATTTTTATCTTTAAAATTAATATTTATAGTCGAATTTATCTTATTTATAACCCTATATTAAAAATATTTTAGTTATTAGACTTTGATTTTAACAATTTTAACTCTTTTTTAACAAAAATAATAATAAGTATACTAATCTTATCCATGTGGACCTAAATGGTCATATTTTATTCCTAAGGTTGTTTTTGGTCGAATTAAACTTATCCAATAGTATTGGGACATGTGTTAGGGTAATAATAATATCATTTTTAACCTTAATTACCCAATTTACTTTTAACCATTGTAAATAAAAGTAAAAAGTTACTATTCACCAAAAATTATTTTTATCTCATTGAACTAAATTTTACTTACTAACATCAACCGAGTATCTTGGATTTTTGAAATTCCATTTACAGAAGTGGTAAATTCATGTTTTATGTAAATTTGAAAATTCTCCTAGGAGGTGGGTAAAAGACGGTGAAAAGTTCGATAAAATATTTATATATCTAAAATTATAATAAAACTATTCCAATGAATTACATTGAACTTACATTGGTATTTTCTATCAATTTTTACATAAAATAAAGTTAAATAAAATAAATAATTATTTAAATAAAAATTTGGTTTTTAAATAGTAACCTAGTGTTTTCACTATTCATAAAAAATTGACTGTTTTGAGAAAAATACCAAAATTTCACCCTAGGATTATTTTGATATTCCGAATCCAAAAATGAAGTCCATTTTGAACAATAAAATTTATAAAATTTCAAAAAGTGGGTATTACTATTCATATCAGCTAGTTTTAATAATATTTTAATAGCATATTGTTGTTTAGTGAAACTCGGTATTGCGTACAATGCAAGCTATTGAAGAAAGTTAGTGATTGCGTGTAAAGCATTCCAAACTAGTGTTGTGTGTATTGAAATATTTTTTTGATGACATAAAAACAAAATATTTCTCCTAAAAATCTCGGGTGTTACATTATACCCCCCTTAAAATGAATTTCACCCTCGAAATTCTTCACTTCGTAACAAACAGATGAGGATACCTCTCTCTTATAATATCCTCAAGATCTCATGTAGCTTATTCTAATTGGTGGTTCCTCCATAAAACATTCATCAAGCGAGTGATCTTGTTCCGTATAACTTTTTCGCAATGATCCAGAATCTCTATCGGCTGTTCTTCATAAGAAAGATCTTGCTTCAGCGGTACATCTTCTGAGCTGAGTACATGTGAAGGATCGGGTATATAATTTCTTAGGAGAGATTCATAAAACACATCGTGAACTTGAGAGAGATTTGGTGGAAGCACCAATCGGTAAGCTACCTTCCCAACACGATCCAGTATTTTGAAAGAACCGATATACCTAGGGCTCAACTTTCCATTCTTTCCAAATCTCATTACTCTCTTCCAAGGAGATATTCATAGGAACACTTTATCACCCACATCAAACTCTAGGTCTTTTCTTCGGTTATCGGCATAACTTTTTTGTTGACTCTGAGCTGCTCTTATGTGTTGTTGAATAGATCAGACCTTTTCTGCCATCTCATCTACAAGATCAGGTCCTTATAGCTTTCTTTCCCCAACTTCATCCCAGCAAGTTGGAGTTCAGCATTTCTTTCCATAGAGAGCTTCATAAAGAGCTATCTGAATACTGGAGTGAAATCTATTATTATAAGAAAATTCCACCAATGGTAGTTGTTGATTCCAACCACCTTTAAAGTCCATAGAGAAAGTTCTTAACATATCTTCTAGAGTTTGAATTGTTCTCTCAGACTGACCGTCTGTCTAAGGATGATAAGCAATGCTGAAACTCAACTTTGTATCTAGAGTATGCAGAACACTTCACCAAAACATTGAGGTAAACCTTGGATCCCAATTAGATATAATGGAAAGTGGTACTCCATACAATCTTACCACTTCATTTACATATATCCTGGCAAGCTGATCAAGAGGGAAATCCTCTCTAATAGAAACGAAGTGTGCCGACTTCGTAAGACGATCAACTATGACCCAGAAAGCATTGTTTCCATTGGATGTTTTAGGAAGTCCAGTGACAAATTCCATAGTGATGTTTTCCCATTTCCATTCAGGTATGGGTAATGGTTGTAACATCCCCTTATACTTCTGTCTCTCAGCTTTAACTTGCTAACAAACCAAGCATTGAGAGACATATTCAGCAACATCTCTTTTCATGCCATCCCACCAGAAGTACTCTTTCTGGTCCCTATACATCCTCATGCTTCCAGGATTAATAGATAATGAATAACTATGAGCCTCATCCAACAGCTCCTTATTTAATTCTAGGATGGGAGGAACACAAACCTGATTCCCGAACCTTATTATCCCATCACAATCAAGGATGAATTCAGGAACATTTCTCACCTTGTTTTGTAACTCTACATATTCTTTTTGTGTCTCTTTAACCATCACATGTATAGATGGCTGAATATTTATTTGAGAAAGATAATATTTCTCCACTTCCATTATAATTCCAAGATTTATCCTTTGTAAATCCATAAATATTGGATCTTTTGTGATCCTCATCATGGATAAGCTAGCATGGTCTTGTCAACTTAATGCGTCTGCCACCTTGTTTGCTTTCCCAGGGTGATAATGAATTGAGCAGTCGTAATCCTTAATCATCTCCAACAATCTTCTTTGGTGCATATTCAGCTCATTTTGTGTGAAAATATACTTTAAAGTTTTATGATCAGTATAAATATCAGACCTTTCACCATAAAGAAAATGTGTCCAAATCTTTAATGCAAAGATTATCGCAGGTAACTCCAAATCATGAGTCGGGTAATTTTTCTCATGGATTTTCAACTGTCGTGAGGCATAAACTATCACCATATCGTTTTGCAAAAGAACACACCCCATACCCTTCTTGGAAGCATCACTGTAGATCACAAACCTTTCTCCACTGCAAGGAAGTGTGAGTACAGGTGCCCTGGATAACATTCTTTTCAACTCCTTGAAATTCTTTTCAAATTCCTCCGTCCACATGAACATAAATCCTTTTCGATTCAACCTGTGGAGAGGATTAGATAATCGGTAATAATCTTTCACAAAAAGTCAATAATATCCAGCCAAACCAAGAAAACATTGTCTATCAGTTAATGTTGTTGGTCTCGAACATCTTTCGATAACCTCGGTTTTTGCTGGATCCATAGATATCCCATCTTTTGAGATTATAGTACCCAAAAATGAATCTTTTTGAAGCCAAAATTCACAATTTGTAAATTTGTCCTAAAGGTTCTCCTTTCTTAGGGTCTTCAGTACAATTTTCAAGTAATATTCAAGTTATTCCTTTCTCTTTGAATAGACAATAATATTGTCAATAAATACAACCACAAACTGATCAACATAGTCTCTAAAGACTCTATTCATCAGATCCATGAAGATAGCATGGGCATTAGTAAGACCAAATGGCATCACTATAAATTCATAGTGTCCATACCTTGTACGGAAAGCCATCTTTGGTATATCCTCCCTTTTGACTCTTAAATAATGATACCCTGAAAAAAGATCAATATTGGAAAATAATTGACCTCCGCTCAGTTTGTCAATTAAGTGATCAATGCAGGGGAGAGGACATTTGTTCTTGATAGTGATCTTCTTAAGTTCTCGAAAATCAATGCAGAGTCTCATTGATCCATCTTTCTTATTAACAAATAGAACAGGTGCTCCCCAAGGTGATGCACTAGGGCATATGAATACCTTATCGAGATTCTCTTTGAGTTGCTTCTTCAATTCATGCAACTAAATTGGGGCCATTCTACAAGGTTTCTTTGAAATAGACAAAGCACCTTGTATGAGTTCTATTGAAAACTCAACTGCATGATTGGCAGAAGGACCAGAAATTCCTCCAGAAAGACATCATCATACTCTCGTACAATGGGAATATTCTTAATCATGAGTTTTTATCCAACCATTTGAGATAAATAACCTTCATTTTGTGGAATCAAGACCCATAATATGGAAGAAATTTTCACTGGAAGGTTATGTTCATCCTTGCATCGATAGACGATCATAAATTGATCTGGAATATGAAATGTGACTTCCCTTATTTGGAAATTAATATGATCTTCATATAAAGAAAACCAATCCATTCCAAAAATTACATCAAATTCCACTATAGGAAGGATCACAAGATTTTCAAGAATCAATTTCCCACAAACTTCAATCGGAGAAGAATTATAAACTTTTGATGCGATTGTTTTTCAATTAGGGGTTGTCATAGCTAACTCAACATCTAATTGTTGAGGTAATATGGTGATACTCTTAGAAAATTATTCAGAAATAAAAGATTGGGTGGATCCAAAATCAAATAAACCATTTTCTACTTTAGAGTGTATGGTAAGTGTACCTTTCACCACTTCGTTATCGTACTCCACATCAATGATAGAAATTTCATGTCACTTTCCTTTGTCTTTGGCCTGAAGAGTTTGTTGACATCGATCGTCGTCAAAAACCATTGGATTAGGGCACTGATTGGCATAATTACCCATTTCTTTTCACTTGTAATGTTGAAGTGTAAGAGGTGCACTCTCTATAGCCTTTTCTTTGTTCGCATCATTAGATATCTTCTTCCCATCATTGCGACATTCAAATGCCTGATGACCTTTTTTCAACATTTGAAACATTTACTTGTCCCTTTAAGACAACTCCCTCCATGTTTCTTTCCACACTTTGAGCATAAGGGAAAACTCATCTTGTTTTCAGTGTGCTCTTTATATTTTCCTTTAAATTCCGTTTTCCTCTTCTTATCAAATGCATATGACTGGTGGGTAACTCCAATCTCAATCTCAACCTTGAGAGCACATCGAACAATTTCCTCGTAGTTATTGAAGTCCCTTATGGCTAACGCCCTTCAAAGACTTGGTTTTAAGCCACTAAAGAATCAATCGATCTTAATCTTAGGTTGGATAATAATCCCATAAGTATACCTTGAAAGTATTTTAAAATTTGCTTCATAGGTACAAACAGATTCACCATCCTTTTGCTTTAGTTCAAGAATCTCCTTCTCTATCTTTGTTCGAAGAATACGAGGGAAGTACTTATTGAAAAATAAGTTCTTGAACTCGTCCCATTCAATGGACTCAATTTAATCTCTTGGCCTCGTATTCTTGATAATATTACACCATTGATCAGCTTCACCTTCCCAATGAAATACTACTAAGATGACATTATCATGTTCAGAACATTGAAGAACTGAAAATAACTTTTCAGTGGCACTGATCTATTGTTCAGCCACTAATGAATCAGGCGACCTGCAGAGTGAAGGTGGGCGTTGCCTCATGAAGTATTCAACAGGATATTGCTCCTTCCTTTGCTCGTTTGGAAGTCCTACATGATTCATATCTTGAGAATGTTGTGTGATCATGGCTACAATATTTTGCATTCCAGCTCCCATAAGGTTTTGTTGCTAAGGGGGACAATCATTGCATTGACCATCACATTCCTGGTTAACATGGTACCTTCAGGTTCTAGACATTGACTAAAACCAAGAAGAATAGTGTGAGAAACACTAATTACAATAGGTAAACCACATAATCAAGAACAAAATTTTACACTTAAGGTCTTATCATAGGTTGTTCATGGCCATTTCTAAAACACTATGATTGTGTTCTATGCTTCGACATATCTTTAGGGTTCTTACTAAGGCTTTCACATCCTAGTTTCCAAAGGTTGACTATGCATTTCCTTTTATACCAAATGTCGAGACCCAAAGCTTGACTTACGTGGACATTACATTACTTTTGTGGAATACTTAATACATAACAAAAGTAGACACCAAAGGATCTTAATAGTTTATTATATTTGGAAACACGGAACATAATCTTCTAATCGTGGTGAATGAATCTTCAAAATATCCCATAAAGATCATCCCCTTATGTTTTGTTACCTAAAACGTTTCTTTATATCCTGGGGAAAAGAAAACATATAAAGGGTGAGCTCAAATGCCCAGTAAGGGTAAACATAGAGAACATAAAACAATCCATAAACATTTGAATGCAAAAACTTGAACATAAAATCTAAACATCAAAATCTTGAGAAAAGACATAAAGCTTAGAAGTACGTAAGGCCTATAATGTAATGGAACATAAATCATGATAAAATATCATGGTAAGAAAACATATAATTGTGGAAAACCATTAAGAACATGATATGATTTCCATATTAGCCAAGGCATTGCTTCCAAGACCATCTTAGTGGACAAAGTCCCTTTCTGAATCGAGTTCACTCCTCGTTTTAGTCCTGTAATACTGAACCGGATTAACTTACCATTCCAGCCATGTCTATCTCATGAGATATAAATATTTACCCAATTAATTGGAGGGAGATGTAGGTCACACCCATCTCACAATGAAATCATTCTTACTTGAGCCACAAAATAAACATAAATCATTAATCATAACCTAAAGAATAAAATGGGTTTCATAAACATCATCCCATCATCACATAATCCAATAAATACAAATGGATATCATTTCGTCATAAGAAAAATGAAACCATGTAAATCATTGAGACATTATACTTGAAACATACACATATGAAATAATTTCATCTTAGATGGAAAATGGTTTTGATAAAACACTTGAAATGAATTCTTGAGGAAAATATCTTTTCTTCTTCAAAATCATTTTCTTTTCCCAAAATGCCATTCAATTTTAAAAGAAAATGATTTTGTTGAAAATAATCATAAAATCTTGTAGAGTAAGATTCATGAAAATGAGGTGTTATTAAACCGTAAAAATCTGTTCACGCCGTATAAGTTAAAAAAACATTCTCCTCATACTTTTGCCGGAAATGTCCAAAAGTACATCATAAAAGAAAGATTCCTTCCGTACCTTGTGGTAAAAGTAAAAAAAGGGGTAAAAATGAATTTAAACATACAAGGAAGAATATTAAACAATTTATGAAAACATTTTGAGAAAACATGGACATGAATGATAAACATCACCCCAGTAAATACTTACGAATAAACAATCTCGGATAAGAAACGAGATTGTGAGATTTTCCCATACCTTATGTCCGATATGCTTATATGTATCCGAACCTCCTGTATAATGATTTAAATAATTTCATTGACTTATTAAAGAGTCATATTCATTGTTCTGATATCATATACGGTTCACTTATGACTTTATATTACCTGTTCTTTTGTAAATTCCATGTTAAAGCAGTGTTTTGGGTAAAATCATTTTATTTATAGTACTTGTTTGAACTTATTGTTCTTGATATTATTATTAATTATATAATTATTTAATTACTTCCAGAATGTAAATCATGTTTTATATATCATATATATTCAGTGTATATATATAATAGATAGATAAATGAAATGAAATACACCGTTCATGGAGACGGTAGGTCGTACGTACGCATGAAGGCTGTTTTCCTTTTCGTATTTACTTGAATAGAATTAAGTAAATAACATATAAATAAATCCCGTAGCATTATTATGTTATATATACCATTATTATTCATTATATATACTTTATAATCATTATTTAATGGTTAACATGGAGATTGAATCTCATCGCGTCGTGGAGACGGTAATCCGTACGTACGCACGAGTGATGATATCATTCCCATAATTTTTGAATGGAATTGGAGTGGATGATATAATATCTCATAATCAGTATGAGGTTATATTATCCATATATATCTATTCTTTTCACCATTATACCCATCCAAGTAAGGTCGTGGTGGAAAAACAGATTACACCACGGCGTGGAGACGGTATTCTGTACGTACGCACGCGCGGTGATTTCATTTTCCATAGGATGGATAGGAGGTGAAATGAGGTTGTTTCATATTTATAATAACATATCAGAATATAATTAATACTGATGTTATTACTTTATAATGAATCAACTAAAGAAGAAGATGTTGAAGAAGAATGAAATTGGAAAGGATCGGTAATGGATATTACCTCTTCTTTGACGCGCCTCTCCTTAACCTCCTCTTAGGGCACTAGGGTTGGTCTTTGAAGAATACCAAGACCTCTAGGATGTCTATAAGTAAGTGGAGAAGTGAAAATGGCCAAGTTTGGCCGATCATGATGGCTCAAAGTGGTGTGAGGAAGAGGGGGAGGAGGTGCCCTTTTATAAGGCAGGAGGGGGGCACCTTTGAAAAAACTCAAACTATTATTTTATTATAAAGTCATATTCGGTTTTTAATAGCTCCAAATTGATTTGTTTCGAAGAGAATGTGGGTATGGGTTGAAATAATTTCATCCAATAGAATTTGGATAAGTTTAGGTTACTATTTTAACCTTATCATTTAAATTTAACTCTAAGTTAAATAATTTAACTTTTACCATGTCTTCTTGTTTTCTTACACTATATGGTTAATAAACTTACTATAACAAGTCAAAAGAACCCCAGGTGGTTCATTATTAATATATATATCCTTATCTAAGTAATTTTTCCGATCCATAGATTCTTAGGAATAAAATAACAATTAATAATATAATATTTTTTTAAAAACTATTTTATGTCAATTTTGACACTATTTGGTAATTGATTTTTGTGAAAATCATAACAACCTGATTAGTTCAAAACACATTAATTAAATCAATACTAACATGTCATATTAACCTTGAAAATTAATGTAATTTAAAAAAAGTCTCAAATTAAATTTATTTGGGTGTTTATAATATCAATTATGTTAATATTTTTTTAATAAGGTAATTACTGCATCATCATTGTGTCATATATAAATTAAATTATTTAAAGTCCAAAATTATAAATAAAATAAAATTATGTAGGAAATATTTTCGGATTTCCAATGAATATTTATAGTCGAATTTATCTTATTTATAACCATATATTAAATATGTTTTAGTTATTAAACTTTGATTTTAACAATTTTAACTCTTTTTTAAATAAAATAATAATAAGTATCCTAGTCTTATCCAAGTGGACCTAAATGGTCATATTTTAGTCCTAAGGTTGTTTTTGGTCGAATTAAACTTATCCAATATAATTAATGCATGTCTTAGGGTAATAATAATATCATTTTACCCTTAATTACCCTATTTACTTTTAACCGTGGTAAATAAAAGTAAACATTTACTATTCACCAAAAATTATTTTTATCTCATTGAACCACATTTTACTTACTAACATCAACTGTGTCTCTCAGATTTTTGAAATTCCATTAACAGAATCAGTAAAATTATGTTTTATGTAAATTTGCAAATTCTCCTAGGAGGTGGGTAAAAGACGGTGAAAAGTTCGATAAACTTTTTATATATCTAAAATTATTATAAAATGTATCCAATGAATTAAATTTTAATTATATTGGTATTATGTATCAATTTTTACCAAAACTTTAGGTAAATAAAATAAATAATTATTTAAATAAAAAGTCGGTTTTTAACTAGTAACCTAGTGATTTCACTATTCATCAAAAATTGAATGTTTTCAGAAAAATACCAAAATTTCACCCTAGGATAATTTTGATATTCCAAATCCAAAATTGAAGTCCATTTTGAAAGATAAAATTTATTAAATTTTAAAAAGTGGGTATTACTATTCATAACGGCTAGTTTTAATAATATTTTAGTAGCATATCGTTGTTTAGTGAAACTCGGTATTGCGTACAACACAAGCTATCGAGGAAGGTAGTGATTGCGTGTAAAGAAAGCCATGATAGTGTTGTGTGTAGTGAAATATTCCTTTTATGACATAAAAACAAAATATTTCTCATAAAAATCTCGTGTGTTACAATATTATGAGAACAAGACCCGGTAGTAGGAAATCTACATTTCATAGTGTCTTTGGATGTTCCGATCTAAAGACGTGTGTATTGGTACTTGTACTTTAAGATTATTATTAATGGGTATTACGACTCGCACACTTAGATGTATTGATGAAAACTATGATGACACACTGTTCGCAGTGAGGTAGGATATGTTGCGTGTGTCACGAGTAATACTACATTAATAAATAATGCAAGAAATGATTTGACTCTCTTATTCCATAATAGAAGTTGATATCTCATGCCATTTGATGGAATTTATATAACCTAAATAAATCCATGGACATGTTAAGGAATGGGCGACTTCAATTCTAGAATTTCAAAGAAAAAATAATCGAGCACATGGGTTGATAGCACTAGCATGCATCCCGTTGGATTCAGGATATCATGACAAAGGGATTATATTACACGGTAAGTGTTCGTATGATGTGACACGTCATTACGACATAAACATCTTTCTCTATGGGTGACTTGTCATGTTTCCAGACTCTAACCTTGGACTTTAGGCCGGCTCCGCCTAATGACACTAAGAAAGAGGCCTAGAGGGTCACGCACTATGTGTGTGCATGTATCTCAGTTAAATATTAATTTAACAAGCTAAATAAATATTATTCTTGCCTGTGGATTAATAATTAATTAATGAGGCCTGATCACATTTATTTCAACACTAGTTATTCGTGAGAATATATTGTGGGAGAAATAATATATATTTATTAGTGAGTAATGCAGTTACATTTATTTAAGAAATAAATAGCCATTACTCAAGGTATAATATATGTGGTGGAGGAAATAAAGAAAAATGAAAACAAGATAAACACACCGTGTACATTTAATGTACACACCATGTAGTTTTCATGGAAAAAGAGTACACACCATGTATTAGTGATTACACGCCATGTAGTTTTTCTAGTTTTGATTTTGAGGAAATAATATCTTTTTATTAAATTATATTTATTTTAATCAGCGTGGATGCATGTCAAGGAATTAATCATTTTACATGGGGGTTTTCAATGAGTTAAAAAAACAAATAAAATGTGTAACACATTTATTTTTTGTCATAACTCTATAAGCTCAAACCTGATTATAAATATCCTCACAACCCCAACACTTTTCCATGAATCGTTCTGCACAACAATTCTGGAAAATTCTCACAAGGGCGAGATAACTCCTTCTTCCAAGAATGCTCTCAAGACCGAGAGAGATCCTCCTCCATCGGATCAAGAAAATCTAAGTTCAACAACACAAACAATGGATTATCATATCTAGCACCTAGAGATTCCTTTGGCGACGTACAAAGATATGTGGTGTACGTTTGGTTCACTACTAGAGGAAGTATACACTTGGATTCTATGACACAATGACGAATCACATCGAAATGTGACCGGAAAACATCAACGAAGAATGAATTCCATCAAGGTAATTCTTTTTAATTAATTACATTAATTATAACCCACATATGATGATCCTCTCTATGGTTTTGGGACCCTCCTCTTTCTTTTTTCGTTCTTCATTTTATTCCCATGATCTGGCGTTTTATTATCAAGACGGATCTCGGATTGATCGTTGTTAACTCTGAAATTAATGTTTGGTAAACCCACCAACGCGCTTCTGCTGCACCCGGAACCTACAGTTTTTAGACCTGGGTATCCCAAGATTGATAAAGGATGAATTATGATGAGTTTATAGCGTCTATTTATGATGTATGGTGTATATGAATGTCATATAGATAATATTCTTGAATTGTGGAGAAGGGGAATCAACTATCAAATGGAGGGTTATGTCACTCCACTGCATTGTTATTGTTTTTTCCTTAGGATTTATTTTTTTATTTTTCTTTTAAATTTCTATTATAGTGTAAATAAATTTTATTTTTTTATTAAAATGTTCCCCATTATATATACCTTTTTTATTCCAGTAACAATCACTCTTCCTACCGAAATTTCATTCCCCCTTTTCCTTCTTCCGTTGTGATCTCTTTTCACTTAGTAATGATAAGTGAACAAACTGAGGTAGGCCTTGGGAGAGGATTCAAGATGTTATAAATTATTATTCTATAATTCTATTTTTTTTATTTTATTTTTGGTGAATAATATGGAAGATCTCGGGTGCATAGGATATCCACCATGACATGAAACTCATATTCATTCATATTTTCGACCAAGAGGAGGAAACAAATTTGGTCTTCCAAAGTGGTTTCTTAGGAATTCTAAAAAAACCTACTCGAGATAGAAAATAGAAATCCATGTATGATGGAATAGATTGAAAATTTATATTTAATAATTATATAACCAATTTTATGGAACTATAATACCTAGCATATTCTTCACTAACAAAATTATATTTTTCTTCTCCATTTAGCTTTTAGTCTTTTCAATTCAATTTTTTAAAACCCAAAAACGTAAAATTTAATTTATTTTCATAAAATAAAAAAATTAAAAAAATAGAATAGTTGATTTAGGACTGCGATTGATCAAATATATCTCTCCCCAAGTAAGGCAAACCTGGTAAAACTCTACACTACATTAGAAAATTATAAATTGAATATTTTTCCACAATATGCAACAATAGTGTGTCAATAATTCACACGATTCCCATGATAAAACCAAATAAATTTTAATATATTGATTTAGACATTAAATTTAAAGAATTAAAATTTCCATCATAATTGAATATATGAAAATTAGGTTAAAAATAAAAACTAAGCTAAAATTTGAAAATTTGGTTCAACATGATCAACCGGAATAACTGCACTCAAGAAACACATTTTTTAAATGAACTAGAATATTATAAATAAAATATTGATCATGGAATAAGAATATATATCATTAATATAAAATATATTTAAATTAATAATGAATTAAATATTTGGTATTTGTAGTAAGTGGGAACCCATATAACTATTACAAATATGACAGTTGGAATAGTAATGTAACCATTGGAATATTAATCTGACAATTAAAAAAAATAACTAGACTTTTAGAATAGTATCCTAACTTAGGTATGTGTAAATTAATATTTAGGTAACTTGTAAAATTTATATATGATATATTTATATCATGTTACATGTAAATAAATGTTTTAAAAATGACAAATTAAGTGTTTGTATTTTTTGTAAAAAAATGTTTTAATCCCACTATTATAATGATCATGATGAGTTAAAAGAAATATTATTCTCATAAAATGGGATTATATATCATAATAGAGTTTTATTATTATTATATTAATAGAGTTTTATGAAACAATAATTAATTTTTCAACACGTAAAAATATAATTCATTATATACAATTTTATATTTTTGAATAAAAGAGGATTTCATTTAAAAATTAAATTTCTCACATTTATAAAATTATTTTAAAAAAAAAGTATTTAATTTTTTTAATATAAATTTCAAAAACAATTTGGGTTGATGTTTTGGTATTTTTTTCAAAAATAGTTGATTTTTTGGTGAATAAGGAAATATATTTTGATATGGTATTTAAACTTATATGCTAAATACATGCATTTTTGAGTCATGGATGATTTATGAACCTGTTAGTTTAAACTAAAAAGTTCCACATACTTTATATATTCATAATAATAACTAATATCGGTATTCTTGTTCCAAAAATAATAAACTAATGAATATATTATTTCAAATAGACCCCTATCTACCCCTTATAAAAGACACCCCTCACCACCCCTTCTCCTCACAAATTTTAAGCTGTGGTGCTTGAAATATTTCTTCTAAAATATCTTCCCAAACCTATACCCCACATATTAGTTGTTTTGTCTCATCCATGGGAATTTTCAAGGATCCTTACGGGGTAGCATAAGAGAGAGAAACTAATCGAAAATATAGAATTCTCAACTAATATCTTTCAATTTTATTCCTATTCTACCACCCCATATATTATCTATACACTTAAAAATGTTAACATGAGTTTCATAAATATTCATATATGTTATCTTTATTGTTTAATACCAATCTAAAACATTCCCTTAATTAGAATCTAATAACAAATCTTTGTTCAACAGAGGATCCCAAGGAACACATAATAACTTCCTAAATACCTGAATACATTCTTTATAAATATTATATTTAGATAATATTATCTTATTTAACAATACAAAATTCTAATAACTCACTATATTCTTTATAAGGATGCTTAATTATCTCTAATAGAGATGATTTACTATAAACATGAAACAAATAGAATAATTGTTTTGCAGTAATAACTTCCAATCCAAAATTCATCAAAATATTAACCAAAGGTCATGTTCCAAACATAAAATGGTTAATCAAGAATTATTTTTCTAAATCAAAGAATCATCTACATTTTTTTCTAGGATGTTAGTTGATGATGAAATCATAATCCTTTATCAGTTCTAGAAATTTTCCCAAAAGAGAGATGTCAATGGGCCTCATGGAAAAGAGTGAAGAGACATTTAGTGGAGGGCAGTGTTAATCTTCAAAACACAGTGATGATTATTCATAGAATGTAAGGAAAATTATAATGGGACATTATTGGAGGAAGTTCATATAGGGATAGATTTATAAAGGATAGTTATGGAGAAGAATAGGTAATGAGTGATGAACATTAAGGTAAACTCTCTAGCATAGCTAGATGTATGGTCAATCACATAGAAAAACTGAAGGACATTATGTAGTGGGTGGTTGAGAGATGAGATATTAAATATTATAAGGATAATTGGTTAGGATATATATTTTTTCCTAGATTCCTAGTTCTAGATTTTAGATTCCATGAGTCTAGATTACACCTGAGACTTATTTTAACAACTATTGATTAGGGGAAAATGAGTATCTTCAATAGTGTTTTTCAAGCGGATGATCCAAAAAATGTACTTTCAATCTCCCATGTTATTGTAATTTCTATTTTATGGACTATAACATAATTTGGTAATGTGAAAGGGGGTCATTTGTTTTAGAAAACAAATTATAATGAATAAAAATACTAGAAAAATTTATTTTCCTTGTTTAGAGACTCTGAAATAGGAAAATTCCAACCGAGGAACATATATAATATAAATGGAATTCCACTAACTTCATGCTGCTTGTGATGTGAGAGGCTCATCAATGAAACTATATAGAACATCTTGTTTGAGAGTTATTAGGCTATTTTTTCATGAATCCTCATTGGGATGATGTTGGGTCTTTATGTACATGGTGATGACATGAATTCATTTTTGATCTCATTGTTTCAGGGGTCCTTGAAGTGATATCATGATACTTAGGTTCAAGGAATGTCTTTTTCTTATGGTTTATGGATTCTTTGAGAGACTTGAAATAGGTAAAGGCAAGGTATGAGATGGACTCTTATATTTCATGAATTCTATATTTTATCATTTATTGAAGAGTTGAGAGCTCCACATGTAGGGGATAAAATGTGATCAACAACAACAGGCTGAGTTGGAGACCAATGATGGATTTTATTGGAAAGGACCATCCAAAACATGGAATATGGGTCAAGTGGAGTCCCTCTCAAAATATATTTAAACTTATTTTGGATGGGTCATTTAACCATGATGTCATGTGGGGAGGTGTCTTTGTTCAAGATAACTGGGGGCTAGTTATTCTCCATTTTGATGATTTCTGTGGGCTGGGTAATTCCATAGAAGCAAAATCTAATTCCATTATAAGTAGTCTTTGTATTTTTAGGTTAAAAAATATATATATTAATTTAATTAAGACTGACTCCCAATTTCATGTCAATTTTTTAATAGGTGATAATAATGTTACCTGGTCTGTGGTGTATCAAATTTTTAAGTGAAGTACAATTGTAATAAATGACAAAGATTTATCTAACATGGAGGGAGGGTAATTTCAATGTGGACAAGGATGAAGGTAAGGGAGATCCTTATGATGGTCTCATTATTTTTCATGATATTGGTTATCTTCTTAGTGATTTTAATTCTATTTTTACTTTTTATAATCAAGGGGTTCATCCCTTTAAACCCCCATGACAATAATTTTTTAATAAAAATTTATTTTTGAGAGGGAGTATATATTTAACTCTAAGATCCAAAAAATGAGGTCTTTAAATTTTTGAAGAAAAAAACAACTACTTCCATATTAGGTATTGGATAATTTTCCTCACAATGTTTCAGTTTTCTTGAAGCATAAGCCATTACTTGATCATTATGCATAAAAATAAAACTATGTCCCTTCAATGAAGAATCATTATAGATGAAAATATCACGACTTCTTGAGAAAAAGTCCATAGAATGATCATTGACTAGTCATATTTTTTATTCCAGAAAAATACCATCATAATATTTTTCTGGATACATTTATCTCATTTTTGAGTTATGTTTCTATGTTGGCATCACAGTTGTAAAAAGGTTTCCGAAAATATATGGTAATAGTCTTCCAATCTAAGAAAAAATTGAATCTTAGTAAAAAAATTAGGTCTTGGCCACTTGCCAACCAATTTTTTTAAGGATAAATAGTCATTCATTATTTATTAGAAATGTTCCCAATGAAATAAATATGTTGTAAAAAAAGAATATTTGATTTATTTTCCATATAAATTATTTATTTGAGGGTTTCAAGAAAAATTCTTAAATGTTTCTCGTGATCCTCATATCCTTTAATGAAAAAAATATCACTAATAAAATAAATAAAAAACTTATCCAAATTTTCAATGAATACATTATTCAAAATATCCATAAATTCAATAAGAGATTTTTTTAGACCAATGGGAATAAATTAAAACTCATATTGACCATATCTTGTATAGAATGATCTTTTTGGAATTTCACTATCCTTGACCATTATCTAATTGTACCAATATCTAAAGTAAATCTTGTAAAAATACCAATCTATTTAGACAAAATCAAAAAAGTTATCGATATGAGGAAACAAATACATATTATTAATTGTTTTTTCAAATAAATATAATCCATTTAAATCCTCGTGGAACAGTATTGCTTTCAAAAAAATATGAGAACCCCATAGGGGAGTTATAGGATGAATGAAAACTTTATCAAGTAACTCATGTAAATTCTTATTCAATTTTATATGTTACACTTGATCCATTTGATAAGGGGTTATTAAAATTGTCTTGACATCAAGAACTAAGTCAAAATTAAATTAAACTTCCTGATCATGTATGAAACTAGAAAAATAATTATAAAAACGTCCATGTATTCATTTATCACTGACATATCTTTAATTTTAATAGATTCATTATTTACTAAAATATGTGAAATATAGTTTTCATCTTAATATTTTAATAGTTTCTCAGTATAAACCCTGACCTGTGTTTCCCAGAGCCAGTGCTAAAAATATTGTTTATTTTTTTGTAAAAATAAATTGATAAATTACAAAACACATTCAATAAATAATGATCTTTACTAGTCTAGGTTTTGTATAATTATATATAACTATTAAATTTCCTCAAAACAGTACAAAAATAATCTTCAAAGAGATTCCTCCACAAAGTAATGAATGTCACTGATAAATATACTCAACCTGTAGAGTTGAATTCAAAATATAGGGTGAGAATTTATAATGGCCAGTAAGGGGTTTTCAAAATAATTTATAAATTCTCTTCAAAACATATCTTTGAAATAAATATACATACATAAATCATTACCTTAAAAGAAAAATAAAATTTCTCATATCATGTCATCATTATTTCTTGAGAGTTACTAATACTCATTTTTAGGGAATCCTGTGCTCAAGAATTTCTAATTTTATTTAAAAGTTCCCAATAAAATGAATTACAAAATATGCATACACTTGAACAGAAATTCTTGGAATTACACATGTAAGTTAGATAATGACCATGCCTAATTATGTGAGACATGTCAGGGGTACACATAAAAATTCTCACATAAATATATCTTCTTTTAAATTTCACATAATATAATATCACATATTTTTTAACTCATAAATAAAAACCCTGAAAATGATAGATAAATTTATAATAATTGTTTTATTGGTTGGAAACCAACTATTAGTCCTTATTTATAAATGAATTTTTATATAAGTATATACTAAAATACTAAAAAAGTACACCATGTGCATTTGAGAATATAAAACTGGTTAATAAAAAGCATACACATGTTCATAATAAAATTATTCTTAACCATTTATATTATACTAGTAAAATAATCACATCGAAGGTAAAATACTAATCTCATAATGATCGAATTAATATTGTCTAACATCATAGTTACAGCATCAAGGTTTCGTTCCAATATCATACATAATCATACCTTATAGACTATGTGCAAATATGCAAGTTTTTCTCATGAGACCTAACGATGCATCAAGAGGCTATAGATGGCCACATCTGTCACTTACTAATTCCAATGCATACCTCGGGGGAATTCATAATGCCAA
Source organism: Viscum album (assembly GCA_963277665.1). NCBI lineage: Eukaryota > Viridiplantae > Streptophyta > Magnoliopsida > Santalales > Viscaceae > Viscum > Viscum album. The sequence continues at coordinate 33,754,756 of OY728119.1, read as the reverse complement.
ACATCATAATCATTTTATCAAGGCCTTATTTCAATAAAAAAAATTTTGTCTCATGAGGCATACCGATGCATCGAGTGGTTATAGTAGGCCTCACCCATCCCATAATATGTCCAATGCATTCCTCATATGATTAATAAAAATATATATTCAAATCCAAGTCTCCCATACATCTTTTATTTATTTTAATATTAATCATAAATGAAAATAAATTCACTACTAAATTATTAAGGTATATAATATATAAACCATCCAATGTGTCCCATTACACTTTGAAAATTTTAATTATTAATACATAAAATAACAGACACGATTAATCTCATATTATAAAGAAATTTCTTTATTTATAATTGACAAATAAGTAGTATAATGAAATATGTACATACATGCTCTCTAAAAAGCATGATATTTCATTTATAAATTAGTCGTTTTCTGTAACTAAATATTCATGACATACCATGAGGGGTGAATCCAATTTCTCACATGAAATGATACATTGTGCACATAAAATAATTAATTTTTTTGTCTTTTCACATAAAATGTTAACTATTTCATTTAAAAAATAGGTTACTCATAACCATATACCATAAATTGATACCTTATAACCTTTTATATAGATTTCAAAATAAGGGATTTACCCTTTGTAATAAAAAAAATGGATACACACATATGTATATATATATAAAATAATAATTACAATATAAAAATAGTAAACACTTTAAAAATATTAAGGCTCACAAAAACAAAACAACATTTTGTTGTAATTCACCAAAAAATTCACAGATTATATTCATTTAGGAAAACTAGATTTTTAGTTAAAAAAACCATTCCAACATATATTCATATATAAGTTAAATATGTACATATTTATATTTACTCTATTGTAGAACCCAAATTGTTTGCTAAAACACAAATCCTTATGTTTTAATTCTGAAAATTAAAATACATAGAAACGATTACATTTACTCACATGTGTATAAATATATATATATATATATATTTATCTATATATGTAAATGTATAAAATTATTATCAGTTGAAAATAGTTTATCTTCCACAAACCATACATCTCAGAAATAACCATTTAATTCAAAACTCTTATCATATGAAATTACACATTTATTACTTATATATATATATATATATACATACATGTGATGTCGAATTTATATTTCTCATAATTGTGGAATAACATCATGTTTCAGTAAAAAATTGATAAATGAGAATATACCTTGGGAGAGTTAATGTGAAATGAAATTTTAAAACCTAATATTTGTCAAAACCTGTATATAAGTTGAATAATGTTTTTTGAAACATGCTACTAATTAGTATCCCATTATTCTAAATTATATTTAAATTTGATAAAATAAATATATAGTCATACATTAATTGTTTAGAAGATATCATACATAGTTGGATATATATACATATATGTGTGTGTGTGTACACCATTAAGAATAAAGAAAATATTGTATAACATATTAAAAAAATAAATTGATCCCTTATAGTTCTATAGTTCATAAATTTTTACTGCATCAATAAATCTTAATAAATACTTATCAAGAAAAATTCTTAAGAGAAATAAGTATATATATATATATACACAATTGTGTATTCAAATAATTTTTTATATAAGTATCGGTGGAATAAATCATAAACATGTTTAATCCCTTAAAACCTAATTTTAAAACAAGGCTCTTCCATGAAAACATCTTAAACCAAACAATATATATATATATATATATGTGCATATGCATACATATAAATATAAGTCTTGTAATTTCAAACGCCAAACCAAATGATTCTTTACAATTATAAGAGTTTATAAATAGATCATTTGATTCAAGATAACTTATCATATTTTCAATTTGAATTATATAGATATGATTTTACAAATCTATATATATATATATATAGATGTAGAGGAAAATACTTGTAGTATTATAATGGTTCAAAATTAAAAACCATACATAAATTCATTCAAATCGAAAGATTATAGGGAAGTAGCTTATAAGTTTAATAACAAATCATATTCATAAATAAATAATAAAATTAAAGATATATAGGTATGCATATATCTTTTGTATATACTCATGGCTTGGAAAATCAAAAATATAATGGACCCCTACCTGATTTTTTATAAGAAGATGGTTTGAGGCTTGCAAAAGTTTGGGTAGAATGAGAATGAGGGACTTGGGGAGAAGAGGGTGGGATGTTTTAGTGTGAAAATATGACATTTAAGTATATAACAAAGTTATTTTAATGATTCCATTAGAAGATTTTTTTTTAAAGAATAATTTTATATATACAAAGCTTGTCCGTTTGTTGGTTTCCATTAACAAACCAAATGTTGAATTCCCTTTAAATTTATTATTATTATATATTATCAATCACAATTCATTATTTTTTTTAAAAATATTATTTATGATGTAATCAATTAAAAATTTCTTCTTTTGTTTATCTATGGTGATATTCTTTTTTTTCATCACATCACTTTCCTATCTCACACTTATTTTATTTTTTATATTCTATCTTAATCATTTATTTTAATATATTATTATTTTATAATACAATCATTCAGATTTTTCAATTTTTTGTGGGTCGTGATTCAACTATTATTATTATATCATTTTATATAATGTTAACATTTTATGTTTTTTTATTTTTCCCGATCATTTAGTTTAGTTTTTTTTAAGATATATTAAAATAACACAATTTGTAAACTAAAAAGAATATCATTTAAATATTTATATATATAATGTAAGCGTATATATATTTGATTCATTATTTATTATCATAATTATATATATTTAATACAAAATGTGCATCTTTTTTTATACGTATTAATTTGTTTGTTAATATATATATAACATTTAGGTATTCAAATGTGTATATATATATAATTACATATTTAAATATAAATATATCAATTAAATTTTAATTAGAAACATAAATATAGTGTGTGTGCTTTTCATAATATAATAATATAATAATTATATTTTATAAAAGTTATAAAAAACATATTATATTTGTAAAGACCCGTAAATTTCAAGGAAATTTTTTTTTCTTAATTTTCTTTGGAATTTTACAAGAACGCAGTTTCTGACGGCACCTGATTCCGAGGCCCGGTGTGCCCGGAATCATTTTCCGAAGTTTTGGCTCGGGTACGTTCAGTGAACGGACGAGCGGGTTTTTCTAACTTTTGAACCGGTGCCCGGAATCGAATTCTGAGGGCACCGATGAAATCGCAGCGCCGGGTTTCGCTTAGAAACGCCTCTTCCGGAGTTTCGTTTGCTCGGATGTGGTTTTTAATTTTCGGGCTTAAGGTTAAGAAATAAAATAATTTTGCGACAACTTTATTTTATTTCGCTTAAGCCACTTGGAAGCCACTTGAAGCCACTTAAAGGCGGCTTGAACTGAGTTGAACTGGATAGGATGCTATCCAGAAATATCCTACCCCTTGGTAGGATATTTGTGAGGTGGGGCCCGCACGAGCCCCGCCGTTTCTTTCGCTAAGTAACGCACCCGCGAAAACCCGTCAAAGTAACTGAAAAGTCAACCGACGCGTTTTCTTTAATTCTTAACAGACCATTTAATTGGGCGGTTTATTTCGTGAATTAAATGGACTGTTTCTTTCGTGGATTTAATGGATCGTTTCTTAACCGGTTTCGTGTGTTGGCATGTTTATAAAATAAGACCAACCTAAAAATCCTTTGAAAGGATTTGAGAGGATCTTGTTTCTTCATCTCCCCGCGAAGAACGCGAAGAACGCGAAGAACGCCGGCGACCGAAATTCGACGACGCACACCGAGATCTGCGACGTCGACGAGCTTTACCCGCGACGTTCTTCGGCGACGCCTCTTCTTCCGCAGCCGATCCTCGTTCGGCAGCTAAGGTGAGAAACGAATCTTTGAAATTCTTTTGTGTTGTGATAATAAAATAAGAGGTAGTCTTATTTTATTTGGAGTTCTTTGTTTGTCTTTGGAGAGCTTTCCCTTCATCTCCAAGCTCTGACGAAGAACGAAGAACGTCTTCATCCTCAAGGAAGAACGACAACACTTCGTCAAGGATCATCGACTCGGCGACCCGGTATCTTCGGACCTTTCCTTCCTCCCCGAACCTTCTTCGTCGGAAATCGAAGATCCGAGCGACGTGTCTTTTCAGACATAACTCTTCGTCAGCGGATTTGACGAACGTCGACCGCGACGCCCGACCTCCGCGACGCCGTCTTCCGCGGAGCGTGATCAAATCTTCAAATCTTAACCCGAGGTAGGGGTGGTTGATTTAATATTTAATTATCTCTTTTTCTCGTGGTTCGTATAACTAACGTGGGATGTTGATTATTTTAAGATGCGTTATTAATTTAACGTGAGGGGGGCCGGACCGCACGAACACTGCCGAACCCCCTCCAATGATCTTGTTTGTTCTTGCGGGAGGAAGCAAGAGGCGTGGTGCCGTCGCACCACGTGGATGAACGTGCGTTTATTTTACGCAACGCCGTCGCGCGCACACCATGGAAGGAACATCAAGAACGCGACGCCGTCGCGCCGCGTTGAAAGAAATTAACGTGTGGCGAAAGGGGCGCGGTGCCGTCGCACCGCGCCGGACGACGAACGCCGCGGCCGGTTCCGGGCCGCGGCGGGACGAGGAGACCGCGGCCGGTTCCGGGCCGCGGCGGAAGGAAGGACCGGCGGCCGGGCCGCCGGCGTCGGAAGTCGAGGGCGGGACCGGAATTTCCGGTCCCGTTGGTAAAAACCGGCCGGCCAGCGGGCCGGCCGGATATCACAAAACCGGGGAATTAAATTCCCCGGCCGGTTCAATATAACCCCCTCTTTAAGAGGGGGAGGCGGTTCAATAAAAGGGGGGGGCAGCAGCCCCCCCGGTTGACTCCCAAAACCGGCCCCCACGTGGGGGCCGATTTGTTACCCAGGCGCGGCACAAAGGCCGCGCCGTCCGTGAAGAAGCGGGGGCAATCAAGCCCCCCGCGTGACCACCCCGTGCGGCGCACCCCGCCGCCAGCGCGGCCCGCTGCCGCCGCCAGCGCGGCCCGCCGCCGCCGCCGCCGGCCACCGCGCCGCCCAGGGGGGGGTCGGGCCGGGTCGGCCCGGACCCGGACCCCCCGTTTCGGACCAGATTCGGTTCTTGGCTCATAACTTGAGCCTCGGACCTCCGAATGACGAACCGTCTGCGGCAACGCGATCCTTGGATCGAGACGGTCGTTTCGGTATATCGCACTCAAGGTTTCGGGTTACTTTGAGTTCGGCCGGGTTGGTTCGTTCACGAAACCAACCGGGCCTTCGGAGCGGAAACGCTCATCTCTTGAGCCACGAACGTCCGATTGACGCGCCGTCAGTCGCGTTGTGTTCCTCTTAGTGAATCGGATCTTTTGGCATACTCCGCCCGAGGTTTGGACGCAGGTGGAGTATGGTCGGGTTGGTTTTTCCTTAAAAACCAACCGGGCCCCGGAGACGAAAATGCCAATAACTCACAGACCGGGCGTCCGATTGACGCGCCGTCTGTTTCGTTGACTTCCTCTTGACGAGACGGAACTTTTGACATACTCCGCCCGAGTTTTGGATGCAGTCGGAGTATGGCCGGGTTGGATTGTTCCCGAAATCCAACCGGGCCCCTGGAACGGGGAAGCTGATATCTTTCAGACAGGACGTCCGCTTGACGAGCCGTCAGCGGCGTTGGTGGTTACGTTGAGTAACAGTCCCTTTGAGTTTACCCTATGGGAGTTCGGGGTACAGTTGAGATACGGCTGGGTTTGGTTTCGCTCACGAAACCAACCGGTCCCCTGGGACGAAAAGGCTAATAACTCACAGACCGGGCGTCCGATCGACGCGCCGTCTGTTGCGTTGAGACCCCTGTGACGAGACGGACCTTTGAGACACTTCTTCGTGGGACTTTGAGATACTTGGAGTATCGACCAGTAGCTCGTGGAGCGGACCCGTGGTACTTGGCAGTGGTGGTGCGCTTGGATGCAGCAGCAGACCCTTGGCGGTGGAGCGTTTGGTTGTAGCGGCGGAACCGCGATACTCTACGGAGTGTGTGCGCTTGGTTGTAGCGACAGACCCGCGACAGTGGAGACGAGCGTGCAGAGTACGGAGACCGTGTAGCCGGCTGAGACCTGACGAATGCTTGACCGACTCGACTTGGAGTGAGTCGACTAGCCCAGTGGACGGAGCGCCCGGTATTTGGCGGCAGACCCACGGCGGACGGAGCGCCTGGTAGTTGGCAGCAGACCCGCGGTACTCGACAGGAGGAGTACCTCAGCAGGCTATCTGGGTAGCGCCCGGTATTTGGCGACAGACCCTCAGCGGACGGAGCGCCCGGTAGTTGGCTGCAAACCCGCAGTACTCGACAGGAGGAGTACCTCAGCAGTCCTAGGTTAGTGAGCGGCAGCCTCGGAGTCGTGACAGGACCACTGTACACTCTAGAGACGGAGCTCTTCAGCAGTTACGGTTTCGATAATGAAAATCCTGGTTTGAGCTGAGTCAATGAATCTTTGTGTTTCCTCATGATTGAGATGGGTCGCTTGATAACTTAGGTATATGTATGGGCATATACCTGGGTGATGGTTATCCGTTGATTTCGTGATTTTTGTGTATCCTTGAGATTGGATGGGTTACTTGATGACTTAGGTATATGTATGGGCGTATACCTAAGTAGAGTCTGACGTTACTTCGTGATTGCTGCCTTTACTTTGTGGATATCCATGTTGGATTTAGTGAGACCTTAAGGGTCTCGGGGTCCCTACTGAGTAGCTTATACTCACCCCTGCACAGGCTATGCCCGCACTTCGTTGTGTTGGTTGCAGACGACGGACAGCGCAGATCGCAGTTGAGACTTGCGGAGCAGGTCGGTACCCGGAGGTGGACCACTGGGCGGACGTACCCGGAGTAGACGACAGGACCTGTGGAGTAGAGGAGCTATCTGTACCTACCCTTCAGGTAGGATCCGTGGTGGACGATCCAGGAGCTGAGCCATCTGTACCTACCCTTCAGGTAGGAATCGAAGCGGACGACCCAGGAGCCGCTTCGTTCTTCCAGTTGCTGTTTTTCCCTTTCGAGTTGTACTTTACAGTTGGGCTTGTATTTCCGGCCCCCTTTACTTTTCTGCACTTGTAGTTACTTTCCGCTTGCTGACTCTGTGGTGGTTGTTACTTATAAAGGCAATGCCTTCCCTGTTGTTGGGATTTTACGCCTTGGTGCTAGTCGCCAGCCCCTGGCCTATGGAAGGCGGGCTTGGGGTAGTCACGGCACGGGCCCCGAGGTCGGGTCGTGACAAATTGGTATCAGAGGAGTTCGGTTCTACCGCAGAACTTATAACTCTGATGTTTCTTTCTGTGAAGCAATAGTGTTGAGAGTACCGAGTGTGGTTTTCGGTTCAGGGAGTCCAGTGTTGGTGCGGGCGGCCGACGTATCCATACACCAGGACCCTGACAACTGATTTCCGACTTTGTGCACGAAAACACTGATTGCGTGTGTGTTTTCAAAGGTTTTTCCCCTCAAAACAGCTCAAACCAGGTCAGCTCACCCAGGTATAATCGTTTGATCGTGTTACGTTGTTTCTTTCATGATGGCCCACCGAGCAGCGAGACTCCAGTGCAGGGCCCTTTTTCAGTGTTGGCACCTTCGGGTGGTGTACCAGCAGCACCACCACCCGTTAGGCAGCAGATGCCACTAGCTGACGGTGCACGCTAGCAGAGCGCGATGCACGAGTTCCAGCAGTAGAGGCCTCTGAGGATACGAGGCGAGACAGATTTCCCAGGCAGCAGTGGACTGGATGGAGACGAATGCTAGAGTTCTACGCCTAGCTTGGATACTAGTAGAGCGGATGATGATCTTAGCTCCAGATGTTTCCAGAGAGTGACCATGAGGTTGGTCCTTATAGTAACAAGGCTTTGGTACGCGAACCGATACCTGGATTAGTACCTACGGGTAGAGCGCCAGCTATGTCACTACCTGTTGGTCAGCAGAGACCCACAGGCTTAGTGCCTTACATATGTTTTAGCATCAGAAATCCCTCAAGTTTCAAAGTGAGCCTGACTCGTAGGCGGCTGAGGACTGGCTTGAGGAGGTGGTTGTGAGTTTTCTGGAGCTAATACAGCTTCGACAGTACGACATGTCGGAAGCAGAGCACTCAACGTGGCTTACCAATCAATCTTGGTACTCGTTGGTTACGTCGTGATCAGTTCTTTAGACTCGAACTTCTGAGCGAAGTGTGTCTAAAGGACATCTGAACCATTTCTTTTCCTCTATGCATTCCTACCTATGCTAGGATGCTAGAGAGAACCTTTGTGGTTGTGAACGTTAGCAGTGAAAGGCAGGAGACTAGCGCCAGTCTCAGAGACTCGGGCGTGTAAAATGTTTCAGGAGGAGGAAGTGCTAAGGACAGATGAATCTGCAGGGTAGCAGACGTGGAAGCAGAGCTTGGAGAGCAGCATGTGGTGGTGTACATTTCGACATGTTACGACCACCCGACTTAGTAGTCCCCGCCAGGCTCAGGGAGCAGGAGGGCTGGGGAGGAGAATAGCTGCTTTGCGGTCAAGGAGTGTGACCCAGGAGCTCTAAGAATGATTCGGGGTACAAATTATGTCTACTACGAGCTGCCATATCTATAGACATAGGAACCAATCATTCTACCCTTCCACGAATCATGTCCCAGACCTAGAGGTTCCGGGTAAGCCGTAGACTTGACCCTCACGTCTGGAGATACCTTTGGGAGGAGACTCGATAATCACGCTTACGCCGACGGTGTGATTTGACCTCGAGGCGAGAGTTTCGGTTGGAATCTCTTGGTGGCAGCGTAGAGGCCTTACGACGTTGATCTGGGTATGGTTTTGATTCACAAATCATACCCCGGTTGACTGTTTTAGGCAAACGTCGGAATGGGTTTTCCTTGGTCGGCGAAAAGGAAACCCTGGGCAGCTCATGTTAAACTCAGACATAAGAGGGTGTGACCGATCACTCTTGAGTTGGTCAACCCTACCCCTGTGGCAGCAGGAGTTTGAGTTCAGTTCTAACCTAAAAAGGGAAACCTCTTGAGTTCGAGGGTGACGAACACGTTCTTATACGGTCTCAACCCGATGAGGTTTCGGAGATGTGGCCGAGGCGGCATGTTATCTCCGAAGTTCGATGGACCCTTTTGATCTTCAGCAGGGTAGGCGAGGAAGTTTACCGCTTGACCCTACCACCTCAGTCGCACCGGGTGCATAATGTTCACCACGTGTCTCAGCTGTGGAGATACGTGTATGTTTCTTCACACGTCATCGACCCCGGGGAGTTGGACGTCGATGACAGGGCGACAAGTACGGAGGTTCCTGTGGGGATCGACGATCGACAGGAGCGGACCCTAGGAGGATGGTCAATTCCTCTTGTGCACTTTCTTTGGCAGCGCGGGAACCTCTAGGTGAGCACATGGGAGCGGAAGGCTCTGATGCGTGCTCAGTACCGCTTTGTTTCCCTAAGTCTGTGGTGAAGCTTTACGGGGACGTAAAGCCCTGTGGTGGGAGTAATGTAAAGACCCGTAAATTTCAAGGAAATTTTTTTTTCTTAATTTTCTTTGGAATTTTACAAGAACGCAGTTTCTGACGGCACCTGATTCCGAGGCCCGGTGTGCCCGGAATCATTTTCCGAAGTTTTGGCTCGGGTACGTTCAGTGAACGGACGAGCGGGTTTTTCTAACTTTTGAACCGGTGCCCGGAATCGAATTCTGAGGGCACCGATGAAATCGCAGCGCCGGGTTTCGCTTAGAAACGCCTCTTCCGGAGTTGCGTTTGCTCGGATGTGGTTTTTAATTTTCGGGCTTAAGGTTAAGAAATAAAATAATTTTGCGACAACTTTATTTTATTTCGCTTAAGCCACTTGGAAGCCACTTGAAGCCACTTAAAGGCGGCTTGAACTGAGTTGAACTGGATAGGATGCTATCCAGAAATATCCTACCCCTTGGTAGGATATTTGTGAGGTGGGGCCCGCACGAGCCCCGCCGTTTCTTTCGCTAAGTAACGCACCCGCGAAAACCCGTCAAAGTAACTGAAAAGTCAACCGACGCGTTTTCTTTAATTCTTAACAGACCATTTAATTGGGCGGTTTATTTCGTGAATTAAATGGACTGTTTCTTTCGTGGATTTAATGGATCGTTTCTTAACCGGTTTCGTGTGTTGGCATGTTTATAAAATAAGACCAACCTAAAAATCCTTTGAAAGGATTTGAGAGGATCTTGTTTCTTCATCTCCCCGCGAAGAACGCGAAGAACGCGAAGAACGCCGGCGACCGAAATTCGACGACGCACACCGAGATCTGCGACGTCGACGAGCTTTACCCGCGACGTTCTTCGGCGACCCCTCTTCTTCCGCAGCCGATCCTCGTTCGGCAGCTAAGGTGAGAAACGAATCTTTGAAATTCTTTTGTGTTGTGATAATAAAATAAGAGGTAGTCTTATTTTATTTGGAGTTCTTTGTTTGTCTTTGGAGAGCTTTCCCTTCATCTCCAAGCTCTGACGAAGAACGAAGAACGTCTTCATCCTCAAGGAAGAACGACAACACTTCGTCAAGGATCATCGACTCGGCGACCCGGTATCTTTGGACCTTTCCTTCCTCCCCGAACCTTCTTCGTCGGCAATCGAAGATCCGAGCGACGTGTCTTTTCAGACATAACTCTTCGTCAGCGGATTTGACGAACGTCGACCGCGACGCCCGACCTCCGCGACGCCGTCTTCCGCGGAGCGTGATCAAATCTTCAAATCTTAACCCGAGGTAGGGGTGGTTGATTTAATATTTAATTATCTCTTTTTCTCGTGGTTCGTATAACTAACGTGGGATGTTGATTATTTTAAGATGCGTTATTAATTTAACGTGAGGGGGGCCGGACCGCACGAACACGGCCGAACCCCCTCCAATGATCTTGTTTGTTCTTGCGGGAGGAAGCAAGAGGCGTGGTGCCGTCGCACCACGTGGATGATCGTGCGTTTATTTTACGCAACGCCGTCGCGCGCACACCATGGAAGGAACATCAAGAACGCGACGCCGTCGCGCCGCGTTGAAAGAAATTAACGTGTGGCGAAAGGGGCGCGGTGCCGTCGCACCGCGCCGGACGACGAACGCCGCGGCCGGTTCCGGGCCGCGGCGGGACGAGGAGACCGCGGCCGGTTCCGGGCCGCGGCGGAAGGAAGGACCGGTGGCCGGGCCGCCGGCGTCGGAAGTCGAGGGCGGGACCGGAATTTCCGGTCCCGTTGGTAAAAACCGGCCGGCCAGCGGGCCGGCCGGATATCACAAAACCGGGGAATTAAATTCCCCGGCCGGTTCAATATAACCCCCTCTTTAAGAGGGGGAGGCGGTTCAATAAAAGGGGGGGGCAGCAGCCCCCCCGGTTGACTCCCAAAACCGGCCCCCACGTGGGGGCCGATTTGTTACCCAGGCGCGGCACAAAGGCCGCGCCGTCCGTGAAGAAGCGGGGGCAATCAAGCCCCCCGCGTGACCACCCCGTGCGGCGCACCCCGCCGCCAGCGCGGCCCGCTGCCGCCGCCAGCGCGGCCCGCCGCCGCCGCCGCCGCGGCCCGCCGCGCCGCCGCCCGCCGCCGCCGCGCGCCGCCGCCGGCCACCGCGCCGCCGCCGTCCGCCGCCGCCGGCCACCGCGCCGCCCAGGGGGGGGTCGGGCCGGGTCGGCCCGGACCCGGACCCCCCGTTTCGGACCAGATTCGGTTCTTGGCTCATAACTTGAGCCTCGGACCTCCGAATGACGAACCGTCTGCGGCAACGCGATCCTTGGATCGAGACGGTCGTTTCGGTATATCGCACTCAAGGTTTCGGGTTACTTTGAGTTCGGCCGGGTTGGTTCGTTCACGAAACCAACCGGGCCTTCGGAGCGGAAACGCTCATCTCTTGAGCCACGAACGTCCGATTGACGCGCCGTCAGTCGCGTTGTGTTCCTCTTAGTGAATCGGATCTTTTGGCATACTCCGCCCGAGGTTTGGACGCAGGTGGAGTACGGTCGGGTTGGTTTTTCCTTAAAAACCAACCGGGCCCCGGAGACGAAAATGCCAATAACTCACAGACCGGGCGTCCGATTGACGCGCCGTCTGTTTCGTTGACTTCCTCTTGACGAGACGGAACTTTTGACATACTCCGCCCGAGTTTTGGATGCAGTCGGAGTATGGCCGGGTTGGATTGTTCCCGAAATCCAACCGGGCCCCTGGAACGGGGAAGCTGATATCTTTCAGACAGGACGTCCGCTTGACGAGCCGTCAGCGGCGTTGGTGGTTACGTTGAGTAACAGTCCCTTTGAGTTTACCCTATGGGAGTTCGGGGTACAGTTGAGATACGGCTGGGTTTGGTTTCGCTCACGAAACCAACCGGTCCCCTGGGACGAAAAGGCTAATAACTCACAGACCGGGCGTCCGATCGACGCGCCGTCTGTTGCGTTGAGACCCCTGTGACGAGACGGACCTTTGAGACACTTCTTCGTGGGACTTTGAGATACTTGGAGTATCGACCAGTAGCTCGTGGAGCGGACCCGTGGTACTTGGCAGTGGTGGTGCGCTTGGATGCAGCAGCAGACCCTTGGCGGTGGAGCGTTTGGTTGTAGCGGCGGAACCGCGATACTCTACGGAGTGTGTGCGCTTGGTTGTAGCGACAGACCCGCGACAGTGGAGACGAGCGTGCAGAGTACGGAGACCGTGTAGCCGGCTGAGACCTGACGACTGCTTGACCGACTCGACTTGGAGTGAGTCGACTAGCCCAGTGGACGGAGCGCCCGGTATTTGGCGGCAGACCCACGGCGGACGGAGCGCCTGGTAGTTGGCAGCAGACCCGCGGTACTCGACAGGAGGAGTACCTCAGCAGGCTATCTGGGTAGCGCCCGGTATTTGGCGACAGACCCTCAGCGGACGGAGCGCCCGGTAGTTGGCTGCAAACCCGCAGTACTCGACAGGAGGAGTACCTCAGCAGTCCTAGGTTAGTGAGCGGCAGCCTCGGAGTCGTGACAGGACCACTGTACACTCTAGAGACGGAGCTCTTCAGCAGTTACGGTTTCGATAATGAAAATCCTGGTTTGAGCTGAGTCAATGAATCTTTGCGTTTCCTCATGATTGAGATGGGTCGCTTGATAACTTAGGTATATGTATGGGCATATACCTGGGTGATGGTTATCCGTTGATTTCGTGATTTTTGTGTATCCTTGAGATTGGATGGGTTACTTGATGACTTAGGTATATGTATGGGCGTATACCTAAGTAGAGTCTGACGTTACTTCGTGATTGCTGCCTTTACTTTGTGGATATCCATGTTGGATTTAGTGAGACCTTAAGGGTCTCGGGGTCCCTACTGAGTAGCTTATACTCACCCCTGCACGGGCTATGCCCGCACTTCGTTGTGTTGGTTGCAGACGACGGACAGCGCAGATCACAGTTGAGACTTGCGGAGCAGGTCGGTACCCGGAGGTGGACCACTGGGCGGACGTACCCGGAGTAGACGACAGGACCTGTGGAGTAGAGGAGCTATCTGTACCTACCCTTCAGGTAGGATCCGTGGCGGACGATCCAGGAGCTGAGCCATCTGTACCTACCCTTCAGGTAGGAATCGAGGCGGACGACCCAGGAGCCGCTTCGTTCTTCCAGCTGCTGTTTTTCCCTTTCGAGTTGTACTTTACAGTTGGGCTTGTATTTCCGGCCCCCTTTACTTTTCTGCACTTGTAGTTACTTTCCGCTTGCTGACTCTGTGGTGGTTGTTACTTATAAAGGCAATGCCTTCCCTGTTGTTGGGATTTTACGCCTTGGTGCTAGTCGCCAGCCCCTGGCCTATGGAAGGCGGGCTTGGGGTAGTCACGGCACGGGCCCCGAGGTCGGGTCGTGACAATATTTCATATATTTATAAAATATATTACCTTCATAAAATAAATAATAATTTTCTAAAAGAAATTTAACACTTAATTAATAATTTTATTATTAAAAAATCATTACAATTAGATTTTATTAGTGTAAAAATACCCTTTTATATAAATTAATACCACATTATAAAATCTATTTTTTTATAATAATATATAGAAAACATTATATATTAAAGAATACTTTTAAATTAAAGAATATATATTTTCTTATTAAAAAATACATTTATTTAAAGTAGATATTTTTTCATGAAAAAAATATTTTCATTTTTTAAAATTAGTTATTAGAAACATTCTTGATACAAAACATTTTTAAATTCTTGATTAAAATAAATTACTAATTAAATTTCTTGTGGTGTTACATTATTCCCCCATCAAAAGAATTATGTCCATGTAGTTCATTTGTCTGGCTCTAAAACAAATTCTGAATTTAGGTCTTCATAATTGAAAAGAAAATAGGACCTCTAAACATCTCGACACATTATCATCTAATATCCAAATTAGTCTAGACCATTACTCTAATAACAACTATAAATCCCTGAGCCCTGTTGCTTGGAGCTGGTGCTAAAATATGTTGTGTATTTTTTTTATAAAAAGAAACAGATATGTTACACAACACAATAAATAAACAAGGATATTTAATCATCTACGATTTGAAGAATTAGGTACAACTATTATATTGCCTCAAAACTATAAAACAATACTTCAATGAGCTCCCTCCATAAAGAAAAGAATGTCACTGATAAATTTTCTCAACCTATAGAAATGAATTCAAAAAGTAGGGTATGAATTTATAATTCCCATTATTTGGTTTTTAATAAAATTAATAAATTATAGTCAAAAAATTTATTTAAAATAAATATACATATTTAAATCATTTCCTTAAAAAGTAACATTTCTCATATCTTGTCATCATCATTTTTCAGGAGTTACTAAGACTCATTTTTATTGAATCATGTGTTCAAGAATTTATAATCTAATTTCATATTTTCAAATAAAAATCACTATAAAATATGAATGAACTTGAACAAAAATGAGTGTAATTCTACACATAGGTTATATAACGACCATGCCAAATTAGGTGCAACATGTCAGGGGTGTTGATATAAATTTTCACCTGAACTATTTCTTGTTTAAAATTCCACATAATATAATATAATATATTAACTAACACATAAATCCATAACATGAAATTATTTATAAATTTCTAACCTTCGTTTTATAAATTAGAAACTAACTATTAGTCCTTATATATAAATGAATTACTAGATAAGTAGATACATAAATACAAAATATTATACAATGTGCATTTAAAAATATAAAATCGGTTAATAAAAACCACATACTTTTGATATAGATAATATTTTCATCAATTTTTATATTTCCGTAAATGATTTAAACACTAAAAATTTATCAATTTTTTCTATTTACATCAATTTTGGATTTATGGGGTGTTTTGAGCTTAAATGTGAACATTGCTTAATTTGAAAATATAGATAGACTTTGATATCATTGGTAATTATGGAATATATTTTATAATATAAATCCAATTCAAGAGATTCATCTTTTATTGGATTCTTTGATTTAATTTATTCATCTTTTCTTTCTAGACTAGTAGCTAATTCAGCCATATAACGACCCAAAAAATTCAATAAAATTGGAGAAATATTCTAGAGACTACATGGACTCTACCTCATTGAATTGAACATAAATCGGCCAAAACACTTCTATTTAGGGAGAGTCCAATTGGAATGGAAAAAAAATTAAATTGGTAGTTCGCCTGTTTATGATTATGACAATTTCCATTCATTATGGAAAACCATGGATACAAAATGTTTGGGGTAAAAATAGGAAAAATTCATCCATAATAAAATCTTGTAGTTAATTACACATATATATTACTAAAAATTGATGATCAATCAGAAATTTTGTGGAGATGTGTAAAATATATTTTGGAACAACTTATATGAATACACCAGTCTAATATTCTTCCAATAAATTGGCTTAGCATGATGATTCTTTTAGAGGACAGAATCCACAAGAAACCATAAATAAAGATTTCAAAGATCTAAAATTTGAAGACAGATGGATGGAAACCAATGGACTATATAATGACGAGTTCACCCATGCTGAAGGATGAGTCTAACACCACAATTATATGGGAGTCCTAGTTAAATTATACTGAATTAGGATTTTTCTTTTCATTTATTTTTTATTTTAGATTTCTTTTACCTATTACATATTCATTTTTTATTAAAGTGTTCCCCATTTCATCTTCCATCTTTCTTTTTCTCCAAAATCTAATTATCTCATTATCTCTCCTCTCTATATCCATTGTGATATCTAATCAATATGAAATGGAAAGTGACAAAATTGAAGCTTAGCCATGGGGGAGGATTCACATTGTTCTTCATTATTTCACATCAAATTGAAAATTTTCTAAATATATTTGTGGTAGAGGTGGGAATATTTCATGGGTGCGGCAGTTTTCCACCAAAACACTATTTCCCAATCCATTTCCTTTCCATGATTAATCAATTTCCCCTCCATTATCTTAGGAAAACCCCTAATAGGGTGGATATGAGGTTTCCTTAATGGATGAAACAACATTCGATGGAGCCCTGTCTTTTGGGGACATGATTCTCGGTCGAGTGTTACCCTTCTTGATTATTGAAGGATGCGTGATTTCGTGTGTTACATGCATACTAAAATTAGACACTCAATAAATCAAGGTAAATTTATTCATTAATGTGGATTAAATAAATGAATTAACAAATTGAATTTAAACAATAAATAAATAACAAATGAACTTGTGTAATCTGACCCTTGTACAAAGTTCTTACTTTCTAATCTGAATTTTTTCAGTATATTCATTTATATTTAAATTATTCATTTAATTAGTCTAATTTAATTTTTTCCAAAACTGAAAAACATCATTTCAAATAAATAATTAGATTTGGAGTTTGTGACTTAGAACCAACTACTTGGTACATTAGTCATTAATATATACCTTATCACATCTTGATTTTTCTTCTCTGTGAAAATGAATGTGATAATTCTCTAAGGATAGCTATTGCATTAAAGGGTCATAGAGCACCCCTACTATGATGAGAACCCATAAGTTCCATAACATGTTCTTGAATAAATGTTCTATGACCGGATGTTGTTACATGAGGGAAAAAAATAATACAGACCATTTGGGGTGAGGAATCATAAAACATTGAGGAATCTTCTCATGGAATGTTCCCTTAGTAAGATCCAGGAGGATATTACGAGAATGACACATTCCAACCAGAAATCCCCATTTTATAGTGTCATTGGATGTTCCGATATGCAGACATGTGTATTGGGCCTTAGACATTAAAATTATTATTAATGGGTATTATAACTCACACACATAAATGTATTGACAAAAAATGTGATGACACACTATTCGTAGAAAGTTAAGATATGTTTGGTGCATTAGGAGTAATATTTCACTAATAGATAATGCGAGAAAGGATTTTTCCCTTCTGTTCCATAACAGAAGTTGACATCTCAAGCCCTTTGATGGAATTGATGTAGCCTAAATAAATCTATGTCCATGGTAGGAAATGGGTGAGTTCAATAATGTAAAATCATAGAAAGAATAATCGAGTACATGGGTTGATCACAATATCATGCAACCCACTTGATTCGAGATATCAAGACAAAGTGATTACATTACACGGTAAGCATTCGTAAGAGGAGACATGTCATTGCAGTGTTAAATTCTTTCTCTATGGGTTCCTTGTTGTGTTTCTAGATATTGACCTTGGAATTTAGGAAGGTTCTACCTAATGACACAGAAAAATAGGCTTAGAGGGTCACACACTAAGTGTGTTCAATTATCTCAGTTAAATATTAATTTCACAAGTTGAATAATGATTATTCTTGATTGTGGTTTTATAATTATTCAAGGATGCTTGATCGCATTTATTTTGAAAGTAGTTATTCGAGAGAATATATTGTGGTCTAAATAAAATATTTATTAGTGACTAATGTAGTGATATTTATTTGAGAAATAATATCCATTATTCAAGGTCTAATATATGTGGTGAAGGAAATAATGATAATGGAAAAACAAAAAAACATTCCTTGTATATTATTATACACAATGTCTAAATTTTCTTGGGTTTTACAAGAAATAATATTATTTATTTAATTAAATAATATTTGGTGTAACTCTCTGGGCACATGTCATGTAATAATAATGGTCAACTGTTATTATTAGACATGGGGTATTACTAAGAATTAACGTAAGTGAAAAAATTCTTTCAGGTAACTAATTCAGATTATTATTCTATGTAATTAGGATCCCAATTATATAATTCCCATTAGCCTAGAAATTTTTTTGGTTATGCACAATGGATCTAGATAAATCTCTCAATCCAGGAGAGAATAATTTTCTTCCAAGAATTCTCTCAATCTACGAGAGAGATCCTCCTCCACCAGATCAAGGAGATCACTTTCTATGTGGATCTCAAGGCGATTGAAGAAGGAAATCACAAGCTAAGGCTTGTCCATGATAAGGCATGAAGATCCCTTCAAGTGACATCCAAAGATACGTGGAGCACGTGTGGATCACCACTAGAGGAATCCTACTATTGGATTCTATGATACAACGGAAGATTGCATCGTATCATGATAGGAAACATCAATATAAAGAGAATTCCATCAAGGTAATTCTGGTGTTTTAATTAAACTAATTATAACCACCATATGATGATCCTCCCTATGGTTTTGGGACTCCTTTTCTTTCTTTCTTTCATCATTATATTATGAAGATCCAGCATTTTATTATTGCGAAGGATCTCAGGTTGATCATTGTTAACATAAAAATTAATGTTTGCTGCACCCACCCACACGATTTCGCTACACTTGGAACCCACAAGTTATAGCAGAGGTGTCATATCATTGATTATAATTATTTTGTTTTTATTGGTAATTTATTCATTTAATAATTTAGTTGTTTCAATACAATATAATTACTCTATAAATCTAAATCTTGAGATCTATTCCCCCTATTTTGTTTCTCATTCACCTTACAAAAACGATTTTTTTTAATTTTGATTAAAACAAAATAGAGGATCTCATCCGGAGGAGCCAAACCTTTCTGTCCAAATAACACTATAACACATGTAATGTATTTGGTATTACATGTCATGTAGTAAAGGTTACATGATCCAAGACGGTCCACCAAACAAGTCCATGTCATTTTATTCTATCTAAGTCTTTAAGACTCCCTGTGTTGACCAGGAACAAGTGGCACACATTTTCTAGATTACACACCATGTGGCCCACTGAACATGAAGTGTAGTCCCTTTGGGTTAGGGTTAGACCATGTACCCTATACACAGATTGCACGGCTGAAAACAACGTAACAGATATACTACATGGTGTGTGTCCCACTGAACACACCATGTACTCAAAATATTTCGGAAGTACATCTACATGCCATGTTCCTAGGTATGTACTTCAGATGGAAAATAAAAAAAATTACAGGACTTGTAGTAAGAACTACACGATGTGTAATCATTAAAATTACAATTATTTATTAATATCTCTTATTATGTTATACAAACACTTAGCAAATGTACCATACTCTGGGCGTAAAGATGAGGCACAACATGTGATAGGTGTTTTATATAGGTGTGTTTAATTTACCATATGCGTAATGTTCATTTATACTCATTAGGTAGTTATGAATGGGAATTCATCGGGTTTCCACCAAGTTACATGTTATGTACAAAAATAATTTTAAATTAATTTAATTATTTTCAAATTATGATGTATTAGAATGTTAAGAAAATTTTGAAAAAGGGTTTAAGGTAAAATTATTGATCAATTAAAGATAATTAATTGATTCGAGGGTGATTTATCTTAAACAATAATGATTAAATATTGAATGATAGTTTTATTTGTTCGTAAATATCATTGTATATATGGATGATCAAGAGATAGACCAAGACCATTGTATGTGAATGGTTTCTCTTAATTAATTTATTTAAAATAAAATTTTTGGCCTACGAGCCTTCTCCTCATTAATATGTAGGGTCTGCGTGCCCAATGTTTCATATATGTAAAACCACATTTTACCCCTCACCTTTGAGTGATATAAATGAATATATAATGCATGGATCTCCCAAGGTAGTGGAGGAGGATCAAGTTAATATCCAAGGTGAAACTAATCCAAGGACATACAAAGGTGGATAGGTTGAAAGCTGTAAACACAAACATAAAATGATCCATGTGTTTCTAATCTAGGTCTTGGGGTAGTTTATCAACTACTAGATAAAATAACTAAAAGAACAAGATCATGATTATACCACATGATTTATTTCGATCAGTTTCATGGTTTATTTATTGTGGGTGTTTTTTCATGATCAGACAATTATTGAATTAAACAAGAATGCAAGATGGAACTAAAATAAGACCAGATTATGAGTAAATATTTTCTTAAACATGGTTAAGTATATCCCACTTAATATTATCAACTATGTCATAAAAGATAATAAAATGAAAATTTACATATAAGGATAAAATCCATCAATGAAAATATTATGTCGGTATAGCCATCTATAATCATGGTTGGAATCGAACCATAGTTCAAAGTGCTTGACCAACCCTAGTTGGGGTTATTTCAATTATCTGGGAATTCTAATTCAAGGTTCGAGGTTGACTTGACATAGTTCCCATAAAGGGTTGACTACCATAGAAGGAATTAGTTTGACCAATATGCAAAGGTTGAGAAAATATAAAATAAAAGGATTTCAGGATTGGGTAGTCCACTTAGTGGATAAAGCAGATGCAAGTTAATGTAGATGGATTTTGGAATTCGTACCTAAAACACATCAAGTTTCTTGACCAACCATAGTTGGGGTAATGTGAAAAGAAATATAGATCCTTTCCACCAAACTATTCTGGCAACAGAATATTCCTATGTCAATGGTGAGGGCTATAGGGTTTCGATAAAATATTAGGAGACTGATAAGTATTAAATTTTTTACTTTTCTTAGTTTTATCATGAGAAAGTACTAAACCTTTGATCATCTTAATTTTTAGAAATGATAAGAAAAATGACGTCAAAGAAATCAGTGTGATCCATACTTTTGAAGGAAAACCTTCTCACCAGCACCAATTTCCAAGAATGGCAGAGGCATGTCCACGTAATCCTTCACCACGAGACGAAATTGTATGTGCTGGAAGATCCTGTTCTAGTTTCTCCTGGAAAAGAGGCCAGTAAGGAGGAACTATCTCTCTATATGAATCATATGGATGATTCCACATATATCCAATGTATTATGTTATCTTTCATGTATAATGAGATCTTGAACCAACATGAAAACAAAGACACCTATAGCATGATGTCTCGCCTAAAGAATCTATATCAAGAGAAGGCGATATAAAAGAGATATGTGATCTCTAAATCTTTGTTTAAATCTGATATTGGAGAGTCTTTGCCAGTGGGGCCTCATGTATTCATGCTTATTGGCTACATTGAACTCCTAGACATCGTGGAGATTATGATCCCAGATGAGTTGCGTACAGATCTCATCCTATCATCACTGCCCAAGACCTTCTCTAGATTTATTGTCAACTACAACATGAGAAAAAATAATAAGAGTTTATTAGAACTTATAAACATAATTCTCTAGGTAGATAAAGACATGGGGTGTGAAAAACCCATAGAACATACGGTGAATAAGGGAAAGAATGTCAAGGATAAGGGTTCAAGGATACACAAACAGTCTGAAGCACATGAGCACAATACATCAACGAAGGGGGAGATCTAGAGGAAGGGACATAATGAGAGGCGGTATGATATTCATGTGGCAAGAAAGGGAACTATAAGGGGAATTTTACCCAAAATCTTGGGGATGCTATCGGTGAGTTTTCTATTGAGTGTAATCTTTCTATTTCTACACATTGGATATTAGATACAGCTTGTGGGGATCACATATGTATTCAAATATAGGAACCATGATTAGTTAGAAAGATTTCTATAGGAGAGGTAGATCTTCAAGATTCCAATGGCATGAGGCTGGCTGCACTGGACATTGGAAATTACCATCTCTTATCACCAACGGGGATGCTTTTAGTTTTACATAACTGTTATTATGTTCCTACTGTCACCAAGAACATAATTTCTTTATCATGTTTGGTTATTGATGGATTTATTTTCATTTCTTCAAGGAATGCTTGTTTCTTTTTTAAGAAAAATGTATGTCAGGGTATGGGAAATTTAAATAATAGTTTGTATGTATTAAATTATGAAAAAAACTATTGGAAATTGATAAAAAATTAACTCACATTTCTTATACATCACCCATTTGTGGCATCACCATCTCAGTCATGTAAACATGAAGCGCGTGACAATGATTTGACAAGGTAGTTATTTAAACTCTATTGAACTAATACCACTTGATAGATTTCATGATTTTTTATAGCGTCAAATGACCAATCCACCTTTTGGTGGACAGGTTCAAAGGGCAACAAATATTATAGGATTGGTGCACACAGATGAATGTGGACCATTTCTAGTAGAAGCTAGAGGTGGATATTCTTACATCATTACTTTTACATGTGATATGAGTAGATATGGTTATTTCTACTTAATGAGGTATAATTAAGAGTCTTTATAGAAATTTCCGAAATTCAAAAATGAAGTTCATAATCATCTTGGTAAGAATATAAAGAAACTTTGATCGGATCAAGGTGGAGAATATTTGAACCAAGAGTTAATTGATTGTCTATAGGAGTCTAGGACTCTATCTCATCCCACTCCTCCTTATACAACATAGTGGAATGGTGTCAGTGGAAAGGGGAACCACACCTTGTTGGAAATGGTGAGTTTGAGGATGAATTATGGAAATCTTCCATTATACTTTTAAGGACATGCATTACAAATTGCCACATACACATTAAACTGAGTACCAAATAAGGCAGAAAATGGAATTCCCTCTAAGTTATGGAATGGAAAAAAACCAATTTTGTTGCACAAATGTGTATGGAGATGTAAGTAATTTGTTAAGGCCTTCTTAGGCAAAAAACTAGCACCCCACGGTATGAGGTGTATCTTTATAAAATATCCCAAGGAAATGAAAGGATATTCCATATATAACCCATCAGAAAAAAAGTTACTGTCGCTAGAAAAGTTGTTTTTCTAGAGTGGGAGAACATCCTAAAAAATGATAGTGGTAGAAATATTGACATCGACGATGTTGATGCTCAAGATACATAGTATTTAATATAGGAAGAATTTCTAAAGGTCCCTATAGAAGTGGTTCTAGAAACACAAGTACGGCGTTGGATCTCAAGAGAGTTAAGAGAACCAGAGAGATTTTATTTCCTAGTTACTGATGATGGTGAATAATTATTGTTAGACAATGATGAAACTCTCTCCTACAAGGAAGTAGTAGAGAGCTTAATAGATTCAAGATGGATTGAATCAATGAATTTTGAGATGGATTCCATGAATCATAACCATGGAAGAGTTCTGGTCGATGAGCCAATTGATGTAAAGCCTTTTGGATGCAAATGGTTATTCAAGAAAATGTTGGACATAGATAGTTATGTTAGCACCTATAAAGCAAGGATAGTGGCTAAAAAATTCAGGAAACATCAAGGAATTAACTATGATGAAACCTTCTCTCAAGTTTCCATGTTTAAATCCATAAGAATCATACTTGGCATAGTATCTTACCATGACTACTAGATTTGGAAGAAGGATGTAAAAAAAGGGTTACTTAATGGGAATCATCGGGAAGATTCCTATATGACACAACCAGATTGGTTTGTGACACAAGGTGAAGCCAAATGTGTTTTAATGTTGTAGAAACCCAATTATAGATTAAAGAAAGAATCCAGGTATTGGAACATTTGATTTGATGAATCCATAAAAGAATTTGGTTTCATTAAGAATGAATGTGAGCCATGTTTTTATAAGAGGTTTAAAGGGAATGTGGTCATTATCTTAGTAGTATATGTTGATGACAAATTTCTTATTGGAAATGATGTACTAGTCATACAGTCAGTTAAGGACTGGTTGAACAAGTGATTCTCCGTGAAGGAAATCAGTGAAGAAACCTACATTCTTGGGATCAAGATCATTCATGATAGATCCAAGAGGCTGCTTGGACTAATTCGGTGTACATACATTGACTATATAAAAAATAGATTTAGTTTGGAATAATCCAAGATGGGATTTTTTGAAGGACCCCGGGACACCCTAAGAGGGGAGGGGTGAATCAGGGTGACAACATTTTCTTTTAATTTGATGGATCTTGTTCCCATGTTGGTAGGAACTTGTTGAACCTGTATGATGATTATGATTAGAAAGCAAACATTCACATGCATAGAAAAGACACGTCACTTTTTACTTGGTTCACCACTAAGGGCTATGTCCAAGGAGCATGCAACGACAATTTGTCGGTCGTACCCAATTCTACTAATCTTTACTAGTTGTGGATTACAATGGTTTGGGCACAGAAACTCTGTTCGAGTCTCACTGCCATTACAAGGGTCAGGGATAGCTCACTGCTTCCCTCTGGTCACTCCCGTTGTCTCCCCTTGGCTCACTGTCGTTGGTGAAGTGACACTCAGTTTATAGACCTGCAGGTCTCTTCATCATTACATAATAATGCATCCTCTGTTGTATGTAGATGCTCTATTGAAGTCCAATTCTCACCAGAAGATGAATATCAATTTGTGCTGAGCGTACCGGGCAATCTTTAAGCTTTTGTGCAGCTTCAAGAGGAAATATGTACTTTAACAACACTGGAACGCTTCTCCAAGCCTGGCGCCCAAGTCACAATCCCAGCGCGCAAGTGACACAAAACAAATTCTGTGACACTACCTCTTTCAACTTCAATCTTGTGCGATGATGCACCTTTATCTCCCCAATCGCCTTGGTTGCACAACCAACAACCGGCGTGCGGCATCTACTTGCGCTCCCCCAACAACCACTTGCGTGACTCCACTACTTGCACGACGAGATCTCGAAAAATCTATAAGTCTTGAACTCCATTAGAAATGAGGAGGGGTGGTCCAGTATTTATAGGCAAAATGGACCCCCTATGCGATGGTGTGCAAGTCAACCATAGGCGCGCAAGTCTCGGCGCGCATCTCTCTTCCCCTGCTAGTCACTTGCGCAACCAACTTCCAAACTTGCACAAACCACTTTCCTTTGCCATATTTTGAAGTTATAAACTTGAAAAACAAAAGACGTGCAAGTTCCCAATCCTCTTAGGCATCAGCGCACAAGTATCTTCACGGCGCGCAGGTCACGTGCGCGACCAGCCCAAAACTTGCGCGACCCTTATCCCTTTTCCATTTTCACATGTTCGGATCATGAAAAACATATGGTGCACAAGTTTCCTATCCTTCAACTACACGGCGCGCAAGTCTCTTTGTCAAAAACACTTTTCTTCATTTGTCGATTTTTCAAGCCCAAATATTTGGAAAACACTAGGAAACGGTGCCATCTTCACTACTATTGTCTGCTTGAATGGTATGATCTCTTTGCTGGTACACATTCTGAACTTCCACTGAGGATTGACAACAAACAAAAACCATACGACAAATCATGCTGTGAAGGCCCTGGTTCCAACAATCTCCCCCTTTGGGTTTGTTGGCAATCAAAAAATAAATTCAATAGATCTCCATCCATGTGCAAACCAAAAATGCAAGAATCAACTCAGCCAACACTCTAAGTCTATGTGAGCAGTGCTCAGTGTAGAAAACAAGAGAGGAATCTTGAATTGGGTTCCAGTGTTTTGGAATTCACCATGACGCCCGATGTTTTCCTTCGTATACTTTTCATCACAGAAGCATTACTTGCCTTGAATTTATTCCTTTCTCCCCCATTGACAATAAATCCAAAGACCGATAAGTTGTTCAACGTTTAGTTCAAACCATACTCCCCCTGGATAGTATCTCCCCCATAAACCTACATCACTTCCATAAACAGATAAAAATAGTTAAAACAAATAGGGAGAGTTGTTTTCCGGATCCTCCTTTTGCAGTATGAGGTGGTTGAACAACGAGGTTCAACTGATGCTTCTCAAACATAGCCCCGGACAGTGGCTTGGTCAAGATATCAGCCACTTTCTCATCAGTTCCAACATGGTCCATTCTAATCACGCCTTGTTCAACCTTTTCTTTGATAAAATTATATCGTATTTCAATATGTTTTGTACAAGAATGCTGAACCGGATTCTATGTAAGATAAATTGCCCTTTTGTTATCATAGTAAATCACCATTGGTTGCTGCACCTTATCACCAATATCTTTTAGTTGCTGCTTCATCCAAAGCTGTTGAGTTCATTCCTTTGTGGCAGAGATATACTCAGCTTCAGCAGTACTAAGAGAAGTACTTTCTTGTTTCTTGCTCAACCAGCCAACACATTTATGCCCAATATAGAAAGCTCCACCACTAATGGACTTTCTGTCTACTATATCACTAGACCAGTCAGCATCAGAAAACACTAATAATTCACTGTCCCTGCATGCAGCAAAAAATAACCCAAAGATATGTGTACCTTGAATGTACCTCATGATTGTTTTTACTACGACCATATGTTCCTTCTTTGGATTACTCTGAAAGAGGGCTGCAAGTCGTGTGGCAAAGATAATATCTGGCCTTGTCGCTGTTAGGTATAGTAGGCTTCCAATGATCCTCATATACATGGTGGGATCAATAGAGTCCCCATCCTCATGCTTTCCAAGTTTAGTTCCAACTATAATAGGAGTTGACATTGGTTTGGAGTCTTGCATACTAAACTTCATCAGCATCTCTCTTGCATATTTGTCCTGAGAAATGAAAGTGTATTCCTTCTTTTGAATCACCCGTAGCCCCAATAAATATGTGAGCTCCCCAATCATAGACATTTCAAATTCTGATTTCATGTGGTTGGAAAATTCATCCACTGATTTCTTCCTGCTGCCACCAAATATGATATCATCAACATAGACTAGAACCATGAATTAATATTTTGGAGAATTCTTCACATAGAGATTGTGATCAACTCCTCCTCTTTTTAATTAAAACTTCTTGAGATATGAATCCAACCGTGAGTACCACACCAGTGGTTCCTGCTTCAAACCGTATAGAGCTTTCTTCAGTTTGCAGACCTTTGTTTCATCAGTACCCAAAACAAAGCCCACTGGTTGTTCAATGTATACTTCTTCTTCGAGTACACCATTAAAGAATTCTGTCTTAACATCCATTTGATATACTTTATATCCTCTTTGGAGTGGCATGGCAAGGAAAATCCTGATTGACTCTAGTCTAGCCACTGGAGCAAAGGTTTATTCAACATCAATGCCTTCAATCTGGGAGTATCCTTTACATACCAGTCGTGCCTTGTTTCTGATGACACTTCCATGCTCATCAAACTTATTTTTGAAGATCCATTTGGTACCAATAAAATTGTGACCTTTGGGTCTCTGGACAAGATCCCATGTCTGATTCTTGTCAATTTTATCTAGTTCATCATTCATGGCTTTCACCCAAGATTCATCCGTTGCAGCTTCTTCGAATGAGGATGGCTCTACAAATGATAGAAATGCAGATTGCGTGTTACTCCTCATCCTTCTTGTTTGAGTGGTGCACTCCTGTCCCCAATTATGTTGGATGGATCAATCTCAGCTCTTCGATTTCTCCTGCGAGGTTCTGTATCATTCTCTTCAGCCATAGTTTCTTCTTCAAATTCTTCTTCCGAGTCAACATCATGATGTGACTGCTGGGTGTTTTGAACAACTTCCTCTATTTCCGCATTTGTATTTTCTTCACTTTCACTTTGTTCCTGACTTTCTATCATATCAGTATATGATGTCATTGAAGCAATTGTAGTTTTCTCTTCAATTATCTTAACATCACTACTTTCCACAATCCTTCCTAAATGCTTGTTGAAACATTTGTAGGCTTTCCTATTCATTGAGTAACCGAGGGAAAGTCCTTCATCTGCATTGTCACCATATTTCCCTTGATTTCCTTCTTTGATCTTGATGAAGCATTTACTTCCAAAGACACGAAAGTATTTTAGAGAAGGCTTCCATCCATGACACAATTCATATGGTGTCTTCGTCTCACCCATATAAAGTCATGTTTGATTCTGAATGTACACTGCAGCTTGAACAACCTCTTTCCAGTAATGTCGTGGAATACGACTCTCAATCAGCATAGTTCGTTCCATGTTGTTCACCTATCGATTCCTACGTTCAATAACTCCATTTTGTTGTGGAGTTCTCACAGCAGCTACCTCATGCTGTATCCCATGCTTCTCTAGATAATTTTCAAATTCAATGGACGTGTATTCTACTCCATTGTCAGATCGCAACACATTGATTGTTTGTCTAGTATCATTCTCTGCGATTCGCCGATATGTTTTCATGCATTCAAGAACTTGTCGTTTCTTGTGGATGACCATCACCCATGCCATTCTACTGTAATCATCTATGAAAAGGACAAAGTACCTTTCTCCATGAGTTTTGGAAACATTTATTGGCCCACATACATCTGTATGAATTAGATCAAGAAGGTGAGATGCACTTTTCTTCTTTGGCCGATATGTACTGCAGGCCAGCTTCCCACGAATACAAGCATCACAAGATTTTTCATGCTCACGCTTAAGGTTGGGAATGTCCATGACAATTCTCAATTTTGATATTTTCTCCATGTCTTGTTGATTGATGTGTCCCAGTCTCCGATGCCACAAATTGTTTTCTTCTTCAACAGTCATGTAACATATATTTTCTTCACTATCAACCTGATACAAGTTGCCTTCAGTTTTTCATCCCTTCATAAGTGAATTGCTAGTCTTTACCTTGATAGTGCAGCCTTTTTGATTAAATGTAACTATATGTCCTGAGTCACAGAGTTGACTCACGTTGAGGAGATTATGACCTAGGCCATCTGCGTAAAGGTCTTCAGTCTACTTTAGTTCTCCATTAGCTAATTCGGTACTTCCAATCCCTTTGATTTTCAGAGCCCCATAATTACCAAATCTTACTGTACCATCAACCTTCCTTATGATATTCATTAGTATACCAGCATTAACTATCATATGAGATGAACAACCGCTATCGATAATCCAGGTACTATTGTTCTTTGTAGCTTTGAGGGCCACCTCTACAAGGTTGGATTTCTCAATATTCTTTCTTTCCTTCCATGAGACATTAGATTGAGTATATAGAACTGATGGCCTTTAA
The DNA here is from genome assembly GCA_963277665.1 of Viscum album. Taxonomy (NCBI): domain Eukaryota; kingdom Viridiplantae; phylum Streptophyta; class Magnoliopsida; order Santalales; family Viscaceae; genus Viscum; species Viscum album. The sequence continues at coordinate 33,725,645 of OY728119.1, read as the reverse complement.
ATTATCTCTTCCACATATCCAGGTTCTTCATAGTCAAAGTCTTCTTAAAGAGGTGAAAACCTATTTGAAAGAGCAACACTATCTTGGTGACGAGACTTGACTTGTCTTGAACTTCGGTATGAGGTGTCCATGACCCTTCTCTGCATGCAATGAGCGGCCTTATGACCAAAGTTAAAACGAAGATAACAATATCCATAGATATTATTTATTCTATAAGAATTAGGATATGAAATTGTTCTCCTTTTTTGAGATTCTATATCTTCTCCATTCAGATAGCTTCTTGCCTCTTCACAATAGGACATGGTATGGCCCAGATAGCCACAGAACTGAGGGTTCCTTTTTCGGAACTCTACGTAATGTTTCAACATGTTCAACTTTCATCTTATCTTTCTTTTGGATCATTTCACTTCCAGCAGTTGATGTCTCAGCCTCACAGCCAATTCCACTCTTTCCCATGCATGTGGGTCTTTGATCACTCAATATTTTTCCAACCCCATCAGAACCACACTTGGATTTTGCTAGTAATTCTTCATCTGAGAATCTTCCAAACTATATTTTCTTCCTCAATTATTTTGGAACTGATTCAGTCTCAAGTTTACTTCTTAGAGTAACAAATTCCTCCTCAAGACCCTCAGTAGTCTTGGATTTTTCATCCAGTCTGGAGGTGAGGTCATTGATGACCTTTGCCTGCTCTTCAATTCTCAGCTTCAGATCTACTACATCATCATTTATTACAATTATTTTAGACTGTACCTTCACAAATTCTTCCAGTCGTTCAATTTCAGCTTCAAGTTGATCAACGTATTCAGTTGATTCTTCTACAATTTATTTCCACTTATTGCAGCTCTTACATTTAATCTTAAGCTTACTAACCACATCCTTAAGTTGCGTCTCAGGATCTACACAAGTTCTCAGTGGTTTTTCTCAATCAGTATCTTTTGACTTTTCAACAGTGGACATCATAGAATCATGGTTCCCGGTTTTGAATTCTGGTTCTTTTTCATCATAGAATTCGTTATCATCTTCTTCCTCTTCACAGAAAAAACTCTTCCTTTGCATTTTCTTTATAGATTTGAAGTCTCCCTTTTTGAAGAACCTTCTCTGAGGATTCTTGAAGTTTTCATCTTCACTATCTTCATCATTGATCTTTCTTAAGCACTGAGAGGCAATGTGCCCAACTTTTCCACAATAGAATCATGCGAGAGGTAACTTCCCTTTGAATTTCCCTTTCCCCTTCTGGAACTTCTTTGGAATGAGAGAAAGAATTTTTTTTTATTCGTCATCTTAACCGATACTATCTTTTGAGATTTTCAGTTTCTCCATGGCCTTGAATGCCATTTCCTTTCTCACCAGAGTCGTAGGATCTTCTGGTTTGACTCTCATTTCATATGATACCAAGATGCTCAGTATATCATCTAGAGAAAGTTTGGAAAGATATCTTTCCTCAAGGGCTGACACCTTTGCATTATACAGAGGTGGAAGTCTTCTAAATAATTTCTTTACAATATCAATGTCTTTGATTTCTTTTCCTAGACCCCGAATAGCTCCAACCACTTCAGTAATTTGATTAAAGAAAGAGTCTTCATTCTCGACTGGATGCGTCTACAGATCATCAAACTGATTGTGAAGCACTTGTAGTTTCGCCTCCTTCACTTTTATATCTCCTTCATAAATATTCTCAAGTTTATCCCACATGGATTTTTCTGAGGTGAAATTCATCACCTTTAGGTAGATCTGATCAGAAATAGCTGCAGTGAGTGCATTGTGTGATTTAGCATCTGCATCAAGAATTTTCCTATCTGTTTCAGTCATAGCCAGGCCTGTTGGATCAGTGACTTGTATTACTTGCATAGTAGAAAAGAAAACTTCCATTCCAAGAGATCTTAGATGAGATCTCATTCTGTTCTTCCAGATCTGGAAATTACTTCCATCAAAGTGAGGGACTCCCCTGACATTGACTATGTTTTCCATGACGAAAAAGGACAGATTCAACACCAGCAACCTTTAACCTCCCTTTGATACCACTTGAAGGACCCTGGACACCCTGAGAGGGGAGGGGTAAATCAAGGTGACAAATTTTTCTTTTAATGTGATGGATCTTGTTCCCACGTTGGTAGGAACTTGTTGGACCTGTATGATGATTACGATTAGAAAGCAAACATTCACATGAATAGAGAAGACACAACACTTTTTACATGGTTCACCACTAAGGGCTACGTCCAAGGAGCATACGCCGAAAAGTTTTCAGTCGTACCCAATTCCACTAATCTTCACTAGCTATAGATTATAAATGTTTGGGCATAGACACTCTGTCCCAGGCTCAATGCCTTTACAAAGGTTCAGGGATAGCTCACTACATCCCTCGGGTCACTCCCGTTGTCTCCCCCTGGCTCACTGCCATTGGTGAAGTCACACTCAGTTTATAGACAGGAAGGTCTCATCATCATTATATAAGAATGCATCCTCTGTTGTATGTAGATGCTCTATTGAAGTCCAATTCTCACCAGAAGATGAATATCAATTTGTGCTGAGCGTACCGGGCAATCTTCCAGCTTTTGTGCACCTTCAAGAGGACATATGTACTTTAACAACACTGGCGCGCTTCTCCAAGCCCGACGCGCTAGTCACAATCCCAGCACGCAAGTGACACAAAACAACTTGCATGACACTACCTCTTTCAACTTCGAACTTGCGCGATGATGCGCCTTTATCTCCCCAACCGCCTTGGTTGCACAACCAACAATTGGCGTGCATCCTCTGCTTGTGCGCCCCCAACAACCACTTGCGTGAATCCACTACTTGCGTGACGAGAGCATGAAAAATCTCTAAGTCTTGAACTCCGTTAGAAATGAGGAGGGGTGGTCAAGTATTTATAGGCAAAATGGACCCCCTGCGCGATGGCGCGCAAGTCAACCATCGGCGCGCAAGTCTCGGCGCGCATCTCTCTTCCCCTGCTAGTCACTTGCGCGAACCACATTCCTTTGCCATATTTTGAAGTTATAAACTTGAAAAACAAAAGACGCACAAGTTCCCAATCCTCCTAGGAATCGGCACGCAGGTCACTTGCGCGACCAGCCCAAAACTTGCGCGACCCTTATCCCTTTTCCATTTTCACATGTTCTGATCATGAAAAACATATGGCGCACAAGTTTCCTATCCTTCAAGTACACGGAGCTCAAGTCTCTTTGTCAAAAACACTTTTCTTCATTTGTCGATTTTTCAAGCCCAAATATTTGGCAAACACTGGGAAACGGCGCCATCTTCACTACTGTTGTCTGCTTGAACGGTATGATCTCTTTGCTGGTACACATTCTGAACATCCACTGAGGATTGACAACCAACAAAAACCATATGCCAAATCATGATGTGAAGACCCTGGTTCCAACATTTTTTCCACTATCACAAGGCCTACATCTTTATAAGAGAATGAGTCCTTATACACAATAGGAGAAAGATAGGATGAGTAAGATCCCATATGAGTTGGATATAGGATCCATCATGTATTCCATGTTATATATCAGTGTTGATGTTTCTTATGTACTAAGATTAGTAAGAAAAAATCTTGCAGATCCTAGAGAACAACATTGGACTTCTGTTAAGACTACCCTTCTGTATCTCAGAAGAACTAAAGATATGTTCCTTCTATATGGAGGAGATGATGAGATTGCTATCAGAGGGTATACTAATACTGGTTCTCAGACTGATCAAAACAATTTGAAGTCGCAATTAGGATATGTATTCAGTCAAAAAGGAGGAGTTGTGAGCTAGAAGGGTTCAAAGAATTCAGTTTCCACCAATTATACAATGGAGTCTGAATATATGGATACTTTTTATGAAGCCGTGAAATCCATATGGATTAAGAACTTTTTCGAAGATCTTGATGTGGTTCCTAATAGTAATGATCCTATCACATTGTATTGTGATACTACTGTAGCGGTGGCTCTTGAGAAAGAACAAAGGTCACATCAACAAACAAACCACATTCTCTAAAAGTGTCCCCTTTTGAGGGATTTTTATCAAAGGGGTGAAGTTGAAGTGAGCATAGTGTCCACGAAAGTGAATGTGGAAGAACCCATGACTAAAGTCCTATCTCAGCAGAAGTATGAATATCATGTGAGGGCTATTGGGTTAAAGGTTGTTAGAAATTTTCTTTAGTCAAAGTGGGAGTCTTTTGGAGTTGGTGGACTATAACCAACTACTTTTTTACTTTATTCATTAATAAATACCTTATCAAATCTTTTTTTTTCTTTGTGAAAATGCAAGTGATAATGTCCTAAGGAAAACAATTTCATTAAAGGGTCATAGAGGATCACTGCTACGATGAGAACCTAGACTTTCTATAACATTGTTCATTAATATATGTTTTATGCCCGGATGATGTTATTTGAGGGACACAAATAATACAAGACATTAGGGGTGAGGACTCATAAAACATTGAGTTATATTATCATGGTGTGCGCCCTTGGTAATATAAAGGAGGATATTATAAGAATTATACTCGAGAGTAGGAAATCCATAGATCATAGTGTTATTGGATGTTCCAATCTGCAGACATGTTTATTGGTCTTGTGAATTTATGTTTATTATTAATGGGTTTTACAACTTGTGAACTAAGTTCTATTGACAAAAAACTATGATGACGCACTGTTTGTAGTGAGTTAGGATATTTTGGGGGCATTATAAGTAATAATACATTAACAGATAGTGCGTGAAAGGATTTGTCTCTTCTGTTCCACAATGGAAGTAGATATCTCAGTGTAACATCCCAGGTAAATAAAGAATAATGAATTTTCATATTTATTAATATTTACGAATTAAATATTAATTTTAATTAAAAGGGGTTGCTATGTTCGATAGCGTACTCGATACGCAACGATGAGTTTCTTTGAAAACTTACGTTGCACACAAGTAATAAAATAATATTATTTTAAATGTTAGTTAACGAGTAGCCGTTGTACTGGCGGGAATAGATAGAAATAACTAAAATATGATTATATATGTTTTTAAATGTTTATACATTTACCCAATAAAAGATAAAGGCTTAAAATACGGAAAGAGTTCAATTTTAGGGCATATATACTCTAATTTTCACTAAAGGTTCACTTATCACCTTTTAATGGTGAACCGTCATTAAATATAGTTTTGATCACTCTTATACTTTATTTTGGACCAAATATATCTCTTCTTTAGAATCGGGACATCAAAATTTACTTTGTCTAAATTTTTGGTACCTTCTTGATAAAGTTCTTTTTTTATAAATAGTGTAAAATGTTGTATTTTAATTCAAAAACTCTTTGTAATCTAAATTATTTATATGATTAGAATATTATTTTAATTGGTTTTAAAGTGAAATTAGAAAATATTTTTACCAGTTAATCCAATGGTGGTCATTGGAATCAATTTCACTTTGAAATTGGACTTAAACTGGTGTCAATCTTTTGATACTTATTGTTTCACAAAAACACGCTATTTGTCATGACAGCGGGAATTAATTATTAAATTAATTAATTTGACTTATATGTTTTTAATTTTGTAAAATAGGCTTCATTTTTGAATTCTTAATATCAAATATAGCTTAGGGTGAATATTTGGTAATTTTCTGAAAAACTTCAATTTTTGATGAATAGTGAAACCACTAAGTGGTAATCAAGCAAACTGATTTTTCAGTTAAATGAAAGTTTACCACTAATGTGTATTGAATTTTGAAAATCCGACATACATGGTTTTCATTAAGAAGTAAAATGTGGTTCAATGAGATTATAATAATTTTTTGGTGAATAGTAACTTATTAAGTTTTTAATCGCGATTAGTGGTAATTAGTGTAGTTTAAGGTAAAAATAAAGCTTTAATAAAATAAGATGAGCTTGACACATGTCCTACCTTCATTGGTTGTGTCATGGCCGACCAAGAAAATCCATGGGTCAACTTGTGGACCCCATGGAGACACTTTGGTTGGGAAATGACATAAATAACTTTTTATTTAATGTAAAAGTAAAAATGACACAAACATGATATGTTTTACTAAAACAATTTTTAAATGGGGTTATACAAGTCAGATATTTGATTATAAATACTCATTGGAAAGCTAAAAAGATTTCCTACATCATAGTATTTTGTTTATAATTTTTAGACATTATATAAATTAAATTATATATGACATAATAATGATGCAGCGATGACATCATTATTTGACGATTTAAATAAAATGGAAAGATAATGAAAACTCTAAAACCTACACATGGCCAAAACCAATTGGATGAGTGGATTTCGAACCCTTATCACCTTATCCACGAATTATATCAATTTGGAAACTTTTAAAACCGAAAAAAAATTTCAAATAAAGTAATATTTCTTTACTTTCCAAAAGTGCCCCTCCTCTCCTCTTATAAAAGGCCCCCACCTCTACCTCATTTCACACACTCCTCAAGCCTTTGGCTCGGCCAAACCCTGCCCAATTACTCTCTCCACATCCCTATACTCATCCTAGAGGATTCTCTTTTGGCAGAATCCTTTCAAAGGAATCCTTTAGGCTCAAATCAAAAGGGAGTTACACTTTTAAAGGTAATTCATTCTCTCTTGTTCATTTGTTTTATTTTTCTTCTCCAACCCTCTAAACTCTTTTTATTTACTTATTTTGTAACAACACCAGTATATTCAATATACTAGGATGTTGTTATAATATTTATTTGAGCTACACTCTCACACAACTACATCAAATGGTTAAATAACATACGGTTTCTGTGGATGGCGAAATTCTGCCTTCCGAAACGATGATTGTTCAATACTCATTTAACACCTTCAAGGGTGGCCATTATGATGTCACTATTTTTATATATGATATATAATATGTTTATTTTTTCTTTAAGCTTCTGTATTGTTCATTTTTGGCATACCTTTATGGTTTCCATTATGGGTAAACACGATATCTTCATTTAAGGAAGTGCGGACTACCGCCCCCTAAAAGTGATGTGTTTCGTCAATGCCATATGTGGGACGTGTAAAGGATGGATTTAAAGTTATTATATATGATGTTATACTGGAATTATAATATAACTCTATATAATTATTATTTCTTTCCATTAAAGTATGAGATAGAAATGAAAGTAGTGTTCATGCGTACGTACGGCTTACCGTCTCCATGAACGGTGCATTTCATTTCTTATCCCCAAATGTAATGTACTATTAAAAGTACATGTATATAATGGATATATATAATTAATGATATATCTAAATGATGAATATAATTCTGGAATTAAAATATACATACCTCTCATTTAGTTTTAATTCCATTAATATGACAAAGAAATGAAAGTAGCGTTCATGCGTACGTACGGCTTACCGTCTCCATGAACGGTGCATTTCATTTCTTACCTCTAAATGATTATGTAATATTATAAATACATGTATATACTGGATATATATGATATATATGATATCCAAATCAGGAATTTCATTCTGGATATAAAGAACTGGTTACCACACGAACAACATGTAATTGTAAGAAGTCCACTTTCGACTTAAGAACCAAATATCGAAAAAACAAACATTATTAACTTAAATAGTTACATAATGTTTATAACAAGGCAATAAGTGATATAAAAAGAATAATTAACTTTAAAAAGGTTCTTAATCAAGTATAAATTAACTCAAGTTTATTATTCAGGACGTTAAAGAACGATCGAGTCAAGTCGGACCCAAGGTAAGGGACTTCGTCTCAGTCTCCTTTCATTGAGGCATATTTTATTTTATACACAACTTTCTTTTATACGGTGTATAAAACCCTATGACTTTTACATTTATACAAATTGAATCTTTTTCTACGAAGCGTTTTACTAAACGACAAAAAGGAATGTTTTTTTAACGTACGCGGTGACAACGACCTTTTCCGCCGCCGCGAGTATTATTTGATCTTTGGCTTTCTCAACAAGCCGTAATGTTTTTAGAATAAAATAAATACCATATACTCTTTTATGTATTTTGGTATTGAAAATAGTTTTGAAAAAGGATTCTATTATGTCAATATATTTATGATATATTGTGATTGAAATGTGGAAATGTTATCATTCCTTTATATTGGTTTTATGCTTTATGATTCTATACTGGTACTTGGACATTTTAATGGGTGGTTACGTTATAAACCATATGACGGGTGGTGCCGTGAATACCAGGACGGGTGGTTACGTTATAACCTCCAATGCATTGGGTATGGAAGTCGTCCGTATGGCTATTCCATTAAGTATGTATGGAAATTGGCCGTATGGCTATTCCATTAAGTGATATGTGTGGAAGTCGACCGTATGGTTATTCCACTTAAGTATGTTTATGTCCCAAGTTACCTTTATATATGTTATGTGTTCTTTTTATGGATTTTATGGTAATCCTTTGGTTACAAAAAGGTAAGTAATGATACTTTATTCAGTGAAGAGTTTTTACTACTTCATGAAGGTGAAGGTATTACTTTGATAGAGTATATATGGTTTATTTGATGTTTGAAAAACTAACAGTTTTCATTCTTTCTGTATCCCTTACTGAGCTTTTTATGCTCACCCCAAGTTTTTTCGAAATGTTTTTCACATGACTTAAAGTGGAATAAGGTCAAGGATGGGATCAAGGGAATTTCATGCTATATAAAACATGGAATCTAGACATCTTTCTTTTTAAAAGTTTTTATTTTATGGAAACCTAGTAGAAGTGACTACATTGTAATCTTTTGAGATGTAATAGTTATGTTCTAATTCTCTAAAAATCTAAACCTAAAAAGATCCTCAATGTGAATTATTCATTTAATTCAATTTTAAGTAAGGTTTAAGGCTGGGGCCTTATAGTTGGTATCAGAGGATGGTTTAGACAACTTTAGGAGTTAGAAAAGTGTTAAATTATAATATTATTGAAATGATATAGCATTTACGGATTACCATGTTTCTTTAGATATTTCTGTGTTCAGAATGGTTTTCCGCAGAGGAAACAAAGCAGCTATGTTGGGACGACATCAGGAGGAAGATAACCTTCCAAATCAGCAACCTAAGATGGTTGGAATCGGAACTGAACAATTTTTTAGAGTGATGGCACAGTTGACTCAGGCTATAAATGGTGGTGGTATCCATGCACGAGATCAGCCAGATCAACCGCAGAGGAACATGTCAGTGGTGGAACATTTCATGAGGAAACATCCCCCATCATTCTGAGGATCATCTGACCCTGTGCAAGCTGAAGGGTGTATTAAAGCACTGGAGAAGATTTTTGATGTCATGGGGTGTTCAGAACATCAAAAGGTTAGTCTTGCTGTTTACCGTTTTGAAGGTGAAGCTGATCAGTGGTGGTCGATGGTGAAAAATATAAGGGATAGTGATGAGATTTAGGATCTTCACTAGGAAGAATTCAAAGGTATGTTTCTTGAGAAATATTTTCCTAAGGTGGTTCGTCTTAGGATGGAAAAACAGTTCCTAGAATTGAGGCAGGATGATGATTCAGTGGCTGCTTATGAAGAAAAGTTCACTCGATTGGCAAGATATGCTCCAAACTTCATACGAGATCTTGATAGTAAAATAAACAGTTTTTACTCAGGGTTAAAGACAAATTATCGATGGGCTTTAGCTTATCGTGAGTTCAAAAGTTATGAAAAACTTGTTCGATGTGCGGAGAAGGTGAAAATGGATTTTTCCGATGATCAGGTGTTCTATGACAAACAACAGAATAAGAGGTCTAGTTGGCACTAAAAGGGGAAGAATTCATCAAAGAAGCAAGGAGGTAAGAAAACCAAATATCCATCCTATGAGAAGTGTGGTAAAATGCATCCTGTAGAATTTTTATCCAAGTCTGGTAAGTGCTTTCGGTGTGGTAAGTCTGGTCATATTGCTTGTAACTGTAAGGAAGATGATCAAGCAGTAAATGAAAAGCCAACGGTAAGATGTTTTAAGTTTAATGAAATGGGTCATTATGCAAACGAGTGTCCAACGAAGAACTCAACTGGGGGAATGCAGCCAGACTACAAGCATAAAGGGGTGGTAAAATCCTTTGCAACAACTTCAGCAGATGTTGGGCCATCGAATGAAGTGGTATCAGCTCCAGGGAGCTCAGTATTTTTCAAAGATTGACTTGAGGTCGGGGTACCATCAGTTGAAAGTAAAAAAAAGCAGACGTTCCGAAGACTGCGTTCCGTACTAGATATGGCCATTATGAATTTGTAGTTATTCCTTTTGGGTTAACCAATGCACCTGCTGTATTCATGGACCTTATGAATAAAATTTTCCATGAGTTCTTGGATAAGTTTTTGTTTGTGTTTTGAGGTTTGGGAAGAGGTTATGTGTGCCTTGTGATTCATAGTTGAAGAATGAGTTGTTATGTGAGGCTCATAGTTCTCCGTTTTCAGTTCATCCGGACAGTACTAAGATGTATAGAGATCTGCGGGAGTATTACTGGTGGGATGGAATGAAAAGAGACATTGCTGATTTTACTGTGAAGTGTTTGACATGTCAACAGGTTTAAGCAGAGCGGCAGTTGCCGAAAGGGATGCTTCAGCCTTTACCAGTGCCAGAGTGGAAATGGGAGAATATATCCATGGACTTTGTTGTTGGATTACCGAAGACATCTCGAGGTAATAATGCAATCTGGGTTATTGTTGATCACTTGACCAAATCTGCTCAATTCCTTTCTATACGAGATACTTTCTCTCTAGACCAACTTTCCCGTTTGTATCATAAAGAGATAGTCAGGTTACATGGAGTTCCTCTCTCCATTGTATTTGATCGTGATCCCAGGTTTACTTATAACTTTTGGAAAGGCCTTCAGAAGTCGTTGGGTACTGAATTAAATTTTAGTACAGTTTTTCATCCTCAATCAGATGGGCAGTCAGAACGAACAATTCAGACCTTGGAGGATATGCTACGAGCTTGTTCGATGGATTATCATGGAAGTTGGGACCAACAAATTTCTTTGGTTGAGTTTTCTTATAATAACAGTTTTCATTCCAGTATACAGATGGCACCATTTGAGGCATTATATGGGAAGCGGTGTCGAACTCCAGCATTTTGGAATGAAGTGGGTGAAAGGAAGCTGATGGGACCAGAATTGGTAGAAGAGATGGCAGAAATAGTTCAGTTGATTCAGAAGCACATGAGAACAGCTCAGAGCAGGCAGAAGAGTTATGCGGATAACCGGAGGAAGGATCTATCTTTCGAGGTAGGTGGTCATGTTTTTCTCAAGGTTTCTCATTGGAAAAGTGTGATGAGATTTGGTAAGAAAGGAAAGCTGAGTCAAAAGTTTATTGGACCATATGAAATTCTGGAGAGAGATGGATCAGTTGCATACCGGGTGGCTTTACCTCCGAGTTTATCTCAGGTACACAATGTTTTTCATGTTTCAATGTTGAGAAAGTATATGCCAGATCCATCTCATGTTTTGAGTCCAGAGGTAGTTCAGTTGGAAGAGAACCTATCTTATGAGGAACAACCGGTCCAGATTCTTGACCATAGGGAGCAAGTGTTACGGAATAAGGTGATTCATCAGGTAAAGGTTTTGTGGAAAAACCATGTGATTGAATAGGCAACGTGGGAATCTGAAAATGCTATGAGGGTTAAATACCCCCACTTATTTTGATAAGTGAATAAAATTGCGAGGACGCAATTCCCAAAAGGGGGGAAGGATGTAACATCCCAGGTAAATAAAGAATAAATAATTTTCATATTTATTAATATTTACGAATTAAATATTAATTTTAATTAAAAGGGGTTGCTATGTTCGATAGCGTACTCGATACGCAACGATGAGTTTCTTTGAAAACTTACGTTGCACACAAGTAATAAAATAATATTATTTTAAATGTTAGTTAACGAGTAGCCGTTGTACTGGCGGGAATAGATAGAAATAACTAAAATATGATTATATATGTTTTTAAATGTTTATACATTTACCCAATAAAAGATAAAGGCTTAAAATACAGAAAGAGTTCAATTTTAGGGCATATATACTCTAATTTTCACTAAAGGTTCACTTATCACCTTTTAATGGTGAACCGTCATTAAATATAGTTTTGATCACTCTTATACTTTATTTTGGACCAAATATAACACTTCTTTAGAATCGGGACATCAAAATTTACTTTGTGTAAATTTTTGGTACCTTTCTAATAAAGTTCTTTTTTTTATGAATAGTGTAAAATGTTGTATTTTAATTCAAAACCTCTTTTTTATCTAAATTGTTTATATGATTAGATTATTATTTTAATTGGTTTTAAAGTGAAATTAGAAAATATTTTTACCAGTTAATCCAATGGTGGTCATTGGAATCAATTTCACTTTGAAATTGGACTTAAACTAGTGTCAATCTTTTGATACTTATTGTTTCACAAAAACACGCTATTTGTCATGACAGCAGGAATTAATTATTAAATTAATTAATTTGACTTATGTGTTTTTAATTTTGTAAAATAGACTTCATTTTTGAATTCTTAATATCAAATATAGCTTAGGGTGAATTTTTGGTAATTTTCTGAAAAACTTCAATTTTTGATGAATAGTGAAACCACTAAGTGGTAATCAAGCAAACTGATTTTTCAGTTAAATGAAAGTTTACCACTATTGTGTATTGAATTTTGAAAATCCGACATACATGGTTGTCATTAATAAGTAAAATGTGGTTCAATGAGATTATAATAATTTTTTGGTGAATAGTAACTTATTAAGTTTTTAATCGCGATTAGTGGTAATTAGTGTAGTTTAAGGTAAAAATAATGCTTTAATAAAATAAGATGAGCTTGACACATGTCCTACCTTCATTGGTTGTGTCATGGCCGACCAAGACAAGACATGGGTCAACTTGGGGACCCCATGGAGACACTTTGTTTGGGAAATGACATAAATAACTTTTTATTTAATGTAAAAGTAAAAATGACACAAACATGATATGTTTTACTAAAACAATTTTTAAATGGGGGTATACAAGTCAGATATTTGATTATAAATACTCATTGGAAAGGTAAGACGATTTCCTACATCATAGTAATTTTTTTATAATTTTTAGACATTAAATAAATTAAATTATATATGACATAATAATGATGCAGCGATGACATCATTATTTGACGATTTAAATAAAATGGAAATATAATGAAAAATCTAAAACCTACACATGGAAAAAACCAATTGGATGAGTGTATTTCGAACCCTTATCACCTTATCCACGAATTATATCAATGTGGGACCTTTTAAAACCGAAACACATTTTCAAATAAAGTAATATTTCTTTACTTTCCAAAAGTGCCCCTCCTCTCCTCTTATAAAAGGCCCCCACCTCTACCTCATTTCACACACTCCTAAAGCCTTTGGCTCGGCCAAACCCTGCCCAATTACTCTCTCCAAATCCCTCTACTCATCCTAGAGGATTCCCTTTGGGCAGAGTCCTTTCAAAGGAAGCCTTTAGGCTCAAATCAAAAGGGAGTTACACTTTTAAAGGTAATTCATTCTCTCTTGTTCATTTGTTTTATTTTGCTTCTCCAACCCTCTAAACTCTTTTTATTTACTTCTTTTGTAACAACACCAGTATCTTAAATATACTAGAATGTTGTTATAATATTTATTTGAGATACACTCTCACACAACTACATCAAATGGTTAAAGAACATACGGTTTCTGTGGATGGCGAAATTCTACCTCCCGTAACGATGATTGTTCAATACTCATTTAACACCTTAAAGGGTGGCCATTATGATGTCACTATTTTTATATATGATATATACTATGTTTATGTTTTCTTTAAGCTTCTGTATTTTTCATTTTTGGAATACCTTTATGGTTTCCATTATGGGTAAACACGATATCTTCATTTAAGGAAGTGCGGACTACCGCCCCCTAAAAGTGATGTGATTCGTTAATGCCATATGTGGGACGTGTAAAGGATGGATTTAAAGTTATTATATATGATGTTATACTGTAATTATAATATACCTCTATATAATTATTATTTCTTTCCATTAAAGTATGAGATAGAAATGAAAGTAGCGTTCATGCGTACGTACAGCTTACCGTCTCCATGAACGGTGCATTTCATTTCTTATCCCCAAATGCAATGTACTATTAAAAGTACATGTATATAATGGATATATATAATTAATGATATATATAAATGATGAATATAATTCTGGAATTAAAATATACATACCTATCATTTAGTTTTAATTCCATTAATATGACAAAGAAATGAAAGTAGCGTTCATGCGTACGTACGGCTTACCGTCTCCATGAACGGTGCATTTCATTTCTTACCTCTAAATGATTATGTAATATTATAAATACATGTATATGCTGGATATATAATATATATATGATATCCAAATCAGGAATTTCATTCTGGATATAAAGAAAGTTTGACCACACGAACAACATGTAATTGTAAGAAGTCCACGTTCGACTTAAGAACCAAATATCGACAAAACAAACATTATTAACTTAAATAGTTACATAATGTTTATAACATGGAAATAAGTGATATAAAAAGAATAATGAACTTTAAAAAGGTTCTTAATCAAGTATAAATTAACTCAAGTTTATTATTTAGGACGTTAAAGAACGATCGAGTCAAGTCGGACCCAAGGTAAGGGACTTCGTCTCAATCTCCTTTCATTGAGGCATATTTTATTTTATACACAACTTTCTTTTATACGGTGTATAAAACCCTATGACTTTTACTTTTATAAAAATTGAATCTTTTTCTACGAAGCGTTTTACTAAATGAAAAAAATGAATGTTTTTTTAACGTACGCGGTGACAACGACCTTTTCTGCCGCCGCGAGTATTATTTGATCTTTGGCTTTCTCAACAAGCCGTAATGTTTTTAGAATAAAATAAATACCATATACTCTTTTATGTATTTTGGTATTGAAAATAGTTTTGAAAAAGGATTCTATTATGTCAATATATTTATTATATATTGTGATTGAAATGTGGAAATTTTATCATTCCTTTATATTGGTTTTATGCTTTATGATTCTATACTGGTACTTGGACATTTTAACGGGTGGTTACGTTATAAACCATATGACGGGTGGTGTCGTGAATACCAGGACCGGTGGTTACATTATAACCTCCAATTCATTGGGTATGGAAGTCGGCCGTATGGCTATTCCATTAAGTATGTATGGAAATTGGTCGTATGGCTATTCCATTAAGTGATATGTGTGGAAGTCGACCGTATGGTTATTCCACTTAAGTATGTTTATGTCCCAAGTTACCTTTATATATGTTATGTGTTCTTTTTATGTATTTTATGGTAATCCTTTGGTTACAAAAATGTAAGTAATGATACTTTATTCAGTGAAGATTTTTTACTACTTCATGAAGGTGAAGGTATTACTTTGATAGAGTATATATGGTTTATTTGATGTTTGAAAAACTAACAGTTTTCATTCTTTCTGTATCCCTTACTGAGCTTTTTATGCTCACCCCAAGTTTTTTCGAAATGTTTTTCACAGGACTTAAAGTAGAATAAGGTCAAGGATGGGATCAAGGGAATGTCATGCTATATAAAACATGGAATCTAGACATCTTTCTTTTTAAAAGTTTTTATTTTATGGAAACCTAGTAGAAGTGACTACATTGTAATCTTTTGAGATGTAATAGTTATGTTCTAATTCTCTAAAACTCTAAACCTGAAAATATCCTCAATGTGAATTATTCATTTAATTCAATATTATGTAAGGTTTAAGGCTGGGGCCTTATACTCAGGCCCTTTGATGGAAGTGATATAGACTAAATAAATCTAGGGCCATAGTATGGAATGGGAGAGTTCAATTTCAGAAAGTCAAAGAATGAATAATCATTCACATTGGAAGATGACACAAGCATGAAACCATCTTGATTCAAGATATAAATACAAAGGGACTACATTACTCGGTAATAATTCTTAGGAGGTTACATGTCATTTCATCGTTAACATCTTTCTCTATGGGTTCCTTGGCGTGTATCTATACGCTATCCTTGGACTTTAGGTAGGATCAACCTATTTCCACTAACAAAGAGGCCTAGTGGGCCACACACTATGTGTTTCCAAGTATCTCAGTTAAATATTAATTTAACAAATTGAATAAAGATTATTCCCGATCGTGGTCTAATCATTATTAAAGGATGTCTGATCGCTTTTATTTCAACACTGGTTATTTGATAGAATATATTTTGGGTGATATAATATATTTATTTGGGTGTAATGTAGTGATATGTATTTGAGAAATAAATATCAATTATTCAAGGTCTAATAAATGTGGTTGATGAAATAAAGAAAATGGAAAAAAAATAAATAATATTATTTCTCATAAATCCATTGAAAAAGTACACGTCATTTATATTAATATACACGCTGTTTAATTTTTCAAGGTATTTATGAGAAATAATATTATTTATTTAATTAAATAATATTAAATGGAATTTTCTGGGAACATGTCAAGTAATAATAATGTTAAACTGTTATTATTATTCATGGGGTCTTACTAAGAATTAAAAGAAATGAATAATTTCTTTCAAGATATTAATTCATTTTATTATTCTACGTAATTAAATCGTAATTATATAATTCTCTTTAGCCTATCAATTTTTTTATTAATTGTGCACAATGGATCCAGAGAAATCTCTCAATACATGTTATAATTCATTTCTTCCAAGAACACTCTCAAGCTACGAGAGATATCATCCTCCACCGGATCAAGGAGAGCACTTTGAAAACAGCTCTCAAGGCGATCAAAGGCAGACATCGCAAGAGAAGAATCTTCCATGATAGCACTCAGAGATCCCTTCAGTGACATCCAGAGATACATGGAGAATGTGTGGATCACTGCTAGAGGAATCCTACACTTGGATTATATGATGCAATGATGGATCACAATAGATCATCATTAGAAACATCAACAGAGAGATAATTACATCATGGTAATTCTTATCTTTTAATTAAATTAATTATAACCCACAAATGATGATCCTATCTATGGTTCCATGACTCCATTTATTTCTTTAGTTCTTTGTTCAATTTATAAGATCCAACATTTTATTATCGCGATGGATATCAGATTGATCATTGTTATCCAACCCTAAGACAAAGTTATTTCTTTCAAATCTGCATTTTGTAAGCATCTGCATTTAGATTTAAATTATTCATTTCATTATTTATTTGCATGTTTTTCATAACTAAAAAACATTATTTCAGATAAATAATTAGATTAGGTGAATAAAAAATTAGTGATGGGACCAACTACAATGCTCCTCAAGTGAGACGACCCTTGTCAGCCACTATACTACACTAGGAAAACTTGAAATTTGATTTTTCCACACCTGGAGACAGGCATGCATCAAAACTAGTGTAGTTTATGGGGTGATAATCAGTTGTTTACTTCAATTTTTCAATTTTTAAATTTTATATAGATTTAATTATTTTTAAAATAAATTTAAAAAACCTCTTCTAGGATGTATTCAAATTAAAATTATTTGGCATTGGATGATTACTCGCATGTGTAATATCAATAACCAGAAGTGGATTATAGTGATCTAAATGACTATGTTGATAGGTTTAACAATACTCTATATTACTTTTGAGAAAAATGAAAATAAGATTTGACTATGTTCGAGCACATATTGAGTAACCCGAGCCTAAACTATGGCAAGAGCCTTAGTAAGTTGTGGAATAAATTTCCCCACTAGTTTTTGATGTTGAAGAACCCGAGGAGGTAAAAGAGGATGTTCCTGAATATCAATTCCACCTGTCTCAAACATTTCTTAAAGAGATAGATTAATGATCATTTTCTACTAATTTATAAGTGGGTGATCATATGAATTTGGATAATGTTTGGAGTGAATGGGTGGAAATTGAAAAGCAACATGATCTCCTAATTACTTAAAAAAGTAGAAGATAAACCACATTTATAGCCCTATAGCCTTGGAAGATGGAGAAACCACACAAGTGGTGGAATTAGAAGAAAGAATGAATGATCCTGACTACCTACCTCCATCAAGTGAAGATCAAATCCATGAAAAACTTATCACCGATGAAGTTATTGATCCAGAAGTAGCTCAGGAAGATGATCCTTTCAGGAACTACATATTTTCTAATTTCATTCAATCTTGTTTGAGTATCACTATTTATGATTTTGAATTTTCAGATTGGGTCAATCCTTGTATCACCTTGGAGGGAGATATAGAAGAAGAAACTTTATCTGGTGAGGAATACCAGGAGCTCCCGAAGTAGATTGATAATATACTTGAAGGAGTACTAGAAAAGATCCCTAAGGCTATGTCATATGAACATAATCTACAAGTTTCCTACCATAAAAGGGAAAATTTTGAAATTAATACTTTAAATTTAAATTTTGAATCTCCATTTGATTATTCTTTTCAAGCATAATGTTTATAGAAACCATTTGATTTTAAATAAGACATTGAACAAGTAGTAAATATAGAGGAGTAGGATCCATACATCATCTTATCCCCACCATTCCAGAAGTACAGTATTGAAAAGGCGATGGATCTAGTGTACTCTATACATGGAATTATCCTAAACAAGAACAAATAATTACATTCTGGGAGGAACAAAATGTTGTGGTTCATGTTCAAGAAGATCCACCCACCATCATATTATGAATAACAGCTCTTACTACCCTTTGGAGGCAGTAAAACAAGCCAGGGCCCACTTTGTGGATCATACCAAGAATTATCCTTTACTTTTTTTTCTAGTACCTTCATTTTAAATTTTCGGAATTTATATTTTAAATTCAAACTTAGGAATTAATCTAGTATGCATCCCACTCCCTCTTATATTTTGTGCTATAATTACATGATCCTTTCACTTAATTCAGTAATTATCCTTTGTAGGATCATGATGGCAGAGGGGAACCCCAAACATAAAAAACACAATATTGATTTCAAAAGGGATTTCACTTTTATGTTCTAACTTTGAAACTCCTTATATTTTTGTCTTCTGATCAAAACTAGAATTGTTTCCCCACACTTGAATTATTTTTTACATGACATAACTAGGAGACATGAGCTAATTAGGAATCCAGTGATGCCATATTTTAGATTTCAATGTTAATGATATTGAATGATTAAAATGGATAATTGGATGATTAAATTGAAGCAAGAATATTGAAATAAGGACTTGTGATTTGATGGAATTTATTGATTAATGTAAATGAAATTTCCCTATAATTTCTCATGCTTTTAATTTCTTAAATTCACGTGAATTAATTTTTTTTATTATTAATCAAGCCTTGAGTGATTTTCCAATATCATATTCCCATTCCTGAGAGGATTTATAGACCACATATTTTTTTAGCTTTATTATATTTCTTCAGTGATATTGGGACATGCCACCTGCCAGAACATGTATTGAAACTTGTCAAAGATATGATTATTCAAAGACACATTTAAAAAGACTAAGGAACTACTTTGTCTAGACACATATTTACCCAAGACCCACCTTTACATTTACCCTTCATTAGATCATAAATACCATTAATTTACTTATAGGTTTAATCCATATTACAAGATGATTTCCCTTACCTACCCGAACTTTTAATACTTTTGAATGGACATTTCAAGTTTGAGTGTGGGGTAAGAGCCTATTGTGTCCGTTCATGGGGATGTGTAATATTTTTGGGTGGTGTGAGGCATGCGTCAACATATTGGAAATGGAATTATTAGATAATTGGGAATGAGTCATCATTTCATTGCAGTTCTTTCACTTTAACTAGTTCTACTTATAAAATGTCAAAAAAAGGGAATAAATTAAGATATTCCTTTCTATAGCTTTATTTAATATGTGGAGAACATGGATGATATAATTATTTGTATCATTTATTGACTCATGTCCCATGTAATAAAATAGAGATGGTTTTGTGTATCACATTCTCATTTGGATTTAAGTGAGGCTCATACTGTGTTTTCACTTGGTTAATCATGCATTGTACTTAAAATTCAAACCTCTTAACATTGTCCTTAAATAATTTCAATAATTTACCAACCAACCCTATTCCACAAAGTCATTTGATGTTTTATTGTAATTCCTCATGATTTTATGTTCTTTTTGTTTTAAAAAGTGGAGAATGTAGATCCTTAAGCCTATGGATAAATAAAATGATTTCATGATATGATCATAAATCCACTTTAATAGTATCAGGAGTGATGGTTGAAATGATTCAAAAGACAAATAGATCATGATTTTGCATGTTTAATAATTTAAAATTGTGAATCATGAATGAATGATAGGAGAAACTCCATCATTTTTTCAAGGGGAAAATTAAAATGAATGAATTTATTGTTTTTTTCAAATGGTAAATTAAATTGTTATTATTTTGGGTAACATGATAATTTTACTGGACATTGATAATTTTTTGATTTTATTACTTTGAAATTTGAAAATTGGTAACATTGGTGCCCTTTGATTCCACGTTATGATTTTATTATTGAGGACAATCAAGGTTCATGTGTGGGGGAATTTATAGAGATAATATTTTCATAATTTTTTATATAATATTCAATGATTTAATCACTAAAAAATTATCATATTTTGTTATTGACATCAATTTTGGAATTTTAGGGTGGTTTGAGCTTAAATGAGAAAGTAACTAAATTTATAAATCTCGATAGATTGTAATATTATTGGTAATTCAAGAATATATTTTAAAATATAAATCCAATTGATGAGTTTCCTTTTTTAGTGGATTCTATGATTTATTTTATTCATATTTGTATTCCATACTATGAGCTAATTCAACCATCTGGGGTCCCAAAAAACTGAATAAATCTGGAGAAAGATTCGGCAGACTACATGGACCCCACCTCAATGAATTGATCCTAAATATGTAAAAACACATACAATTGGGGTGAGTTCAATTGTAATGAAAATAAAATTTAATTGGGTGTTCTTCTCTTTATGAATATAAATATTTTCATCTATTATGGTGGCCCATGGATGCTAAATGTTTGGGGGGAAATAGGAAACATTCAGCAAGAATAAAATCTCAATATTTATTTTCCATATCTCTTAGTTAAATGTAATGATAAATCTAAATTTTTTTGTAGAAGCATAATTGATATTTTGGAATATATTTAATGAAGATAAAATGCCAATATTCTGCCATTAAATTGTCTTACAATGATGAATATTTCAGTGGACATAATCAGTAGAAAATCCTAAATATAGATTTTGAGGATATGAAATTTGAAGATCAAATGATGGAATCTTTGAGACTATATAAGGAGGATTTAAACCATGATGAATGATGAGTCCAATACAACCATTGGAGAGGAGGCCTAGTGGCATGCTTCTGACATAGAAATTTTCTTTTCTTTTCTTTTTTATTTGAGATTTATTTTACATGCAACACATTAATTTTTTTTATTAAAGTGTTTCCCATTTATTCATTCATATTTCATTGTTTTCAAATAAAAATTATATAATTATATATCTTCCCAATCTCTATCGTGATCTCTATTCACTTTTAAATGGAATGTGACTAACATGAGGCTTGGATTTAAGGGAGGTTTCACAGTGTTATTCATTATTTCACTCAAATTCAAAATGTTTTAAATCAATTTTTAGTGGATGTAGAAATATTGCACAGTTGTAGGAGTAATCCACCACAACACTACTCTCAAATACATTTTTTTCATGATTAATTCTTCTTCCCTCCCTATTTGTAGGAAAATCCATCATATGGTGGAGGTGTGGTTTCCATAAGGGATGAAACAGCATATGGTGGAACCATGTTTTTTTGGGGTAACATTCTATGTTGTGGTGTCAACCTATTTGATTATTAGAGGAGGTGTGGTTTGGTGTGCTGGACATATAGTAAAATCACACACTCAATAAATCAATAGAAACTAATTCATTAATGAGGTTTAAATAATTTAATTTCTAAATTTAATTTAAAAAATAAATAATTAATTAATGAACCTGTGTTATCCAACCATAGGACGAAGTTATTTCTTTCTAATCTTCATTTTGTCAGCATTTTCATTTATATTTAAATTCTTCATTTCATTATTTTAATTGCATGTTTTTCAAAACTAAAAAAACATCACTTCAAAAAAATTATTATATTATATGAATTATAAATCAGTGATTAAACCAACTGTAATGCTCATAAAATGAGACAACCCTAGTTAGCCACTATGTTACACTAGGAAAACTATAAATTTTCTTTTGACACACCCCATGATAGGAACAGGTAAAAAAATGAACTGTTTATAGGGAGCTAATCGGTTGATTACATTACTTTTCTATTTTCAAATTTTTGATAGTATTCATCATTTAAAAAATATAAAAAAACGTTTTCCATGATGTATTCAAATTAAAATTGCAATGCATGGGATGATTATTCATTGGTGTAATATAAAGAACTAGAAGTGGATTATAGAGATCTAAATTCCTGAGTAGATAGGCTTATAAATACTGTTGATGCCTTGGGGATAAAAAAGAAAATATAATTTGACTATGTTTGATCACATATTCAGAAACCCTGGCCTAAACTGAGGAAAGAGATTGAGCATGTTGGGGAAGAAATTTCCCCACTGGTTTTTCATTTTGAAGAACCGGAGGGGTTAAAAGAAGATGTTATTGAAGATCAATTCCACCTATCTCAACCATTACTATAGGAGATAGATTAAAGATCATTTCTACTAATTTAAAAGAGGGTGATCGTATGAATTCAGCTAAATTTTGGAGAAAATGGGTTGAAATTGAAATGGAACATGATCTTATAATTCCATAGAAAGTAGAAGATAATTAACCTTTATACCACCCTCTAAAATTTTAAGTTGAAGAAACCACCCAAGTGGTATAATTAGAAATAAGACTGAAGGAGCCTTACTACATACCTCTATTAAGTAAATATAAAATCTTAGAGGAACATAACATGGAAGAAGTGACTAAACTAAAACTAGCTCAGGGAGGTGATATTTTCATGAAATCTATTTTTTCAGATTTCATTCAATCTAATTTGAGTATCACTCATTATGATTTTGAATTTTTATATTCGTCCAATACTTATATCACATTGGAGGAAGATGAATAAGAAGAAAATGCATTTATCAAGGAACTCTTGGAGATCCCTGAGGACTCCGATCATCTACTAGAAGGAGTATTAGATGAGATCCAAGTGGCTATGCCAGAGAACCAAATATACATATTTCCCACCATAAATAGGGATGATTTTGAAATTAATACATCAAATTAAAAAAATTAATCTCCATTTGATTATTATTTTCATGCATCATATCTAGAGAAACCATTGGAATTTGAGGAAGACATTGCACAAGTAGCAAATGAAGAGGAGGAGGATTCATACTTCATCCTATCTTAACCATGAAAGCAGTACCACATTTTGGAGGGGTAGATTTAGGGTAATCTTTAGATGGAATTTCCCTTAATAATAAAAAAGAACTATGGGAAGGGATGAAAAACATGTGGTGGTTCATGTCCAAGAAGATCCAACCACCATTGGATTATAGATAACAGCTGGTACTACCCTCTAGAGGCCGAAAAAGAAGCCAGGGTCTACTTGGTGTATCATACCAAGAATTATCATTTACTTTTTTTTCTAGTACCATCATTCTGAATGTTAGAAAATTATATTTTAAATTCAATCTTAAGAATTAATCTAGCTTACAGCCTACTAGATCCTATATTTTTTTATCTTTAATGACATTATCCTTTCAATTAATTGATTAATTCTCCTTTTTAGGTTCATTATAGCATAAGGGAACCCCCAAAAAATAACCAAGATTCACTTCAAAATGGATTTCAATTTTATGGTTTAACTTTGAAAATCCTTAAATTGTTTAGTGATTTAAACTAGAATTGAATTCCCACACATGAATTATGTTTTACTTGACATATCTAGGAGACATGAGTTTATTAAGAATCCAGTGATTCCATGTTTTAGAGTTCAATTTTAATCAGATTGAATGAGTAAAATGGATAATTGGATGATTAATGTGTAGCACGAATATTGAAATGAGGACACAGGATTGATGGAATTTACGGATTCATGTAAATGAAATTTCCCTAACTTTTTTGTGATTTTAATTTCTAAAATTCATGTTAATTAAATGATTATTATTAATCATTCCATGAGTTAATTTCCAAAATCATATTCCCATTCCTGAGAGGTGTGTTAGACCTAATATTTTCTATTTTATCTTGAGTATATTTCTTGAGTGATCTTGAGATATGCCACCTACCAGAACTTGAATTGAAAATTATCAAAGATATGATTTTGAAAAAACACATTTAAATTGACTGAGGCACTACTTTTTCTAGAAACACATTTAATTTATATGCACCCTTATATTTACCCTTCATTATCCTATATGTTCTTTTAGTTTACTGATAGGATTAAGCCACATTACAAGCTAATTTTTCCTTACCTACCCACAATTTTAGAACTTTTTCATATATTTTTCATGTTTGGGTGTGGGGAAAGACCTATCTTGTACATTCATTGGGATGTGTATCATTTAAGGGTGGTGTGTGGTGTGCATCATTATTTTGGGCAGTGTATTATTAAAAAATTGGGCATGAGTCATCATTTCATTATGCTTATTTCACATCGTCAAGTTATGCTTAAAAAATTCAAAAAATAAGGAATAAATTTAGTTATGTATTTCTGGTTCATTAGTTAAAAAGGAAATAACATGGATGAAATCATTCTTTGTAATAATTTATTAACCAATTTCACATGTCATAAAAAGGTGTTGATGTTGTGTTTCACATTCTCAAGGGAATTTGAGTGAGTGTCATCCCATGTTTTCACTTGATTAATAATGAATTATACTTAATATTAAAACCTCCTAATTATGGACTTAAATTATCTCAATTATTCACCCACCAACCCTAATCCATAGAGTCATTTGAACCGTTATTTCAAGTCATCATGATTTTATGTGCATCTTGTCTTTACAAAGTAGAGAAAGTAGTTTCTATACAATAATATGGATAAGGAGATTGTTGTCATGATATTATCTTAAATTCACTTTAATTGTATCATGAGTGATGAGAGAAAAGATTCAAAAGGGAGATACATCAAGATTTGGAATTTTTAATAATAATAAATTGAGAAGTATGAATGAATGAAAGGAGAAGTTGTGTCATTTTTAAATGGGGAAAAGTAAAACGCATGAATTGATTGTTTCTTGGAAAAATGAGAAAATAAATTGATATTTTTCTTGTGGAACATGAAAATATGAGTGGACATTGATAATTTTTTGATTTTAATTCTTTGAAATTTGAATATTGGTAAAATTGGTTCCCTTTGAATTCCATGTTAAAATCTTAGGCTTGAGGAAAATAGTAGTTAAATTGTGGGGGAATTGATTGAGATAATATTTTAATCATTGTTTTATGTAATTAAGTGATTTAGTCACTAAAAAGTTATCAAGATGTGTTATTTACATCATTTCTGGAGTTATAAGGTGTTTTGTGCTTAAATGTGAAAACTGCTTAATTTGGAAATATAGAACGATTTTAATATCCCTTGTAATTCCTGATTATCATTTAAAATATAAATCCAATGGATTTGATTCATTTTTCTTTGTATTATTGGATTTATTTTATTAATATTTTTTTTTCAGGATCAGGAGATAATCTGACCATCTACCGACCTAAAAAATTCAAAAATTGTTGGAGAAATATTATGGTGACTACTTGGACCACACCTCAATGAATTGATCATAAATCAGTGAAAACATATCCAATTGTGGTGAGTCAAATTGGAATGGAAATAAAATTCAATGTGGTGTTTGGATGTTTAAGATTATGAAAATTTTAATCCACTAATCTAGCCCATCGAATTTAATATTTTGGGGAAAAATAGGAAACATTCACCTAGAATAAAATCTCGAAGTTAATTGGCCATATCTCTTACTACAAAGTGATGATCAATATGAATTGTTTTGAATAAGAGTAAAAGATGTTTTCTAACATAGTTCATTAATAAACCTAGACAAGATGCATCTATTAAACTGGATTACCATGAAGATTCATTCGATGGAAAAAATCTAAAGGAAATCATAAATATATATTTTGTATATCTGAAATTTGAAGACTGAAGGATGGAAACCCTTGGCCTATATGAGTAGTAGTTCAACCATGTTGAAAAAGGAATCCCACACCACCATTGGAAAGGATTTATAGTGTATTGATGATGGCTTATGAATTTTTTTTTCTTTTTATTTTAGATTTCTTTTACATGTAACACATTTATTTTTTTATTAAAGTGTTTGTCATTTCTTATTCCATCATTATAAGTCTTAAAACACTAATTATCTCATTCCTTATATTCCATATCTACATCATGATATACAATCACTTTTTAATGGCAAGTGACTGACTTGAGTCTTGGCCCTGGGGGAGTTTTCACAGTGGTTTTAATTATTTCACTTTAAATTCTAAATGTTTTAAATCTATTTGTGGTGGAGGTGGGAATATTTCACGTGTGTGGAGGTCGTCCACATTGATTCTAAATCCAAATCCATTTCATTCCATTGATTAATTCATTTTCCCTCCCTTATCTTAGGAATACTCTTCATACAATAGAGTTGGGGTTTCTATAAGGGATGAAACGACATAAGGTGGAGCCAGGTCTTTTTGGGATAATTTTTATGGTTGAGGTGTTACCCTATTTGATTGTTAGAGGTGGTGTGGTTTGGTGTGCTGGATTCATACTAAAATCACACACTCAATATATCATGTGAAATTAATTCATTAATGAGGTTCTAACAAATGAATTATCAAATTGAATTTAAAAAATATATAACGGATGAACCTATGTTATCCAACCATAAGGGCAAGTTCTTTCTTTCTAATCTGTATTTTTTTAGCATCTGCATTTAGATTTAAATTTTTCATTTCATTATTTTAATTACATGTTTTATAAATCCAAATATAATAATTTTA
The DNA here is from genome assembly GCA_963277665.1 of Viscum album. Taxonomy (NCBI): domain Eukaryota; kingdom Viridiplantae; phylum Streptophyta; class Magnoliopsida; order Santalales; family Viscaceae; genus Viscum; species Viscum album. The sequence continues at coordinate 33,698,717 of OY728119.1, read as the reverse complement.
TATAAATAATTAGTTTAGGTAAATTAGAAATTAGTTTTTTAACCAACTACAACACTCTTTAAGTGAGACAACCCTGGTCAACCACAATGTTCAACTAGGAAAACCAGAAATTTTCTTTTGACACACCCTGAGATAGGTGTGCATCAATATTTTCATAAGAAATTTATTCTTAACCAATAATATTATAATAGATGAATAATCACATTGAAGGTCAAATTCTAATATCATAATGGGGGAATGCGTAATGCCAGACATCATTGCTACACCATTAATGCCTCATACTAAGATCATACATAATCATACTATAAATTCCTTTTACTAACACACTAATTTGCCTCATTAGAACTTCTGATGTATCGAGAGGCTATAACAGGCCTCACACATATCTTTCCAAATCAAATTCATAACTCAAGGTAATTCATAATTACAGACATCATAATAATTTTATCAATGACTTGTTCTAAGATAATATTTTGTATCATGAGACCTAACTATGCATCGAGAGTCTAGAGTGGGACTTAACCCTCACATAATAAGTCCAATGCAGTCCTCATATGTTTAATAAAAATATATATTTAAATAAAAGTGTCTCATACAACTTTTATTTATTTTAATCATAATTATATATGAAAAAATATTCATTGATAAATTCTTTAGTTACCTAATATTTAAACTATCCATAGTGTCCCATACCACTTTGAAAATTATAATTCATAATCCATATAATATAATAAAATGTTAATCTCATACTAGAAATAAATCTCTCTATTTGTAATGTACAGACAAGAAGTATAATGAAATAAATAAATTATTTATTTTTAAAAGGTAATGAATTTCAATTATATATTAGACGTTAGCCATAACTCACTATGAATGACATACCATGAGGGGAGAACCTAGTTTCTCGCATGAAATGATAGCTTTCACACATAAAATAATAACTTATTTCTTCTTTTCACATAAAATGATAACTACTTTCGTTTTAAAACTAGGTTACTCGTAACCATATACCATAAAATGATACATTGTAACATTGTATATATATTTCGAAATAAGGGATTGAAACTTTTTAATAAAAAAAGGACACACACATGCACACACACACACACACACACATATATATATATATATGAAATAATAGCAGCAACATCAATATAATAAACCCTTTAAAAAATTTTGGGCTCCCAATTATGAAGTAGGGTTTTGTTATTATTCACCAATAAAAACTAGAGATTATATTCAATTAGGTAAACTAGATTTGTAATTGAAAACATCCTTTTCAACATATATATATGTAAAATATGTAGATATTTATATATACTCTATTGTAAAACCAAAATAACCTGATAAAATAGAAATCCTTATGTTTTAATTCTAAAAAATAAAATATATAGAACCAATTACATTTACTCGCATATATATATATATGTAATTCTTATCGGATAAAAATTATTTATCCTTTACAAACCATTGGCCTTATAAATAACCATTTAATTCAAAATGATTATAACATGAAAATAAACATTTAATACTTATATATATACATGTTATTTTGAATTTATAATGCACATCATTACGGAATAAATTATTGTTTTATAAAAACTCTAATAAATGAGAACACAACTTGGTAGAGATTATGTGAAATCAAATTTTAAAACATAAAAATTGTTAAAAACATGTATATAAGTGGATTAATCATTTTTGAAACGTACATAGAATTCATATCCCATTATTATAAATTAAATTTAAATTTGATAAAACAAACATACACCCATACATTAATTGATTTAAAAATAATATACTTAGTTGGATAAACATACATATATATGTATGTATATACACCCTTAAGGATAAACATAAATTTTATAACTTAATAAATAAATAATTTGATCCCTCATAGTTTCATAGTACATAAACATTTTGTCGAATCAATAAATGTTAATAAATATTTATCATCAACAAATATTAAGTGAAATAGGTATATATATATATTTATATATATACAATTGTGTATAAAAATAATTGTGTATATATATATTAATGGAATCAATCATAATAAAATCAAATTCCTTAAAACATGAATTTAAAAAAATGATCTTCCATACAAATTTCTTAAAGCAAAAAATATATATATACAAATATATATTTGGGAATACACATACGTATATATATAAATATTGAAATTTTAAATGCACTACCGAATGAACCCCTATGATTATAAGATTATAGAAATAGATCATTTGAGTCAATATAACTTAACATATATAAAATTCTAATTAGACATATATGATTTTACATACATATATATATATATATTTGTGTGTCTGTGTGTGTGATAATCCTTGATGTATTATAATGGTAAAAAATTAAATACCATACTTAAATTCATAAGATTCAAATGATTAGAGGGAAATACCTTATAAGTTGAATAATACATCATCTTCATAAAAGAAATTCTTAAAAGTAATGATAGATAGATATGAATATACATTTTTTATTTACACATGTCTTTTAAAATAAAAAAATATAATGGATGCTAACATGATTTTCGATCAAAAGATGGTTTGAAGCTTCTAGAATTTTGAGCAGAACCAGAATTAGGGGCTTGGGGAGATGAGGGTTGAATGGTTTTGTGTTCAAAATGACATTCAATTATATAACATGATGATTTTAAACCATCCTTCAGAAGCTAGGATATTTTTAAAAAGAATAATTTTAAATCTGCAAATCATGTCCATTTATTGGTTTCAATTAATATTTTTTCATTCCCTTAAAAATTTTTATTATTACATATTATCAATCATTATTCATTGTTTTTTAAAAATTATTATTTATGTATTAATCATTAAAAACATTCGTTTTTTTATTTATACTGTTAATCTTATTTTTTTCATCACATCACCTTCCTATCTCACACTTATTTCATTTTTTTCTTCTATGTTAATCTTTAATTTTAATGTATTAATACTTTATCATACAATCATTCTCATAATTCCATTTTTTGTGTGTCATTACTCAACTATTTTTATTATATAATTTTATATAATGTTAAGATGTCTAGTTTTTTTCTTTTTTCCCACCATCTAGTTTATAATTTTTAAACATATATTAAATTAACACATCTTTTAAACTAAAATACCTATCATTATATTTATATATATATATATATATATCATGTAAGCCTCTATATATATAATTCTTTTTAATAACATAAATATATATATTTAAATCCAAACATGTATCTTTTTTTATAAGTATAATGTTTTTAATATATATGTCACGTTATGGTTTTAAAATGTGTATATATATAAATAATTTATTAATATAAATAATTCAAATTACATTTTTATTAAAAAAATAAATATAATTTGTGTTTTCATTATAATATAATAATTATATATATTTATAATTTTTAAATTTTATAAAAAACACAATATATTTCTTATATTTATTAAATATATTATCTTAAAAATTAATAATAATTTTTTAAAAAAATTTACCCTTAATTAATATTATTATTATTAACAAATCATAACATTTAGATTTTATTAATGTCAAAATACAATTTTATATAAATTAACATCAGATTAATGAAATGTATTGTTTATAATAATATATATATAAAATTAAATATTAAATCACACTTTTAAGTTAAAAATATATTTTATATTTTTAAAAAATATACATTTATTTGAAGTAGATGATTTTTATTGAAATTAATATTTTAGTTTTATAATTGTTTTTAAAAACCTTTCCTAATAAAAAAATTATTCAATACTTGATGAAATAAATTACTATTTAAATTTAATTGGGTGTTATGTTATTGACCATCAAAAGAATTGCATCCTTAGAATTAGTTAATTGGACTCTAAAACAAATTCTAGATTTTCATCTTCAGAATTGAGAAAAAACAAACACTGCTAAACTTCTAGACTCAAGAATTATATAATATCCAAAGTAGTCTAGACCATTCCACTGATACCGATTATAAAGCCCTGACCCCAGTTTCCCAGAGCTGGTGCTAAAATATGTTGTGTAATGTTTTTGGTTAAAAGAAACTATAACATCACACAACACATTACTCAAACAAAGACCTTTATCAATCTAGGTTTTGGGGAATTATTTACAATTATTAGATTTCCCCAAAACAACACAAAAATAAACTTTGATGAGCTGCCCCTACAAAGTAAAGAATTTCATTAATAAATATACACAACCTGTAGAAGAGAATTCAAAATGTAGGGTGATGATTTGTAATTCCAACATAGGGGTCTAAAAAACAATTACTGAATTCTATTTGAAGCATTTGTTTAAAATAAATATACACACAGAAATCATTTACTTGAAAATAAAATCAAATTTCTCATAGCATGTCATCATTATTTTTTGATATTTACTAAGACTAATTTTTAGAGAAGCCCATGCTCAACAAATTCTAATCTTATTTAAAATTTTCAAATAAAATGCTTTATAAAATATTCATGACCTTAAAAAAAATACATGTAATGGTACACATAAGTTAAACAATTACCATACCTAATTACATGAAACATATAAAGGGTGTAGATAAAAATTTTCCTATGAAATATTACTTGATTATAATAGCATGTAATAAAATATAAAATATTTTTTAAAACATAAATTAAAACCATGAATTGATAGATAAATTTATAATATTTATTTTATAGATTGTAAACCAACTATTAGTCCTTTATTAATGAATTTCAATATAAGTACCTACTTAAAAAAAACATTATACCATTTGCATTTGAAAATAAAAAAAAGGCTCATTAAAACCATACACATGTTCATAAGAAAATGATTCTTAACCATGGATATTATACGAGTCGAATAATGATATGGATGTTCAAATACTAATCACACAATTAGGGAATGCATAATGCCAGAAACCATAGCTACACCATCCAGGAATTGTGCCAAGAACATATCTAATCATATAGTCAAGGCCATATACAAAGACACTAGTTTGTCTCATTAGACATATCGATGCATCAAGAGGCTATATTGGGCCTCATTTGTCACTTACTAAGTCCAATGCATACCTTGAAGTAATGAATATTTCCAAAAATCATAATCATTTTGTGAAGGTCTCATGGAAAGACACTATTTTGTCTCATGAGTCCAACTAATGCATTGAGAGGCTATAGTAGGCCTCACCCATCACATAATAAGAACAACGCATTTCCCATGTGTCTAATAAAAATAGGAATTTAAATCAAATTTTCTCATACCACGTTGATTAAATTGAATCTTAATCATAGACAAAAATAAATTCATTGAAAAATTCTTGAGTTATATAATCTTTAAACTATCCGAAGTGTCCCATACCATACAATATATAATATTTTTATTAATGATATTTTAAAGAAAAAGTTGGAAACCATGTATGTTTATAAATAGAATATCATCCAACTATATAAGTAATGGAAGACTCTTTGAACTATACTTTAAGACTTTTAAAAACCTTACCTCTGTAGAGACTCTATTATTGATCGTTGACCTTGGAATATAGATATTCTTGGTGGAGTTCTTTGGTTTTATTAACCACCTTGTCCAAGGTTTGAATAAACTCCTCCACAAAGATCATCTTTTCGTAGTTTCCCAGCTCACCTATGATGTGTTGGAAACTAAATCATGCTCTAAGGGTTCTTCATTGAAAATAATAATATGATCCCAATAATCACACTATTCCATTTACAACTCAGATATACATCTAACCTAAGCATCTCCTTTTATGCATGTACCTGATCCATAACAGATGCATCACCTACTTGAGATTGTTTCTCCTAGTGAGTCCCCGACTCCACATTCTTGTCAGGGCCATTATGCTCATTCTTGAGGTTATTGTCCCTGCCAAATAGAAAAATTTCACTTTTATAGATGTTCTTATAACTAGGGGCTAGGAAAATTAGAATATTACTTACATCTTTGTGTACTTGGGGAGTGTTTTATAAATCCATATAAGTCTATGATAATGTTCTTTCTATTCACCGATGAGTGTCTCAAATAATACTCTTCAATTTTCAATTCCTTGGACTCTACCGACTTCGAGGTAAAATCCCAAAACTCTTTATTGTGTTCCAGCCCCATAAAAGGGACCTCATATTGAGTTGTCTCCACATCAGTCCAATCATCAGGTGCATTACTGTCCCCATCACCCAAAACTACAAACTGATTATTGGAGCTAATTCCTCTGAGACATGCCTTAAGGCCATCCTGCATACTGGCATACACAAACATGGAGTAAGATGGGGCTTTTGATATGAAAGTGTTCATGTACAGTGGACCCAAGACACTCACCTCTTCATACCCCCTGAACCTTATCATGTTTGAGTTCCCACCTCCCACACATGCCACTCCTGTATTTTGTTTACAGTTATCTCAATAACAATAACATTATCTATCTCAATAGGTGAATCACATATTAAAAAATTATGGATTCCCAGAATACATGTTTTCTTAGGCCCTGAAGAATTCTGCATCCCATTTGGGACACACAAGTACTAAATGAGGCACACGAAGATGTCTGCAACTGTTGGGTTGGCCCCCCACTTCCTGGCCTCGCAAAGGGTGTTCACGGTAGTATCGGTCTGCAAGTGAAAATTAGAGGGAGGAATGGTCTCATACATTAAGGTTACAAGGTTCTTCACCTTGGAGTGTATCGATGGAACCTTTCCATCATCAAATCCACCCCCTCCATTGAGGGTTTTCTTGGATGAAACTACACCCTCGCCAACATACTGAATCCAAGTGCCCATGATGACCATATATACCGAAATAATCAGTCCAGGTTTCATAGCATACCTACTGGTTCTAGAGGAGTTCACCTTCAATCTCAATGATAATGTATAGGGACCTTTGACACATCAACTTCAACACAGATCCCCAAATAGGCTAGATATAATACAACCTTGGTGTGAGAATCAGAGCACAGGTAGTGCCCCTACGATGATTCCAATCAACCAGAGAATTTCTAGACTCGGTAAATGTATAGGGAGAACAGGGAAAGAAATCCAATGCACAGATATTTGAGAGTCTCACATCAGGTGGAAGTCAAAGGACTACTAGAAGAGGGAAAATAGAAACCCTCCATACATAATAAAGCAGAATTCAAAGCCAAAAACATTGTCATATTCGATCGAGAAATGGATTTTAATATGCTTCGCATCTAGAAGACCAACAATCACATGGTCCTTTAGTTTCCAAGAAGAGTGAACAAACCTGTCAAAAGAATAAACAGATGGACATTTCAATCCAAATCAGGCCACCAGAGCGAGCTTCAAGAGCGTTGAAGCTTCTGTGAACTCCAATAAAAAAATGGGAGCCATATAACTACCTTCGTTCAATATTTGACCTTACGGATATCTTCAATTAAAGGAAAGAAATTCAGGGGAGACAGGTTAGTGAAGGGGGATAATATGGGGTTACAAGAAGGAAGCATCTTCAAAGAAGGATCATCTCCCTCCTTGGCTACGGATAACCGAGGAGGTGTGGTGGTGCTGCAGCCATGGCCTACTCCATCAAGGAGATGGGATGTGAGAGGGAAGGTTTGAGAATCCAAAGTGTCCCATACCACTTGAAAATATTTAATTCTTAATCCATATAAAATCATTCAAGGTAAACATTATACTAGAAATAAGTCTATCTTTGTAATGAAGAAAATAAGAATTATAATGAAATAAATACATACATTCTCTATAAAATGCATTGAATGTCTTTTATTAATTATATATTTTCCATACATAACTACGCATCATAAACCAAGAATGGATAATTTATTTTTACACATGAAATGATAGAATCAACAAAAAAATAATTACTTGTATAGTCTTTTGACATAAAATTATAAATATTTTCATTTAAAAAATCAGTTACTCATAATCATATACCATAAATTGATACATTCTACCTTTTTATATTGATTTGGATATAAAGGACTAACCCTTCTTAATAATGAAAAGGATATACACAAATGTATATATATGAAACAATAACTTCAATATCAAAATAATAAACCCTTTTTAAATTTTAAGGCTCTTAATAACTAAACATGGGTTTATTATTGTTCACCATCAAAAATCAAATAATATATTCACTTTGGAAAACATGTTTTTTAATTGAAAACATCCTTTCCAACATATATACATATAAACATAGAATATGTACATATTTATATGTATTCCATGGTAGTACCAAAATCGTTTGATAAAACATTAATCCTTATGTTTTATTTTTTAAAAATAAAAAACAAAGAAACATTTTCATTTACTCACATCTGGATAAATCTGTATATATATATATGTGTGTGTGTGTGTGTGTTTATATATATAAATGTTCAAAATTTTTATCGGTTGAAAATAGTTTATCCTTTAAAAACCACACATCTTAGAAATAAAAAAATAATTCAAAACCCTTGTCACATGAAAATAAACATTTCATACTTATATATTTATATACATATGCATATACAGGTGACATTGAATTTATAATGCCCATCATTGTAAAATAAATTCTGGTTTTAGAAAAACATCGATAAATGAGAATATACCTTGGAAGAGTTGATGTGAAATCAAATTTTAAAACCAAAACATTGTTAAAAACATGTATATAAGTGGAATAATGGTTTTGGAAACGTGTATAGAATTAATATTTCAATATTATAAATTAAATTAAAATATGATAAAATAAATATACAGTTATACATGAATTGTTCTAAAAATAATACACTCAGCTGGATAGTTATACATATATATACATATATATATTTTTATGTATATACACTGTTATGAATAAATCATAAATTGTATAAATTAATAAATAAATAATTTGAACCATTATAGAATCATAGTACAAAAAAGGTTTGTTAAATCAATAAAGCATAATAAATATTTATCATAAAAACATATTAGGTGAAATATATGTATATATACATACAATTTTTTGTAAAAAATTATTTTATATAAGTATTGATGGATTCAAGCATAAACAAATTCAATCCCTAACAACCATAATTTAAAACAAGGATCTTCCATAAAAATATCTTAAACCAAACAAGATATATATATATACATATACATATATACATATATATATTTCTGCATATGCCTATGTATACATATAAGTCTTCAGTTTCAAATGAAAAACAAAATGAACCATTAAAATAATAATACTTCAGAAATAAATCCTTTCAGTTATGAAAATTTATCATATATATAGTTTTAATTAGAATGATATGATTTCAAATATTTAAATATATATATATACATAGATAAATGTATATGTAAATCCTTACAGTAGTATAATGGTTCATAATTAAAAACCTTAGATAAATTCATAATATTTGAAAGATTATAGGGAAATCCCTTATAATTTTATTAAAAATTCATATTCATAAAAAATCTTAAAATAAAAGAGTGATAAGTATGCATATATATTTTCTATATAAACGTCTTATTAAATCAGAAATATAATGAACCCTTACCTAATTTTAGATCAAATTATGGATTGAAGATTCTAAAATTTTGAGCAAAATGAGATTGAGGGACTCGGGGAGACCAGGGTCCGATGTTTTAGATTGAAAATATGACATTTAATTATATAAAAAGACGATTTAAATCATTTATTGAACGCAATTTTTTTAAAAGAATAATTTTAGTGTTGAAAATCTTGTTGGTTTTTTGGCTTGCATTAAAAAAAATTGAGTTCCCATTAAATTTGTTATTATTACATGTTATCAACCAAAATTAATTATTTTATTCAATATTATTATTTATGTTCAAATCATTTAAAATTTTATTCATATTATATGAATGGCGTTACATGTTTTTTTCCATCACGTCACTTTCTTTTCTAACAGTTATTTCATTTTTGTCTCTTCTCTCTTAATCATTACTATTAATATATTATTATTTTATCATATAGTCTTTCCCATTTTTCAAATTTTTGTTCATTGTGATTAAACTATTATTATTATATCATTTTATATAATGTTAACATGTGTTGTTTTTATCGTTATTCCATAATCTAATTTAGCATTATTTAAGATATATTAAAATAAATCAATTTTTGAACATTAAAACAACATATATATATATATCTTTCAAGAGTTTATATATATATAATTTTTATTATTATCACAATTATATATATTTTAAACGAAATGTGTATATTTTATTATACTGGTAAAAAATTTTTAAATAAACAAATATATATATATATATATATATCACATTGGGGTTTTTAAATGTGTATATATATAATTATGTTTTTTAATATATTAAAATTACATTTTTATTTAAAATATAAATATAATCTGAGTTTTTTCATAATATAATAATTATATAAATTTATTACTTATACATTTTAATAAAAAAACATAATATATTTTATATATTTATGAAATATATTATCTTAAAAATAATAATAATTATGTTCTGAAAACATTTATACCCTTAATTAATATTATTATTATTAACAAATCATAACATTAATATTTTATTAATGTCAAAATAATATTCAAATAAATTAATAGAACATTCAAAAATATTGTTTGTAATAATATATAAAAAAAATTTACTATTAAATCATACTTTTAAATTAAGAATATATTTTAACTTATTAAAAAAAGACATCAATTTAAATTAGATAACATTTTTTGAAAATAATATTTTATTTTCAAAAACACTTTTGTCAAAACCTTACATGATAAAAAAATTATTTAATACTTGATTAAAATAATTTACTATTTAAATTTCATGGGGTGTTATGCTCATCAGCATGATATGTTATCAATGATATGGATTTATTATTATATAAAAACTGAATATATTTCTAAAAAACAATTTTTCTAGCTCTAAAATCTTTCTTAGCATAGTAATAAGAAAGCTAATCCGTACCTAAAATAACATCAAAATTTACTGTGGAAAAAAAAGTTTCTTAGTTAATATATTTCTACACATAAAAAAATAAATATTATTATAATTCAGTTTCCATTAATATTACCCTTGTAGTTTCTATTATATGATTGAGTTCCATTTCTTGAGGATAAATTTTCAATTTAACAAAACATTTCTAAAATATAAAGGAATGTATAGACCCCATATCAAAAATGACATTAGCATAATCTGAGTAATAAACAATGTACTTGATACCACTTTATTGGATGGGCTAACATCTACTAATGTAGTTGAAAAGGATTTCACCACACCGTTTTAATTATATTCTCTTGGTTTCCCTTCATTCATATCCTTCTTTGAATATGAATGTATATAATTCCCCAACCCACCACATTTAAATCACTTTATAGTTTTCTTATTAGAATTTAAATTACAAACATTTTGCTTTTTTTCATTGTAATTGATATCCATATATCTAATCTTATAACATCAGAATCACTTCATAGATTTATTAATGAATTCTAGGGATTACTATTTACAACACAATTCACAAAATAGAAACTATATTTTATGACATTCAAATTTATTTGATTGGTTCTTACCAATTTCTTAACATCTAAAAAATCTACTTAATCCCATAAAATACATGATCATTTGAAAACTCTATGTATATCCTATAATCACATATAAATAGTTTATAATAAATTTTTATTTCATGGGAATCTAATTCTTTTCAATATCTTGGATTCAATCCAGAGTAAAAATGATTGATTTTACTATGAAGATCAGGAATAATATATGGAGCGTACATTTCCTATCGAGTTAATTTTTCTTCATACACAACCATTGAATATTCATCATTTTGTTTAAATTATAGGAATTTCTTAACCATCCTATGTCAAACCTCCTATGGAAAATTGTTTTTAATGAAAATATTCTTAAATTCATCTGATTCCAAGGGATCAGTCTCTTATCTTTCCTTGAAATTCTTGATCATTGACCATCATTAGTTAGCTTCACCTTAAAAATGAAAAATATCATGGGTAAATTTTTTATTATTTGAAAACCAAATGATATATAGAATATTTTCAAGAACTTTAATCCACCATTCATCTACCATGGGGTCAGAAGATCCACTAAATGTAGGAGGGTGTTTCCTCTTAAAAGGTTCCACTATGGTCATGATCCTTTTTATTAGCTCTTTCTATTTTGCTTCATAGAGGAATACACCATTTATATCCTATTTAAAATGATCCAATGACAACAAAAACTTCTCAGTTACAATTACCATCATTCCATGTTGTTGATTGGGAAGGATATCATGCTCTTGATGCCTTTATACTTTAGCTTCCCTATTTCTTCTATAGAAAACCATTATGAATAAACATGGTATATAAAAAGAATCATTATAATCTTAAAATTTTAATTTATTTAAACATAAAAATAAAGTCAAAAATCAATTATGGTATTATATTAACATTATCATAACCTCTATAGTTATATAAATTGTGCTCCATTTGAAACTATAATGACCCAACCTTAAACAATAGATATTCTAAATATTTTAAAACTAGTAATCACATTTTTTCCAAAAACTATGTTATTTTTATAGTTTTATAGAATTAGTAAAAAACATTAAGGTAAACCCATAAATTAAATGTGTTAACATTTAATTAGTATCTGTTTTCCAATAAAACATGTCATTAATATAAAACAATGGTTTTCTTTATAAAACGTCTTGACAATATTCCCTTCATCTCATCCTTATCCGAAATCTTTCCAATGCCTTATGAGAATTTTTTTCAAAATTTTGGACAAAAACAATTAGTACATAAAATAATGGAATGAAACCATCAGTCAATGAATATTTATAAAACGATTGAGTCATTTTCTCCAAGATATAATCCTCACCCTAAAAAGTGACAAATAAATAATTTTTTAAAACATGAGATTTCAATAAAATATATAAAACACAAATAAACAATTTAGGTAAATTTTTGTAATAATTTTGTTATCATACTTACTTATCATTATAACCCTCTTAGGTACCATATGATTTGTAACCCCCATGTCTACCATAAAATAACCCTTATTTTTATAGTTGGGTGTGACCAACACTATTACACTTTGAAGAACCATTATGGTCAATTATAACATAAAAAAAATTGAATTAGAGGTATATCATGAACCCACCTATATTTGGTTTATGACATTACCACCCTTCATTATAAACAGTTTCCACGAACCATAATATAATCATTAAACAATAATACTTGCATCATAAATATAACTACATGAGGAAACTTACTTATTTTAAAGGAATAATACCCACATACAAAGGAAAGAAATTGCAATGAAAATAAATATGTAATATTATAATAGAGGCTAAAAAATTTTAAGGTGTCATAGAAATAGTAAAAACCTCTCACTCCATAAAATATATAAAAAAATTCATATTGAATTTTGTCAAAATAGATATTAGAGATGATTTTTAACGGAATGTCCCATACCTTGAGTCTAAATCATCGTGTACATTCTTTATATTCCTGAATAATAAAATTAGGATAATTATTTATTTTATTGAAACCTTAATTCCTTTTTATCATTTTTTTTATATAACTTATTAGCATGTTATATCGACTACTTAATTATATATGTTCATGTTTGATGTTTTGATGATATTTGTAAATTGAGTCCACAATGTCTATGTTATGATCTCTATAGTCAAAGTGTTCATTGGTACGTAAAAAATAGAATAATAATAATTGTATAATTATTATTTTTATATAAATTATACCTTGAAATCTTTTAATTAAATATGGATAATAAAAATAAATTATGTTACAGTCGTGGAGACGGTTGACCTAAAGCACACAAAAGTAACATTTTCATTTTTTAATGAACATTGTGGAAAGACTGTAAGTATTATATTATATTTACAGAAATATAATAATATAATTATTAAAATATTAGTAATTTAAGTATACTTATATATATATAATCCATGTAATGTGGGGATGAAAAAATCATCACATCGCTTCATAGAGGTGATAGTTCAAACATACGCACGAACGACATTATCATTTTTTATGCATGGAAGACTAAGAAACAAAACTATATATTTTCATTACATAATGATAAATATTTCATGAATATAATATATAGACATTAATTCCAGTATTATAACCAGTATTGTGTGTGTTTAATGAAAAATGAATTACAACAGTTCGTGAGGCGATAGTCTCCCATAGAAATGGATGATGAATTTTTTCACATTTGATGGAAGAAGAAATAGATATGGGTCATGAAAAAAATATCGTATTAGTATATAGAGTATATTTTAGTAATTATTTTATCATGGTAAAATAATATTTTAAGGATGTGGAAGAAGAAACAAAAAAAATACTAGATTAAAAACGATACATCTTCTTTGGAAACCTCCTTTTTTAAAACCATAGGACCACTAAGATTGGTGTTCTTACTAAATTTAGGCCTTTATAAAGTGGTTACATTATCTAGGATGTTATTTATAATGTTATTTGATGAAAAAAATATGTTTTAAAGTGTAAATAAATGATAATAGGTTTTTAATAGGAGAGGGTACGTGCACTATTGGATTTTCTCAAAATATTAAATTTATTTAAATTTATTTTCCATTTAAAATCTATAAAAATTGGGTTATTTCAATTTTAGGATGATTATGGGCAAAAATAATCACACAAAATAATTTATGGACACGTTTAGGTTGCATTATTACATTAATCATTTAGTTATAATCATAAGTTAATCTCATTTACTCTTATTGGGACAACCTGGATTTTTACTCTTTAATAGTTAATATAGTTACAATAAAATTACAAAATACTATTAAATGTTTCATTATTTACATTCTCAATCTTTTACTAATCCATTTAATTAAATTTAATTTTTTTGGAATTTTATATCATGTAAAAATGTATTAGAAAATTTAAAATGTCTTTAATATCAATTTTAACACAATTCATCACTTTGACATTTAAAAATATTAAAACAATAATACAGCTTCGAAAAAATATTATAATACACCCCCAATATGTCAAAATCATATTCAAAATTCATATATGACATTAATGGTCTCCAATTAATTTATTTTAAAATCATTAATATCATTTATTTGAAATTTACAATAGAAAAATAATTATTGCGTCACTATTGTATTACTATTTAAGGTAATTATTTTGTCACTAAATATTATTACAAAATTATCATAACATTGATAAATAATTTAAATTTTAAATTACTATTTATATTAAAATATAAATTCTAGATTACTCTATATTCAAAATGAAATAGCTATTAAAAATATGAGTGTGATATCTTAGAATTTTCGGTAAACATAATATCATAAATATCAAACTCTCTTTTATGTGAATTAAAAAGGTTATAATTTAGATACTTGTACAATTAGGGTTGACGATAACTCATCAAATGAAATTGGGACCAGTTTTAGGGTCATTTTCTAGTCCTTATCATTTTATTTTCACCCTTAATTACCTGATTTACCCTTTTCTATGGCAATAAAAATAAGTACGGTTAATATACATATTTGAAAAAAAGAAAAAAAAACTATTTAATAAAATTAAAAATTGGATATGAAATAGGGAATAAATTTTTAAAAATTGAAAATAACAATTTAAAATATTTAATTTTGAATTACATCGGAAAAACACAATGAAAAACAGTTTTTTTATAAAAAATACACTTTTAAAACATAATTGTTTTTATTAAATTCAATTATAAAATCCATATTAAACTAAATACAAGAATTATTTAAAAAATGAACTAACTAAAATTTTAAAACTAATGTAAAGCAAAATTTGAAATAGTAAATACTTGAAAAATATAATTTATAATAAAAAGCAATATTTTTCACTATTCGTTGAAAATTTTATATTTTCTTAAATTTCTAAACAATTAATCGTTAGATAATATTTAAATATTGAATTTAATAATTAAATTATTTTTTTCAAATTAAAATTCTATAATTTAAAAATTATTCATTTAATAAATCTTATAAGAATATAACTAAAAAATTCAAGAGTACTATTAAGAAATTAAAATGATTTATTCTTTAATTACCTTAGTCATTATATTAATTTTTAATAATCCCATAGAATAATTTATGTATAATCAAATAATCCCTGATTTTTGATTTATGAAAACTTGTTGAGAAACAAATTTGTTTCAAATTTTAATTTCTTTTATATTCTATATCCACAAATATGATAGGGAATTAGATTCTTCTCTATAGATTTATGGATTATAAATGGGACATTATAACTAATGACTCTGTATAAATCTCATGGGTTTTTATATGTCATGACATATGATATCAGGATATTTCATTTGACTATAGTGATATAGCATAATATTAAAGCAGTGCATCATATATCCTTTATGATATATGTGTGAACCTCAAAATATGATTAATACATAAGGATTTTTATGTTGATTTTAATGATTTTTCACACATACATTATTTTCATATTTTTCATTAAAATTAGAAAAACCATATGTATACTAATAAAATTCATTGATTGTATTTTTATTCTTAAAGAATTATTGATTGTGCATACCGGGTTTATACAGAAAAACCTATACATCTATTCTAAGACTTGTTCTATATCGTTAAATATAATTTGGGAATCAAATATTCGTTATTTAAAATAAAAATTTTAATTGAAGAATTTTTTTTAAATTGTTCCTAAATTATTAAAAAAGAGATTTTTAAATTTTTATTAACATATAGAATATATATAAATTAATTAATTATAAATTTTTTATAATTAATTTATTAAATGATTATAGAAAATTTATTAACATTTTTTCAGTAATATTATGTTTTAATATTACAATACAAATAAAGCCTTTATAAAATGACATAATTATTAGATATAAAATTATTATTTGAAATTTATAAGTATAATTTATAATGGGGCTATAAATTATAAAAATAAGGGATCAAATGAAGTGCTTATGTTTAAAAAATTAAAAATTGTAAAAAATATTAAATTTTTTATGATTAAAATTAAAATGGGATTATATTGAATTAATTTAAACTATATAAAAGTTGTTCTGATAAATAATTTAAAAAATATTTATATAATATCAATTTAAATTATATTGATTATGTTAAATGATTACATAATATGAATATAAATATAAAAGTTTAATATTTTAGGAAATATTTTATTTTTAACCAAAAATTGCATAAGATGAATAATATAAAGGGAATATTATTGAAAATAAATAAAATGTTTTTATATTTATATAGTCATCAAATTTCCAAAATAAATTATGTTGTGTTTTTATTGTTAATTTATGAATAGTTTAGATATTAATATATTATATTTGGGAAAAAATAAAATTTTTCTATTTTTTTCATTTTCTATATTCAGGTTTATTATTTGTTTCTATAATTTGAATATTTGATGTTCATTAATTTATGTGAAAATTTTCTTCTTATATGTTGGCACATTGTGTTTAATATGACAACATGATATTTTTTAATTAAATTTAACTTGAGATCAGTTTATAATTAATTTTATTAGCTAGATTTAGTTGTTGAAAAAATTTATTTGCATTAGGTTTTTGAGTTATAATGGATTCGAGGTTCTATTGATTTATGTACTGCTTGGTAGAGGGAATATTTATCAGGATACCAACTGATCTGGAGTCTTGTTCCATGTTCAATAATGGTGGGGGTCGACTATCAATAGCTCTATGATTACGGAGAAAGAGATAATCAATTTCAAATACTTTTAAACCATTATATATAATTTTCAAGTACTTTATGCATGAGATGCATTTTTATATTTGTAAATATTTTTTTAATGTATTTTTGAGTGTGTAATACCATTGGGGTATTTTTAAATAGTGACTAAATAATATATATTGAACATATCAATTTAGTAGTTAGAATAAGTTATCAATAACTAAATCATTAGAAGCATATAGAAAAAGGGAATAACAAGGGATAACTTGGTGAGATTAAGACTAGTTCAAAATATCAAATGTTATATTCCTTCTCAATTAAACACTTTTCATGAACTCAATCATCATATTGGGTGGCTTAAACCAATATCGGGTTCCCCTATATTATGATTTGTAAGGTATGTTAGTAATGAGGTGACCCATTGAGTTTAGTGTTTTGTTCATTGCATTTCATTTGGGTCGTAATAAGATTTCAAGCCCTAAGAGTTTGGGTTAAAAATAATATTGGACTATTTATCCATATGATGGCAGGGAAAAATATGTGTCTCCTCAAACATTCAAGAGTAATATTAGATATAATTGGGATAATACCCTACTTAAAAAAGCTATAAGTTTCTCCCTAACTATGGTTTAATTTCTTTGTGAAATATTGATTTGTTCAACTAATGGTAATGATGAGTTTAAAAAATGGGTCATCATTTTAGTGGGAACAAAAATAATTATTATATTTACTATTTTTTAAACAATATTTCTCATCAAAAAATAATTCATTGTAAATATATGTATTCATCACTATTTAATAAACTAACATTGAGATCATCACTAAATAAAAGATAATCATACTCTAAGAAACTATAAATAATGATAATTTAATATGTATTATTATATAAGATAAATTCTACAAGTTATATAAACCAATTCTTGAGTAACTATGTGTTGTAGTATTTAAATATGTAAATCCAGATGATTGTGAGAAACATGTTTGTTTTCACTTAAATTTTGAAGGGAATATGATGTATGATGCCTTAATGGAACATTAATCACTACTCACATACTCAATACCACTGAGTATTTTTAATCAATAGGTGAAACTATATGATTTCATAAGGATTATTGTTATTAAGGAATTTATTTGGTTGTAATCTATGGTATAAGATGTGATAGATCTGGTTCTTTATTAGTAGTATGAGTAAGTAAAAGTTCAAATAGCAAGAAGAAAATCTGTTATAGAAACTGACAATGCTACTCCAATTATCTAGTCAAGGTTAATAAAACAAAAAGGTTTTATTAGGTAGGAGGAGTGATGTTTTAATACATTATAAATTTTTAATATAATAAAAGGGGTTTCGAAACTCGATGAAATTTTCATTCCATGAGGTGATCCAAGTAACTGTTACATAAATATGACACAATTTTAGATGACAATTAAAATCATCGTATCAAAATTCAAACACTATAACCTTAATGGATTAGTTTATTTTAATAATTAAAACACACTCAAATTATTTAATGAAAGATATTCATTATCTCACAATAAGGACTTCTTACATAGTAGACTTCATAAACATATCCCCCTTGATACAATTCTCCATTACATAAGGAAATATAAACATGAAAATTGTTGAGCGAATTTTATCTACAAGGTTAATAGTGGGAGACATAAATATAATATCATAAGTGATCACATGATAATAATTGTGATATAATATATTGACCATAACTTGTGAAATTTAGATCAAATCTATCATATATCTTAAATCATGAGGCATGTCTAAAATAAATTTCCTAACAAAATATTTGAATCATAAAAGTGTAGAATCAGAAATAATAAAAAATAAGACATGATTTAATATCATAATCATATTAAATTATCATAATATCTTAATCATAATCATATAAAATCATTTAATTAGTTTTTCCTGACTTCCAAGACAATCATAAAATATTGGATAATGTTTCATTTTGGATTGGGTTCACTCCTCATTATCTTTCCTTTCATGGATAAAAAAATCCTATATTGGATTGAGTTTACTCAGAATTCCCTTTAATGTTATCTCAATATATTTCAATCATTACACAATTGATTGAAGAGTTATATAATAATAGGAACACCCATAACATAATGGAAACCATTTATATTTATTCCATTAGTTCATAATTATATTTATCATTTCATCATAGCATAAACCATGAATGACAAATGGGTTTCATAAATATTTAGGCATCAAATAATCATTATCCAACAATATAATGAACCCAGATGTTGTCGTTAGATAATATCCCTAGGGAAACATGTGACTACTTAAAGGATGTTAACATAGATCTAGAAGCCTTTAATAAATGAGTTATAAATCTTATTCAAAAAATATTGAAAACAGTTATTTATTAAATTTTAAAAACTAACAATATGAATGTGATTTTAATAATAACAAAAATGGAAAATTTTAATGTAATATTCATAATGGATAACAATCATCGTTTTGGGGATAATTGTTTGTTCAATAAATGATAAGAATTTGTTTCATAGTTCTATAAAAAGTATAATATAACCCGTTCAGAATAGATTTAAAATATTCCATTTTAAACCACTTAAATAAAAGTAAAATATAGAGGAAAGTATCTTTACACAATCACTGGATAATAATTAAATATTACTGATTTATTTTAAGGAATATAAATATGGAAGAAAAATATTCCCCAAAAAAAGAAATAATCTTAGGTTTTCTAAAAAACATTATTACGTTCCTTTTAAAAAATGTAAAAAAATGGTATAGTAGTTGAAAATACAATAAATAACATGTTTATAAGAAAATATATGGTGTTCAAGATAGATAGAGTGTATTTAAGTTCTCGAATGGCGATTTAATCAATAAGAATCGAGGTTAAAAATGAGATAACAATCTCAACCCTTACCTCATGTTCGAAATTGCATCATACATGCTCATATATACAATACAATACAATATATTTATATTTTTAATAAATAAATATTATAACATTATTAATACTTATATTAATATATATGATTCCTTCATATTTTTCATATACCTACCTATTAATGATAATCTCTAAAAACCATGATTATGTGTGTTTACAATTTCACTTTTTAAGCATGTATTAGTTTGGAGATTCTAATACATTCACCTTGTTCATGAGTAGTAATTTCTAGAATCATAATAATCTGATAAATATCATATTAATATAATATATACACTTTTAAAATATCCCATGTAAGCCAATGATAAAAATTAATTACATCACTTCATGGAGGCAGTAGTTTGCACCTATACAATAGTGGTAATTTTATTTTTCAATAAATAGAACATATAAAAAAATTAATCTATTAAAATAATAATTATATAATTAATATAAAATATATTTACTAAATATATCAATATAACCCTTCAGAAGAGGTAGTTAATAAAAACAAAACATGTTGCTTCATGGAGACAGAAGTTTGGACACACACATGATCAATACTTTCATTTTCCATTGGATGGAAAGAATAGATAAAATGGATACACCATTAACATAAAATCATATATTTATTGTAAATATGTTTATTTAATTTTGATAATATGTTTACAAACTATTTTGAGGATGTAGATAATGAAACAATCTTAAAATAGATCGGTGAATACAATTAATTGTTCTTTTAGTATCTTTCTTTGGATTAGACTTTAAGCTCCACTTGTATGGACTTTTATTGAGACCAAGAACTAAAGTATTTTTAGATTAAATTAATGAATAGATTAGGTTTGATATTGAGTAATATAGATCTATCCAATTGATTGATTTAGTGTGGATAAGATGTGTCCTCTTATATGTGAAGGGAGTGGACACTTGTAAATTTTAAGAATATAAAAAAATAATACAATTAATCTCATGGAAAAGTGGCTCTGAAACATAAAATTCTAAAATATAATGTTCTATATTCCTTAATATAATCATCCTATAAAATTAAAGATAAATTATAATAATATTGTGATGCCTTATCCCTTGATTTTAAACATTATAATCCAGTTTTTACCTTTACCTTGTTGATTTTTTTATTATGGTAACTAATTTTTCTAAAAAAATGATGTTGAATTTATAATTTTTTTTTAAATGATGATTAAAATTTATTCATCCATTTTAAATGGTTATATTTTTTATAGAATCCTAAATTAATTTTAATACATTTGCTCAAAACATATAAAATTTATTTTTGAAAGAAATTTATTGTTAAACATAAAAGGAATTCATTATAATTAAATTTATTATAACAACCATTAGATGAATAAAAATTTATTTTATTTAATATAGTATCGAAAAATTTAAATATAATTATTAAAAAATTGTTATAAATTTTAATTATTATCGTAAAAACATAAAACAAAATTAAGAATAGTTGTCTAAAAAATTATATTTTTTACATTAAAAATATTTTATCTCAATTAACAACCATTTTATCACTAGTGTATGTATTATTATGAATTTTCATAAAATTATAATAAAAATATTCAATATATATAATACTAAAAATAATATAAATTAATATTCAAATAAAAGTTATATAAAAACAATTTTCTTAAACATAATATTTTCATTTAACAAAGAATTACAAGACTAACATTCCTTATGATTTATAGACTTTTTCTGAATGTAATTACATGATTTTAAAACTTTAATTTTATCTATTTTACTTAAATGCATATTAATTTTATTCATTATATACTTTTTATAAGGCATTATTCACTTATTTCTATTGATGCATACAATAGAAGCTATTGGTCACATAAAATAAATTAAAATGAGATATATTATTAAATATAAATGTGTTACATTCTGAAACATTTATAATAAGTTATCCCTTGTAATTTAATACTATAATTAAAAAATATTGGGATATTTATGCCTCATTACATCCTTAGGCACCCATGTAGCTTCCTCCAATTTATAGTTTCTCCATAAAACTTTGACTAAGTGAATGGTCTTAATCCAAAACACTTTATCTCTTTGATCTAAAATGTCCATGGGATGTTATTAAAAATAAATATCATGTAAATACCCAAAAAATATGACCTATATTTTTCTTTAAATAGATTTTATTTCTTTGATAGCTTGTGTTACACGTATCACCGAGTTTAAAGGAATTGCGATATAATATTATAATATTATTATTTAAACATGACCGATATAACATAGTAGTTAAATTGGTAGGTATTAATATGAATAAAACATTATGAAATTTATATAAATGTTATAATGAATATAAATTTACATATATTTTATTATTAATTATTTTCTAAATTTTAATGAAAATACATTTTCTTCATTCAAAATATGTTTCCTTCAAAAAATGGTTTTTTACTTTTTGTTATAAAATATTGTAATTTATTTTTTGGGAATTTTGAAACTTTATTTTAAAAAAAAACTAAATCATTTTATAAATCATAATATACTTTTTAATTTAAGGTGAAATTTTTGGATTTTCCAGAAATTATTATTTTTTCAGTGAATATTGAAAAATACTAATTTTTATTAAATAGTCATTTAATTTTAAAAAATTAACCTCCAATATTATTTAAATTTTATTTCTAATTAACATAACTATAATTTGGTTATATGAAATCAAATTAAGTAAATTTAAATCTTATATACATGTTACACCCTGAAATTTTAAAATAATATCATTAAGTTCGATAGAGTATTCAACACAAAACACAGATATTAAATTACCCAAGAAATATATAACCATTATAACCTTGACATTAAATCGGTAAATACTAATAGTTTTAAATAATTAATGATATATATATATATATATTAATTTATATTTCTGATAAATATTAATTATAGATAAATTATTAAGGAATAATCAATCATTTTTAGTAAGTAATTTAATTCTTCAAAAACATTATTTATTCAAAATTAATTGTTATTAATTTTTGTGATAAAATATTATAATTATTTTTTAGGAAATTTAGGAAATTTATTTTATAAAATTAAATTCATTTTTTAAATTATCATATTTGGAAGAAGATAGGGTGAAATGTTTGGATTTCTCTGAAAATATTGACATTTTTTTGAATAGTTAAAAATACTAATTTCTATATATATATCATTTCATTTCAATAAAATAAGTAATTTAAAAGTACCATTTTGTTATGAATAATACTTAAATTAATATAATTATTCATTAGTTATTTTTAACCCACTTTATTAAATTTCAATAAAAGCTATATTGTATTTTATTATAATATTTCTTTTGGGTTTAAAATCTAGATTTTTCTGAGAAACTGTTTTAAACTGCATAATTATTTTGATTTTTAGTAAATTAAAAAAATACGTATGATTAATTATTTATATGAAATTTAATGATTAAATAATAATAAATATTAATAAGTATTCATACTATAATTACTATTAGTCATAGAGTTAAGGTAAAATTATCTTTTTCATGGGAAATACACTTCTCAAAAACCTTCTTTTTCATCACATCTATGGGTTTATTTTTTAAAAATAAATTTTACAAATAAATGAATTACATTTCTTGATATATATTCAATATCGATAATTATGATACTTTTTATTATCTAATAAGGTAAAATTACTTTTCAAAAATAATTAATTATGAAAAAGTAATAAATCAATTACCATGGTTAATGTGAAAACATGTTTTCAGGGAGGAAGATGTTAAGATAAAATGATAACCGTTAAAATGAAATAGAAACTTTTATAAAATCTATTTTATTTACATAATTATACATTATCATGTTTATGGATCAATAATGTTCCATTTTGGGGCCTTGGTACATGTAAAAAACCTGGGTATCATTTTTCCTTTTCAAACATTAAATGTGTGCCACTCAACACACTTATAAAATGAAACCCACTATACCCTCATATTTATATATTAAAATAATTTATTATACTCCAATACCATCCCAAATTAAATCATAATATCTAAACCCATAACCTAGATCTCTTTTTATCATAA
This sequence comes from Viscum album, assembly GCA_963277665.1. Lineage (NCBI taxonomy): Eukaryota > Viridiplantae > Streptophyta > Magnoliopsida > Santalales > Viscaceae > Viscum > Viscum album. Next base: position 33,674,066 of record OY728119.1, on the reverse strand, counting down.
ATATAACCTAATAAGGATTTTGGTGCTAATCTATAGAGGTTGTCCGAACAAGAGGTGTCATGATAAACCTAATATATTTATATTACTTCTTCATCAAATTAGATAAATTATTCATAAAATAATTTTATGTAATAAAAAAGTATCTCCCATATAAAAAAACATATTATGTTAATAAAGTAACCTAAATTAATCTCATCTTTCATCAAATGGGACATGAACTCATCATTCATGTGTCTGACAGACTACAACCTTATGAACTAATATCACTCATTTTCGATCACCGCCTATCACATCTTGTAAAAATAATGTATTTAAATTATATATATATTTATATTATATTTTCAAAATATTTATACTTATGAAGATATAATAATAATAAAAATTCCTAACTTTCTATTTCCTGGGGGATATAATAACATCACTCATGTGTACAGAAGACTTCCACCTCACGAAGTGATGTCACTAATTTTTTCACAAATGATTTACATGAAAGGTAATAATGATAAATACAGTGAATATATATAAAATAGATGAAAAAATTAAGATATTAATGAATGATTTTTTATTATAAATAAATATTATATTAGTTTCTTTCTCATACAAAAAATAATAACACCATTCGTTCATAAGTGTGGACTACTAACTCTATTAAGCAATGTGATTCTTATTTCTTCACAAAAAATAGATGATATATATAATTATATTTAATTAATTAATATGATATTTATGATATAAATAATATGATATAAATATAAAATAATTCTTAAATTCTTTTCACAATGAAAGTTGAAAAATAGAATCATTAATCATATGTAAATATGGAATACCATCTCCACGATCGCAACATATTTAATTTTTAATGAACATATTTCATGATTTCATTTAAAATTGTGATTGATGAATAAAAATAATTAATATTTCATTATTTTTATTATTGTACGGATGTTTAAAAAATGACCACTTTGACCATGTACAACACACCGAAGTCATTTTGATATAGTGAATCAAATGTCCTAAAACAAAAGATGTGGAATTAACTTATTAAGTATTTATATATTCAATTAAAAAAATAAAATAACTAATTTATGTGTATATTATTAAGCTCAGAAATTATTTTTATGAAATAAAATAATTGAGATAATCTTATTATATATGGGTTAAAGGGAACAAATGGAATATATGAACTTGAGGATGGAGTTCTCTCTTCTCAGTTTTTTATTTCCATAAAACATATGTCATATTTACCACTAATTTTTATTTTGGGGTGTATATAATTCACATGAAATTATTTTTATATTATATTTATGAGAATTATTTTTATTTATTAATCCACGAGAGTGTCAATATATCATGAATTTTTGATCAAAATATTAGATAATCAATAATGTATTTTGGCTCAATTTATTTTCATTGAGGCATATTTTATTATTATGCAATAAATATTTTTTATATGGTGAATATTATTTCTTATTTACATAAAATAAAATAAATACACCATACATAAATGTATTATAGTGTTAATTTAAATTATTTCTTTCAAGGGTAATTAAATGGAAATTTACCAAGTGGTAATGAATTTCATAACACATTTTATTTTTTTTAGGTTATATTACTTTTTTATTGTATATGATGTTGTATGAATATTTTTGTAATTAATTTTGACAATATTAGGTTTTATTTACTCTTGTTTTTTGTGTATATTCATTTTATACATTTAATCAAAAAATTTATTCACTCTAAAATTCAGTAGTATTTTCTTAGAGGTTATTCAACTAAAATTCTCATTATTTGAGACATACATTTATGACTTGCACTGATATTTATATGTGATGTGTATATAATAACCTAGAAATGTTTCCAAAGTGTAAACTGATTTTTTGGAGTCTTATTTATTTTCGTATTTCTTATATCCAATGCTCATTTGGAAGAAATATTGTGATATTATTTTCCGAAACCACATATCTTTTATTATTCTATGGTTATGAATGTGGTTCACATGTTTAATTTCTTTTTATTCCTTTTTTGACAAAAGACACATCATTAAAGTCATTTACAAGTTATACTAGTCATTTATTTTCTTTTAGATTGGGTATATTTGTTACTTTTATATCCATATTTTTTATATTATTTTAAGAATGTCATTTTATAAAAAATTATAATTTAATAAATCAATTTTGTATAATATATTACAATATTTTAAAAGGTTTTAAAAGGAAATTTCTTAACTATTTTCTAGTACGAAATATTTTATTCCCTTTTTAATATTTTTTGAAAGTAATTTTTATTATTATCATGTATTAATTTAACAGGTTTTCACAATATTATGCCAAATATTTTACTTGAGGGTTTCATTATATAAATTCAAGGATATTTTCAAAGAAAAGGGTTTTAAAAATATTTTTTGAAATTAAAGTTTTTAATATTTATTTTCAAAATAAATAAGTTATTTATATAAATATTATATTTAATGAACTTTTAATGGTATTTCCTTTCACCATCATCAACAACCCTTTTTTACTTAATCTATATTGTTGATTTGTTAATGATACAATCATCATTCGTTCCCAGGATGGATTAGTATTTTTTTCAAAGTTATTAACATGGAACTAGTTTGTTTTCCAAGGGAATATCATGTTTCAAAGATATTTTTATGGTACCCATTTCTTTCCACAAGTTAATCAAGTTGTAAAAATAATACAGTTTGTTTCAATGAGTTTATGATGATTTAAATTCTTTATGTACTTTATTCATGATGTGGTTATTGAAGTTGTTTATAATGATGGGTGGTTTAATTATAAGACTAGGACATGTGGTCATATTATAATAAAATAATTAGTGTAAAAATTACTAAACATGGATGGGTGGTTCTTTGATAAACCATGAACATTTGGTTCAATGATAAACCAAGTATTGGTGAGTTTATGACAGCACTACAATTCATTGGTACTCTATAAGGGGATGTTTAGCATACTGTTTATTCCATTTTTAAGATTTATATGAAGATAACATTACAAAAAATAAACACATTTTATTTATGATTTCTATAGGGGTTTAATGATTTTGGTGATTAGTATTGATATTAAATTTCTCATGAGTGGTAGTGGAATTCTTGTAAAAACCAAGAAATTAATCACAATTGGGAAGTCTTCCTTACCTCACGTACCTACAATAATTATTTTTGATAAAATAGTGGATAAAATATATATAAATACATAAAAATGGTGTTTGAAATGTTTAGTGTCCTTTCCCGACCTTACGTTTTATGATTAACCACTAATAGAACTCATTTTGTCCTTAATCGATGTGATTAATAATAACATTTTTTTCAAATCACATTGCAAAAAAATTAATATGATTTTATAAGAAATTATATATTATTATTATTCAAATTAAGGAATAATAATTTTGAAATTAAATTATTATAAGTGTATTAATGTCATCTAAAATTTATCCCACAAACATAACAACAAAGTTAGTTTTAAAGTTAAAATGATCAAAAGTTATATTGTTTTTTTTTCAAAATTCATTACGAAATTGATTAAAATTTCTCTCTGGATTAATATATATATTATTTAATTAATTTAACATCAGATTAAATTTATATATAATTTAACATAAGAAATTATTTAGATGAAAAGTTATTTTTCAATTAAATTTTGTATTTTTTCAGTATTCATCAAAAAATAAAACTCACAGCAAATAAGAAACATTAAACATAATATAATAATAAAATTACACTTTAAAAAAAATATTTTTTAAAATAAAATTTATTAATGTTTCTAAATCTAGTTTTAAAATAAGTCTTCCAATAAAAGGATTCTTAACTACATTTTAAAAAAAATGAAGCTTTTTATACATAAAAATTTGATTTTTTATTATTATATGCTTATCAAACCTATTATAAGAAGTTAAAAATATTCTATTGGATATATAACATATATAATTAACTGATATCATACAATAATATAAATTAATTTAATTTATTATGATAAAACTCATTTGGTTCCAAAAAATAGTTTTTTATAAGAACATTTCCTTTATATTCAATTAGATTTTATATTTGTTTCTAATTAATTAGTATCCATTGGATTCAACCAAATATTTTCATTCGTTTGAAATTACTATTTGTAAATTAAAATTTATGCGATAAGAGATAATATTATTTTTATATAATATTATTACTAGTATTTATTAAAACTCGGGCTTTTGTGTAACGTAATATATTAAAGAAATTCATTCTTGCATGTAACGTAGGCTAACATAGAGTTGCGTGCATTTAATGCCATATCACAGATTTCATTTATTTAAAATGGTAAATATAATTTAAATTCTTGGGATGGTATATTACATTCTATTATGGATATTGTGTTTCATACATGCTATTGAGATAAATTTTATTCTTTAAAAAATATCATGGAGTTACACTGAACCTAAAAGGTCCCTAGGTATGTAAAAAATCCAAAGATTCCTTCAGATGTTGTATGTTATAGATGGAGAAAATTAGGGCACCTTCACAAGTATAAAATCAATAAATAATATATTTATGATTTTAGCAGTATATTTGGGATTGTTGATTTAGGGATGTTATATTATAGTTTATTTTAGTATAACATTATCTTAAGGCTTTAAAACACATTATTTTTCAGAAAATTGTTTTAAAGTGCATAGTGTTTATTGATTTTAAATAACTAAATTATCCCGTACTGATTAATTATTTAAATTAAAATAGTATATATACATATATAACTGAAATTAATTTAATTATAATTAATTGTTATATATTTAATATGGGATCATCTTCCCCTTAATAATGTAAGTTATTGAAAACCCTTTTTTTCAATACACATATGATTTCAATTTTATATTATATTATACAAATTTTATGAGTTAAATTTGGAATAAAATATTACATATTTTCAATCAGAATAATTTATATTATATAATAAATGAAACATAATTTTTGACCACATTGAATTGTGAAAACCTTAATTATTATTTACCATAGTAATGTAAAAACCAGTTTATTATGGGTAAAACAAATGTTTTATGGGTAAAGAATTACTAATTTTTTTAATAATTAATATTATCTTGTAATAGTTCTTCTTTATATCTTATATGATTTTATAATTTTATATTTCTTATCATTTTGGCATGATAAAAACATGGAATAAACTCTTTCTTTTCAATAATTCAAAGCATGTCATTTCTACCACTTATAAATGGCCACCACACTCCACTCCTATTATCACATTAAAAACACGTTGCATTATTTGATCCCAAAAAAAATTCTTTGGATTCTTCTCCTAATCTTATAATCCTTGGTTTGATCAGAAATCAAACCTAGAAATGATTTGGGTATATTCCTAAATAAGTTTATCAAAAAAGAGGTAACGACCTTAAGAAAACATTTTATTTTATCTATTCCTCTATCACATTAAATTATTATTAATCCATGAAAATACAATATCTTTATTATATTACATATAATTATATATTTTTATGTTAATGTAATAACTTAAAACCATATCCTCCTCCCTTAAATTGGAAATGAAACCATCGATCATGTGTACGGCAGACAACTACCTCACGAATCGATGTAATTATTTTTCCATCACCACCTACAATAATTAGATATAATGATTTTTATAATTTTTAATATGATAATTATGATTTAATTATAAATTTTTAATTATTATATTTCATATAACTTTTCACTTTTTATTCCATATAGAATAGAATAATGTCACTCGTGTGTACGAAGGGCTTCCACCTCACGAAGTAATGCAATTTTCTCACCAATGTTTCACATGGAATGTAATAATTATAAATTTTATATTTATATATAATATTAAGGATATATTAATAATTCGCAATAATAAATATATTATATAATTTATCAATTTACCATCCATTTAATAAATGATAACATCATTCATGTGTATTATGGACTACCACCTCACTAAGCAATGTGATTCATTTTTATTAACACAACACATTGATGATGAATGTAAGAATATTTAAAGAAATAATATTATATTTTTGATATAATTATCACTCTAGAATGATTAAATAACACTCACCTTATTTCCATCACGATCATTTAAAAATGTTAACTTTACTCATGTTTACATACATTTTAACATCTCAATGACTATAATGTAGTTATTTTTTCATAACAATCCTCCATAACTAGTTTTAAATATATATTTTATGTATTAAAATATTAATTATTTCACTAAAACCATTTTTTATATGAGTTAATAAAAATCTCATTGACCATAGTTAAATTACAGAATGAGATTTTGGATATATGAGCCATTTAACATTGACTCATCTAATGTGGAATTAATTTGTCAATTAATATAACATGACACGGTATAAAATAAAATAAAAGTAATAATAAACATGTAAAGAGTTTAAAATCAAGTAAATAATTAATAGAAGTTTATTATTATTGAATATATGGAATGCACATGATGATTATGGATCAAGGTAAGGTATTTTTGTTTCAATTTTCTGTCTTTGATTCATATGTTATTTTATTCACCTATATTATTTTATGATTTATAAATATTTCTATTTGGCTTGTGTTGTAATAAATTTAATATATTCATGATATTTAATTTCTATTTTTATGTTATTCTTTAATGGGGCTTACAATTTAAAAGTTACCAAAGTGGTATGGGTTTGATGTTACAATCTCACTATTTATCAGGATTGTTTCTGATTAAGCTTTTGATGATGAAATATTATGATATATTTCTCAAGAACATAAGGAGTTTTATTTTCCTCTAGTTATTATATTAAAATTAATGTATTATATATTTTTCCTCTCTTTATGTACTCACGATTCAAATAGGATTTTTTGTAAAGAAAACCAAAATTATTTTTTCCTTTGGCCAAACACCCTTTATCTTAAATACCCATGATTCCCAAAAATACTTTATAAATTTTTTTAATATTCCTCTATAATTTATAAAAATAAAATTTACCTTTATTTCATTTTTGTATATTTTTTTAAAAAGTAACCTTCATTTTATTTTAAAAAAATACCCTTCAGGATTTTACTAAGAATGTGAAAAGAATCAATATTTTAAACATGTACAAAAAGAATTGAATTTCATAAAAACCTGACCACTGAATGTTTTAATGATACCTTTCTATTTTTGCAAGGTTAATTTCAAGTAAAATAAGTTCTATATTATTTTTTGAATATAAGTTTTTTAAAAATTAATTTTCAAAAATGAAAGTTTGTTTTCCTCTAGAATATTTTTTAATATTTTTAATCGTATTTTTATTCCTAAACATCAACAACTGTTATTGTTATGGGATTATTTTTTATACTATATATAAGTTTCTAACATATATTCCTTACTAACCCCGCTTTATTTGATAGGGTAATACATGACTTATGATTGTTTATCAAATCTCATCATCATAAAATATTTAATTATTTTATTATGAAAGATAATAAAAAACCCATTTTCATTACATAGGCAATTCTTATTATCTTCAATTTTGATTGATTTCCATTACGTGACATGTATAAGTCCTAAACATGATATGATGGTTGCACCTAGATAGAACTCCATTGCATTGGATAAACCTTTAGTCTCATGAGGCATCATGTATGGGATTAGGGAGTAAACCTAATATATTATAGAAACTTATGTACCATGTTATGTATCCCAGGTAGAAATCCTTGACTCATGTCTATGTCATGTTTTTGTTTTTTCCACATTTCCAACAAGTCAATGATCATACGATACAATTTTTTACCTCTGTGATTACTCATGTAACTTATATTTTATGATATTATTTTATTTATTTGACTCAAACATTATGTTTCGAAATCAGGTTTATTTATTTTCTTTTCTATTCATCTTTCCCCTTTCCTTTATATATTTTTCATCTTATCTTATATATCTTTAGGATTTAAAAAGGATTTATGAGCAACTCATGTAGAAGAAAAAAATAAGGATGTCATATTTTTGTTCCCTTTGATGTATTATGATCATATTATTTAAAATACACTAGGCCTCATGATCTTTGGGTTATAATAAATAAATTATTATGTTGAATATGAATGAAATAATCTGGGTGAAAGGTATGAGCCTCCATAGCTGATATCAGAGAAAACGTTTAGTAAACCTTTCATCTAGGTTTGGAAAAATTTATTTAGAACACTAATTATGAGTTTAGGGATAAGAATAAGTATAAAAAATATCCTGGAATATAGGAGAAGCACTGAGTGAGTGGTTTCTAAGAAATTATATCTCTTTTTGGATACCACATGTTGACAAGGTTCTAGCACCGATGTGCCTACGAGTAATAACACCGATGTCTCTCGATTGAATCCAGTGTTACATGTTATATAGAAATGGTCGATACTACGCACATGGATTTTCACTCCTATGGATATGATTTGGAAATTCAAGAATTCCATAAAAACTATTATTATTGGATTCAATATATTTTTAGGTTAAAAAACCTAATAGGAATCATTACCATGTATAACATAGATTGAAACCTAGATCCCCACATGTGATGAAATACATATCATATATATGATATGAATTATTGGATTATAAGTTTCTATTTTTTATGTTAATTCATTCTCATCCTATTTATTTTAATATTATTATTTAATAGAAGAATATATAAGAACGAGTTCCAAAATCAATTGTCTAGGGAAATGTAATGATTTCCCTACTGAGATTCCTAACTAAATGGGAATGGCAGTTAGGCATATTATGGTAATGCCAAATGAGTTATCTCAAATTATAATATTCAAATGGAACATATTTTTATTTCTAAATTCATAGAAGAAGATAATAATGGACTCTCAAGGAATTTTTATTGCTAATGATTAAAATGAAAAGAAGGTTAAATTTGATACGTGTTAAGAGTCTTGGAATAATCCCAAAAAATAATATCGCAAATGTATGGGAAGATGTTTTCTATGCTGAAATAAAGGACATAGAGAAGCACTTCACTTTGGAATTTGATGTATTATTTTTAGGGAACTTATAATTTATCAGAGTTAATTTCCTAAACTACGGTTTATCCAGTAGACTAAGGAAGTAACTATGTTATAAAAATCATTTAGGTGAAGTATTTATAGATTAGTTTCGAGAATTATTATGTTGAGGTAAATTTATCAATGGTATTTTGAATATATGAATAATGAAACATCTAAGGATTCTTCCACAATATAGATTTTTCATATATTTCGATGAATTTGTCAAAAGGTATTATTGACATAGATATGTGGTTTAATAGTAAAGTGATATTTTTTGAATAAGAATAATCTGTATAAAAACTAGGGGTGAATAATTTATTTGATGATTTATGTGATGTTGAATATTTTCATCATATTTTGGGAATTATATAAGAATTCTATTAACATAGTATTAGAAAAAAGGAAAATTTACTTGTTGGGTGATAACTTGTTGCATATGGTAAGGATGTAGGGCTTGAAACCACAACTGAATGACTGTAATGTTTAAACACCTACCACTAGCCAACATAAGGTACTGATTTTTAAGAAAATGTTTTAATTAAACAATTGGAAAAATAAATCAAAATTTCATAAAATATTTTTTAGGGGATTAATTATATTTCAGTATTCATTTTATTGTGTTAAAGTATTCAAAACCATTATATTTAATATAATTGATTATTTGGAAGGAATGTAATCATATTTTTTGGAGATTTATGTTTAAAAGTATGAGATATCCATTAAGGTTGAAAAATTATTTCTCATTGATGTTATTAAGGACATTTAGGTTATTAGGGTATTTATTTAAGGATTGATCTATGTTAAACATTTGGTTTTATTGTTAAATTTTAGAGAGTAAAATATTCACATTTGTTTTTGGCATTATCTTAATTCTTGGAAAACTTTTGGTTCTAATAAACATAGGGCGAATGTATCAGTACAATTTTATGAATCTTATGATCCATTAAATTATTATTTTAGTTCTTTAGGAATATAAAATTCATATTGAATATTTATTCATTAGAGTAACATGTGAAGTGGAATATTATAAAAGAAGACCTAATGGATAATATTGTTTTTATAGATTAAGAATAAATCAAGTAAGTATATTTTTTATTGTTCATTATTTTGAAATAAAAATAATACCTAAAATCTAGAAAAATTAACTTGAAAAAATATTATATTATTACCTTCATATCCAATCAATCAAAGGTCTTTTATTTCCTTAAAGATATATGCTTTTTTGGTTGATGAATTTCTAATTATCATGCATTTTATTGTGATTAGTGATCTTTAACACTCTATATAATTATTTAAGATTTTATTCCATATCCATATATTAACTCCTTGTTAAATTTCTACAACATGAAACCCTATTTATGTGTTATTATATATTATCTTAATATTTCCCATTCCCTCTTTTAAATTGTAGTTTTTATTAAAACTTATTGTGATGTTGGATTTCCACAAAAGAATTTTCAAATGCCAAACCCTTGATTACTAAGTTAAAGATAAAATTGTGAGGAAATAATTTATTTAAGGGATTATAATGGAAAACCCCATTAATTTATAATATATTTATCTGTAAATAAATTTTATTTCATTGATAGGTCATGAAACACATAATAATGAGTTTAAAGGAAACACGATATAATATTAAAATATTATTATATAATAATAACTAAAATAACATAGTTATTAAATTTTAAGGTATGAATATGATCAATTACTTTATGAAATGTTCATAAAGTTTATAAAAAATCACTAAATTTTAAATAAACATCATTTATTATCCAAAAATATGTTTTCTTAAAAAATAATTTTCATTGTTTATTGTGATAAAATATAATAAGTAATTTATGGAATATTAATAAATTTAATTTTTTAAAATTAAAAGAAATTTTTAAATAAACATAAAAATATTATCATAGGTTTAATTTGTCGTATTTTTCATAAAATTTTGAATTTTCATTGAATAGTGAAAAATAACATTTTTTTTAATTATCATTTATTTTGAAAACAAAATCAATCACATTATTAATATATTTATATTTTAAATTAAATTAATTATAATGAAGTTATATTTTTTTAACTAATTACATTAAAAACATCTTTATACAATATTTCATTATAGTTTTATATTTTGGCTTCAAAAAACATTTTCTTCTAAAAACTGTTATAAAGTGCATAATGTTTCTCCATTTTTAATACTTATAAAAAACCCTGACCAGGAATTAAATATATTAAATTTATATACAATATATCAAAATTTATAATTGAAAACTAATTTAATTAATATTACATGTCATATATTCAATTTGAGATCATATTTTCCTTAAAAAATGTGTTTCTTGAAAAACTATTTTCGACATGGCTTTGGGTTTAATTTTAAAACAAATTCTGCCAATCATGCAAGTTAAATTTTGAAAAAAACTGATTTAATATTTTTAAACATCATAATTTATATTATTCAACTGGTTCTCCTTATTTGTTTTTAAAATAATGTATATTGAAAACTGTGAAAAGTATTTATTGGGGTAAATGTTTGAACGAGTTACTGGGGGGTTAATCTAAAATGATAGTGGTTAATATAAACCCAAACATGTATAATTACAACTATATGGTCATATATTGAGCATATATCTTCTATTATCCTAAATGGGTCCATTTTATAGCCTTATGAAATGAGAAAATCCTGGAATAAGTTTTTCATGTCAAATATTTCTAGTGGGTCCCATCGCTATCTTATAAAATGCTACCCCGTCCTATATCATATTCAAACATTTAGAACACACTAGTTTAGATAATACCTAAAAAATAAGTTCCTTAATTCCATACCCTCATATTATATTTCTTTATTTGATCATAAATGCATCCTTGAAAGGATTTTGGTGAAATCAAAAAGAAGTTGTCTTATGAAGAGGTAACATCCTTAACCGATTATTTTATTTTATTTTTGATTCTACCTCCTTAAAATTTTATTAAAATATAATTATTGAATAAAATCAGTATATTCTATATACATATATACTTTATGTTATGTTTATCACCTAAAACCATCATATCCTCTCTCAAATGGGAAACAAAATAGGTGAATATGTGCACGGCGAACTACCGTCTTGTGAACTAACATAATTCATTTTCCATCACCGCTTCCCTTGGATACATATAATGATGTATCAAATGTTTATATGTGATTATTCTTAAATAAAAATATTTATGGAATTATAATATCAAATATTCCTTCTTCACTTTCAATTCAGTAGAGAATATAATAACGTTGCTTGTGTGCGTGATGACCTACCTCCTCATGATGCAATTTGAATCATTTTTTACATAAAAATTAAATTTAATGGTAAAAAAGATTAATTTAATGTTTCTATATTATATTTATTAAATATAAAAATTTCTATAAAATGAAAATATCATATAATTTAATACCTTATCATCCGTTGAATAAATGACAATTTTGTTCATGTGTACGACACACTACGACCTCTTGACGTGATGTGATTCATTTTTTATTAACACATCACATGCAAAGAATATGTAAGTGTATTTAGTGAAATAATATTATATTAATGATATATTTATAATTATTAAATGATAAAATAACTTTTTTTGTATTTCCATCAAGACTGTGAAAAATGAAAACATTACTCATACATACGTGCGACTTACCATCTCTATGATTGTCATATAGTTCATTTTTAATAACCATGCTTCATTATTGGTTTTAAAAGTATAATTTCTTTATCAAAATGATAATTATTTAATTATTAATATTGTGGAGATGATTTAAAAACAATCTCTTCAACCAATGTCAACTTGCTACTATGATTTTGACTATATAATCCATTTATTGTCAAAATATTGGACGTGAAATTAATTGGGTAAGTAACTGAAAATTACATAGTAAAAAATAAAATACAAGGAATAATAATATTAAAAAATTCTAATAATAAATTAAATAGTGAACATAACTTTTTTATTTTGGATTATGTGTAATGCTTGTGACGATTCTAGCTCGTGGTAAGGGATTTTTATCCCTATTTTCCTTTTTTGAGACATATGTAATGTTATGCACCTGTCTTATTTTATGATGTGTACATGATTCCGTATTAACATGTTATATATTGAATCTAATTATATTTAGTAAATTTAATTTTTCAATTCATGTTATTCATTAATGGGGATTATGATTCAAAAGTTAACAAAGTGGTGTTGGTTTGATGTTACAATCCCATGGTTTATAGGGAATGTTCATTTTTTGGGTTTATGTGATGATATATTATGATATAATTATCCTAAAATTAATTAATTTTCTTTTCCTATGGTTGTTCTTCGATAATATATGTTATCCAATAATTTTTCTCTAATTATGTACTCAATATTCAAAATGAATGTTTTCAAATAAAATCAACTTTATTTTTATCTTCAGTCAAAAAACCATTTTTGATCAGGTAATTGTTTTCTAAAAATGTTTTACTTTTTTGATATTTCTCTCTGATTATTTATAGTAAATTATACCTTTTATGGATTTTTACAATTTTTTAAAATAAATATACCTATCTTTTCAAAATCATGGTTTGTTTATCATTTTAAAAAATGTAAAAAGGATATAAGTTTTAAATATGTTGGAGATGAATCAAATTTCCCACTATCATGACCAATAAATTTCTTCAAGATTCATTTCTAATTCACCGTAGTTAGTTTCAATGAAAATTATTTACCACAATAATTTGTGAATTTTAGGTTTCAAAAGTGATTTTACATGCTGAAAGGTCATTTTTCTCTGGAAATATTTTTTAATATTTTTAAAAGTTGTTTAATTCACCGAAGGAAACAAACTTTGATGTTATGGGATACATAAAAATCCAATTTCTCTCACATATATAATTATATAATCCTCCCTTCCATTCATGGGTTAATAAATTCTTCATGATCATATATCAAATTCTGTCATTATGAAATTTCCATTAATTATAATATAAAGAATGATTAGGCATATCCATTATATTTTCCATGGGTAATTATCATACAATAACATATGAATAATTTAATTTATTTTCATACATCGATCATGAAAATATTATGATGGTTGTACCTAGATATCACTTTAATGCATTAAGTAAAGCATTAGTCTCCTAGGTCATTATTTATGGACTTATGGTGTAAACCAGGAAAGTTATCAAACTTTCTATATGATTTTATATTATCTAGGAAGCTATCCGTAACTCATGTTTATGTAAAGACCTTGAAATTCGATGTAATTTTTTTATTATATGGGAATTTTACGAGTCCACAAATATTGACGGCATAAGATTTTGAGGCCCATAGTGGCCAGAATGAATTTATGAACTTTTTTTAAGTACGTTTTGTAAGCGTGTGAGCTGTTTTTTGTAAATTTTGAACCGGTGATCTGAATTTAAATCTGAGGACACCATTAAACTCACAACACTATTATTCTCTTAAAGAGACCTTCACCTCGACCGTAGTAGGTCGATGGTGAAAGTTAGTTTTCGTGTTATTCGTGGAAATGAAATAAATAAAGAAGAACTTTTATTTTATTTCTATAACCTCTATTTTTAAATAATGGAGGTGGGGACCTCCTGAGCTAGAAAACCCCCAATTAAAATTCTTGGTGGTGGGGACCACCCGAACCCCTCTTAATGGGGGAAAACCTATCAACTCTCAAATTAATTAATTATGACATTTATTCAGGCCAATATTAATTGTGACAATGTAAATTAATTTGATAAACATATTTTAATTTGGTACCTCATCATTTCCATGGTGTAATCCTTTGAAATGGAGAGAACTTTGGAGCAACTCTTCCTCTAATGACGAATTCCCTTTATAATGAAGAACAAGGAACCGACCCCGATCCCAGATCAAAAGCACTTTGTGGATGTAGCAAAGACCGACGTTCTCCAATGACTTCATCTTCTACCCCTAGACTCTTCCAGTGAATGACAAGGTAGGGGTGTGACTTGATTGATATTCGTTAATTTATTTTCTGTTGAATCTCTCTCGATGAGCCGCTTTCTACTGCTCTAACACGAAGGGTGCGGGTCAAACAAAAATTTCCTAACCCCTCTTCGACCTCTGTGGTTTTTGAAGTGTTCATCGCGATAGAGGAGGATGATGACTGGTACTGAATACTAGCCCTGGTAGGACTTAGGAGCGGTTGTTGGCACACTGGCCAGCCGAGAAGATGGTGGAGGTGTGACTGCGTCGCTGGGGGAGGGCCGCATCCCGTTGGCTACAACGTCATCCGGTGCATGACCTGCGATGTGAAGGGGGGGCGGTATCACGTTTCCACGCCAACATAATGCAGGAGATGCAGCACGAGGTCATCGTGAAGAAGAAGGGTGGCCAGCTTGTTTCTGGCTGTTGGGGGTGGTGCGGCACACGACCGCGCTATGGAGGAGGGCAAGCCGTCCAGCCAACCGCAGGATGCCCAACGGGCCGTGCACCGCGGTCTGCACCGTTCAGCCGGGCCAGACCCAGTGGGCCGATTCGGACCCATGGTCAGACCAGGGATGGGTCAGGTCAATCCGAACTGGGTCCGGCCAGCCCAAGCTGGGTCGGGCCGGGTCAGTTCGACCGGGTCAGACCGGTCCAAGACCAGTTTCAATCATTTTCGATCCTTCGGCCATAACTTCAGCAACATGAATCAGTTTGAAGAACCATCTATGGCACTAGAAACCTTGGATCGAGACGTTATTTTGGTATACCCCACTTGAGTTTTGAATAAAAATTGGGGTAGTGCCATGTTGGATTGAACATGAACCAAACTGGGCCCTCGGGACTAAAAGTCCAATAACATATAGATTGAGTGTCCGATTGACGCATTGTCTATTGCATTGAGACCGTTATTACATGGAGGTATTTTGGGAGACTTATTATTGGGAATTCATGGAAGTTGGAGTATCGAACAATGGCTTGAGGAGCGGATTATCGTGGAATCAAGTGAGCTTAGTATGGGAACCCTATAGCTGGGTGTAAGATGAGAAAGGGATCCTATGTGTGTCTATCCCTAAGGATCCTAGGTGGGTATGGGATTTGGGATCCTATGTGGGTCTGTGTTCTAGTATCCCACTTGGATCACCTCTAGGAATCCATGTGGGATTACTCTATGATCCTACGTGGTTCTGTTGAACTTGGATCCTATGTGGGTCTGATGATCTAGGATGCTACGAGGGTCTGATGATTTAGAATCCTACGTTGGTCTGCTTATTAATAGAGTAAGATAATTCAGTAGTTAAATCTAATAATCTATACTTCCATAAATATGTTAAAACTACTGTGAGGTAAGTCTTTACCTTTATGGTAATCATCTGTGTGGCGTACCTTTGTGGTACTTATCTTTGTGGTGATATCTTTGTGATAATTTCTTGTGTGGTGTACCTTTGTGGTACTTAAATTCATGGTGGTTACCATCATGGTATTCCTTCCTTCGTGGAATAGTTTTACTTTGGCATAGGATTGGGGCCTTGTGTTTCCGAATAAATGAGATGGGTATACTTGATAACCTAGGTATATGTATGGGAATATACTGAAGTAGGGTTGCCAGTAGTTTTCATGCATTATGGTTTAACCTTTGTTGATTTTTTGAGACCTTTGTGGGTTTCAGGGACCCTACTGTGTATCATTATACTCACCCATGCATGGGTTATGCCCACACCTTGTTGTGATTGGTGTAGAAGATGGACATCATTGATCAAGGATGAGGGTACTAGGACTGGAGGTAGCTTAGAGGTGGACATTAGACGAGGTTTACCTCAGTGACATATGTTCAAGAGTTGTACCTACCCATCAGGTAGGATCCATTGAGGGTGTTCATAGGAGTTGTTCCATATTGCTTGTAATTCCCAGTTTTCTTGTACATTCCAATTGGGCTTGTATTCTAGTCCCTTTTTCTTATTCTACACACCATGTATACTATACAGTTTACTTGTGTTTGTATCTTGTTGTGTGCTATCTTTTTTGTGTTTATAGGTTATAAATTCAATGCCTTCCTACTTTTAGGGAATACATCTCTTGGTCCTAGTCGCCAGCCCTAGGCATATAGAAGGTAGGCTTGGGGTAGTCACGGAACATGCCCCCTGGGACGGTTCATGAAAAATTGGTATCAGAGGAGTCAGTTCTGCCGTAGAAAATTGGACTCCTATATTTTTAAAGGCAATAGTGTTAATTGTAGTGAGTGTGGTTATCGGTTTAGGGAATCCATTGTTGGTGCGGCGGCCGACATATCCATACACCAGGACCCTGACTTTTGATTTCTGACTCAGTGCACAAAAACACTGATTGTGTGTGAGTTTAGAAAAGTTTTCCTTGTGATCTCATTGAATCAGCTCACTAGTTATAACTTATTGACCGTGGTGCACCTATTTATTTTTTAGGATTCCCCCATGAAGACATATAGCTAGGGTTTTGGGTATAGTATGCGATGATAGACCACCAAGCGAAGAGGCCTCGGTGCATGGCACTCTATCGGTAGGGGCAGCAGTGAAGGCACCAGTGGTACCATTACCCATTGGGCCACCGATGCCACCAGACCTAGCAGCAGATAGTGCACGCCACACGAGTGTGTTTCCTGTGTTCTTATATCAATGGCCACCCAGGTTTATAGGTGATACAGACCCACATGCGTTTGAGGATTGACTGGAGGTTGTGGTGAGAGTCTTCCGACTGGTAGGGACACTAGAAGATCTCATGGTGATCCATGCTGCCAGTCTTTTATAGGCAGTAGTAGACAGATGGTAGAGGCTGATTCTCCAGGTTCACGACGAGGTGACACTTCTCTTGGTAGAATTTGAGAGCCTGTTTCACGTAGATTTTATCTCAGCAACCCTTTGTGTAGTGTGCATATAGGAGATTCTTTATTTTCAGTAAGGAAACATTACAGTGGCTTAGTACTCATCAAGGCTCACCGACCTCTCATGTTGCTCCACTGATATGGTGTGGGACCCAATTCTTAGGGCCTGGACCTTCGTGCAGGGACTCAAGTGGGGGATCAGTTCTTTGATGATTTTTCTTAGCATCCCAAAGTAGGTGTTGGTGTTAGAGTGATCCATTTTAGTAGAGACTTTTCTGATTGATCAATCACCAGTAGTGAGTCCAACCACTAAGCGTCACGTGGAAGAGTCTTCTGCAGCTGGCAGCATACAGATGTCACAGAGGTCCAAGCAGACCAGACATACAGGTGGACGACCGTAGGATTTAGGTTCGGTTGTGTGGGGTACCCGAGACAGAGCCAGTCATGTGAGGAACAAAAAATGTTACGCATGCGGCGGGAAGGGTCACATGGCTCAAGACTTCTCGACCCACCATACGGATGATCAGAAAATTCTCAAAGGACCTACAATGTAGAGACAAAGTTTTAACTGAGGAGGTCCGTTGGGAGAATGCGGACGTGGGGTGGGAGTTAGTCATGTAGCTAGTGGGGGTGATGATTTGAGATGTCACCGCCACCACCACCAAGTGGTCCACCCCAACCACAAGGAGCTGGTGGACAAGGGAGAGCTCAGCTTCCGAAAGTTGAGGCCTATGACCATGGCACTCCAGAGATGAAACGAGAAACAATCTGTGTCTACTACACCTTATCTGCAAAACATATAGACACTGGTGTCAGTCATTCTTTTATTCCCACTACCCTCATTCGGATCTTGGAGATTTTGATGGAGCCGTTGGCTCGATCCTTATGGCTAGATACTCCTACGGGAGTAGACTCAATGATTACGCACTGGTGCTGGCAGTGTGAGCTTACTCTAGGAGGCAAGAGCTTCGGCTGGGATCTCTTAGTAGGGGCATCGAGGCCTAATGGAATCATCTTGGGTATGGACTGGTTATCTACATTCCATGATCATATTGGCTATATTAGGTGAAACGTGCGGTGTATCCATGAGGATGGGACTAGGTTTACCTTCACCAGTGATAATGGAGCCTTTGCAGCATAGGATGGACTTACCCGAAGGAGAGTGCAACCGATCACTCATCAGTTCTCTAGACTAACCCTCGGAGTGGTTGATGTAAAGAGTGTGAGTTATCCTGTTGTGGTGGACCAGTACACATATGTCTTCCTTGATTATGTTCTGAGTATACCTCCACGTAGAAAGGTTGACTTTTACATTGACCTGTAGCCTAGGATGGCACTAATATCTACAGTAGCGTATCAGATGGCTCCCATGGAGCTTTGTGAGCTGTGGGTACAGCAGGAGGACCTACAGGGGAAGGGGTTCATCCGGCCTAGTGTTTCTCCTCAGGAAGCCCCGATTTTGTTCACCAAGAAGGCGGATGGGAGCTTGAGACTTTGTGTTGCCTATCAAAACTTGAACCAGGTGACCGTGTAGAATAAGTACCCACTCTAGAGGATTTACGACCTATTTGATCAGCTGAGGGGAGTAGGGTGGTTCTCTAAGATAGACCTCAGATCTGGCTATCACCAACTTAGAGTACAAGATGAAGATGTGCAGAAGATGACTTTCAGATGTCGGTATGACCATTATGAATTTTTTTCACACTATTTGGTGTGACCAAAGCTCCATTAATGTTCATGGGACTCATGAACATGATCTTTTACCCATTACTTGATCACTTTGTAGTAGTCTTCATCGACAACATTCTGATCTACTCAACTACCGAGGAGGGGAATGCGTATCATTTGTAGATAGTTCTGGAAACACTTTGAGAGAACCATATTTATAGTATTCTCTCAGTGTTCTAGTTCTTGAAACAAGAGGTTCACTTTTAGGGACATTTCATCTCCGAAACTGGAGTTGCGGTGGATCTAGAAAATATTGAAGTGGTACTTTCTTGAGAGCCACCCAGGAGTGTGACAGAGGTACACAGTTTCTTGGGTTTGGATGGATACTACAGGAGGTTTGGTCCATATTTCTCTAGATTTGAAGCACCTTTATCAGCATTGAGAAAGAAGGGGTAACCCTTCATGTGGTCGGATAGATGCTAGTGGAATTTTCATGAGCTGAGACAGAGGCAAAATAGTGCCCCCATCTTGATGCTTCTAGAGGAGGGAATTGGGTACGTAGTCTATTGGGATGCATCAGGGACCAGGATCATATGTGTCCTGATACAGGATTGAGCAGTTATCACATATGGTTCATGATATCTGAGACAACATGTGTAGAACTACACTACATGTGACCTGGAGTTAGTTGTAGTGGTCTTCGATTGGAATATGTGGATATATTACTTAATGGGTGAATGTTTTACAGTCTACTCGGACCACAAGAGTCTTAGGAATATCTTCTATCATAAGGACATGAACCTGATATGACAATGTTGGCTCAAGTTCCTCCAGGATAGTGACTTCGAGATAGTCTATACTCTTGAGTAGAGGAACGTTGTAGAAGTTGCACTCATAAAGAGATCTGGTATACAGCTACTATGTGAGGCGACATAGCAGATGGCCGCATTATGGATATCCTTTGTGGAATGAGATGGAGCATCTTTTCTTCAGTCCCGTATAGTCACTCCCCCACTTCTTCAGTGAGTCAGGGAGGCGCAGCGTGGGGACACTTACTACAAGGCTCGATGTGTTCAGATATCCCTAGGGAAAGCACTCGATGGATTTTTTGAAGGTGGTGAGAAGATCATCCTTTTTAGAGGATGTACCATGGTACCAGTGTCGCTTTAGGAGGAAGTGTTGCGTGAGTTTCACACATCCCCTCTAGAGGTACATCCAAGAGTGGTGAAGATGTATCGGGATCTTTGATGACAACACTGGTGGTTAGGAATGAAGAAATAATTAGAATATTTTTTCTCTCGGTGGCTCACCTTTCAGGAAGTGAAGGCAGACCATCAGGTACCAGCAGAATTAGTTCAACCTTTAGAGGTCACAAAGTGGAAGTGGGATGAGATATCCTAGGACTTCATGATAGGACTTTCATATATATCTAGGGGTCCTGATTCTATTTGGGTGATTGTCGACTCACTCACCAAGTCGGCCCACTTCCTACCGATCAAAGAGCAGGTTTTAGTAGCGATCATGAGACACATCTATGTGCATGTGATTGTGCGTCTAAATAGAGTACCCTAGACGATTTTATCTGATCGTGATGCATGTTTCACTTCCCATCTATGGAGGGGGTTGTATGAGGCTTTCGAGATACAGCTTCGTTTGAGCACCGCCTTCCATCCTCAGACAGATGTCCAAACTGAGCGGACCATTCAGACCCTCGAGTACATGTTGAGTGCTTTCGTCCTCAACTTTAGTCGTAGTTGGGTGGATCACTTTCCCTTGGGGGAGTTTTTATACAAAAAAATCTATCACTCCACTATTGGAATGGCACTATTTGAGTCTCTATACGAACGACCTTGTAGATTGCCTTTGTGCTGGACTGACCCAGGGGATTTCACTATCATGGGATTAGATATAGTACTGGATACCATGGAAAAAGTGCATATCATCTAGGAGGAGATGAAGACTGCATAGATAATCCATAATTCTTAGGATGATGGGAGATGAAGACCTCTGGAGTTTGAGTATGGTGACCACGTCTTGCTATGGGTCTCACATAAAAGAGGTTTGTAGGGATTTGGCTGGGGCGGTTTGTTATCTCTAAGTTTCATCAGACCATTTCAGGTCCTCATCAGAGTTGGTGTGGTCGCTTAACACTTATATCTTTCACCTCAGCAACACTGGGTGCACGACGTCTTTTATGTATCCCACCTGAGGTGATACATGAATGACCCTTCACACATATTTTACTAGGGCGAGCTGGAAATCGACGATGGTGTGACATTTACAGAGGTTCCAGTGGATATTGAGGATCGACAATAGATATTTATTCATGGTTGATTGATACTTTTGGTGTGTGTATATAGGCAGCACAGGAACCTCCATGAGAGCACATGGGAGCGAGGGGCACAGATTCGTTCTCAGTACCCCCCACTTGTTTTCCTAGTTTCTGTATTGTGGCTTCTGGGGACACAAATACTTAAGGTGTAGAGAATGTAAAGACCCAAAAAATCCATGTATTTTTTTAATTATATGGAAATTTTATGATTCCATGAAAATTGACGGAGCATTATTCTGAGGCCCGGAGTTCATGGAATGAATTTAAGAATTATTTTAAGTATGTTTAGTAAGCATGTGTGTGGGTTTTTGTAACTTTTGAAATGGTGCTTAGAATTGAAATTGGATGACCCCATTGAACTCACGGTTCCATTATTCTCTTAAAGATACCTTCACCTCGACCACAGTAGGTCATGGGTGAATGTTAGTTTTCATATTTTTCATGGAAATAAAAATAAAAAAAACTTTTATTTAATTTTTATAAGCTCTGGTTTTAAATTATGGAGGTGTGGACGACCCAATCCAGAAAACCCCCAATTAAAATTCTTGGTTGTGGGGACCACCTGAACCCCTCTTAATGGGGTAAACCCTCACAAATCTCTAATTAATCAATTGTGCCATTTATTTGTGCCAACATTAATTATGCCAAAGTAAATTTATTTTATAAACCTATTTTAATTTTTAGGATCCTCATTTCCTTGGG
Organism: Viscum album; assembly: GCA_963277665.1. Classification (NCBI taxonomy): domain Eukaryota; kingdom Viridiplantae; phylum Streptophyta; class Magnoliopsida; order Santalales; family Viscaceae; genus Viscum; species Viscum album. The sequence goes on along the minus strand of OY728119.1, from coordinate 33,651,539 downwards.
AAAATCATTGGAAAAGGAGATAAAATCGGAGAAACACTTCCTCCAACGAAGAACACCCTCTCCAAAGAAGAATGAGGAACTAACTCGGAGCCCGTATTGGAAGCGCTTTGCGGAAGAAACAAATGCCGATGTTCTTCACTGACTTCATCTTCTAACTAATGACTCTTCCAACAAATGACATGGATGTTGTGTGATTTTATTGATCTTCATTAATTTCTATTACTTTGAATATCTCCCCATGAACAGCTTGCAACCGCTTTAACGTGGAGAGTTCGGGTCAAACGGATATGGCTCGACCACTCCAAGTCCTTTTTGGTTATTGATGTGTTCTTCACGATGGAGGAGGACGGTGACTGGTACTAGAGACTGGATCTGGTAGGACTCGGGAGTGGCAGCCAATACACCAGCTTGCCACAAAGATGGTCATGGCACAATCGCGCCACAGGTTAAAGGCCAAGGTGGTGTAGAGGTAGCAGTCGTCACACGGTCGACCGGGCGAAGGGGAGGCAGCAGTGCATGTCCAAGCCACCGGCGTGCAGGAGGCACGGCATGAGCCTACGGTGGAGAAGGACAGAAGCCAGCCTGCGGTTGGCCGCTGGTGGTGGCGCAGCACGCAACCACACTGCGGAGGAGGGCAGACCGTCCGTCCAGTCATAGGCCGCCTAGAAGGCCAGGCCGCACCGGTGGGTCGGGCGGGACCCAGTGGGCCAGTTTGGACCCTGGGCCAAACCTGGTTGTGTGAGGTCGACCCGAACTGGGTCTGGTTGGTCTGACTATGTTGGACCGGACCTGGACCAGCTTCGACCCTTTTGGATCTTTCGGCTATAACATATGCTATGGGTGTCCGTTTGACGAACCGTATTCGGGGCCAGAAACCTTGGATTGAGACAGTTTTTTTGTTGCACCCCAATTGATTTTTGGATAAAGTTAGGGTACTTCTGAGTTGGATCGAACACGAATCCAACTGGGCCCTCGGGACTAAAAGGCCAACAACATACAGACTGGATATCCGATTGACGCACCGTCTATTGCGTTTAGACCCCTATTATGAGGATTTAATCTGGGATATTTTTTCATGGGACTTTGTGGAAGATAGAGTATCATCTTTTGGCTTGAGGAGCACATCCTCCTAGAATCAAGAGAGCTTAGTGCAAGAACACTGTAGCTAGATGTAAGATGGGAAAGGGAACCTATGTGGGTATGTGCCTTAGGATCTTATGTGGTTCTGTTCTTTGGGATCCTACAGGGGTATGTGTTATAGTATCCCACTTGGATCCTCTCTAAGAATCCACGTGGGATTACTCTAGAATCCTATGTGGGTCTGTTCTACTAGGATCTTATGTGGGTCTGATGATCTCGGATCCTACGTGGGTTTGATGATTTAGGATCCTACGTGGGTCTACCTCTTAACAGAGTAAGATGATACAGTAGTTGCATATAATCATATATACTATCACACCTATGTTATACCTGGTGTAAGATAAGTCTTTACCTTTGTGGTAATATTCTGTGTGGCGTACCTTTGTGGTACTTACCTTCATGATGATATCTTTTTGATATTCTTCTATGTGGCATACATTTGTGGTACTTACCTTCATGGTGGTTACCTTCATGGAACAGTTGTATATTTTCTAAGGATTAGGGCCTTGTGTTTCTTCATGAATGAGATGGGTATACTTGATAAATTTGGTATATGTATAGGCATATACCTATGTAGGGTTGTCAGTTGTTTTCATGCATTTTGGTTTAAGCTTTGTTTATTTTTTCAGTCCTTTGAGGGTCTCGAGGTCCCTACTAAGTATCGTTATACTCGCCCATGCACAGGCTACTCCCACGCCTTGTTTTGTTTGGTGTAGACAATGGACATTATTGATCTAGGCTAAGGGTACCAAGACTGGAGGTAGAATAAAGGTGGACATTAGATGAGGTGTACCATAGTGACGACCATTTGAGAGTTGTACCTACCCTTCAGGTAGGATCCATGGAGGGTGTTCACAAGAGCTATTCCAGATTACTTGTACTTCCTAGTTTTCTTGTACTTTCCAGTTGGGTGTGTATTCTAGACCCTTTATTTTGTTGTACTCTCCCATTTTACATTACAGTTTACTTCTTCTTGTATCTTGTTGTGTGTTTGGTTGTGTGTGATTATAGGTTATAAATTCAATGCCTTCCTAGTTTTATGGAATACGCTTATTGGTGCTAGTCGCCAGCACCTAGCCTAAGGAAGGCGGGCTTGGGGTAGTCACGGAACGGGCCCCGGGGGACGGGTCGTGATAGTTTATGTCATAATTCATGAATCTATGACATTTCATATGATTCCATGATCTTATTATCCCATTTATTGACATTATATTCCATATTATAACTCTTTATCCCAATATTTAATGATATCACATTATATATTTTACTTACACATTTTGTTTCTTTAACATGTCCATTTACATAATGGGAATTTTATCTTACCACTTTCTTTTATGTACTCCCCAGTTTATCTCATGTAATTTTTGTAGTTGAAAATTATTTAGGATATCATAATGTATAAGAAAAAAACAAGAATTCTATATTTTACTTCCCTATGATGTATTATTATCCAATGATTCCAAATACACTAGGCCTCGGGATCTTTGGGATGGAATTAATAAATATTTATGCTGAAGAATCATGGAATAATATTTTTAAAGGGAATGGGTCTATATGGATCATGTTACAATTATATAACCCTTGATTTATGTACATTTGGAGGACTAGATATTTACTTACTAAAAATAAATAGATGGAACACACATTGAACTTGTGATAGGTTTAGTTGAAGTGCTACATCGAAAGCTATCATCTCGATAAAATCAATAATCTCATAGGGACCGGTATATCAGGGGATTAGCTTCCCATTCCATCTAAATATCATAATTTTATTCCAAGAAGATTACCATATGCATAAATACTATCCCATTTCAAAATATAGATCTCATTGATGGTTATAAGCAAAACTCTTCTTTAGAATAGGTGTTTCCCTAATGTGATACTGAATGAATCTAACATTATCTTCCATTTCCATATCGATCTCTGATATTGATATATTTTGTTTTCTATCTTCATCCAAACATGATAGTTTTTTTTACTTCTTTCTGTAAAGGGTTTCATAAGGACTCATCTAAATGATTGATTAGAATACAATGTTAAAAGAAGATGAAACTATGGGAATATATTTATAATGACATGATAGTTTTTCCTATAAAATTAATACTATCTTCTGTAGTTTAATACAAATGGAACACCAAGCTAACAAATCACATAGATACAATAAACAATAAAATATTTAAATTACATGAATAATATTATCATTAGTTGATAAAATAATAATAATGAATCAAAAAAATTATATATTATTATTTTAATCATATAATATTTTTAAAAGGATTCCTTTCAAAGAACCCCCTAAAAAGGGGAATTATATTCTACCTTAACAAATTTAATTAATAGTAATTTAATTTTTTTTATAATATAAAATATTTAAATTTATAAACAAATATATATATATATATATATTTAATTATATATAAATAAATAGAAAATACGATTAATGAAACATCAAGTTTAATAGTTTTTTTTACAAAAATCATGTTTTATTCATATAGTAATTTTTTATTTTAAAACATATTTTATAAATTTTAGAATTTTTGTCTAAAAATGTAATCTCATTATTGGATTAAGAATATGGAGAAAAAATTTTAACATGTCATAAATAATGCTCTAATATTTTTATTTATATATTTCACCTCAAAAATAATCACTTAGCCTAAGGACCTAATGGTGCATTCTCATGGATAAAAGTTATATAAACATATTACATTACAATACATAGAAAAATTCTCCACAATCATGTTACTATAGACCCATTTATATACATCCCAAATGATATAATTATCTTTATAAGCTATAAGATAGAAATAAAATTAAATGGAAGTTCATAAGAAATCATTAATGGAATATTATATCCTAATGTATATAATCATAAACATGAAGTAATACATTGTGAAGGAATAAATATCTTAATAAAAAATAATAATACCATGTATAATAATCATAAAACTTGATAAACTAACATATATTCATAGAAAATTTATTAAGGAATCATAAAAGGTATTTTTTTACTCAACATACATACAATTAAACATAAAACATGTGGAAATGATATAAAAGGGTGGGATTACTTAAAAAAAAGGTGTAATCATTTAATATTAAATTTAAGGGAAATGAAATAAATGTTTAGTTTTTTTATTAAAATTATAAAAACATAGAATCATGTAATCACCATACGCATTATAGAGCCATTATGATAAAACTAATTATACCCACCCCGATGTGAAAAAAATCATAATGTTCATGCATAAAAATGTTAGAAAACTCATGTTTCCTATTCTTGTGTGAAAACAATCATTATATCTACACCTAACTCTCATATGATGAATATACTTTAGCTAATTAATTTGAGGGAGATATTTGACCCTTTATAGAAAATTTATACCCATTCATGCCACATAAAATCAATCATCATCATTTATTAAATAACCAATGGAAAATGGGTTTCTTACAGTCCACCTAGAAATATTTCACTTTTCATAAAGAACCCGTGAAAATAAAATCTGTTTCATAAATCAACCAAATGGAATAAAATAAAATGATGAATTAAATAATTTTATTTCAAATAAATTTTCATAAAAATAATCACATAATAAAAGAATGTATATTGTTAAATAAGAAACAAAAATCCATTGGAGTTTTAGCATTTTAAGATAATGAAATTTTAATCTTGGAAGGATTTTTTAAAAAATATTTTGTATTCATAATTATAAAATCCAAAGCTACATGTCTCCTTAAAAATTCTATATTTTTTTAAAATAAAATATGAGAAAAGGAAACATTTTAGGGAATTTTATTTAGATAAAAAATGTTATGACCAAGGGATAAAGAAAGAATCATTCCAAATGGATAATCCTTGAAAAATAAGTTCAAATAGAAATTTTATAACCCAAGAAATGATTTTGATTTACCAAGTAACTAATGTTTAACATTGATTCTCAAGGTAGTAATTTTACCACCCATATAATTAAGATATTTTATTTTATAATTTACCTCATAAACTTAATATATCATACTATTATTTATAAATATTTTATAAATATATTTTATAAATATATTAAATAAGTATAGTAAATTTTCCTTCATGATTATTTGAACATTTCACTTTTTGTTTCATATAAAATTTATGAAGAAAGTATCAATTATAAATGATTGGTTTCATGTTCAGCATTCTTTTATCATTAAATATATAATAATAATTATTTTTCAATGATTTTTTATGTCCCATTTTCATTTGTTGAATGTCATTAATATGACTTGTGGAAATAAAAGTCAAGATGAACCAGTTTTCAATTCGTTTATCAATCGAAAGTTGATATATTAAAAAATAATTTAAATATTAACAAAAAGTTTAAATATTAATTAAAATATATTAAATATATCTTTATTATATGATATTACTAATATATGAAATCCCATTATTATTTATGAGATAATCTTTATAACATCACCTATATAGGTGGTAAAATGGACCCAAGTTGTAATGTATTATAAAGTTTTCATGAGTAAGGGAATACCCTTATATAATGATGAAATTTCATATTAATAATTATTATTATTTAATTATAACCATATAACCTCTGTGTTTCTAATGTATTTCACTCCCCCAATGATTTCTAGTTAATGCAGACATACTTTCTGTAGGCAGACGATCACTAGGAATTTTCCAAAGTCATATTAGAAAATATGACAGTCAAGAGTACTGGGGTTAGGGATCTTCACACCCTTTTTGGGTATAATTACTCTTTTTCAGATTTAATCCATATTCAAGAATCCTTCAATAAACCCTAAGAATATGGTATATCACACTTGTATAAACAACCAATTATTAACAGTTGTTAAATTCTGAATAATCTATATGTAAATGATGTTATTCATCAATTAAATCATTTTTATATATCTAATGTTCTCAATTTATGTTACAATTTCATAAGGTGATTATATATAATTTTTTTTATGATGCTGATTTTAAGACATGTAGTGGGGTGCTCTATAATTTTCATCATCTTGGGAGATGATTGTTTATTTTATGTCAGGATTAGAAGCATGATATGATATTATAATGTATCCTTATGAAAGGAATCAAGAACCAGGTAGTTTGGAGCCAGTTAATGGGACACATCATACCTTTTAAGGTCGTGTGATGATCACCAAGTCGCTCAATTTAACATCTTACAACAATGATATTTAGGTGAAAGGTGCCTAGTCACGGATGGGGTAGGACTTACACTGAAGTGGACCAAGGGAAATGGAAGGGATATGACCTCCTAGATTGGATATGAACCTAATGTGGATATAGATGAAAGAAGATTATGATAAATTGTGGTTCTAGGTTTGGACCTCATGTACGCTTCCTATGTATCCCATTTAGAATAGAATCAATTCCCATGTAGTTCAGAGGGGTTAAGTCTTACACTTATAGAGAAGGATCTATATTTCTCCATCATAGATTTGTCCCTTTATTGGTTAATACATGGTATTAGGGACTATACTGGGTTGGAGGGCCAATGTTTTGTCTCTTAGTTAATACATCCCTTTGAAAGGAGGGTAATAAATAAGTTAGGGATTATACTGAAGTGGAGGCCCATCTCGAAGATATGAGGAAGATTCAAAAAGGGAATCTCTTCCTGGGAAAGGTGTTTCACCATGAAAATTTCACAATAATAACTAAACTCTAATCCCATGTGAGTTATTATATTTTATAGAAACAATAGGAAGTCAAATATATAAAAAGCCACACAATTTCCATCATCAATAGATGGATGAGGTCGGGGCTCTGAGAGAGAGAAAGGGCATTGAGTGGAATGTATATGCCCTTGTTTTTTTAACTAGGATCATATCTTATACACCAATAAAGATACATGAAATTATAAAAACTAAAGTATTAATCCAAGAGGTATTCTGTAGTCCCTGTAACAAATGGGATGAGAGAATGATCAAAAACTATCTCTAATCAAAGGGTTAGGCAAGTGGTTCTCCACACTATCTAAAATGGGAAGGAACATAAAATTACCTCTGCCGTGGGGTTTGTAATGCCCCAACCCTTGTTACCCTGAGTTGGTGCAGTATTACAAAAAAATGGCATGATTACAATGAATCAAGTCTCGAAGGGAAGATAAATTTAGTTGTCTTGGGAAATAGATTACATATATGAAATTCAAATTACAATATCTAACTTAAAATATAACATAGGTAATACTGTGAGAATTCCATTATTTTACTGGATTAAAACTGCATATAAAACACAATACACTTCTTGGAATCCTACAAGAATAAAACAAAAAAAGTGGTGATATTAGATGCTCAGTAAGGATAAACAATATAGCTGAAAAATTCATAAATAAGAAAAAAACATTTAAGAAAATGTATAAAACTAAAACATACGCCTTTTAAACTTAAAAATTTGAATATTATGGAAAATATAAATCAAATAATTTCATTTATTTATTCACATGGATATTCTACTAGTCAAATAATCACATGTAATATCAATAGTTAATTTTTTAACTATGGATTGCATAATTCTGTACATGATAACCACATAGTCAAGGACTCTTGCCAAGACTACAAATAAGATTTTGTCAAGGCCTTATTCCAAGACACTAGTTTGTCTCATGAGACCTACCGATGCATCGAGGTTCTATAACAAGATCCACCGGTCACTTACTAAGTCTAATTCATTCCTCATATGAAAATATATTAAAAATAATCTAAACATTCATATTAAAACTAGAATACGGAATGTAAATATTTTAACAACAAACCATGAATGTAATAAAAATAGCACATCCACAGTAAAAAATAACTCATTCAAGACAATATGAAATAATGTTTTCTTGTAAAGAAACATCAATCATGAATAAAATAAAATGAATGATATTGACATAAATGAAAATAATCAGTAAAACTATTTGAGATAAATATCCCCTTTTTCTTGAAAAACATTGAAATGTCTCACTATTTTTCAAGAAGATGTAAAAAATATATTTTTTAATCAATGTTTCCCATACCTTTTTGAAACTTTAAAAAAATAATTTTAAAACATTCATGTCTATATAATTAAATCCTTAACAAAATTTTAAAAACATGGACATTAAAGAGAAATATTTAGAAGAATAAAACTTTAAAACATTTGAAATGATATTTTATTTAGAGTTCCTAACCAAATGAGAGACACTTGAATAAAAATAATTGAGGTAATAAAAAAATTATAATATCATGAGAATAAAGGGATTCATGATATACTATGTCAAAGTACAGTATGTACACCATATAAAAGTGAATTGGCACATAACAACAAAGAAATCTCAATGGAATGTAAATTCAGATGAAATCTATTATAAAGACCATATGATTAGGTTAAGGATAAATCAATGACATAAATATGTGTGAAAAATATAATAATAATCAACATGATTGGATATCCAGTGTAAATAAATTATAGTACATTCACACATATTCTTGTAAAAACAACACCATTTACTTGGATGTTAAACTCATTCAATGGAAATTAAGATAAGATTACTCTCACAATTTTCATATTGATGTCTTGAGAATTTATAAATGGATTGATTATGTGTATAAAAATTATATCCACACAAAGGGTAGTGGAAATTTTTATATAAATAAATAAACAGTGATTTCACACATAATCATGGAGTAAAATAATTAATGAAGTTTGGTGTAAAACCAAATGAGTGGAAATCAAAATTAGAAATTCTCTTACCAATTTGAAAGCTTACAAAATATACTCCCAAATAAAGAAGTATCATACAATGAAGATGTGAACACCCATAAACTAATGTATATTACACAAAGAATACAATCATGGACAATACAAACACCACATAAAATGAAATAGTGGAAATATACCATGAATCTCATGGGAATTAGAAGAAAAATGAAAACCCCTTACCTTATAAATTCATTTAATAAAGGTTAATGTTTAATTGGATGGTATATCATATATAAAGAATCATTAAAAATTTATATTTATTATTTACATAAATTAAACTCATTATGATACCCATCCAAATAATGAAGTGTCGAATAATAAAATACACCATGGCGTGGTGATGGTAAGCCATATGTACACATGTATGGTGACTTTGTATTTCAAAGGATTTATATAATAATTAATATGGTTATACCATTTTTATAAAAAAAATCCCAGTAGCACATGTGCCTCAACCCGGTTGGTGAGGACTCTTAAGTGCATCGAGGAGACCCGAGATCAAATCCTGGCGGAGGCACAATTCATGGGTATTGTAGTAGTACTGTAACAGTACTATGGTAGGAACTGTGTAGTACTATAGCAGGTACTGTAGCGATAACTATAGCAGGAACTGTTTGTCACTGTAGCAACTGGGAATTTGCCCCCCCCCCCCCCGTTTGGGCCTTCGGGCCACCGATTTGGTCCCTGAGTCCTTTAAGGCCTTTGGGCCACCCACGCCTTTGGTCCAGTAAGGCATTTGGGCCACCTTATGTGTAGATTAAAACTAGACTACCTACAAGAAACAAGCTCTATAAAAGGATGAGCAAGGAGCATTCACCACAATAGGAGCTACATGGATTGCAAGAATGAAAGGGTATGGCACCTGCCATCGGGACAAGTCTGTGGATGCGTGGGATAGCCTATCCGAATAGCCATACGAAGGTGGAGAGTTGATTTCACGATGAAGATGCTAGGGAGGAGCAGTTCCAAGTAGTTAGTCTGGGATGTATGTAATGTTTTAAGCCTACAGGTAATGAATTCCGCTATGGCCTACGGGCCTGTAATACATAAGCCTATGGGCATTTTAGGGGTTCCACCTCACCCCTTGAAAGGTGGATTATCAAAATACATTAAAAAATAAAGGCATTAGGGTCATTGGATGGATAATAACATCCCATTATATAGAATTTATGGGATTTCTTATTTTGGTAATGAAAAAACAAAAATGTGGAAGTTGAATAAGAAAAGAAATTTGAAAGCGGTGGTGAAATTATTACCTCTTCATCAGGTGCTTCCTTTCGATTTGATAAAAATTAAACATTAGGAGTGATTTATGATCAATTAATGGACTCAAGGTTGATCTGATGGTAGTTGGGAGGATATTTTAGTATGGTTTGGTTGATCCAAGTTGATTTGGATGTGTGAATTTGAGATAAGTGGAATGACCCTTTTATAATAGCGGTGAGGTTCACTTCAGGAAAAACTTGAAATATTATTTTATTATAAAATAATTTTCAGTTTCCAATGGCTCCAAATGGATTTATTTTGAGGCTATGGTGGGTATGGGAATACATATTCTCAAAAACTGGGTTTTCTACAAGTTTAGGTCATCATACTAACCTTATCTTTTTTATTTAATTATTATCTAAATATTTTATCTTTTTCCATGTCCTCTTTTATTTTTATATTAAATGGTTTATAAACATACTATAAAATTCCAATAGAAACTAAAGTGATTCATTAATGACATATATATCATTATCTATATGCTTTCAATGACCCGTATATTTTTATAACTATTATATAATTTAATAAAATAGTATTTGTTTTAATAACTAATTTATCTTAATTTTGACAATATTTAGTTTTTAGTTTGTTTGAAAGTCATAAAAATATTATTTCAACAAAACAAATACATTTAATCAACCATATCATGTCATACTAAACTATAAAAATAGTGGGATGTATTAAAAGTTTCAATTTACATTTATTTTAATATCTATAAAATCAATTATTGTAGTCCTTTAGTAATATGGTAATTACTACATCATCATTGTGTCATAAATATATTTAATTATATAATTAATAAAAATATAAATAAAATTCCATAATTTATTAAATATTTTTATCTTTATAATGAATATTTATTGTCTAATTTATCATATGTGTAACCCTATATTAATATATGTTTTATTTATTAAACATTGAATTTAAAACTTTTATCTCTTCTTTAATAAAATATAACAAATATCCTAATTTAATCAAAGTAGATAAAAAAGGATAACATTTTGTCCTAAGGTTTATTTTGGTAAAATAAACTTATCCAATAGAATTAGTACTTGTTTTGGGTAATTATAATATCATTTTTAACTTTAATTGCACTATTTACTTTTAACCGTGGAAAATAAAATTCAAAAGTTATTATTCACCAAAAATTATTTTCATTCTATCGAACCACATTTTACTTAATGATTTTAACCATGTCTCTCATTTTATTTAAATTCAATTCATATAAGCGGTAAAATAACGTTTTATGAAAATTTGAAAATGTGCCTAAAAGGTTTGTAAAAGATGGTAAAAAGTTCAATAAAATATGATATATCTAATATTATTAAAAAATGACATCAATAAATTACCTTAGATTAATAGAGGTATTATGTATTTTTTTGACTTTAAAATAAATTTAAATTAAAAATAATTATTAAAATAAAATGTTGTCTTTAAATAATAACGCAATGTTTTTCACTATTCATCAAAAATTGAACATTTTTAGAATAATACAAAAACTACACCAAAAGCTAATTTTTATATTAAAAATTAAAAAATGATTTATATTATACAAAAGTAAAAAATATATAATTTCTATTAATTAATTGAAAAATAATTCCTTTTGTCAAAACTAGAAACCTGGTTTTTGGGAAGAAAAAACTATCAAAAGATTGATATGTGTTTTTGTCCAATTTAATTGTAAAATTACATCCAATGAAAAAAATTTGGTTAAATGATAAAAAAATAAAATTATATTAAAAAACCATTCAAATGTATAATCTAAAAATATAAATTATTTTGATTAAAGTTGTTTTTAATTAAAATTTTGTATTTTCAATATTCATCAAAATATAAAACTTATCATAAAAGCATAGAAAATTTATCCTAAATTAATTTTTATGTCCTTATTCTAAATAAGAATTTTATTTTGTCAATTTTAATATATAAATTTTCAAAATATTGGATTTAAAAAGGGTTTTCCATTAAAAGGCGGTAAAATTGCATTTTTGGAAAAATACTTCTTTTATCTAAAAAAATGAATTTCTTCTTATGTTATTTCTATGAAACACATAATATAGAAGATAAAATTATATGGAGTATATAAAACTTATAATGTAGTTAATACTATTCATAACTGCTTTTGAATGGGTTGTTTGGTAAGTCCTGATGTGCTTAAACATAGTGTTGCGTGTAGCACAAGCTATTTAATTATTTTAAAGAATATAACTTACTATGAACTATTGGGGTGTTAAATTCTTCCACCCTTTTGGAAATTGCATGCTCGCAATTTTAAAATTGGGATTGGGAACTTCATTGAATGTCCCACATCGGAAAAAGAGTAAATAAAAATAACACTATAAAAGAAAGAAAGAGAGGTACAAAGGTCACTGGAGATAACCCATACTAGGATTCCATATAAAAAACATGGATATGGAAGATAAAAAAATATTCATGTTCTAATAGAGAGTGATATAAAACATGATTAGGAGAAATTCAAAAACAATAAAACCACAATCTTGTGATGGGTTAAACGTTCATTAATTTCCCTGTAGGAAAAGTAAATGGAAAATGTTTTTTGTTTTATGTTCCATTTCATAATGTTGCATAATTTATTTATGATATTGAATACAAAAATATATATATATACTTACTTTTCAAGTAGTGCTTCATCCTTTAATAAATTTCTACCACTGACTCTTCTTTTCACTAAACGATGAGTATTCAAGATGACTTGGTCACACCTGAATCACTAGAATCAACTTCTAGAGAATCACATAATCCACAAAGGATGAACTATATATTTTCCTTGTATTTAATGATTTACCCTACCAAAATGGTTAGTACATGATCAAATGATCCCAAAAATGGATAATCCTTTGTAGAAAGAAATACTTATCTTAATTTCCAAAATTAAACAAACAATACCCAAAGAGCAACAAATACCATTGAATAATAAATTGTACTTAAAATACATCAATATAATCCAAACTAAGATTGAAACCCAAAACTAAGAATAATTTAATCACATAGTCTTTTATATAAAATCTTAACATTTATATCCAAATAACATCAACCACTTATAACGTCTCATACTTTAGTGTAATTAACCAGATCACATATTCTCTATGATAGGTTAATCATCTATATTAACAATCTGAATCTCTATAATTCCATAATAAAAACATAGATTCTTGCCAAATAAAAATACACCATTACTTCTCAAATGATATCTTATAGTATTTTATTTTCTGTAGGCATATATGTTCCCAACAGAGTGAACGTCTTCCAAAATAACATTTATAACTTAGTCACCAAATCGTTTTCCTTTAATAAGGATACCCATTTGATAAAACATAAGATCCCAAATCAACTTATTATGAAACAATAAAATCATTTAACTAAAAAATATTAGTCACACTAACCAGGGACTTCATGTAGTCCAGTGGTAGGCGGTAAATCTCAATCGCACTTTGGTTGTTGGTTCGATTCCCACATCTTTTTTTGATACGATGGGTTGTCACACAGCCAATATTTTTTCATTTTACATAAAAAATATTTTATAGCATTCCCAAAATGAGATAAATTCTTCAAATAACCATAACATAATTTAACCACAAATGTTATCACATACCTCACATTTTTCATCCCAAAATTTAATAACCTATAAATTCCTCAAATTCAGGTACATTATAAACCCAAATTGTTATTTATGACTATATCCAAAAAATAAAAGATAATTCTTCCTCACATTGAATTTTCACATAACAAACTATAGGTTTTACACATACAAAAGAAAAGTCTTCCAAAGTAATCCCATCAACCAAGAGAAATAATAATTTTAAATATTTCTCTATCCATTTATTTCCACAAGGTTTTTCCATTGTCCTAATGGTTATCCTATAGAATAGGTAATTGACTCGAGTAATGCCCAAGTTCCATACATTTACGGAAAATGACTGTAAATGTATTCTTAGGATCATTTTTATTTTCTTCTATAGTAGTCTTCATTTTTTCCTCAGAAATTCATTACATTATGTCCTTGTTTCCCACACATAAAGCATTTCTTTTTTCCATTGATAAGCATTCTTGGGTGTCTCTTTCCACATTTCCTACATGATGGAAGTCAATATTTCTTTTCTCCACTACCTCTAATGATGGAGGTTTCATCATTCCCTACCATTCTCTTCTTTGTTGAGTTTGGGAGTTGGTTAATGTATATGTTGTGGATCATATTTTTGGAAACCTACTTTGGCATGAACAAGATATATTTTAAACCTATCAACATTACATTTATATTCTCATTTCCACAATTGTGTCCACCTTGTACATTGTTTTCAATGTTACTATGACTTCCTTGGAATCCAGCCATTGACTAAAATCAGAAAACATAATGTGAGTAACAATAGTAATAAAGTCATTTAGAGAATATCATGACACCATATTTCAATATAAAACACATTAGGATTAAACACATTTATTTATTTTCATATTATATTCCAATCCTTCAAATTGGTTTGTAATGAAAATGTTAATTATCTTAAGCATATCGCACGGGACTGTCGTAACCAAGAGTGCAATAAGGTCCGTTGTTGTGCACCAGTTCGTGTTCGAGTATAGCTCAAAGCGGTGTGATATAGTTAATATTATTATTATTATTATTTAAAATAATTTAATCCCTCCCAATTATTCAATTTGAGTATATTTACATCATTTATGTTTTTTGGTATATTTTGGGCAAAAATGTGAAAATGGGAATATTTTGTAAAATTGATAGTTTTTTGGAGATTATATTTTTCTAGAATAAATATTACACAATTGATCCAATTGAATTGAATTATTTTTGTAGGCTTCATATGCTCTTGGGATTCAATTTTTTCTTCTGGACCAAGACCCACTTCAAACCCCAATGGTACAGAAAAATCAATCAAATGGAGAAATCTGTCTGGTTGGTAGAATAGACCCCACTACATTGAATCTACAATAGTGCATTCAACTGACCTTAAAATTAAGTGGTTCTGGCTGTTTTCTACAAATAACATTCAATGGATATTTCAAATTAAATCTCAGAAAATAATAATCTTATCAATGCATCATTTGGGTGCTTCTAAGTGGAGTGGGTGGAATAGTGTTTGGCGGCCAGAAGATGATAAACTCAATAATCAAGCAATATCTTCATTTCCTCCAATCAAAAGGATTTGATATTTTTAGGATCAATAGAATAAAATTTTTCCCACATCATATAAGATGGAATATTGGCTACTTTTATATGGTTTGTGGGCATAACAGAGACAAAATTCATGAGGAATTATTCGGGTGGAACAAAATTTCTATTCATGCTTTTCTTTCTTTTGTTCTTATTAGCTTTGTAATGACTTCTTCTTCCCACTTCAACACGGTTACTCTTACCAGGGTGGGGTATATATTTAGAGTGATTGGGGAGGGGTAGGTTTAACCATTTTTAATTCTTCAGTTCTTTCACTTAATGTTTTAAAATCATCTTTTCTCTTCTGTGAATCAGTGTCAATTTCTTATAACAACTTTAATTATCATATAGGATTGTTTATTATTTTAGATTCTATTGTTTATTTTTATTTGTTCAAGTATCAATATCTACTTACACTATGTTCTAGTTTATGTACGATGGAACTGAGCAGGACATAGTGGTGATGTACATGGTGACCACCAGTACGTGTGGGAGGAGTAGGGAATGTTCTTGATTTCTTGGGATAAACAAGACCCGATTGGGAATTACCTAAGATAATTGGGGGTATTATCTACATCTCTATTACACATGAAAAGGATAGTATACCAATATATGGGTTTATTAAGGTTTATTCTCACATTATTATTTGACCAAGAGAGTGAGGATAAATGATTCTGGATTCTCACTCTTAATGATGTAGCAGAAGAGAATTGGGAAAAGTGAACTCCGATAGAATTATAATTGGAGAACTTACCCTTTCCTAATAACCATATCATATCACTGATTTAAATCACATAATTTGTCAAATTTTTTTAAAACCTTCACTTAATTTTTTTACTTTATTTTGATTATTTCTTGCATTTCACAAAACAAACAATTTCAAAAATAACATCACTTCTTTCTCTTATTTTTAGTGAAAAAAACTATTGTTGATCACACCTCTCAAGAGACAACCTAGGTAACTCACTATAATAAATTTTAACTTAGGTTATATTTATTTCCACACCCCATGACATGCATTTGTCAAAACATCACACCATTTCTGGGGGGTTGCGCCAACATTTCTTTTCCTTTCTTTCCTTTCTCTTTTTATCTTTTCTCTTCAAAATTACATAACTTGAACTCCAAAAACTATACCTTTACCCATAGATCCTGAAAATTAAAGAACCTTATTGAATATACATAGATACATTAATTTTCAATCTGAATTTTAAAATATTCCCCTTGCATACTCAAGTGATACTTTATGTGTTCACTTTGATAATTCCATCATGGCTGAAAATCAAAACTGAACTCTTAGAGACCTATGTGCAGCACAATTACTTAATCAAAAGAATCATCTTTCCATGCCAGTGAAATAGAATTATTTTTAAATGAAACCTAACATGATTCCTTTTCTTCCAAAGTTTCATGGTTTTGTATGGGAAGATCTAAACAAACACATTAAAGAGTTCACACATGTTTGCGTAACTTTCAAACCCTATAGAGTTGTTGAGCGGCATGTGAAGTAGAAGGCATTTCTATTTTCATTGGATAGGGATAAAAATTAATGGTTATACAACCTATATCCAGGATACAAGCATGACTGGAATGACTTGGTAAGATTTTTTATGCAAGGACTATTCCCCACCTCTAGAAGCACAACCATTCGAAAAGAAATTGACGCCATATCACAATCATCTGAAGAAACCCTTTACGAGTACTGAGTGAAATTTATGATGTTATGTGTGAGGTACCAAAATCAGTCCATTAAGGAACATCAATTTTTTTCTTCTTCTATCAAGGACTACTATAAAAATAAAGAAACCTTCTTGATGCATCATCTAGAGGTGCATTGATTGACAAGTCACCAGAATAATCCAAGGGATTGATTGAGAAGATTTCCCAGAAGTCACAGTATTTTAAAACAAGAGGTATTGGAAAAAGAGGTATTCATGAGGTACACACTTCACATCCCTCACCCTTACTAGAAACTAGGATTTAATTGATAACTACTTTGGAGAGACAGATGGCCTTGAATCAAGTTACTGACCAATAAGTGCTAGCTAAGGTATGAGGTTTATGCCCATCACCGGATCATTTCACTAACCATTGTTCCGAAATACAGGGAATCGTAACATGTGCATCAACCTTTCATACAAGACAGTTCCATAAAATTCAAGGATGGAGAGATCCTAACCATGTTGAATATGGGTTTGGAAATCAGCAGAATCAAGGTAGACCCCCCGTACTATAACTTGTTTCAAAACCAACCACCATTCCAAAATTAAATCCAAAACCCACCACCATTTCAACCAAATAAGTCTTATAACTAGCCTTCTTACCAATGACCAAACACATTACGAAGACCCTATGAGCATTCTTCCAGAAGTTCCCAACCTCTAATTCAAAACCAACAGCAAAAAATATGAGTGTGTGGGCTATAAGGACACCATTAATGATTTGTCCAACAAGTTTGAAAGTATCATGAAATTTATGACCAAAAATCATGGTAACCTCCCTTCCCAAACAATATGAATCCCAAAAGATAATGTTAGAATTATAACTACAAGAAGCTGAAAATAAATCCCACCACCATCCACCATTGAGAAAAAAAAAATACCACCTGGGCTAATGGAGAATGAAGTTGAAATGATGAAACTTCTACGAAAATGGATCGGGAAGAAGATAAGAAAGAAGAGGTGGAAAAGGATAGGCCAAGGAAGAAGAAAAAATAAACACAATTTCAAAGGCAACAAAGGTATAATAAAGATATATCACCACCATTTCCGTCAAGTATTATTGAATCAAATAGGCTACAAGAAGAAGCAATACAAAAAGAAATTCTGGACACTATTCAAAAAGTGAAAATTAACATACCTTTTCTTGAATCACTCAAAAAAATTCCAATGTATGCAAGAATTTTAAAGGGTCATTGCAACAATAAGGGGAGAAATCAAGGTAATGAGATGATGAATTTGGTAAGAAGTTACTCAGTCCTTATTATACCAAAATTACCAACCAAATTTCAAGATCTAAGGACATTTTCTATTCCATGCAGCATTGGTTCATTAAAAATCTCTAATGATTTCTACGATTTAGGTGAATCATTTAACGTATTTCATAACTCATTATATACTTCTTTTTATATGGGATACTTGACTCCCATAATAGTTGTGGTCCAGCTTGAAAACAAATCCACAGTTTTCCAAACAGGATTTTTGGAGGATGTCCTAGTAAAAGTAAAAGATCTTTTATTCCCTTCTGACTTCTATGTGTTGAATATTGAATATTATAGGATCCCATCACACTTACCCATCATTTTGGGTAGACCTTTCTTGAAGATGGCCAAAAACATCATCAATTTCCATGAAAGGACACATACCATGAAGCTTGGAGATAACACTATCCACTTCAATATTTTTGAATCTATGAGGCACCCATCAGATGATCATTCACTCTTCGCTCTCTCCTATGAAGATGGCACAAAACCAATTTAATAAGCAAGTATGTTTCATGAATTCTTATCATTAGGAGAGAATTTTTCCATTAAAAGTATCATTGAACATATGGATTCCCACACTCCTAGTGATTCTTATTTCCTTTTAAGAGAAGAGATAAAATTTTATTTCTTTGATAATTTTTCAAATGATGATGAAGATGATATGATTTATTTTTTTATAGGATGTAAAACCATTAGAAGTGGGGATCCTCAATTTAGTTTTATGTCTTGAGCATCATATAGATCTGTAATTAAAACCACTCCCCACTAATATAAAATATGGTTACCATATATTGAGAGAGAGGAATTACAATTAATAATTTCTAATAATATATCTGAAACTCAAAAAAATCATTGATTGATCTTTTGAGGGAGAATTTCCAAGAAATAGGATGGAGAATAGGTGATATCCCAGGAATAAGCCCAACAAATTTCTCACATAGAATTTTTCTTAAGTGAGATTCCAAACCTGTCAGACAACCCCAAATAAGGCTGAAACCCCCCAATGGAGGTTGTGAAAAAAGATATTGAGAAGCTATTAGAAGCTGGGATAATCTATTACATATTAGATTCATAATGGGTTAGCCACACCAATGTAGTCCCAATGGAAACTGGCATAACCAATGTGAGGAATGAAAAGAATGAATTAATCCCTGTGAGAATTCAGAATAGCTAGAGTCTGCATATATTTTAGGAAGATGAATCAGGTCACTCGAAAAGATCATTTACCTATCCCTTTCATTAACCAGATGCTATAGATATTGGAATGGATAACTCATTATAGTTTTTTGGATGTATTTTCAGGTTATTTTTAGGTACCCATTGCTCCCAAAGATCAAGAGAAAACTACCATTACTTATCTTTTCAATACTTTTACATATAAAATGATTCCATTTGGATTGTTCAATTATATAAGTACATTTCAGAGGTCTATGGTAAGTATATTTTCTAATCACATTGAAGATTACTTGGAGGTTTTCTTAGATTATTTCACAATTTTTAGAAATTATTTTTACCATTGTTTGAGAAATCATGAAAACGTTTTGAAAACATTCGTTCAGAAAATCCTTGTTTTGAATTTTGAAAAGTTATATTTTATGGTTGAGATAGTAATTCTCCTTGGTCATGTAATTTTGTAGAAATTCATTGATGTTGATAAATCAAAAATGGAAGTGATAAATTCATTTCCTTACCCAAAACGTGTCAAACATGTTAGATAATTTTTAGGACATGCAGGATTCTACATGATATTTATCAAATATTTTAGTAAAATTTATCTCCCTCTCTCTAGATTAATTTATAAATATTAAAATTTCAATTTCAATGGTTCATGTAAGGAAGCCTTTGATGCGTTGAAAAGGAGATTGATTACACCACCAGTAATGCAGCCACCTAGTTGGGAAGAACCATTCAAGCTACTTTGTGATACTTCAAACCAAGGATTTGGAGTAATACATTCTCAGAGAATTTAGGGTAGGAAACAAGTCATTGAATATGCCTCAGAACCCTTATATGTGTCCCAGTTAAACTACACAACAATATATAAAGTGTTTTTATCCATTTTTTTGATTTAGAATGATTTAGATCATATCTGCTCGGAACTAAAGTCATTTTGTTTTCTAATCATATAGCTCTTAGGTACTTGATGAAGAAAGATGAAGCAAAACCAAGGCTTGTGAGATGGATTCTATTACTATATGAGTTCAACATAGAAATCAATGATAAGAAGGGGTCTGAGAACTAAGTGGCTAATCACTTTTATAAACTATCCAACACTGCTGAAGTCAAAATTACAGACACTGAACCACTAAATGATCACCTTCCAATAGAGCCTTTGTACATAATTAAAGAATAAGTACCTTGGTATGCAGATATGGTCAATTATTTTGTAACATCTCAAGGAACATCTAATTTAAATTTTCACCAAATTCATAAATTGAAATCTGAATCTAGATAATACATTTGGGAAGATCCATTTATTTGGAAGATTTGCAATTACCAAATGATCAGAAGATGTTTTCCAAAATATGAAATTGAATTAGTCTTTATGTTTTATCACAAATTATCTTGTGGAGGCCTCTTTGGACCTAAAATCATAGCACGAAAGGTTTTAGAATCTGGACAGTATTGGACAACACTTTTCAAAGATACTCATTAATTTTTCCAATGGTGTGAAAAATGTTAGTTTATAGGAAATATTTAAAAGAGGAAAGAAATGCCCTAAAATACATTTAATTTTTTTGAAATTATTGATGTTTTGGGGATAGATTTTATGGGACATTTTCCAATGTCATTTAGAAATTATAATATTATTCTTACTGTTGATTATGTTTCCAAATGGGTGGAAGCAAAAGCCACCAGGATTGACGATGCTAATGTTGTTTTTGATTTTGTTAAGACTATAATATTTTTCAGGTTTGGAGTTCCCAAAGACATAATTAGTGATCAAGGGACTCACTTTTTCAATAGTATAATGTAGTATTTGTTGAAAAATTATTGGGTGCATCATAAAACATCAACTCCCTATCATCCACAGACTAATGGGAAAGATGAAGTGTCCAATAGGGAAATAAATGGAATTTTGGAAAGTAATATTAATCAAAATAGGAAGGATTTGAGACAAAGGTTAGAAGACACTTTATGGGCTTAAAGGACAGCCTAAAAACTCCAATTGGAAAGAGTCCATATAGGGTGATTTAGGGGAAAATATATCACCTACCTGTGGATTTGGAACACAAGGAATCTTGGGATGTGAGGAATGTAAATGTAGATCTTGAAAGTGATAGGAAAGAGTTGAGATTGCAATTACAGGATTTGGAATAAATTAGAATGGAAAAATTTTAAAATTATAGGATTTACAAAGAGAGAACAAGAGTGTCTCATGACAAACTGATCCAACCAAATGACTTTCATACTGGCGAAAAAGTATTATTATCCAATTCAAGACCCAAGCTAATCCCACGTAAACATTGTTCTATATGGGAATTGACATTTATAGTTACTCATGTATATACTTTTGGTGCTGTGAAGATTTTGATTGATGGAGAGAAGGATCCATTCACTGTCAATGGGTATAGGGTGATGAAATTCCTTAGGACTATGCCATCAGATCCAACGGAAGAGATCACACTCGTCCAACCTGTTTATCAATAAACTCCATCAGTTCTTACATCTCTTTTACATTTTATTTATTTTTGTGATTCAATTTCAAATACTCTTACATGTTAAATCCATTTGAATGCATTGCAGTCATAGAATCATTTAGGTGTGGGGGAGGGAACCTTTGTAGTTAAGAATTTTTATTTGTCAAAATGTGCGTGTGTTTCAAATTTTCTGTGATTATTTTTAATGTTTTTTTGGGGTTTTGAAAATTTTGAGATTAAATGATTATCTTTGACATTTTTTAAACCAATTTCAATGGGATGAATATTTTATTCCATGAAACAGGGCTTAAATGAATGCGGAAAATGAATTTGTTTCAAGGAAAATTCTTTGTGAATTTCATGAAAATTACATAGATTTTTAAATCCCATGACACAGACCACTATCTTTATATTTGAAATCACATTCTCATGAGCCTCTTAAAACTATTGTTTTCATATTCTTTACATTCACCTCACTCTTTGAGAGAACCAAATAATACTTAATTTAACCCGAATTTAATTTATTCTTACCTAAACATGAAGGTATGAGGTGTATGTGTTTTAAATTATTGAGGCACTTATTTGGTTTTAAAGCCCCCATTTTAATAAACTCCCTCTTATTATGGCCCACAATGGAAATTTAATCCTTTAAGACCATAGAATCCATGAAAAACTTATGACGATAGCAACCTAACAATCCAATTTTCCTTATCCAACATGCTCTTGATATAAAATTGCATTATCTAGTTGAACATATGTATGAGGGAAGATATATTGTATTGTTCTCCCTTATTTGAGGATAATTTGGGGGAAAATAAAATGTTGGAGAGATGTCACTACTGCTGAAAAACAAATCATTCTACTGGAAGCTATTCCTTTTCTGGAGCTTCTAATAGAAAAATAAAGTTGTGCCTTTTCTAGAGGCTTCAATAAATATTATGTTTGAAATGATTGAATAGTTTTTTATTGAATTAAGGAACTATGTGAAAATTCCTTGATATTTCATGATGACAGAGCCAATTTTATACTAAGGGGGGTAAAGAGGAGACCATACTTGTGTGAAAATTAGAGTAATATGGTTTTGTTTAAAAAAGAGACAAGTCCTCTTCATTCAGCCTCAGAATTGTCACATCTAAATCCTACCACCCTAAAGCCACAGAACAACCTTAACAATTCCTCATGATAAACATATGTCTTTGACTCACATCAGGTAGAGATGTAAGAATCTATCAAGCCAATGGTGACCTTTGTATGAAATTTGGTGAGAAATACATGATAAAAAAATAAAAATTTGTGTGATAAGAGATAATGAATGTTAGGTAAGTGTTTTCTATGAATGGGAGGAGAAATGAAGAAGAAATATATTAAATGATCTGAAATAAGAAATTGAAATAATAGTTTTGGAGGGGTCATGATATATTTTATTTCTTGTTTCCAAATTTGTGGATCTCGTGGATATGTGTTTTGAATTTTCTTTTATTTTATTTGGATTCTGAATTTTCCAAGAGTACAAGTGATATTGTGTGGAATTGATAGAGTTAATATTTTAATTTTTATTAATATGTTTTTCAATGAATTAATCCTTCCCAATTATTCAATTTGAGTATATTTTCATCATTTATGTGTTTTTGGTGTATTTTTTGCTTAAATATGAAAATGGGTATTTCTGTAAAATTGATAGTTTTGGGGATCTTTTTTTTAGGAATAACTTTTAAATTATATATCCAATTAAATTTAATCCTTTTTTAGGATTCATATACTCATAGGATTCAATTTTGTCTTCGAGACCAATACCCAATTCGAAATCCAATGGTACCGAAAAATCAATCAAATGGAGAAATCAGTCTGGCTTGCAGAATGCACCCCACTACATTAAATATTCAATACATCCTTCAACCGACCTTTAAATGGGATGATTATAGCTAGTTTTGATAGAGAAAATAAAAGGTATGTTTCACATTAAATATAAAAAAATATTAATCCTATCAAGGCGTCTTTTGAGGGATTACAAGTGGAGTGGGTGAAATAGTTTTTGGTGGCCAAAAGACGTTAAACTCACTAATCAAGCCATATTTCCTTTCCAACTTTCCAAAGGCTTTGATATTTTGAGGATCGATAGAAAACTAAATTTTCCACATCTTAAAAGAAGGTTTCTTGTCTTGGTTCGTATGGATGGTGAGCATAATAGAGGAAAAAATTTAGGGGAAGGATTCTGGGGGATTTTGTTCTTGATTTTCATTCTTTTGTTATTATTTGCTTTATAATGACTTATTCTTACCACTTCAACTCAGTTACCCAAACATGTTGGGGTAGATATTCTGAGTGATTTGAGAGGGGTAGTTTTATAGCTTTTTAAATTCTTGAGTTCATGAACTTAATATTTTAAAATCCTCTTTTCACTTTTTCAAATCAGTTTCAATTTCTTATAACATTTTTTATTATCATGTATGATCGTATATGATTTTATATTCTATTAATTATTTTTATTAGGTCATGGATAAAAATCCCCCCCCACCAAGTTTTGGTTTATATACGATGGAATAGAATAGGACATATTGGTGATGTACATGGTGATCACCGGTACGTGTGGGAGGAGTAGTGAATGTTCTTGATTGCTTCAGATGAACAAGACCCAATTGGGAATTGACTAAGATAATTGGGGTTATTATCTAAAAATATATTACACATTTGAAGGAGAGTATCCCAGTCTCATGTTTTAGTAATGTTTATTCTCAAATTATTATTTGACCAAGGGAGTGAGGAGAAATTATTATGGATTCTCACTCTTAACGACATAGTAGAATAAAATTGGGTAAATTGAACTGTGATAGAATTAATGTTGGAAAACTGACCCTATCCTAATCACTATTTCATATCATTTATTTAAATCACATAACTTTTCAATTTTTTTTAAAACTTTAACTTAATTTCTTTACTATATTTAGTTTCTTTCATGTATTTTCCAAAAAAAACTATTTCAAAAACAACATCACTTAATTATCTTATTTTAAGTGATAAACATTATTGTTGATCACTCCTCTATGGAGACAACCTTGGTAACACACTATAATAAATTTTAAAATTGATTGTATTAGTTTTTTCCACACCCCGTGAAAGGCACGTGTCACAGTGTTTTTGGGTTTTACCGCTAGATACATATGTGTCAGTGCTGCTCTACCTACTCATATCCAGGAAAGGATATATTTCATGGAAAATTCACAAAATTTCGATATTACCAAAATTCTAGGAAGTTATTTTATCCTAATCCTCAAAGTCTATATTAGGGTAATGTTCTCTAATTAGAGTTTTTCTAAATCTTGTTTACAAGGTTTGTAATAAGCATCCTCTTATACCAACAGTAATCCCCCAACACTAGTTACCTAGATTAGGTGCATTATTACATTACATTAGCATGATTATATGGAATCAAGTCCCGAAGGGACAATTAGTATACCAATACTAGAAAATAGATTACATATGTGAACATCACATTATAATTTCTTAATTATAATACAACATAGATAGTCCTTTAAGAATTCCATTATTCTCATGGATTAAACATGCATATAAAACATACTACACCTATTGTAATCCTGAGAAAATAAAACATTAAAAGGGGTGATCTTTGATGCTCAATAAGGATGAACAATATAGTGGAAACATTAATTAATAAGCAAAAACAATTAAGCCAATGTAGAAGACTAAAAAGCAATCCTTTTAAACATAAATTTCATAATAATATGGAAAATAAAAAACAAGTAATTCCATTTACATATTCACTTGGGTATTCTACTATTTAAATAATCAAATGTAATATCATTAGCTAATTTCATAATGATGGAATGCATAATGTCAAACATCATAACAACATAGTCAGGGCCTCATTCCAAGAATATAAATAAAAATTTTTATGGACTTGTTCCAAGACACTAGTTTGTCTCAGGAGACCGACCGATGCATCGGGGTTCTATAGCAGGCTCCACCCATCACTTACTAAGTCTAATTCATTCCTCATATGAAAAAGGTTGAAATATAATCTAAAAATTTGTATTAAAACTAGCATACAAAATCTCAATATTTTAACCACAAGAATGGAATAAAAATATCACATCCATAGTCAAACATAACTCATTCAATACAATATAGAAGATTATATTATAATAGAGTAAACTCAATCAATAATAAAATAAAATGAAGAGTATTGGCATAGATGAAAATAATTTGTAAAATTATTTGCGATAAATATTCCCTTTTTCTTGAAAACATTTAAAAGTCTCACTATTTATCAAGAAGCTGTTAAAAATAGATTTTTGAATTACAGTGTCTCATACCACATTGAAACTTATAAAAATAATTTTAATTTTAAAACATTCATGTACATATAAATAAATCCTTAACACCATTTTCAAACATGGACATTAATGAGAAAGATTTAGAAGAATAAACATTTAAAATAGTTAAAATGATATTTTAGTTAGAGTTCCTAACAAAATGTGTGATTTTTGAAAAAAAATAATTGAGGTAATAAAAAATTTATAAAATCATTAGAATAAAGGGATTCATGATATACTATGTCAAATTACAGTGTTTACACCATATAAAAGTGAATTGGTGCATAACAACGAAGAAGTCGTAATGGAATGTAAATTGAGAAGAAATCCCTTATAAAGACCATATCATTAAGATAAGGATAAGTAAATGACATAATTATTTGTGAAAAATATACATACACTCAATATTATTGGATATTCGGTGTAAATAAATCATAGTTAATTCACACATATTCTTGTAAGAGCAACACTAATGAGTTGTATGTTTAACTCAGTGAATGGAAATTGAGTTCAGATTACTCTTATCATGTACATATAGATGACTTGAGAATTAATAAATGGAGTGATTATGTGTATAAAGAGTATATCCACACCAATGGGAGTCAAAATTACTACATAAATAAATAAATAATTATTTCACACATAATCTTGGAGTAAAATAATCAATGATGTTTCCGTAAAACTAATTGAGTGGAAATGGAAATTAGAAATCCCCTTACTGATTTGGAAACTTGAGAAACATAAACCCCATGACAAAAGGATCATACAATTAAGATATAAATACCCATAAATTAAATTATATTTCACAAATAATAAAATCATGTTTAGAACATAATCCACATAAAATCAAATAGTGGCAATATAGCATGAATCTCACAGGAATTTGAAGTGAGATGAAAACCCATTACCATATAATTTATTTAATTATAGGGTTAAATCAAACTAATATATAATGGTTAAAGCATTGTTATTATATTATAAAAGAACAACATACATCAATATTTTATCATATATGTCGTTCTAATATTGCTTTGTTAATAATATTTCTGTAGTATCATTGTTTTGGGTGTTAACTGATTTATTTTACTTTATATGTTTTGTTATGAAAGTCTAGTTTATTATAGATAGGATTAATTTAATTAATATAAATAATGATATTATGTTCTTAAACATTATTTTAAATCATAAAATGAAACTTATTTTTGAATGGTTATGAGGGGAAATGAATCTAATCGTGTTCAAGGAGATGGTAATCTGTACGTACGCATGAGAGAAGATATCATTATATTGATGGTGAAATAATATGTTATTGAATGGAATGTAATATATAAAAAATCATTGTAATGTTATACTTATTATTAACATCAATTATAATCATTATTATACCCATCCAAATAATGAGGTGTTAAATAACAAACTACACCACGACGTGGAGACGGTAATCCGTACGTAGGCCCGTATGGTGACTTTGTCATTCATAGGATGGATAGAATAATGAATATGTTTGCACCATATTTATAATAAAATAAAATTATGTAGAAGGTAGGAGAGTTATTGTTTTGGTATGGAAACAACAAATAACAAGAAAGTCGAAGAAGAAAACAACTTCTAAAGATGTGGAGAAATTATTTCCTCTTCTTCGGGTGCTTTATTTTAATTTGATCAAAAGGGATCCATAGGTTGACATTATGCTCAAATTAAGGTCTCTAGGATGAAATGAGGGTATTAGGGAAGACAGTTGATCTGGGGTTGGCCGAGCCAAATTGATTTGGATTTGTGAATTTCAGAGACAGGGAAGTACCCTTTTATTAGAGAGGTGTGGGTCACTTTAGAAAAAACAAGATATATTATTTTATTATAAAATCATTTTAGTTTTTAAATGGCTCCAAATTTATTTATTTTAGGGATAAGGTTGGTATGGGTCAAAATATTCTCAACCAATAGGTCTTAGACAATTTTGGGTCATTAGATTAACCTTATCATTAAGATTTAATTATTAGTTAAACAGTTTAACTCTTACCTTGTCTTAATGTATGTTTAAATTAAATGGTTATTAAAATTACTATAAGATTACAAGAGAACATAAAGTGGTCCATTAATGAAATATCTATCATTATGTAAGTCATTTTTCCAGAACATGTATTTTTAAGAAAATTATATAATTAAACAAGTTAGTATTTGTTTTAAAAACTCATTTATGTCAATTTTGACACTATTTAGTAATTGGTTTTATTGAAAGTCATAACAACATTATTTATTCACAAAAAATATATTGAATCAACCCTACCATTTCATTTTAACATATAAATTTATTGTAATGCCTCAAAAGTTTCAATTTACAATTACTTTAATATTTATAATAATAATTAATTTAATCATTCATTAATAAGGTAATTAATGCATCATTAGTATGTCATATATAAATACTATAATTTAATGTCTAATAATTATTTATAAAATACAATTATATATTAAATATTTTTATCATTCTGGTGAATATTTATAGTCAAATTTATCTATTGTTTAACCCTGTATTAAAATTGTTTTAGCTATTAATCATTGAATTTAACACTTTTATCTCTTCTTTAAATAAAATATGATAAATTTCCTAATCAAATAAAAGTGGATAAAAATGATCATATTTCTCCCAAAGGTTGATCTTGGTCTAAATACACTTTTTCAATAGAATTAGGATATCTGTTTGGGTAATGATAATATCAATTTTACCTTTAATTTCCCTGTTTAATTTTAACCGTGGTAAATAAAATTCAAAAGTTACTATTCACTAAAAATTATTTTCATCCTACTGCACAAAATTTTACTTACTAGTGTCAACCTTTCCTCTCATATTTTTGAAATTCCATTCACAGAAGTGGTAAAATTATGTTTTATGCAAATTTTCCAATTTGGCTAGAATGTGTGTAAAAGACAATAAAAAGTTCAATAAAATTTTATATATCTAATCTTATTAGGAATTGAATTCAATAAATTAAATTGGAATAATATTGGTATAATTTATATATTTTAAATTTAATATAAATTTAAATTAAAAATAATTATATAAATAAAATGTCAGCTTTAAACAATAATTCAGCGTTTTTAGTATTAATAAAAAATTGAATGTTTTTCGAAAAATTCCACAAATTCACCCAAAGACAATTTTTATATTCCAAATTAATAAAAGATGCCTATTTTACCAATTTAAAAACATATAAGTAGTATTAATTAATTTAAAAATAATTCTTGTAGTAAATATCTGAAAGTGGGTTTTTTAGAAGTAGAACTATCAAAAGATTGATATGTGTTTATATCCAATTTTAATGTAAAATTATTTCCAATGACCAATATTTGATTAAATGATAAAAATCTAATCTAATTATACATCAAAACAATTCAAATGTATAATTTAAAAATATAAATTATTTTGATTAGTGTTATTTTCAATTAAAATTTATTATATTCCCTATTAATGAAAATAAGAAAGTTATCAAAAAAAGCACTAAAAATTTATCCAAACAAAATTTTTATGACCTGATTCTAAAGAGGTAGTTTATTTTTTCCAATTTAATATATAAAAGTGTCAAATATTTTATTTAAAATGGGTTCTCCATTAAATTGTGGTAATATTGCATTTTTTTGAAAATTCTTCTTTTATCAGAAAAACTGAATATGTTCTTATATTATGTATGAGAAATCCATAATATGGATGTTTAAATTAGGTGAAGTATATAAAACATAAAATGTAGTTAATACTATTCATATATTCTTTTTTAACTACTTGTTTGGTTAGTCATGGTGCACTCAAACTCGGTGTTTCTTATAGCGCAAGTTATTGAATTAATTTAAAGAAAATTACTTACTATGAAATCTTGGGGAGTTACATTCTTCCCCCATTTTGGAAATTTCATCCTTGCAAATTTAAAATTGGTCATTGGAACATCATTGAAAGTCCCACATTAGAAAAAGAGTCAACACAACTATCACTTTAAAATAAATAAAGGGAAGTGCAAAGGTCACTTGAGATAACTCATACTAGGATTCCATGTTGGAAAACATGGATATAGAAGATAAAAAAAGGGTCATGTTCTGATGGACAGTGATAGAAAACATGATCAGGAGAATGTTAACATCAGGAAAACCACAAACTTGTGATGAGTTAAAAAGTCATTAGTTTCCCTATAGGAAAAGTAAATGAACAACGTTTTTTTGTTTTAATATCCGTTTCATAATGATGATGAATTTATTTATGATATTGAATAAGAACATAAAAAATATATTCTTACTTATCATGTAGAGTTTCGTACTTTAATAAATTCCTACCACTAACTCATATTTTCTCCAAAAAATGAGTATTGAAGATGACTTGTTCACAGCTGAAGCGCTAGAAACATCATTTAAAGAATTACATAATACACAAAGGATGAACTATATATTTCCCCAATTTTTAAAGATTAACCAAAACCAGAATGGTTAGTACAATATAATATGATCCCAAAAATGGATAATCCTTTACTGAAAGAAATACTAATCTTCATTTCCAAAATTAAGAAAACAATACCCAAAGTTCAATAAAGACCATTCAATAAATAATTTCCTTTAAAATACTTCAATATAATACAAACAAATATTGTAACCCAAAACTCAGAAGAATTTATTTTCATAGTTTTTCATAGTAAATATTATATTTCATATCCAAATAACATATACTACTCTTAATGTCTCATACGTAAGTGTAATTAACCAAGTCATATATTATCTATGATAGTTTAGTCATTTCCATTAATAACCTGAATCTTTATAAGTCCACAATAAAAAAAATAGTTTCTTCCCAAATAAAAATCCCCCATCACTTGTAAAATGAAATCTTATAGTATTCTATTTTCCTTAGGCATACATTGTTCCCAATAGAGGGAAAGTATTCCAAAATAACATTTATCACTTAATCCACAAATCATTTTCCTATACTATAGATATCCCTTTGATAAAACATATGATCCAAAATCAACTTATTATTGATCAATAAAATTAATTAGCTAAAAATAATTAGCCACACTAACCTAGGACTTCACATAATCCAGTGGTAGGAGATAAATCTTAGTCGCACTTTGGTTGTGGGTTCGATTCCCATAGCTTTGTCTGACCCGAGGGGTTGTCCCACGGTCTACGTATTGTCCTTTTTCACAAACTATATATTATAACATTACCAAAATGAGATGAATTCCTCAAAATAATGATAAAATAATTTAACCAGAAATGTTATCTCATACCTGACATTTTCATCCCAAAACTTAATAACCTGTAATTGTCTCAAATTCAGGGACCATATAAACCCAAATGGATATTTATAACTATATCCAAAAAATAAAATATTATTATTCCTCAAATTGAATTTTCACTTAAAAAACTACATGGTTACACAAACAAGAGAAAATTCTTCCAAAGTAATCCCTTCAACGAAAATAATTAATACTATTAAACATTTCTCCATCCATTTATTTCCATATATTTTCTTCCTTGACCTAGTGGTTATCAAAAAGAATAGTGAATTTACTCAAGTAAGGCCCAGGTCCACTAAATTTGTAGAAAATGACTGTAAATTGATTATTAAGATCATTTTTATTTTCATCCATTATACTCTTCATTTTTTTCTCATCAATTCTTTAATTTATGTCCTTATTTCCGACAAATAAATAATTTCTTTATTCCATTGAGACACTTTCATATGTGTCTCCTTACACATTTCTGGAATGATGGAAATTGAGATTTCTTTTCTCCATGTTATCCAATACTAGAGCTCTTATAATTCCCCATCGTTCTCTTAATTTTTGATTTTGGGAGTTGGTTAATGTAGATATATTTTATTATATTTCTAGAAACCTTCTTTGGAATGAACACAATATATTTTACACCTATCAACATTCCATTTAATATCTCATTTACACCGTTGATCCCACCTTGTACATCATGTTTAATGTTACTTTTACTTCCTTAGATTCCATCCATTGAGTAAAACTAGAAATCATAGTGTGAGTAATAATAGTCATAAAATCATTTAGAGAATATCATGACATC
The DNA here is from genome assembly GCA_963277665.1 of Viscum album. NCBI lineage: Eukaryota > Viridiplantae > Streptophyta > Magnoliopsida > Santalales > Viscaceae > Viscum > Viscum album. Next base: position 33,619,186 of record OY728119.1, on the reverse strand, counting down.
TTATTTTCAATCTAAAACACCTTAGGATTAACCATGATTATTTATTACTATCTTATCTTAAAATAATTCAATTTTTTGTAAATAAAATATGAATTATATTAGGCATATACCTTGGGAGTGTCGTAACAGAGAGTGTAGAAAGCCCCATAGTCGTGAACCAGTTCCCATTCGAGTCTACCTCAAAGAGGTGTTTTCTGGTTTTACCCCTAGATACATCTGTTCCAGAGCCATCTATACCTACTCGTATCCAGGTATGGATGTATTGCTAGAAAAAATCACAAAATCTCTACATTACAAAAATTTTAACCAGTTTCCTCAAATTCTTTCAAAGGTAAATGTTCTCTAATTAGTGTTTTCATAAATCTAGTTTCCAAAGTTTGTACTAAAACTCCTCTGATACCAACTATAACAACACGACCCATGTTTCCTAGAGTATGTAAATTATGACAAAACATTGGCATTATTATAAGGAATCAAGTCTTGAATGGATGATCAGTTTAGTAGTCTTGGAAAATAGATTCATTATAGGAAATTCGCATTACAATTTATAACATAAAATAAAAAAAAGATAATCCTTTGATAATTCCATTATTCTTATTGCTTAAAACAACAAATAAAACATGATACAAGTCTTATAATCCTAAAAAATGAAATATAAGAAAGGGGTGTGCTCATATGCTCAATAAGGATAAATAATATTGCGGGCACTTTCACAAATAAGAATAAACATTTAAGGCAATGTATAAGACTAAAACAAAGGCCTTTTAAACTTAAAATTCAGCATAATATGGAAAATTTCAAATCAAATAATTCCATTTATTTATTTACATTGATATTCTAATAGTTTAATAATCACATTTAATATCAATAGATAATTTTATAATGATGGAATGCATAATGCCTGAAATCATAACCACATAGTCAAGGCCTCGTTCCAACAGTACAAATCAGATTCTATAAAGGCCTAGCTATAAGACACTAGTTTGTCTCATGAGACATATCTTTTCATCAAGGAACTATATCAGGCACCACCCATCACTTTCTATTTCCAATGTATTCCTCATATTAATAGGTTGAATCATAATCTAAACATTCTTATTAAAACTAGCATACGAAATGTCAATAATTTAACCACAAACCATGAATGGTATAAAAATAGAACTTCTACTGTAAAACCTAACTCATTCAATACAATATAGAAAATTTATTATAATAATGCAACATCAATCAAGAATAAAATATAATAAAGGATATTGATATAGATAAAAATAATTTTTAAAACAATTTGATAGAAATATCCCCTTTTCTTGTAAACATTTAAAAGTCTCACTATTTATCAAAAAGCTGTTAAAAATAGATCTTTGAATGAAAATGACCCACAAAACATTGAAAATTTTAAGGTAAATTTTAATTTTAAAACATTCAGGTTAATATAAATAAATCCTTAACGCCATTTTTAAAACATGGACATTAATGGGAAATATTAACAATACTAAATCATTAAAACATTTAAAATGATATTTTATTTAGAGTTCCTAACCAAATAAGAGATGTTAAAATATAGATAATTGAGGTAATATATAATATCATGAGAATCAAATTATTAATGATATACTATGTCAAATTACATAATGTACACCATATAAAAGTGAATTAGCGCATAACAACAAAGAAGTCTTAATAGAATGTAAATTGAAATGAAATTCCTTATATAGACCGTATCCTTAGGTTAAGGATAAATCAATGACATCATGATGTGTTAAAAATATAAATAAACTCAATATGATTGGATATTTAATGTAATTTAATCAGATTACATTCACACATATTCGTATAAAAACAACACCAATGACTAGGATATTTAACTCAATGAATGGAAATTGAGTTAAGATTACTCTTATCAAGTTTATATCGTTGCCATTAGAATTTATCAATGGAGTGATTATGTGTATAAATATTATATATAAAAAAAGGGGAGTGGAAATTACTACATAAATAAATAAATAGCGATTTCACACATAATCTTGGAGTAAAATAATCTATGAAGTTTGCGTAAAACCAAATGAGTGAAAATCGAAAGTAGAAATTCCCTAAATGATTTGGTAACATACAAAAAATACACCCTATGATAGAAAGATCATAAAATAAATGTGTAAATACCCATATATTAACATATATTACACAAGGAATACAATCATGGGCAGTACATACACCACAAAAATGGAAATGGTGGCAATATAGCATGAATGACACAGTAATAAGAAGTGAGATAAAACCCATTACCTTATAAATTAAATTAGTCTTGGGTAATATTAACTTCATTTATAAGTGTTAAGTCATTGTTATTAAATTATACCATAACCAGATACATAATTATTATATCATATATGATATTATAATATTTATTTTCTAAAAATATTTCAGTAGTTTTATTGTTTAGGGTGTTAAATGATTCATTTTATTTAATATATTTTGTTACGTAAGTCAGGTTATCTTATTGATAGGATTTATTTTATTCATATACATAATTATATTATGTTCTTAAACATTATATTAAACTATAAAATGAAAATTATTCTTGAATGGTTATGATGGGTAATGAATCCCATCGTGTTCGTGGAGACGGTAATCCGTACGTATGAACGAGCAACAATATCATACTATTGATGTTGAAATAGTATGTAATTATATGGTATATAATATTTAAAGATTTATTAACATGTTATATTTATTATTTACATCAATTATACCCATTATTATACCCATCCAAATAATAATGTGTTGAATAACATACTACACCACAACATGGACACAGTAAGTCGTACGTACGCACGTATGGTGACATTGTCATTCATAAGATTGATTGAATAATGAATATGGATGTACCATATTTATTATAACATCATAGTATGTATAAGGTACATGATTTATTATTTTGGTATGGAAATAACAAATAAAGTGGAAGTGGAAGAAGAAAAGAAGATTGAAAGAGGGGGTGAAATTATTACCTCTTCTTCAGGTGCTTCCTTTTGATTTAATCAAAAGGGCTCTTTAGGTTGGATTTATAATCAAAGTAATGCCTCTAGGATAAATGAAGGGTATTTGGGAGGGTATTTTAGTTGGGTTTGTCCGAGCCAAATTTCTTTTGATGTGTGAATTTGAGAGAAGGGGAAGTTCTCTTTTATAAGAGAGGTTAGGGTCACATTAGGAAAAGCTTGAAATGTACTTTATTATAAAATAATTTTCGGTTTATAACGGCTCAAAATGGATTTATTTCAAGGATATGGTGGGTTTGGTAGAAACATTCTCAACCAATATGTTTTAGAAAAGTCTAGGTCTTAATATTAACCTTATCATGTAGATTTAATTCTTAGTTAAATAGTTTATCCTTTACCATGTCTTCATGTATGTTTATATTACATGGTTAATAAACATACTATAAAATTCTAAAAGAAACTCAATTGATTAATTAATGAAATATATATCATTATATAAGTTCTTTGGTTGATCCTTATATTTTTAGGACTATTATATAATTTAATAAAATAGTATTTCTTTTACAAACTCATTTAGGTCAATTTTGACGCTATTTAGTATTTGGTTTTGGTGAAAGTCACAAAAATGTGATATCTTTGAAAAAAATACATATAATCGACCATAACATATCATATTAACCTAAAAAATTATTTTAATTCATCATAAGTTTCAATTTACATTTATTTTATATTTATAACATCAATTATTTTAGTCCGTCGTTAATAAAGTAATTACTGCAGCATCATTGTGTCATAAAAAAATTAATTATTTAATCTCTAAAAATTATAAATAAAATATCATTATGTATTAAAATTTTTATGCTTCCTAATTAATATTTATAATATAATTTTTATTATGTTTAACCTTATATTAAATATGATTTTGTTATTAGACTTCGAATTTGAGACTTTTCACTATTCTTTAAATAAAATATAATAAATGTCTTAATCTAATCCATGTGGATCAAAAAGAATCATATTTTTTCCTAAGGTTCATTTTTGTTGAAATGAATATATCTAATAGAATTAGGATATGTTTTCGGGTAACAATAATACCATTTTTACCTTTAATTACCCTATTTACTTTTAATCGTGTTAAATAAATTTCTAATGTTACTATTCACCAAAAATTATTTTCAACTTATTGAACCACATTTTACTTACTAATGTCAACTGTGTCACTCAAATATTTCAAATTAAATTCACATAAGTGGTTAAATTATGTTTTATGAAAATTTTCAAATGTTCCTGGAAGGTGGGTAAAAGATGGTAAAATTTTCAATAAAATTATATATATATAATCATATTATAAAATGAATTAAATTGGACAAATATAGTTATTATGTAAATATTTTGACTTTAAAATAAATATAAATTATGAATAATTATTTAAATAAAAATTCGTCTTTTAATAATAACCAGTGTTTTCACTATTATTCTAAAATTGAATGTCTTTAGAAAATTATAAACAATTAACCCAAATCTAATTTTGATATTCAAAATTCAAAAATTATGTCTATTTTACAAAATTAATAACATAGAATCTGTATAATTAATTTTAATATAATCTCCATTATGAAAACCAGAAACCGAGTTTTTGTGATGTATTAACAATTAAAAGATTGGTTTATTTTTATGTCCAATTTAAATGTAAAATTACATCCAATGAACAACATTGGGTTAAATGATAAAAATAAAATCTAATTATACATCAAAAACATTCAAATGTATAATTTAACACTATAAATTATTTTGATTAAAGTTGTTTTCAATTAAAATTTAGTATCTTCACTGTACATCAATATATAAAAGTTATCATAAAAGTACTGAAAATTTATCCAAACAAAATTTTTATGTCCCAATTCAAAAGAAGAATTTTATTTTTTCAAATTGAATATATAAAAGTGTCAAATATTGGATTTAAAAAGGGTTTTCCATTAAAAGGGGTAAAATTTCATTTTTTTAAAATACTTCTTTTCTCTGAAAATTTGAAGATGTTCTTGTATTATGTATAAGAAACACATAATATAGATGTCAAAATTATAGAGAGTGTGTAAAATTCAAAATACAGTTAATCCTATTCATAACCACTTTTTGAACGACTTGTTTGGTAAGTCTTAGTGCGCTCAAACTCAGTGTTGCGTGTAGGACAAGCTATTGAATTACTTTAAAAAAAATAACTTACTATGAACTCTTGGGGTGTTATAGGGTTCTTCATTTCCTTGGTGATTCATAATTTTTCACACCCCAATGAACTTACCCATTTATTAATATATATTTGAGACACATTAAAACATGGGAATCTATAACTAGATGGGAGACACATAAATGTTTTGTTTTACATAATGATGAATGTATGGAGGACTTGGTGGGTGATAATATTGATTAATTCATGAAGGGGTAAATTTGGGTCCTAACACTCATGGGGTAGGTTGATGGAGAAGGTTGTTTGAATAGTTCAGATAGGGGGCGTTGTAAGGATGATTCCTATGCAAAAGGGTATCAATACAGATGGATTCAACCATGCACCATTTTTTCTATGTGAGATGGTGGACCAAAAAGACACAATCTACATAGTGTTCATGGAATGGTGGTCCATAATGGAATTTTCTATTCGAAAGTCTCTCCATAAATGATTTTTCCTTTTTACAAAACTATATTTGAGAGTCCACATTTTATTGGATCTTGGGTTATATTCATTTTAAATTTTTCAAAATATGTTATGTAATTTCATCCATAAATTGATTTCAGGGATAGTTCCTATCTTTTATCCTTGTATCTATCTCTTTTTGTTTCATTCATACCTATGTAGTGTATAAAAAGGGTTAAATATGTAAATTTTCATCCTGGGATGACCAAAGTAACGGAAAACTATCACTCATGATGGATTTTGGTTTTTGGGAGGACTAAAGATAATTCTTCATTCCTAAATATTTTTTATAGGGAGGGGGCTTGGAGTGGGGGAGGTGATGCCACACCCAAAAAATGAAATCATTTTTTTGGGGGCTTAAATAGAACGTATCTTCCCAAAAAATAATTTTTCATGGGGGGGGGGCTTAAATTTCATGGCTCACCCCACAAACATAATTTCATTGGTGTGGATGCTATGTGAGAGAGCTATGTAGAGGCGCTACATGGAGGTGCTCAAAATATAATATACTCACCTGTTGGGATTGCTATGTGGAAGACATTATTTGTTAATGGATTCTAGTTTTTACGATTTCTAAAATTTATGTAATGAATTTATTTATTTTATTCTAACTGTTAAATATGAATAAAATGATTTTGATCCACATGAAATATTTACAAACCTAAGAAAATACCTCCAGTCCGAATTGGGTCTAATTGACCTGAAGATGAGTCCATTCCAAGGAATAAATTAGTCTAATGGGATGATTTTTTTGGTTCATGTAGACCCAGAGTAGGGACCACACCTATCAATTTTATTAAACTCGACATATTTTTCACATCTTGAATCAATCACTTTGTAGTTTGGTATGAGATTTCCAGCATAACATCCTTCTCCTCATAGTATCTACTATATGGATATGCTTTCCTATATAGTGAATAATTGTTTCCACAAAGTGGTAATTTTCAATAAATATCCATTATCATTTCAATTTGAATTATTACCATGTAGAAATAAAGTATTCTATATAATGACTGAAGTTCTTTATGGCCCGTGCAGTAACTTAAGTGCATTGCATCACATATATCACATTATGTTGTTGATATAAATTTTCTACGTGGATTATTGATGATTTTTTAAATAAAGCATTTTTTTTCAAGATCTATAACCTCTTATTCTAAATTTTCTGAAGATGGACTCTTCAAAATATGATTCTAAAATGGCTTCATCTGCTAATTAAAAGTGGAATTCCATGGGAGAATGAATCGAAAATAATGAAAATTACAACAGCATCACACATCATCAAATTTTAAAAGGACTTATGGGTGATGGAATTCGAGGATATCATGTCTTAGATTGATTATCTCTCTATAGATTTTGGTTTCCATCAGACATCGTTATCCCAACACCATGTCTTAATAATCTAATACTTTCTTGGATAATGAAGTGTAGCAACACACCACGAGAAAATATATCAAGGGAAATTTTATCCCAGAGACCTACGTTTTTTAATGAAAACCATTTATCAATAGAGGAAGAAATATGAAAAGTAGAATAAAATATTTATTTATATCATTACATTTTAAAGAACTCAACAACTTAAGATATATCAGAAAGGTGATTGAAATAATATTTTCATCATAGAGGAACATCTTGATTGGAAATGGAATGAATTTTTTGGGTTCTCGATATTTATGAAGAGTTATAAGAATATATAATGGTCGTTGGAAAATATTTGGAAATCTGGGTGTCACAAACGTTTTCTCATGGAAACACATCCATCATCCATAAACTGATCAATCAGTGGATCCCAGATACCAACACATTCCACCTGCTGTATGAAATATATTTTTTTTATTTGGGGTGTTTGGATGATCATAGGGGTGTTAATTGTGGGGGATATGTATGATGAATTATAACCCATATCCTTAACTTTAGATAACCTTGATAGAACCCATTTTGTTGTAAGGGAATTACTCAACATAGTATAAAATCATGTGGTGATCAAACCCTTACAAATGCCAGAGGCCCCATTTTTATGATTTGATTCATGTATGTTTGACACCAAATGACCACAATCCTCATTCACAGAGGACATGAAAATGACATATTCTTATCACATGGAGATGTACCAACACTTATTGGCTAATACTCGGGGATGGTCACTTTAATTAATGGGGTTACTAAGTTTCCCCCGATGTCGAGTGATTGGTTCAGATTGAAACGTTCTAGGAAACATTTCTGAGTGGATGGTTTCTACTAGTGCCTAAATCTACCACTATGGTCATATTTACAACATTTATAATTCTTCCTAAGCTTGGACACAAGGAGGTGAATTAATCTTTAAGTCCTGATACATGTGAAGATATATTATTTATTGGGACATATAATCATAGAGAAGACACCCTACAAGATCACGAACCTATTTCAAGATCTTTTGTGTAGGATAAAATCCCATATAGGGGGATAAAAGTTCATCAACAACCAATAAGTATCAAACACTCAATTTCATCATTTCTTACAATGTAAAATTGGGGTGATTATATTATCCTTGGTAGAACAAGACATAATTAACCAAAATAATTATCATTAATAGTTTTTATACATCCATTATTCTCCTCCAACTGGTACCCTAGTAAAAGATAAATCTAGTGATAAAATTATTCAAGGGTACCTTATTTAGTTGTGGAGGGTGTTTTGGTTGTCGTAATTGATGGAATACTGGTATGTAAAGGGTAAAAAATATTTTGATTTGTGAATCATTTCCAATATATCCAAAATAGGTTATCTACATTGATATGTAGTACATATAATGAAAATAATATGATGTCCACTCATTCAATTTGGTTTATGTCCACAATGAAAGATACAGATTCTGAAATTGAACTTCCTCCCACAAACATCAATCCATTTCTTTCTAAGTCCCATGTTGAAGTCTACATATGTTCTCCTCCAAATGGGTGACTATAAAATCCAATATCAATTTTCGAGGGTCTACTTGTAGTAGAGTCTGTAGAGGATGAGGATCTTGTGATATAGGCTGTTAGGTAGGGATAGAAGATTCCACAGAGTATAACCCATATTTATAAAATTCTAAGGAATTGGTGAAGATCAAGGGTCAAACACCTCAAAATTCCAATTACTACCATGTGGCATAAGATAACAACCCATATTCCAAAGTCTACATCCCCACAATGACTTCACAACCCATGTCTTGTAGAGAGTGGGATACATGGATGAATTTTATTCATATTGAAGGTATATGGAACATCCATGATAAGGAAATTATTCTGACATGGTATGGTGGCATATCTATGCCTGAAATAATTTATTATAAATGGAATCCTGATTTGGAGGAAGCTTCTATCTGAGGCCCTAAAGACTCTATTCATTATTTATGTGGTCAAATAATATTTTTTTATTGGGTGATTGAAATATTGATTATATATGAAAGAGAGAGTGGAGATACTGGCAATGGTTCCAAAGGGGAAAATGAGGAAAATTTTCTAGCTCTATATAATCTTTGTGGCATGCCTTCTTCCTCAAAATTGGAACCTCATAAGGGATCCTATCCTAGTGGTGTGGTATAATAGATTCTAATAAAACATGTGTGGTGATTTGACCCTACACCATCCTGAAGGTAAACATTCTATACTTTATCCACCCCTTTCATGACAACATTTCTCGAAGCATGGGGAGAATTGGATGCTTAGAGAAGGAGTGTATCAATAGTGAAAATATGGGTTTTACATTAAGTAGAAGAGATTGATTTTCAAAGATAGGGGCTAATCATTACACCTAATAATTTCTCTCTCTATGAAAACCTTAACGTGGCAAGTGTGTATCTTTAGGGGATGGATTCCTCTATATATTCATTAAATTCAAGGATAAATTGGTCCAACTGAGTGTGTGAAACGCTGGTAATAATGGTGGAAGAGGTCAGTTTTGGTGAATAGTTAACATAATATCTTACATCAACTATATTTGTTTCTCTATGTTTTCTTTTAACCCTTCTTTCCTTTCAATACCCTTATATTTTACTTAGGAAGCGATGGGTGAGACATCACCGATTCCTTCTCTATAATATAAGAAGGTAGGAAATGTTGTTGGAAAATAGGCTCATGGGGATGAAAGGGTAATTGGAGAAGGATCTCATAGAGATACTGAGCATATGCAGGCTATGATTGTTGTTCCTGTCATAGTATTCCCACCCCTCCCCCACCTAATATGTTATTGAGATATCATCTTCATGTGAAATCATGAGGTGTAAGAAAGATCGGATGTTATAAATTCAATTGTGATATGGGAAAACAAGTATATATTTTAACATGTTTGAATACATTCCTTGCCATATTTATAGTCATCTTAATGATTAATGTTTTGTAGGGGTTTTCATAGGATCCACGTGCTAAGAGGATCCATCCATTTGGGAATATGTTTCCCCATAGCATGTGTATCTGGAGAAAGTAAGAATGATGGTTCCAAGGGAATATGAAATAAATTAAAGTCTTAGACTAACATGTGTCATTACTATAGATGAGTCTAGGAGAGAAAATGCTCTATATTTTAGGCTAATTGACCTTCCCTCTAATAGTGCAATAGTGGTGGAAGTAGTGATGTGTTCCCCATAGAATCAGAGCTAAAATTTCATTCCAAGTTTGTTGATAGTAATCAGTTTGTACTCAGAGTCTATGAGTGACCTTTTGTAGGTTAATAACCTGGATGAACATGAACATGTCATGCATGCCTCCCTGAAAGAGATGCATTCTGAAGCCAATATAGATGAAGAAGAAGTGGTAGTTCTTGTAATGCCTTATAGTGAGGAAGTGATTTCATAGGAGGTGATTTCCTCAACAGATGAAGGTATGTATCAATATATTTAACATCTCATATTTCTCCTTACGAGTTATTTTTTGATGGATTCCTATTTCAGGAGAAATGGTGAATATATATGATATCCCATAAAATTTAAATTTCCAACTAGTTGGTGTTACCCTAATTCAACTACATCTGATCCCTCTAATTATGAAAATGTTTAAAATCAGAAATTATTTGATGTCCTAGTTCCAAAATACATTATACCACATTAGATTTAGTCTAAAGTAGATCATGTGATAGTCAATAATTTTTTGGTCATCTGAAATATAGATTGGAAGGATATGTGGATGTTTATTTCTCATAACCCTCAAACATATATTCCATAATTGTTATCAAAGTTATTCCACAAGTTCTATATTATTGGTTAAGGGGGGTTTGACTACTTTTCTATACACACCAATGTGATAGAGGAATTTTTCGTCTTGGACTAGTTGATTAGGATCTTGTATAAACACGCAACTACATATTTTTTCCTATTTCACTATGAATGGAATTATTCTGCTTAGCAGGGCCTCTGAACAAGCCAAAACAGCCTCACAACTATAATGATAAGTTACAAAAGAAAGGAAATTGGAAGAACTGATAATTAAAGAGATATTTTATCTATATAAATAATTTTATCATGCTAATTTTGTGGAAAATAAAAAAAAAACCAAATCAAGGGTTAATGAAGGATGGGAAGGAAAATTTTGAGAGGAAATAAGTTCTACAAGTTGATTTTAAAATAGTAGATGAAGTGTTATTAGAGCTATATCGGTTGGTAGAGGACTCCATACATAATTTCATTCAACTCTATGAATCATTTTTAAAAATATCCAATGTTAATTTATTCACTTATATAGAGACACTCCAAGTTTTCCATGATCCTATATCTTCTTAAAATTTGAAATTAAAAAGTTACTTGTTGTCAATAATCCATTCATTAATTCTATCATTCCCTTGAAATACTGATTGAAATACTAGATTTTGATCACCTATTTTAATTTTCATGTATGAATGAATTATAATTTAAATAATGTTAAAATAAAAATTCTCTCCATTTTTTTTGGTCTTATGTCTTGGAGAGTTTAAAATTGACTTTTTTTTTCTCGGTAATCTTCCAGGAATTTTCAACCAAATGGGTGTTATATCTCTTTTTGTTGAAAGTTTAAGGCCTTTCAATACTAACCAATGCATCTAGTATTTTATTTCAAATAACGTTGACAAAAAAATACAATAGTAATAATCACAAATGGGGATTTCATGAAATTAATATGAAACTCCATATATAGATCTGAATCGTATGCGATGAGAGGATAATTTTATTCATAGCCTATTTCCATAATCTAGTGAACATGTTTAGGAATATTCTCTGAAGTTGAAACTCATAGATATGAAATAGGGTATTAAAATTATGAGCTATAGAATGTGTGTGTTCCAAATACATATACATAGATCATGTTCACATGTATGTTGGAAATATTTCACAATAAATAGTGAAATAAAAATATATTTGAGTTATGTATGATGGTCTTGGATGTTCGATATTCTAGGGTCATGTGATAGAGACTGTGCCTTATAGTTTAATGTCATTTGGCTTGAAACAATTCCATATACTTTAACTTCACTGTGACTAGAAAATGGACCACATAGTTTAATATCATGTCTTGTGGAATTATAAATATTTTAACTTATAGTCACATTGATTTGACCAAAATTTTATTTATTTTCTATTCCATGGTGATTTGGCCAATAAAGCTTTTTATTTAATTAGGAATGAATAGGGAAGGTTGTAAGAAGTAAAATGTGGGATTTAGGATCCAAAAAGTGTGGGAAAATTACACAAGGGGTGACCATAGACCATATTCGAAATGTGGTTTCAACTGAGTTATTTTTAGTGCTAGTAAAGTCGGAAGAGGTCTATCTCAATGTTTAGTGTACCTTTGTTGATAGAATATTTTAATGTACCACTATGGAGATGAAAACTGGGGTTTATTATGAATTGTAAAAAATGGAGGTGTCCTCTAGAATCTGACATTTTATTATCGATTTCCAAAGAAAACATATAGAGATGAACATATTCTTATAAATAGACTTTGATTTGTGTAAGATAGTCTCTAAAGTATATAAAGAGAATTTGATGTTAAAGTAACTCCAGAATGGGGGGAAATATCCCCTTCATAGGTTTGACACATATGTAGGGAGATGGATTTTTTTTGTATTGAGATTGAGCCTAGGAAGAAGGGTCCATGTGTCCCTATGTATATCTCCAAAGAAAGAATCCAGACACACATAGTAATGTAAAATACTCCCCACCCTTGATTGAAATTTCATGTAGAGAGGGGTATATTTTTTTAAATACTAACACACAAGCTAATTGAGAACAGTACTAGACCCTCTTATTTAGATCTAGATCACACATAGCAGAGTGATGGAATTGTTCTATTGCATCTCAACTGGTAGGTAGTATTTGAGTGTCACTACATATCCTGTCATAATAGAGAAGAAATAAAAACATAGTTCTTGGAAAAAGTGGTGGTGGGAGACTAATACCCATTATAAGAGTCCTCTTGAGTGAGTAACATAGAAAGTCACAATTCAATTACATTCATGATACATCATCTATGTAGTTTGAAGTTATGTAGTAAAGACATTTCGTGTGCCTTTTGAGGTCTTTAATTTGGAACCATGTTAACATTGATGAAAACTGATATGAATTTATCACGTAGGAAAACCTTTATTAAAAATTCTAACACCATATGAGATATTATAAATGTGAGAAACAAGGAGTTGAAATGGTTTATCTCAATACATATAAGCTATTATAAGTAATGATAGGGTTATCTGATCATGTGGTTGATGGACTAGGATATAGGATTCGGGAATCCCTATGTATTTCACAGGGGTGAGAATCAAGGTGTACATAGTTCCTGGAAACCATGCAGTTTTAACATCTTTCAAAAAGTTTGAAGGTTACCCTATGTTATGAAAATGATGAATGGTATAATTATTACCATGTCAGGGATGTTCCGACATGTTTTGGACATGAGGAAGGAAACTATGAACACATATCTTGTGCTTTTTAATATTATGAGGAATGGCTTAGGAAAATTATTCAAGGAATGAGTTTAGAGTATATTCAAAAATCGGTTCCCAGTATGATGTTTTTAGGGATTATTAGGATATAATAGTTCTCTCCCAAGGACTAATGTGACTCTAGTTGATAGGCCTTTTAAGGGAATCTTTATTTAGAGCCAAACATGTGGACATTACAAATAGTAAAAAAATGTATCCATAAGAATATAAAATTTTATTACCGATGGAAAAGGTGTGTTTTTAGAGATCTTAATTACCCATGATAAGGAGTATGATTTGTAAAATTAATGTGTCTAAACAGAAAGGAGGATTTTGGATCGTTATTGGCCCTAAAATGAGAAGTCCCATTCATAGATCCTTTTCTACATGTTGGATATGAGTTATTTTCATTACCTTTCTTCTAGACCAAGGAAATAAGGTATAGAAATTACTACACATCCCATTGAGTTGAGAATAAAGAAACACATATTTCTAGGATAGAGGTACTTTAGGACACCATCACTAAGGGTTGTGATCCACCCATGTACGAAATGAAATGTTCTGAGGTTTTATGTTGTGCAACAAGGATATGAATCATGTTTTTTTATGTCATGTGGTATGTAAATTTTTATAAAGTTTAACGTTTTGTGACTATAACTTTAGGTTATGTTTTTTAACGTATTAAAAATTCAATTATGATGTCTTGTAGTTTTGGTTCATATGAATATGACTCTTTATATGACTTTTATAGCCATGCATCCAGGACCATATGTTGTATAATTTATCCTCATGAAACAAGGAATATATGTCAATCCATTTATGTTCATGTTAAAAAAACCCACTAATATTATGAAGTTTAACGTCATGAAATAAAAAGTAGGCACACTATGAATTTATACATCATGAAAACAGGATGAGTTTCATAAAATTTATCATCACTTTTAAATGTAAATAAGCTATGCAATTTAATGTCATGTCATTGGAAACCATGATTATTTTGTTTTGATATTATTAATTTCTTGAGAAATATTACATGTGTAGGGGCTAGTGTATTCCCCATATATTTTGATTAATGAATAGTCTATTGTGATAAACTTTTTATATTATGTAAGATCTTTCCCACCTTGGATTAATATTTGTGGTTTTTTATTTCCTGACTTCATCAAAGTCATCAGATCCAAAACCAATTCTCCTCAGAGGAACTAATGATGATAAACCTTTTAATTTAAGGATCATGCAATCCAGTATTGGAATACATCCAAATGATATAGATAATAAAATATTTTATCATTAATTTAGTCTGAATCATCATTTCAATTATTTGATCATTTATCATTTGAGAGTTTTTCATATATAGCTATTTTTTGTGAGGGATGTTGTACTTCCATATGAAGCATTGCCACTATTATGTAAACTAACAAGTAAGTTGTATCTTGAGTTGTATTAAGGTTTTTAGTTCAGCAGATCCAAAATGTGTACATGATCTTTTCAAGAAAGTATTTCTTCTCTCTATACACCCTTTTTGAAGAATGATTGATAGTGTTTTATTGAAATACTCAATCTATCTGTGTTCCACTCTATGGGAGTGGGAGGAATGGTTAGATTCAATTTTGTACTATTTAATCAACTTCATCAATTCTGAAGAACATAAGTTGGTTCCATTTCACATTAGTATTGTTTCATAGACACTAAATATTGAAATGATGATCAAATTCAGGAAAATGATAATAATTTTGGTCCTCAATTCCTTAAATGGTATTGACATGACACATTAAGAAAGTAGTCTTCAAAAGTAAATTTTTCCTTAAACTTCTTGGTTGTAGCTTGAGGGTTTGGTCCTATAATATCCATTCCCCAATCTATGAGTTTCTAGAAGTATTTGGATATTTGAATCCATTATGGGAGTTGATGGATGTTTTTTGAACATACATGGAATGAATGAATCTTTTTGATGAATTGTGTGAAACCCTATGTCATTGAAGGATTGAAATACCCAATCCACTACATTTGATGAGAAATTATGGCTCTTAACTAATAGACACCACAAGATCCAACATGAAAATCCTCAATGGTGGAATTCATCTCCTCTCCGGCAATTCATCTTAGGAGAATTCCAAAAAATCTTCTCTTATAAAGAACTAATTGTTGACCTGGTCTACTATGAATGGGTGAATATTACCACCGATCATTAGATCTGTTATATTTTAGCTAATTACTGAAAAATAGACACATTTTGAAGGTATTAAATGTATGGTGCATCCACATATTTGTAGAATTATCAGGTTTAGGGGTTGAATCAATCCCATTGATATCTTCCATGCCACATTGAACAAATTACTATAATGTACTATGATGGGTGTTGATGATGATTGTTTACTCATAATTGGAATCTACCAAAGTTGATGCAACATTTTTTAATTTATCCACCTGAGTGATTTTTGAATGTGGGATGTGATTTTGGGTTGTCTTGTTGGGTAATTCTACCATCAACCCTTGAACAAAAATAAGTAGGGGAATTAGCTCTTATTTTCGGATTATATAATCGCCATTTATGTTCTTAATTACCAAATTGAAATTATATTTGATCCTATAGTGGGTTACCAGTGTTTGCAAAGCCATATCGAAGTATAGAATGATAGATTGGAAATCAAGCACATTTTAGTGTATCATCCTGATAATAGAATTGAGAAATGTAGAACTACCTTTCCTAGATAAATGAGAACAACCACAACCCAAATTTATAAATAATTGAGCATTCAAATAAATTTCTTATTAGTTTTATAGATGCACCATAAATTTCAATTTCCAACATTTTGGTAGACTTATGAATGAAGAATATTTCCTCATCGAGCAGTTTGGTACTCAATGATACTTCTTATACAGAGGTATGTTCTTCCAAAAAATATTCTATGAAATTCCCTTTTATCGCTTTCTATAGTATGAATCGGACGTCGAACAACATCAAAGTGGTCACCCATAATGCAAATCATCCAATCATCATGGGTCAATTGAATATATATTTTTACAAGATAGTTAAAGAGATCAAATAGATCTCATGTTTCTCTAGATAATGAGATAATTTAAAAATTGATGTAATCAATGCCAAAGAGTTCTTCATATTTTAATACCAAGATTTAGTTTAAAAAATTGTGTGAATGATATAATAAATGCACTTTTCATAACCAAAGTAAAGTTTCTACACGAGGAATGCACCTAATGTCCATTCTAGATCTGTAACATTCAGTATTAGAGGATTTCCATCAATCAGAGGCATCATCAATGGTGGGATCAAGTGATATTTCTTGAGTCTATCGAATACTTCAGGGAAGTCATCGGTGTACAGAAACATAACCCGTTTTTTTTTTGTTAACTTGGTGAAAAGAAAACACTTTTCTATGAAGTTTTTCATAAAGAATTGAATATAGGAAATGTTTTTATATAGTAATGACAACTCTTTGAGGTTTCAATGAGGTGAAATATCCATAATTTCATTAGCCTTCTCTAGTTCTAATTCAATTCCATGATGGTGTAAGAAGATTTTGAATAGTTTTTTTCTTGAAGTAGCGTTGAATGATCATTTCAAGGGATACATATTTAGAATATATGGTTGATGTTTTTTTGAAAAATATTACCGAATACAGATGGTTTTCAGAACATTGCAATTATTTTACCACAAAAGTATTGATATAACACTTGAAAAAGTTTCTAATGAAGGGTTGAAGATGTGAAAAAGTACTCATTGATATATTTTAGAAGAATTATTTAAATCGAAAGGAATCATTTAATAGTAGAATAATACATAAAGGGCATTGATGGTGGTGGATTATTTATCCTATATGGAAATTTAGATATCATATACCCTAAATAGCACTCTTTGAAAGTAAGGGCTTGATAGCCATTTATTTCATCGGTCAATAGTTATGCAATTAGAACCAGGAAATTGTCTTCTGGGCAGTGCTAGTTGAGGTCTTTGATATTGATGAAGAATAGGATCTACCCATTGTTTTTATTTATAGGTACAATGTTCGAGATCATTTTTTAGTATTAGAGTTCCCATATTAAATCATCATTCATGAGTTTGAAAAATTTGGATTCCAGTTTGGCAGTATGAGTCTGAAGTTTCTTTATGGGTGCCTTCTTGTTACCATTTTGATCTCTTGTAAATCCTATGTTATTAGTAGAAATATTATGATTATATCCAAGAATATATTTTTAATTCCAAGAAAACTTTTCCCAATTTTTCCTCAGAAAATTATAATAATTATCCTATTCATTAAGAGGAATGGTCGTGCTGATCAGGATTTGTTATTGAACCTCCCTTTTACATAGATTTATCTATTTTTGTTCTTCAAAAGTAGTGTAGAATCCATCCTCAAATGATGAAGGAGAATATTTGAGGTTTTTTTCTTACTCTTCTTTATTTTTTGCTTCCTCTTCCTCGATGTACATTCCATAATGGGTAAGATATGAAGGGGGATCATTAAAGCCAGGGGAAAAGAAAATTACTTAATAACTAGCTTCTAACTTTGATATCATGATATCCACAATTTTAGTAATTGAATTTTTGTCTTGATAATGATTCAAGGATAAGATTAGAGAATTTCCAATTTAGGTATCACTTTTACAAAAGGAATTGGTTATTTCTTCAACAACCTTAGGTTCAATTGATGTCGATGTCATGATTGTTTTTTTATATTTCAATGAATATGAGTAGATGTCTTTGACTTTATTGATTGGAATAATATATTAATCAATAGGGTATTTAAATGAGATATATAGATTAATTTCAAGACCATTTGGTGTGGTAATCTAAGAGTCACCATAATTTATTTCCCCCTTCCCTTATCTCTCATAGAATTATAAATTGATATATTGTATTTTAGAATACTCAAATCAAGATTGTTAACCATGTAATGTCCCAATCTACCCATTGATATAATATTTGAGGCACATATGATATGATTATGGGATCACTAAATGTTGAAGAAACCAAGGCCTTCCCAATAAGATATTAAACAATTTATCCTATCATATTCCCAAGAACATAGAATCAAAAATCAGATCCAAATAATAATCCTTGAGAATAATGTGTTTGAGGGTTCTCGGTTCACTTTTCAACTACCGTTGAAGCATTAGAGCATAAGGTTAAAAGTAAGCTTTAGTGTATCCCAGTAATTGAATCTCTCTAATAGAAATTATGTTGATTTCTTAGCCATTTTCAACAAAATCTCAAAGGATATCAATGTCATCTAATCTTATAGATATTTATCAGTTCCCAACATGTCCCTTTATTACATCATATTTGGTGTCTTTAGTGAAGAAATAGCTAAATGGCCTTATATAGTGTCAACCTGTACAAGAAATATCAATTTGGTAGAAAAATTAGCTCCAAAATCTTAACGGAACAGTGTATCTTATTCATTTTATTCCCATTGATATTTGGTTATATTGAATGTGTCCAGAATTGAATGCTTTGACAAAACTATGATTAATTCCTCTAGGATGTCATATTTTTGTTTCAAATGTCTATTTTTCCCTATGGAGAATTGTTCCCTTGAATGAATTTTTAGATATAATATATGTTGGAAAGATTATTCAGTTTATTGATCAGATTTGGAGGTAATTTTTTATGATATGGAATTGGACACCATGGCATACCCACATGCCTGGGATAGTTGTGTTATTGCTTATTCATCAATCATTCTTCCAAAATAACAGATTTTTAATGGTATTTCACATGTGTGAATGAAATTTATCTCCTATACTATGATTTTTCGAATTCTTTTCTAGTGTTTTTAGCAGCATAGATATATCAAGAAGGGGTGCGACTGGTATATTGTGGTCAGTTGCAGTTGTATATCCCTATATTTTCATGGGTTATGCTACCTCGATTCATGTCACCTTGATTTGGTGTGGGATGATTAGGTTCATGATAGAAATCATCACAATATAAGGGATCCATTTAATAAGTGAAATTAAAGGATCTAAAGATCAATTCACCATTTAATTAGAACTTCATTTGATGGGACAGTTCTCATTGTATCTTTTGATCGTGTGACAACCATTGTTCCATTTGGAGGGGTATCACCTATTTTAATCTTTGGATGGGCAGCACCCATTGTATTATTTTACAGAGTGGTTCCTGTAGTACTATTTTTCATGGTGGTACTCATTCTCTTGGGACCATTGGAATGAATTTTGAGATATTCAATGCCAAATTTTTCCAGGGTGCATATTTATATTTATGTATTTTTTTCCTCCATTTTGTTCATTCTATTTCATAGATGATTTTACTTTTTTGGGTTTTTAGAGTTGATGGAGATGGTTATGACATAGAAGAATTGATTTGGATAATAATTTAATCTTATAACCATTATAGTAGAATAGAATGATCCCATTTTATTGTTTTTCTATTCAAAAAATCACTAATCTTTTTTGAAACCTTACTAGTAACATCCTGTTATTCACCATCTTCCTCTATAGTAATGGAATAAACACACAATATCTATGTTGGTAGTTTTCCTAGATTCACATTCCCATATTTAACTATATTTGGTAGGGAATATTTGAAAAAGAAGTAGTCATGGATAGTCTGAGCCAACATTCAGTGAAAGGATAAATAATTCATACAATACTTAAGGCCAACTTGATCTGGGTTTTTGGGCTATGAAATAGCTAACATGTTTTTTTCCATGTCTACTATGATGTAACTGTGAACTTTCACATCCCAAAAGGAGCAGACATTATTATTCTGATCATAAAACTCGGAGTGTTTTATCTCTCTCCTATCATACTGATGATGTTTTTCATTCCTCCCTAGATGGGGTGGTTAATGATAAAGTGTGGTCTTTAATGAAAGTGTTTGTTAAGGGGATGGTTTTAGTGAAAAAATTTCATTTTTTATTCTTGTTATTTTTGTTGGGATACTGGTACTGCTCAGGATTTTTCTATAGTTCCCAAGATTATTCTTCCAATATTTTTGAATCAAAATTATTTTTTCAAAACCCACCCCTATACATTACTAAAATTATTGGTTTACTCAACTCATTATGGAAGTTGTTTATGAAAAGAAAAAGATATTCCATTGGTAACTGTAAATCCATCATGTAAGTTAAAACATTACACCTAAAATGATGTTTGATAATGTATAATTTTAACATGAATTTTAGTAGAAAAGGTCAAGGATCATTTATTTCATAGGTTGAAGATGAGTTGATAATGAAATTTTCAGTGGAGGTATTCTGATCATTTGACTTACCTTATAGGTAAACAACTATATGAAAATAAGGATTAATCTTATAAGGTTTGTAAAAAAATCAAAGATTGGATGATTCTTATTAAAAAAAGTTCCCATGATCAGGCTACACAGAGATAAATAATGTTTCATAGACTAGTCTAGACATCATGAACAGTCAAATGTGGGAAATATAGGGTTTCAAAAACTGAGTTGGAGGGGGGGAGTGTCACATATGACCATTTAGGTTAAATTTTTCTTTTCAGATTCACCAATAAATGTTTCCCAATAAAGCATCTATATGGGATATAAATGATCCAATTTTTTCAATAATTACTATAGGAATGAGCAACTAAGTAGGGGATGAATCAGGGGGGCCAGCAGACTAAACATGATGTGTTTATCCAAACTACAGATATGTTTGAGTTACTCAGTAGTTACAGTTATAAAATTAGTCTGATTATTTGAACAACATCGGTAATTTTTTTATATTCATTTATAACTAGTTCCAAAAATATTGGTTGCATTACTCTTGTATTAAGTGGAAATTGTGATATAAATTTCACCGATATGACAAGCTCTTCTTGTTTAGGGGCATCAACTGGATGTGTGAAATGTTGCTCTATTTGTAGAACATATATTCTTGGAATATTACCCCTGAGTAGTTCGAAATAAAAACATTTTAGTTCTCTTGTTTATATCTAATATAGATCCATTATTTCCTTCAGTGTGAGGTGTTTGACACCCTCAAGTAATAAGTGGGATTGAGTTTTAGAGTTATGTTTCCTTTGGATGATGATCATTAAGTTGAAAATGAATATTTTTTAGGAGTTCATAAATTTTGGGAAATCCTATGATTTCTAGTACACAAACCTTCTTCAAATGTTTCAGTGTGAACTATATTGTTAATGGATATATCCTCAAAATCCTTCCCTTCATTGACTTCATGTTATGTAGAATTATTAGATTCAATGCCAATGAAATTCGCTGATTTGAAGTGATCATTTCATCAGACTCTAAAAAATAAGAGAATTAGTTTTTTATGAGAGAGTCTACTAGAATATAAGTAAATCATAATGATGGTTGTACTCTCGATGGGATGCTTTTTTTTTAAATAATGAAAACCTATCATTTATTATAAGGATTCCTTAGTAGAATTATGGTTAATTGTAATCTAAAGCGAATGATCATATATATTTTTTGTTTATATACCTTAAGAAGAAACTAAATCATGGGATTGGATGAATTGGGATTGTAATTTTTTTGAAACCATTCCAATTGAAAAAAATACTAAATTTTACTAAGGTTGAGGGAAAAAAATTCCCCATAATTATGGGATAGAGGTGATGCTCTTCCACTGTCACAATGTTTCAGGATCAATTTTTTGGCATACAAGGTTGGGTAAACAATTCCCTTGTTCTGGTGGGATGGAGTTCTCCAAGACTACTATAGATACAGCTGTTACAACTAATCTTCCAATTTTAGGAATCTTTTTTCGAACATGTGTTGGGTGCATTGTATGATTTCCACTTGAGACTCCTACTCGAAAATACAAGTTAATATTTTGATGACTAACTTCTGTTAAGAGGAATCATTTTTCAATATTATCAAATTCTTGATGCAAGAGTCTTTTAAATGCTTGCTCTATTCTATAATGATGTATTAGAGATCTATTATGGTCCGAACCATTTTGACCATACAATCTATCACTAGAATAGTTTTTTTCTTGAAGACGATTTTAGTATATGGAATTATATGATGTCACCTTTGGTAATATATTTTATTATAGAGAAATATAAATTCAAGGCCCCATGTTCGCCTCATCCTCTAACATGAACACTATATGGGGAATCCATAATAAAATTACATAGTTATTTTGAATCATAAATATATGAGATTTGAGGGGATCCTTACTGTTCTTCCAATTATGGGTGTCATGTGGATAGGAGGGCCACTAAGCCAATTTGATAGTGAATTTATTCTATAAATTTAATTTGAATTGTGTATTTTCTATAAGGAATTTTTTCCAAGTTATGAATAGTTTTCAATATATTTAAGTGGATTTCCAGAAAAAAATTGCCCAATCATGCCTCTATAATGATGAATTGGGGAGTGGATAAAGGCCATTACATTACTGGTATATTTTATTTAACGAATGTTAACCTCACTAGGAATATGACTACATTGTATTTTAAGAGTTGTTCCACAACTTTATCTAGATAATGTACATGATTTCTAGTTTCTTTATTGTAAATAATAAAATTATAAGTGATTTCATCTATCATATGAGAATGTAAGAGATCGAAGAGTGGTTCAGAGAATTATTGTTTCCTTAGGTTATCTTTGGATGGATAATGAATATAACTTGTCAACAGTGATTCCTTAGGCATGACTAAACTCATTTTCCAAAGTTAATCATGATAAGAGGGATTTCATAGAGTTGATTCGTCAATAAGAGGACCTTCCTGACGAAATGAAATGTTGCTACAGGGAGGACCTTCACAACATATGCCATCATGTGGAGGACTACCATCATGACTTGATGTCAGACTTTAAGGAGAAACATTACGGCATATGCCAAGGGAATAACCTTCAGGGAGGAGGGTATACAGGGGAGTAACTTCATACTATATGTTTTTTATGGCCACATAGAGGGATACTGCGACACTCACCAGGAGATGAGATATTGTGATCGATCAGTTTGTGGACATGAATAATCTCTTCATTGTAGGACGTTTAGGGAGGACCTCTAGAACTACTGGTAGGGATATTTAGGTGAGTAAAGTTGAAATTTACTATATTATATATATAATTTTTCAAGGGGAAACTATGATATTCATCCTCCATAGATAAATTTATGAGGTATTAAAGAACAGTATAGTTTAGATGAGTAGGGTCATAGATATGTTCATAATTTTCCAATCATATTTGGTTGGATTTCATTTTAGATTCTTTTGTACAGTTAATTGGGGCCACCTACTGTGGGGAATGACTTTTACATATACAAGGGTGTTTGATCATATCTAATGTGGATACCAAAAGTTTTTGATTGGTTTATAGAATTTGGGGAGGTATTTGTTCTTTCAATGGAGTGGACACTAGGAAAGACTAGTGACCTCTAGTAGGAATGAGGATATGGGGATGATATAGTTATCCATTTATCATGTTATTTTTTCCAAAATCCTTCTAGATTAGAGGATGGATATTAATATAATTATGAGGGGTCATCATATCATGTTTATGGGCCATATAAAAATATGAAGGAAGGGTTGTGTGCCCAAATCCTAATCATAACTGCTACGATCATTATGGAATGTATTACTTGTAAAATGTGGATAAGAATAGGTTCTAGTCTCTCTATCAATGAAAGGATATTATGGGAGACTTCAGTAGCTATAATGGGAATATATTGCCATTATGTAGAAATATCCAAGATGTATTTATGATCTTTTACTCTATTTATTTGTATGATGATATTATAATAATTAGTTAGAGAGGTATAGATATGGGTTTTCCCCTTGTTTGTAGTAAGGATCGGTCATATAGTTTCTATGGGTGTCACCAAACTATGTCTTTGGGACTATTGAATATGGAAAGGTGTTTGTTTTATATCATTAATTGATTTTTTATCTCATTGGTGTTATTTTTGGAGGGAATGTTTATAGGGTCATGTTATCTATTTACTAGTCGTGCCCATCGGTGGGCTATCCTGAGTGCCCTGGCCTGAGTGACCTAGGATGGAATCCCAGCAGCGACACCATAATAACCATGAGGCCATGATTCCATGAGACACTGGAATCAATGACTAATGGAAGGAGCCCATTGTAGGAACCCCAGTGCTATCAAAATAAGACTATATGTGACATCTCAATCAACCTAACTATGATAAGGGAGGAACATCTTACTGTATTCTTGTCAAATTCCCCCCCCCCCAATTTGAAATAGAAACTACACTCATATACTTCCGGGCCACCATCCAATATTTAGTGGATGGTTGGTGGCGGTTCCAGATATGGAGGGATTTTCTAGAAGCCCCCATGGTTGGGATAGTACTATTTAGGTCATACTCTTGAATGATTGCATTTGAGACCCAACATTGAAGATGTTGGGATGGTGAAAATTTATTTTGATTTTTTGAGTAACCTTGTTGTGAAATAATTGATGCATAAGTTTTGGTTGGTGGAAGGGAAACCATTGGATTGAATGGAGTTCTGGTTTAATGTTAGGGGATACATATGAAAAACACAAATAAGAAAACCATAACATAGTATCATATTAATAAATGAACACATTAAAAATGATTTCTTGGATCCCTTTTTGGACCTCTTCCACTTTATGTTAACATGGGGATTGAAATGTTGGTGAACCAATAAAATTGGTTATGGATTCCCATCAGTTCCATCAATTTTTTTCCAATTAATTTCTCACCTATAATTGTTTTTGGGTTAATATGGATCAGATTTACAAAGGTTGGTGGTCACTGGGAAATTTGTAATGATATCATTGAAAATTAATTATCCAAGAGGATAGGAGGATATAATCATGACACCATTTGTTTTGGGAATTATTTCCAACTTTCAGACTAACATACTGATTTAGGTCATATCGTGAATCCTTTATTAAGTCCCAAGTATGGACTAAGTCACTCTTTTCTTTGTACAAAGTGGTGACATGAACCGGTCACCCAGCACATTCCCCAGTGAAATTTATTAAATAAAAAAGTGTATAATAAAAGCATGAGGTGTATGGAATTTACACCAATATGAGATTTAAAGGGGACACAATTGAATAATCTAAAAGAAACAAACTAATAAATAATAGTTTCATCCCATAATTCCCAAACAAAAGAAACAAAACCAATTAGAATCTATAGATAAACATAAATACTCATCCTCATTAGAAAAAATATCAAAGTAATCAATCAAGAAATAAGTAAGCCCATTGAATTTCCTTGCGTTAAAAGAAAGAAGTTGTGTGTATGAATACCTGAGATCCAATAAGCTCCAATCAATAAAGAGAAGGATTTAACTTGGCAAATCCTTCATAAACACATAACTGAAATCTCTATAGAGAGTCCAAACACTTACCTAATGATGTGAAACCAAAAAACCATGTGGGGGGTATGTCAGGGGATAAATCATTCTAGGTCACTCTTGTACTAACAATATATTATTATTATTTGTTAAATTTAGAATCCACTACTGGAAATCCTATTTTTACTAACACTTATATCCCAAAGGTTTCATAAACCATTGGGAATGGTTATGTATACCAACAATTTTAAGAGAACTGTTGGTATAGAGGCTTTTATGAATAAATTTACCAACGGTTTGTAAAAATGTTGGTATAGGCCTCAATTAATACACTTTTACCAACAGTTATAAACTAACCATTGGTATATGTTGGAATCTATGCCACCTTTACAAACGGTTTAAAGAAACCATTGGTATAGGACTACATTCCCAATGGTTTTTTAAAACCTTTGGGAATTTTTTCCCCTAAATCCAGTTCGGGTGTCCAGTAGCCCCTCCGCTCGATTGAATTCCCCCTCCGCTGGACTTCAGCCCTAAATTGAAGGTCTCCCGATGCTCTCTCGTTACCCAGTCTCCAAAACTCCATCCACCCTCTTCAATCAAACAATTTTTCTATTCTACACTTCAAATATGTATGTTCTACCTGAGTTATAATGTTCTTAATCTATTTTTTTTATTTTCTATTTTGATTTGACCTAAACGTCTGGGATCTCTCTATAAAAAGACTCAGAAACTCGTTCCACTCACAGATCCATCTTAAATCAAACAATTTTTTAGTTCTACACTCTAAATTTGTAAGTACTACCTTAGTTTTAATGCTTTTCATCTATTATTTTTGTTTTCTGTTTTAATTTGTTATAAACTAGGTTGTGTTGTTTATGGCATGCGAAGGTTAGTGATATTGAGGATGAATTAGATGTTGGTTGGGTGATGGATTGGAATTGTGATGTTTTTTGGATTAAGTTTAGTTAATTTTCAATGAATTATTTGGGTATTTACTCCCTTTAACAGAGCCCCCACTCCTCATGGACCCTGGACACCCCCCCTCTTGGACCCTAGACAGTCCCCCCTCCTAGAACATGGACAGTCTGGCCCCCCTATTTCTTGAAACTTAGAAAGCCCCCCTCTTGGACCCTGGACAACCCCCCTCCACCCTCCTCCCAGGACCCTATATAGTCCCCCTCCTTCCTGGACCCTAGGAAGCCCCCCACCCTCCACCCTGGACCCTAGATATCCCCCCTCCTCGATGGACCTGGACATCCCCCCCCCTCATTCTTGGACCATGGACAGCCCCTTCTCCCCTTATCTTTGACCCGGGATAGCCCCCACCCCCCTTTCTGGACCCTGGATAGCCTCCCACCCCTCCTCCTAGACCTTGGAAATCCCCCTCATCCCCCTCCTCAACCACCAAATACCCCCCCACTTAAAAACGTTGACCACCAAACTTGGACATGTTGGATTTTCTCTAAAAAGATAGATTTGATCCTCAAACCACCTCAATAATATCCTAAACAATGCTTATAATGTGGTTTCACCACATAGAATCCAATTGTATTCTAAGTCACTAGTCTATCCTCCCTTGGCTAGATTTTACAAAAATCGTTCAACCTTAAGGATCCAAATAAAAATAAATTGATATAAGACATTTGATAATGGTTTAAAATTTCAAATTGGGATCCAATGAGGAATATTTGAGATATTATGCATCATGTCCATGAGTAAATCCATTTTTATATATCCGATAAATTATTTTTCACAATTTTCACACATTAATTGTTTTAAAAAATGGGACAAACATTTATAAAGGTTATAATATATAAAAATGAATCTATTTGTGGATGAAGCTTAACCAACAATGTCTAGCTTGTCTGCCTCTTCCATGATCATCATTGTGCATGTCCTGTCACCATCTGACCTCGCACGATAGGTGAATCAGCATCTGGCTGATGACGAGCACCATATTCTCTTACTTCCACACCAGATTCACGCCTGCTACACTCCTGAAGTGATAAATCCCACTAAGAGTCCATGTGAGCTTGATGACATGGCCACCAGTTCTTGTAAAAGGCAGAGGAGTTCTGAGCTGATGAACCAAGACAATTGACCAGTGTCCATCCATCTAACTGAAGAAGTAAAACTTAGCGCTTCTTGAGAGTCAACCCATGTTCTATAGTTTCATCATTTTTCTTTTTTTACTTGGTTTTATGAAATAAACATGGAATTTATGAAACAATTTTTTAGCTACTTCTGATCTGTATGTGCACTTGTCATTACTCTGCATGAATGCTTCTATTTTTTCTGATCCTTAGTGTTATTTTTTATCACATTATGTGGTTATGTGCTGTCTATGTGTAGATTTTACAGGTACATAAGTATGTGCACTTTTCATTATTCCATTCTTTCAGTGCTTAGGCCGATGGTACGAAGGAGGTTCGTACCAGAGGTAGACGAGCATCTCCGCGTACCCGACTAGACCCTTCCCCTCTGAAAAAACACATTATGATTCTATTGAAACATAAGGTAAATGATCCATGGGTCAAATGTGACGTTTATAAGTCAACCCCGCCTCAATAAAAGGCACGGTGTGGCCAGGATCACTCAAACAGCCTCTCTTTTGTTCAAAATTGATTTATTTTTAAGTGAAATCAACAACGGACGTATTGGGAACCAAACAAACGCCTTCTGATTGTGTTGAAACTTTAGTAAAATTATCCATGGGTCATATGTGACATTTAAAAGTCAACTCCGCCTCAATCTGATGCGTGGTGTGGCCGGTATCACTCCAAGTGTATGTATTGTGTTTAAAATGGACAATATTTTACGTACATATGCCAATCCAATCAAACAACTTTTGATTGTGTTGATACATTTCCACAATGATCCATGACTCATATGTGTCATGTAAGAGTCAACCCCGCCTCAATTCGAGGCTCAGTGTGTCCGATACCACTCAAAGTGCCTCTGTTTTGTTAAAAATGGACTTAATTTTAAGTGAAATCAACAACTGACATACAGAAAACTTACCAAACGCATTCAGATTCTGTTGAAACTTAAGGAAAACGATCCATAAGTCAAATGTGACGTTTATGAGTCAACTCCGCCTCAATACGAGGCTTTGTGTGGCCGACACCACTTAAAATGCCTCTGTTTTGTTAAAAATAGACTTAATTTTAAGTGAAATCAACAACTAACATATGGTAAACTGAACAAATGCATTCAGATTATATTGATACTATAGTACAATGATCCATGGGTCATATGTGACATGTGAGAGTCAAACCCACCTCAATCCAAGGCGCAGTGTGACGGTACAATTCAAAATGTCTCTTTTTTTGTTCAAAATGACTTTAATTTTAAGTGAAAACAACAACTGGCATACGGAAAACTGACCAAATGCATTCCAAATCTATTGAAACTTTTGTAAAATGATCCATGGGTCATATGTGACTAGTACGAGTCAACCCCACCTCAATCCAAGGCACGGTGTGGCCGGAACCATCCAAACTATCCCTCTTTTGTTTAAAATGGACAATATTTTACATACATACGCCAAAATGATCAAACGGATTCCGATTGTGTTGATACTTTTGAAAAACGATCCATGACTCATATGTGATGTTTACGAGTCAACCCCGTCTCAATTAGAGGCCCAGTGTGGCCGACACTACTCAAAGTGACTCTGTTTTGTTAAAAATGGACTTAATTTTAAGTGAAATTAACAACTGATATACGAAAAACCGACCAAACACATTCGGATTATATTGAAACTTAAGGAAAACAATCCATGAGTCAAATGTGAGGTGTACGAGTAAACCCCGCCTCAATCTGGGGTGTGGTGTGGTCGACACCACCCAAACTGTCTCTCTTATGTTAAAAATGGATAATATTTTATGTTCATATGGCAAACTGATCAAACGGATTCTGATTGTGTTGAAACATTATGACAACGATCCATGGCTCATATGTGACATGTAAGAGTCAACCCCACCTCAATCCAAGGCCCGGTGTGGCCGACACCACTCAAAGTGTCTCTCTTTTGATTAAAATGGACTTAATTTTAAGTGAAAACAACAACTGACAAATGCCAAACCAACCAAACACCTACGGATTCTGTTGAAACATTAGGAAAATGATACATGAGTCATATGTGACATGTAAGAGTCAACCCTGCCTCAATATGAGCCGCGGTGTGGTCGGGACCACTCAAACTATCTCTCTTTTGTTCAAAATGGACTAAATTGTAAGTGAAATCAATAACTAACATAAGAGAAACCTACCAGACGCCTTCGGATTCTATTGAAACTTTAGATCAACGATTCATTGGTCATATGTCATTTGTATGAGTCAAACCCACCTCAATCTGAGGCACCGTGTGGATGGGACCACCCAACATGCCTCTCTTTTGTTCAAAATGGACAATATTTTACGTACATACGCCAAACCGGTCAAACGGATTATGAATGTGTTGAAACTTTAGGTAAATGATACATTTCTCATATGTGACATGTACGAGTCAGCCCCGCCTCAATCCGAGCACAGTGTGGCCGAAACCACTCAAAGTGGCTCTCTTTTGTTTAAAATGGACTTAATTTTAAGTGAAAACAACAACTGACATACGTCAAACCAACCAAACGCATTCGGATTCTGTTGAAACTTTATAAAAACGATCCATGGGTCAGATTTGATGTGTATGAGTCAACCTCGCCTCAATCCGAGCCACGGTGTGGCCGGGACTACTGAAACTGTCTCTCTTTTGTTTAAAATGGACATAATTTTAAGTGAAAACAACAACTGACATACTCCAAACCAACCAAACGACTTCTGATTCTGTTGAAACATTAGTAAAACGATCCATGGGTCATATTTGATGTGTACGAGTCAACCCCGCCTCAATCTGAGCCACAGTGTGGCCGAGACCACTCAAACTGTCTCTCTTTTGTTCAAAATGGACTAAATTGTAAGTTTTATCAACAAACGACAAACAAGAAACCTACCAAATTCCTTCCAATTCTTTTTACACTTTAGGAAAACGATCCATGGGTCATATGTGATGTGTACGAGTCAACCCCACCTCAATCCAAGGTGTCGTGTGGCTGAGACCACCCAAACTGCATCTCTTTTGTTCAAAAGGGACAATATTTTACGTACATATGCCAAACCGATCAAACGGATTCTGATTATGTTGTAACTTTAGTAAAATGATCCACGGCTCATATGTGATGTGTACGAGTCAACCCCGCCTCAATCCGAGGCCCGGTGTGGCCAACACCACTCAAAACGACTCTCTTTTGTTTAAAATGAACTTAATTTTTAGTGAAAACAACAACTGACATAAGCCAAACCGACCAAATACCTTCGGATTCTATTGAAACTTTAGAAAAACGATCCATGGGTCATATGTGACATTTAAGAGTTAACTTCGCCTCAATCCGAGCTGCTGTGTGGCTAGGACCACTCAAACTGTCTCTCTTTTGTTGAAAATGGACTAAATTGTAAGTGAAATCAACAACTGTCATACGGGAAATCAACCAAATGCCTTCGGATTCTATTGACACTTTAGTAAAATGATCTATGGGTCATATGGGACGTGTTAGAGTCAATCCCGCCTCAATCTGAGGCACGGTGTGGCCGACACCACTCAAACTGTCTCTCTTATGTTACAAATGGACAATAGTTTACGTACATATGCTAAACCGATCAAAAGGATTCTGATTGTATTGAAACTTTAGGACAATGATCCATGGATCATATGAGACTTGTACGAGTAAACCCCGTCTCAATCCTAGGCCCGGTGTGGCTGACACCACTCAAAGTGCCTCTCTTTTGTTTAAAAGAGACTTAATTTTAAGTGAAAACAACAACTGACATAAGCCAAACCAACCAAATGCCTTCAAATTCTATTGAAACTTTAGTAAAACGATACATGGGACATATGTGACATGTACGAGTCAACCTTGACTAAATTTGAGCTGCGGTGTGGCTGGGACCACTCAAACTGCCTCTCTTTTGTTGAAAGTGGACATAATTTTAAGTGAAAACAAAAATGACATACACCAAACCAATCAAATGACTTCTGATTCTGTTGAAACTTTAGGAAAACGATCCATGGATCATATGTGACGTGTACGAGTCAACCCCACCTCAACCTGAGCCATGGTTTGCCCGAGACCACTCAAATTGTCTCTCTTTTGTTCAAAATGGACTAAATTGTAAGTGAAATCAACAACTGACATACGGGAAACTGACCAAATGCCTTCGGATTCTGTTAACACTTTAGTACAATGATACATGGGTCATATGTGATGTGTATGATTCAAACCTACCTCAATATGAGATGTCGTGTGGCCGGGACCACCCAAACTGCCTCTCTTTTGTTTAAAATGGACAATATTTTACGTACATATGCCAAACCGATCAAACAGATTCTGATTGTGTTTAAGCTTTATGAAAATGATCCATGTCTAATATGTGAAATGTATGAGTCAACCCCAGATCAATCCAAGGCCTGGTGTGGCCGAGACCACTCAAAGTGCCTCTGTTTTGTTTAAAATGGACTTAATTTTAAGTGAAAACAACAACTGACATACGCCAAACCAACCAAACGCCTACGGATCCTGTTGAAACTTTAGGAAAGCTATCCATGGGTCATATGTGAAGTGTATGAGTCAACCCCACCTCAATCCAATCTGCGGTGTGACCGGGACCACCCAAACTGTCTCTCTTTTGTTTAAAATGGACTAAATTGTAAGTGAAATCAACAATTGACATACAGGAAACCGACCAAACACCTTTTGGATTTTGTTGAGACATTAGGAAAATGATCCATGGGTCATATGAGATGTGTACGAGTCAACCCTGCCTCAATCTGAGGTACCATGGGACAGGGACCACCCAAACTGCCTCTCTTTTGTTCCAAATAGACAATATTTTATGTACATACGCAAAACCGATCAAAAGGATTCTAATTGTGTTGAAACATTAGGAAAATGATCCATGGATCATATGTGACGTGTATGAGTCAACCCCGCCTCAATCTGATGCCTGGTGTAGCCGACACCACTCAAAGTGCCACTTTTTTTTAAAATGTACTTAATTTTAAGTGAAAACAACAACTGTCATACGGAAAGCTAACCAAACGCCTATGGATTCTGTTGAAACTTTAGGACAACGATCCATGGTTCATATGTGACATGTACGAGTCAACCCTACCTCAATACGAGCTACGTTGTGGTTGGAACCACTACAATTGTCTCTCTTTTGTTGAAAATGGACTAAATTGTAAGTGAAATCAACAAATGTCATACGGGAAACTGACCAAACGCCTTCGGATTCTATTGAAACTTTAGGAAAATGATCCATGGGTCATATGTGATGTGTACAAGATAATCCCTCCTTAATCCGCGGCGCGGTGTGGCCAACACCACCCAAACTCTCTCTTATGTTAAAAATGGACAATATTTTATGTACATATGCCAAACCGATCAAACGGGTTCTGATTGTGTTTAAACTTTAGGACAATGATCCATGGCTAATATGTGACGTGTACGAGTAAACCCTACCTCAATACGAGGCCCAGTGTGGCTTTCACCACTCAAAGTGCCTCTCTTTTGTTTAAAATGGACTTGATTTTAAGTGAAAACAACAACTGACATACGCCAAACTGACCAAATGCCTTCAGATTCTATTGAAACTTTAGGAAAACGATACATGGGACATATGTGACATGTACGAGTCAACCCTGACTAAATTTGAGCTACGGTGTGGCTGGGACCACTCAAACTGCCTCTCTTTTGTTAAAAATGGACTAAATTGTAAGTGATATCAACAACTGACATACGGGAAATGGACCAAACGCCTTCGGATTCTATTGAAACTTTAGGAAAATGATTCCTGGGTCATATGTGATGTGTACAAGTCAACCCTACCTCAATTCGAGTCACCATGGGGCCGGGACCACCCAAACTGCCTCTTTTTTGTTCAAAATGGACAATATTTTACATACATATTCCAAACTGATCAAATGGATTCTGATTGTGTTGAAACTTTAGGAAAATGATTCATGGATCATATGTGACGTGTACCAGTCAATCCCGCCTCAATCCAAGGCCCGGTGTGGCACTTATGGAGTCACAAGTGATGAGACTCCTAAGAAAATATCTTTTCACCATATATTAGAAAAGTGGTTGTCATATGAAGATTGAAATTGGTGTAAATAATATTTGAGTTATTGAAACTCTAATTCAACTATACTGAATGATTTTTGTCATATGAAGATTCAAATGGGGAATTATTCACCATGTCTCTAATCAAAGAGGTGGTGTTTTTTTGTTGTTTTAAGTTTGTCACTGTTTTAAGTGCTTTTTTTATGCAGGTGTATGCACTCGGGGGGCTACTGGAGGGGCTGCTGTGCAGCAATTCTGGAAATACACAATACCAACGGTTTACAACTGTTGGTATACTTTGAGAATGAATTATACCAATGGTTCAATAAACCGTTGGTAAAAAAACTATCCCAACGATTACAAACCGTTGGTATAGTAATTTTTTATTGAACATATGCCAACAGTTTCATTGAACCCGTTGGGAAAAAACTATACCAACGGTTGTAAACCGTTGGTATAATATCAAAATCATAGAATTCCCAACGGTTCTAAACCATTGGGTAAACCTATAACAATGGTTCAACGAGAACTGTTGGCAAATCAATACATAGAGTGGGCTATACCAACGGTTTATTTCAAACCGTTGGTATAGATCTTTCCTCATGCCTTACTTCCCTACGGTTTGGACAACCGTTGTTATAGAATATACCAATGGTTTTCTAGCCAATACCAACGGTTTAGAACCATTGGTATATCCTCCATTTCCAGTAGTGATCATTAATATGTTTATAAGGTTATTAGTTAACGGAATTATATGTATGAATATGAGGTTCTCCATCAATTGTACAATTTTTTTAGTGAATTAGAGATTAGTATATCTTTTATTATTATAGTGGTTTTTTATGCTACATAGTGTGGAGAAATGAACATTATTATCATCTAGGGAGTTGAGAGTTGCATTGATTTCAGGATTGGGCCCATGAATTCAGTTCCATATAACAAGACACATCATACATTTTTCGGTAATGTGAAAACAGATAAACTATGCAGTTTTAAATCATGTCAGAATGAAATCTAGGTGAAAGTTTCATAGTCATGACTATATTGAGAATTATTTTGAAGTGGACCAAATGAAAATGAATATATATTCCCTCCCATATTGGATATGACCCTACTAGAGATATGGACCATAGAAGATTATAGTGAATTTGGGATACTGGGTTTAGATATCATAGAGGCTTCCTATGTTTCCCATTTGGATAGGAATCAAAGAAAAAATTGTCTAAAGGGTTTGTGGATTACATATATAGAGGAGGACCATGGTTACTTCATTGGGTAAATCACTCAATAAAGGTGAATACTTGGTTTTGGATCATACACTATGTAGGAGGCCCATGGTTTTTAATTGCACAAAATATAACCTTTTGATAAGAGGGAAATAATTTTTTAGGGATTATACCAAATAAGGGGCTCATATGAAAGATTTGAGGAAGAATAAAAAAGGTATTATTCTCCCATGACAGGCATTTTATTTTTTGGATGCATATATAGTAACTAAACTCTAATCTCACAATAGTCATTCTTAGTTTTAGAAACAATAAGAGGTTGATGTTTTGTAAGCCACACAATCCCCCTCGCATGACAGTGGATGAGGTCGAGGCTGTGGGAGAGAGAAAGGGAATTGAGGGGTGTGTATCCTCTATTATTTTCATGACCAAGGTTGAGGATTATAAAACCATTGTGATATTTACCTCAAGTTACCCAAGCGGATTACTCTGGGGAGGATTACATGCCCTTAATTATAGGGCAAATGAGAGAGTGATCCTACACTAAACCTCAACCATGGTAATGGAATGTGCTTCCCCACACACTCTGAAATGGGAAGGTCTCTAGAACTACCTCCAATGTTGGGGTTCTCATTACTATTGGGATTCATAATGGTATAGAACCCAACATCCTTACCCATTAGGTGGGATACGTCTAGGACAACACTTATCATTGTAATTCATAATAATATAGAGGACACCCTAATGTGTACATATTCTTGATCATGAAATTTTGGAGGAATTAGTTGGTGATATTATCTATTAAATAATAAATGGGAAAATATGGGGCATATCCCTTTACATGAAAGGATAATGGAAAGGGTTTTCTAAACAGATCATGGAGGGGCCAAGGTAAGGTCGAATACTATTAAAAAGGACAAAAAGACTAAAGGAATCCCTCAAACATACTATTTTATATACATGATGGTGGTGCACAATGACTCCATCTACACAGGCTTCATAGAATAGAGGTTTGTAATGGATTTATCAATGCGAGAGGCTATCTTCAAAGTATTTTTCTATGCAGATAGCTCTTTACAAAATTCCACCCATTGCAGGTTGTTGAGTGAGTTCAATTATCGACAATGTAAAACGTGGTAAGTAATTAACTACTGAAATCATTTTTCTAAAAATATTTATTACTATTATCTTAATGTTTCTCTCTATATGTTTTATATTTCCCTATGTGGGATTTTTTTAGGGGTAAAAATGTTACTGTTCTTTCTAGGATAACTGAATAAACAATGAAAATATGACTACAAAATATTTTTGTTCTGAGGTGTTCTGAAAAAAATCCACATACGGCAAATTAATGTTTAATTTTATTGGGGATAAAAGGTGATACCACATCCTACAAATGAAATTTTCATTTACATGGGGATCCAATGTCACATCTCACCCTTCAAATGAATTTTCATTCACTATGGGCTTAAATTTAATTCATCTCCATGAAAACTATATGTAATTGCAGGGGTTATATGGGAGAGTCTTATGTGGAGGTACTATGAGGATGTTCTATGTAGAGAAAATACTCGCATAACAAGCGTGATATTCCAAAAGTAGTGTTTTAATATGGCAGCAGGCCATTAACCATTTAAATCATCATTAAATGGATTGATTGATTTTATTATGTACCTTCCAAATGAATAATTTTTTTTATCTTATATGTGAACTTTTCTTGACCCAAAACTCATTAAATAAATTCTTATAACCATCCATTAT
Organism: Viscum album; assembly: GCA_963277665.1. NCBI lineage: Eukaryota > Viridiplantae > Streptophyta > Magnoliopsida > Santalales > Viscaceae > Viscum > Viscum album. The sequence goes on along the minus strand of OY728119.1, from coordinate 33,582,174 downwards.
GGGTGATGATGAAAAAAGTTATTCATTGTTCTTGGAGGCATTAATCTACCATACAATTGATTAATGATCCCATATATCAATTAATTGATAGAATGATGGTATATGATAAATGAAAATTTCATAAATATATTTTTGAAATGTTTAATAAATATTTTCCTGAAATACTTCTACGATATAATGATTTAGTTTAAGTGATATATAATGAAAAATATCACTTCATGGAGGGGATAATCCACACGTACACATGGTGGATGTAATTTTGAATTCTTATTATATGTAATGGATTGACTAATTCTTATCCAATTATTGTAATGAAATTTTATTATACTAATGATAATGATTTCATTAAATATATAATGTTAGATATGGTTTTGATAGTAAACAATTTAAGAAAAAACATCTAATAAGAATTGATACTCATGTTAGGGATATGAAATTTCACAAGGAATTATTCTTTGGAATGATATACATATGATTAATTATAGATACAATTGTATTTTTGATGTGGTTGAGGGTTATTGGAAGACATAATTGGATGAAATTTAAGGATAATTTTGATTGGATTGTGAGTATTGATATGGTGGGGACGTTACTCTTTTATAAGTGAATAGAAGGGTAGTTCTGGGTGTAACCCTTAAAATTTCAAAAATCTAAATATACTATTTAAAGGTCAATAGGAAACAAAGAAGAATGATCCAGAGGGGAAAGTGAGTGTGAGCTGAACATCACTTCAAACAAAAATTCTTGATATAACTTTTATGTGTTTTTGAGCATTTTCATTTGACATTCTAACATTTAACCTAAATTACTTTTAAATTGGTAATAATGTTTTAACATCAGAAATTAATTCTAATGAAAAAATAATATTGAAACTTTTAACTAATTTGAACATTGTGATTAGAAATTTTAAAACAAATCTATCAAAAAAAGTTTCTAAATGAAATAAAAGTTATTTTTTAAATAAACATACTTAATCATGTAACAATATATTTTATAAATATTGAGGTTTTTCACATTTATAAATACATATAAAATAAATTATCAATTATTTATAATTTTATAACATAAATTTATTTATTAGAAAAAAATAAATCATATTGGGATTTCAAGGTAATCCAAATCCTAATTTAACCTTGAAAATGTTTGATTCTATGAAAAATATTCAAAATAATTTTTATTAATGTAACATTTTAATTTAATCCCAAAAAATCTTAACATAGGATTTATATGTACAAATAATATTTCAAAATGATTAATTTTCTTCATTAAATAAATATTTTATTAATTAAAAAGTTTTGATTACTATTTCGATATGTTTACTTAATGATAAAATTGTAAAAATATTAAGTTTCACAAAACCATATTTATTTACTAAAAATAAATCTTTTCAAAAAAATAAAAAAAAACATTTTACTAATTATATTTTACTATGATGAAACCAAAAATTCAGGTCATTTTATTTATCATAAATTATAAAAATAATATAATTTTTTTAAAATATAAATGTGAGAGTAACAAAATGATATTTTTTTAAAAATTTATTTTTAAGTATAATGTGAATGCGTTATTATTTATTGTCATGAAATGTCTATTGGATGGATGATAATTGTTTTTATATAAATTCATATCTAAATGTGATATGAGTTTATTTTAATATTGAAATTCAAAATTGGGATAACCATTGGTATTAAGCATAAAATAGATTTTATTATAATATTCCCACTCAATTATATAGATAATAATAACTTATTGATATTAATATAATTTCGACTTAAAAACTATTAAAAACTCCCACATAAGATTGAATGGAAGTTTAGTCGGTTATGGAAGTTGTTGGTGGTCATTCAGCTAGCATGGATTTCACAGTGAGATCTAAAAGTTGAATTACATCTGAAAAATAATTTCTCTCAATTAAAAACATTTCATGTTTTTCATTGAATTGGTTGACGGAAAATATAGAAAACATACCTCTATTCATAGTTCAGAAAAATTAGATTCATATGGAATACTACACTTAATGATTCCATTTATTCCAACTTCTTTTTTTTTATTTTACAATATGGTTTCTTCAATTTATACCGGTCAATTTAACAGCTACTTTTTAATGGTCATACCAAATATTCCAAATATATCAAAGTTTTTTGTTTCTATTATAATTTGGTATTGGTAATGAGAAACAACATATATAATATACGATTAATTTATGATTACAATACAGAAAAATTTCTTGTCATTAAAATGTCACCCATTAAATAAATTATATCCTAGTAATTTTAATTATTATAATAAATGATGTTAGTTTCGGGTATCTATAAGATGACATGAGATTTAATTTTTCTAATGAATTTTCAATCAAATATGTTCACATATAATGATCATAATATATATATTGTGTTTCTTTATAACTATTATTATTACATTTCAAAAATGTTTTGGCATTAAGACCAATTTTATTTTTCCTTGAGTTCATTGTACATACATACAATGACATATTACCAAAAATTATTTAAAGGTAGGAAATGTGATTCCATATTTTTAAAATAGCCACACTACACACACCTATATATCAACCCCTTTTTTATTCATTATGGATATGCTAGTGGAAATTTGAGTTTGAATGATAATGTTAACAATGAATCCTACTTATCCCCATAAGGATTATTGAGATGCAAATTCAGACCCCTTTCAACCCTTTCCGTAGAAGTATCCTCTACAACATTGGTCTTCACCAAATCTATATTATACCTCGATGGAATATCCAGATGAAATTGATAACCAATCATCTCCTAACCTTATTATTTCTTCAGAACATATTTTTTTCAGTGTACCCCTCATAGATAATGTTTGTCTTGAAATTTACACATAAACACATTCATTTTGGGTGCATATTTGTGTTCTAAAATTTGGCCTTCCAATACCTAAATTATTTTCTATACATATTGGATGGTATGACATGCTCTATGGAATCAAAAATGATTCTATAACTACTTCAAGCTCTAAAGACACTATACAACATGCCTCATTTTAAACTAAACAATATGCCTTTTTACCTAGTGGTAGTGATGAGGGGTTGAATTCTATGTCCACCATTGGAATGTTGAATTCTACTTTTTGGAAACATTAGGGACAACCCATGATGGAACTGTATTTATGGATTATTTCTAGGATGATCCATCGTCATTATCTTCTCTTACATTGACATTATAATCTCATTTAATTGGATTCTAGTTGTGTTTATACCGCCATATTTATTTCCAATACTGAGAATGTTATGGGAAATCAGACCATTATCAATGAATATGGACACTATGTTTAAATATTTAAACCATTACCAAAATTATGTGAAAACCATCCAATGTACCCATACAAAGAATTATATTATCATAAAAACAAATTTATAAATGAAATATTCATTCAACTAGAAATTTTATTTGATAAAAACATAAATTTTATACACTCATAAAATGATATAAGTAACATATAGTAGCTAATATTAGGATTCCATATTCACAATGATAATGTGAAGGATTTAGTTATAAAAATATATCTCATCGGTACTAATTAACTGGAATTCACCTTTTTCCCTTAGTTTTGGATCTTATACATGAATATCATCCATAACATCATCGGGATTTTGAATATGGTTTTGTTGAATACAAATTTTCTACATGAATGACATTAAATAGTTAGTTGTTCATTTTGATACAATATTTATACTCTCACAGATCCAACCGAACTCTAAATTTTCTTGTTGCATTTTTGTTCTCAATGTACTCCTTTCACATAAGAAAGGGTACTTCCAATCCATTTGATTCAGTTAACTTGGTGGTTATTTCTGTTTTTTCAACATCTAAAAAATTAAAAATTCAATATTTCAATATCATTACTACTTGTAATTTCATGATAATTCACCCTTATCTTATTTGTTTTCTTTTTGAATTACGCTATTCATACACAATTAATCATATTATACGGTTTTTGGTTAGGAATAACTAAACATTTCCTCAACTCATCTCCTATTCGAATGGGTAGTTCGTTGAGGCAATCACTACACTATCCCTAAAACCCATGGTTACTTCTAGTTCCATCCATTATTAAATCCAAATGTTTTGAGGTGACTGTTGAAATGTTAATAATACAGCAGAATTATCATAATCATAAAATGAATTAAAGTCTAAACCATATTATTCTTTTATATTATCATGTAGTCTTATAATTATTTTAGTTCAATGAATTTCAATATTAAGTTGACCTAGTTTACTTTTTGTTGGGTTATCATACAATTCTCTAACTAATACCTTAAAGTAACAAAGAAATAAATATTTTTTTTATTCCTAAAGATCATGTGATCATCCAAAAAATATCCCCCAAGAGAGTCTAACCAAGTGTTTAGTTATGACTCTGTGTTGTCAACTAGTTCATAGTTGAGTTAATGTCCAACACTACCACTTTGGAGTTATTAAACATAGGAATAACTATTCCAAACCCTCCTTTCACTACCAAATATATACATAAAACTGGTGTATTTTATGGTATAAACAAACAATCTTTTCACTACCAATATTTTTGATGTTATAGAATATGTGGACTTATCCTTTATAATTTCTTCTTAATTTTTTAACTAATTTTTTCTAAGATAATATCCAGTAATAACTAAAGAATATATGAAACCAAATATAGAGATCCAAGATAAACATGGAATAAATAATAAATTAATATTATGTCTTAAATAATAAATCTTAGAAATAGTGACACAATATAAGTCCTTGAGGATTAATGTCTTGGTGATTAGCAATACAAATATCTTTTTATAAAAAAACAAGAAACAATTTCTCTATAATATTGCTCCTATAAGTCTTTTTCTAGACATAATTCATGATATAATCATCTTCATAACATAGGGGATGGATAATATAGGAAATGGGTGAGCTCCAACACTATGCTTGGGTAACAAATATCAAAATGTATCAGATAAAAAACATGAAAGAGAACAAGAGGAAAACATAAATATTATAAGAAAATATCATAATAATATGATTTTATAAGTTTATAAAAATTTTATTATATAAAAATAAAATTTATTAAATGGATAAAAATACATATCAATAATCATAAAACATGTGTTCATGATATAAAGTGTGAAATAATTTAAAAATAATTCACAATAATGAAAATATGGAATTTTATGGAAATGAAATGTATCTTAAAAGTTAATCATAACTTGATAAACAACATTGAAATTCATAATAACCATAAAATAGGAATAAATTTGTGATAAAACACATTATTCTCATACCAATGTTAAAAAAATAAGAATTATGATGCCTAAAAATGCGAGAAAGGTCATCTTTCACACTCCTATATGAACATACTCATCATGTAGATTTTTGACTACCTAATAATATATAAACATAAACCAATGCATTTGATGGATATATAAGACCCCACCCACAATAATTATACATAATTGTTCCACATTCATAAATAATAATCATATCTTAAATAATTAATGGAAAAATAATGTGTTTCATAAACATCCAAATGAAAGTTAAAATATTTTTATAAATAACTCATAGATTTTAAATGGGTTTAATAAAACATTAGAATAAAAAAAATATCAAGAATTAAATCATTTAAAAATAAATACTTGATAACCCAAAATAATCACATAATAAATAAAAATATATGGAGAAACATAAAACACAACTCCATTGGATTTGGATGATTTAAAGATAATGATAACCAATTCATGGAACGATATTTTTAAAAACATTTGGTATTAATAATTTTAAAAGTGAAAGTTATGAGCCTCATTTCAAAATAACCATTAATATTATTTTATAATAATAAGTGAAATAGAAATATTTCTTGTAAATGGATATACATATGAACATGCCTTTCCCCAAAAAATAAAAGGAGAACATCATAAAAAATGGATAGTCCTAGAAAACTATGACTAATAAAGAATTTTATAACTCAAATAAAGGAGTTTGAGTTACCATATCCCTTAACTATAAAATTGATTTCTAAAAAATTTGAATTAAACTCCAATTTAACAAACATAACTATCTTAGTAACTTATTTCAATACCTTAAAATAAATATACTAAACGTTTTTTTTACTATTTTATAACAATTAATTAAAAATATATTAATTAATTATATCTTATTTTCATTATCCCCTATTAGTTCAATCGATTTATTATTTCATAAAAAATTCATAAAGAAAAGATCAATTATTACTATGTGGTCTCACATTAAAAATTCTATGAAATTTAAATAAAGATAAATCATATTATTTCCAATGATTTATTAAGTCTAATATTAATTTTCTTAAAAATGTGAATATGGCATTTGGAAATCAAATTAACAATGAAGTAGTTTTCAACTTGTTTATCTATAGAAAGGCTATATATTAATTAATATTTTACATATTAAGAAAAAATTTATATAATATTTGAAAAATATTAAATGCATCATTATTTGAAGATATTAAAATTACAAGACATCACATAATCATTCATGACATATTTTTAACAATATCCTTTATATAGATCTTAAAACAGACCCAAAAAATAACATGATATAATTATTTTGTGAGAAAGGAAATTTATTTAAGTAATGATAACATAGTATATTATAAAAAATAATGTTTTAATAAATATCATATAACCTTATTAAATACATTTTTTGGACCATCTATAATTGGTGTTTATCATAAACAAAAATTATTATTCATAGAGGTGGTATTTTTCTACATACATGATTAACATTCCCATTTCTCAATGAATGAATGAAATGATGGTATATAAAAACTTCTTATTTAATAATTTAATTTGGGTCATATAAAAAATATTAATTATTTAAATAAATCATCTATACCATCCTTGATATGAGGTGATAAAAAAACTAATAACATCAATTTAAAGAGGCGGTAATCCGCACATATGTATGATCAATGTTATTTTGATTTCTTTTTGGATGAAAAGGATTGAATAATTTTTATCAAATTAATATAATGAGATTTTAGTATAATAATTTTATATATTTATTTATATTATTATGGTTATATAATGTTATCATATTAAAAAAAATAAGGAATCACTAATAATAAGTGGATACTCATGTTAGGGTATTGATTCTTTTTCTACGAACTCTTATTTGAAATGAAACCCTTCCACTAAATGATATTAAAAAGGATTTTGGATGTGGTATAGGGATCCACTATGATATATTTGGAATACTTTGTATGTGTAAATTAAATGGTATGTTTTGTCTTGAAGTGATGGGGATGTTACTCTTTAAAAAGTGAATATATGGATAGTTTTAGGAGTAACCCTTATATTTTAACTAATGTAAAGTTACTATTCTAGTTTCAATATAAAAAATGTAAAATATTAGAGGGTAAAGTGGTTTTGGGTTGAAACAAACCTAAAACACTCATTTTGGATACAACCTTGAATGTTTTAGGGGTTTTTTATTTTAACTTTTTATCATTTACCCTGATTTACTTTAACCTTAGAAATTAATTTGTAACCATAGTAATTAATTATTTTATAAAATTAACATTAAAACGTTTAAAAAATTTAAACACTTTCATCTATAATTTTAAATTAATTTTTTTCGATAATCATTTTGAAGGTCAAAAGAATTAATTTTAAAATAAACAAACTTAATCGCGTACAAACAATTTTTCGAAATAATGATGTTTTTCATCATTAAAATTATATATAGGATAAAATTATAATTGGTACTTATTTTAATGAAATAAATTTATCTATTTTAAACCAAATAAAATGTATTATTATTTCTTGGATTCAAAAAAATCTCAACTTAAAAATGATTTATTTAATGAAAAGAATTAATATAATTTTTATTTTTGTGACATTTTTAGTTTATTTCAAAAAAAATTGAAATTGGATTAATAAGTTAAAATAGAATTTCAAAATTCATAATTTATTCCTTTAATAGATATTTTCTTATGTAAAATGTTTTTTAAAAATCTAGTATACGATCACACAATTACGAAACAACAGAAATTATTATTTTTTGAAAAAAACGTACTTTTAAAATAAAATTAAACCATTTCATGAAAAAGAAAAATTCACAAGATTTTAATTATTATATTAATAACTAAAACATAAAGTCTGTTTTTTAATTTTCAAACTCTAAAATTCATGTAATTTATTAAATGGAACAAGGCCCACAATAACTTTTTAAAAAATATATTTTGTTGTATAATGTGAATGTATTTCTAATTTATTTTATAGAAATATATATTATACGGTTTATAAATTATTTATGTGGATATTTCATCTAAATAAGGAATATGTTCATTTTAATATAGTAATATATAACTTGAAAAAACATTATTCTTAAAATGGATTTTATATTGATATTCCAATTCGGTTTTTTAGATAATAATTACATGTTGATATCATACTAATTTCAACTTACATAACCTCTTATAATAACCAAATATGATATAAGGGTAAGATAACTAATATTATAAGTGGATGGTGGTGATTCAATTATCATGGCTTTCACCGTGAATCTATAAGCTAAATCGTTTAGTGTAAACAATTTCTCTCACATCGTAATTGCTCGAATTTGAATTGGAATTTGTCCACAGTAAACTCTAGTAAAGATACATAAATTTAATTCTTAGAAACATTATCTGAATAAAAAATACTTAAACATTATAATTCCATTTCTCCTAATATTTTTTTTATTTTTTTATATTGTCATTTGAATTTATACCATCCAAATTAATGCCTAAGTCTTAACTTTAATATTCAATATTAAAAAATCACTTTTTTTATTTTTTTTTATAATACTTGAATGATTATATTTAATATATTATTGTTGAGTAAGACAATAAAGTGAAATATTTATTCATTATAAAAAAATTAAACATTATATTTTGATGAATTTTGGAGTTTTTTTGAATTAATTTATATTGCATTGATTAGTTCAAAATACATGTTTTTAAAAAAAATCCTATCATTTACGACTATATCACAACGTAATTATAAGGTAAAAATTTATAAAACATTTTTTATGATGAAATACACATATAATTATTTAAACAATATATTTTAAAATATAATTATTCATTTATAAAATATAAACATTAACAAAGTAAGTAATAATTTCTAAATAAATTAGAATATTAAATTAGTTAAATATTATTTTTGTATAATATTTTTTTGGATTATTTAAAATTCCATTTATATTTTATTTTTTATATAATAAACCAATTCAAGTATTTAAAATTAAATACATGGAAAATTTAATCTACACCAAAATTTTAAACATAAAATACACTTTTTCTAAAAATTGGTTTTTATCTGTTACATGTGCTAATATAAAAAAATATACAACATATAAGTTTTACATGATAAAATGGTTTTCATATTAAGAATTCATATTCCCAATTGATATCTAGGTACCAATTTGTTTAGTAATTGAATGTAGATTACTATGATAAAAACTATCATCATAATGAAATATAAATTGATAATAAAAATGTATGAGTAAATGACATAAAAATGTTTAAAATCTGTGTGGTAATTTTTGTTTCAATCCATAATAAACCTTATCCATTATCCATTATTCATACCATTATTACTCTATTTTGATAGAAATTTATATAAGACTAGATTCCCATTATTAAAAGGTTATGGGAGTTTACAAAAATTTAATCGTTTTCAATTATTTAAGGGACTCTCCTCTACTCACTTTCCCTCACAACACAACCTAACTATTATGACACCAAATATTCCCAAAACTATCATAAAATATCCCATATACCATAATGAGGTTTTATAATTCTCAAAATAACACCCCTCAAATGTTTAACCTCATTCTAAAAAGTAATATATCATACAATTAAGTATAAATTTATTTCATCTCTATTCTCATTCCTATTTCATTATTTTGACATCATCATCTTAAATTTATATTATACAATATAAAAATTACAACATTAAAATAAAAATTATACTAATATTTTTTTATTATTATCATACAAGTGTTAACCCCCATTTTTTATTTCCATTAAGAAAAACAAAAACATGAAATATGAACATGTGTGGACTACCACTTCAATGAAGTAACATGTTCATTTTCATTTCACATATAACATGGATATTTAATTAGAAAATTTAATATGTAAATATTATATTTGTGACTTAATTAAAATCATTAACTAATAAATCATATTACTCTTCCCCCCCCCATTATATGAAAATAAAATCATCATCCTTGTATATGTACAGTCAACCCTCTCCCTGAATCAATGCATTTTTTTCACTACTATATTTCATGGTTGTTTATAAGAATAGTTATAAAGGGTAGATAATATTTTTATGGTTTCAATATTTTTATGTTAATACAAATTGAATAACCTATTAAACAGAGGACTAATAGTATATTTTTATAAAATTATCCATATAAAATATGTGAAATAATAATGAAAACAAATTTCCCATATTATGTAATTGATTCATATCAATAAATTTGTATTATACTTCTTTATAATACTAAATAATCACAATAATAAACACTAAATTATATTAAAATGCTTCCATTGTAAAGATATTTCAACTAAATAACCTAATAATCATTAATTAATTAGATTTTATTCGTGTTGGGTATGGTTTTACCACCAACATAATCAATGTTATGAAATCATATCATGAATGAATATGAAAAATATTAATGGTATAATATGATATGTATACATCAATAATTATTTTGTTTTATTTTAAATAAATTAATCCCTAATAGATAACTCAATAATTAGAAAAACACCTTTTGTTGGTTAAGAAAATCACAAAAGAGTATTTATTTTAAATTTCATATTTTAGGACAAAGAACTAAACAGTTCTCCAATAAAATTTAGTCATTATAAATAATTATCAGAACAAACATTATATTATCATTAATGATATTGTAATGGGGAAATTTTGAAGAAGAACTAATGCCAGAACTACTCTTATGTATTCAAATGATCAAAAATATATACACTGGATATGGGAAAATACTTAAAAACTAACTTATATACAAGTAGTTTTTTATTATAAAAGATATTTATAAATAGTTTTAGAAATGAATATGGTTACTAAATAAGTTATTAATATATTTATGTCTTTTATTTGAGATGTTAGAGTAATTATTTGTAAGATATGATCAGTGTAAAAGTTTTATTGTCTCATATATTATTCACTTGAGTCATATTTCACATTATGGATTATTTTCTCTTAGAAATCATATATATACATTCCATTTAATATTTTTATCATGATATTCTCATTATTAATGGTATATAATGTATAATTTGGAATCATATCCTTGAAGGGGTTTTATGATAATGTTTCTAATGTTTTAGGGATTCTTAGACTCATATTATAAATTTAAAGATATTTTCTTAATGTTAGACAAAATAATTTTGTTCTACAATGTATCCAATATCGCATTTAATTCATTTTAAATGAATATATTTCAATTATTATATTTTAATGTAAATTTAATTATAAATCACTATCTTGTTATTTTGATTCTTTTGTCACCATTACTGTAAGATTTTTTGTTAATGTAAAGCCATTTATTGAGTAAAAATGTTTCATCATGAAAATATTTCATTAAAGATTAGCCATTTAAAGCATATGATATTTTTAACATTACATTATCTTATTATATATTGTAAACATATATTTTTTGTAAAATATTTTACACTTATAAAATTTTACTCTAAAAATTATAACATGTTCGAGAATAATTCATATAATCTTTAATGACGGTTTCCACTCCTTGTCAATATTTTCCATTCCCACAAATTTTCTCATTTGTAATCAAAAACATAATTATGTGGTATCTATTTTGAAAACTATATTTTCCTTATATAATTTCTAAAAAGTATGTTTTGATACTATGTTTAAGATTTTATTTTTCAAAAATGGTATTTTGAAATATTTAAAAATCATTCAATCATTTCAAAATTGCGTGTTTTATCATCCACTCTATTTTTTCATAAACATTATATATTTTAAAGGATATATTATTGTATTTTTTTCAATGGTAAATATTCTCTACATATTTACTTGAATTTTTACAGAATAAAATTTTATTGTGACCCATAACTTATTCATTTTTTATATTATAAAAAAAATTTCTAAAGACCCCTTTTAATTTCTTCTTCTGTGTTAACACATATGTATTCTGAATTTTTTATTTTACAAGAAAAATTCCATATATATTTTCATGGTTTTTAAAACAAATTTTTTTTTTCCTGGTTTTAAAAAATATTTTTTAAAATTATTTTCAAATGATCATGGATACATCTTTTTTCAAATTATTTTTCAAAAACTCTTAAAAATAATTTTTTTAAATAAGACACTATATTTTGACATAGCTTATGATTCATTGAGGAAATACTTTGAATATTTCCATTTAACTTCTTTATAAATTCTTCTTATGTAATATTCTTTTCTTTTAATAGAACCATCCATATGTACTATTGTCTTTCTTAACCATCCATTGTTAATAATCATATCATTTCATTCAAATCATTTCATTGTGAATACCATGTTTTATATTTTATTAATTGAATAAATTCATCTAGATTCTATAATATTGATTTATATGGTAAATTAATCACCAAACCATATACATTTTCTCTATATGGTTTATATACCATATGTTTTGTTATCTTGATTAAATTGAATATACCTAGTAGTTTGTTGAATATCATTGGATAACTACTCACATTATATAGGTATTTCATGTAATAAATATTGATTAAATTTTTGTTTTTTTCCTTATATGATTCCATTTAAATGGGTTTTGAAACTCATTCAATTTAAATGGGTTCTTTATGACATGATGATGTTGTAATTTATGTGGTATAGATATATATGTGAATCAATATGGATGGGGTCATATATATCCAACACATTCATTGGATATGGTTTTATATATCATGAGATTTTTGGAAATGAGTTCCAATGACATGATACACTAATAGAAATATGTGAGTGAAGAATGATCCACTAAGGTAAAGAGGTTATGAAACCTAATCTAATATGTAATGATTTATAGGATTATGGATGTTCTGTAATTCTCACGTAGGCATTTTATCCTATTATATGCATCATTTTCCAAATGTAGTCTTATGTTATTCAATGATTTATGATATATTGTTTATTGGGTATAACTTTCTAATTTATCTTTATTATACTCATATTCTCACCTTTTAATCACTTATGATATTTTATTTTTATCACTTATGTTTACCCCTACTATGAATTTATGGTCAGTACTTTATTTTTTTTAATTTTCCTAAGTTATAGATATAGTAATAGTGTTAAATGTCTATAACAGTATCTTATGTGTATAATTTGTGAGATATATTGAAAATTTTTGTGGATTAATCATTTACCTATATAATGAGAAAATTTCGTTTAGTTAAAAAACCACAAGTTTTGTTAGTTAATGTTTTTTCCTAATTATCTAAAAATATAAAAATAAAATGTATGGGGAATGTATTTCAATAAAAAAAATTTCTTAATTCAATTTATTTTAATGGTATTTTATATAGTTTTTCATAATGTTGGTCCCTAACTCCTTTGGAATCCAAAAACAAAGCTCTCAAAATATCTTCTAGGATTTGAATAGTACTTTTAGACTGGCTATTTATCTAAGAATGATATATAGTATAACAGAATAACAAATGATATTATAAATAATTTTTAGGTTTATTAGTATAAATTACATAGTTATAGTCATTATAAAAATATTTAATAATTTTTAAATCAAAAAGGAAATAATTTTAACAAAAATATTTTCACATAAGTTATTTATTTTAAAGATAAGTTTCTAAAATCAAGATTTATAATTAGAAAAAATTGAATATAATATTTTTAATAATAATATCAAAATTTACATGGTGTAAGTTTTTTGTATTTTTTGATAAATATTGATTTTTCTATGAATTTTTAGTAATACAGATTCTTTAGAAAAAATCATTTCTTTTCAATAAAATTATGTAATTTGAAATAAGAATATGTTTTAATATGATTTCATGTATTATAAGTATTACTTGTTAATATTATATCCACTTAATTACTTTTGAATCAAAATTATATTTCATTTGGTTATAAGTTGGTATTTCAGTTTAAAAACAATGTTTTTCTGAAACTTATTTTAAAGATCATATTTTTTTACCTTTTAATAAATTAAAATAATTCCTATATAGAATTTTTTAAAAATTTATTTTATATATCATAAATATAAAAAATAAATTCATTTTTATAATTTTATTTTTAATAGTAATAGAGTTTATAGAAAATATTATTTGTCTTGAATAATAAAAATCATGAAAACCCACAGTCTCATGGAGTTTGTGAGTATAACATTAAATTACAATTATCCAAGTCTATGAAATAAATTTTATTAAATGTATTAAATATTAATAATCGTAATAATTTATAATATCTAATATTTTCAATGTATTTTTTGATGATAATGAATAGTTAAAATAGTAAAAATTAATTATCATAGTTAAGGTAAAAATTGATTTACCTAGGGGTTAATCTAACAATATAATAGTTAAAATGACATTGAAAATTTTTATGAAATATATATTCTATCAATATATTGACTTTATAATGTATAAGCCTATATAGTGGTCCCTTTTGGTTCCATTTTTCATGTGAGAAACAAGGGTAAACATTTTTCTTCTCAAAAATTACAACTATATCACTCACCTCACTTATAAAATGCCACGTACTCTCCTCTATGCTTCACTCCATAAAATCCATTTTTGTTGGTTAATAACTACCCAAAAGAGTTTACATTTTTTTGGGTTTAAAGGAAAATTTGAAAAAAAAATAATATGTGTTTTTTCATTTGGAAATTTATTATTTCAAATGATCAAATAATTTTAAGATAAAGGTAAATATTATGTGGGTTTTCATTTTTTCACTATAATAATAATTTACTTTAAATATTTACCCCTTATTGAGATTTTTTGTTCATATAACATGCTTTTAAAATGTTTTTTTGATGGTTCTAATGCTATGTAAGGGAAATAAAGAAGTAAATTTGAATGTCATGATGGATTTTCATGAAAAAAATAAAATTTTAAAAGTTTTATATTATAGAAAATGGATAGAAATTGAAATTATCCACTTTTTAATATATGATTTTGTTATGTATGAGTTGTGAAATAATTCTATAAAATAATTAATATGAAAAGATACTAAAATGTAAGTAAATAAAATCTATACTGAAAAAATTATGCAATGATTAATTCTAGGTCGTTATAGTTGGTATCAGAGGATGATTAATATAATTATACATGTTAGGATAATTAGAATAGAATTCCCTTGAAATATTTTACCTTATGGTTATGTTAAGATGATATAGAATTTAATGAATACCGTGTTTCCTTGTCTAAAATATGTTTTTTCAGAATGGTTTTCCACAGGAAAAACAAGGAAACGTCAATTAAAAGAAACTGAGAAGAAAATGTCACTCTAAATCAGTATCTCATGATGGTTAAAATCATAATTGAGTATTTTTTAACTTTTTTGGATCAAATGGAACAATAAATAAAAAGTTTTAATCATCATTCTAGAGATTATATAGTCCTACCACATAATAACATGATGATATTCGAGAATTTCATTACAAAACAGTCCCCATAATTCAATGGATTATATATCCCTATGCTATCTGAATGATAAATCGATTACATTGATAATATATTTGAATTCCATGGATGTTTGGAACAACAAAAGTCAACCATTTCAATTTATCATTCTGTAGGTGAATCTGACCAATGGTGGCCTTTGGTTAATAATAACAGATAGAAACATGATATTGATATTATGGAATGGGTAACGTTTATAGATTTTATCTTTGAGAAATATTTCCCTACAGTTTTTTGAATCTGAATTGAAAAAAAAATATTTTAATTGAGTAAAAAAGATGTTGTTTTTTTCACATATGAAATTAATTTTCTAATATCAACCTTGTGTGTATCGGATTCTATCTTAGATCATTATATTAAAATTAAATAATCTAACTCCAAAATAAAACAAACATAAGGATGAGATTTGGGAGCATTAATACAAAATATTTATGAGAAACTGGTTCATTATGATCAGATAATTTGTACGGTGTTTTATGACAGTTATGATCATCAATGTGAAAATATAATGAAATAGTCAAGGTGGAAAGAAAGATAGAATCAACCAATTAATATTTATATTGGTAAGCCACCAATATATAGTAAATGAGGTAAAAGGAATTTTAGGTAATGTTTGTTATAATTTTTAATGTGTTACAGGTGTGGTAATATTGGGCATAAGGATAGTGACTAAAAAAAGTATGTAACAATCAAAGAATGAGATAATAGATTTCCAGTAAATGGTGAGATATTTTAGCTATAATCAATTGGGACATTTTTCAAAGGTGTGTTCAAAGTTACTGACTCCATGTGGAAATCATCATGATTTGAAATATAAAGGAGTGGGGAAATTATTTTATAGTGACATAGTTAATGTTGGGTCGTCAAGTTAAGTGGTGAAATATATGTTTTTTTTAAATTATGAAAACACCCCATCACAATTTTGATCATTGATATAAATAGTTTGATAGAAATTTGATTTTATATTATAAATATAACATTATGAAAGTAGTATTGTTTTTTTTTGATTTGGTAAGGAAGTATTAAAGAAATTAGTATTTTTTGGATTACTCCTATTATTATTAGTGGGATGGTCTTTCCTAAAAATAATTTGTAATTGTTCATAGTAGAGTTTGATATCAATCCTAGCATGTATTGTCTTATGTTTTTAATTCTAATATAGATTGAAGAACTATGAATGTTTTTTCACTAATTTATCTCCATTTATAACTTACTAAAAAATGAAAAATTTATTATATGTGGTAGTGAAAGATACCTAGATCATATTGTTATAAAGATGGAATATATTCAAACTAGTGATATTACAATAGTAAATGAATAAATGGATGTATTTCATGATGTTTCTCATAGTTTTATTCTTGATCAAGAGGTCAAATTTAATATTAAATTAGTTCAGAGTGATAAGCCTATTTCTAAACCCCCTTATTTAATATTTCCAGTAGAATATTACAAATTGTTATACACATTGAAAAAATTAGATAGATAAAGGTTTCATTAAACCTAAAACTTCTCCATGGGGTGCTTTTTATTTTTTTATTCAAAAGAATAATTGTTCAATGAGACTTTTCATTGACTACATAGAGTTGAATAACATCACTATTAATAAAAAGTATTCTCTTCACTATATAAATGTTTTATTTTATTATATCCATTATACACAATATTGTTTGAAGTTTGATCTAATTTCCACGTAACATCAGCTGAACTTGAATGAAGATGAAATTATAAAGACAATTTTTTTAACTTGAAAAGGCATTTTTAGTTTGTAGTTATTCCCTTTGGAATGTCTGATGCACCTACTATAATTATAGAGTTTGTAAATATAGTGTTTTAAGAGTATTTAGAAACATTTTTTTGTTGTTGTTAATGACTAAATGTTTCTATATTATAAAATTAAATAATAACATGAAATAAAACACAAGATTATTTTTAAAACAAGAGATAAAAGTAACTTTATAATAAATTAATTATGTGTGAATTTTGGTTAAATGTTTTTTATTTCCTTAGGAACATTATTTATAAAGATTCTCGGATAAAACCCAAGTTGTTGATGATTGGACAAGTTTAAAAAAATGTAACCAAGATTCATAGTTTTCTTGGTTTAGCATGCCACAACCAACAGTTTGATGAAACATTTTCTTGATTTTTTAGCCTGTTGAGTTGGTTAACTCAAAAAGTATTACAATTAATCTGGATGAAATAAT
The DNA here is from genome assembly GCA_963277665.1 of Viscum album. Lineage (NCBI taxonomy): Eukaryota > Viridiplantae > Streptophyta > Magnoliopsida > Santalales > Viscaceae > Viscum > Viscum album. The sequence goes on along the minus strand of OY728119.1, from coordinate 33,564,256 downwards.
GTGAATATTTTTGTTAGTAAATACAAATAATATTGGTGAATGATGTAGTATTTTACCTGCCTTTCATAAATGAATAATTCTGTATATATAGTGATTTTTCATTGAATTTACTTGAATGTGTCTTAAAGAAGAATGATTTGGTAATTTCTTACTAATCACATGAGATAAAACCTAATGAGTTAAATTTCCCTATAAATGATCTCAAATTATTTATTGTGTTGTTATTGAAACTTTTGAGGCATTATTTATAAGTATTGAAGTGGGAAATAAATACAAATAAAAAAATTATGTAAATATTCACTTATAAATAATTGAACATGTGACATATAATATAGCTTGAATTAATCAAGGATTATTATTTGATTACTCATTACCATCCTGGAAGAGAAAAAAAGTGGATGATTTTTTTATGCAAAAAAATAATGTTGTATTAATGATGTTAAATTTGTAACATAAAACAATAGTTAATGAATATAAAAATTTTGGAATAATTGTTTTGATATAGGGACTTAATTTGTTTTATTACAGGTTTCTGTGTAGTTGAATTTGGTAGAAATAATTAAACATGCTCAGAATGAGGATAATTCTTTGTGGGAAATGGTAGAATACATTAATAAAGGTAGGTTTCTTAATTTAAATATTGATAAAGATGTATTTTAATATTTTGAAAAATATTATGCATTCCTTGTGGATCCCATTTTAAGAAAGAGTTGTTCAGTGAATCTCATAGTTCACAATTTTTTCATCCAGGACACACAAAGATATCCATATATCTTCATGAGAATTATTTGTGGAATAGATTGAAAAGAGATATTTCTGAATTCACAATGATGTTATTGAACTATCAACAAGTTTAATCAGAATTATAATTTCGGAAGTGAAAGCTTCAACATTTCATATTTCAAGTGTGGAAATGGGAAAATATATGAACAGATTTCATGGAGGGATTACCAAATACATCTGAGGTAATAATATGATTTGGGTTATTGTTAACCAATTAAACAAACAAATACTTTTACATAAAATTTGAGATACTATTAATATGGATTAGATTTCTTGACCGTATATAAAGGAGTTATTAATGTTACATGGAGTCCTCATCTTTGTTGAATTAGACAGTGATCCCATGTTGACCAATAATGTTTTCGTAGGACTTTAGAATTTTTTGGGTATTTAATTAAATTTCTATATAGTTTTTACCCTCAATGCGATAGATAGTGTAGGTAAATAATTAAGACCATAAAATATATTATTTTTTATTGTACAATGGATTTCGAGTGAATTTGGTATCATTATTTTTTACCGGTTTAGTTTTCTTATATTAATAGTTTTTATTCCATTATACAGATGGTTTCATTAAAGTAATTAAATGTATATAAAATTCATAAACTATCTTGATAGGATGAAGTAGGAGAAATTATGCTTATGGTACCTAATATAGTATATGAATTATCTTAGGAGGTTTATTATATTCAGTAACATATGAGGATGTATCAAATCCTGAATAAAAGTTACGTTGTTGGTCGTCGGAAAAATTATTCTTCTGAGGTAGGATATCACATTTTTTTTAAAGTGTCTCTATTAAATAGTGTTATTCCTTTTGGAAAAAAGGAAAACTAAGTATTTGGTTCAATTGAATGTATAAAATCTTTGAACATGTTGGATTCATTTTATATCTAATTTCTTTTCCCAAATGTTTGTCTAAGGTAAACAATGTTTTTCATATTTCGATGTTACAAAAATATGTGCATAAATCAACTCATGTTTTAAGCTCAAATGTAGTTCAGTTAGAAGAGAAATTTTTTTTCATGGAACAACCTATATAGATTTAGGACATTAGAGAAAACATTTTTTGGAATAAAGTGATTCACTGGGTTAAGGTTTTATAAAAAACCACATCTATTTGCAAAGTAAACATGGGAATCCATGAATACAAAGAGGGAAAGATATCCCTAATTTTTAAATTCATGAATAAAATTTAAATGATAAAATTTATGAATTGGGAAGGGAGATAATATTAAACCCCATTTAATTATAGAATAAATCATTTCAATATTTAATAATATCAATTATATAGATATATTCATCAAAAAAACATTAATTAATATTAAAATAAAAATACAATTTTTTTAAATAAACTATTTTTATTTAATGTTTTTATTTAAAATAATTGTAAATAAATTATATAATCATAATTAAAAAACTAATCAAATTTTTAAATGATTATACCAAAAATGAGTATGTATAATGTTTTTATTTTTTTGGAAAACATTGATTTTTCATTAAATAGTGAAAATTGTTGTTTTTTTGTAAAAAGAGACATTTATTTTTGAATAAATTTAATTTATTTAAAATCCAACATAATTATTGAATATGATTTCATGTAACATAAGTATTATTTATTTATATTAAATCCACTTAAATAAATTTCAATCAAATTTATATAATATTTTCGTATAACTGTTTTTTTGTTAAAAATGAGATTTTTCTAAAAACTATTTTAATATGCATAATGTTTTCCTTTTTAATTAATTAATATATTCACAAATTATTAATTTATAAAATTAAATTTATAGATTTTATATTAATATTTATTAATTTAGATTCATACAATGATTATAATTGTTTATTGAGTTAATATCAAATAATCTTTTTCTCGAAGAGTACAGTTCCTGAAAAATAAATTTTCTTTAGTTATAATGGTTTTGGTTTAAATAAATATTTCCCACTTATATTAATTTAATTTTCAAAAAATAGTTTAATATTTGGAATCATAATAATATATATTTTTTAATGCTATTAAATTACTATTTTCCTATAATGAATATTGAAAATAGTAAAAATAAATTACTAAAGTTCTGGTAAAAACTGATTTATCCAAGGTTTAACTAAAAGTATAATTGTTAAATGAACTAAAAAATTATATAAAATATATTTTCTGGCCACATATTTATCTTAAAATTTATAACTCTTTAAAACATGACATTTTTATTCTTTTTTCTTGTGAAAGATATGTCAATACCATTTTATGTTCAAGCATTACATGTGTGCCACTTACCTCACTTAAAAAAGGCCATCTCCTCTCATGTCCTATTCAAACAATCAAAGGCCTTTTAATTATACCAAAACTAAAAAAATAGTTTTCTTCTTGTTCTCTCCACAAGACCTAGATCCGATATATTGATCATAAATCCATCCTATAGAGGCTTTTGGTGCTTACCTAAGAAGTTTCTTGTAGAAGAGATATCATGATAGACTGGGCATCTTCATTTCATTTATAATTACTAAACATAAAATATTATTCAATTGTGATTATATGATAGAAAAATTATATTTAATATAATGAAAATATTTTATTTTATTTTAATTATCTAAACCAATATCTTCTTCCATCAAATAGGTTATGATAACATCACTCATGTGTACGACGAACTACCCCCTCGTGATGTAATGTAATTCATGTTTTATTAACAATAAACATGGAAGGTATTAAGGATTAATTTAATTAATCTATGAGATATAAATGAAATATTAATAATATTTATGATTTATTTATAATTATTAAGAAGATAAGACATCCTTTCATTTCTTCCACTGAAAAATATTAAAGTTGTTCAAGTTTGTGTGGACTACAGCCTCCATAAAGCAATGTGACTCATTTTTTCATCACCACAACACACATATGATATATAAAAGTATATTTATGGAATTAATATGGTATTTTAGATAGTATTACCATTATTTAAATATAAAATATTACTTACCTTCTTTCTATAATTGTTATTGAAAAATAGAAACATTACTCATGCGTAGGTACTACCTACCATAACCATTATCATAAAGTATTTTATTTTTCATAACCATGATTCATGCATGTTTTTAATTGTATAATTATTGAATAAATTTTATATTTATGATATTATTATTATTTTGGAGATATTTAATCATGACCTCATTGACCAGTTGTCAACATACCGAAGTCATTTTTGGGACATAAGAAAAATATCATCGAAACACTAAACAAACTCTTAATAGATTATGTAATTTTATGTCAAATTTTAATGAGAAAAATAAATAGTAAAATAAAATTGAAAATGTTTCTCAAGAAATTTAGTAATTAACTTAACTTAATTATTCAATAAGATGTAAAATTTTTGCGACATTTTGGACTCAATGTAAGGGATTTTATATCAATTTTATTTCGTTGAAGTATGTTTTGATGTTATATACCTTTATCCTTCCATGAGATATATATACAGTATTATTAGCATGATATATAATGAATTCCTCTATTCCCACAATATTTAAAATTTTGTTTTTAATTTTAGTCTTCATGGGGCTTATGATTCAAATTGTTTCAAAGTGGTAATGGACTTTAATTTAAAAAACCATCTTTTAAAGATTTCCTTCCAACTATTTCACTTACACATATATTTTTTTAAAACTATTTTAGGATCCATTTTATATAATAATAAAATATTTATAATGTTCATTTTATGTCTAAATTTACATTATTTCAATGGTTTTCAAAAGGAATATTTATAAGTTTTTTATGTGGAAACTTTTGAGAAACGACAAATGAAATATTTTATTTTTAATTTGTATAAGGATACTTGGTTTTCTCATTTCTTTGGTCGTTATTTTATTTATAGAATAATTTTTAAGATTTAATTTTTACCTAAATAAAAATTAATATTTCACTTTTTTATTTATTTTAGTAATAAAAATGGGGTTTCAAAATAAAATTTCATTTTTATATCTGAAAAGTGTGTTTCACATGGGTTCAAAAGTGTTTCTAAAATGGGTTTTTGATAAAAATGTGAAATCATATTTTTTTTTATTCATGATATGGTACATGAGAATCATATAAATAAATGTTGTGCCCAATAAAACTTATAATATAGTTTGAGTCCCATTATATCTCACTAGTGGGCCCCGTATAGCTTACATGAAGGGTTGAGCCCCATTACTGCCCCAGAAAAATTGGAGATACCAATATATCTTATATTAAGGTTTAACACAATTATAGAACTCAATTAATTTGATAATGATTATATTCTCCAAATAATTGTGTTTTATGTTTTTCATAAGGTTATTCTAATTGAATTGTTTTTAAAGGGTTTTGAGAATATGAATCTCTAAGTCTCAAAAATGAGATTTAACTTTCCATATATGGTTTTTAAATGATTAATTTTGAAAGAAGTGTTTTTTTAATTAGAACATGTTTTATTTAGTATGCTCAAAAATATTCTAATATAAGGGAAAAATAACATGAGGTTTCATGTTTTCATTGGACAAACAATTTATTTAATTTTTTTATGTCACATAATGAGATTATTGAGATCATCCACATTTTTATGATTTTTTTCAACTCCAATAAAAATTTCCAGATCCATCCTATGAATGTCTATACATATTATATCTCTTTTTATCATTTTTAATGATAAGCTATCATGTACCATTTGAGTCAATGAATAAACCACCTTTTCTTAATTCTATGGGTGGTAAGATATTGATTACTCAAAATTGTTAATAAAAACCAATAAAATTATTTTATGCATATCCAATTGTTTGTTTATTTATATATACTTCGTGATTTTATGATCAATATATATATCACTCCATTCACCACCAAGATACTACCACTATAACTTAAAAGAATGAATTAGCACAACTATATCCAAATCAATATATGGTTAATTTTTCTCATGAACCATAAATAAGTATTTCATATAGGCTACCACCATGAAATTATAATGGAGAACACATAATATTAACTTCATTGATGCATCACTATATATGATAAATTCTTATCCACTTCTAGGTATTGTGGGCATACGTTTACTAACCAATATACTCTTCAATTCCATTAAATTTTATTCACATTCCTTGATCTAAATGAATTTTAATCACTTCCATTGAAACATGGATTGTGGATTTTATAGTAATAATAAATTTATCTCAAATAATCAATAATATCCAGCTAATCAATGAAAACTATTGGTCTTAATCATCATGGTTTTCCTAGGATAGTGTTTGATAGCTTCTATATTTTATGGATTCAAATATATTCCCTCACATGTAATTATATGATTCAAGAATGATAATTGTTTTCACCTAAAATTTGGACACGATAAATATGGAGTAAAAATTCTCTATTCTATAGGTCCTAAAAAAATCCAGAAATAAAATGCATTATCTTCAGTTATATTCTAATATATGAGAATATCATCTATAAAGACTCCCACAAAATGATCAAGGTAATTTATAAAAACTCTATTTATTAGATACCTGAAGATAGTGGGGGAAACTGTAAGTCCAAATAACATCACTATAAATCTATAGTGTTTGACACACATACATAATGTTTTCTTGGGTTTTTCCTCCCTTTTGACACTTAATTGATGATAGTGAGATCAAAGGTTGATCCTGAAAATGTATTGAACTCATCATAGTTGACTAAAACATTTATCTATACTTAGGTTCATGATAATAAATACAAATATGAGTTGAAAAACATTTTCTTTACAAAATAAATAGGTTCCCCACATGGATAAGAACTATTATAAATGAATCCATTATCCAAATTCTCCAAGAGTTTCTTTGTCGAATTCAGTAATTCAATCAAGGATATTCTATAATGGGAATTTAAAATAGGTGTATATAAAGTTATTAGTTATATAGAAAAATTCACAGTACAATTCATTAAATGGAAGGGAAACACTCCAGGAAATACTTTGGAAAATTTCCAAAATATTATTATGTCTTCAATGTTTAGTTTATCTCTAATCATTTGAGACAAATAACCCTAATGAATATATTGGAATACTGATATAATTGTATTAATTTACATAGAATGTTCATGTTAAACCTTACATAGATAAATGATACTATAGTTATTTCAGATATAAAATATAACATACCTTCCTCAAAATAGATATGTGATATTTATAGAGAGAGATAATAAAAGCCTAAAATCACATAAATTTCAACTAGATAAAGAATTAAAATATTTTCAGGAAGAAAATTCCCAAAAACTATTATATAGGAGGGAATATAAGCTTAAGATATGATCATAATACCATTTTGGGTTGTTAAAAATAATTTAACATCAAATCATTGGAGGTACTAATTAATAGTCATTGAAAAATTAAAAAAATATAAAGAAATGTATAAAACAGGACTCAAATAATATATTTTCAATATTGACCATAATTTCCCCCCCCCCCAATTTCAATGTTATATCTTTCATCCCCTACTAAAACCAAAGTGATTAACATGAGCATCAAGTAATAAAAATTAAACTGAGAAATATGATAAAAAATCAATAATTAGATTTCCAAAATTATGTCATGTTTTAATCAACCTATTAATCACTAGGTATATCATATATCACATTAAATACAATAGGTTGTTGTAGGTTGTATCCAATCATTTCTCGTAGCCAAATTTTAGAAACTAAATAAACCTAAATGTAATACCAAATAAGGTGACTTGAGAATTATTTACATATTAGATGATTATTTAATACATAGTAAAATATATAAAACTCTATAACCATAAAGTTTTAATGTATTTCGATAAAATATAAAATATCAAAAAATTTCAGGAAATATACTCAATATCTCTCAAAATTTTCATCTCACATAAACTATTTATATAAATATCATACTTAATACCTTTCTTCATGACTAAGGAAAATATAAAAGTATTAAAGGAGAAGCTCAGATGCTTTTCAAGGGTTAATAAAAGTGAAATCAGTTGCATATGATAATTGATAATAAGATACTCATAAGGGTATATGATATTAATTATAACTTATTAAATTCACACCCAATATATCATAGTTCAAAAATAAATAGTTACAATATGAAAAATTATCATAACAATATACATGGGTCATAAGAGTGTGAAATCATTAATAATGAATAATTTTATATGAGAGAATAATATTATAATATCATCATTTCATAGGAATGTGGTATAATCATAAGAATAAAATATATTTTTTTTAGTCATTGTTCACTGCCAGGACAATTATAACATAGTGGATAGAGTTTTGTGTTTCACTAGGTTCTCCCTCCATTCCCTTTAAATTTATTATGGATAAATCCTCATATTTTATTGGGTTCACTCACAATTCACTTATAAATTCTCTCATGATATATAAATTTTTAACCACTTAATTGGAGGGATAAATAATTCCAAACCCATCCATTATGTACTGAAAACCATGCATATGTGTTCTATAAGACCCCAATATCGTTCATCATTTCATCATCACATACCCTATGGAAAAGACACAAGATTCATAAATATTTCCCCATCTTATAATAATAATACATATGAAGACAAACAACGATGGTGTTATTAGATTATATCTGTATGGAAACATAATATATTTTAATGGATTTTGACATAGATGAAAAATATATTTATAAAATAATTATAAATATGATTTGAAAAGTAAGAGAAAACTGAATTTTTCATTTTACTAAATTTTTAAAAAAATAAAAACTCCCTCAAAATCAAGAATAATAATTTCTTTTAAAATATTGGAAAATTATAAATTATACATGAATACAAATAACATTGATATTGGTTGGAAAGGAAGTTCATTATGTAAACATTAATATTTTTATCAGTTTCCTAAATGACCATACATAACCCATTTAGAAAATATTGTAATGTTTCATTTTAAATATTTTTAAATCAAATTAAAATATTGTATATAGTGAATTTATATAATTATTGAAGAAATTAAAAAAATTGTTAAAAAAATATAAAGAATATGGACATGAATATTGTTGATGAAAAATAGAAAATAAGATAGGTTTTTGTTAAAAATACTTTTGTTCTATTTTTGAGTAACAAGTAAGGGAAAATAGAAATAATAATTGAAAAGAAATCTAAATAAACGTATTATAAGATAATATTGTTTTTTAGGAGATATATATATAACATAAAATTTATCCAATGTAGATTTAAATATAAAGAACTGTCATTAAGAATGATATTGAAATAGAAACCCTTACCTTATGTCCAAAATTGAATAATACTCACTCAAACCTACTTTATAATAAATTTATATTTATTAAAAATATAAATAGTAACCATATTCATACTTTTAATACCATATATGATTCATTCATAATTTATAATAACAAGTTTTTTTAAAATTATCTACTAAAATTAATATTTTTTGAGTTAACTATTTTGTTTTTCATGCATGCTCCTGTTAGGAGATCCCATTACTTGAACTATGATCATGGAATCAGAATCTATATAATATTAATAATCTAATATGTAGCAAACCCCCCCCCCCCCCCCCCCCACTGTTTTAATTAATAATCCCTTCATTGAAATATATAAATTATTTAATGTGTTTCAGTGAAGTTTCATGGGTGGTTTGGAGGAATTTTGGAAACTTTTGGGGGATTTTAGGGAGACGCAAGTTTTTATCATGGTTAGTAAACATTAATAAATACCTATATTAATACGTGAAAAGGTATATAGTATGATCTAGGTTCGAGCATAGTTAGGTGCATAATTTTTCCAAACTGTACATCCACCTAAGAGTAATCATGCAAAGAGGAATAAAGGGGAAAATGATTGGCACACAGTTTTTCTGACTATGCTACCCAACCTTGTGAGGGTTGTTTAGAGGTAATGGCTAGTGCATAGTTGGAAACCTATTTTTTTAACCAAGCGATCCAACCATGCACAATTAGACCCTAGATCCTAAAATTTTTGATATCACTTGGATTTTAATTTAAACCACTCATTTTTCATTAATCTTATCCCTAACTCATTGTTGATTCCTCCCAAATGGATGTGGAGACCCCCCCCCCCTCAATCAGAAAGAATCTATTAAAAAATTACAGTGTGTTGAAGGCCAGGTTTTGTGGTAAGTCGTTGTTCATGGTTTTTTCCTTAGACACACTTCTCTTCCATATCTTGGATTCAAATATCTAGTCGTTTAGGTATAGATATATGATATATGATTCCAATCATCATGAGATACGGTTGTGTTGATGTTAAGGAACATGATATAAGGTGGGTTTATAGATATTAAACATAGTTTTGTTTTGAATAATTCATTATATTCTTCATTCATTCCCTTATTTCGGAGTTAGTTGGATTCAATCTCAAATCATCGAACTAGAAATAGAAGTATTAATTTGGAATTGATTGTTTTTATTAAAATCGATAGTATAATTGTTGAGTAAATATTTATGTAATCATTCATTAGTGATGACTTGTGGAATTATGACATTTTTGTTCAATGTTATTGGATAAATAAATTCAAAATCTTTATTTTAAAATAGTTTCTTGGGTTGTGTCATGGGAAAATAATTTTTTGAATGGTTTTAAATAAAAATATTTTTTTACTGAAATATTTTTTGGAATAATTTTATTGGAATGGTTTTCATCCATATATGGTTCACATTTTTAATGATTTATTTTACAAGTCCTTGTTAAAAGATGATATAATGAATGATGAAAAACGTTTAATGGAACATGGGATATTTTTTACCTTGTGATGACTTGGTATATCAATGAGAGACTACTCATGAGTCTGGACTTACCACCAAGGAATGAATGTGTGGATGTGTGTATTGGAATCAGTTATGCCAAATGTATTATGAAATGGTGTGGAAAACATGATTTGTTTCTTACCATGGAAAATGGTTTTAGTTTGGAAGACTATATTTTCATAGGAATAGTTTGGCGTTATGGAAAACCATTATAAATTGTTTTATATATATAATATAAATTGTTTTATGTAAATTTTATAATATGTTCTATCCTAATGGAGTGACTAGGGATGTCATTTGGGTTAAACTTACTGAGTTTCATTACTCACCCATTCTTTGGAACCATGGTTTTATAGATATTGTTTACTGGTACATAGGTAAAGGTAAATTATCAAATTTTCTTAGTGATGCCTCATGTTACTTTGGGATGAATTTTGGAGTTGGATCCTGGAGAATATTAGGAGATGTGGAGTTATGTATTGGTAGTCCTCGACATTTTTGGTTTAGTATTCCCCTTTAGTACTCTAATTATTGTTATGATGTAGTTTGGTTGTCATCGGGTTTTTTTGTTTGTTTGGTTTTATGTTGAATTTTATTACATTAATATCATGCATCATATAGTGGACTTGGTTATGGTCTTCTTGGTTGTGGTTGCATTTAGTTTCAAACTGAAAAATGTCCCCCAATTGTATTGAATCACATCCCATTTATTTCTATCATTTGGCATCATAGGGATACTTCCTAAGTCCAATGAGTAATTTCAACACTTCACAAGACACAAAGGAGGCGAGGTATGTTACAAGTGGTATCAGATTTTTTGGTCCTTGGAAAACAAATGGTACCAATAATTTTCAGTCCATCATTAATTTTTGTACAAGTGGTATTGGATGTTAACCTTGAAGTTAAAATTCATTTTGGTATAGTTCTCCCGTTAGAATTGTAGAAAGGTATCAGGTTTTCAAGACATGAAATTTAGTGCATAAAAATAAGTAGTTATCATTGTTATACAGAAATTCAACTTTCCATGGAATTGGTTACATATGTGTCTCGAAGATACTTATAAGAGTTATAATCTCATTTTCAAGGGTTTATCCAATGATATGAGAATTAAATTAATTGATTGAAATAGCTTCCCACTAGGAGTGCATATTGTATTTTGAGTAATGATTTTTGTTGTTATGAAAAACTATTGATTTTTTAAAAGTTTTGGAATTAATTTCGAATGTGAAATTGTGAATAGTGAATTACTGATGTATTTTGGAAAGGGTTTGATTTTCAAAATCATTGTTTAATTTTCCAAAATGGTTGAATGAGGAAAATTTTGAATTTTGGAAAGAAATGTTGTGATATATGTAGTGGTATAATATGAATTGTTAAGACTTTAGATATTAGGGAATGAGACTTATGTTGTTTTCAGTGTTTATTGAAAATAGAACCATGTTTGTTTCATAGAAACAAACTCAGGGAAGCTGCTGAGAATGTGTTTTCACCTAAGCCACAGGTAAACCAAAAACTATTTGAAAGTATAGTCCAATCCTTTTAGGACATCGATATAGGGAACCAAAGTGATGATCCAAGGAAAGTTTATCATTTCGTTCAATTCCAAAAGTAGAATCCACTGATCGTTCAGGGTGATTCCAAACTAGAGAAGGAACAGGTGTGGATGAATAGGATTTATTGAATTTTTTATTTCTTGGGAACACCTGCAGAGATAAAAGTCTTATTGGCGATGTATCTGATGAAGGATCATTCATGACCATGGTGGTATTTATCTGTTTAGGGTAAATAATACCACAAAATTACATGGGAGGATTTTAATTAATTTTTTAACAATCAATTCTATACTCATATATCTAGGATTACACAAATGGTATAATTTTTCAGCATAAAGAAGAAGAAACTCTCAATGATAAAGTACATGGATAAATTTGTGAATTTTTTAACATTTCACATGTAGTTGATGCTAGTGAATCATCAAAGGCATGCATCATTGAATCAGGACTGAGGTAGGATATTTAAATGAATTTTTTCATTATATGTATAATTGATTATACAAATAAGGTTAATAGAATGACTATGGAATAAAGGGATATCATAAGAGATATAGGTAGTGGAAGCAAGTTTATACCCATGGGAAATGGTGGGAATTCTAATGTTTTAAAATATTAGAAGAGGGAAACCTATTTAAAAGGTAGTGGAATGACTCCGAATCAGATGGCTGGATTAGTGAACCTTCCTCCCATGTCAAAGAGAAACCCTTGATTTTTCACTGTGCATATTTGTATAACATAAAGTGAGATTGTATAACTTCACCTAGTGCTTTCCATAATTGTAATCAGATTGTCCATCATAAGTGTTATTGTTACAGTGCTCCATGGTCAACTATTCAAGACACATCACATGTATCGTAGAAATCGTATGCTTCAAAAATACGAGGGAAGTAGACTTCTTCTAATTAGAGAAACTGAGAAATCCATGTTGATTCTAAGAATTCCATGAATCCTTGGGCAGTGCAATCTAAAAAATCCAGTAAAGAAGAATGTATATTGACTAAGAAGTTATATAGAGGTGAGAATGTTACTATGGATGATCAATGTGGACATAGATGGTGGGAGGTACTATTATTTTGAATTCTACCCTTAAGAAGGCTTTTCATGATATGGTTGTATCCTAATAATATATTTTTTCTCATTCTACTGGTTTTATGGGTTTAAATATTTATATAATTCTGTATATTTTAAAAACAAATACTCTTATTGATGAAAGATAATGTGAGGATTTTATATGTAAATCGTGTTCAATAAATTTTGATAGAGTTGAGGTAATATGTTAATTCTATTTGCATGAGATGGATGTCTATGACATAATCCTTAGTATGCATTGGATGATGATACTCAAAGATAACATCAACTATTATAACTAAAATGTTAATTTTACAACTGAGGATAGCATCAATCATCTATTTAGAGTAGAAAGTGATGTAATGGTTGGTGAAATGGAAATGTTGTCAGAATAAGTTATAATGATCTTGTACTAGTTGTTAGAGTTGACCTTGGTATCAATGGATTAGATCAATGATATCTATTTTTTAGAAGTTTTTGATCTGTTTTTAGATGTTCTTCTCAAAAAATTATCAATGCTTTCACCAACGAGAGAAGTGGAGTTTATGACTAATCTCTTTCCTAGAAACATCCCTATTTCACTTATGTATTATCATATGTGACCAATAGGACAGAGTGAAAAAAGTGTACTTGAATGAGCTTGAAATAAAAGGCTATATTCAGACTAGAACATCTATATGGGATGCACCAATCTTGTTCGTTAAAAATGAGGATATAACTCTTTGGGTGTATCTGAATTGTTATAAGAGTAATAAAGATATGATATATAATCAATATCCAATTCCATGCATTGTTGATCGATTTGATATGTTGTGGGAAGCAAAATAGTTCTCTAAAACTAACATGTGATTAGGATATCACCAATTTTGGGTTTATAAAGAGGATATTCTAAAGACACGTTTTTGGGGAAAATATGGCCTTTAGGAGTTTGTGGTTATTCCTTTAGGTCTAAATAATGTACCAGAGGTCATTATGGAATTTATGAATTATCTATTTTAGAGATATCTATATTCTTTTCTAGTGGTGTTTGTGGATGAAATATTAGAATATTGAAGGATGCGGGATGAGCTTGAGCATCAGTTGGCCACCTTATTAGGAATCCAAAGGGGTCATCATTTGGGAAAAAATGAGAAAAGTGTTATTTTTTATGTAATAGGTTTGTTTAATTAGCCATGAAATATATTAAAGGGGTGTTAATGGGGATCAAAAAAAGATAACGGATGTTATCACATGGAAAATACCTAATAATGTATCCATGATACATAGTTTCCTTTGATTTTATGGATATTAGCGAGGCATTGTTCATGATTTTCCAGGACAAGACTCACCATTGAAATCTTTGATAAGGAATAATGTTCAATTATAATATAATGAGTTGTGTAGAAATTATCTTAAGGAGATTAAGATTTTCCTTATATCATAACCAATATTTACATTGTTATAATCAATGCAATGATATGTGGTGTATTGCAATGCTTATTGATTTTGGTTGGGATGTCTTCTTACATTAAGAGATCATGTGGTTTCTTATGTCTCATGATAGTTAAGGTTTTGCAAGAAGAACTACCCAACACAAGATTTAGAGTTAGCCACTATAGTCCATGCTTTGAAGACTTGGTGTCATTACACCTTTTGGGCTAAATTTATGGTGTTTAATGATCATAAGAGTTTGAAAAATATTTTATCATAGATGTATTTGAAAATGATATAAAGAAGAAATATGGAGAACCTCCAAATATTCTACCTTGACTTTATTTATACATCGGGTGATGAAAATTTTAAAGAATGTGGATTGAGAAGAATTTCATAAGCTCATTTAGTAAAAGATAATTTAGACCATTGGTAGTTGATGATAGTGATAACTAACATACCCTTTGATTTTGAAGCCCAAGGTAGTGATACATCTTTCTACATAGTTTCATTTGTTCTTGATTTGGTTGAGATAGTTAAAGGGGAACAAACATCTAATTCTAAATTTGTGGCAATGATGTCAAATATCTATGGTGGGGATACCATCAAGGGTTGGATGATGAATGGGATTTCCAATTTTTTGGTATTGATATCATATGGTCATACCTAAAGATTTTATGAAAAAAAAACATCTTCATGTTTACCAAAATTTGAGATGGGTTCTTCATCCTAGAATACATAATATGTATAATTCATTAAAAGAACAGTTTTGGTGGGTCATTATGAAAAAGAATTGGTTGAGTTTGTTTCAAGATTCTCTACTTGTTAGCAGGTTAATGTAGTGCATCAGTGACTGACTACTATGTTGTAGTATTTACTTTTTTTGAAATGGTAGTATACAACCATGGGTTATGTAATTGTGCTCCTACAAATGGGTTAGAGAAACTATTCCATATGGGTGATAGTGGATCGAATCATAATGTCGGGCCATTTCATCCATATTCAGGAATCTTATATGGTGGAGGACTTGTGAAAAATCTATATATGAGAAGTGGTCATGCATCATGGTGTACCAGTTCCAATGGTTTCATATAGATACATGAGGTTTATGTCTCATTACTTGAAATCCTTATAACTTTCCATTGTGACTCAGTTGACCATGAGTATGGTGTATCTTATACGTATGGACAATTCAAAATGATGACATAAATGATGGAAGACATGTTGCAAGCTTGTGTAATGGATTTTGGTGGCTCATGTGAGGAACACATAATGGTAGTGGAGTTCTCCAATAATAGTAGCTGTTAGGCATCAACACATATGGCTCACTTAGAAGAAATTTATATGAGTTCGTTTTACCCATATTATTGTGTGCAAATAGGCGATACTTCACTTTTTAGGTCAAAACTAGTCCATGAGACAATGAAAAAGATTATATTGATCTGGAATATAATGGAGATGACTTAGATTCATTAAAAGTGCTATGAATATCATCATCGATGGTCGTTTTTGTTTGAGGTGAGTGATCAGGTTTCTTGAGAATCTCTCCAAGGATTGGGAATCATCTTTTTGGGATGTGAGGTATGTTATCTCCTCAATACATAATCCCTTTTGATATAATTGAATTGTTTGGTAAGGTGGCTTATCTGTTGTATTTTTCTACTATGGTTTAGCGCAATGCATAATGTTTTTAATGTATATTTTTTGAAAATGTGTCAACATGATCTTGAACATGTAAATTTACATGATCACATTGACCTAGATCCATATGCTTCATTGGATAATTTATTGGTGCTGATTGTAGATAGGAAGGATAAAGTATTACATGGTAAAAACATCAATCATGTTCAGGTTATGTGGAAACATGGTTGGATTCCGGATGAAACTTAGGAATATAAGAAATAAATGATCAAGAAATGACTAAAACCGTTTTGGGGAAATAATGGTTTCCTACATTCCAAGGAAGTAAAGGATAATAGTGGGGAGACTATAGCACCCATTTTTACTACTTATTAACCATTAATTTATCAATTTTAATAATATATAGTGTTTGGGTGATGATTGGGAGAGTTTCAAGGAGTTTTGGAAAGTTTTTATTGATTTTATAGTGGTTCACAATTTGAGAATTGTTTGTAGAATCTGTAAAACACCTATAAAAACCATGCCAAGGGGGATAGTGGGCTTTGGGTATGTTCACGGTTAGATGAAATGTTTTCCCAAACCCAAAGTCCACCAAGGAATAACCTTAAAAAGTTAAATAGAGGTAAAAACAAGCTTATACCACAATTTTTCGGATTGTGTAGACCATCCATGGGAGGGGTGATTGGAGTTAGTGGTTGGATCACTGTTCATTCATGGATTTCTTAACTATGAAATCCAACGATACATAGTTAGATCTGAGATCCTAAAAAGTATATCTCACTTGCATTTTACTCTAATGCACTTATTTTTCATTCATTTCAACCCTAACTAATTTTTCTCTTCCCAATGGTAGTGGAGAATCTCTCATTCGATCAAGAAGTGATCCATTGAAAAATCATGGTTCATTAAAGGCCGGATTGCATTGCCAGTCTCTATTCATTGTGTTTTTCCTTAGATCTAATTTTCTTCACCATCATGGATTCTTAGATCTAGTCTATTTAGAATAGATATATGATATTTTTATTCCAATCAGGATGGGATATGATGTTTTTCATGTTAGGGAATGATATATTAGGGTTTTTTGAGAGATTCAACCTAGTTTGGATGAAGAATTTATGTTGTTCTTTATTTCCTCTATAGTTTCCTAGGAAGGTGGTGTCACTCTTGAATCCTCTTTCTAGAACTAGTGGGCTAGAATATCCATTGAATTATTTTATTTAAATTAATTGTGAAATTTTTGTTCAAATATTTATAAAAACATTTTGTAGTGATGAATTGTGAAGTTATCAAATTTCTCTAAAAGTGCTTTGATAAATTATTTTAAAATATTGAATTTAAAATAGATTATTTTTTTGATTCATGAAAAACGATTTTATGGAAGTTTTTTAAATAAAAAAAGTATTTTATGGAAATAGTTTCAGCATAATTGTATTGGAATAGTTTTTGGGTATATATGGTTGGTGTGTGTTCATGTTGTACTTTATAAGGCCTTGTTAAAATATGACTAGGTCCTTAGAGTCAAAGGTGTAATGGAACATGGGATATTTCTTACCATGTGAAATCATGGTAGATCAATGATAGACTATTCATGAATATGGAACTATCACCTAGGAATTCATGTATAGATGTGAGAATTGGAATCGGTTATGCCAAATCGATTGTGAAATGGTTTGAAAAACATGCTTGGTCTCTTTCCATTGGAAAATGTTTTGGGTTTTGAAAACTTTTTTCATCCAAAATTGTTTTGGGTTTTTGATTCCCCTTTTTAAATTAATTTATATAATTTCTTTATATCCATTTTCTGAATTTGATATCGTTTTCTATCCTTCTTGTGTGAGTAAGGATTTAATTTGGGGAAAACCTACTGGGATTCATTTATCACCATTTTCTTTTGTGTCATGGTAATTTTTCAAATAATATTTATCAAGAAACAAGTAAAGGAAATGCATCTCATTTATTTAGTGGTGAATTTTGATACTGTGGGCTATATTGTGGAGTTAGAGCACTGATAATGCTGGTAGTTGTGGAGTTATGTCCTGGTAATCTTTGAGCTTTGTGGTTTACTCTTCTACTTTGGAAATATTATATTAATTGTCATGTTGATTTGTTTTCATTGGGTTTTGTTGTCAGTTTTGTTTTCTTTTGATTTGTACTATATTGTTATCACAAATTATATAAAAGTTTTTGTTATGGTTTTCTTGTTTGTGGTTTCTTTTGGTTTTAGAAGGGAAAATAATCCCCAAATTTTATTCAATACCTTGTCATTTATTGCCTGGCTATGGCGTCTTGGGGATGTCACCTAAGTCTAAGTGGAAATTCCTCCATCTCAATATAATGAGAAAGGGGGGGATGTTACATAATAAATATAATATTTTTTAATCTATATGAAATTTTATAATATACATGCAATGTGGGGATGAAAAATAAATTACATTACTTCATGGATATGGTAGTCCACAGACATGCATATGTGATGCTTTCATTTTCCAATTAATGGATTGAAAAAAAAGAAAAATAATAATTTATCCTTACAAAATCATAATAATAGGATATTTAACCTATATATTCCTTAAATACAAAAATATTACTATCCAAGTGAGGTGGTGATGAGAAATTAATCACATCACTTCATTAATACGATAGTGCGTACATACACACGAGAAACACAATAATTTTTCATTCAATTTAAACGAGATATAAAATGGACGTAAAATATTCATAAAACCTTTAAGTATAATAAATATACCAATTTAATTATATTATTATGGTCATATAAAATTTGGAGGTGGTGAAAAAATAATTAAACATGAAATAGATCAATAAAGATAGGTACCCATTCTTTCAGTATCTTGCTTGACCATGTATTGTAAGCCTTCTTAGGATAGTATCTTAGTGAGATCAAGACATGAAATGTACAAGAATAAGTTTCTAGAAGAGATTTGTTCTGATATTAGGTTTCATATACTGATCAATATGTTTGATAAAGTGAGGTGAGTATGTCCCCTTTCATAATTGAGGGGAGTGACACCCTTCTAAATATTCAAGCCATTAAAATAAAATAGATTTACCTTCATGTAAATGTGGATAAAAAACATGAAATTTTAAGATAAATTAAGTTAAAATCAATTCCACTAAAGTAATGAAATCATTGACAAGGTTTAGTGATATCTTTAAGCCTTATAGTTTTATTTTAGCACTTTATCCAATTATTACCTTTTCCATGGTGTCATACTTTTTACCAAGGTAGTTAAATTTTCATGAATAGAAATGAAACTAATAATTTAATATAAGTTGGGCATACTGATTCAAAATATGGAAACTATTTTATATTATTCTATTTCTAATGTTTTTAGAAATTAAGTCTAATATCAATTGATGAAACACGTAAAACCCATTTTTCAAAAAAATGTATTTTTTAATTTAAAAATGACATTATTATCATTAAATATCTAGTAAAAACCAACAGATGTATTTTAATTTGACTAATTTATTTTTAAAAAAATTTAAATTCATTAAAAAATAGTGATTAAATTAATTTATTAACATAAAAACATGTTTCTTGATGAAAAATGGTTTTATGAAAAATATCTTTTTTACCTAAAATTTATTTGAATATCATTAATAATCATTTGATAATAAATATAAAAATTATTATTAATATTAATATATATATATATATATATATATTTCCATTAGTTTAATAATAAAAATAAAATTAACTGACTTTTGAATAAAATATATAAAAAATAATTGTTTTTGAAGAAGTGATTCTATTTTCCCATGAATTTGTAGACAAAAATTCCTTATCATTTATAAACAATTTAATGAATTTAATTTCATAATTTTTTACATTAAATTATTTAATTCATTTTAATATATGTTACTTTATTTCATCTTATATTTTTAGTAATTTTTTATTCACTAACAATTAGTGTTGTGTGCATCATAAACTCTCTAAAATGTATAATTTATTAAAGATAAATATAATATAAAATATATGGGTGTTATGTCTTAGGTATTTGTGTTGTGGAAATCAATTATTTTGTTTTAAATTAAATATGACATAGTATGTATAATATAAATGTGTTTTAAATACACAAGAGTTTCAAATCAAGTTAAAAAAAATTATATCTTGTAGTTTTATTTCAAGGGATAAAACAAACTATTTCCACATTAAATATTTGAATATAGATAAGTTTATATAGTTCATATAGATATAAGTAGGGTATGAATATAGTAATATCATTTCTCTAATACTATAATTAATTTTTAATTATAAATAATAACGTTTTATATAAAATATAAAATATAGAATTGAATACACATAGATTATGATTCTTCATATTTTATAACATGTTTTCAGGAAATTTATTAAAATATATGGGATCCAATATGGTCACCAATCAACATAATATTTTTAGGAATAATATTCTATTTAATGAAATCCTCAAATCACATAGAATATAATATATTATATGGAAGTAATTATTATTTATTCAGTCTTCCCACTAAAAGGAATTAATTTTTATTTCCAAACAGAAAGTAGTTCATGTTCTATTTGTTTGATTAATAATATAAAAATAATATAGTATCTATGAATCTATTAGGAGTGTTTTAGGTTTATGTAAATTCGAATTTGGAATCAAGGAGTTATATGGGTAAAAATTCAATGTGAATCTCACCTTAAATCTTAATGGTTTTAGGAAATGATAGTAATTAAACAATTTAAAAAAAGCTACATTTAGTTACCAAAAATGTAATATTCCAATTATATCATAAAAGGGATTAGTATATATTAGAGAATTTATAAGGTACAGGTTACATTGGTAATCTAATTATTTCAAGAAACAATTCATGGGAAGGTTTTTGATAAAGATAAGAATTAAATTATAAAGAGTACTATATAGCCATTATACATTATTAACATTAAAAATATTGGTTGTTTTGTAGTTAAAGTATTTTTATATATTAAAGTAGTTGAGTTTTTGTTATATTTTTATTAAGTCTCAACATTATTAAAATTAACATGAATTATATATGTTATTGACTAAAGTGTTTAGTGTGAGAGTATTATTATCCGGAGACATAGGGATGTATATGTGATTACATAGAGAGGAAATGAGTTTAACAAAACCCCTAAAAGGTCTAGAAACTTAATTTAAAAATGGAATTATATCGTATATCATATATTAAATTGGTCGTTATAATTTTTTTTATTAAAACATTCCTAAATTGTTTAAGAATATATAAAATTTATCATTTAATAAAAAAGGAAAGATAAATTTTTTCATTCTTCCATGTTTTCTATATAGATGTACATAATGATA
Source organism: Viscum album (assembly GCA_963277665.1). Classification (NCBI taxonomy): domain Eukaryota; kingdom Viridiplantae; phylum Streptophyta; class Magnoliopsida; order Santalales; family Viscaceae; genus Viscum; species Viscum album. The sequence goes on along the minus strand of OY728119.1, from coordinate 33,542,719 downwards.
TATATTCCCTAAAGTGTGATGATAAATAACCTCTAAGAGTATAGATATGGGTTATAAATAATTTATGTTCATCATGGTGTATTATTGGTTCTAAATATATAATAATGTTAACATGTGAATGATTCTTCTTTCATGATATATAATATTCTCTTGAGGTATATGACAGTTTTGAGAATTAGATAACCCACTAACTCTTCTTCATGGTGTGTCACACACTATATATTTTGTATACTTGGGATATATTATTAATTACATTAATCACAAGACCTAATTTTAAAGAGATACTAAACATGAGAACATCAATGCCATGATATTATTATTATGTTAGCCTTGAAGTTTACCTAACCAGCGGGTGATTGGGTATGTTACTGACCATGTGATCGCTTAAGGTTCCCTAGTTATATGATTTATCCTATCATATGATTAGTATGACATATGGACCTTCAATTTAAATTGATAAAAAAAATTATTTTCCATAATTAGATTATACATATTATGTTCTTATCTACTTAGATAAGGGATTTGTAATGTGATCATCTGATAGATGAATTAAATGTGATGTTTTAAAGGATCTGGTTAGTCTATACTATTCTATTTTTTGGATTTGTATACCCTATATCCCATTTTATATTTATGAAATATAGAAATGAAATATAAAAAACTCATGATATAATGTGATGTGGTTGTAGTGCAGAAACATATAGATACATATGTTTGATGAATATATCTCAATATAACACTGTATCTTTAGTTGCATTAATTATTTTCCTAAATCATTTATTCTCTTATATTTATTATTTTTCTGATTCATGTTTTTTTAAACGGTACAAATGCCAATGTGATCTCAATTTGTGATTTAAAAAATGGATTTTGAGTTTTATCTAGTGATTATTGTTTAAAAATGTTATTTCATTTTATCCAAAAAAAGTTTTGGATGATATTTTCGAATCATATTACAAATTATGTAATATATTATGACAATAATGATATTTTTAAAAATGTTTTTAGGAATATATAAGAATTGAATTTTGGATATGATTGTAATAAATATTTTATTTTATAAGATATAAGTTAAAATGGAATGAGAATCTATCCGAATTTAGTAAAATTAAAGAATTTAATGAAATATTTCTTAAATGCATGTGAAATCACATAATACGATTTGGTTTGTCATGGGGTACAATGAAAATATGTAAAACGCATTATATTTAGGACTAGGTATATATTATTTTCAAATATATAGAAATAATATTATCTACATTGGACAGTTTCATTACATGACATGGGTGAATTGTAGTTCCCTAAATCATAAGATATCATTCATTCATAACTACTATTATTTATTGAAGGAAATTAATATCCTATATATTTTTTTCATCAATTGATTATTTAATAAGATGAAACAAATGAAGACTTACTTATATAAGGTCTCATAAGGTTTAACTAAATTTATTAATCAAATGATTATAAAAAATATGTAAAATTTCTATATCATGTGGAGAATCATTATAGGATATATAATGGGATATTATCTATGAGTATTGATATGTATGATCCTCCTAGAAAACATTAGATAAAACTATCTACTCACAAAAAAACAATTTTTCCTTAATTCATTTCTTATGATATACTAGAATATCATGAAGGTTATTAGGGCATACCCATGATGTTTAGGATATTTATTACAGTATGTGGATGAAAAATGTAGGGATTTCCCTTACGATTATTCTACGGTGATCATCTTTAGGCATAAAAGGATATAAAAATAATATTATTAAATAGTGTAAGATACATATAATTCATTTCCAATTTCTTATGATTTCAATTTCTTATGAAATTTAATCTTGGTTTTATGTGTTTCTATTCACTTATATTGCATTTATTGATGGTTAATAAGCCGTCATAATAATTTTAGTGGTATTAAAGTATCCATCACTTTTATTGATAAAATCTTATTGATAAATTATGGTTTAAAAATCATAATTCCATAAATATTCTCTTTTATCAATTGCTATAGATAATTTAACTCCCCAAGATATTACTATACAATTATTTTTAATAAGAAATGTGTACATGATTAATTATTTCACATACAACACCGAACTAAAACAAAACATGATATATTTTTAATTTGAAAATATTTAAATGAAATATATATTTTGTATCATAGTTAAATATGAATCAAAAATAAGAAAATTAAAAGTGGAGTAAATCCACAACATAAATAAAAAACCAAAAATATACAACCATTAACCAAATGGTTTTCCGTGAATAATATATCATCAATTGAAACTATTGATTTATGGTGTAAAAATATAAATATATTTGACATGGTGAATGAAAAGATAATTTGATTGATGATTTTATGTTATATATTAGTATGAAATATCAATTTTATATATTGTTTTTTGGGTTATAGAGTCTTTGGGATTATATTAAATTTGTAACATAACTATTTATTTCAAGGTTATAAACTAAAAAAACATTCTGAATTATTTATAGAAAAGGTAAATATATGGTTCCATTAGTACAATTATTCCTTATGCACCTCATTTGTTTGAGCTTGGATGAGAGGTGATACCATGAGTTTTATCCAAACCAATCTCATGTCAAACTCCAACAAGTGAATCTTGAGTATAATATTTTGTAGGAGAAGTTCAATCTCATTGAAATTTCTATGAGGTCAATGCTAGTTGAATCGCCACCCACAAAAACCACCACTACATATCATACCCTTATATAACATGAAATGTTTTTTAGCATTATTATTAGTATAATATAGGAAGATATAATATTATAATTTTTTATTATATTTATTTTCACACTATTACAGATATTTTATATATTTTAAATTTCAATTATATATACATTTAAATAATAAAAAAATTATTATCAAAACTATATTGAATATTATAGAATTAGGTATAAGATTCGTAAGGGATGTGAAGACTTTTTCTAAATGAAATATACTTATTAAATATATTGTGTAAATTTATTATAATTCAATACTATTAAGTATTTAATAATAATATAATAATAATAAAAATGACTAGATATGTAAAATTATATTAAATTTCATCTAAAAAGTTGCATTTTGAATGGAACTTGAAAAACTATATTTGTATGCTTATAAATATACATTCGTTTTCGAAAAATTGTTTCTATGAATTATAGGCAATTATGTTAAAAATTAGTTTTCATAAAATATATAAACTGAGTCTAATTAGTGGATTTCATATTTCTATCCACAATAAGAAATATTTTCAATAACATTTTTTTAGTTTTTAACCTAAAATTATTTCAACAAAGTAAATATTTTTTACTATAAAAGAACAAAAATGTTTCAAATAATTTTTATTCTAGACATTTTGTAGTCATTAGTTAATGTATATTAATCTATTTTAATGAATATATTATGATATATAAATATTAAATAAATTCATTAATTCACAATTTCCAATTTCTTTCACTATTAATGGTTTCATATGGGGCTATTTTATTTCACATGAGAATGATCTGACATTTGATTGTGAAATTATAGAATAGTTAACAGAATCACATTGGGTTCACTATTTTTATTTTAATTGTAATTTGAAAGGGATTATTTATAGAATTAAAAACACCCAACATGTAACACCCTATTATTTATACTATATTTCTCTTTAATTTTTTATTTAATAGATAAACTGTGTTATACGTATCATTGAGTTTAAATGATCCGAGATATATTACTAAAATATTAACACATTAACGTTATAATAAATCTATTATATTTTGTAGTATGAATAATTATAACCACATTTCTATAATTATGATAAATTAAGTATATTTTTAAATAAATAATCAATTTTTCATAAATTCATTACATGCATCAAAAATATATTTTTCCTATAATTTTTTTTTATTTATTTTTTTGAGAAAATAATATAATTAATTTCATAAAATTTTAGAAACTTTATTGTGAAAAATGAATATAATTTTAAAATTAATAATTTCAAAACTAAATTTGGGTAAATTCTTTTTATATTGTTCAAAAAATATTGAGTTTTTTGTGAATAGTGAAAAATAATGATTTTTGAACAAATAAAATTTCCATTCGATGAAAAAACCCCCATTATATTTTTTATTTGCCCATATCTTAGCAAAATTCTTCTATAGATATATATAATATGATAAATTATATATGAATTTACATTATAAATAATCTTGGTATCAAAATACGTTTTCATATAAATTGTTTTTTTTCTCAGAAATCCTTTTTTCTCTATACTCTTTGAGATACATATAAAATAAATTAATGCCAATTATCTGGATTGAATTGGATAAAATCTATTCCCTATTTTTTAAAAAAAATTAATATTATTTATTAGGTTTTACTTAATATTAGTTCATAATATATCATAAAAATATTAAACAATCATCCCTATGATAAAATGGTAAATCAGATTATCCTAGTATAAAACTATATGATAGGGCCATTAATTTTCATCTTTAATACTATGAGGTGAGGATATTTTTGCCCTTAACACTTTAGGGTTTATATGTATCTGTTTATATGGCAATTTTCTATGAAAGTGGCATATATTATATTTTAGGTAAAGAGAAATACTAAATGTCACTCTCTTACTTTTAAAATATCTCTTATGTGTTCTCATAGGGAGAAAATAATGCTGTCAAAAAAAATTAATGGTTATTTTTTAAAATATTAAGAAAATCAGGATTTTATTCTTTTTGTAATTTTTACTCATTATATTATTATCTTAATGAATTACACGATGTCGACACAATATTTCATCAATTACTGAATAATAAGATAAGTGATTAAAGTATATTAAGTGAAATATAGTTTGATTGAGCTATATAATTCCACAAATTTGGTAGATACATATTACATGTTAGTTATGTGTTAAATATTTATATTTCAATTCCATTTCCTTCATCTTGTTTTCAATGTAAAATTAAATGAATAGCTCCAAAAATGATATTAATGATTTTTTCTAATATAAAATATTTTATTAAATGATTTAAAAATTATAAATAGAGTATTTTCATCCACGTTTTTGGGGTATGGTTGAAAATATCAACCATGGTATATTTAGTTTCCATTTTCTATTTTATAGAAACTATCTTGACCTAAACAGAGTAAAAACGAATTTATCATTGTAATTTTAAAAAAGAGTTAATGTTAGTCACAATAAATATTAATGGTTAGAACACTTATATAATGTGACCAAATATTTTTGGAAGACAGTATTAATACCATTACACATCCTATATTTTAATTATAATATATTTGTATCATTTTTATTTGAAAATTAATTAATATAAATTTAATATTTTAAGAAATTACAAGTGTGACGCTAACTTATATAAGGGAACCTACTATATTATATTATACACATATAAATAACCCCTTTTCAGCAATGTCATAACCAAAGACACTCTTTAAATACATTCCCCCATACCATAATAATTTTATTTATTATAAAATCGACCTTGAAAGGATTTTAGAGTTAACCTAAAGAAGCTTTTTTGTAGAGGAGTTATCATTCTTAACCGAAAGTTTATTTATTTATTTATTCATCCACATCCATAAAATATTATTCAAAAATAAAAATATAATGTCATCAATATCTATCATATATTCTGATGTTATTATGTTAATTGAATAACCTACTTTCTTCTTTTCTTAAATTAAATCGGAATCAAAAACATCATTTGTGTGAACAACGGACTTCCGCTTCACGAACTAAGGTAATTCATTTTCATTTATCCCATATCATGTCTGTTGGTTAAGTTTTATTAATAATATATATATATATATGGGTGTTTTTTTAATGATATTTTAAAATTTTTAAAATTTAATATATAAAATATTTTCTTACCTTTCCATTCAAAGAAATATGATAATATTGTTCATCCGTACATGTGGATTACCCCCTCCATAAAGGTATGTGATTCATTTATCATTATTTCATCACATGTATGATATATATAAGTGAATTTAATTGTAAAATATCATATTTATAATATATTTATCATTCTATAATTATAATATAAAACCAATCTTCTTTTCATCAAGATCGTTGAAATTTTGAAGCATTATTCTTGCATTTGTCCAACCTATTGTCTCTATGATTGTGACACAATTATTTATTCATAAACATATTTCATTGATGGTTTTAAAAGTTTAATTTAGGTATAAAAAAGATAATTATGTTATTATTATTATTACTTAGATTAAGTAATAATAACCACTTTTACATCAATCAAACCACAAATGTCTTTTTAGATATATGATCACAATATTGTCAAAACACCCCATGTGAACTTAATTGATTCCATAATTAAATATAACAAAATAAAAAATAATATAAAATTAATAACAAACATGAAAATTTTAATTATTAAATTTATTAATTAATATAATGTTTTTATATAAGAATTCAAATTACATACATGATGAATTGGACTAGAGGTAAGGGGTATCATAACTCAATTTCATTTCATTGGGTTATTTTACTTCATCAATGCATTAGAATTATGAGATTTATTTTTTAATAAATATTTATTATTTTTTAAAAAAAAAACTTGTTTAATATGGATATAAATTTTATAAAAATAATCGATTCATTGATGAATTTTCACTTTGGTGGTATGATCTTTGTAAGAGATTTCATCTCAATTTCCACTCCATTTATTCATTGTTACTATTATAAACCTATTTATTTTTATGATGTGTATATACATACCCTTTTTCATGTTATATCATTAATCTATTTATATTAATGTTATTTAATTTTTCATTTGAGTTTATTTATTTAATGGGTGTTACGATTCTAATGTTACCAAAGTGGTAAGAGGTTATTTCAAAATATCATCATTATTAATGATTATTTATGTTTAAGTATATGATTTGGGGATTATTTTAAACATATATAATCAAAACAAAATATTTAAATATTATATTTTATTTCCTTAATTTATATATTCACCATTCATTTTTTACACTTTAAGATGTCATGATACGAAAATCATGTATTTAGGAGAACCGACATGTTTTTCAACTTAGTCAGGAGCATTTTATTCCATATAAATATTTGGCAACACATATTTTAAGAAAAACTTTAAAATTTTCAAAATTTATTATTAAATAAATTTTTATCCATGCTTTAATTTTTACAAAAATTGTTTAATAGGAATCTTCTTGTTATATTTCAAACTGGAATCTTTTCAACTTTTCTACGAAAAATGTTAAAGGAATATCTATAATAACATATTCTACATGAAAAAAATTTCCCACCAGATTTAACTATGAATTTGTTAAAGATTTATTTACATATTTCCATGAGTATTCACGATGGAAATGTTTTTCTAAATAGATTTTAAATTTCTAGTTTTGGAAATTGATTTTCAAATTGAAAATGGTATTTTAATCAAAAATGTTTTAATCATCATTTTATTGTACTTCGATTAAATAATAAAAATAACCATTTGATTCAATTATCATCCAATTGGGATATGATTTAATGATTTAAACATTATTTTTTAGGATAGATTATAATTTGTTTTATTAGGGGGAAAATATTAACATTTAGCATGCATTATTTCCAATATGAATTATTTTATTGATTATATATTGAATTGTAACTCTAACCTTTATTATGATGAATGAATTAGAATTAATAAGTGATCTTCAGGGCCCTTTATTACCCATTGATGCATTGGTAGTTCTTATTAGACAAAAGAGTCAGTGTATTTGGATACTTCCTAACCCATTTGTGTAATATTTTATGGCACGAGGCCTCTATGTTTGTTTTAGATGTCTGAAATTTTGAATTCCATCCTTGAAATCAAGTAATAATGTCAATGAGATTATTTTATTAGTTATGATATCCCTGTATAAGATAAATTCTCTTATGATTATTTACAAGGGATAATTTTATCTTCATTGACTCTAACCATATTGTTCTTCAAGTTCATGTTATTAATTAAATGGAATGTGATCCAATTATTTACCATTACATATCAACTATACCTTATTTACATAAGATATAATATACATTATATAACCCTAATTTATTAAATGAGGTCACACTTATATTATTTCCATTCCCCGTGTTAGGAAGAAGAAATATTTTATTGAGGTCAAGGATGCAGAATATTTACTCTCACTGTGTTTTTATGTTAAAATTATAAAATATAATGATAGATTCAAGTATGTATCTAGTTTAATAATACTAGTAAACTCGTAAATCCGTTAAGATGTTACTTCTTGTATCTAGTGTTAATATAATAATTAAATCACTAGATCAGTGTTTTTGGGGTTAGGATTTTTACTGTTGGGTTAGAGAATATTTAATATATACCATGAGAACTAGAATTAGTAAAAACATAGATTAGATAATATAACCCTATGAACCCTGTAATGACATATCTAATTATATAATAAAATTAAAATTTTATTATGAAGGTAAAAATCATGTTGCTTTTCTATCAATGAATATATATCCGGTTACTAAAATTAGTAATGGTTTTGGCATAGATTCATCTAGGGGTAATAGAAAAAAAATTGTTGACCATGTATATCATGGTCCCCATTCTGGTTCATGGTTAGTTTTCCCATATATTTCTCCTATTTTGAAACTCTCAGAGGATATAATTGCATTAATTCTCAATTTCCCTTTGAACCATTTTTATATAAAAGAGAATATAACCTATATAAACCTGTGATATACCATAATAACAAGGTTTGATCATTCTAAGGCTGATCGTATGTTTAAAGTCATAGATACCCCCTTGAAGAGTTTTTTAGAAGGGAATTTAACAAGATTAATGATATTCTTGGAAACATATATGTAAATATGAACCTTTTGTTTGGTATTTTATATATTAAAAAGGTTATTTGAAGAATAATATTTTTTATTTTATCAACAAATTTTTAAAGATATTGATAAAATTTAGGGTTTATATAATCCTTGACGATGGGTAAATTATGAGTTATTAAAATTTGGTAAGATATGTTTTATCATATAGATAATCATGGAATTGAAATTGATTATATTATTGATGATATTTTTAGTATTTTCATCATATTAGTATGAATGTTGTAATTATATTAATATAGTTTTAGAAAAATGTCAACACGTGTTCTGAGAAACAACCCATCACATTCGACAAGGACGTGGGGCTTAAACCCACAACGTAAGGGTGGAAAGGTTCAATAAATAAAATAGTCCTAAGTATTTTCATGGTTATTATCTCATTAATTTTAGTTAAATGGTTTTATGTTTCAATATTATTTTTATTTTAGGAAATATAATATAAAATTAACTCATTTTTAGGTGATTAATGAAATTTTGGGTGATATTTTATTGGGTTGAGCTATATATATCCATTATATTTTACATAATATATTATTTTTGAAAGAATTGTTCTATATGTTTAGAGGTGTAAGATAAATGTTATGGGATACCCTTTTGGTTTAATAATTATTTAATACAGTGGTTTTTGGTGATATTTTGGAAAGAGAGTAATTTATTTAAGGAATGAACTCATTTAACCCTTTGGTTTTATTTTTGAATTTTAGGGATTAACGTATGAGGATTTATTAATTTTTGGTATTATATAACATTGTGAAAAAGATTTTGGTTTTATTAATGATATGATGAATAACTTGTTATTCTTTTTGTGGATAATATGATCCATTAAAATATTATTTATTTTCTTGAGGTATTAACAATCACCTATAATTCTCATAATTTGGGAAAAAAGAATATATTTCTATGGAAATTGATTAAATTTTGAAATTATACATTTTAAGATGGTATATATACAAGTTTTATTATCCTTGATCGATAAATAATTTCTCAACCCTTACAAAATTATCTTAAAACAAAACATTTATCCTAGTACCTTCATTTTTGATGATATGATAAACATTTCACCTAACTCATATTTATGGATTTGTGGTGGTAAAATTTATACTAAACATGTTTTCTATCAATACATATTGGAATTTGTTCATTTGTTTTATCCTCGAGGTATATATTTTAACTTCCTATTAATGTTTCCCAACTTTAAAAATATTGTTTTTTTATTCATGATGACCTTCAAATTTCTCTTTCCCTCTTTCTATGAAGAAGTTCTGGTATACCTATGTACAATGTGGGTTTCCAAATGAGGATTTAAATTTAATGAGAAAAACAGAATTTTTAGGGCTCAATTTATTTAATGGGGTATAATTTAACAAAAAAAAATTAGAATATATTTGTCTTTAAATTAGTTTTATTTTTTAGGTATCTTATGATACAAGGAATACGGAGTTTAAATAACCCCTGATATTCTTTTAAATTTTCTAAATGTGACCATTACAACTAGGCCTTTATATTGTATGTATGAATATGAATAAACACTTTTATGAAATTATAATTAATTAGTTATGTTTTTAAATAAGTATTCAATTTTTCTTAAAATATTTACATGCGTAAAAAATTTATTTCTCAGAAATATCATTTTTTTATTTTTTTGAGATGAAAATATAAATAATTAATATAAATTTAAGACAATTTATTATAAAAAAAGAACTTCATTTTTGATATCAGCGCTTCTAAATTAAATTTTGGTGAAATTTTTGAATTTTTTAAGAAATATTGATTTATCATTGAATAGTGAATAATATAAATTTTTGTGAAATTTACTTTTATTTTCATTGAAAAAATATATATCATTTTGAATTTGATCCTAAATTAATATGACATGAATCTAACAATTGAAAATATAATTAATTACATATGAACAGACATTATATATCAAATTTGTAAGAAAATATTTATATTGCTAAAATGAATTTTTTTTAGGAAAAACATTTTTCATCGCACTTTTCAAGATACATGTGAAATTAATTTACTCTATATATGTAGATTTAATTTAATAAAATGGATTCCATATTTAGAATTAGGATAGTAAATATGATTTATTAAGTTTAACTTAATTATTGTCCCTAATGAATTATAAAAACAGAAAACATTTGTCACCACAGTAAAATGGTAAATTAGTTTAACATAGGTTAAAACTATGTAATAAAGCCACAATTTTTCATCATAAATATTATTTGATAAATATATGTCAACAATTATAATAAAAGGGTCGATATTTTTTCTATATGGGATATATTTCCATGAATTTGGCCTATATAATATCTCAAGTAAATAAAAATACAAAACACCACACTCCTACCCATAAAAAATATCTTATGTGTTGAAATAGAGACATAAAAAATATATGAATGAATATTAATTTCTATTTTTAGAATAATAAAATTATTTCAAATTTAGAATTTATTTATAATTTTTATTCAATATAGAATTACCTTAAATTCTTACACAATGACAATGCAATATTTCATCAATTATTAGAAAGATGAAATAAAATAATTTCAAAATTGTGAAAAGTAATTTAATTCAAATAGGATGTAATGTTAAATATAAAATTTTAGTGATATATGAAATTAGTATATTTCAATTCTATTATTTTCATAATGTGATATCATGATAATTTTTAAAAAGGGTTAATAAAGTTTAAAATATAGATATATGGGTAAAACCAAATCTCATTTATCTAAATTGTATTTGATGAGATTATTTAAAACAATACTAATAATATATTCAAAACATATCAGTTTGGATCTATTTGAATATGGGAGATAATTTATATTAATTTAACCCTTTAATAAATTCCTTGAGTGCATGTCCCATTACTTATAAAAGGGAACCCCCTTCATATTTATGTTCTTTTTAAAAACCATTTTTGTTGATCCAATAAATTACCAAATACCTTATTTAATTCCATTACTATGTTCTAGGGGCCTAGTTTTTGTTATAAAATACTCTTATTAAGTCTTTTTTTGAAGACCTTATGAAAGTTTCTAAAGAAGAGGTATCATTCTTAACCAAGCATTTTTGTTTTATTTCTTCTTCCACATATATCAAATATGTTTTAACCATGTAATGATTATAACATCAGTATGTTAAATATTAATAAATTTTATTTTTTTAATTTAATAATCTATATCCGTCTACTATTCTATCAAATGGGAAACAAAACCATCGTTCAAGTGTATAGGGGTCTACCTTCTACCAAACCGATGTAATTAATTTTTCATCATCACTTCCCATGATTGTTTAGGATGTTGAGATTAATATATATATAATTAGACAATTATTTATACTTTTATAAATATTAATATATCATAAATTTTCCAATATTTCTATTTATTCAAATAAGATATCATCATTCATGCGTACATGTGGATTACCACTTCCACAAAGGGATGTGATTTGTTTTTAATTACATCTTCACATTTATGGAATATAAATGTGTTTAAAAATAGATAATATTAATTTAATGATATATTTATCAATATATAAATATAATTTTACACTTACTGTCTTTCCATCATGATTGTTGAAAAATGAAAGCATTACTCATGTGTATGTACGACCTGTTGTCTTAATGAGTGTAACATAGTTCATTTCTCATACACATATTTAATTGTTCTATTTTAAAAGTATAATTGACCTATTAAAAGTATAATTATTTCATAAATATTATTAAATATATTATTTAATAAGGAATTATTTGACCAGAGTCAACCTACCAAATCCTTTTGGGTCATATGGACCAAATATCGCCAAAATATCTAACATGAACATAATTGATTAATTGATTAAATGTAGAAGTGTAATAAATAAAATAAAAGGAATTATAAAATTGAAAATATTCTTAAGAAATTAAATATTTTCATAATTTTATTATTCAAGAAGAAAAATAATGTATTTAATGAATCATACTTGAGGTAGTGGGGTTCAAAACAAAATTTCTTTTCATTATGTTATATTACTTCTTAATTATTTTCATATAATAGGATTATGCATGTTATTAATTTTGATTATTTTATGTTATATATCATCTTATTTATTTTTATTTACATTTTATACAAACAGGAAATTCATTTATTAATTTTCACTTCAATAGTATGATATTTGTTTGAGATTTCATCTCATTTTCACTTCATTAACACATAATTTGTATTATAAATGTATTTATTTTTTGAGGTATATATACTTTACTTTTCATATTTATTTTCAAGGTATTTAATATTTAATTTTATGTTGTTTTTTATAGGGGAACATTTCCAAAATTTATCAATATAGTAAGTGTTTATTTTACAATATCGTCAATATTCATGATTATTTACATTTAAGACTCCAAATGGGGAATTGTTTTATTTTTCTATATTAATTAATTTTTTTCCTTATCTTATGTTTTTTTCAAAAAATATATATGTTATTTTTATTTCAAATTATTTAAGTACTCAAGATACCAAAAATCTTTTTTTCAAGGAAAAATAATATATTATTTACTCTATAGGGAAATGTTTTATTCAATGTCTGTATTTTCCATAAAATGTTTTCAAAAATATTTTTAATATTAATCAATAATTTATTAAATAATTGTTTACCTGTGTTTTAATTTTTGAAAAAAATATTAAAAGTAATATTCTTTTATTTATTAAAAAATTTTACTTTTTAAATTTTTTACTAGAAATGTGAAAGGAGTCATTATTTTAATTTATTTTTCATAAACATAATATCCCATTGTTATGAGCTTTCATTGTTTAGAATCTTCCATTATAATTTCTAATGAGTATTGTTATAGAATATTTTTTCTACATATTTAGTAAATATTTATCTTTTAAATTTTATTCTCAATGTGAGAAGTCTATTTTCCTTATGAATATTTGTAATTGTCTTTTTATATTATTACTAATGATCTATGACAAAGATCATTTATTTCCATTTTTCTCCACCTGGGGTATGGTGTAATGATTCCATACTTATTCATTAATTGGTTAGTTTATAAGAAATTCTATTCGGAGGAATATTAACATTTTTATGGTAATTGTTTAGTGTGAACATTTATATTTATTATTTATTAAATTCTAATTCATATCATTCATATAATGAATTAATGGGACTTAGTAAGTGATCGTAGGGGCATTCAGAAGACCCTTTATGCGTCAGTAGTTCTCATGAGACAAACTATTTTGTGTATTTAGATGATCTATTTACCATTTATGTAATTTTTTTCGTCACAAGGCCTCGGCCATTTGTTTTAGATATCCAAAATTATACATTCCATCATTTTGAAATTAGTTATTGATTTTTTTGTGATTACTTTATTAGTTATGATATCCATGGATAATTTTGAATATAATGTGATTATTTATATTAAAAACATTAATCTTAATTCACACATACCATATTATTATTCATGTGATACATGTTTTTAAAAAATTTTGTTTTTACATTTTTTACCTTGTCATGTTAATTTTTCATTTTTTTACTCATGGTAGATTCCTTGTATGTAACCCTTACTAAACATATGAGATCACCCTTATTTTATTCACTTTCCATGGGATATGAATAATGAACATTTGAATGAGTTCAAGGATACATAATATTTACTCTATCTATGAGTTTTATTTTATTTTTTAAAATAAAAATTCAGATTCAAGTGTGCATCTAGTTTACTAAGATTATTAAACTACTTGGTCCTATGGGATGTGATCACATGTATCTGGTGCCAATGTAATAAAGAAAACACCCTATCTATGAAAATGGTTTAAGGTTATTTACCTAATAATCCCATTTCCCTAATAAGAGATGTCATGTTGACCTTCTTTATAAAGTCTAGTGGCCAATGGTTTTTTTCCTACTAATGTCATTGAAAAATTCACATTCGTTGAGATAGTGGGAGGTCAAGCTCATAACACCATTTTGAATGGATTATTACCTACTCTTAGAATCAATTATATATTTAAATATTTTTTTAGAAAACATTACCATATATTAGTATTGAAAAGGTTACCCCGTCCCAACAATGGGTTGTTATCATGTATTGATGCAAAAATATTTTTGTATCAGAGGCTATCTATCAACAGGAACATCTATATATATCATAGGTTCCCTATCATTGTTAATATATATATATCATTGATTATCCATCAGCATAAACGTCTAGTTTTATTATAGGTCCTTTAATAATGGAACAATATTTAGGTATCAAATTTTCAACATCATGATTCATTATCAGTTAGTGATTCTTTGTTTTAAGTATTTGTGGTTTAAATCAACATTTTCAGGAGACCAAAAATTTATTACCATAAATTTTTGTGGTAGGTGTTCATGGTGTTGGGATCAGGATTACTATTTTTTATTTATATATATTCCAATGAAATTAATCAAATCCCACATAGTTTGGCACCACATAATTTGACATGTTGACCCTTTTGAGTTCTTATTTCGCTGACCATTCCAAAAAGATTTACACTGTGCAGTATTGAAATTTTTCTAGTAAGTTAAATATAATTTAACTTGGACTACAATGTAGTTCTTATGACGTATTTACATTATGATAGTATACAGATCAACAAAAACTCCAGTCCCATGGTAGTCATGATTAGTTTGAGAAATAAAATAATAAGGATTAAGATTATCATATTAGAGTGATAAAAAGGGATTTAATGGGGTTAATAAATTGGTGCATGCCTAGTAAGATTCAAATGTTTTAAAAGGTGTGACAATTAAGGGCTTGCAGGACTTATGGATGAGTTACCCTTATATTGTTAACGCTATAGATGATTCAAGTAGTGATATGTTGGGGATTATAGCTAAGAGGATGCCCATGTAATAAGATAAAGTTGGGATATATTTCTATTTTAATGATTAATTGGAATAATTATAATTATAATAATGATATGATATACTTAACTTTGTTAGAAAAATGACCCATTCTCAATGTTATAATCAATACATCACAAAAGACAAAGAAAATTATTTTAAATTGCAAAATAAAATTTTAATGGGGATTATACATAGAGTCTGTTGATAAGGGAAACATTATCTCATTCTAATTATATGAGGAATAATGTATTTATTTAAATTGGAAACATATGATTTTGTAATTGGATAAGATTTATTTTATATTTCTTACACCAAGGAGTTTGGTTATATAGTTTGACATCATATTGTAGGTATTTTATGTTATGTATATTATTTTTATGCATATTTAACGAGATATATATTCAAGGGATCAACAATAAAATGCCCATTGAGAGTTGGGAAGTTGTTTGGAATTTGGTGAGAGTGTTACATATGGATAATTTATATTATACATAAATAGGATATAGTGAATATAAATTCTACATTATATGATATAATAAATAGGGGAGTAATAAATACACTCTGGAAACCCCACTTCCCATAGTGTATTTACTATGAAAAATGTGGTGTTAATAAAAAGGTGTCCATATTAGAAGTGGAATATTCATTAGTGGATTGAGAGAATATTCTTTTACAAAGGGGTCATGTGGTAATTCCATTTAAAAGTGCAGAAGAAGGGAATTATTTATAGATGGATTCATTTTTTATTATAACTAATTTATTTGTTTGTTTCTTATTATTAGGCAGCCCAATTACATGAGGGTGATAAAAATAGGATAGCTAGTGTCTCTAGATTCCCAAATTAGAATTTATTTCACTTAGGTTATCCTACTTCTTCTATTTGATCTTATTTTTTTATAGGAAATTCCTGATCATCCAATCTCCCACAATGGATAGCCACGAGGCATTTCATGAACCACATGGGTCATATAGGATTTAACACCCTAATTGAGGTCTTATTGTGGTAATAGTCATTCCAAATAGTGCTATGAAATTTGATCAAAAACCCCACTATTGTTTGAAAAGTGAAAATAGTTTTTGGGAGTCCAATAATAACATCTTTCTACAAACAATTAAAGGTGGGAAAAGGGTTCATGATGGATCAAAAAACTATAGAGTCTCTATTTTTAAAACATTTATTCGAATTTAATCCCATATCTAGAAAAAAAATATAGAGATTCCATCCAATCAAAAATCACAATTCCATATAGGATAAGGTAAATTTTGAGCGGATTAATGTGTTATTTGGATACCCAAAATTGGCTAATTGTTTTGAATCAAAAAATATATAAGGGAATATTTAAATACCCATTCCAACTGAAAATGTCAATTGTATGTGGGATAACGTGATTTGCATAATGAGTTTCATAATTTATGGATGAGGGACTTATAAAGGAGATCATATTTCATGAAACATGTTTTTCATTGTGTAAAATTATTTCATTTTACAAATTCATCCCTTATTATCAACTTATTAATCAAGTTTTCATGTAATATACTTATTTTTTATAAATTTTTCAAACCCATTCTGACATAAAACCCTCAAAAACCATGAAGGTATTGTTTGAATTATACAAAACAAAAATAATGAAATTATTCTCAATAGTGGAATTTTTGGATGACCTCCTCATGATATCATATATCATCAATATAGAGGTCATCATCACACAAATATTACAAATAAAAATTCTTATCTAAAAGTTCAAATAAGGACATCCCCAACTATATCGGGCACCCACCATCAAATGAAAATAGTTCTTCCCAATTATTTGGGAAAGAAATAAATTTGTAATAAATAATTCCCCAACTGAACTATCCATACTTATATGTGGTAAAATATATCTTAAATGTTTAAATATGACTAGAAAATGTATAAATAAAGTTTCATATTTTCTAAGAGTAGGTTGATGAACCGTTAATTATATATTAAGATGGTTATACCATCATGTTTAAGGATTTTTATATGGAATAAAATTTAGTAATGTTTTGGATTATTTTTACCTCACATTATATCATTCCTATGATCATTGAAGGTTAATTAATTCCACAATATAAGTAAATTAATGGGTAACATTCAACTACAGCAATTGAAAACAAAATATCATGTTTAGTGTATTATAATCACCTAAAATTGATTGGTGAATATTTTTACCATGTTTATTTCACTATCATCTCAGTGGAGTGGAATGGAAAATCTAGAAAATAGTATAACGAACTCCATTAGTCCTTCTTGAGTGACCTTGTGATGTTGTTCCTAATGATTTAGGGAGACTCTTTTATTTTAAAATGTTGGGGATTAGGAGAATTTATATCATTTCATTTCACACAACTTACATTCTAGTAGAAAAAATTCATAAATAAGCTTGTATTTCAATATTTACCACTCATTTGTTTGGACATGAAAATATAAATTGAATCTGTTGACATAGTTATGAAATATACAATCTATATATAAGATATACTCAGTAAGACTTAGAAACAAGTATACTCAGGATTCAAGATATCGGGAATGTTATATAGGAAACATACTTGTAGTGATATGAACCTCTTTGTTGGCATGTGTCTTCTATGATGATAATATCATAGTAATAATCCTTATAAAACAAATTTTATTAGAATCATATACGGATACAATACTAGATTGTAAATAAATATATAGAAAGTATTGAAAAAACATAAAGGAAACCAAAATCAATAGGGTTGTGATGATTTCTAAACTAGGATAACCGTTTTTCTCATCAATCAAATAAATATATACATGCAGATATGTGTCACCAATAAATATAAAATAAAAATTCTAAAGGATATGGAAAAACACATTCTACACCATTAATTTTTTTGAGTGAAGCACCCTACCCTGATCACATTTTTTGGTGGCCAAAGAATATTTTCTAGAGGTAACTCTTTATAAGAATTCAATATCTTCACAACAGTTAATGTTATAAAATGAGATACTAAATCTTTATAGGGGATAGAATCCTAAGTGATGCATTATTAAAAAAGAAATAAATGATGATTGGGACTTATCCATTGATGGTAATTCAGAATCTTATGTTTCCTTATACATCTATTACGTTGATATGGACTTAGTATCTACTATAATACAAACATTTTTAAAGGTTGTCAATATGGATATTTCTAATCTCATTATTGATTATGTAGAGACATTATGGGAAATATAATCATTTTAGTGATTTTTTTGAATTAAACAATATAGGGAAGTAGCATGTAACCATCATTAGAAGAAGGCTAATGATATAGGGTATCTAGAAAAACCCAACCCACTAGACCCCACCACCACTACGATACTTCCAGATTACCACACCAATTACACATAAAAAGGAAAGGGGATGGTGAGTAGCAATGAGATAGAATTTCATGTAATATTGGAGGATTTACCTTATATCAAACAATAATAAAAACAAATATATAATTAAAAAGATAAATAATAAACTAGTTGGGTATATATATATAGGTGTTATTATTCAATTGATCTTTATGTAATTAATTCATGAGATAACATGAAAAATTATATTCGATAAGGGAAAATAAATGTAAATAAAACACACAAAAGCCTTAAAACATAGTAGTGTTAATATCTTCTATACTACATATAGAGTTTGATTAGAAAAAAAATTAGCAATCAATGCATTTTTTTTGATTCCTAATTCTCAACAGTGAATCACTAAATATTATGAGGATCTGACACCAAAAATGACACACTGAATCTTGGTATTACTAGCCCAAATTCTAACCTACACACCAACTATATAAACATAAAACATATTGGAACTAAACCCATATATGGATGAGGAAAATATATCATGTATAACACTACTTTAAATTTAATGGAAAAAAAAAGAAATATGATGGCTAAATTATTTTTATGTGTTGTGGCTAGAAGGAGGGAAAAGGGGAAGAACCCAAACACTAACAACAACTAAAATCTTGTAGTACTAAATGGTGTATGATTAAAAATAAAACCGAATAATCCATATTGTATCAACTATAAGAATTATATGGAATATAATAAATTCACATCCATATTATCTCGTAATATCATGTCATAACCCAGAAAAAAAACAAAACATATAAATCGTAATAGATTCTATAAAACATTAAGATAATAGCTAGATATATGTCACCTCCCAAGGTAACCCAAGGGTTACCAAGGAGTCATGAGTTAAAAATATTATATAATTCATCCCCATTTCAATAATTAAACATTTATCTAATAATACCAAGATGTGGAGATTACCCACAACAGAAGCCTATTAGCCAAATGAAGGGATTCCACACACTCTAGCTAACCAATAATGCATAATCAACAAAAACTATATGATATTATTCTTAGAAAATGACATGAAATCACTAAAATAATAATGTATGATCTCATTCAAAATGGATATGGGTGGGGTGTGGGGGGGGGGGTTATTAACTATGAGAATAGATCCCAAACCCTAAATTAACTCTTAGATGGGAGGGATATTTAATTTAATGATAATGGATCCCATGTCCTGTATTTCTTGTGGGTATTGAACCAATCATATCCAGATTCATATGATCACATACCATAATATAACTATTATTATAGTGGTTATCATCTATAAGAAAACTATGATTGTCACATTTTATTACAGTAACATTCTCTATATTTTGAAAGATAGTAAACATCATCAATAACCACATGTTATATCTTGGATATTGAAGGCAATGCCACTATCACATTCTACAAGGGGGAAAATGATAGAAAACTCGGGTGGTAAGATTTTAGTTCCATGAAAATAGATATAATAATTCATTAAGGTTTTAATATTTTATGCCATTATCTGTAGGGGTACCTAGTGTGTGACCACCCATACAACATCTTTTTGTATACTATATCTCCATATGGAGTTTGTAGATTCTCATAAACAGTGTTTAAATATCTATACATTGTTCATAGTTTTATATTTATATGTGGGGTTGTACTCAATATATACATCAAGAAGACTAGCTAGATGTATAAGGTGTGTGTGATATTTTATATGATCATTGATACTTAACTCAATCAGAAACACTACCAGTCACTACACCCAATGTAAAAAGTGTGTGTTCTTTAGAACTAAAGGCCTTGTAGTATGTATTTTTTATAGAAACTCAATTCCTCACTAATAATTTCCCTACACTCACTATTTCTATTATAAATCACTATAGAATCATTTTTGATCATCATGATTTAGGTAGAAACATCACCAGAAGCTCATTTTGGGCCATTCCCATTAAATAATAATTCTTATATCAAATTCTATTATTATCAAATACCTCTACAAATAAAAAATCACCATTATTCATCCACCATTCAAAATAGATCAAAACATTTGTGAATCTCTATTGTGTCTTGATCTAGGATGTTATTCTTAACATCACAACTATAAATAGAGGTTTGATCACAATTCAAGAAAGACATACAATAGTCAAACTATAATCCAAATCTTATATAGGAATGGAAAAAGTGAATAATGATAGGTATAAAATAATAAAATAACAAAAGTGAATAAACTCAATGGTTATATGGAATACATCCATGAATAATGGGTGTATAAATAATATATAAATATATAATAATATAAATTCATGGTCCATAAAATTTCAATTAAATTTCATAAAATAAATATTTTCTTGGGCTATGATCCGATTAAGGAATCATAGGATCCAATAATCATGCCAAAAAATTTATGATGAATAGATAAAGTACAAAATAATGATGCCCTATCTTAATAGAGAATCACCATTAGTTCAACATTCCAACTATATTCAGGTGATCTGATCATTGAAATTAATATATATATATATATGATCTCGATCCTCAAAATTGTTATCACCACAAGTCCTGGTCGTCATGTCATACTTCCTCTATCAGTAGGGTAAATGTTATAAGCAATGACTAAACCTAGGTAACAAACACAACAGGGTTTATAAAGGGATGTATCTAGGGTTTTCTATATATAAACATGTTATAAAAAATATACTAATTATATTAATTAAACTAATCTATACATGATAGTGAAACCCCAAGAATTATGATCTGAATGAAACTAAAACCCCTCAAAAGGTTAATATCTCATTCTATACTCAAGCATAGCCTCAACCTTCCCATCTGAGACACTACTAAGAAGATATAATCATCTCATCATCAACACGTGAATATATATTAAAAATAATATAATATTCGTAATTTTATATTTTCAAATGTCTAACAAGAACACTTTTCCATGTTATCTCATCCCTGGGGTAACCACCGCACCAAGATATAAACAAATTTATTAGATATCTTTTCTGAGGTTTCTTACTAGGGTAAATTTCCCATCAACACATAGTTAGGTATTTATTCATTAAAAAATGAATTATAAAAACTTCACTCAGGTAATAATTCATTTACCTATATACTCCTTCCATTAAACATTCAATCATAAAAAAGAAAGATGGTCGAAGCTTTAATGGACATATTATCACAATAAATAATGGTAAGATGGTACCTGATAGTCACATGAAAATCTTTTATGTGTAAAGGTTTGATCTCTAGTAGAACTCAGCATACAATATCAAAGAAAAGAAAAAATCACATTTCAATGATAAAGATATATGTTATATCATGCCTTGAAATAAGTGGAATTCTAATAATCAAATCCACTCTAAGATATACTTATCATGAAATAGAATAAAAAACCTCTCCAAATTCAAAAGTTTCCATATCGTATAGAATGAAATAAAATCAGGAACCATCAAAACCAATCATAGAATGGTCTATCAATATGGATATCACTTGTGAGGGATATTCTATCCCCACTATTAAATATTTTTCTCACTTTTAACACATGAGTGTTACCCACTTACATGACACTCAACAATTGAGTGCTTCATAAAATTCAACACTGACACTAATAGTTTCTCTAAGTTTCATGAACATTACGAATAACAATATCTTTTATATTATCTTTTTCCAATGAGATAGATGATTCCATTATCATAATATTATTTTATAATGGAGGCATGTCCATTCTATTTAATAAACAACACAAATATCTTCTAGGATCCCCCATCATCAGTACAATCTCTCGTAGGATCACACCCAATATAAATATTTATTATCATCACTATTATGTGAAAGATATCGATGAGAACATCAGGAAAAAATAAAAACCATTTTGAAACACTTAACAATATTCCACTACAAATGAGGTGAATCAATCCTCCCCAATTTGAAGATGATAGTAATGACCGGTTAGATGAACCTACTCTATCCAAGTGAAACCCTAAGATATTACCTGATAGAGTAGTCAAAACCCACAATCCCATAAAAATAATACATACTCCAAATTGTATCAATAGTTAACATGACATGGGTGGACCAAAAAGGATTCATATGATTCTCAACATTGAGAGTGACACTCTACAAGGGTGATTTCTACTGAGGTTATCTTCTATGGTTCTAAGATGAAACATAAGGTGATTAATAATATTGAACCAGGGTATGTGGATTTCATACTCACCAACCATAAAAAAACCAATCAATTCGGTCACATTAGTAAGTACAATACCACTAATCCACTAATTTTAAAGTGAAATAATGAGATTATGTCACATACGGGATATTTTTTGTCCACTACTATCCTTTGAAGGTGAGAAGCATCATGCTCTCTATACAAAAAACAAAAACCATGCAACTATATTCATAAGTGAATTATTTAAAATCCAAACACATTGTCATCAACTTTTAGAACCAAACACCACTATTAATTTTTGACACACTAATATCACTGACCATTATGGATTCAGCACTAAGAAGACTAAATTCACTAAAAAACAATATTCCATATCATGCAAGTTACTATATAGATATAACTCCAAAGAAAATAATATTTAAAATATCTCAGACACCCAACAATATTTTCTACCAGAAAATCACTATAAGGGCTTAGTTAACATGCTTTCTACATCACATGGGTTCTCTTCATCCATCTTAGAAACATCGAAACATCATCTCTAGATTCCAAGATAATGCATACATTATTCAATTGATCAGTGATACCAATAATTTAAACTTGAAAGGTTTATGAGAATTCTTCTACATTTACAAGATATTTGTAATCAACTCGGAATATAGTTTAAAATATCTAGTAATGTAAATGTGGTAGTTTCTCTTAACTACCAATTGGTTGGTCTTTCTTTCCAAACTAGAGGGGGGTTTTTATTTATATTGACGAAAGGACCTACCTCAATTTAAAAAACAAAAATCACCTCATGTCTCTCAAAGTGGGTAACCAGTTCATACCTTTTTGGAAATAAAAAAACACTTATATATTATGAAGGAAACTATGAAAATACATCTATCAATAATATTGGAAAATATGCCTCACTAAAAATGGGTGAGTAGATAATGTTCATTATTGTAAAAAAATATTTATCTAACAAGGGTCTGGTTAGTGGAGGGTTTCACTAGAATCAATAACTTATTATCATATATTGTAGGAAAAAAAACCCACACCTTCATTAATCAGTATGTAGGTTATTAAAAATGGACATGAATCATACCTTGAACTACACCTACTGACACATGACTATAATTATCCACCGTATGCATCATCAAATATATCTAACATTCATGACTCCAAACATGATAGAAATTATCCCAACGTAGTTTTAATTGGAAAGTATCAGTGTATATTCTAAATAATAAAAAATTATCTCACAACCCAATATCAACAGAAAAACTCATTAGTAGTCAATTGGATCTAAAAAAGGAGTTAATGTCCCATCAATGAACTCAATAATATTGGTCTATTCAAGGAACATCTCTCTCAATATTCAGGGAAAAAAGTAATATACTCCCCAATTTAGGGTACATGTCAATAAAGAATTTCCAATATATTACTGATCACATAGACGATTATGGGAAATGTGATGTGATATAAGAGAATATTTAAAAAATCAGATCTATTTCACTATGTTTTTTACCCAAACCGATGATCTAAAAAATTTCCATCCCAAAAACAAATCCAATAAACAAATCACCCAAATTTCAAAGGCCTTTATTAATTCTTGATCATGATTACACTTCCTTATAATTAAGAAAACCATTCTTCATAAGAAAACCCTACTGAAAAAAAAAATCAAACTCAATGTTTGGTGGAATAGTTATTTCATAGGTTCTAGAAAAGAAATTAGATCACTTAATAACTAACAATTCAATATAGAGAGCACAATATTTAAATCCACATTTGGTATATGAAAACAAAAATATGATAGAAATATTTGTCCCTACCTCTAGAAAACCCATTACCAACCAAGGATCGAGCATTCCTCTCAATATCGAATGTCCTCTTACCATTAAAGGATGTAGTATATTCCATGCATGTTTAGTTCCATACAACATATTGAGGACTATCATCCACTATACAATAAAGATCATCATAGTATATAATGTGGAGATAGATACTTTATCAGATCACCAAGTGAGTGTATCTTTGAACCTTGTTTTAAAAAATAACGTCGCATTTTCTACTAACAAGTGAATAGAGTCCCAGCTAAAATAATATTCTTATCATGACCCTTCCTCTTCAAAAAAAACTTGCTATCAAAAAATTACACAATTAATGTTATCCAGTAAACCCACTTGAATTGTATTGACTCAGAATTAAATAACAAAAAAGAAGTTGGAATATTATAATTGATAACTACATGATGAATTTACTAGTTTATCATACCCAAAACTTGTACCTCAAATCTCTAAGTTGGTTGTAAGGTCATCAAATTCCATGATAAAGGATACGTCTTCTACTACACCAATTTTGATATCCCTAGTCTAATAACTAAACTCAAGACCCCTTAACATCATTTACAATAGTTCCCACGATTATTACACACATGAAACTAACTCCAAATTATACACTAAGGTCAAACCCATTCCATTACTACTCGAACATGACTTGAACCACAAGGTACCCACTTGGACTGACGATAAGTCGATAGTGCCACCCCAAGCTCACAACTGATAGACTATGGTCTTGTTTCATGCAATGAGTAGGCGTATTTGACTATATAGGTTTCCTTTGATTATAAAAATATACAATGGATACAAATTTATCATAAAATAGATAATTTATACACTCTTATGACCTAAATATATAATTGGTCAACTAATGTTTACATAATTCATGCATGAAACAGTGGCTATAACTTTTTCCCCTATGAAAAAATAGTCAAATGCTATATCAAAGAATACATAAAATACATAATGTTGAGAAGCTTATATATACTAAATATACCCTAGGATCACACACCAGATGCAGTGGTAATGACCAACATCATAAATACCCATTTGACCCAATTAATCTTCAAATATACTTATACATTTACTATGATCAAGACAAACTATATCCATTTATAACTAACTAATATTTGAACTTATATATTAAATGTTGAGACTCAACATGTGTGGGTACTGGGCTCATTCCATGGTGAGTATAAACATCTACTATAGTACATATTGAAGAACCAAATAAAAGCATAATCCAATAATTTTTGTCAACTCCTTATATGTGGGTTGACTATGAAGATGGAAAAGGGAAGAAATCAAAACAGCAGGTTAGCTAAAAGCTCCTAGAACTAGAGGGTGTCCAAAAAAATAAAGAAATAATAATTTAGAAATTCACAACCACCAATATTATGAGGATAGTAGATAAATATCACTCATCTCAAATCCAACTCAAAAAAAACTTCCCATACAAAAAACCATAAATCATAGATCATTGAAGAGTATATAAACCAAAATTTAATAGCCAACTGCTTGTCACGTATTGGGGTAACCTAGAGGTCACAATGGTGTCATGAATCTAAAATCTTTTTCCACCTCTCACCCATCTCCATCCATGAAACCATTGAATGGAAAGTTCATAATGGGGATCCTACTCACCACTCATGCACGCACTCCAATCAAGGGGATATTGAGGATATTGTACCCTATATCTATTAAATACTGCATCATTGTCCAAAAATACAAGTTATTAATAAATAAAACAAATTTATCCTCTAAATAATTTCAGTTAAGTATCTTTTACACCATGAATATGGGGAAAATTATTACTATTTTGGAGGATCCATCTCCTTGAATGGGATCTTAGATGAGTTGAATATTTTCTTTAGAAATTATGGATCCCACAACCATTAAATATTGGTGGAATTTCAACCCAACCTGAACCATATGTATAGTATCCCACAACATGACTAAATTAGGAAATTTTCATCCCTATATTAGTATTTTATGCGGCCCATTCCCTAACATGATATTTCATTAAGGGTGTAATAATTCTACATAAAATTCTATTATCATGTATTATCGTAGATTCATGCTCTATAGACTGGAAGAGAATAAACTACTTCCATAAAAGTGTACCACAAATATGATATCAAACATAAACCAACCATCACACACAATGTGGAATAATTGTCATGAAATAGTTCTCTTGTGCCCATATATGTGTCCTAAGAAAATCGATGAAGAAAGATACTAGGGATAGAATATAACAAGAAATTCTATATAGGTTTACATAGTATGTGAAACCTCGTAATTAATTTTTTAGTGCACTATCTCACCATATGGAATGTAAATATCATTTAACATAATGTTTCTGAATGGCATATTTATCCTGTGTAGATTGATATGTACTAGGGAATGTAATCCCAGTACACATTAATTAAAAAAGATGGAAGTATATTATTCCTATTATATTCTACACGATTTGTGATACTAAACAAGGATTGAAACACTGGCCTCCTCCAAACCATAGGTACATAATATATGTTCTTCCAAATCATACACCATGTATTCAGATTTTTATTTGAATCTAACTTCTTATTGATATTCTTACCATTACCACTGATTCTTCTATGAATCAATATATGACCACTTTTTTCACATCTACTCTAGTAAGAACATCCCTAGAAGTCAATTTTTTCCTTGTTCTAGAAATCTGAAACCCACATCAAATACTTTCATTCCAACATGCCTATACTTGGGAGAGATCACCCATATCCATAAGATATTAATAATACACTTCCATTTTAGGAAAATATGTTATGCTATATGATCTATATTTTTTTATAGAATATCACAACATGAATCTAGTGGGTTCAATAATTATTTAAACTAGATTAGATATACAATAACTACCAGAAAAATCACATTGAAGGAAGATTAATTTGAATTAGAGTATCTAGAAAACTATAGAATCAAAAAAAATGAAATATCTCAATGGTTGTTACAAATTAAGAAGTCACGAGTGATGAAATAATGGTACTAGGGTTGAATAATGAAAGAAAATGATCCACAGATTATAAATAAAAAATAATTAAATAAATAATCTATGGATCGATGATTCAATTGAAGATCCAAAGAAACACTATAAATAATTCTCAAGAAAATTAGGAATAATTCAGAAAAAATATTGACTCCCTCCCATAATAGTGAATCTATATGAATGAAATTCATTTATTGTAATCAAATGATCTGATCATAAACAATACTGTAGAGTCATTCCTGATCATCTAATTATTTGTCCCTACAAATATCTATTTTCATCTCCCTTTTCATATCAATCTAGGTTTTAAATATTTTATAATGAGTAGCCATAGGGAGATCCTATAATATGATTTTTTAAGTGATTTATATTGAATATCACTATAAATATAAAACATAAAAACATGAAAATTAAGTTGATTTAATCCAACCATTATGTAGAACAAAATATAATTCTGATGAAAACAAAAACAACATCGCTTAAAGGGTAAACATCCCATTCCAGAAATAACCACTAAAAAATATTCCCATATAATACTTCACTATGGAGATATATGTAGTGCATCAGAAATTTGATTTTGGGAAGAAAAAAAGAATTACATTTATAATATATTATTTTAATGGATCTTCCATGCCATCCATTCCATGAAAACTCCTACCAGGAGTATACATCAAACCATAGATTGAAAAAAAAATTAAAATAATATTTATAAGGTCAAATTCTATGGTAAAATCACTATTTACCCCTATATAGGTTCATAGACAACAATTGTTTTTATAAAAGTCTCAATTGTGTAAACAACAAGGGAATTTAGCTAAGAATCACACTTTTAAAGACCAATTTCACTACATTACCCTCCATATATCCAATTACTAGAAACATTAAGATCCAATGGAAAGGAAAAATTAAAACGTGTTTATATATATATAGCCATTTTTATACTATAAATTTTTTAAATGATTTCTTTGGGAAAAAACACAATATAAAGATAAATTATAAATACTATATTTAGTTAATGTTTAATTACTCAATATAAATAAACCCATTGAACATGAAAATTAGGTTACTATCAAACCACATTTGATTGACCCTCCCTAATTGTAGGATACTACTCAAGCCATGATAGAGTTGTCTAAAATTCCATATAACTAAATGAAACATCAATCGATACTGTTAGTTATAACTTCATTTTATTACCAGTAGTTTCCTCTATTAGGATAATATCACATACATGCTCATGTAATTTTTCTTATATAGTATCAAGTGTGTCATCAAGGGAAAAAATCAACCCCCAAAATGGTATCACCTGTATAAAAGATTAATTGTAATACCACTTGGTTTGAAGATAATGATGTTCAATTTTCACTAAAATAATATAAGAAAAAAATGTATCATATATGGGTGGACATAACCTATCCCTCATGTAACTTTGATAATATTAATTTATCCATATTAAATGGTGTAAGAGAACCAAAGTAGAATCTCACTCATCTGTATCATTGTGTAGCACTACATTGGAGACCTAGACACAGAAAGTGGAAATAAAACATAGATTCTTCAAGTTTACCCTAGAGGGTTTTGTGTTTTTCTGGTATAATAACTTAATAGAAGGGTCCAACTCTAGTGGGTAAGAGCTTCATTATTAATTAATTTTTTATTTTATCACATATATAAGAAAAATGTGAATATGTGACATCTCTAATTAAAAATTACATGAGATTTTAAAAGTCAAACTTTTTATCTCTATATAAATTGGTCTAACATATTCCAGAGATATAAAAAATTCTCTAGAAAAACAGTAATAAATGTTTATATAGAATACATGAGATCAATTTAAACCATGATAATATTATATAATTACACTCAAGGAATATTATATTTCTCTAAAATTTTATTATATAAAATATATATTCTATTTGATGGCTTCCATAAAAAATATTTTGAAAACATCCATTATTAGAAAAAAATTATAAGAAAGTTGATGCTGATATAGTTACTCTCATTTTATCAATAGCACCAACATCAGATCAAATGTAAGTCAGGCTTAAGGTATTACCTCATCTTGGACAACAGTATAAATACTCTTTTTATATTATAAACATAGAGGT
Source organism: Viscum album (assembly GCA_963277665.1). Taxonomy (NCBI): domain Eukaryota; kingdom Viridiplantae; phylum Streptophyta; class Magnoliopsida; order Santalales; family Viscaceae; genus Viscum; species Viscum album. Next base: position 33,512,488 of record OY728119.1, on the reverse strand, counting down.
TATGAATAAGGATAAGAGTTAATGGTATTTTTAAAAATGAATAACATGGTATATTCTAAAAAGTGTGGTCAAGTTGTATAGTATTGTTTATCTATGATTTGGAATTATATTTTATTTCATTTGGAGAGTCTAGGATAATTGATAAGGTATGGGAAATTATCAATATAATTATTAACATTACTAATATATATTGGTCTATACAATCATGGATTTAATTTTGTTCAAATACAACCATCAATGATCAGAGGACCAAGATAAAGCAACATTTTAAATTCTAATTGGATCATTATCATGTGTTTCATTCACCATCCTAAAAGATAAATAATGAATGTATATTACAAATAATAATATGTAAAATTTTTAAATATGGATGGCCTAGAAGTCAATAATCTTTTCATAGGTAATCTTCATGGAATAATTAAATTTACCACTTGAAAACATATTAAGGCTTCAATGCACACAATAATAGATTCTTTTTTATATATATTGGAACCATATTTATCAACATGTATACCCCGATTAATATTCTATGAATATTGTTTATATCTTATCTTATAAACAACTCCAAACAAGAATACAAATTTATTATATTATATAGAGGAAAAATATTACAATAAATTATAAAAATTAATTAATTTAGATAATGAAATATGAAATATCCTTTTGAAAATATAAGGAGTAATAAAATAAAATATAAATAAAAACACCAAGAATAATAAATATTCATAATTTTGGTTTAGGTTGATAGTCATAAAATAAACTAAAACTCAATGAAGAAAGAAAAAAATCATTTATATAATAGAAATTTTCAGAGAGAAAAAAAATGTTATGGTGAAATATTAAATAAGTATATAAAGTTATAAATAAGGGTTAAAATATTATATATTATTGTTATATGACCAATTTATATCTAGAATTTGGATATATAATTGTTAGATATTGATGTATCCAAAAAATAAATTTCTAATTTAATAATTATAAGTGTAAAATGTATTTAAAATAATATATTTTAAATGTAACTAACAAAATATGTTTTTTAGTATAACAAGAAATGATATTAAAATTGAATAGAGAGTGAACCCAATAAAAATGGGACTTGGTCCACCATGAATGAAAATAGGATAGGTAGTGAACCCAATCCACTATGCGAATTTGTTCACTATGTTATGATGATCTTCATAGTGACCCTTAACTAACTAATTTTTATCTAGTCTTATTATTATAACACATTACTAATACAAGTTCTTATGTTTATGATATGTTCTCATAAATACTTACAAATTATTGTGAGTTTTCATTATTTCCACTCATGGAAATTTATAAGACTAAATTATATTCCATAACTCAAAATTTATGATCTATGACTAATTATTAATCTAGTGGTCAAAATCATTAAAAATTTATGGTTCTAGGGAAAATACTATCATAATATATATTCGATACTGATTGAAAATGATGTAATATTTATGTAAGTTGTTCTTTGATCACCTCATCTTAACATTGATATGGGTAGTTTGGGGTTTATGAGGCAAGATGAGATGTGACATGGGTGATGGATGTGGTAGTGGATGAGATACACTATAGTGGATGAAATGGATAACAATGAGTCAAACATCATATAAAGGTTAGTTGTAAGGATTTCGGGCTAGTTATATGCCATTGATCAGACATAATCAGTCTAGGTTATAGAATCGATGAATGTTAGAGGTATAAAGTGATTTTGTGAATTTGGTTTTGATCGAATTATTATGACCACTAAATGAACATCTATATCATAAGATAAAACAAAACATGTGTAATATATATTCACGAAATCAATTTTTAAATATTATTTAAAATAGTGTTTGATGAATTATTGAATAGTGGCAATTTCAATCTTCATTTCACAAAGTGTGTTTGAGGTATATCACAATGACTAGTGACTAAAAGCACCCTGCCTCTGAGGTGATACACTTGATAGTCGATGTGTGATCATATCATGTTGATAAAAAATATAAAGGGTTAACAATTCCTTCTCAAATGAGACAAGTGAACTTTCTATAGAAATAGAGTTTATTAAATTCTCATACACATAACACACCCAAAAATATAATATATCATGCCCTTATACTGCTGAAGTCGAAGACATCTCGTGTTCATAACATATCATATGTGTTTAGGACTATTAGTGTATAAACCAGTAAACTTTTTAAATGAATTTAATTCAAATCCTTTAATATATTCATACTGAAGTGTAATAGATTAATAAACCATTTAGGAGAAATAAATAATATATATATATATATATCATATATATATATATTATATTCATTCATCAAAAGAATTAAAGTTACATGCATCACATTCGAATAATTATGCACAATTACATATATATATTTAATATCATATATTGTATATATATATATTCCTTGGACCATATCAATTTCTACATGAATTCTATTCATGTATATTTTAGTATACATCCAAAAAATCTCACATGCACTAAAACGTTATAAGTAATTTTTGTAAAACATAACAACTCTTTGTGAATCCTTCCAAAATCATTTGGATATGGTTTTTAATCACACTACCTTCATTTTGAAAAGACACATTGTCCAAAATATTATCCTTATAAAAATCCACAACTGGGTTACACAATGATACTATTAGCATTGGAAAAAAAATTAAAATGCATATTTCATATATGTAATAAAATATTGGCCTCTAGAAAAGCATTAGTGAAACTCCATATACTATGTATTCTAGTGTGATCTCCATAAAAAATACTCATATCTCTATTCGAACAATTCCATCCTAAGATGTATCATGCCCATTATATGTATAGAAATATAATCCCATTATCAATGATATCTAGTGACCACTAGATAGGTAACATGTAAATATTGTATTTTCCTCTCAAAATCTATTGATTCAACAAAAAATAATAATAAATTCAATGAATACATCACATGTCATTCATTTTTACTATAAGTACATAACATGTATCTTATACATGTAGTTGATCATATCATACGTGACACAACTCAGTATGTATGTGAATTTCCTCAGTCTAATTCAATAACGGGATATATGTATTTAAAAATTCATACATCTAGAAAAATCCCATCTTGGTTTCACTCTAACTGATGATCTGATTAAAAAATACCCTACCACCCTTGTATTAGCTTTGCCAACATGTGGGATTTTATAAGTATGGTGTCAATATATGGATATTATGATGCAATTTAACTCACCAACCTCAAGAAATAAAGATTTATAATAAGGATACAAACATATTAATATCTAAAGTGATCGAAACATTCCATAAATATATATTTTACATTATTAAGATAATATTCATTAAATAACATAATAATCCATGTAACAATTATATAGGTCTAATTTCTTTAGAAACATGGATACATAAACAAATGATCCGTAAGTGAACTAAATCATCTCCAATTAATGTCTTCATAACTATAAACCTTTTTAGACATATCATTATTAATAATTTTTTTGTAACCCTAGGAAAAGGAAATATAATAAATAGTGTTCTTAGAATCTTAATAAGAGTAAACAAAGTAGATATCAATGGTAAATTATAAATTATTTTATAATAGGGGTATGAGAACATGAGACTAACATTTGAAAACCCTAAACATATATAAATGATAATAACCTTGATTCATGTAATAAGGAATATTATTTTACAATACATGGTTCATGAAGTAATCTAATAACATAAGCTACGAGAGGATAATATTGGCATAATACATGAGTTTTTTACATTCACATAAGATTATAACTTTGTGAACATGTATAAATAGAAAATGGATCACAAATTATATTAAATACTGTTTCATTCTTGGTTTTCATCCACGAAACGTCCAACGGCTACGTATCCAATGATTGATGGACCTGCTTTCCAAAGGCAGGCGTTCGCCGGATCGTCTGACCAGCGACTCTTAAGAACTCACATTAGTTTAGAGGATGGGAAGTCGGGCTCATCGCACCCTTTTTGGGGGGGAAATTATTGCCTGTTCTGGGACTCTCTTTTAGATTTAAGACGTATTCATATGTTTGTGAATCTTTGGTTTATACCCAAACATAGTATTCATGGATTTAACCTTGGTGGGCAAAGGTTAATTGGACGTAGGGGTTCGGAATCATTTATGACTGAGGTTTACCATCCTCATTGGATTAATGACCCCGAAGGGCTAGAACTCGCTTGAGGCGGCACTAGGAGTGGCGTAGTGAACTAACGTAGAGATGGACGGATCGATTGGATGATGGGCTTGAACCTCAGGGAGGCTTCCTATGTACCCTACTTAGGAAGTAGGGATCAAAGTCCAAGTAGTTCGAATAGGTGTCGGGGAACCGACGTGAAGAGAGTCCAGGTGGTCCGATGGGTGGTGGGCTTGAACCTCATAGAGGCTTCCTACGTACCCTGTCAAGGAGGTAGGGATCAAAGTCCACGTAGTTTGTGTAAACAGTTTAACGTCATGCTTGATGGGGGCATACAGTTTAACATCATGTTGGACAAGGGTGGAACTCGATATGAAGAAACGACTGAGTGGTGGGCTTGAACCTCGTGGAGGATTTCTACGTACCATGCCTTGACATGGATCAAAGTCCTCGTAGTTATCTTTGGTTTGGGGCTTACGCTCTGGGGCAGCCCAGAATGATGGGTTGGGGCTTACACTCTGAGGAGGCTCGTTGGAGGATGTCATGGTCGATGCTTACTATAAGCCCAAGTGAGTCATGCTCTGTGTGAGAAACAAGAGGCAGCAGGGACAAAAGGATCACGTCGCGAAAGGTGCGTCCATGAGAAGCGGGGTGGGGCTTATACATGAAGGCGGCCCAGGGTGATGGATTGGGTCTTACACTCTGAGGAGGCCCAAAAGGTCAGGGCTTACTCTGAGATGGACGCCCGGGATGTCTTCCTCAAGTCTGTCCATGAGGGAATCCCAACCCATTGGTGGGTTGAGGAGTATAATGGGGGCCAATGCCTATGTGCAAGTGCACAAGCGGTATAACGCCAAGGGCGTTGGAATCAGTCCAAACAAAGGGAGATGAAAAGTGAGAATCACATGACCAAAATTCAGAACACAATGAGGGTGGCATGGTGAGGGAGGATAACTGTTGACCATGTTCGAAACACAATATTCATATCACGTTAGCCTGAAATGGGGACGATCAAATGAGGGTCGACTACTGACCGTGTTCGAAACATAGGACCTATCTCGAAGTGTTGTCCGATGTCTTTTGGGGCGTTGGCCCATGAGGGTATGAAAGCCAAGGTGGCATGAGGCCAGGCCATTAGGGGGCCCCTTCAGACATAGAAGAGTATGAAGATCCGAATGAAGTACACGCAAAGTGTGGGATGGAGTGATGGAATGTTTGAATAGATTCCAGCGCTCTTGAAGTTATGCCACCATAAACATGGCATGAGGCCTCTTATTTTTGGATCATAAGACATTTCTTGTTTGAAGAAATATGTATCCTATGATTGGAACATAGGGTACACTACAGTTTAGAGTCATGTAGAGAGGACTGTTTCCATACAGTTTAACGTCATGTCGTCAGGACGACTAGGTAGGAGATACGTAGCAATGGATGGTGTGGGACTTACGCAAGGGCAGCCCTTTATGGATGAACCTAGAAAAAGGATCTAGGAAATGTGGTATAGGAGAGTCATGAGGAGTAGCTCGACTCGTGGAATTTATAGGACGGATTTTGGGGCGGCATAATGGTGCAATGGAAAATCCTGACATCCCGGCCTAAAAAGCTCACGGTGCGACTATGCATTTTTCATGGGGGTCAGTGATAGTAGCGAAGGGACAGGCCGGGACACAGCCCGACAGTGACCCCGAGCAGGGGTGCGAGGGTGCAGCCCCCGTGGTATGGACCAGCGGGTGCATGGGTTTTTCCTCATGGGGATGGCCACGAAGGAGCTGTCCGCGAGGTGCCGGCCACGAGGGACCGGCTGTGGAGGAGCTGTCTGTGAAGGACTGGCCGTGAGGGACTGGCCGCATGTGGTTTGCGGTTTATTTCTCTATGATGGGTGTCCGTGGAGGAGTTTTCTGCGGAGGAGATGGAATTCCACAAAGGATGTTGTCCACAAAGAATGATTTCTGCGGAGGAGGCTGTCCGCGAAAGAGCTTCTCCGTGGAGGGTGTCTGCAAAGGGGTTGGCACTCGTCCTACTTTGCGCCCGTGGAGGTGTTCCGCCTCCATTTCGTGAAAGAAACTAGCCTGCGGAAGATATGGTTGTCCGCGAAGGAGATGGTCGTCTGTGAACGAGATGGCCGTTCGCGAAGGAGATGGCCACTAAGGGCGAGAAGTGGAGGAGTTTTCCACATGTGGTTCACATACTGGTTTCTCCTCTACGTGGAAGAGTTCATCCGCCGATGATATGCGGTCTATGGATGGTTGCAGAGCTATTTCTCTAGTGTCTCCCCACAGGTTTTCACCCGTCTTTTCTCCTTTTTTCGGGTACCCCTCGATCACTATTTATAGAATCACGAGGAGGATAGGCACACGGCTTTTGTGGAAGCCCATGAAGGAATTCCCACCTACGGATGATGTAGTCAACTGGGATATTTGATGAGTCACGGTGGGGTTGATTTGTGGTGGCACACCAATCCGCCTCTATTCCATGGACGATGGTGGTCTTCGGCCGCATAGGCACTCCGCCTCCATTTCGAGAATGACGGCACGCGTGGCGTGGGCCGGTTGGCACGGTTCGCGGTGGTGGGATGGCCTAGATTCATCGTCGGTCTTCCTGGTTCGTGCCCGTGGAGGCTCCCCGCCCTCATTTTGCGAACGACAACGTCTGCGAAAGGGCGGTCTTCCAAACCGGCCGCATACTGTTGCTGGGAGCCGGTGCGCGGACCGGTTCGATCCTTTTCCATGTTTTGGGGTAATTCGATTTTCCCCTTGCGGAATTTTTAGGACCCTAAAAATTCCCCCCATCAGAATGGGGTCTGATTGGAACAAAGAGGAGGCCATTTCGATGTAGAGTGGTCCTGAAAATCGATGTGTGATTGGAAAATGCTCTAAATTTTTCCTGAGCCAAGGGACTCAATGAGCATAGTCTGACTATTGCTAGGGTTTAATAGAAAAACCCTACAAACTTTTTGCCCTTTTTTTCTTCTTTTAATGCCCTGATTTTTCTTGGGCCCATTAATGTGGACCCATCAGGTACAACCCGGCTTTTTCTTAGGTCTCCATTTTAGGGTTTTCGGCTTAACAGGCTTTGTGCCTCTTTCTTCTGTGAGCGATTTAAAGTCCCGCTAACAAGACTATCATTACTGATTTTTTAGGTCGAACAGCTCTAACCAAATATGGTGGGGCAAGGGCCCCAATGGGGTTCAACTGATTAAAATATGTCTTAATATCCTTCAGATGCATGTGGGGGAAAACTTGTTTGGATGACATGCAGGGCATGTCTCAAGGCATGGGAGCCGCATCAGCGTACAGAGGTAGGAAGAGCATTTCCTGAGGAAGTCTTGCCTTTGGTAGATGGGCCAGGGGTGATCAATATGCAGAGTCGATGAGGGCATGGTATTCAGAGTCATTCAAAGGTGTCCTTAAGTCAAAGACTTTTCCATTTCTGATGGCCAGGGGACTTCATGGAAGTCCGACTTATGGGAACCATGATGGGTGGCTTGGAAAATTAAGAAAACCACCAGGGGTGGCTCAAAAGGGAAGTGTGACATATGAAAGGGTTTTGGGAACATTTTTACTAATCAGGATCATGGTCTGGAGACCACCTCCCTACGCATTTAGTCAGCGTAAGGGATGGTTGAGGCTTGACGCAGTTTAAAGTCATGCAGTTGGGACATCATTTGAAATGGAACGACTTCTACTAGTTCTAATTAATCTTGTCAAAAACATTCCTCTGCATTGAGGTAGGATTGTGGAAGAGGTTGGTAAACTGTAGCTCAGATGGTTTCTGAATCCTGGGATAGAAATGGGGGCTTAGAGTCTAAGAGTTATACGGAGAGAAGCATTGACCAAGGAAAAAATGTTGTTGGTAGATAGGCCATGGGAAATCAATATACAGAGCTGCTGAGGGCATGGTATGAATATTCATACAAATGTGTCCTTATGTCAAAGACTATCCACTTCCGATAGCTGAGTAACTTCAAGGAAGTTGAGATTTGGAACCACCAGGGGTGGATTATGATAGTTCGGCTTTTTCTGAGTACAGAGTATGCTTTATGATGAGAGGGTTCCTAAATACGGGGGAAATATCTAGACTATACTTCTTGAGAACAGGTGAAGTAATTCTTTCCCACGCTGGTGTGAGGCGGTGGTTCGTGCAGGTCTGACCTATGCACTACAAGACAGAGAAAATCCTCTGTTTCTTACTGAACCCGTGATGGGTTTGACCATGCAGCTTAACATTATGTGGTATGGATGAGGAGCATTATTAAAGGTTTTCGTGCAGTTTAACGTCATGCGGCGAGGACAAGGGGCATTTCTGAAGGTCGCTATGCCGTTTAATGTCATGGAGTGAGGACGGCTTCCATGCAGTTTAACGTCATGCGGCGGGGACAGAGATATCTTTAAGGGTCGCTGTGTAGTTTAACATCATGCGGCGAGGATGGGGGGCATTATTGTGAAGGATTCTCTTCATCATAATATAATTGGGCTTCAATACCTCAACATTCCCCAGGCGTGGAAGGGGGTTGATTGGTGTAAATCATGGTTCTGGGGCTTCTTGGATCAGGAGAGGTGATATGGGGGCTTTGAGGCCAGTAAGTGTGCGGAGCTAGGAAGATCATCGCCTGTGGAAATCTTGCCTTTGATGGATGAGCTAGGGGATATCATTATGCATAGTTGCTGGGGGCTTGGTATGAATAGTCGTACAATGGTGTCCACGGGTCAATAACTTTCCACATCCGATGGTCGTGAGTGGTTATGAGGATCCACAGTTTTCCAGGCCACGAAGTCTGTCATCTGGTGAGGAATGCCTAGACATGTCGGGGATATTCATCCTTGGCTGCTATTAAAGCTTAAAGATCCCCCATGTGCTGATTTATCTTGCTCGCGGGGGTGTGCCTTCACTCTGTGTAGTTTAACATTGTGCGGTGAGGATGAGGTACTCCTATTTTATCGGTCATAGAGCTCGGACCATTGGGTGACTATTTCTGCAATCACTCGAAAGATAATTTGGTTAGGATGTTCTTGTGTACTTGGAACAAGGTGGGGGATGAAGGTCATAAACTGCAACATTGAGCTTTCTTGGATCGGGAGGTATGGTGTGGGGGCTCTGAGGCTGGTAGGCGTACGGATCTAGGAGAAGTACCACCTGAAGAAATCTTGCCTTTGATGGACGAGCCGGGGGATATCATTATGCAGAGCTACTGAGGGCATGGTATGCATAGTCATACAAAGGTGTCCCTGGGTCGATAACTTTCCACATCCGATGGCCATGAATGATTATGAAAATATATGATTGCTCACAGTGTAGAGTTCGGCACGTGGGGATAATGGTGTCTAGGTATACAAGAAACATCTTCACCACAATTGTATGTTGAGTCAACGTATCCTAGTCCTGGTTTGACGTTTGTTGGTGCAGGTTTCTATGTGAACCACTGGCGGACACACAGGCTAGCCAGATAGGGAAACCTTGGCAACACTCAAATGTGAAAAGGGGAATGATCTTATAAACCACTTCACCATAAACTTCTTGATCAAGAGATATGGTATGGGGCTCTGAGGCTAGTAGGCATACAGAGCTAGGAGAAGTACCGCCCGAAGAAATATTGCCTTTGATGGATGAGCCAGGGGATATCATTATGCAGAGCCGCTAAGGGCATGGTATGTATATTCATACAAAGGTGTCCACAGATCGATGACTTTCCACTTCTGATGGCCATGAGTGGTTATGAAGATCCATTATTTTCCTGGTCTTGGAGTCTGATTTACGGAAAGGATGTACCCAAATGTGCAAGGAGTATCTCCATCTCGTATCGCCATGTGTCCTGGGTGGGTCGCGACGAAGTCCGTGCAGTTTAATGTCATACGGTGATGACATACTCCAAGCATTTTAACGTCATGTGGTAAGGATGAAGGTGACCCGACATGAAAGAAAAAGGGGGTCAGCGTAGTTTGACGTCATGCGGTGGGGAAAAATTCCATGCAGTTTAACGTCATCCGGTAAGGACGAAGATATACACCCCGTGCAGTTCTGGTCCGTACACGGGGGAAGGGGGCATTTTTAACATCATTGTCTGTGCAGTTTAATTTCATGCAGTAAGGATGAATATATACACCTCGTGTCGGTCTGGTTCGCACATGGGGGGAAAGGGAATCCCTTATTTTTTTTTTTGAAGTTGTTGGGCCAGGATAGGGAATCCTGGCGTCGCTATGTATCCTGCGAGGGTAGGAATCAAGCCGTACGTAGTTCTCTGTAAAGATGATACACCCCGTGCAGGTCTGGCCCGTACAAGGGGAAAAGGGGACATTTTTTTGAGGTGGCTGGGCCAGGGTGTGGAATTATGGCATCACTACGTATCCTTCAAGGGAAGGAATCAAACTGTACGTAGTTCTCTGTAAAGATGATACACCTCGTTCAGGTCTGGTCCGTACATGGGGGAAAGGGAATTTTTTTTTGAAGTGGCTGGTCCAGGATTGGGGATCTTGGCATCGCTACGTATCTTGCAAGTTCAAGAATCAAGCCATATGTAGTTCTCTGAAATCCATGCATTTTAACATCATGCGGTAAGGACAGAGTCCGTACAGTTTAACGTCTTGTGGTTAGGACAAGGGGGTATTATTAAATTCCTTGTAGTTTAACATCATGCGGTGAGGATGAAGTTCTTGGTAGTTTAACGTCATACAGCTCATACGAATGCGGTGAATTATTATATTTCATGCATTTTAATGTCATGCAGTGAGGACGAGGTTCTTGGCAGTTTAACGTTATACAGCTCAGATGAAGAGTTCTCTATCTCTATTTGAAATACTTCTTCAGGAATCTCGCATTGGTAGGATCTGTGGTGGATTGCTCATCCATGGAGATCAGGGCATACGCTTTGTTGGAGTTGACCTTGTGTACAACATATGGTCCCTCCCACTTGGGATCTAACTTTGGAGGCTTTTTTTCAGGTATCATTGGGTTTCGGAGGACCAGCACTAATTCCCAATCCAAGAAAGACCAAAGGCGGACCTTTTATTGAAGGCTCGTGCGATCTGGTTCTGGTATACTTCTAGGTGGTGCAGAGTGTGCAACCACTTCTCGTCTAACTGTTCCAATTCACCTAGCCGCTTTTCTGACTGCTCATCATTGTATAATTGATCACGGATGGAAACACAGAGTTAGGGAAGTTGGAGTTCAATGGGCAGGACTGCCTCTGTACCATACACCAATGAGTACGGGGTAGACCGAGTAGCGGTGCGGATTGTGGTTCGATAATCCCACAATGCATGGAGGGGTTTATCCGGCCATGAATTCTTGTCTTTGTCCACCATTTTCTAGAGGATGTTGGACAAGGTCTTGTTGAAAGCTTCTATCTGTCTGTTGGCCACTGTGTGGTAGCAGGATGAGTGGTTAGCCTTGATACCATACTCGTGGTATAGCTTTTCCAACTTAGCAGAGCAGAAATTGGAGCCATTATCCGTCAGTATGGTTTGAGGGACACCAAATCTGGTGATGATATTGGTCTTCATGAAGCTGACAATATTTCTTTCCCCGACTTCCTTGAGGGGTATGGCTTCTTCCCATATGGATGAGAAGTCGGTCGCTGTGAGGATATACTTCAGCTGTTTGCCATGGCGGGAGGATATGGTCCCACGACGTCCATCCCCTAGATGGAAAACGGCCAGGAGTACTTATCTTGATGAAGCAACTCTGGGGGTTGGTGTATGAAGTTGGCATGGATCTGGAATGAGTGGCATTTTTCGGTAAAATTCTCGCAGTCTCATGCCATTGCAGGCCAGTAGTACCCAAGCCTTTGAACCTGATGGGAAAGCTTGGTCCCTGGTTGATGTGCTCCACATGCTCCTGCATGTACTTCAGTAATGACGGAGGAAGTTTCTTCATCATCAATGCATCTGAGAAGCACTCCATCGAGGCCTCATTTGTAGAGGACCTCTTGCTGACCCGTGCCGCCATATAGGACAAAATTGATTGCCCTTATCCGTATTTGCTCTCGTTCAGCACTGCCTGAGGGAAGCTCTCCCCGTTGAAGTTAGTTCATGATGGGGGTCATCCAGCCGGTAGCAGGAGAATATGTCTCGGGGACAGGACTAACTTCGTGGATCACTTCCATCTTAGCTTGAACAAATGCCAATACCATTTGACAGTGAGCAATACTGATAACCATTTCTTCCCGGTCTGGGTCGGCTAGGGATGTGGCCGCGTAGGCTAATGCATTAGACTGAGCATTCTGGGACCGAAGAATATAAGCCAATGTTGGTTTTATGGAGAAATCGGCCATTAACCCTCATACATGGTCAAATTGGGGGATCATTTCCTTCTTTTTAATAGCATAGTCACCATTGACTTGCTTGATGTCCAGGTCTGAGTCACCTTTTACCTTAAGGTGTTGTACTTGTGCCTGGAGTACGAGTTCCTGACCTGCAATGAGGGCTTGATATTCTGCTTCATTCTTCGTACATCCCTCTGACGGGAGGATGGAATATGGAAAAACTTCCTTTTTTTGGGTCACATGTATTATCCCCAAACCCACTTTGTTGAATCTGGGATCCTCCATCCTCTTCCCGATGGGGCTTCGGGACGCGCCGTCAAAGTACATTTCCCATGCTGGGAACTCCCCTTGAACTGAGAAGATATCTTCATCAGGTAGTTCAGCGTATGGTGCATTGGTCCCTATTGAAGGGTGCTCTTCCAGAAAGTCTGCTAATGCCTGGCTCTTGATGGCATTTTAAGGCACGAACCGGATGTCGAATTGCTACAGGATGACCGCCCATCAGGATTGGCGTCCGGTTAGCATCAGGTGACTGAGGATATACTTGAGTAGGTTACTCCGTGAGATCAAATGGACCTCTTGATGCTGCAGATAATGCCGTATCTTTTGAACAGCTAAGACCAACACTAGATAGCTCTTCTTGATATTTTAGTATCAAGTCACCGCATCAATCATGGTTCGACTAAGCTAATAGATACTGTTTTCGCTTCCAGCGTCGTTCTTCTGTGCGAGGAATGCTCCCAATGACAGTTCTAGGGACGTCACATATAGAATGTGAGGCCTTCCTTAGACCGGGGGCATGAGCACCTGTGGGCTTAATAGTTACTTTTTCAAGTTGTCGAATGCCTCTTGGAAGTCATCCGTCCATTGGTACGTGACCCCCTTCTTCATCAACCTGGTGATGGGCAAACATTTTCCTGCCAGTTTGGCTATGAACCGCCTAATATAGTCCAGGTGTCCTTGGAATCCCCTCAGCTCAGGGAGATTTCGAGGGGGTGGCAGGCTCAGGATAGCCTTCGTCTTCTCAGGGTCAACTTTGATGTCACGATGGCGTACAACGAAGCCAAGGAACTTCCCTGAGGTAAACCCAAAGGTGCATTTCAAGGGGTTCATCTTCAAGCTATGTTGTCGGAGCTTATTGAAAACAATCTCATGGTCCGACAGGTGATCCGAGCACTGTCTGGACTTGACCACTAGGTCATCCATGTAACATTCAAATAATTTCCCCATGAATGTCTTAAAGATCTTATGCCTGGAACGCTGATAAGTGGATCCAGAATTCTTGAGACCAAAGGGCATGACCCTGTAATAGAATACCCCTTAAGGGGCCCTGAAGGCAGTGGCTTCTTCATCTTCTCGGGCCATCCTGATTTGATTATACCCAGAATAGCCATCCATGAAGGATAGATCCTCATACTCGGTTGTTGCATCAATTAACAACTCAGTGATTGGAACCGAGAAGTCATCTTTCGGACAATGCCGATTTAGGTCTCTGAAGTCAATGAAGACATGGATTTTCTCATTCTTTTTCTTGATAGGGATGATGTTGGCCAACCAAATGGGGTACTGGACCTCCCTTATGAAGCCTGCTTTAATGAGATTAGCGACTTCTGCCTCTATCTTGGAAGAATGTGAGGGATGTGTCCTTCTAGCGGCCTGTTTGTAGCCCCGATGGTCTTCTGGAAGACCCAGGTGATGCGTCACTACGTCGGGATTGAGTCTTTGAATTTCCGTGTAATTGCATGAAAATAAATCCTGATGTTGCCTTAAGAAGGAGGTATATACCTCATGTTCCTCAGGAGACATGGTCGCGCTAATGAGAGTGGGCCTCGGGTATTCTTCAGTACCTAGGTTTATTTCCTTGAGCTCGTCCAAAGTGGTGGAGATACCCTCCTCGAATGCGGGAGGTGCATCTTTGAGATCTCCCCCCCCCCCCTTCTTCTCTGAAGTCCTCATCTTCTTGATCTGACGAGGAGAGACTTTCTAGTCTGAGCCTTCGAGGGTCTACGGGAGAGGCATCGTGGGCATCCTTGCTTGAGTATTTGTCCCCAAATCGAGGTTTGGTAGATGTTCCTATGTTTTTTTACTCGGCCATCGTGGCTGAAGTCATGAGGACATCTGCATGCGTGTCCAGACGTAAACTCCTACTCTCAACACAATTGATGGGCAGGACATAATCTCTTCCAAGCTGCCTAAGAGGGTCATCGAAGACCATTTCCAGGCCATTTGGAGTGGGGATCCAGTCGACGCCGTCGACCAATGTCTTCTTATTCTTTTGCTCATAGAACCCAGCATCGATGTAATGTGACTTGGAGAGCTCGAAAGGGGCCTTGTCGACGTGCAATGTCCCGCTTTGTCCATTGATGCATTACTTGATACACTGGTGGTAGGATGAAGTAATAGCCGCGTGATTATGGAGCCATGGCCTTCCCAGCAGGGCATTGAATGTAGTGCTCTTACGGACCACCAGGAATTCCGTGTAGGCTACCAGGTCACCAAAATGGGTCTTTATCTTAATCTATCCCATTGGTTTCTGCTCAATCTTGTTCAAACCCAAAAGAGTTGTGGCTGAGGGAATTAGATCGTCCTCACCGTAGCCCAACTTACGGAGTGTCCGTAGGGGAAGGAGGTTAACTCCAGAGCCATTGTCTATAAATACTTTTCGTATATCAACACCATTTAGTGTGTCAAACACATATAGCGGTCTGATGTGTCCCTACATGATGGAAACTTTGTCCTGATCGGTGAAGGAAATCAACGCATTGCATTCAGTCAGGCCAGTCTCCTCCTGTTAAATCTCAGCGGCAGCTACCTCAGATTGGAATTCCTGGGGGCTGATCAAAGCTTCAATAAGCACCTCCCTAAGGTTGGCTGACAAACTCAGGGCATCTAGGATTGAAAACTTGGCTGGTACTGATGCCATCTGTTTAAGGATGTTGTATTTTTTCTCCAGAAGTCGACGTTTCTCCGTTGGCGGGAGAGTCTTAGCAGGTGCTTTGGGAGCTAGATCATTTGAAGAGGAGGGATCATCCGTGGGGACAGTTGTCGATGGTGTTCTCGCGTTTTGAGGACTTGGCCTGGCCGATCTGTTTGTGCGCACTAGGCGACCGGACACTTGATCCTCCTCTGGTGGGTATCGCAGAACAACAGCACCATAGTGGCTTCTTATGGGGGTGGAGGGGCATTCCCTCTCCTACTGAGTCCGCTGAAGGTCTCTCCCATGGGTTTCCGCAATATTGACAGTTTGGGCCGGGGTCCAACCATAGGTTTGGTTTCAGCCGCGGTTGCCCCTCCCCTGGTATCCCCTGCCTCTACGATTCCTCCTCCCAGCTCCTCGTGCAGGAAACTCGGGTTCGTAATCATACCCTTCATCAGGGAATTATTCCATGAGATGAATGAAGTTGATAGAACCAAATATTGGCTCTTCATCCTCTGACAGGTCAAACTGGTCGGTTCTCTCTGAGGGTGATGTTTGGTGGGTCGGTGCCCGTTGTGCCAGATTCGAGAGCATGAAATCCGCCAAGGTCGGGACTAACTTTGGGCCTGTCGCGGACTGCTCTTCTTGTGAATGTTTCCTCCTTCACCTCCATCCGGGTGACCGGATTGTGGAGGGTTGTGAGGCCTATGTGGTCGGCTTTGCGGCTCCAGGGGCTGTTGGTGGAAACACCGGCTGCTATAGTTGAGCTCGAAGTATTCCCTGGGCTCGGTTGATAGTCTCTTGAGACATCCAGTTGTCAAATTTCTGCCCCTGCTTACTGGAAACTTTCTGCCACCCCTCCTCTTTGTCGGAGTCGGTGGTAGAGATACATGCCACATGTGTTGGGGTGGTCCCATCTTGACTTGTCTGGAATCTACCATCCTCTGCAAGAGGTCTTTGAAGACGAAGCATTATCGGATACTATGCCCCATAATCTGATGGTAGGGGCAGTAGTCTGGCCTATCATCACGGCTGACTTCTTCAAGTCTCCTCGGCTCCGGGAGGCGGAGCAAGTTGCAGTTCATGGCAGTGATGAAGTAGCCGCAGACTAGATCGTCTCGGAATGAGTATACTTTTTTTCTTCATTCCTCAAACTAGTTTCGCTTCAGTCCTCTCTGATCGTCCCGTTTAGGAGGGGGAGGCCGCTGATATGTAGGGGGCCCGTGACGATTTGGTGCAGTCCTGAGCGGCAGAGCGGGAACAGGGGCTGGCTTGAGTGAGACAGTAGATGCTTCAGCTCTTGGAGCTCTCTTCACCGGAGCCTGCGAGGCTATTCAGGACTTTGAATTTGTCCACTGCAGAGAGTCCTCAATTCTCTGGGCAATATCCGAGAGATAGCGGAAGCCAGTGGTGCACTCCACTGGTATAAGCAGTGTTCGCAGCTCATCTCTAAGATTATCGATGCATATGGCTAGCATATCATCTTGAGGTATTGGCCTGTTCAAATAATAGGCCAGACCTTTCCATCTGGCGATGAAATATGAGACCCTCTCGTTCTCCCTCTGCTTGTAGTTCATGAGATCGTTGACCATTGTTTTAGGCAGCGTTGAGCTGAAGTGGAATAGGAACTGCTACGGGAGGTCCTCCCAGGTCTTTATCGACTGGGCTGGCAGACTCGTATACTAGACGAAAGTGGATCCTTGCAAGGTCTGTACGAAGCATCTGAGTTTCACTGCTTCTTGTTGTTCTGAAGTCCCCATCATAGGGTCGCAATAAGACACATAGTGCATCAAATGCTGCTCTGGATTGCCTGATCCATTGAAGATAGGGAATACAGGGCTCTCAAAATTGGGTGGAGGTGGTGTGTTGGTCACCCAATCTGGGTAGGGTTTCTTCTCCAGCTATATCGGAGCGCGTCGACCTTCCATCGCTTCCAATCGAGCTATTAGTGTCTCGATGGTATTGGTGAGTCCCTAGTTTACAACCTGTTGGGCCCGGTCCTGGGCAAGCGCAGCTTGAGGCATTGCCTGAGGATCCGGCTTGTCCAGCACCAAGGGTGAATATTCCGTTCGGGGTATCCTCGGAGGGTTCAGGCGTACTTGTTCTGGTTGCCTCCTAAGTGGTTGGAAATCCTGGTATTTGTCTAGATCCACATATAGGTAGCTGGACGGGCCAGGCGCCTCATTGGGAAAGAGCCCTGATCATGCTTCGTTTGACTGCGCAAGCCTTATCCATTGAGGTGCATTTTCTGGGAGTGCATGACGTGGCTCTTCTTGGAATGCACTTTCAATAAGGTGGTTCCTCTGAAGCAGATCGGCGTTAAGTCACCTCAATTCTTTCATCTCTTTTTCATGTCGAGAGAACCTCTCTTCGAGCGTGAGTGGCTCGTTTTTATCTAGAGAGGGGGACGGGTTAAGGGTAACCGTTCCTTTGTTCTTATCCTTGTAGAAAGCTCGCAGGGTAGGCAGAGGGAGGTTAGGTGAAGGGGCAGCCATATTTAAAGTGGCCCTCTAGTTCCAGGTGTGCACACCTGGGGGTTCATTGTGAGTCACAGCCTGACCGGAACCATCGTCTCCCTACCTGTCTGGATTTTCATTTTCTCCAGTGTCACCCGCGGGGTTAGCCTCTATGGCATTGACGAACACATATTGCAGAGTGGAGGGAACGTCATCTTCCAAATAGGAAGAGGATCTTCCGCATCTTCTTGCTGGCCTTACCTTTCATGTCCTGGGATTTCCCTCATACTTCTTGATGAAGGGTGACGTGGAGAGTTCTTTGATGCGACCTTACGGTGCGCCTTCCCCTCAGATGGGATGATGATTTATATGACGGGATAGGACGGGATCCTCCTCTTTTGATTGTCCTCCCTAGACGAGAGAATACCAAATCTCATGGGGGAGGTTGTTGTTGAGGGGGTAATAATTCCCCCAGCCCTGAGGGCTGGGGGTGGATCCGTTCCCTAGACATTGAGTCTCTTCCCAGTTTTATTGGTCTTACGGGGGCATTTGTTATTAAAAATGCCCCCAGCCCTGCAGGCTGGGGTTGACCCTAGATTACGGCGGTGGCTGCGCCTATCGCGACCTGCCTGATCTCGTGTTCCCCCATCCAAGGGTGAACCAGATCTATTGCCGAATTCACCTGTGGATCAGTCCCTTCTAGGGAGGTAGGCAGAGATCGTTGATTGGCCTCTCTTAGGCGAGAGTCCTACTGTATTCTCTAGGTGGCCTGATTCAAGAGTTTTTGAATGGCTCGTTCCCACCGGGCCTGATGCTTCTGGGACTTACTCGAGGCCCGACTCTGTTGGGTGTGTTGCCTTTCCGGAATAGGGGGTCCATCCCATTGCCGTCTCGATGTGACGACGTTGCAAGACTCCAAATCGAACGGGTTATTCTGGGTGGGGAGCGGATTGAAATTTAGGGCTCCATATTCCCCCAAACCCCTGATATGGACTCCCCCTGGAGCGTCGCCGATGAGGCAGCGCAGCTGGTGCAGTGCGCGGAGGCAAGCTGCCTCCATATTCCCTTTGGGCCTCTCGAGGCATTGTTGTCGCATTGAGGAAAGGGCCTCCAGGTTGATGTGATGCAGGAGGTCCCCTATAGTTTTGACGTGGTCTACATACCCGTCATAAGGCAGGAATCTTGTCTTCAGCCGGTGAAGGGTCATCCATATATTTTTGCGGATGTCGTGCATGCATTCTTCTGAAAACTCTCTGTGTATGTCGAACTGAGAGGTGGTCTTGGGCCAAAACATGACTGGTATATCATTCCTGGACAGTTGTTTCCTCAGGTGTAGCATATCAGCATACTCCTCGCCAGTGATTCCTCTACCTGGTCAGCCCAACTGAGGCGCTCACGGCTAGTGTGATCAGAGGCAGTGGGACCGGTAGGTGATGAATCATTATGTAAGCGATTCCGAGGTGGTTCAGAAGATGAACGCGGACCCGGACCGTATCATGATTGAAGAAGGGTGTCGTTAGCGACAAGCTGGGAGTCTGACATGCTCGATCCCGTCCTTCTGAGTGCCTCGGCATACAAGGGATTTTCGTCACTTGATTCGGCAAGAGGAGGACCTTACTGTCAATATAATGTGTAGTCGCAGGGAGGACCTTCGCAATGACGGTCGTAATGGAGAGGACTACCATTACTGATTGATGCCTAACTGCATAGAGGACTTTTGTAGTGCACACCCTAGGGAGGACCTCCAAGGAATGTTGCCGTAAGGGGAGAACATTCTGGTTTCATAGCATCGTTACGTGGAGGACCTTCACAATGGCGGTCGTAATGGTGAGTACTTCCATTAATGCTTGATGCCTCATTGCATAGATGACTTTTGCAGTGCACACCCTGGGGAGGACCTCTAAGGCATGGTGTAGCAAGGGGAGGACCTTCTGGCTGCGTAGCATTGTTACAGGGAGGACCTTCACAACAACTGCCAGTATGGTGAGGATGACCATCATGGCTTGACGTTTGACGCGCATCCTGGGGAGGACCTTCAGGACAAGCCGGGACAAGGGGAGGACCTTCTTGTCTCTTGGGGCCATTGCGGGGAGGACCTTCACAATGGAATCCATGGTGGTGAGGACTACCATCACAACTGCGGCAATGGAGAGGACTACCATCACTACTGCCACAGGGAGAATATCTGCAGGATACATCCTAGAGAGGTCCTCCAGATTGTACCGCAATGAGGGGAGAACCTTCTCGTTGCTCTACGTTTCTACGGGGAGGAGCTTCGTTATCAGGGTGGTGAGGACTACCACCGTGACTTGATGCCTGGCTGCATGGAGTTCGGTTGCAGCATAACCCCTGGGGAGGACCTTCAAGGCATGCCACGATAAGGGGAGTGCCTTCTTGTTGTGATGAGACATCACTACGGGGAGGGCCTCCGTAGTTGCGACTATGATAGTGAGAACTACCATCATAATCTATGGTCCCACTGCATGGAGATTGATTGTAGTGTATGCCCCGGGGAGGACATTCAGGGTGGACCGCAGCAAGTGGAGGACTTTCTTGCTGCTCGATCTTATAGTCACATGGAGGATTTTCGTTACTCACATCAAGAGAGAATCTCTCATGACCAATCATTATATGCCTGCGGGTGAGGCCCCCACAGGTTCTCTGGGGAGGACCTTTAGAGCTTCTGGTAGCGAAAATGCGGGGAGGACCTTCGCAACTGCTACTTCCACTCCCATAATATGGTAATGGGTGGTCAGGGTTTTGTGCCTTTGTGGAGTTTTTAGCGGCATTGGGAACCCCAGATTCCAGTAGAGTGGAGTCATAAACCCGCTCTTTATTTTCCAGCTGCCTTCGGCGCATTCGGGGCGCTCTTTTGCAGGCAGCGGGGACCGTCTGCTATTGAAAACTACCTTCACCTTTGGGTCCCTATCTAATTGGGTCTCGTGACGTTGCTGGGATATGCTGACGAACATCTTTCCTTTTAGCAGGGATATATGCCTTCTCTGGAGCATCCACCATGATGGACGGGTGTCCCCCAGTTGGAATGAGTGAAGATGCTCGATCTGGTTGCCCTTGCATCGTGGAATATAGTTGGAGACCCTCCTGGGCTGAATCAGGGATGCAGATCTGCTCCAAGGTAGCTATCTCATCTCTTAGATGAGTTGCCTCAATTGGGGAGATGGGTTCACAGGCCCGAGTCCTTGCTGTTGCCGCCGATGCAATTACATGCTGGCAAGTCTGCAAGATATGATCTGGGATCGATACCTACTCCTCCATCATTGCCAGGATATGTAGAGAGACATCTTTGGATGGAACGGGTATGAAGGCCCATTCTGGTGTCGGATTAGGAATATCCTGCTCTGGTCCTCCAGTGGTCAGTGGGTACTGACAATTCTCCTGTATCGGGGTAGGTGAACGAATCTGCCCCTATTCTGGGATACGCCGGTTTCTCTCTCTATTTTCTTCCACATCAGGGTGGCGGACTTTATTTGCATCCACATGGAGCTGGCCCTGCATATATTGATTTCCCACCTTATTGAGTCGGTGGCCTTTGTTGGCGGGGAGACTTTCCTGCCTATGATATGCTGCCACATCTGGTTGGCAGGCTTTATTGATCGCCACCATATCAGGATGGCGGTCATCTTAAGCAACTGCCAGGAGCTGGTCCTGCAGGTTTCGGGTTGCCACCATGTCGATCTGGTGGGCTTCATGACCCTGGGCAGGGAGAGGTTCCTACCAGGTAAGCGTCGTCCTGCATGAGCAACAAGCTTGATGGAGCTCGGCGGGGATGCGCTCCAGCTCATATCATGCTGCCATGTCTGGATGGCGGGCTCGGGAGGAGCGAATAGGTGTAGGTGCCTGCTCATGGTACGTCTCCATGGCCGAGCAGCGGAGCTCCTCTTCAGGGACCAGGGTGATAACCGGCCCCCGATTGTATGTCTATTGCCCTCGTCGGGCGGTCTGAGGGTCCGGATCTTGGGGAGCGTGGGCCTGAATCCTCCGGGAGACATCCTCCTCGACGTGAGGATGCTGGGTCGCGGTGTGACCACGATGACGTCTTTCAGAGGGGGCCTGAGAGCGGAACCCCTGTTCGACAGTGATGAAGTCCTCAACGTCAACCCCATATGCCTCCCTAAGATAAGGGAGGTAAGCATTGTCCCGTTCTGGGGATAGACTCCCGAAATGGTTGGAGACAACAATAGGGGCAGAATGGATCCGCCTTTGCGGTCGCTGCTCGGCAGGCGACCGGCGAGTCATGACGGATTGGAGGGCATGCATGGCTGCCTCCACCGTTGGGAGAGTACCGTTCGCGTGGTACTCTTGGATCAGCGCGTTCAAAACCCAGTGTTGAAGATGTTGGGTGGGTGATGGGTTCCTCTGTTGTTGAGGAAGTCTCCTCCTTGCGTTGTTGGAGGTGTGCACTTTTGAGTTCCTTTGCGATGCCATTAGATCGAAGAGAGTTCTGAATGTAGTTCCTGCAAAACATTTTAGCATATACAAGCATCAAATCCTGTCAAAGAAGCATCTCATAATCCCATGCGTAATTAATGACCTTTTTTGGCCCTCCTTTGGAGCATAATCCCACACTGGGTGAGATTAAGTTGAATCCATAATGTTTGGATAAAGATTCACGTTGGGTTCACCATTTGTTTTGTTTCGTTCTTGGTTTTCGGCCACGAAACGCCCAACAGCTCCGTATCCCATGATTGATGGACCAGCTTTCCAAAGGCAGGAGTTCGCCGGATGGTCTGACAAGCGACTCTTAAGAACTCACATTGGTCAAGAGGATGGGAATTCAGGCTCATCATACCCTTTGGGGGGGTAATTATTGCATGTTCCATGACTCTCTTATAGATTTAAAACGCATTCATATGTTTGCGAATCTTTGGTTTATACCCAAACATGGTATCCATGGATTTAACCTTGGTGGGAAACGGTCAATTGGACGTAGGGGTTCGAAATCATTTATGCCCGAGGTTTACCATCCCTCGTTGGATTAATGACCCCAAAGGGCTGTAACTCACTTGAGGCGGCACTAGGAGTGGCGCAGTGAACTGACGTAGAGATGGTCGGATCGACTGGCTATTGGGCTTAAACATCAGGGAGGCTTCCTACATACCCTGCTTAGGAATCAAGGATCAAAGTCCACGTAGTTCGGATAGGTGTTGTGGAACTGAGGTGAAGAGAGTCCAAGTGGTCCGATGGGTGGTGGGCTTGAACCTCATAGAGGCTTCCTACATACCCTATCTAGGAGGTAGGGATCAAAGTCCTCGTAGTTCACATAAACAGTTTAATGTCTTGCTGGATGGGGGCATACAGTTTAACATCATGTTGGATGAGGGTGGAACTCGACGTGAAGAAACGACCGAGTGGTGGGCTTGAACCTCATAGAGGCTTCCTATATATCATGCATTGACATGGATCAAAGTCCCCGTAGTTCACTTTGGCTTGGGGCTTACGCTCTGGGGCAGCCCAAAATGATGGTTTGGGGCTTACACTCTAAGGAGGCCCATAGGAGGATGTCATGGTCGATGCTTACTCTAAGCCCACATGAGTCATGATTGATGTGAGAAACAAGAGGCAGTAGGGACCAGAGGATCACCTCGCAAAAGGTGCGTCCGTGAGAAGCAGAGTGGGGCTTACGCATGAAGGCGGACCAGGGTGATGGATTGGGGCTTACACTCTGAGGAGGCCTAGAGGGTCGGGTCTTACTCTGAGATGGATGCCCGGGATGTCATCCTCATATCTGGACATGAGGGAATCCCAACCCATTTGTGGGTTGAGGAGTATAATGGGGGACAATGCCTATGCGCAAGTGCACAAGCGGGATAACGCCAAGGGCGTTGGAATCAGTCCAAACAAAGGGAGATAAGTGTGAATCACATGCCCGACATTCGAAACATAATGAGGGTGGCATGGTGATAGAGGATAATTGTTGACCATGTTTGAAACACAATATTCATATCACGTTATCCTGAAATGGGGACGATCAAATGAGGGTCGACTACTGACCGTGTTCGAAACACAGGACTTATCTCGAAGTGTTGTCTGAAGTCTTCTGGGGTGTTGGCCCAGGATGGTAGGCGAGCCAAGGTGGCATGAGGCCAGGCCTTTAGGGGGTCCCTTCAGACATAGAAGAGTATGAAGATCCAAATGAAGGACATGCAAAGTGTGGGATGGAGTGATGGAATGTTTGAATAGATTCCAACTCTCTTGAAGTTATGCCACCATAAACATGGAATGAGGCCTATTATTCTTGGAGAATAAAACATTTATTGTTTGAAGCAAGATACATCCTATGATTGGAACATAGTGTACACTATAGTTTAGATTCATGTAGAGAGGACTGTTTCCATACAGTTTAACGTCATGTGGTCAGGACGACTAGGTAGGAGATACGTAGCAATGGTTGGTGTGGGACTTACGCAAGGGCGGCCCTTTCTGGATGAACCTAGAAAAAGGATCTAGGAAATGGGGTATAGGAGATTCATGAGGAGAATCTCGACTCATGGAATTTATAGGATGGATGTTGGGGTGGCAAAAGGGTGAAATGGAAAATCCCGACAACCCATCCTGAAAAGCTCGCGGTGCGACTGTGCATTTTTCATGGGGGTCAGTGATGGTAGCGAAGGGACAGGCCTGGAGGGCCGGGACCGCAGCCCGGCAGTGACCCCGAGCAAGGGTGCAGGGGCGCAGCCCCCGCGTTATGGACCAGTGGGTGCATTGGTTTTCCCACATGGGTATAGCGGTGAAGGAGCTGTCCATGAGGTGTCGGCCGCGAGGGACCAGCCGCGGAGGAGCTTTCCACGAAGGACTAGCCGTCAGGGACTGGCCGCATGTGATTCACAGTTTAGTTCTCCACGATGGGTGACTGTGGAGGATCTGTCTGCGGAGGAGATGGAAGTACATAAAGGATGCTATCCACAAAGGATGATTTCTGCGGAGGAGGCTGTCCGTAAAGGAGGTTGTCTGCGGATGGTGTCTGCAAAGGGGTTGGCGCCTGTCCTACTTCGTGACCGTGGAGGTGTTCCACCTCCATTTCGCGAACGACACTGGTCCGCGGAAGAGATGGCTGTCCGTGAAGGAGATGGCCGCCCGCGAAGGAGATGGTCGTCTGCGAAGGAGATAGCCACTAAGGGCTGGCAGTAGAGGAGTTGTCCGCATGTGGTTCACGGACTAGTTTCTCCTCTACGCGGAATAGTTCATCCACAGATGATATGCGGTCCGCGGATGGCTTCAGAGCGATTTCTCTAGCGTCTCCCCATAGGTTTTCACCCGTCTTTTCTCCTTTTTTTATGGTGCCCCTCAATCACTATTTATAGAATCACGAGGAGGATAGGCACATGGCCTTTGTGGAATCCCATGAAGGAATTCCCACCTATGGATGATTCGGTCAACTGGGATATTTGATGAGTCGTGGTGGGGTTGATTCGCGGCGGCACGCCAATCCCTCTCAATTCTACAGACGACGGTGCTCCGCGACCGCATAGGACCTCCGCCTCTGTTTCGAGAATGACGGTGCACGCAGCGTGGGCCGGTTGGCGCGGTTCGCGGCGGTGGGTCGGCCTGGATTCATTGGTGGTCTTCCTAGTTCGCACCCGTGGAGGCTCCCTGCCCTCATTTTGCGAACGACAACATATGTGAAAGGGCGGTCTGCTGAATCGGCCGCATATTATTGCTGGGAGCCGGTGCGCGGACTGGTTCGGTCATTTTCCATGTTTTTGGGTAATTGGATTCCCCCCTTGCAGAATTTTCAGGACCCTATAAATACATAAAATTAAGATATTGAATTAACCTGTAGACATAAAACAATGTCCAAACATAATCTTATAGATTTGAAAGATAGTTCAATGGATAAAATTATTGATTTGAAAAGCAAGTGCATGCAAAAAATCAAGAACATGAAATATAGGTTCATCCATAGAATTTTGAAAATGAAATAATTTTCACACATAACACATTCAACTCATGATTTAATCAGGTTTAACTAATGTATTGGAGGTATTTAGCGTACCCAACCACCACATAATCATAATCCATTCATAGAAATTCAACAAGATTATAAATCATAACATTATAACATAACCATTGGAAAATAAATAGATTTTTCAAAAATATAATAATTGTAATAAAGAACATACCTAAAAAAATAATGATATAATTGAATAATATAAATAGAAAATAACAAGTAATAACACTAGTTTAATAATTTTTTCATGTTATCACTAGAAAAGTAATTGAGAAAAATATCCTTTTAAATTTAAAATAACTATTTTAAAACCTAAGTATTTAATAAATATTGAAGAAAATTTTATTTTTGAAAATATAATTGTAAATTATTAATGGAATATTCAAATCATTGATCAGTTATGGTGGCTGTAAATTTCATTTAGGCTGTATATATTAAAATAAAAAACTCCTTTCACATTTTTGTAGTAAAAGTAAAAAAGTACCTCATTCGGAAAAAGATATGAATATTACATTAAAGAAATTTTGAAAAAAATAAAAAATGGGTAAAAATTAATTTAAAAAATATTATGAGAATATTAAACATGTTATTCAATTTTTTTAAAAAAAAACATAGATATGGAAGAAAATGGTTTTTCAACTGAATAGAGAAATCACATCGATCTTACATAAAAATATATTTTCTGTATATTGAGTACATAAGGTGAAGAAAATGAATGGATAAATTTATTATAAATAAATATCAATAGTAAAATAATTTTATGATATTATATATATAAATTTCATAATAATTCATCTTTTGAAATATAATCATAAATAATCTTGTTAAATAGTGAGATTGAAACATAAAACCCTATACTGCTTTGGTACGATTTTAATTGTAATCCCAGTATCTAAAATAACCTAATATGGATATATAAATATCCATAAATTTCATAATAAGAATCATAAAATAAATTCACGGGAATTATATATACCACAAAAAATAACCAAGTGGTGAATATGGCATGTGCCTCACCGAAATTAAAATGTGATAGAAATCCCTTTCGTCAAGTTCTACTTGTTTTTAAAGAACAATAACCTATTTTATAAAAAATAAGTATTAAAATTAATTAGAAAATATAATAATATAAATACATATAATATCATATATGATCCCTTTAAAACATTTCAACACCCATTTGTTAATAATTCCTTTTTAAAATCATCAGTTTTCGGTGTGAAGTGTTTTTTCTTAAGAATTTCAGTTTAGTATTTTCATTCAATGTTCTTTGATCATGGTTATATCATCTCCAAATTTTTAATCATGATATAAATATCATATATATCTATTTTATATTTATTTTTAATAATTAATAAATTATATATATTGGAAAATGAGTTACACCTTTTGTGGAGATGGTAGCCCATATGTATGCATGAACACTTTGTTCATTTTTCGATTGGAGGAAAACAATAAAAGTAAATAAGAAACAAAAATTTTAAAAATCATTATTATAAAATATAATTCATATATATTTATTAGATTATTCCTTATTACAATATGATTAAAGTGGAAGTGAAAAACCCATCGCTTTATGTATGAGGTGGTCCACCCTAACGCATAAGCGGATTTATTATTTTAAAAAAAATTGAAATTTAAGATGGTAAGTCTAATATTATAATTATATTAATATTATTTTTTATAATTTATCATATATAAAAATTTATCCCATTAAAATTAAAATCCATGATGTATGGTTATATAAAATGAATTACATCACTACATCGAGATAATAAGGTGTATGTACGAACAAACAATAATTTCACTTCCTATTTGATGGGATATAAGGTGTATAATTGTGGATCATCATACAAATAAAATTTTATTATATATAGAACTCATAATCTATTATTCAATGATAAATACCATAGATTTATGGTATTTAATAAAGAATTATAAAATAATGTTATCGGTTAAAGAGATTAGCTCTTCTTTGAAAAAAATTTGATCTCCTCTTAAGTGCCCTAGGGTTAGTCTTTTAAAGGTCCAAGAGCTAAATAATATGAATAAAAATTTTAATACGGGATTATTTTGGTGATGTTGAAGCTATATGGCTCAATCTCACGTGTATAAGAGAAATATGGGGCGCCCTTTTATAATTGAGGTTAGGGGCACTTTGGGGATTTCCTAAAATGTTAATTAATAATAATTTCATTATAAAAAAAGATTCTATATGGAATTATATTCAAAGATAAACTATGATATTGTTTTAATCCCATAAAACAATAGTATTTTGAGAGGTTTAAGATTCATTTTAAGCCATATTTTTTGTTTAACCCCTTAGTTAACCCATTGTATCCATTACCACATTTACCACATTTTCACACCAAAATTGATATAATTTTAGTTATAAGTAAAAAATTTAACATTAAATGGAAACATTAATAAATATTTGACAATTTATTATCTTAATATTTTCCATTAATGTTTTTATAATTTTTAAATATTATATTAAAATATCATTTTGGAAAAATATTGTTATTGTCACTTCTGAAACTATTCAACTAATTTAAATTAAACGACATAGAAGAAAATTTTAAATTCCAATATAATCTTTTAAAAATAAAAAAATGAGATTTTTTATAAAATTAATTTATTTCAATATTTGACACAAATTACATTACTTTTAATAATTTTAAAATCATTTATTTCATTTTTATATTTATTCAAGAAATACTCTGTTGGAATTTTATATGAAGTTAAAGAAATTACATAATCAATTAAAATATAAATAGAATACGATATTTTAAATAATTTCATTATGATCAAAATAGGTAATTATATTCATTCATAACTTTATTTTTCCATAATGTGGTCACAAAAGAGATATTAAAAACTATGGTAATGATTTTTTATAACTTTCTTTCATTAAATACTATATAGTTCATTTTCATGGAATTGTGTCAATTAAAAAATCATGTCTACGGTGATAGTAGTAAAATTAATTTCATCCAATAATAATTATTAAGAATACATATGTCCAAATCGATTAGTTTTAACCAAGATTCACATGATTTACCTCTTTATTGAGGTGATAAAATTTATCATGGTTACTATTCATATTTACCAAAAACAAAAGTGTCCCATTTAAATAATTTGAACCTTTTTATACATATTATTGATTTCATTTTTAGAAATTTAATTTCTATAATTTTAGTAAGTTAATACAAAAAATTAATGAGATAAACAACAAAAAAACATTTTTAAAACAATATATAAATCTAAATATGGAACATGGTTTCTTCTTATCTCATGCAAAAAAAATTATTTAATGAAAACAAATTAGTATAGAATATATAAAATATAAATTTCATTAAAATAATTCACCAATAATGATAAATTTAATTTATTATAAAAAATATAATGCACACATAAATGTATTTTTCAGAAAAAAAACATTTTTTTTATTTTTCAATTGATATTTAATTGATAACCTATAAAATAATTATATATATATAACCATTAATTTTGTAATTATTTATTCTTATTCATATGAAATAACAAAATGGATATGTTTAAATTATCACAAAATAATTATTTTTAAGTATATCATGGTTCGTTTAAAATTGGTGTTACATGAAATAAAAGTAATAAAAGAAATAAAATTATATAAATTGAAATTTATAATAAAATAAAATAGTGTTAAATTATCCACAATTAAATAAATTTAATTCTCGCAATTTGAACTCTTATTCTGAAATCATGGTTTTGATATATGTAAATTCTATAAATTAAAAACACAAACTGTGAAGGTCAATAGAACAACCTCTTGAAAATAGGGAAAGGGAAATGATAAGGATATCTAGAATAATACAAATCATGGTTTAAAGATAGGTCAAAATTTGTGGTAAGTTAAAATATTTTCATATATGAAGAAATATCTATGTAACAATTTATAGTGACAAAGAACATTGATTACAGGAAGGAGAATGATCATGGAAAACGTAATGATCACAGAAACATAAATCATAATGCTCAGAAAAAAGACCACCAATTAATAAGAATAAAAGGTAATAGGAAAATATTTTCAAAATATCTATTTATCTATAGGTTAAGAAATTATTTTTCATCTATAACAAGAAAATAATGGAATGTACTTACCAAAAAATTTGAATTTCTTCCTCTAATAAATTTCCACTAGATTATCATAATTTGTTTCAAATAATGAATTTTCAAGATGACTTATTAATTATTTAAGAGTTGAAATTAATTTTTTACAAATCATAGGATTTGTATGTTGTCACTTCTATAAAAAAATATTTACCAAAACCAAAAATTCAGGTTTAGGGTTTCCAATATATAAAAATCAAATATGATAGTTTCTCAAACCTCAACACTAATTTTTTTATAATAATCTATTACATATATAGTTAACCATAAGGTTCAGAAAATTATTTCTATCCAATATATAAAATGAAATATTTTATTGACATGATAGCATGTCCTTATAGGATAAACATAGACATTATCTTGAAATAATTTTAATCACTCCAAAATTCTCTTATATAAATGATTTTACCCAAATGATTTATCAAAACAAGGTTATAATAAGATCATATATACTTTAAAAATGATAATTAACTCTTAAATCCTTAAATAAACTCCCATATCAACCCAAATAAATTCCATTGGGTTCATGCTTAGTCAAATAGATAATCATATGTTGATTTCATAATTTCAAATATTATTTTCATATTTCAAAAATTTATATGTAATATATGTACAGAGATCTATTCAACGTTCATAAATACAAATAATTTCAAAATTTGAAAAGGTTTTCATAGGTATTCTTCATACAATATTAAATATGAAATTCCCAAATCTAGTTTAGAGGATAAATATTCAATAAATATCAAGATTCACATCATTTTTTTTATTTAAAAGGATTTCGAATTTTTTTATCATTTTAGGTTTTTGTGGAATATTATCCTCATTATCCCTTAGATTATGGAATTTATTTTCATAATTTACAATATAATTTCATATAAAACATTAATGATTTATAGGTTTATTATTTTTAGTTGTCTCTCCATTTATTTCATTTACATGCATCCTCACATCACTTTGACAATCTTTAACTCATTGGCCATGCTAGCCGCACTTGAAAAATTTTATTATTCCTTTCATGAATTCACCAGAGTTTTACTAACCACATTTTTCACATATAATATTTTAACATTTTTTCATTCCTTGGGGTTACATACCACCGATGATTCTCTAAAAATCCATATTTTTTTTACAGTAATAAAACCATGACATTTTCTTGAATCCATTTATGATTTTGTTACTCATCAAATTATTTCTTTATAACTTCCAACGCCCTTATAGATAATGCATTAGTAAGACCTTTTTTCATGAAATTAAAGAATCAATAAATTAATATTTCATGGATTATGGTAAAACCATATGCATAAATTTCAAGTATTATAGAATTTTAATTATAGGAACCAATGGATTAGTCACCCATTTTCTTAAGCTCAAGAAATTCCTTCTCTATTTTTAAACATAAAATTTGACAGATATAATTAGTGAAACATTTCCTATTAATTTATCACATTCCATGGAGTCAATTCTATCCTCTTGACTCATATAATGAATAAGATTATACTATTGACCTACTTAACCTTATAAGATATAAACGAATAGGAAGTGTTTTTTATGGTATGAAAACTGAATAATAGAAAATATATCTTTCAACTCATTAATCCATTTACCAAAAAACATTATATATGAATTTCTATTGAATGATGGTAGATATTTATGTATTAAAATTAATGGAATATTTATCCCTCTATGGTAAATTTAGAAGTTAAACACTACCCATGCCACTACTTAAATCTTGTGGGAGTTGAGTAATAATAGTCACAAAATATTTCATTATAGATTATAAAACATTAGATCACTCAAGTGGATGTTCATTGAATTGTTCATCACATTAATTGTCACACGATTCTTTTAGGTTCCAACAATTGAATAAAACTGAAAGTATATTATATGAATCATGTTTTAGAAATTAGATTAAATAACCACATATTGATTAAAATAATTCTTGGGATTCCCCAAATTATGGAACATAGGACTTTGAATCATGATATATTAAAATCTATCATAATTGATCTGGATGAAAATATGAATTAACCAAATCCTATCAACCAATACTATCGAACTAGGTTCACATAAAAGTAATATTCATCATGAACCATAACTATGGGTGAGATATACTCAACCAACCCCTTTTGGGGTTATTACCCCAAGATAAATCTATTCTAAAATAACATCCACTTGTATTATCCAGAAATTGTCTTTTTATATGAAAATAACATAATTTATTTTTTTCAAAAACTATAGGATTTTATATATACTTAAACCTATCCCAAGGGTTTTCACAAATAGTTTTAATCCCAATAAACAAGGATTAACTATAAATTTTCTTATGACGCCATCTTTAGTGGCCAATAATTTTCATACATAGATGTTAAATATTTTTTTATTAATATTCATTAGATAACATAATGATAAATTCCATATTAATATAGTTCAAGTGCCTTTAGTAACTGGGATACATTAATAACTAGTGAAAAAGTGAACCACATCATTTCCCATTAAGTTATTCATAACTATCTCCCTTTATAGACATATCACACATAATTTATTTCTCCATATCTTAGGGAAAAGGAAATAGAATAAAGTGTTAGTTTAGATGCTCATCAAAGGTAAACCTGCATGATATCAATGATATCATAGAAATAACTTCATCATAAGGGTTTGATAACATGATATTAACATTTTAACACCATACATTGTTTTCATTAATAAAAATTTTGATTCATGGAATAAATACTAGATGTCTATAAGACATGAATAAATAAGGAATAAAATAACAGACGGCGTGGGGGCATAAAATTGGAATCATATATTATTTTTTGGAATACAAAAAGCTAATAACTTTATGGACATTTATAAATAAAAATAGTTTCAATCATTGAGTCAAGGACATGAAATAGGGTCCTCTTATAATCTTATGGAATTGAAACTATGTACACACATAGTCCTATAGACATAAAATTTAGTTCTATGAATAAAATTATTGAAATTAAAACCATGTCAACATATAAACTTATATACATGAATGACAGATCCATGAATAATGTTTTGACCATGAAACAAGGTTCAAACCTCACATATTTAACTCACTATTTATCCATATTTAATAAATGTATTCTAGAGATAATAGACTAAACCATCATGAAATAAATATTTATCCATGTTAATTCCACAAGAGCATGAATCAGGAAATTATAACATAACCCATGAAAAATAAACTTGATTTGTAAAAACATCATCATCATAATCATAATCCACCTAGAGAAAGAGTAAGGAATTTATCATTGGATCATATCCCCAGTTGATAATAAGTAACATCAATTGTTTTTATCGTAAAATGAAAATATATTTAAAGGATAACTAGAATGTTTGTTACTAAAAATATCCTTTTCACTTTGACATAACCATTTTAAAACATAAAATTATCCCAAATATTAATGATAATATTTTCTTTAAAAATAACCATGGAAACTTTTCATTAATGCTTCAAATATTTGATCAGTGATTGTGGAGGGAAATATCATTGATTTCATATATTTTAAAATATGACATTCCTTTATCACGTTGTAGAAATATTCAAAATGTACCTCATTCAATAAATGTTAAGAACATTAATTTTAATAAATTTTGAAAAATGTAAACCTTGGGTAAAGATTAAATAAAAAAATAATACGATAATAGTAGAAAACTTATTTAAAACATTTATTTAAATCATGGATATGAATGAATCTTTTTTTTTTTTGATAGATGAGAGAAATAATATCAATTTTCCTTAAAACTTATTTTAGATATCTTCAGTAATTAATGTGTTGAAAATGAAAGGAAGACATGTATTCTCCAAAAATAACCATATTAGATGAAAATTAATTAGTTTCTTAAAAGTTATATCATAATAATTCATGACCAGAAATTTCATCACAATTACTCCTTATAAACGATGATAGTATAAAAAAATGATAATTTACCAATTTGGTAACATTGGAATCGCAAGCCCCATTTAATAAAAATCCTAATATGTTTATGTAAATCCACATAAAATTAATATGAATTATTATAATGTAAATTTATGTGTAGTATATACACCACATAAAAGAAACACGTCATGAATATGCCATGCATCTCATAAAAATAAAACTGATATGAAAATCCATTACATTAAGTTCTGCGTGATTCAAAAGAACTCTAACCTAATTTATAATAAATATAAATTTTTTAAACATCCATAAAATAATA
Source organism: Viscum album (assembly GCA_963277665.1). Classification (NCBI taxonomy): domain Eukaryota; kingdom Viridiplantae; phylum Streptophyta; class Magnoliopsida; order Santalales; family Viscaceae; genus Viscum; species Viscum album. The sequence continues at coordinate 33,478,346 of OY728119.1, read as the reverse complement.
ATTTATATGTTTATAATATCATATATTATCCTATTATTATATTTAAACACCCCTTTATTAATAATTATTTATTAAAATTGTTTTTTCCTTGTGTTAAGTGTTTTGTTTTTCATGAGAATTTTGGTTTGGTATTTTTTGGTAATTGTATATTTATCACAGTTCTATCATATAAATAATTTTAATCATGATATAAATATAAAATATATTTATTATATAGATATTTATTTTCATTCATAAAATACAGAGATGATAAACATTAATGAAACTGTTCATAGGGATGATAGATAGTATGTATGCAAGAATGTTATTTTTTCTTTTAGACAGGTTGAATGAATAATTATAACAAATAAATCACCTTTATATAAATATTAATTAATCATGTATTCCTCTTATATTAATTTAAACTCTAATTATTTTTATCCATGTAAAATGTATATGAAAATAAAATCATATTGCTTCATGGAGGTGGCAGCCACACGTACACACACGCGACATTATAGTTTTCTAATAGATGGGAATGTAAGAAATTAAATTTGAAATTATAATTTAAAAATTATTATTATATTATAAATTTTATATATTAAAATTTTAACCCATTATATTAACCATCCATGAAATATTGTGGAGGGAAATTAACTATATCGCTATGTGTGGGCGGTATGTCATATGTACGCAAAACAAAAAATTTTACTGTCTATTACATAGGAAAGGGACTAAATAATGGTAATTTAATAATCACCATAAAATTAAAATATATTTATTATAATTAATTTATTAATTTAGGAAAAATATCATATATTTATAAGAGGTAATTATGAATTTAAAAAATATGTGATCAGTTTAGGTGATTACCTCTACATTAAAAGAACTCATTTAGATCACCTCTTAAAGTCCTTATGGTTAATTTATGGGAATTTTGATAACCAATATAATTTGAACAATTAATTTTATAAGGTATTTTTATAGGTTATGGTCAATATATATGTCCTAATATGTGGTAAATAATATACAGGATGTGTTTCCATTTATTGTTTAGTGGATGGACTCTATTTGGATATCTGCAAATATTAACATATGAAAAATTAATTATAATAAAAAATGATTACAAATATATATATATATAAGGTAAAATTTAGTTTTCATCCTGTAATACAAACAAATATTTATAGGTTTAAGTGGAGTTGTAAACCATATATTTTTGTTTAATCCATTAGCTAATGCATTTTAATGTTAACTACAGTGACAATATTTTCTCATAAAAAGGGTTATAATCATACTTCTATATTCTGTATTGAATCTTAAATAGTCAGAGGTTTAAATTTATTATTGTATCTTATATTAATAATCCTCTTGTAATATTTTCTCAATATTTATATAATTTAATAATGTTGTATTCTGTTAAAATATAATTCATGAAAATTATGACACAAATAATTTAATTTCACTTGAAAGACATGAATAGAAATTTATAATTAAAACAAATTCCTTTCAAACATCCTTAATATTCTATATTTATCTATTTTTTTGAACACTACAACATACTCAAATTATATTACTTTTATTATTTTTAACATAATCTATTTCAGTTTTCTATTAATTGATGAAATATTGCATCACCATTGCATAAGGAATTAAGGTAAATATATAATTAATAAAAATTTAAAAAATTTCTACCATGAAAATAATTTCATTATTCTCATATTATTTATTTATATAGTTTATAACGTAATTTTTTTCCATATGTGAAAACATAAGATATTTAAAAAACAAAGAGACTGACATTGTGTAACTTTAATTTCTTTAAATATCTTATTGGTTATTTTCATTGAAATATTCACATTAGTATTGAATCATATGGCCATATCACATAGTTTTGTCCTGGATTATCCTGATTTACTCTTTACTGAGGTAATAAATTTTACCATGATTAATATTCATATTGAATAAAAATAATGGATGTATATTTACCAAATTATAATCTGATGAAAAAACATATGTAATACATATTTGAAATTAAAATTTATATAAGTAGTATAAATAAGTATTTATATTACTACATAAAATATGATGAAATTCATTTTTTAGAAAAAAAAAAGAACTTTTATGTATAAAACTCAGTTTATTTTTATACCATGGATAAAAAATATTAAATGAATGATAAATTATTTGATTGAATATATAGTATATAAATATCATTATAATATTTCTATAATATTTATTAATTTAATTTATTATGATAAAATACATTGCAAACATACGAACTATTTTTCTAAGAAAAAATAATTTTCTTTCAAATAATTTATTTTTGATAACTAATTAATCAATTTTATACGTATGTATCCATCATTTTTTAAATATTTAGTTATTTTTATTAAAAAATGACAATAAAATGTAAAGGATATAACTATTACATAATTATATTTTAATAGTATATCATGGCTTCATTTATACTAGGGGTTGTGTGTATCACCAGCTATCAAAGAAAAAAATTGTTTAAAGATAAATATATTTTAAAATCTATGTGTGTTAAAATGTATGACTTTACAAAATTAAATGTGATATAATTTAGTGTATAATTACATTTAATAACTATCTACTTTTACCTCATAAATCTATTCTTCGTATCTCTTATAAAACCCTTTGTAATTAGCACCTGAATCTATTAATGTTATTCTTAACAAATAATCAAAACCACCAATACTTTTTCAAAATCATTTAAAGGGATAGGTAAAAGTTCTTATTTTTAGGATATATGTATGATTCAACCATTCGTGTAGTATGAATTATTGTAGAAATAAAGTAATAATAAATAGGGAGGCTATTATAATAAATATATGATTTTTTTACAACTATTTCATCCAATAACTTATGTGTTTTACACATGGAGATATAACATGACCCTCATCCAGTTGCTTTAATGATGGAATTTATTTTCTGAAAGTTAAATTCATATTCATTTCATGTCACATCCTAATGTGACCATCTGATAAAATACTCCAATTATCCTCTTAGAGAATAACATTTTTGAAGCAAACTAGTTTGAATCGTGGTGAAACATATGAATCAAATTCCATAAGATCAAACCATAAGTCTATATAAAAATCCTTAACATCATATCATCAATTTTCATAATGTTATATTATGATGTCTACTTAGAATAAATTCTACAATTAACATCATTATGAATTATAAAATTACTTAATCAAACATTATTGTTGACGTTAATGTTAATATTTACATTTTTATACAATATATCAAAAATTATTTTAGAATAATGTGAAATTCGAACTACTATGGTAAATAAATATAACAATTAACATTTATCTTTGCTATTATTTTATAAAACTTATTGGAAATAAAGTGAATTACACATTCCAAATAACCTAGAATATCTGTGATATTCACATTATTATGGTAACTAAATATAACTATTTACCTTTTTTTCCATGTCATAAAACATCATTTAATATAACATATATAATTCAAATTCTCTTGATAACTAAATAGTAATTATTAAATTTATTTAAAATTACATATCTTAAAAATTATAAGACATTAATTGAAGAATATTAGACTAGTATAATATTTTATATTTTTAATTTGAGCATATCTATGTTCAAAAATTCTCCCACTAGCTATATAAACACTATATTCTCTTCAGAATATCTTTCTAAGACCTAAAAAAACAATATTGGGTTTTAAGAAATAACACATATTTTCTTAGTGTGAGTATGACACAAATAAAATATTGTTTCCATATATCATATTGAATTCAATGTATTCATAGTATTTTCTAGAAAAAAAATATTTTATTTAGTAAAATATAGTACTATGGGTGAAAAAAAAATTCCTTTATATTTTATCAAATATCTGGATAAACACTTTATCCTTTAAAAATAAATTTTATCTATATGTTATTCTAAAAACATGTTATTGTACTCAATGATGAATAAAATCATTCTTTATAGTTAATCATATTAGGTTATTCATAACAAATCTTTGATAACACCTCTTATTATAAAATAGAAGTGAGATAAATATACACATCCACCACATAGATTTATCCAATCTTAATGGACATCTTTATATAAAATTTATACTACAGTAACTTTTTACATCATCCAATTAATTCATACTATAATCTCTTTAAATTATTCCTTAAATTTTGAACAAATTTATATTAAAAATACTTTTCGAATATACACATGGTTTCACATACCCTTAAAATTAAAAGAATCCATTTTGTTTAACCTTAATAACAAACATGGGAATTCTATGGATTTACTGAAACCCTTCAGGTATTCTATACAATCCCATCATATGGAATCATTACCCATTCTGGATAATACCCGTAGGTTTCAAAAAATCAAAAATGGATCCCTGAAGAGATATTATTGTCCTTAAAATCATTTCCTACTCTATTTTGGAATTCATAACTCTCTTTAGTGTCTATTCAATATCATAAAATATAAATCACATTCCCAGTACAATCAATCACAACACTTTAATAATATCTAGTAAAATTCTATTGAATTCATCCATCTTTAAAAACAATTTAAATTTATGAAAATAGTATAAATTCATTAACAAAAATGGGTAATATTGGAATTATTATATATCTCCAGATATATTTAATAACATTTAATATCATTTATATACCCAATCATATTGAGTGTTTGAGTCTATAATTCCTTAGGCCAATTTTTATCTACTTCCATGGAAACCTTAAACTAATAATTCAATACTTCCAAATTCATCTTTATTTATTTAATTGAACCAAAAAAAATTGGATACTCAGAAAGAAACTATTCAGACACATAAAATATTTCTATTTCTAAAAAATAAATATTAAGATACATGTTTTAAGATTTTATTACTTTTTTTCACATTTAAAGGATTAATTTAATGTTTAGATTTACGATGATGTATTTATCTACAAACAACTTTTTATTATATGAAAATAAAATCTTATATCTTTTTATCAATTGATTTTAATGAATATTCTACCATTAAAATTGATGGCCATGTAAATTATATCCATTTAGTGAGTCAATATCCATATTTTACAATTAAATGAGATGGATTTATAATTTATTTCACCAAATTGTTATTTTGGTAGAGAGTCATGCTAATCCTGAATGTTATGAATCCTAGATAGTTGAGTAGATAAACATTTATCTAAATATATCTTATGGACATACTCAACTATATAAGTCAAATAACCTAATCCTATTAAAATATCTTAACTAATTTAACCCAAATAAAACAAAAATAATAGTATAAAAATGTTCAATCAAGGTGAACCGAGAATTGGATTGACATACATGATAGGATAATTCAGAGTTACTGATAACTTTTTTTCCTTACATAAGATAATCCAGTGCCACCCAACTTTGACATGACCTTCCAAATTGGATGATCAAGGCCTTAAAAAGAACAACATTATAAGTACACTCAAACTTAGTATTTTAGGTGTTTTATTTTCATAGTCTCGCTAATTTAATATATATTAAATTCATATAAAATGTTAGACTATTACAACTTAAGAAATCATTATGTTCTATTGATTTATCCCTTTTTTCATTCATATAAAATTTTACTTTTGGAATCCTTATTACATCCACAAAATTAAATTTTTTTAAACCATAACAATGTATTACTTTTACACACCCCACAAGTTTGTGTTAGTCACCCCAAAATTGAAACTAATTGTGTTTATACATATTCTATATCAATCACATGATTAAGATACCTGAACTTCTCATGTATATGTATATAGTATTATGATACTAATAATCCCCACATGAGTAATCCCACAGTAATATATAACCCAATCCATTCACCTTTCTAAAATATTCATAATCCTCTAGACTAGTATGTGATCTATATCCATGTTTCAAATTAATCTGATTTATCTATTTATTACATCAAAATATTATATGGATTATTTTTTAAGTTAAATGATGTGACAATGTGAGGTTTCGAGGCCTAGTGAGAAAATAATTAAAAATTTAAAAATAATCAAGATATTAATATCAAGAACACACAAGTTTCCAGAAAAACGTGAAATAACTCTTAAATATATGCTCAGAGCAGAAATTTGAGGCTACAATTGAGTTCAGAGCATGGGTTTTACTCTAGGTACGACATAATCTATATTTCCATCGGGCAATGGACAGAATATCCTTCATGGTAGAATAATTATATACATTTAAATACATTAATTTAATTATTTTATTAAATGAATATACCTAATGATTCTTTATAAATTTTATTTTATTCACAATTCATAGGGTTATATACATAATCGTGAAGATAGAGTGGAGTCATTAGATAAGAACATTGGAGGATATCATGGACAAAGATATCATATCGGATTGAGATCAATGATCACTGCACCATAGGTGTCCATGGATCTCACCAAAAAAAACATATGACTTTTTTTCCTCAAATTTAAATCTAAACTCAAATTATGATGTTTAATTTTTTTTATTTCAATATTGATCATTATCCTGGTCGAATGTATATCCATTCCATTATAAAATTGACTCATTTATCACAATTTATTTTATTTATGTTTGATCTACTATTCTTTGATTATTTCCCACTTTGAATGTCTAATTATTATATAATGAAATAAGGAAGAAGAAATGGTTGAGTCTCATTCATAATAATGTATGGTTCATGGATTTCTCCCCCATGTATTTGCACAATCATTAGGAGAACATACATTTGTACATTATTTAATGAAATACCTATTATTTGATTATTCTATGACATTTATTATGTAAAACTGATCAATATCAATGGTGTGGTTTGTGTTCAAGGGTGTAATCAAGGTGTAATAATGACAATGTGTGATCGTAGGTGGATCTGAATGGATTAATGGTTTAGGTTCATCTCAATTTGATAGTGAAACTGTGATTAACACATGGGGATGATTATTTATCCATTATAAATGTTGTATCAAAGCTATGATAGACAATGTGGGTTATCCAACCCTAAAATATTTAATATTATGAGTCTTATGGTAGTGTCTTCTTGGATGATGATCTAGAGAAAAACTAGAAGGATCTCAAAAATCAAGGGTTACAAAGTGTGTAATCTGAAATTACATGCCATGTGGGACCCCCTTTATAGTGCTATAGTTTCCATGAAGAATAAAGTATCACACATTGTGTGACACATGTCTCATTCCGTATAAACCATGATGGTGGCATGGTGTGTTCCATTGACGGTACATAGACGCGGGCGGACCAGAGTACCCAGATAGTACTATTGTGCATGAGAAAATCCAAGTACTCAAAGATATCTAGAAATCAGGGGAAGGGTTTTATAAATCTTGTACATTCCGTTTATATTTAGATACAATCCGTTTACTTAAAGGATTTCATTTCATGAGTGATAATACTAGACAAGAACACCATGGGTTGGATGGACACACTGTGAACCCACTCTGATTGTGTCATGATCGCATTGTTTCTTTAGTATTAAAATTAGTATTAGTTGAGTGTGTTCCCTTGGTCCATCAACTCAAGGGTAAATTTTGACATTACATACACATCTATGGATTATGATACTCTATATAGTATGTGTTTCCTGAAGATTTTGTGGTGTCCCTCTATGAGATGATACTATGGTCCTAAATCATTTATTCTTGTACCCTAGGTGGGGTTTATGGAATTGGTGTGAATTCCTTGGGTAAGGATTTGATCCCCCATCTAGTAGGTTATATTAGTAGGGCACTGGGTATCATTGTTATAGGATTCACTACATGTTAGGTTGATACCAATTTGGTTTGTGGTGTCCCCTTGCAACCCTGAGTGTGATCCCTTATATAAGTATACATGTATTCATAGACCAATGAGTTTTCTGTATCGGGGCCAAATGATCATGACCTCTTGGATGAGTGTCTCTAATGATAACATGGCTTGCAGGGTCGGTTATATTTCAATGATCATTTATGGGAAGCATCGGTGACATTTTTATGGATGCTAGTCTGGCTGTGATAGCCTAGAGAAGTGGTTCCCTTCATGATTATAAATGTGTGTTTGTTAATGATTTTATTTCTATATAATTTTTATGATCTAACTATTATTTAATATATGTATTTTTTATTTTATAGATATCCTACTAGGTATTTTTATACACACCCCTTCATGGTATCTGCCTGCACAAGTAATGTAATAAGTAAATTATTTCCCATTGGATGGTGTCCTAGGATGATAGTGAGTAGGTGGAGCATAGATTGATCTAGACATACCGAGGTGTTTTCTGGGTGGTTTTATTTGACATTAGTTCCAACATTTTAATGTGGTTCAACACTCTAAAGTTTTTGGTTTGGAATTAAATTTGGTTCACTTTATCTATTTTAGTACTTTGATTATGGGATTATAGATATATAAAGGAAATGGTGGTAGTATTTTTAAATTTCATCATTGTATGGTCTTGGAGATGTGTGTGTGTACTTGTAAATTAGGATAATTCATCCCATGTGTGTGATATTCCTACTTTGTATTTGTTTCTAATTCCTATCCTATTGGAGGTTGGCTTGGGGTATGCATGATTTAGGCCCCACTGTGCAGGTTCATAATAGGGAGGGATTAAAGGATTCAGTTCTACCTTAGGAATATAGTTTCTAAAATGGGTTTGGGTTTTATTGAATTTTATTATGTGATTTGGGTTTTTATTTTAGATAAGGGACTCCAATTTTTGTGCATCATCGGACGTACCAAAAAAATAAGATTCTGAACACCTACCTTTCGAATTGGTACGTGTAAACATTGGTCATAGGGAAAACATTTTTACATACATGATATAGTAATGGGTTGTGTTTTCTATGTATTTCTTTATTCATCTATCATGATATACTCTTTGACCATGATACTTTTGAATTTTTAGGATGCCTCAAGAAGAGAGTATTTTATGATTCAACTCTGTGATCATGAGGATGATCCTCTAACTGATGAGGCTTTACTATAGGGTTATGTATTGATGATGGTACCTCTAGGTGGTTTTCTAGCTATACCACCCCATATTGAGTGGTAGTTAGCACTCATATTATTGGATGAGGATGCATGAAAGATGGTAGAACAACATTAGTTTTTTAGGCAGTAACCTCTAAGGTTTTAGGGTGATCCATACCCCTAGATTGATTGGACTATATTGAGGTAGTCACTCTATTTTTCTTCCTTGTTATAATTCATGCATATCATATGAAAGTCCTAACGATGAGACTTCAATAAGGATTCATGGGGTAATGGTGGATTCAATTCAATTAAGAACATGACAAGATAGATCTATCTTGGTCATACATTGATCATCACTTTGGGGAGCATAGTTTTTTGGTAACATCATGAGCAGCGCACATCCAACAAATTATGCATATATAGAAGGGTAGTATAACTATTGTAGAGTATTTAGTGAGTTCTATGGATCGCTTTTGGTATTCTATAGATATGTTACATGATAATTTCATTGGGAAAAAATCCTTTGATTTGTTCCTACACTAATATATTACGTCTGTAGTGATATATCTATGAATACCCACATATTCTAGAGTGCTTTAGAGTGCCTTAGTTATGGAAAGCTTCCTAGAGGAGAAAGAACTAATGGTGAGTTCCAGTATTAGGTTCCATGGGGATGGGACCTTATAATTAGGTAGGAAAAACTAATCTCAGGGATCTAGGAATGTCAGAAACATTAGAATATGATCTCATGAAGAATTATTAGTAGTTAATAGCTCTTAATATGGCTCCAATCAGTGGAAGTAAAGGTGGTGTTTCTTCTATGATGGTCTAGGATATCATGCATGGGATTTTTTAACTCATCATACATATGATCATGATACAATTGAGGGACCATGAAGGTAGTGATAGAGGTAGGAGAAAGGAGACCCATTGGTTAGAACATATCGTAGAGGCATTGGTAGAGAAGCTAGAGGTGGTTAGTGGTTTGACCTAATACAAGAACCACCACTAGGTTTTCCACACCCGTCTTAGGGAGCTATTGTATAAGGATGATTAAACATGTAGTCTATGGTGGCCTATGACCCCGAGGATCCATGTATGTTATGAAGAAATATTTATATCTTTTATACCTTATTATCTATATTTGTATACATGGGTCTAATCCATCCCTTTATTTCCAGTTCTCTAGTTTGGTGCATAAATATTCTTGTTGATCATTTGGATTGACCCTTGCACTTAGAGACACCGACAGAAGGTGAATCACTAGTTTAAAACATCTACCAAAAAATTTATCTAACTCTTGGAGGATAATTATTTTTATATTATCTCTTTATAGCATCGATAGAGCCTTTTAACGTTATCTTATATATGGACTATCTATCCAAAGTTCATCAAAAATTGATTATTTTAGGTAGAGGATTTGGTGTTTCCATTGTGATATGATATGCTTTTACTTTGTGGGTTAAAAGAAAACCATGAAATAATGGTATGGGTTTACGAATAAGAGAGTGTAAACAATTACTCACTAGTTAGATTGAATTACTCCTAGAGAAGTGGATGTTATGGGATACAAGTTCCCAATATTTATGTTGGAGTATGAGGATGTTTTTCCAGGGGACATTCTATTCTTAACTCCCCACTGAGAACTAGAATTCTACATTGACCTACACCCCTGGGTGACCATGGTACCTACACTAGCATATCATATTTATCCCTCATATATTCATGGGATGAGGGATCCATTAGAGTAATTTCAAGAGAATGTATTCACGAGAACTTGTGTTTCCCCCAAGGCAACCCCGGTGTTGTTATTCAAGAAGGTGAATGGGAGATTTTGGTTGTGTTTGTATTCCTGAGGCTTGAACTAGGTGAACATGAAGAATATTTATCCACCAAAAATGACTTAGGACCGATTTGATAATTCAATGGAGCACATTGTTCTTCTATTTTGACCCCAGATAAGAATATAACCAACTACCGGTATGAGATTTGGATATACCCAAGACATCATTAAGATGTTTCTACTATCACTATTATTACTTGGTGAGGCCATTTTGCGTTAGAAATTCCCATGTAGTGTTCATGGTAAGGATAAAACAAATATTTTATCCTTTTATAGACCACTTTTTAGTGGTCTTCATCAGTGGCATCCCAGTTTACTCAACATCCAATGAGAAGAATGAGAGACACTTGAGGATGGGTTTAGAAATAGTTTGAGAGAACCATATTTATTAGAAGATCTCAATGATTGATTTTTGGATCCAACACATCCACTTCCTAGGAAACCTCATTTTAGAGGTAGGAGTGGTAGTGGACCCGATGAATGTTGAGGCAATGTTAGCTTGAGGGCCACCCAAGTGTGTTAATGAGGTGAGGAGTTTTATTGGGATGGAATAGTACTATCAGATATTTGTACCCAATTTCTCCAAAGAGGAAGCATCCCTGATAGATTTGAACAGAAAGGGGTATCCTTTCATATGGATGGAATGGTTCCAATAGTTTTTTAATTCATTTGAGATGTTGTTAATGAGTTCCCAAAACATGATATTTATAGAGGATATTGTTGATTGCATAGTGTTTTCTAATACCTCGTGGGAAATAATTTGTTGTGTTCTAATTTTGAGGCAGAAATTGATTTATTATGGGTCCTATAAATTTGATATTGTTTGAGTATAAATATAAAACCCAAAATATATATCTAGTAGTAGTAGACTTCTCCATGTAGATGTGGTGACACTACCTTTTGGGAGAGGTTTTTATCATCTACTCTGACCACAAGTATCTCAATAATAGCTTCTCTCAGAAAAACATTAACATTAAATAAAGGCACTAGATATATTTATTTTAGGACTATTTGACACAAAAATGAATTATTTAAAAGGTTTTTTTATTTAATTACCATTATTTTCTTGTTTTGGGGGTTTCCGATGAATTTTGGGGGAAATGGTGGGTTTTCATGATTTGGTCCAAACTGTGATCTCATTTCTAGATTTAAAAATAAATTTTGTTCCTTTTATAACTCCTTAATTTTTCAACATTGTTTATCCATTCCAATTCCTACTTTTCTTCCCCTGACTATTTAACATCAAAAAATCAATTAGGACTCTTTAGTAATCAATAATCATGGTGGATTTGGGTTTTTATTTAAGGGATTCTGCCAGCCCGGAAGCTCATTTCCAGTTAATTTTTTTATTTAATATCTTATTCAATTATCATGATTGTTCATTTATTACACCTCTCACCCATTTCCACCAAACATTGGTGTTACCCCATTCTCTCCTACCCCTTTTTTATGCTAATTTTCTTTTCGGATTAGGTTGAAATATCTTCAAATTTCACATTTCGTCTTGCTTTAAAAGGGTAATTTGATTCCATTATAAATCTGTAAATGTTTACTCTTTTACCCCCATTTCAGTTCTCAATTGACCTTACCTTTATTATTCTATCCTCAATTTCTTTTTTGGCCTTTTGAAAATTCATCTAATTGTATATTTGGGGCGATTTCTTCAAGATCCATTAAGTAAGTGGGTCTCCTTCATTCTTCTTTCAATTTTCTTAGGGTTTCACTCAATATGCATTGGTTTCTTCCCTTATCCATGAGGTTATTAAATTATAGAAACTAAGGTTTCAATCCTAGTATTTGATTCTGAATTTTTTGGTTTATTCGTTTTGATTAAGGCTAGATCTATGTCCCTTGTGGTGCGGTGTTGGTTCGGTAAGATTTTCGCACAAAGATTCAAGGGTTTTCATTATTGTTGTAGGTGATTCCAATGTGTATGTAATCCTTGGGATATATCTTGATGTTTTTATAATATTTTAATGTTTATATCTTTTGATTATTTATGAAAGAATATTTTTAGTTTTATTTGTAATGAAAATGATTTTTAAGTGAAATGTTTTTCTAAAATTGGGGGGTTTTGATAGAAATTTTTTATCGGTTCATTTAGGACTGCCCTATAATTATATAGTTGATTTTATTGAAATTTATTAGGGATTAAAGTCAGGTTATTAATTTTTATTCCCTTTGGTTGTTTCTGTGAATGTTAGTTTTAATTGTTTTTGTGAAGCATATGGACTTTAAGTGCCATGTTTGTGTGAAAACGGGGGTCTTAAAAAGATATAACTTCTTGGATCATATGGGAAGCCCCATAACTAAATAATCAGTTTAATTGAATGGTATTGGGATTAAATTTCTATTTTGATGACTTTTAAGTGTCCACATGGTTCTCAAATGGGGTATTTCAACGAGTTTTGGGTGCAAAACAATGTGGGATTTTGAGAAGTTGTTTTATTGAAAATCAAAGTGTTTTGTGGTGTGTTTTAAGTGGTATAAAGTGTGTGTAGATAATGTATTAGTTTTTTGTGACTCGTAGTTGTGTTTATATATGAAAATAGATGTATTTAGTCTACTGAAATATTTTGAGCACAAAGGGGGAAGCCCATGTACCAAGGTGGGTGGATACGTACTAGTAAGGCTAGTGATCCAGATGGGTTTTGTCCCTGTTTCAGTTAGCAATTTGAATAATGACAACTCTAAATAAAATGTATTGATGATGATTAGGTATCAATAGGTTATGGTTATTCACTCTACTAGTGTATTGTGCACAAGAATGGATTTCCGTTATTGACACATTTCACCGAGGTACGATGTACATTGGGCTCGAGACCGTCTAGTGCCTACGGGTGTTCCCAGTTTTGGAGCTCATTAGATTTGTTGTATTTACCATTGTATTAGGGTGTGTTTGGATTCACATTAAAGTAGATAACATTTATTATTTATATGTGTTAACTTTTTAATGTTTTATTTTGAAAACTATTTACAATTGAATGTTGCATTTCTTTGAAATTATCATCATTTTCCCTTACATATTAGAACTGCATGCTTTTCACCTTATATTACATACTCTTTAGAATATTTGGGTGGTATCAAATTGGAGTTAGGATCACATCCTAATTACTCCCCTTGGGTGTAAGTATACATTATTATGATTGACTCAGGTAAAGGCAAAGCCATGGGTGAAGGTGGTTCAGGTTTTTAGCCCCCTCATATGGTGTAGTGTTGTGGAGACCGCTTGAGGGTGATGACCCCTTGTCATGTGGAGTCTTTGAGGATGTTATGCTGTTGCTTTCATTTTTTTGGACCTCTTGTACTTTATTTAAAACCATGTATTCATTTGTAGGTTATTCTTAAGACTTTTTTCACATGTAAATTTCATATCATTATTACTGACTATTTTTAATGTTTTATGCTTTCACACTTGGGTAAATCGTTTCCAAACAAAATTTATTGATACCCAGGAACTTGTGCTATCCCATGGGGATATGGAACTCCCTTCGGGCCTAGTCATGGGCTAGAATTGGTGCTGGTATTAGTGGAGATCAGATTCGGTTTATGACAAAATGGTATCAAAGAAGGTTAATTTTTTTGGATTATATTAATATTTTGGGATGAGTCAGGATAGAGAGGAGAAAGGATTGTCAGTACTCGGAGTTTTGGTCACAAGTAAGGTGCCTGGCCCACACCACTCTTGGAAGACCTCGAGTAACCAAGGGAGAATGAATTTTTTTTTTGAATTCACATCCATGTGAGGCGTGTAGGCTGCATACTACACATAGACATTAGGAGGGGGTGAAGTAGGGGTTTATTTTATTGTTGTAATGTTTTTGTCTACATTATATTTGATGATATTGATGGAATTTTTCAGAACATTTGTACTGATTTTTTCTCTTATTACGGTATTCATTTTTTCACAACATGCCTCCCTAGAATGCTCTCATGCACCCAAAGTAGGATTCCAAAGAGTGTTCTCCCTCACCAATTGATCAAAGGTTAGTAGAGGATGTGGTTATGATTGTTCAAGAACTAGGACATTGATTGGCTCCTATTCCGACTCATGATAGGGAATATGAGACTGTTCCTAAGAAAGGAAAGGCCTAAGAGTTCTTAAAAATTAATATTTATACTTTCCAAGGTAGGAGGAACATTCTGAATTTCCCAATCGAGTTATTGTCTTTTGCGATAGAGTTGGGGATGTTGTTGGGAAAGAAGAAGGACTAGGGTCTCAGGAGCCCCTCATGTGCGCTTTCCATGTCCGGGTTTGAGATGTTGTGGGACCTCTTGGTCTTAGATATGGAACTATTTGACATAAAACATGGAATTTATTTGATAGTACACTTCCAGACACACATCAATTGCTATAGGTGGTAGTTCAGTTTCACAGCACCAGATGGGAGTCATCAGGTATTTTTTAGGGAATAAAATCCTCAGTCGAGTCATGTTGGACCTCTACTCCCAGATTTGGGAGATGTTGATTTTCATTTATCATCACTCACTATAGAATAATATGGTCATTCTCTTAAAAGTGGACTTCCTCATGCAATTGAAGCATTTATGGAGGTATTTCTGGATGATTTTTCAGGTTTTTTCCCAGAGTAGGATGTGGATTTCTCGACTGATCTGGCACCAAGAACACGACCGATATTTCTTCCCTCATATCGCATGGCCCCCATCGGGATGAGGTACTTAAATATACTACTGGAAGACTTATAATACAAAGGATTCATTCACCCGAGCATCTCCCCTTGGTGCGCTCATGTGTTGTTCGTGAAAAGGGCTGACGGATCCCTCAAGTTGAGCATTGAATACTCGAAGCTAAATAATTTAACTTTTAAGAACAAATAACCTTTTACCATAATAGTTGATTTTTTTTGATCAGTTGAAAGGGGTAAAATGGGTTTCAAAAATATAATTTCATTTGGGATACCATCAACTCAGGGTGAAAGAGGAAGATATCCCAAAGACATCCTTCTAAAGTAGGTATGACCACTTTGAGTATTTAGTCATGCCCTTCAGATTAACTAATAATCCAACGGTCTTTATAGAACTCATGAGTTTGGTTTCCATAAATATCTTGATTCATTTGTCATGGTATTTTTGGATGATATCGTAGGTTTTTCAGGATTTGAGGAGTAAAATGAGCATCACTTGTAAATCGTTCTGGGCAATTTCCACTAGCATCGCCTTTATGAAAAGTTTTCCAGATACACTTTTTCAACTAGGGATGTTAAAATTATGGGGCATTTAATCTCAGAGCAAGGTGTTTCAGTGGACCCCAAGAACATCAGTGTGGTTATGTCATTGGAGTATCCGAATAACAAGTTCGAGATCGGGAGCTTCCTTGGCATGGCATGTTATTACAAGCAGTTTGTTCGGGATTTCTGTTTACTTTCTTCACCGATGACCATGCTCACCCAAAAAGGGTAATGTTTTTATGGGTCCCAAAATGTTCGGAATCCTTTAAGTAACTAAAGAGTTGGATGACTACCACCCCCTTTATGATTTCTCTAGAGGCTATAAAAAAGTATGTGGTGTATTGTAACACTTTAGGTACGGGTATTGGCTACATGCTTATATAGGATGATCATGTGGTGGTGTATGGCTCTCATCAACTATGACCACACAGTATAAATTACCTGACCCGCGACTTGGATTTAGCAGCTATGATGCATGAATTTAAGACTTGGTGGCACTACCTATTATGGGATAATATTTTGGTCTACTATAAGCACAAAATCTTGGCATATATCTTCTCGCAGAAGGACCTCAACATGAGCCAACGTCATTGGATCGAGTACTTGTAGGGGTTCGAGATTGAAATTTTCTGTACCCAAGGAAAGGGTAATGTGGTGGCAGACTCATTGAGTATAATAATTCCAATGAATTCTTTGAGGAAGTCCAGGGATGAGTGAAATTTTATGGGGCTCTTTGCTCAGATGCATGTGGAGACCAAGGAGAAAATGGGGTGCATTCTTGGAAAGTGTATAGTTGACTCTATCTCTCTGGGAGTTGATTCAGTGAGATAGCCTAGTGGTGAGATTTTTCAGTGGTCAAAGTATTTTCTTCATGGTGGGGACATGTCTTCTGATTGGCCATCATCTCCGAAGGCATCTTATGCTTCAAGGGACATTCTGTAGTGTCATCGTCTCTACAAATGGTTCTTATGCAGGATAACCACCAGCCTTAGTGGACTGTATATTAGAGTGCCACCAACATGTATTATAATGTCTGTCAGTAGTTCTGGTGTCCTGGTATTAGACGAGACAACGCAGACTTCGTGTCTTGATGTTACACATGCTGGTTGGTGAAAGATGAGCATCAAAGTCCCTCTAGTTTTCTCCAGTCGATACCCAATCCTACCTGGATGTGGGACAAGGATGCCATGGACTACACTTTTGGCTTACCTCATACACCTCGGTGTAAGAATTACATTTGGTTTCTAATTGATCGTCTGACCAAATTAGCCCACTTTATTCTGATCAGAGATACAACTGAAGTAAATGATTTGGGTTAATTGTATCTTTAAGAGGTGGTAAGGCTCCATAATGTTTTATGAATAGTTATATTATATAGAGACCCTTGTTTAACTTCTGGGTTATGGGAAGGCCTTCATCAGGGCTTGGGGTCTCATATTAAGATGATCACAACAGACCATCCTCAAACAGATGGTCAGATAGAGCGGGCAAATCAAATTTTGGAGGACATGATCCAAGCATGTGTTCTGGACTTCAGAGGTTCCTGGGATAGCCATTTGGGATTGATTGAGTTTTCTTATAATAATATTTATCAATCATTGATTCAAATGGCTTCTTCTGAGGCACTCTATGGTTAGCCTTGTTAGTCCCCCCCTGTGTTGGGTTGAGGTAGGTGAGACCTCACTGCTAGGGTCGAGTCTAATTCCAGAGATGTCTGAGAATGTCATGTTCATCAAGAAGTGCTTATTGACATCTGAGAGTCACCATAAATTATATGCTGACTAGAGGCATTGAGACCTAGAGTTTTCTGTGGGTGATAGGGTATTCTTGAATGGGTTCCCTCATCTGGTCCATCATCGATTGGGAACACAAGGGAAGTTGACTTCGCGGTATGTCAAACATTTTGAGATCACCGAGCATATTGGAAAGGTGGCATACATGTGGGATTTACCTTCTTAATTGACATACATCCATGATGTCTGCCATGTCTCCTAGTAGATGAAATGCAACCTGGATCCATCCCATGTACTGAATTGTGAGGAGTTGGATATAGAGCCTAATTTATCAGTTTTTGAGTAGCAGGTGTGAATAGTGAACATCCAAGAAAATGTGATTCAAGGAATGTTTATTCCACTAGTTTGGATTCTTTGGCTAAATGGGAATGATACACATGAGACTTGTGAGTGGAATTCATCGGTTGAGGAAGAGTACCCATTCATGTTTTCCAATCAACCTTCAGGTTGACTTTCCAGGATGGAAAGTTTTCTTGGGTGGATAAATGTCACATACATGACCTATTTTAAAGGTATTTTTCATTTAATTTCCATTTTATCTTTTTTTTTTGGGTTTCACATGAGTTTTGGTTGAAATGGTGGGTTTTCAAAATTTTGGCTAAACCATGTGCCCATTTCTCGATTTATAAACAATTTTTTTTCTTTTATAACTCCTTTATTTTTCAAAAAAATTCAGCCATTAAAATTCATACATGTCCTCCCCTGACCATGTAAATACACCATATCAATTTGGACAATTTAAGAACCAGTAAACATTGTAGATTTTGGTTTTTATTTATGGAATATGTCTATCCTGGAAGCCCATTTCCAGTTTTTTTTAAATATTATTCAATATCATATTCAAGTATAATGATATTTCTGTGATTATACCTCTCTTCCAATCCCACTAAAACTAGTCACGCCCCAATTCTCTTCTCCCCATCCTTGGAGCTCAATTTCTTCACAGATTAGGGAGAAACAGCTTAAGCTTTCACATTTCATCCGTATTTAAAATGTTAATTTGATTAATTCATAAATCCCTAAATGTTTACTCTTTTTCACCCATTTTAGTTATCAATTGATCTCCTCTTTCTTATTATAACATCAATTTCATTTTTGGCTATTTAAAAATTCAGATACCATATATTTAGGGTGATTTCATCAAGATCCCTTAAGTAAGTGGGTCTGCTTCATTCTTCATTCAATTTGATTAGGGTTTCATTCAATTTCCATAGAGTTTATTCCCTTATCCTTGTGGTTCCTACTGTCCAGAAACTAGGGTTTTGAATTTAGGGTTTGATTCTTGATTTTTGGGTTTATTCTTTTGGTTTTAGGCTTTATCTAAGTCCCTTGTGGAGCGGCAGTGGTGCGGTTTGATTTTCACAAAATGATTCAAGGGTTTTAATTATTGTTGATAGTGATTTTGATTTGTAAGAAATCCTTGTGAATTATATTGATATTGTTATTTTATTTTCAGGTTTATCTCATTTTACTATTTCTACAAATATTGGTTTTAGTGTTATTTGTAAAGAAAATGAATTTAAATTCCATTTTTATATGAAATTGTGGGTTTTTCATAGAAATATTTTAACGGTCCATTTGGGGATCCCATATAATTAATTATTTAATTTTATTTAAATTTATTAGGTCTGAAAATCCGGTTTTGAATTTTTATTCCCTTTGGTGGTTGCTGCGAAGGTTTCTTTTAATGGTGTTTTTGAAGCATATGGACTTTAAGTGCCATGTATGTCTTAGAATAGGGGTTTTAAAAAGATATACCGTATTGGTTCATATAGGGCAACCACATTATTGAATTGTTGGTTTAATTGAAGGGTTCTTGGATTCCATTTCTATTTTGATGACTTGTATGTGTGTACATGGTGAGAAAAGTGGGTATTTCCTGGAGTTTTGGGTGCAGAACGTTGGGAGATTTTGAGAGGTTGTTTTATTGAAAATAAAAAAAATTTGTTGTGTGTTTTAAGTAGTATAAAGTGTGTATATATAATTTATTATTTTTTATGAAATTTAGTGGTGTTTTTATATTTAAAGATGTGTATGTAGTATGCTAAAATTGTTTTAGCACATAGGGGGAATCCAAGGTACCTAGGTGGGCAGATCTGTACTAGTATAGCTGGAGAACCGGATGTGTTTTTTCCCTATTTCACTTAGCATTTTGGATAACAGAAAATCTAACTAAATTATATTAATGATTATTAGGGACCACTTGGTTATGGGTATAATCCCTACTAGTGGCTCGTTCACAAGAATGGATTTTTTCTATGGTTACTTTACACTGAGGTACGAGATACATAGAGCCCGAGACTGTCTAGTGCCTTGGGGTGTTCCAAATTTTAGTGCTCATTGGATTTGTGGAATTTACCCATGTATTTTGGTGATTTTAGAATCACATTAAAGTATATAACATGTCTTATTTAAATGTTTTATAATTCTGAAAGTTCTATTTTCAAAACTGTTTACAATTGAACGATTCATTTCTTGGAAATTATCATCGTTTTCCATTTCATATTAAAACTGCTTACTTTTCACCTTGTATTGAATACTCAATAAAATATTTCGGTGGTATCATATTGGTCTTAGGATCAAAACCTAATTCTACCCCTTGGGTGTACTTAGACTTTACTATGTTTGACTTGGGTAAAGTCAAAGCCTTGGGTGTAAGCAATTAGGGTTGTTAGTCCCCTCCTATGGTGCGATGTTGTGAAGACGACTCAGGGGTGATGACCCCATATTGTGTGGAGTCTTTGTAGATGTTTTTATGATGTTTTCATTTATTTTTGAACCTCTTGTAATTTTTTTAAAACCATTTATTCTGTTCTATATTTTTCTTAAGTCTTGTTTTTCATGAAATTTTCAGATTCTTATTGTTGATTATTTTTAATTTTTTATGCTTTCATACCCAGGTAAATCAATCCCAGTCTAAATTTTTTGATACACGGGCACTGGTGCTAGTGCGTGGGGATAAGGAACACCCTTTGGGCCTTTTCATGGGCTATATTTGGTGCCAGTATTAGTGGAGACCAGATTCGGTTCATGACACTTTGATTTTGATATTCTCTAAACTTATGGGGTCAGAAACTTAGTGAAAGAATCTCTTAGTATAAGATAATATTATCCATTTTTGTTTAGGTATAAAATCATTTTTCCTAGATTCATTTTTCCATAGTATACAAGGATGGTTATTAATATCTTCAATTCATGGTTGTTACCCTACTTATTTTACAATTTGTTAAGGAATTTCAACATGGAGATACTAGCTTTGAGACATTACATACTCATATATCCACTATATGTTCTCCTTGTAGATATTCTTATAGTGATGATCATATTATAGATTTATGAGGATGGGTGATGGTTCACATGATGTTGTGGGAGGCGGTGATGTGTAATTTTCTTACATACGCTATGGAGGTACATCCTGGTGTGGAAATGAAGCATCATGACCTATGATGTGAGTTTTGGTTGAAATTTATGATGCTTTATGTTGCTGAGTTTTCCTCTAAATTCCTCACATGTCAAAATGTGAAGGATAGGCACTAGTTTCTAGTTGGTTTGCCCATTTAGGTTCCAAAGTGGTAGTTGAATGGGATATCCATGGACTTAATGATGGGGTGACCACATATGTCTTGGGGAAATGGTTTAATCTAGGTGATTAGGGACCAATTCACGAAGTCATCCCACTTCATAGACATTAAAAAAAGATAATAATAGATATATTAGGATGCTTGTACTTTAAAGAGATAATCTATCTCTGTGGAGTTCTCTAGATGGTTTTTTTCATAAGATGATGATCTCTCCACATTGCAATTATTGAGATGATTTTTGGATTCCATACAAAATTAGTTCAGTTTGAGAATGAAATTTCACCTAAAAACTAAATACTATAATTAGAAGACCATTCAGGACATGGAGTACATGTTGCATGATTTCATTTTTGTTTTTGGACATAGTTGGTAGGATTACATAACCTTGGTGGAGTTTGTATACAATAAAATACACCATTAACCAATTAATAGGAAACCATTCAAGGCCCTGTTTAAGAAACCTTATAGGTCACCAATGTGTTGAACTAAACTATAAGATTCTGTACTCATTATCCTAGAGTTGGTGAGAGATATGTTAAAAAAAGGTACAGATCATCTAGTAGCAGATGAGGACTGTACAAATGAATCATAAGTCCTATGCGGACTGAAGACAAAGGCCTATAGATTTTGAAGAGGGAGAAATTTGTTTCTTGAAGGGTCCCAACTTGGTATGGATTAAAAATATTTAGCTGAGCAAGAATGATATATCTTTTATTAATTGGGCCTTTCTAGATACTTCAGAGATTTGAAAAGGTGTAATACTTCTTGTTAATATATCTATTGTTAGGCTGAGTACATGATGTCTTTCACCTAAGGAGTTACATTCAAGAGTCATCAAGTGCTATCAAGTAGGTGGAGCTTGAAATCAAGGATTAGAATATGATTACTGATTACCTAGTGCATATCGAGGATTTGTATGAGACAACCCTTCATGGGTATTGATCCCCAAGTGTGTTTTTTTTTGGCGGTACATGAATATTTTGGAGAGAAGGTGTGACAGGGAGACCCAGATATGAGATCAGTACCCTCACATTTTTATTAGGTTTTTACATTTTTGGGTAGAAAATCCATAAGGTGGGGAAAATGTAATGACTCTTATTTTTCCATGTATTTTATTAAAATATTATATTGATTTTGTTCAAATTCAAGAGATGTGACGACATTATAATATGATGCCCGGATATCCCAAAATTAATATTAGAGAAATATTAAAGTCAATAATATCACATGGGCCTAGAATTCATGAAAACATAGACTATATATTCAATAGAGGCATGGATTGGAAATATGGGGCCCTCATTGAGTTTAGAGTGTGGGATTTACCCTATGCATGACATAATCTATGTAAGCATCAGGAATTAGTCTTGAGCTCATTCATGGGAAAATAAATAAATAAATTTAATTATATATGTTGAATTATTTTATTAAAATCATAAAACTAATTATTCATTGTAAATAATATTCTATCACTAATTTTAAGGGTTATCCATATTAACTTGAAAATTGAGAGGATCCAATAGAGGGGAACATGAGTGTAGATCTTGCTAGACAACAGGAGATCAAATTGAGATCGCTGATTGTTTCACTTTCCAATTTATTTAATCTCAAAGATGAGGGTAATACATGACCATTATTCATCAATGTTTGATCCAATTTATATGTAGGTTGTTTCATTTTTTTGATTTACATCTAATCCATTATACCTATCAAATGCAGATCAATTCTACGAGGAAGAATTCTTTGTCAAATGGATAATTGATTTTATTTATAGTTTATTTATTGATCATTGATTTTTTCCCTCTAATTTCATTTAATTTATGAACAAATAATAGAGTAAAATAATGAAAAAAAGAAAATTTTAGTTCATCACATATTAGGGTGCATGGATTTCATCCTTGTTTCCAATGATTTTCATCACAGGAACCTACCTTGGCCCATGGTTCGATGAAATACTTAGTATTCAATCATGGTGAGACCATTATTTGGTAAAATGGATCAATACCATTGGTAAGGTTCCTGATCGTTGGTGTGATTTAGTTTCAAGAATAATAAAGTATGATGAGAAGAAGATCATAATAGATCGATGGTTTCCAGTTATCCAGATTTGAAGATGAAAATATAGATAGAACGTGTGTATTATTCTTCTAAGGTTAGTATGGTCATATCATCAAAATAAATTATGAAAGGGCTAGATGAACCTGGATCATTTTTATTTAGTGAGTCATGTGGTGACGATAGATTAGACATTGACGTAAAGAAAAACTAGAAGGATCTGGAAAATACCGAGTTGTGTAGTGTGTAATCTAGAATTACCCATCATGTGGGAACCCTTGTGTAGTTCTAGGGTTTCTAGGAAGAATAATGTATCACACTCTATGTGAAAAATTTCACTTACTATGTGAACCATTTTCGTGGCTCTACATATATGACGATGTGTACACGGACACATGCAGGCCAGGGTACATGAACATGACTAGAGTACACAACTAGTGTCATGTACTGGAATAAGGTTAGATGGAAAATTCATTGTATTTTCAGACCTCTACACATGATTTATAAAAACTTATATGTTATTAACATTTATTTATACAATCCTTTTGACTAAGAACTACACAGGCAGACCACGGGTTAGCTGGACATGCCATTTACTCCCAGTACACACCATTTAGCCCCTCTAAGGGTGCTTAAAGGAATTTATTTTTCAATGTTGGATCATTATCTCTTTCAATTATTCCCTTGATCCATCCCTTCAATATTATAGTTCATAATAACATCTACATCTTTGGACTGTGATCCCCATTGGAGGATGAGACTCAAATAGAGTTTATGGTGTCCATCCATGTGACCAATGTGTAGTATTCTATTATTTCTTAGTATACACTATACAGGGACCATGGAATTAGTGTAACATATTTGATATGGGTGTTTATCCTATATATAGTAGTAAATTTTAGTAAGTGTCATGATATTGTAGTTATATGACCCCCTACGTAACATTTTGATCTGTATTAGGGGTATGGTGTCCCCTAGTTGTCATGGTTGTGATCCCCTATCTGAGCATTGATGTATTTAGATAACATTTAGTTTTCATGGGTTGGGCACAAATATCATGACCTCTTGGATGATTTTATATAATGATATAATGGATCATCAGTGAGTTCTTTACAAACATAAATTTCCTAGAAGGTTTGAGAAAACTCATATGGATGTCAATTTGGTTGTGACAGCCTAAAGGTATGGTGTCCATCCTAAGTTTATTTGGTTATTTTTTATGTATTGGTAGTTATATCCTTTTTATGGGAAGAATATTATTTATTCTCCATATATAGTGTTTTGGGGGTGTCATACTAGGTATTATTATACTCACCCCTACATTGTCTCTTCCCACACATGTCATGTCTTATGCATACTACATGTCATTTGATGGTGTCCAAGGAGGACTGGGAGATGATGGAGGATATATTGAGATATATAGAATTATTTTTTTTCTGGATGGTTTCATTTTATTTTTTCCCTACCTTCTGGGAATATTTTACCATATTTAGTTTTTTTGTTTTTGACATATATTTATCAGATTTTATAACATTCATTACTCTAATTATTGGATTATAAATGAACAACTGCATTGATTTTAGTTTTTTTACACTTCATCATTGCCTAGTCTTGGTGATATATGTTTGTGTGTGTGTGTGTGTATGTGTGTGTAAACATTAGGCTAATTCCTCCTAGGATTATTTTTTCTGGACCCTATCCCATTGGAGGTGGGCTTCGGGTAGCCATGATTCAGGCACTGTCCGGTTAAGTCGTGATAGTGTCCCTCTACATGAATATATATTACTATTGGTATTATTAAATTATTAATATCTATAATGAACATTATCAAAAAAAATATTCTAAAAAACAACATTAAAAATAAATGCTTCAATTAAATAGCGAGATAATGGTCAATGAAAACTAAATTTTATAGAGTCATACCTAACATGATAGGAAAGGATCTATTTTAGAATAAATTTATCGTATAAATGGGTACACACAATATTTATATTTTATAAAAAATTTACTAAACATGAATATCAAGAATATTTAAGAAATAAATAAATAATTTATATATTTTCCAAACCATAAAACATGTATGAACTCTTAACAAATAAATGCTAATAATAATAATAATTTTATAACATAATGGGAATAAAATTAATTTAAATTAAATTCAACAGGAATACCAAAATATTATATATTTAATGTAATACATAATATATTTGATGAATTATAATCATTTTATAATTAAATATCTATTTTATTAAAATTTGATATAATATATATACTATATATTTTTTAATTTCTAGGTAGTTTCTAAATAACCCCATCTATTTCAAAATAAATTTTTTTTCGATCATTAAGAGTTCCATTTAATTTTTTCAATGGTATTATAAAATATTAACCATTAATATTTTGGAATAATGTTATATAAACATTGAATTAATTAATTATAATCTATGTATAACCTATTAATTAAATTATAATGTTATGATAAAATAATGTGTTCCAAATTCTATTTATTATGATATATAATATTTTTAAACATAATGAAAACAATTTAATATTGAAATATAAATTTTAAATACATTTTCGTCATACCATTATATAGAATCCTTATTTTGTGTAAGGGTATCCACTCTATTAACCTTATATAGTCCTTGTACATATAGGTAACTGATTTTTTGAAAACCCATTGTAAATGTAATATAAATGTTACCTTTATGTAGTTGTACATGAAAATCATTATGTAAAGCTAATACACAGATTTACGTTTTGAAAATACCTTGAGTAAAGGTATTATCTTTACTCCATTTCTTTTCATATGGGTACCCTCAATATTTCATATTCTACATAAAGGTAAACATTAGGGACCTTTACCCAACTGCTCTAATACCTTTACTCATAAGGGAAAAGTGAAAATGACCCTTATATAAATACCATATGTTTAAGGGTATTAACTTTCTGAAACTCATGATTGTAATTTTAATAATGATTTTACCTTTACATATAGAATGTATTCTTTTAGAAAAAAAATTCTTATTTGTAGTTATAATTTCCTGAAAAATCCTATGATCAAATAATTCTAAAAAAATGAATAACCTTCCTTATATACCACAAATTGAATTATTAAGATCATCCAATGAACATTTATTGAATAATATAACCCATAATGCATAAAATAAATCTTCAAGAAACCAATGTATAAATAATTTAAAAAATATAGTACCAATAATTCATGAACACCAACAGTCACCATGTTCATTCTATAGAAACATTTCCTGGAATTTCTCAAGGAGAAATTAATAAAACCACCCTTCAACAAAGGTGATAAATATTAAAATGGATCCATTATCATATCATGAGGATACCAAAAATCTGAATGGGTCCAAGTACCTTCTAAAATTTGATAAATATTGTTTTTGGAGGAAGAGGGTATAATATATTATCATACACATCTTACACCCCACATGAGATGACCTCATCCTATTATATTACCAAAACCTAAAGTATCTCATATTCATAAAATATTATATGTTTTTTTGACTATTGTAGAATAAGTCATTATATTTTTTTAATGACTTTATGTAATGAATTTATTCCTTTCTTAATGGATTATAATTTCTGAGTAAACCATTTGGGAGAAATATATAATATTTATTTGTCACACACACACACAGATATATATATATATATATTCATGAATCACGTGTACAAAAAATTCATACCTATAATTTTTGTATTAAATATTAGTTTGTATGTATATTTGCATATGATATATATATATATATATCATGCATCATATTCATGTGTACATGTGTGTAATGAATATATATTTTATGTCAAGTCCAACAGTTTTTTCGGTTTTTTATAATGGATGTTGGTGCACACGATACACATATGAAATTTAAATTAACCATATTATAGTCAATATATGAGCATTTGATATAGTGTATGGTGAATGTAGAACATGTGAGACTTTTTTGGGAATTATAAGTGATGCAAGGTTAGTGTGGGATCAATGGTGATTCATGATTATTGTGGGCATCAGGTCAGAGGTTGTGTAAAGTGGTCATCGAGTAAACTGATGGATTTATATGGAAATATCAATGATGTGGTGTGATAATTGTTCTTGGTAAGTGTGTATGTGGACATTGATAGTGTGTGTGTAATTTTTAGTTGTGACATAGTTTTGATGTCAATTCATTTCATTGAGATGGGAACAATTGGCTAATCTCTATGGTTGGGAGTTTCAATATGAGTAATAAAAGTTGAGTGAGTATCTAGGGTAGTTAGAGATATTGTAAAAGATATGGATGCATTTCGGGTAGTCTCAATATTAATAAAATTGGAGAGAGATATGAGAATTTCGGATGAGATGTTCATCAGTGTGTGGGCCAAATAGCTTAGGGACAAGATATTGTAATATTGGAGGTCTTAAAACCTCATCCTTTTTCAATGATGTATATATTTTTTAAATATATATATTTGGTTTTTCTTAATTTTCATGGGTTTTTAATGGATTTGGATGAGTTTCTATAGTATTAGGTATGTATCCATCAAAAAATATAAAGACATCATATGTTCATGGAGTGAAATTAGGCGTGAAATATTGAAAGGGTCATGGAGATGAGAATGTTCCTTGATATAACTTTTTTACTACTTGAAAATAATGTTCACATAGTGAATCACTCATGGATTCATTTTTATTTATTTTTTAATTAATTGATCCATTGTTAATAAAAATAATAAATTAGGGGTTTCGGGGAAGGTTATTAATCCAAATAGTAGTGGTCACCCCAAACCCCTTCTATCTCACTCCCAGCTTCTCCATGGGAGTTCCCGCTATTTTATTTCTAGACCCTGGTGTCATATAATGTAATTTTTAGCCTATATAATGGATCAAATTTTATTATAATCTCTTTAATGTTTTTCTTCCTCACTATTTTCTTTCTATTGGTGGTTCCCTAAAATATGGGTTTAGTAAGACATTACAGAAACTTTAGATTAGAGATAAATCGACCAATGGTGCTTAAATAATAGAGTCCTAATAAATCCATCAATGTGGTTCTAAGGTAGTTTATAATTTATTCAAGTTATATGTGATTCACAATAAATATAAATTAGTGGGTTAGTCTGAGTGAGACTATTTATGAACAACTTAGGTTATTATTATTCCATAGAGAGACTAATGGGATGTATAATGTATTATGTGGTGTGATTGAGACTAATATTTCATGTAAGTTGTGACATGTGGTTCCTTGTTTGGTTTAGATATATGAAACATGTTATGGAAATTATTTTTAAGAAGTGATGACTAAGATGTTTCTATGGGAATCCATTGGGAATGACCCATGTGTTTATGAGTGATGTTGATCACTGAAAGTGAAGTGATGTTGTTATCCATGATTTAAGGGATAGTCATGACCATAGATATAGTTTAGAGACATGGTTTTATGTGTAAATATGTGTGTTCTAGAGGTGAATCCCAAGTCATCAAAGATGAAAGTCACCATGGTTGGGTGATGATGTTGTTGGGGTCATCTGCAGATATGATAGGGCTCATAAGGTGGTGTTGAGATGTTTTTTTGAAAGATACCGATGTATAATAATTGAAAATGGTGATATTATTTACTATTTAAAATAAGGATTTTCTCAAAATTGAATTAAATATTTTGTGATATTCAATCAAAATAGATGTTAGTAGCTGACAATATAAGTTAATGACAGTTAAAACTATCAATTTTTGGTGGTTGCGACAATTTTGTGGTACTCAATACAACATTTTTTTGGTTATGAGCCTCAAAAATTATATTATACCCATTGGGATTGTATTATGGGAATATGTATATCATTTTTCCTTAGGTTGTTTTAGTTTTTTGAGCCAGACATTGGTAAAAGGAAGTGAAAGTCCATGATGAATGTGTTATGTCTTGTGGGTGTTTTTTTTCGGTGAGTGAATGACTGAGATTGATTATTTTATGATTGGTAGTGTGTGACACCTTATGGTATAAAATTAGTAGGAAGGATTAGGGTACTTATATTATGATAGAACATATATGTATCATTCCATTAATGCACTAGATGAGGATGAAAAAAGGTCACTCAGGGATGGTAGAGCATTTTTGGAACATGGTATGTGTTAATTGTGGGTTATTATGTATTAAGGTTATTTCAATCATATTCCTATATATGGATGTAGACTATGGAAACCCATATTAATGGCTTACTAAATTCATAATGACAACAAACATGGGCACTCCAATATTCTTAAAGACTTAATGTCATTGAGTCCAGTTAAGGGAAAAGGTTTAATATCAAGCGAATAGTAGAAATGGGTGTCCATATGGTCCACAAACATTATGGCATGTTTTCATTCCATCGAGATGAGTTGTTCCTTAGTGTAGATATATTGTTTTGGTTATTTTCATCATGTACATATATTATTTACCCACATGTGATATTATTCACTCTTGTATTACTAGAATAACATATGTTTATTATCAAAGTTGTAACATCTAAATTATAGATCTTTATTATAATGGTATAAAATTTATTCCACAATGTTTGTTTAATTACATTCATTGTGATATAATAATTATTATTATTCTTTAATATTGGTGGTGGGGTGGTTTTGGTTATGGGATGGGTGAGGGAAAGGTCATGGGGGAAAGTCCCTGGGCGTGGTTGTTTATTATAATTTTCTTTCATTTCATTATGATCAATGGTGGAAGAGACAATCAACCTCGTATTTTTATTATTACTATCACCATATTACGTAGTTTTATAAATATAACATAATAGGACCTCACTCTTAGTTGATTACAATTTTAGTATGGGTTGGTTCGCCTAAATTCTCAAAGTGTACTGTAGGTTCAAGAACTAGTTGAGTGGCCATGGGTTAGTAGGGAGTTACATAGTTGGGTAACTTAAAATAATTTACATTTTCATGGGATAATTTATTTATCCTAACTAAGATGTATGTATATCCATAAATGTTGAGATAAGGCAGGATAATTCTATTTTTGGTAATTATCAACATGACTACGATCAAACTTTTCTTCTACACAACAAGATATAGTAAGTGTGACTGATATCACCAGGGCATATAAAAACATGACCAAACCAAGGGAATTTTTTACTCTCTTGATATTAATACCAAATTCGTCTATATTTATGGGTAATTCAGACTGGGGAAAGATATGAGTCAGGATAACCTTCTCATAGTGGCTCTAAGGATAATAAATTATCCACATAAATGGTATGGTGTTCATTTTCCATACAAGAGTTTACAATTCTTGGGGAACTCAATCATGTATATCACTTTCCAAAGCTATGATCGAGTTACTCATCTTCTTAGATGGGGTATGTATAAAATAATAGAATCATATATCTGAAGTGATTTCTGTAATTCAATTAATGGTAAATACATATTAATAACCTAGTTAGTAGAATGAGTGTATTGAGGTGATTTTGAAACCATTAAAAGTAGTAGTTTTGATGACATCACTCATAATTAGCTATTTTCCCACCAATTGAAATAGTGCCACATATATTTTTGAATAATAAATGTAATAGAATGTGGAAATAACCCTAGGTTTCACCCCATCATACCGATAAAGAAAGTACATGACATATTGGTGGTATGATGAAGGAAATACCACATGGGAATGAAACAATTTTTTTCTTAACAATGCATTGAAATATATGCCTTAAAATTAAAATTAATATTAGAAATAAAGATAAGGCTTCCAAATTAGACTCTGAAATAGATCTGACATAGGGGTTCTTTCTCACTCAAATCATAACATTGGATTGATAGATAATGTCGATATAGAAATCATCTTCATTATATCATATTCATGAAAGGGTATTGAGGATAATAAAATGTGATTTTAGAAACATTTTTAATAAGTCCTTGATGAAGTTAGTCGGTACCTAGATTTCCAGATATTTAAAATTTCTAGAAATTTCTTTGTATAGAGGTCTTCTTATAATACACTAAAATGGGAATGAATACATAAAAATTATAAGGGTAGGTATCTATAAAATATACTTCTGCGATGACGAACTCATTTTCGAAATCATTAGCGATTAGGAGAGCCTCAATAAAAAAATTTATAAAAATCTTCTATAATGTTCCGGCAATCGGGAATTGAAAGCCTAAATGGACGCATTCCCAAACATTTTATAATTTCATTGTTTTTATACATATCCATGAACATCCATTCATGATAAAACTCATTTTTTGAGATTTAGATGCTAAATTTGTCTATAATGGGTTTTTACGTTCCTACTAAGAACATAAAGGAATTGAAATCTTCTATGAGTTTATCTATTCTAAAATTCCCAAATATTGAAACTGACTAGAAATATGATAATTTTATAATCATTAATCTTGAATAATTTTTCTTGAACATGCCCTGGATAAAGTCATAGTATATTGGTGTTCTTCTTATTTCTATTGAATCATCTATCCTAGGGACTGTAGATCATAAACTCCTTTTGAAGGTATATTAAATGAGAGTTGAGATCCATGCTGAACGCATTTTCCTAGACCACATAGTCCTCGATGCCCTCTACCTAAAACATGATTGTAGAAGGGTGACCCATTATCATATACATATTCTTCATCTGAGAAAGGAATTTTTAAGTGAATAACAGTACCAAAAATTTTATTATATTATTTTTTAGATGAGGTATTCCTTTTATGGGTTTGTTCCCAATGAACCATTTTTTGGGATATGGCCCATTATTATATTGGTAATGTAATAAAATATTGAAGGTTCTTAACCGCCAAAGGAATCACTATGGGTTACAATTTTTATCACATAATCTTTTTACACTAATTTCACAAGTTCATTTTAGATTGTCCATTAATAATTATAGTGATAAAATATTGGTTAGATCATCACATAAGGAGTTTGGGCCACATCTAGTTGATGAAATTGTTCCCTGGTGATATAATGGTCTCATTTGATAGTCATTCTAGTCATCTAATCATCACTATTTTTCGTACCCTCTAATTTTATTTTCATTCATTCACCTTCATATTCTAATGGAACAATAGGATAGTTGCACTTAAGACTTTCCCAACACGACTTTCCCATTTTCTACAATCCTTTAGATAATTTCTGTAAAAAATACTAAATAGTGTTTCCTAACATTCAGAGGAAGGTACTGTAATTAAGGGATAAAAGAGGACCACATTATTGGTATTTTTGGGATTTGGATGTTATAATATATTGTTCTCTATATCCATAATGAATCATGCAAGAAATTTTTCATGTTGAAAAGAATAAACTTTCTTCTTCTTGTTTCTATATAGCAGATGCTTGTGATTCATTCTTAATTCCTAACAAGGACACCATTATTTTTTCTTCCTTTTATGAGGAGATACCATATGATATTTCAGGCATCTAAATAAATAGATATATTTATTAAGAATTGTTAAGATTAAAAATCACAGTATCAAATTTTCCAATCATCGTCACATTGACTATTTTCATTGATAATACTTTATATTGGTTCACTGAAGATATAATCCAACCGTTGTTCCATTGTGGTGAACGCATGGAATTTACTAGGGTACTCTATTGAAATTAAATATATTTGCAACTTCTTACCTAGATTCTCTATATATAGATTTAGTAGGTTATATTGATTAAGTTTCATGTTTAAGGAGTAGGTATGACCATGCTATCTGATGAATATGGCTTAGACGATCTCATTCATGTACTATATTAATTTTAGAGGATAAGGATTTTTTTATATTCAAACACTAATCTAAACTGGTAGATAAATATTTGATTAATATATTCATAATTAGTGATAGAATGAACCAATAAGAAACTATATTAGATGAATTATAGTCCTTCCGGAGTCTAAATAAAGTATCTAGGTTTGAAACATCACTCTATTCAAGATTCCTCATCATAGGGCCACAACAATTTAAAAAACATGAGAGGTGATGACTCGGGGTCATCAGTGATGTTAAATATCTACAATTTTATATTTTAAAAGTTATATAGAGGAGGACGTGCATCCACCAAGCTGTGATACTGTTTTATCCTAAGTTTTATTGGTTCCCAATGCTCTTATATAAAGTCCAATAAGGTAGTGAAGAAATCACTGTAGTCGATGAGTTCTGGTGGAGTGGATGGTTGGCCTGGAATTTGAACAACGATAGTGGGTAGAGCTAGATGTGGTTTTATTGCATGTTTTTCTATTAAGACTTGATATGGGACATCCTAGTGTAGATTTCATAACATGATTCATGTTTCCACCCAAATATAGGGAACTCGTGAAATCCTTAATCCATTAGGTCTAGATAAATCAATTTCATAGATCATGGAATGATCATATTTATAGATTCTATCCTTATCCGTATAGTGAATTCTCTATGTTTAAGGATATTTTACAAAGGGGTGATGTGTTTCCCTTCTTAGAAGTTACACTTAGTGGGAATATTTCCTCTTATCTTCTCACCATAGAGTCATTATAACTCTATTGTCACCACATCATACTGATAATCTTCTTTCGCTATAGTAGGAGGCTTATCTTCTTTTAATGATGGCGTAACATTGGAAATACACTTCCAATTTTTATTTTTTTACACTCATCACGGTGGTGTTAATTTGCAATTCTAGAGAAGCTATAAATTTTTAATTTCTATTTGGCAATGAGTATGCACACCATCTACATCTATTTCAGTGTAGGAAATTTTTTCTAATAGAGGCCCCATCATTCTACTATTCTATGTTAGAATCTTATTTTGGGACCTTGATGGGGCTTGTTTTTATAAAATTCACCAATTCATAGTGTACTATTTGACCATGTCCTCATTAGAAGTGTTAGGGTGATTTTTATGATAACCATCAAGGGGAATATCAAGATTATCCCTAGACTTTCATTTCTTGGTAGATATTTTCAACTTATATCCCAAGAGATTATTTTCCTTCTCCTTTTAGTGCTCACAAGGAATTTATTTTTGGATGGTTATCATGAGGGGGCTTCAAAATTTATTTTTGATAATTCCACTAAAGGGACATATGGGTAAAAAAGTGTATAAACTATGAATGAATTTCGAGAAACGATTCACCCAATCTATAGAGGAATAATTTTTATTGGAGGAGGATAATGGGATTTGGATTCCAACAATACTACTTGATTGGGATGAATTTCTCACATATCCATGAAGTCATAAAGGATTCAAGGATTATATAATCTATAGGTGGTGGGGGGTATTAAAATATCCCACACCACAATGTACAAGGGTTGTCCCCATATTAATGACATAATGACAAGGAATACTAGTTTTTTTTATTTTGGAGGTTATACTCAATAAATGGTTTGGATGCAGTTCACACAACAAGTATTAGTTACCAACTATTAAGTATGGAGATTTAATTGGGGGGTTTTTATTTTCAATTAATAGAATCCTACTCAAAATTTATAGATACTTAATGAATGAGTTTATGAATTGATTATTATACCAGGTTCTTCATATCTACAACATATGAATAATAAGACCTTATTATACAAGACATCAATAATGTGAAATGTTCTATCCTAGGACCTACCTAAAAATGATGAAACTGCATGATATCTTTCGTGATAAAATCATTGTTCTAGAGACTGGATTGAAATAAATCATCCTATGCTCACTCCAACATTTGATATGCACATTAATTGAAATTTTTAACGTAAACTAAGGCAGTGTCCTCAAATAATTAAGATAAACATTGTTCAAGTTTCCAATATACTTTACAAACATGAATTTACGTATAACTAAAATTCAATCCAAGTTGATTTTTTGGAAGATCACTTACACTTCCTTGACATGGTTTTGATGTTTGATGTGAGCTAGAGTATTTAAAATATATTTTGTTGAATTTTATATTAATATAGACATATATAATATATAAATTACCACATTAATGTCTTCATAATTTCATACAGAAAATATTATATGTTCAATAACATGACTGATATATTGTCTTTGTTAAATTGTTTTCTAATAATAATGGAATTCTCTTCAAACATGGTGATATATTCATAAAATTCATCTGAATATAGAGGTTATTTCATAGATAACGTGTTTTGGAGAGTGGTATTAGTCATAGTCATCTCCATAATATTAAAGGGATAATAATATTAAGTTCGTATATTTGGAGACCATTTACACACATGATATTCTATATGAAAAGATATAACCCTTCCAATATATTGGAAAAATGGAACATTTGACCTCATCCTTTCAAGTATCTCTCAAAACAAGGGAATTATAAGAGTAATATGGTAAAGGATATGAGATTCTTATAATACAAGGTTTTATGATTTGGAGGACCCTTATAGTGAACTTCAATATAGGGAGGACTGACGTTACAGATCAATTTCAAGTAGTAGGGGGATTCTTGTATCATAGGCACCAAGTAGGATCTTCATTGTGGAAAATTTAGGACGGAAAAGGGGATGAAATTATTATTTATTGATATTCCACTCTCAAGTATAATTTTTAAGATATCACCAAGATAATGCGTTTCATTATTTATCTTCATATTTCATTATTTTGGACCTTCAAAGAGGGAACCCTAGGAATGTCTTCTAAAGATTATGGAAAAAATATTATACAGATGATGTTCCCAATTATATCTGCTTCCACCTTCTAATGGATATTTAGTAGATTCTAAATAATTTATTTAATGATAAACTAGGTCCTTAGAAACACAATCATTGAGAACGGTAGGTATATGATGCTACTCTTATACTCTGGGATACACCCAGTGAGACTTCCACTTGGTTTCTCTCCATTGGGCTACTGAGTTCATATATTGTGAAAAACAAAATTCACATTTTGGAGTCATCATAGCAATGGAATATGATATTATTAGATTATTTAATGATATTTGGTAGGGTTTTTAGGATTATAGGTACACCCTAGAGGGGACACTAAAATAGTTTGGTGAACACTTATTGTAATTATTACATGATCTGGATCTAATTTTTCATCATTGCTTAGGATATTCCAATGATCCTCCAAAATGGATGTAGGAATGTGTGTCTTCTAATTATTTTCTATTAAATCATAATGATTATGTACTTGAGTAGAAAAGGTCAGAATATGCCTATGCCAACTATTGAACATAATAATAAGCTAACGGTGTCCTTCCACCAATAATAATATAATATACTAATAGTCTCAAAAGGTGGAGGAAGCTATATAATCCTTACCTTCAAACTCCACTAGGATATACTAATAAGATTCTTAAATTATAATGGTAATATGGACCCTTTAATTGCTTAGAGATGTAATATATGAAAATTCATGTCCTCTAGCTTCTAGGATGTTATACCAATGATACTATTATATGTGGGATGGAATATACTATAACCCTTGGTTGCTAACAAGAATTTTCAACATAATCCACTTGACACTACTAGTGTGAAATGGAAATTTAAACAAGTTGGAGAAATAATATTTTATTTCCCTCTATAGGACACTAGGATATACCATTTTGGTTCCACTAGTACTATTAGGGTACATTAGTATTCTTTCTAGATGTGAACATGAATATAGGCCTACATTCTTGCTATCACATGATTATATTGGTGTAATTATTTTGTGGAAGGAAGGATATGTACCTTCTCCTTGTAAATGGAGGCTCTCCACCAATAGAAAGAAAAACTATTTTCTTCAGTTTCAGCAATTAGAGAGGGGGTCATTTATGCAGTGTCCATATTTACTTTTTAAGAGGATGATTTGACATGGATTTGGTGACAATGGTGGTTGAATGTATTCCTCCTATGAGATTCTTATGTAATGGTGATGTTGTAATCGGTCCTCTAATCCACCTCATTAATTTTTTGGAGGTATAGTTTATTGTATTCCACAAATATAATATCAAAACGGTTTGTGATAATGATAAGTTCCTCATTCTGATTTTCACCCCATAATTGAGTAGATGATTTGAGAGGAATCATATCTAACTAGTATTCATGTATGATATATAGAGTTAGTATGGTTCCATTTAAATGTTACTCCCAAACAAACTCATTTTTCATTTTTCATTGAACATGTTTTTTTGGTGATAGAACCTTCTAGTTTTATGAGGCCCAAAATTTTGGAGCTAATGAGGAATATGAATGAATCTTAGGTGATTCTATCTTTTTTGATTGAATAGTCGTTTGATTTATTCATTAATTGTTAAAAAAATGTTAATGAAACCCCATGAGGGAATTATCGCACGTAAAAATATTTTTTAAATAATCAGAATAATATTTAAAGTATTCATGTCAGGTTTGTATTTTTAATTTCTGCTAGAATCCTCCAACATAAGATTTACAACACATGTTACATTTAATATAATGTAAAGTTGTAAATTCTATAAAATAGAAGGAAATAAAATGGATATTACTATGGATATTTGAGAATGTACATAGGTAATTGGGTGAGATGTTGGGATCATCACATCTTTTTAGGGTATTCTAGCCTTCTCTTAGATTGCCTTATAGATTTATGCCTTATTTGTGAATCCTTCATAGATTACAATGTGGGACTGGTTACTCCATTTCTAGTGGCTAGTCTATAAAATGTATTGATGTGAACATTAATATGTACCAATACGTCCCCAAATTTATACTTTAGTGATTAGTGATGTTTAATTGTTTTGGTTCAATGGTTTAAATCAAAAAAATTGTGTAATTTGAAATTTATGTTCATACAAGGATGTGATGTGTGTTTTTTTGGATTAATCTTTTTGGGGTATAAAACATAGCCAAATTTATTCAAACAGAACACATGTAGTTCAGTGAAACTTAATAAAACATTTCATAAAATTTAATATCAAGAGACACGGATTGATCCATTCTGTTTAACACCATATGATATAGATGATTTGGAAAACAGTTCCTAATGATGGTTCTTATGCTACTTATACATGAGAGGCCTACAAGGAGTTACATTAAACAGAATATGTCCCAATGAGGATGTATTTAATGGGTCATATATATGGGTTCCTGATTTAGTAATGAACATGGAGTGAATATGGATCTCTATGTAGGGGTACTGGTTCACCAGGGATATGGACCAAGAAATAGATTCTTCACTTTTTATATAGCCTTATTTTATGAAATTTAGATATGAAATGGGTATTTTCCAATTAATGATGATTTCGAGACACAAATGGAATATTTACAAAGATATAAGGACTTGAATGAATTCATGAGGAATATATCCCAATGTTAATGGAAATGGATGGTGATGTTGGGTTTGAACCTCATATATTATTTGACATAACAATATTGATATGAATCAAAACTCACTTAGTTATGTGAACATTGTTTAAGGGAATATAAAGGGACCACACCATGAATTTTAATTTCATATGGTAAGGATATTATCATGTTGATTTATTTTAATTGACTAACATGTTTTTCTAACAGTTTAATGTAATGTTATGGGAATGTATGTGTTCTCATGGGTGTTATATTAGAGTACTGATTAAGGAATATAAATACTGAGGTTACTTAGAATTACTAAGACAAAAATATTCCTAAGTGAAGTCATTGATTTTGGGTCACAACTACTAAAAGTCACATCATCACATTATCTTGTATGTTAATTGGTAGGGAGAGATGAAGTAGGACTTATATCAGTCAGGGGAATATAATAGTAGATATATGACTTATTATATCATTGACCCACTATGATAATTATGGTTTTTACATCACATATAACTTAACTGAAATTTTAAAACTTAATAACTTCTATAAAGTAGAAAACATTGTTTCCTCATAAAGGGGAATCCTTATAGGTTTTATTTTGTAACATTTTTTATTTTCTTCTTTTATAATTTTAATTTATTATAAAGATATTAAAATTGGACATAAATGAAAACTAAAAAAGTTTCAAATAAAAAATTTAATGCCTATAATAAATGAACAATTGATGGAAGAATGAATGAAATAACACATTTATTTAATAATCAAGAGAATGCAGCAACCTAACAAGCAATTCCAACAGATCAGTCTTTTATCATCATTTTAAAATTGTTTTCACAACTAGAATTATTCAAATTTTCGATTTAAATATAAAATCATGAATCTAATTCAATATAATAAAATTATTTAAGAACCATGATTTTTAAAGAATTAATTCCTCTTGAAGGAGTTTGTTAATGCTCTCACTAATTGTTGAAATCAAAGACAATGACAACACAAGATGTACTCACAATTCATCGATTGAACCTTAATAAATTTAAATAGCGTGAAAATTTTTCAAACATCAAAAATGGATCAAATCAATGATCCATATTTTTATTTTTTTCACACTCCATTCATAGATGTGTTGTGCTAATAATGGAAGAAAATTTAACAAAAAAATGATAAATTAATACAATTTATAAGAGAAATGTCATGACAGAATTCTAATGTTACAAAAGGAATTACCACTAAGTAATTTAAAGAAATTTAAAACTCAAAATGACTTAACAATGTTAATTGAAAATTTTTCTCTACTAGATAATTATCCTTTAGTTACTAAGGAGTGGAATAAACTACAATATTCTTTTTCCATGGCTCTCGGAGTTGTAGTAGTTTTAAAAAATTGCTCCTGGTTTTGATTACATCTCAACTTCTAATGTCTCATAAAATCCTAATATATTTGTGTGGTGTCAATATCCTAAGTTATTACCCTTTTTTATTTTCCATTCAGTGTAATAGTAGATCATCACTTCCATTATAAGGTCATAGACATAATAATGAATTAACACCATGAATTTTATGCACTTGTGTTGTAGCTCAATAAAACATATCCTGAAAAAATAATCAAACCTCCTCATGAAATGCTAATGCTCCAACAACCACTCAATTTTTATAGTTATTAATATTATGTTTTATGTTCATTTTTGTAATGTTACTCACTTAGAAACCTTTCCCTGAGTCACAAACTGTAACATTCATCTTCTATAACTTCTATATCTACAATGCATCACAAACTTCATTATCCCCTTCATCTGTTAAAAATTCACTTCCAACTTCAGGTTCATCCTAGAAATGGATCTTCAAATCAGTTGTACGTCAATGATTGATATCATATTTGGAACTGTGGTGTCAACTCCTTCAATGATATATCAACACTAGACTTGAGTGTTTGAATATCAATAGTGGAGGGGGGAAATCAGTGGTCAAGTGGTGGAGGTTTCTCAACTCTATGAAATGATTCATCAAGCTCGGTATCATCCCCTTTTCAATCAATAGCGTTGACCCTAAGTTATAGTGGTTCATGGACTCTCAACAACAGCTAGATAATAAAGATTACAAAAGAATCATTTATTGGGTTCAATTATTAGACAACCAATTTCTTGAAAAATAATTGTGTAGGATAAATTGTATTACACAGTTATTCTATTACGTGTACCACTTTTTCTAATAGTAGTATGTGGTAATTGATTACGGGTTAGTCAAAAGATATCATATGTGGCTAAGAAAATATAATATGAATTTTATATTTATTTAACATAGATCATCCAGTTTTTCTTACATGTGGTGGAAAATTATCTTACATAGGTCCCCTCTAAAATATTTTAAAAGCAAATAATTTTTATTTTAAAAATTTATTTCTTGCACTATAAATAAATAAAATAAGTTTAATATATTAATATAATTAATTTAACATAATTCTAAATATATCTTAAAAAATTTAAAAATAGATTACAAAAAAATAATATAATTTTGTAGTTTAATTAAAATATAAAGAAAAATTAAAAAATAAAAGAGTTACGTATAAATTAAATACAACAATCTATTAAAATATTTAATAAAAAGTTAAATATTAAACATAAATTAATTAATAAATAATAAAAACAAGTAAAATAAAATTATTAATAAAAAATTAATTTATAATAAAAATATTTTAATTATTAAATTAATTAATGAAATTAAATAGTATTATTTTATTAATTTGTTATATACACAAAATGGAAAATTATATATTGAAAATTCAGAAAACTAAATTAAGAAACACATAATTTATTATTTAAAAACATTGTCAAAAATAAATAATAATTTGAAAGTTAATAAAAATTATAAATTAAGAGATAATTAATCATTAATTAATCATAAAATCCTAATTTTTAACATTTATATTATTTTTACATCAAATTATCATCAATGTAAATTATTTAATTGAAACATTATTATAAAAACAATTAATTAATTAATTTAAAGAATTTATGGGGAGAAAATGTATCAAAATACAACCACATCAACTCTTCCAAACATGGGGTTTTCCTATCCATATGAAAGAAACATGTCATATTTAGATGAATCAAATAAATCTTATGCCTGAAATACTAGATTGTAATGAAAAATTGGTTTTCAAAATTATTTTTCCAAATGTATTTTTTTCAAGAATTGAAAATGTTTACCCACATGAAATTTACTTTTATTTATGTGAAAAATCAATTCCAATTTTTTTAAAACATTAAAAGGTCAAATTTTAATTAAACCCATCTCAATTTTCATTTAAATGTAAGTCCAAATTTCATTTTACCTTCAGGAGAATCGACTTGCATAAATCTGAAATATAATAATTTAGATACTCGATTTGGATGATTGAACTTAATAAATTAAAAAGAGTATAAATAAGTCATTTGAGGACGTAGAGAATAAAGTTATTAGTTCAACCTGAATTAGGATTTTCATTTCATAAATAATTTGAATGCATATCATATGAATTCGAATAAAAGTTTAATGATTAAAAGAAAAAAAAATAACAAAACATTCTTATAATTATTTAGCATAGTATGTCACCTTTTTAGGTTTGTGAAAAATGAATTTCTCAACTTTAAACCAAGGATAATAATAACAAATCTCCTTAATGTGCACACAAATCATTCATTATTTATAAAAATTTAAAAACACTAAAAATGGTATATGGAAACACAAAAAACCATCATTTTGGAAATATTTTAGGGGTTTTTGATGGGATCAAAATATAGAATAGATTGGAACATTTTAATAACCTTTCCCCTATAATTAATATCAACATTGTCGTCAATGATAAATCGATGGTGGAGAAACCATGTAAATTTAATTTTAAAAATCCAACAGATTTTTAATACAGTAGATTGAAATCATGTTTGAAAATTGGTAACAAGAGAGATCAATGAAGTTATATTCCAAACAAAATTAAAAAAATTTAAAACATTTCAAAACATCCATAGAAACTCACAACTAGTTACCACATAAAAAATACAGCTTAGAAATATAATATGTATGCCCATGAATGTTCAAGGAAATTTTAATAAAAAATTTCAGAAAAGAAAAGTATTATTCATGACTAATACATAATAAAAAACACTCAATTAATGTTCATCAACCAACATGTTTCATCATCAAATTCACCATGAATAAATTATTTTCTTTCATTTCTTTTCATCAATTTACGAAAACATTGAAGAATTAAACAAGTTTTAAAAGAATGAAAAGGTGAGTATAATATTAAAATGAAGACTACCTGAAAAAGGTTTATCTCCCTTCAGATCCACTAAAATTATACCCCTTATTTAAATTTATAAATTACCTTTGGTTTACATGAAAATTCCTAAAAATGAAAATGAATTAAAATTTGGTTCAATAATATTTTTCTGAAGAAAAATAAAACAAGAGTTTATAAAGTGGATTTAAATAATTTTTCTCTATATTTTAACTTAATTTGATCATTTAAAATTATAATTCATCTACTACAAACGAAATATTAAATGAATAGAATACTTAATTATTATCCTCAGGGTTAAAAATATGAAAATGTTTTCCCATAAACCTCAATTTAATTCCCTAAAAAGAAAAAAAAATTAAACAAAAAGAAATTCTAACACTATAAATGGTTAATACCTTCACATACTCTTATTCTAAATAATAACTAAATGTATGAGAAGAAAAAATGGTTTATTCATTTCTATTCAACATCCAAAAAAATTAAATCCTCCCCCATTGGTTTATTATTACCTTATCAAATTATTTTCATTAAATCTTTGTTGAATGTAAATGGAATATACTTCATAGGATATGAAATTTTTACAACACCAAAAGGTAAAAAATGAGTTACAATAAAAGTTCCATCCCATTTGGAATGAAATTTACAGGTGAAAATATATATATTGGAGTTTTACCATATAAAATTATATCCAATAGGAATTTCTTTATTCAAAATAACATTTCAAGGAACAACTTTGGTTTTATCCTTTAACATCCGTTCACATTCATAAGAATTATTTCTTATCTTATATAACTCTTACAAACATAGCTTCCTCCATTTTCTATCCTCAAATAGATTTATATTTCAAGATTTGACAGCCCAAAAAGCATTATGCTCTACCTCTAGAGTTAAATTAGAATATCATCCAAAAAATATCTTATAAGTTGAAATCCATATTTCTGACTTATAAGTAGTACAATACACCAAAATTAAATCCTCATGCCTCAAGATTAAATCCATCTTGTTTAGGATGATATTTTTCTCCAGAATATGATTAATATCTTTGTTTGAAACTTTATCCATTCCATTTATTTAAGGGTGATATGTTGTATAGAATTTATGAATTACCACATACCTTTTCAAGAATGCTTCCAAATTCCTATTACATAAATGAGTGCCCTAGTCTATGGAAATTAATATTGCAATTTAAAATGTACAAAACAAATTTATTTTGAAAAATAATGAAGCTACAGTATAATAATATGTCCTAGTTGGAATATCTATATTCCATTTTGACACATAGTTCATTATAATAAATTTTTTAATGTATCCAAAGGAATTATGAAA
The DNA here is from genome assembly GCA_963277665.1 of Viscum album. Classification (NCBI taxonomy): domain Eukaryota; kingdom Viridiplantae; phylum Streptophyta; class Magnoliopsida; order Santalales; family Viscaceae; genus Viscum; species Viscum album. The sequence goes on along the minus strand of OY728119.1, from coordinate 33,434,107 downwards.
AGGACCCATAAATTTATCATCCCCAACTCATATTCCACACAACAGTTCCACAAGCCCAGTTGGGTACATGGCCTCAAGATCATCTCCCCAGATTCTAGAGGATATCGACTGACAGTAAGGGACTACAGTGTTTCCATGGGGAGACAATGCCATCATTACCAGAGTGTTACCTAGAAAAATAAAAATAATATTCAATATCAAAATCAGCATAACAGCTAGAAAATATATAAACAACAAGATAGATAAATAATTCTAGAATTAATCTCATATAATGTGATGATTGTACATGTCAATAGAGGTAAGTTAAACATAGTACATATGAGTACAATATAATAAATGTTTCAAAATACTAAAAAAACCAAAAATGGAAATCTCTTGATAGCATCATGATCATAATTTTCATCACATTCTCTTATACTCGTAAGCATATCACAATGTCAAGCAGAAAAATATGGTTACTTTCCCCAGTCCCTATAATTATCCATATAATCTTTTTTAGGTACCCAATGGTGGACCGAACAGTGTGTGGGATACAATCCCAATAAGTAATCAACCAATTTTCTATAAAATATCTTGGTTGTTCAGTATAACATTCTAAAGCATCATACAATGATAAAACAAGTAAACAATAGTAAATTTTTATGTTCTCATGGAACAATTCCAATGATATTCTACATCCCAACAAGGATCCCTACAAAAATGGTCAAGAACCTATAACAAGGAGCTAAAAAGAATATAGAAATAACAAACATGGCCTTTTTGAACATCCATACATATCATTTCAACTATGAACATACCATAAAAACCATGTATCATCCAACAATATCCTTGTAATATAAATAGAACTCTCAAAACATCCACTTCCAAGCCATATAAAAAAGAACATCACATTTTCCATGTTTATGCCAAATAATCATGTGTTTCAGACAATGAAGGTTCAGACCCAAGGCTTAGAAGACAAATGAATTATTTATGGAAGAATCTTAATGGAAACTCAGTTAGGCTTGAGTTGGGGCCCAAGGAGAATTTCCACCAACCAAGTCCATTGAGATCCTGAGACAAACCACATCTAAAGGGTATTAAGGCAAAAGAATTTCCATGGAATCTGCACCCATAGAGAAATCTCAGTCCATGGAATCCACTAAAAAATTTAATACACACAGTTGAAACATCTATGGACTCTAGTGGAATCAATAAACATGGTTTCCCATCCAATTAATTCACTAACATTCAATCTAGATTGCATTGTAGTCTTCAAGCATTCACATACCATGTGTTTTCCAACTCATATAGAAATTCACATTCAAAATAAACCAATGATTTTTCCAACTCATATTTCATTTACAATTCAATAATTCAACGTCATGCAAGCATATGGAAAACGAGGCAATATATCTCATAATAATCAATTCAATTCAAATCATTTCATTTCATTTTTTCATACTCTTACTATAAAAGCATTAGAACACACCCCATAGGAGGTTTAACAAAAGGAAACGACAAAGGTCACACCCCATGGGTTTCCTTTGTTAAAGAAAAAACCTATAAAAAGTTTCATGGAACAATAATGAAACACTAACATGTTCTATTTCATTTAATTCAATAAATAAATTCAATTTTAGTGCCAGATCGAAATGTCTAAAGGGAAGAACAATGTAAACTATCTTAATAATGCACCAAACCAAATGAGAAAAGTATAAACCACCTACCATCGGTCAGTAATAGAGTGATCATCCTGTATCGGCTCTAAATTATACTCATATTAAAAGATATTTGAAGAACAGACAAAGAACCTGAAAATAGGGAAAAGTATCTTACACCTAAATAGCGCAGTCGATGCCAAGAATAATGAGGAGTGGCATAAAAGGAATTGAGTAATCACTAATGTGGATATAACCAAACAAACAGCTCATCATTATGAGATAAAATGAATATTTGAAGGAAAATCCTAGAATTTGGATTTTAAAGGGCTCTCTTTTCATTGGTTCTATCAATTGGGAGAGGAATGAGAAAAAAGATTATGTTTACTCATTGATTAAGGTAATTTTGGAAGTTTTACAAAAAGTCCTTAGGTCACGCGATTTTGGTCACCTGGTTGACCAAACTGTGTGCCAACAATGCACCCAATACTATAAGGATGGTCACATCACATGGTTATCTTGCATGGTTTTACTTACCTTGTGAAAAATAGTTCATCATCCCACTTTTAAAATGTCTTCGGTTTTTTATGGTAATTTACTCCAAATCGCATGGTTTTCTAAACGGTGTGGGATTCTCCATCCCACATTCTAGCCTCGTACAGTTAGAATTAACCATTTATCCTTGCCCACAAGTTTTATTATAATAATGAGTACTTCCTTTTCTCCACCGAATTTCCCTCTAAATGGTGGTTAAGATTTTTCTATGAAGAACTCATGAAATTGAGCATGTACATTGGCATCAAGCACACAAGTATTTTTCTATAAATGCTCATTCTACCATATAAACTACACTAAAAGAACTTACTGAACCTTGATCACCATCATACTCCTTTCGAATATATGAATTATATTCCCTTTAAAGAACACATCTACCTAAAACTCATCCTCCTCATGATGAAAGTCATGATAACGGTGTGAATGAAATTGGTGCAGTTGAGATTCTTGGAAGATGTCATGCATGAATCAGTGCCTTTGAGGTAACTACAAATGACAGGCTACCAGCATGACTCTACCCACAATCTTGAATTGGAGAAAATATTGTGGTGAATGATTACCCTATATCATGATCCATGGGTTCACTAGCCTTGGTGAAACATGTAAAACAACCCAATCCTCGTCCTCAAAATCTTAAGGTCATATGTAGTGATCAGTGTAAGATTTATATTGAGAGTGTGCAATATCAATCCACTTCCAGATACCCTGGACATACATAGAAGTCTCTTGCAGGAGATACAGTCCTAGTAATGAAACCTCACAAAACTCTAACTAAGACAAGGGGGATCATCCTGGAATACCATAGAAATCCTCTTATTGTTCCATATTTATAGTATCTTGATAAATATTGATGTAGGTGAATTCCAACCAGGGGTATATGCATCTCTCAAGAGCCCCTAAATTTGAGAACACATGATTGGAATATTTCTTCAAGAAACGGTATTGTACGTTTCGACTGGCCATTAGTCTGAGGGTGGTATGATGTGCTCAAAATAACCTCGGTACCTTGGGACCTCTGTAAACTCTTAAAAATATGTGATGTATATTTGGTGTCCCAATGTGAAACAATAGTATTGAGGCACCCTATTAAGGAATACAATCTCACAGATATGAAACCTCCCAATCTCATCAACACTAAATGTCTCCTTTGATCACAAGGATGTAAGGAAAATTTTTGATCAAGTCAGCAACATCCTACACAACATGACCACCTCTAGGAGACTGCTAAAACTGGCCATCAAGTCCATCATAGAATCATCCCATTCATACTCAAGAATAGGTAACTTCTAAAAAATCATGGTCGGTCGCTGGTGTTCTTCCTTTAAATGATGATTGGTGGAATACCTCATTAAAAAACCATCTACCTCACATTTCTTCCTCGAACATCAGTACTAATGGTGTAAGTCACAATACATCTTTGTTGCACTAGGATGAACCTCCCAAATAGAGTCATGAAACTCCAACATAAACTTCTCTAATGTGTCCACTTGAACCCAAAGGAAAACATTGATATGAAATAATTCATCCTCACCTAACATCCAACGAAGAGGTGTGTCCTCACATTCCACACTCTCCCATGGGACTAGACCATTTGAATATTATGTTTTCCTCACCCTCTCTCTGTCCAATAGGGTTGAGGTCCTAAATAAGGATGAAAGAAATGTTTCTCTAATAGTCTTGCTCCACCAAGCGCATCTCATAGAATAAATCCATAAGCTTCCACTTGTTACTAGCCAACGGAACTTCCTATAATAGATTTATCCTACTCAGTGCATCAACCACTACATTTACCTTTCCAGAAATATAGACGAAATAGAAGATGAAAGGTAACATGTATTCAACCCACATTTGTTGCCTCAAATTTATATCACGCTTTGTAAATATATAATTTAGGCTCTTTTGGTCCATGTAAAACACAAAACAATCTCAACATAAATAGTATCTCCAAAAGAGAAAAGCAAGAAAAATTGAATATTACTCAAGATCATTCATCATGTAGTTCCTATCTTGTGGACATAACTAAATAGACCCATATCCCAAAACTCTATCCCCATATATTAGAAATTCTCCAATCTCAATACATGATGTGTCACCATACATAGTGTAGTTTCTGCCCTAATCTGGGTGAATTAGGACTAGTGCTGAAGTCAATACCCCATTCAGATCAAAAGATTTTATCTCATAGGTATCTATCCATACAAACTTCACACCATTCTTTGTCATTCCCATCAATGGAAATTCTGTGTATGAGAAGAAAAATATGAAATGCTTGTAATATATAGACAACCCTAAGAAGCTCCATATGTTAATGTCTTTCTTAGGATGCACCCAGAAAACTATATCCCTCACCATATATGGGTCAACTAAAAATCATGTCTATGATATAATATAATATAATTAGTGAATCATATTCATTTAAAAGTGGCACTTTGTGATCTTTACATAAAACTGATGCTCTCTCATTGTTTCCAAAATGATCTCATAATGTTTGGATTGTCATGTCTATTATGGGAATACACCATGATATTGTCCATGAAAACCACCACATATTTTTCCATAGTGGATGGAAAACATTTTTCATCAACACCAAGAAAATCAATGGCATGTTCGTGTGATTGATTGGAATAACCAGATACTCATATAGATCATACTTGATATGAATGTCTATATGGGGTATTTCTGGAGACCAAACATGTACCTGGTGATATCCTAACCTCAAATAACATTTTGAGAGTACATTATATCGTTGAACCTAATGAAATAGTTCATCTATTTGTGGAAAGAGGTATAATTTCTTAACCATTAGTGGTTTCAATTTCTTATAATTCATGTATAAACTAAGGGTTTCATTTGACTTTTATACAAAAAGGAAAAGTGAACTCCATGGAGAACTACTAGGTTTTATAATCCCATTTACCTCTAAATCCTTATTGACTATCTTTTGGAAGTAAAAAGGATTATAAAAATGAAATTTAGATATTACAAAGTATCAAGAAGAAGCTAAATGATTTAAAATACATAAAGTGAAATGGACCAACGTGGAGGAGCTACACTGAAAACATGCACGACATACCTTCGCATCCAAAAAACTAGCACATATGCTGCTCATACAACCCAGTACACATCCCCTATGTGATAGACCTATGCAGAGGAGCTACAAAAAAGAAATATGTGGAAATATGATTTTTTTACCCCCTACATGGAGCAGCAATGATGAAGAGATACACGATGGACCTATGCTGACGAACTCCTTTCAACCAACCCCTACTTCATATAAACATGTCCCCCTAGGATCCCAATTTGAGCACTGAAAAAAGTTGAAAGAACTCTTCCATATTTCATTGTGTATCTCTTTCACCTGGGTCCCCCAAATTTTATTAGGCACCTCTCTAAAACACGGTAGAAGAGAGAATTATATGGGATAATAATGTTGGGAATCCTTTTAGAGTTTGAAATGCAACAAATCTAATTAAAGACCCCTCTTTCATAATGAATATGCTACAAATTCACGGCATATTATTTAAGGACCCATGCGGTGATCTTCAAAGACACCAAATAAGACCTAGGGTGTTTAGATATAAATCTCACCCATGTTTTGTCTTCATGGTAGTCCATTTTTATGCTTTCATAGGCTTAGTTCCCCTATGTTGAATATTTTTCAATCATTGCTAGGACTAGCATGGAACACCCACGTGGCATACCTATGTGGTAGAGCTTCGCTGCAATGCTACGTGACATACCTATGTGATAGTGCCACACTGTATAGCATCACCAAGAACCTATGAAAATCACCTTGTAAACCCTCTTCAAAGACACTCAAGGTCGGGTATCGCTTTCCATGGTTAACTTATTTGAAAGGGACTAAGCTGAAGCCTGCACCAAAACATCCTAACATATCAATTCAATAAGAAATGCACATCAGTATGTCTCCATTTTTGGTTTGTATATCTATAGTCATAGGTTTCCCACGTTCGTCTTCTAAGGTATTCAGGATCATTATAATGTTTGTAGTTTTCTATATCAATAGTCACATGGATCCTTAACCTATATATATTGTTGGGATGTTCCCAGTCTTGGATTCTAGGGATGGGACATTGTCCTCCGCTTTTCTTATCTAATATCTGGAGCCCCTGATTCCCAATATGGAGAGTCAGGGTACAAAAGAAAATTCTCCCTCCCCACTAGGGATCCAAAAAGGGCATCCCTCGTAGAGTAATCCCCTAGTCTTTTGGGCCGGACCAAATGACCTTCACTTTCAGTTCACATTAAAAGGTTCATTTCTCTGCGTCCACATCCATTGTCGCCTCTACTTCATTCATCGTAGGCCCGACCTCTTTCATCAATGGAAGAGAAAGAGTGTGTCTTGTTGAATCTCTCACATCCTCTTATTTCTCACACTGAGTATGACTCATGTGGGCTTAGTGATTTGTGATGATCACAACATCCACAAAATCCACCTCAATTTTTGAACAATGAGAACTCTGATTCCATCCATATTTGAGATATATAGGATGCCTTCCCCATGGCCTGAGCTGATTGGATATATTCTTCAAGAATCCAACCCTAATTCTCTTAAATCGGGTATCCCACATAAGAGTATTCCCTAAATTAGTCCCCCTAAATATACATGAGTTAATATAACTCTCATAGACCTTGTAAAAATGGAATCCTCTTTAGGAGTAAGCCCCAAACTATTTCTCTCATAGGTCTGTACACCCTTGTGAGACATACTGAACAATGTGGGCTTTGATTCTAATAAGAGTGGGATATGTAGGAAGCCTCCCTACGGTTCATAAAAAACACTACAAATCCACCTTGTTCTTTCAAGTCCATATTCTCAAGAGGGTATAATCCAATATGGAAGCTCATATCTTTTCCATGTTCTTTGGGATACATAAGTATAAATCCCACAAGAAGCTTTGACTAAACACCTTCCTCTTAGACGTCCTTGCCATATGACACTAAATTGTATGTTATGTCCTTGTTATAAGAACTTAATGGTATGATGTGTCCCATTTAACGGAACGTAACTATGAGGATTTTGATTCCATTCACAATGATACATAGGTATCTCATTTATGGGTACGATCCCAACATCAAAACAATCTTTTGTCTCCATTGATGACAATAAATTCTAGTGTCACCATTGGGTGGCTTAAAAACTATCAATATCATAACACAGGCTAAAAGAATATATAAATAGTATATGAGAGGTCACCATTGATGTAGAACCTCAAATACATAAGGATATCTCTAGTACTGAAGAACCACAAATACATATAGAGGATTCTAAACTTAACACATTCTAATAATTGATTGAAATTTTCAAGGTAAACTTATGTTATACTTTGTAAATTAATAAGTATTCCTAAAAATATCTCAAATATATAAGATATTCCCAGAGTAGGAAATAAATCCCCACAAAAGGGTTTTATGAGCCCAACTTATGATCCTCTCGACCAATAATTGTTCTTAAGTATCATAGTTCCAAACCTAAAAAATACCTGCCTTTGGAAACAGGTCATATTGGATGAAGATCCATTGAATTTTATGGTTCCATAAATAAATCCAATAGAAACCGTCTCCAAGTAGTAATTATTAATAAGGACACAAGTTCCAGGAGAGAACAAAACAAATGGTGAACCCAATGTGAATCCATAACCAATTTGATAGTGTTACCCATATGTTAGGACCATATCAATTGATAATGGTGGTCAAGATAATATAATCAATCATGTAGGTTTCAATCTAAAATATGTTGCTTTAATTGAGTTCATTGTTTGTATTTTTCCAATTCTCTTAGTACTCCATTCATTCCAAATAGTTTCCACTAAGTTTGCACCCGTAAGTGTCCCGACTACTGCTCAAGATCGATCCACATCCATTGTAAGGGAATCATAACCAACTTAGTGTCTTCAAAATTGGGTATAAAATGCATTAGTTTGAGAATATCATAAACACAGTGATATCCCAACCCTGCAGGATGCACGAAAGACTCTTCTATTTAACCAAAACCCTCAATCGTTCAGTCAGTAATGACCAGAGGACAATAAGAAGACATTTCAAACAACTATCTTCAACTGTTTCAGGTCCTTATCCCTAAAACACAATGACCAATCCCTCCCATACTATAGGGTGGTGGATCAGGATCTTACTCATGTCCTCAAATCAGACACACGGGGGCACTTCCTAAGGAATTGTTCAAACAATCATTGTCGGCAACACCATGCAGTAGAAAACACTCATCATGATATGGGTCATATATTTGGCTGTTTGAAATAGGTCCCTTAAACTCAGGTGTGAAACAAAAACAAGAATATACAATAGAAAAACAACAGGGAGGAGGTACCTAACATTTCCCCCCCCCCCCCAGAGAAGTCTATCAACCCAACATGGTGGCAAGCAATGAACAGGAACATACACCCATCCACCTTAATTTCGCCAGCTAGCAGACTCGTCTGACGGGACCCAACCAATCCCACCATTCAAATATAGTTGAGTATCATGAGAATTTAGGTACATCTACTTATAAAATATCATCCAGTCAGCTGACTCGTCTGGCTACATTCAAGGAATTCCACCAATCAAATGTTGTGGAAACTTGTAAGTTGGAACATACACCTACATGCACACTCCAATCCTTCCATTAGTCTTTTCTTTCAGCATTGAAATAATTCCACTGACTATTTTTGGTAGAAAATAGCCAGAAGGCACATACATTTTCCCGAATCAATAATTCCTACCAACAATCTCATTTGGAATCACCCAGAGAAGTCAATCGGAACGCTCTGATGACTGTCCACGGGTAGACTCAACTCTCTACCCCCACACTTGAGTACTGTTAGTATCCATTAAAAGGAAAGGGATGAAATGAGTAGGTACATACACATAATCTAGATTAGGAATGGATATATAGTCTCGTTCCAGCTGCAGAAGTCACCAAACACATTTTAGCAATGGTGAAAGGGAAGACATAAATTCATACCCATATTCTAGATGCTCTCTTGAATATCATAATAATAACTTCTATAGTACTAGAGGTATGGACATATAATTCCATACTCACACCTTTTATGGTTCATTAGCATTCCATCCTGGAGTATATGCATTCCTCTGTTCTATTATAGGAAGTTTATGGGGGTATACTCCCCCAAATCATATTGACAACCGGATCGGTAACATTAACCCTTTATAATTAAATATGATCAGCCTATGCTGATGACCACTCCAAGGAATAAACATAAAAGTTCCCATGATAACCACTATTCCCAACAAGTGGCCACAATTATGTGTAAGAAAACATCTAAGAATATCTCTTTCTAGGAATAGTTGGAAGATCAAGAGTCAATATATGTTATAGATCCTCTTAATGCTAGAGTTCTTGAAGCACTCATACATTTATCTGTTGAGTCTTAGGATACTACCCTCATATTACAAAATTTGGGGATTATTAGTAGTAATTTTAAAGTTCCCCATTAGAAACTTTATCATGAACTCTTGCTTCATTACAATTCTATAAATTTATAGAACCTGTCACTGGATAGGATCCACAGAAACCCTTCGTGTGGCCAGAAGACCAAGTAGAAGGAAGATTTATCACTTGATATATTCCAACGTGGTGGTCCTCCCAATGATTAAATTCACTATTAATGTACTTTGTGAAATAGTGTTTCACATTATTAAGATAATTCTCCAATTGATAATGTAGTGATGAGAAAGCCCTCTTATCTCGAATAAAAGGCCTAAATAAGTCCATTCATGTCTGGAACCTTCTTGTAATAGTTGAAATACTTTCTCAACTAGAAGACATCCTTAGGTGACGGTTATTATCCAAACCTCTGTTGGGTCATTTACCATCTAATATGGGTGAGGAAAAGCAACTGATTCTATTGGTTGTGAAAAAACCATTGAGAAGAGTCCACTATGGTTGGAACCAACTAGAGAAACCTCTATCAAACAATTATTAGGATATGTTGAATTTGAGAAAAAAACTGGATGAGGGTGAAATAACAGTCATGTTCTAGCTTTTGAAAACATCTCAATACAACATTCCATAATTAATGGCAGATGATTTCATTCCTGATATCCACTTCAACATATGGAAGACTCTTCATCATCTAAAAGACTAACTATTACCATATGCTTAATATCAAAGTCATGTTAATCTAATAGAATGGTTACCATGCCAAATTGACTAGGCATCTCTTCATGTTTCTTGAAATACAAAGGCTGAGAAGTAACAAGTATCACATCAATGTGCATTAGATAATGCATTAAAGAAGTTACGATAATTAATTATTGAAACCCCATCTGGTGTTCAAATCATAGGATGCGGTGCACATAGAGAATTTCATTTCACTACACTCCAAAATTAGAAAAACCTTCTAAATGTGGTCTCATGATATGTTATTTCCCCATGATGGATAAATCCAATATATTCTATTCATAACTAATGAAATGCTCAGTAAGAACATACCTCAATCACTGTTCATCATAGTCTGGCCCAAAGAGAGAAAGATCTTGAGATACTTTTGAATCAAGAATATGAGAACATTAAGTTGGCATCCTGCCTAGAGGATGTTAGCCATCATTTTTCAAAAATGTCTAAAATAGCACAATGGTTGTTCAAAAAATCCAATTTAAGTGGTTGTACAATAATTCACCCATCCCATGTTCAAACTAGAATTCATAAAATCAGAATATTAGTTGTGGTAATATCATCCATAATAGTATAGGAACCACCCCATCTTGCTGGTCTGGGGTCTTTTTTAACCCAACCATAAAATTCAACAAACCAAGGTCAAAGGCTTAAAGAAGATGAATAAAAACAGCCCTAACCTACAGGGTTGTGGGAGTTTTCACATCCCCAATCCCCCCTCAGTAGAAGTCAGCTTTTTCTATATCGGGGAAGAATCCACAAAGTGAACACCAAACCAAACTATCCAAGGATTCCCTTTATGATATTTTTTGTGTCACAGTTCCCAGGAAATCCACATATAATAGAACAAAGTATCATGGAGGGAACCGAAGAAGACGATCTTACAATGATACTAAAATAATGTTTTCAGTGTATTATGCATTGGTGAATTTCATTAAAACCATTATGGGATATCCTTTAGAAAATGATTCCATATTAGGGGAGTTAAAAGATGTAGTTTTTATCCATAATATGGTACAAATTGAAGAAAATGAATAGAGGTGTGTGTATCTAAAATAAGAGGTTTAACCAGAATCTAGGTATTACCTTCAAGTAACCATCTCACACCTTTTTGAAAGGAATCTAACAAGGGGAAAGGAAATAGTCATATCATGTCTCTCTTTTAAACTGAAGAATTTCAACCACTTTTTCTTGAAGAAATATTTTCCCAATAATAGGAGGAGATCAAGGTGTTGAAAACATTCAATACAAAGTTATTCTAAAGTATCATTCCATCTAGACATGCTCCATAAGTAGATCCTTATCTTACACAACTTGTAGGAGGTCCTTGGAAAAAATGGTTTATTGAAACTATAGATGTGGATAATGATTCCCCTCTTTTTGTACACAACCAGAACTGGATCAAACATATCCTTAGAGGACTGTCCCCATAGGCTATCCAAGAAAAATACCAATAGTTCCACCACTAGTGGTTTTTCCACTTATCGTGCATATTCATTCTCATGATGTTATACCTATATAGGTCCCAACTCATATAGATATTCCCTAAATGATTATGAATACAATTTAGGCATTAACAACTCGATTGGAAGCTATAGAAGAATGGTGTGTACCATTACAACCTGAAAAAATGCTTACCCCAAATGGGTAGATCTGATCCCTCTCCCACCAATCTTTGAAAATACCACTTTTCTAATCATCAATTATTATGTAAATCCGGGACATCAGTTAAACAATTTTGTTTCTCTCAGTGATCCCATGATGGAGACCCCCCACAACAAGAAATAGTAAAGATTAGATGATTTGTGAAATCATTATAGGGGCCAGCCATTATCTTGTATACAAGTTTGCAGTCATGATAAATTACTAGATGGGAAGGCCTATGTCAAAAATTACTTTTTCAATTCATATAAACAATACTAAAGACCACAATTTTATATCTCAAAAATTCTAAACAAAGGGAGAATGAAATAATTTCAAATTTCATTTCGTGATGGAAAGGATTAACATACTACTTAAATGAACCACTTCATCAAGAGGAGTTGAGGCCAATCTATGTAGAAAAATTGTGTGATGAGTTATACACACCACTAATCCCTATGCAATACAAAAGAGGGTTTCATGACCTTTCTTCAACTGCCCATCTTGTGGATAATTCTATTGTGTAAACCAAAGATATGTCTTTTGTAATCCCATCTGCTCTAGGAAGGAGAACACAGAATGCATAGTCTGGTACAGTTACACTCAAGAAAGAACTTGTACCTGCTTACACTTCAAAAACGTCATCATACTATAAGGCTCCACCTTTCAAGCATCAGCATCAACAACCACCTCAAAAAGACGATCTAAAAGATCAAAGGTAGAGAAAATTTGAGGAATTAAATAGAAAAGTATATTATTTTAGGAATGAATAGGTTACTAGTAACTATATTTCATCTTTGAAAAACAATTTAGTCCAGTTTTCAAGGACAAATAAACTGAATAAAGAAGGAGACAAAGATATCCCAAATTATCTCTCCTTTCGTAAAATGTTGGGGCATCCCATTTAGGAGTGTTTTTTTCAATGATCTCCCACAAAAAAAGGTGAACTCTAGAAAAGTGAATCAAAAATGGTCATCAGCCCATATATCATGTGTTACTACTACCAATACTGAGGAAGAAGGAGGAAGATACAAAATAAAAAGAAAAAATGGTCAGAAGTGTGATGATTGAATGGTTTAGAAAATAATTAATCAAACTCAAGACATTCTAGGAACATATTTTAAACAACCAATTGTGCGTCCTTCCACTTCTGCTACATAGAATCCATAATAATCCAATGATCATTCATCCAAAGTTCAATCCTTAAATAAGAAACATAATCATAAAGGTAAAGAGATGTAAGAATAAGATGAAATCATGTAAAAACCAATGTTTTCCTTCACATTGGTAGATTTTATGCCAACTATATCAAAATCATGAGCACCACCCAGCCAAACGGAACAATAAAAAATGACCATTCATGAAGAATCTTTATCAGAGGAGGAATTGATCTTTGGTCCCATTCACATAATCCACTTAATGGACCCCTATGCAAATGACGATTATAGTTATGAACCTGAATTCCTATTACCTGATTGGGGAAATAGGGTAATAATTCAAAGTCTAGGATAAATGGGAAGAAATGGAAATGCTAGAAGCCACTATTTTAATTATACCCCTGTTAGAACCATTTATGTGGCAGAAACTCATGGGAGATCCCTTTAGCGGGCTTAACAAGAATAAGGTAACTCACTGACACATGATAGGAACAACCAGGACATGATCGTCTTGTATGATCTATTATAAGATATTCCACCACTCTCTCTATAAGTAGATAGACCCAGTCAGTTTAATCTACCAAGAGAAGAAGTATTTCTAGCTTCTGCACCAACACATGGTACATCTTCATCTGAAGAATCAACTTCCAAAGCACCTGTAAAAAACATCTCCATTACAGAAAATACTGACCTTTGGACCAAAAATATGATGTTTTGAAAAAAATATCACAAAATCCAACTATGATATATCTCCTATATTCTTTCAATCTTTCAAAAGATCTTAATAAAGCACTTATTGAGGCTTTGTCAAGTCCTCAAGAGTTTGAAACCTAGGTTGTGCTGATGTGGTTTACTATATAGAGAATGATCCTACAGAATGTCATGAAGTTATATCTTTCCTAGGTCAAGATTAGGCTGTTTTTTTACATGGACACATTAGGACATTTTATTTGTCTAGTATGTTTAATAATATAGACATTTGATGATCCTTTATTTATAATGGATCATGAGTCAACCTCATTCCTATTTTTACACATTGTCGATTAGGCCTCACTAAACTTGAATTATCTCCTTCACATTGATGTTGAATGTTTTTGAAAACAATGAACAAGAACCTCTAGGTGATATTACACTCAGAACTCATTTTGGGGATCCTTTATCTAAATCATATTTCATGGTTGTCCCACAAGACACAATATTCAACATTCTTCTTAGAAGGTCTGTTCTACATCAACAAGCATCCATTCCTTCGTAATATAACCACTGAATCAATTATTACTTAAATGTTAAAATTGAGACAGTACATGGTAAAAAGGATCCATTAAAAACATTTGAATCTCAGTATGTTGAGTTATAATTCTATCACACAATGGGAACAAGGTCTATGGAAAAAGATATAACAAGAATCAATGATCTGAATGGTCTTGAAAAGATACTACTTAACCAATGAAGACATCTGAGTATAAATTATGTGTTGCATATAAATCAAATTTAAATGATAAACCCAAATCCAATGACTCATCCAGTGACTTTCATAATGTCAGTTGTTGCAATCGAGCCTAACAGCATGTGAGAAATTTTTGATTTTCCAAGTAGTGGTGAAATATTAAATGAAAATGTATTCATTTTATCTACTGAAATCCATTAAGTATTTTCTTTATAATTTGTGATAGAAGAATTTGTCTCATTAGTCAGGGCAGATAAGAATGTTGATTTCCAACCCATAAAGTCATATGCTTAGATCCCCTAAAGGCATATGTTTTTATCAAGTAATTCCCTTTAGTTTGAAGAATTTTGTTGTGGAATATAAATGTGCAATGCACCATATTTTCAAACCCTTATTGGGGAAATTCATTGAATGCTATGTAGATGATCTAGTGGTTAAGTCCATACAATGTTCTGATCTCTTGGATGATCTTGAGACAATATTACACAAGCTTCAGCAATGTAATTTGAATATGAACCCCATGAAATTTGCTTTTGGTTTTACCTAGGAAAATTCCTTGGCTTCATTGTATGACATCACGTAGTCGAAGTTGATTATAAAAAGACAATACAAATCCTTAACATGTCACCTCTTCAAAATTTGATTTAATTAATAGGACATCAAGACAAAATGGCCTATATTCAGTGTTGTATCGCCAATTTAGAAGGAATGTGACTTCCCTTAACCAGATTAATTAATAAGGGATTAACATATCAATGGACCAAAGTCTTTCAAGAGATAATTGATGCCATAAATAAAACTCTCTTGAGGACACTAGTATTAATGCCTCCTATTGATGTAAATCCACTCATTCTCTTTGTGAAATATTTAGAGTGATCATTGGGTGCCTTCCTTGAACAAAATATTGATGCCAGAAATGAAAACAACCAGTATTATCTTAGTAAAACAATGATAGACGTAGAGAATAGGTATTTAAGTATAGATAAGTGCTACCAAGAATTAATTTTTGAAGATCAGAAGCTAAGGAACTACATGCAGTATCATGAGGTCCACTTGGCATCTCCCAATAAACTGCTTAAATTTATACTTAGTTATTCTATTTGTACATGATGTCTGTCACGGTGGGCAGTTATTTTTCAACAGTTCGATATCCAATTTTTTCCCCAGAATTCCATAAAATTCAATGCCTTGGAATATATCTTCGTTGAAAACCCATCTATAGAAGAGATAGTGCTGAATACTGAATTTTCTGATGAATAAATCTTCTCTATTCAAGAACGTTCCAGAATATTGGAAATATACTTCGATGATTCTTCCATAAGTCCAACAAGGAAGAGATTTAAAAATGATAAACACAAAAAAGATGGGTTAGGGATTGTTCTTATATCCCTAGAAAAGAAAGTGTTTCTATATTCCTTTCGATTATCAGAAGGTGGTACCAAAAATGAAGTAGAATATCAATCTCTCATTGTAGGACAAGTATTAACACTCCAAGTACAGGTGAACTATCTGAATGTGAAAGGTGATTCAAAATTAATAATCAAATATATCAATGGGGATTACTCCATTAGGAAATAATAATTAATCTCTCAATTAGATTATGTCTGAGTGTTAATGGATGAATTTCCCTCAGATCCAACATTGTCTTATGTCCTGCAGTCACAGAATTCCCAAGATGATGCATTGGAAAATCCATCCATAACCCTAGAAGATCCAAATCAGGATAAAAAATCATTAGTAATACTCATCACCAAGTAGTTTCACATTTTTTTTCAAATTGGAATGGAGGAAATTAATGAAATCAGCCCTATTTCTGAGCCATATGGTCATACTACAGGAAGGATGACACCTATCATGAAATATCATCCAAATGGAGTACTTCCAACAGATAGAGTTGAAAGAGAAGAAATCTAGAAATGAGTATATAATTTCACTTTTTATGATGTTCCAAATCATCAGAATATCCTATATAGATGAGAGGATTTGATGGAATTCATTTCTAACGAATTGATGGGGATGAAAATGTGGTTGTTAGGAAAGAAGTATATGAAGAAGATTTTGGTTCTCACCAGTTTGAGCATATTATTTCTGATCAAATCGGATGGCTAGTATTCTTATTTCCTTCAATGACATAGGATTTCACAAATTTCACCAACAAGTATCACCCCATTCAAGTGCATTTCTACTTTATTCGTCAATCCCAAGAATTTTTATATACAGCTAAATACTCCTGGTCATTTTCCACATGGGGAATGGATGTAGTATGAACTTATCCTCCAGCTATGACTTTTTAGTTCACGTATATTTTTACTTCTACTAATTTATTCTTCAAATGAGCTGAGGAAAAAACCTTTAAAAAAAGTTGGGGCCAAAACATTGTTTCTTTTTTTAAAGCTAATATCATTTTCCGATTTAGCATCCCTCATACCATATTAACAAACAACATCCCCAATTTAATGTTACATCGAGGTAATGAAGATATTTATAGGGTACAATATCAAATCCAACCATCCATCCCACTATCATGCAACGACCAATTGATAGATAATGGATTTAAAAAAGACCACATCCAATATACTCCCAAAAATGGTGGAAAAATATAACAAATCATATCCTCTTAAACTTTTTCATTCTTTGAGGGATTATCGGACTATTACTTGTACTACCACTTGGGAAACTCCATAGTCATCGGTGTATGGAAAATAAGTATTTTTTTCTATTAAAATTCACTTTCCATCACTCCAAATTTCCATATTTGATCAGTTATCTTCAGATGAGCAGTATCAGAAGCAATTTTATGTTCTGGAATGATTAGAAAAAAAGAGATTGCATACTTTACATCATTTGGAAGTCTATCAGAATATAATCACACAATCTTTTTACAAGAAGGTTTAAATCCACTCATTTATTTAAGGATAATTGGTATTTTTTCTCATGACTCTGATGATACCCGGAAACAAGCCTCCAAATCATGACCCAAAGAGGGATGGACTTTATTCCACAAAAAAGGTCTACTATAATGGAGCTTATTCCCTAATTATAGTGGATGGATAAATTATTATAACTCTAACAAGTGAAATATTATTGAAGATGTACATTGTGTAATCACAACAGAGTAATGTCCTCACTGCATGACTCTAAAATTATAGTATAATGTCTTAATTGCACAACTTTAAACTTCACATCATAATGTCCTAGTTTCAAGAAATTAAACTACATAATAACCATATCTACCCATGCTGCATGATGTTAAAATTCATAGCAGTTATGTCCTTATCACATGATATTAAACTGCATGACATCTTATGTCATTGCTACATGACTCTAAATTGAAAATCATAATGTCCTCACTACATGACTCTAAACCGCAAAACACAATATCCTAGTTTCAAGACATTAAACTTCATAACAACCAAATGCTTCCATGCAGCATGACGTTTTTTCCTATGGAATTGGGGATGACCTCGTTGATTGAAGGTTCAAACATTCCAATCGGTTTATAATGGGTTTGTTCATAGATATAGAAACATCCAATGATTCCATATCCATTTGAACCTAATTTCCAAAGGTAGGCTCTCATTAGTTGTGGACTGATGAGTCTTAGGAATTTCCATTGGTCGAGAGGATGGGAGGTCGGACTCATCACACCTTTTTTACAGGAATTATTGTCTACTCCAGGATTCTCTTTATAGATTTAAGTTATGTTCGTGAATCCTTATTACATTACCAAGTATAAAATGATCTTTCCTTTAGATCTGAGAATCAAAGATTGATATGTAGGAAATTTAGAGAATCTTTTATATCTATTCTATGTTGTTCATCGATAGAGAATCATCTGTATTTTTTAGATATTTTTCGTCAATGGTATCCTTCAATACATAAAAGTATCTTGTTTATTATGATAAACATACTGGTTTTTAAGCCACTCAGTGGTGAACTTGAAGTTTATTGTCATTTAGAAGGAAATGGATTATTTCAGAATTGGGATCGTACCCAATGATGGGATACCTACGTATCCTTTGTTTTGGAAAAGGAATCAGATCCCATGTAGTTCGAGTAAGGGAGTATGATGTTTATGCATGATCGATGGCTCAATGAAAGATGTCATGATTACTTTTACACTCTAAGATCACGTGAGTCATGCTCGGTGTGAGAAACAAGAGGTATTTGTGAAACCAGACAATTGTGCCACAAAATATGCAATGATGTGGGGATTAAGTATGTATGACTGCCCAAAATAGATGAGGATTAAGATTTACTTCAGGGAAGAAATCCAGGAACAAGGTCCATAAAGGTATATGTACTTCATGGAGATTTGGGTACTCTAACTTGAGGCTTACTATTGAGAAATATTTCCAAATTAGGAGGGGACTCATGATTGGGTTTTACTCTTGAGAAGGAAACCCGGATCAAAAGTAAATTAAGACTGGTTAAGAGACTTTAGGACTGGGGCTTACTCCTAAGAAGGAAGCCCAGGTTAAGGTAATTATGACTAGGGCTTACTCCTAAAGAGGATGCCCAAATTAGGGGACTTGGGGCTTACTCCTAAAAAGGAGGCCCAAATTAATGAGGACTTGGGGATTACTCCTAAGGAGGATTCACAAATTAGGGATTCTCTCATCTTAAAGGATGAGGTTGAATTAATGAACTCTCTAACTTTAATGATATAAAGATGTGTAAATCACTAGGTTTTGAGAGATGTTCAACAGAATTCCATTCGGATAAGGAAGTAAATCAAGAAAACATTCCATAAATGGATTTTAAGAGTGTCTTGAAGACTGAATCTTGAATAGGAGAGGTGGAATGGAATAAGAGAGGTGAAATGGGCAGGAAGGGCCCCCAAGTCCTGGGGGTGCCAAGGTACTGCGTGGGTGAGCAAGTCCTGGTCGCACAGGTATACATGCGCGGCACATTGGTACTTGCGTGATTGTTAACCAGTAGGGTAATACTTAGGAGATCCTTGACAAAAGCCTTTAGAATTATCCTGAGGTAAATCTAGAAGAGTTGCGCGCAAGTTTCAATTAGTAGGTAAGGAGGTGTGCAAGTGTGTCCACTTCCCTTAAGGGTAAAACACTTAGGCACACAAGTGTTAGTGAATTCTAACACTTAGACCTTATTCCTCTTGTTTACACCTTCCGTTCTAGGTAAAGAATTACCTTATAAGTGTTCGGAAGACTTGAAGAAGAGACTTGGGCGTTCAGAGCTCTGTATCTGAATTCTGGAAAAAATCCTCCACTAAATGGGGGGCCCACCGGGGTATTTATAGGCTAGAGAAGACCCTGGGAGTTTTTCAAAGAGGGCTCGCAAGTCACCTGCATGCCCATTTGGGAGGCGCGCAGGTCTACTTGTGTGACCATGCTTGAACTTGCGTGACCTATGGGCAATTTTATCCTCGTTCATCCCTTTCTCTCTTTTTTTTGATGTTTATTCAAAGGATGAATCTTCCTTATTGAGTTATTTCCCTTTTCATTTCGTTTAGACTCTCTAATGAAAAAGGGGAATCAACAAAAGCCACCCCTCAGAGTTGGATCCAAAAAGGAATGAGGATTTGACTCTGAGGAAAACGAGAAATAAAAGGAAGTTAGGGCACGCAGGCTATGGCGCGCAAATGGGATTTGGGTGCGCAGGGTCCGGCGCACAGGGGTACGGCCTCGTCTATAAATAGAGGGCCTCACTTTGTGCAATGCACCCGGCTCTCAATGGTTTGGTTTTCTCTCGGCGTGCAGTTGGACTCCCGGCTTTCGCTCATCTGTGCTTCTTGTTTCTTGCGTCGTGCTTCTGTTAAGGTATTTGGACTTGCGCGGTGATACTTGTGTGCCCAATACTTGAGTGGCCAAAGGAGACTTGAATTCCAACTATGGTACTTACGCGATTAAATGCCTTAGCCAATTTTTCAAACTCCTTCAAAAAATTTATGAAAAATTAACATACTTTAAGAGTTAATTATTCAAAATTTGAGCAGATCCAATGGCTCCCAAGAGAATCAGAACAGCTGATGAACTGGACAGAAAAATAATTGATGATATGATGGACATCGTTGGCTATGATTAATTTACCGTCTATGAAATTACTCTCCCGGAATTAGCCAAGTATATGAGGAAGCATCATATTAATTTCCCGCACAGTATCTATCTGCCTCTGTATGGCCATGGTCATCTGCAAGATGTCAATATTCCAGAGGCAAAGAACTATCTTCCGCATTCCTAATTTCAGTCTTATACCATCTTTTCTTTAGTTAATTTCTCAATCGCAGGAACATTTTATAATGATGGAATAGTAAAGAAAGCCTATATAATGCATCATAACTCGTGTGCACCAGATCTGAAACCTCACAAACCTGAGTTACAACCACATTGTTATCCCTCAATCTTTCGAAATTCTCAGATGGATCAATCCAAAGGATGGAAGGAGAAATGGGAATTCCGTTCTGGATAAGGGGTGAATCCAACTTAGATGTGGGCTTATTGGGTGCGACAAACTTGTGAAGAGTTTGTCTAGGATCTGAAGGGAGCTACAATTTATGAAGTCGTCTGGACTGGGAAGATGTGTGTTTATATGAATGATAATTTTTCACTGGAATTTCTTATATGCTGGAGCCTATAAACTAATTCTTTCTATCTGACCCATGGAGAAGTTGGCATTAGTTTATGGGATGTCTACAAGATCTCAGGGGTTCCAATTTTGGGTGATATGTAAGATGAATTCATCCCTCCCATGGAAACCTTGAATGATCCAGAGAAGACTCTGAATTTGGTTCGAGAATTATTGAAGATTTATCATAAAATCAAAATCTCAAAGACTTCAAAGACACATTCTAGAAGGGATATTCATCCAGAGGAATGGATGGATATGTTTCTCAAGAAGAAGAGGGAAAATGGGCCCACCTGTACTCATCCTACTAGCTGCCCTAGAGCGGATAAGAGAGGTGCTCCTGACACATTCTAGCCAACTCTGGAAGAAGGAGAGTTTGAGAAATGGGGTATCAATTGAATCATAAAATCCTAGAGAAGATCCGTCTGGAAAGATTTTTAGCCTTATGGCTCAGTTTCTATCTTTTTCCAGTCAGAGATTTGAAGGAAGGCGTCAGTCTAGGGACCTTCGTTATTGCAGCCAAGTTGGCTGAGAGGAAGATGGTGGGGTTGGAAACCCCAGTTTTGGAAAAGATTAATATGATCTTACTCCATGTCTATATGGGTAGGTCTCCTTTGAGATTATTGGGATCATTCAAAGTTTTATGGGGATGGATCGCCACTCACTTCCGAACATATTCTGTTCAGAACAGAATACAGATTCTTGGAAGTTCTTTCAGGCCATCTGTTCAGGCCTTCTCTGGATTTTTTCCTTTGTCTCTCAATGACTATGATATTAGGCCAAGGCTGGGTATGCATAAGGAATTCCACTTCTTTCCCTATGGAAATTCGCCAACAGGGCGATTTGTTGACGATGGATCATCCAGCTTGGAACAGAGGGCTTACATGATGGCCTACAGAGATGGTGTACTGGCCACCAGAATTGATGGGGAAATTATATGTGAGGCCTATGATCCATATCAATTTTCATGCCAATTTAAGTGTCTAAAGACAACTATTATATCTCCTACAGTGCACGTCAGGTCAGAGCAACATCCAATGGTTTCCTAGAAACTATAGTTGCTAATGGCTATGGAAAGGACTGGGGCAGTTTTTGACTTACCAGATGCTGAAGTGTTAAGTAACTTGGCCATATGGTATGCTGAAAACTGGGTAGCTACATATCCTGCAGAAATATTGAATAAACCGGTTTACCGGGTGGGGAAGAAGAAGAGAACCATTGAGAAAGAAACAATTCAGGTGGCAGGTGATTCTTCCACTCCTGAAGCTGGTTCACCAAGTTCTTCAACCGAGGATGATTCATCAGATTCTCAAGATATACAACATGTGTAAAAGCAACCATGTTCTGTATATAATCCTCCTATAAGAATCAAGATAGCCACTCAATCAACTCTTGGTGAGTTACTTTATTTAGGTAATTTAATTTCTAGTAACTTTATAGAGTAACAAGTTTTCATTCTCTTTTTATAGTTTCAGGAGCTAGAAAGAAATTAAAGTCCAAGGTTGTAGGACCCTCTTCGCAGCCTTCTAGTAAACCTACATATCTAGGACTAGAGGCCATCCAGACATGGCGGGATGTATACTGTGATACTGAAACTATCTGGCTAGAGCTATGTGAAGGGCTACATTTTCCTGGAATAGGGACTCTTTAGGCTCCTGCAAATATTCATTTCAAGGATAACCCTGATGAAGTAAGAGCCTATGTCAAAGATTTTAGGACCTATATTTATGCCACCGATGATTCTATACCTATCACCAAGCGGGTGAAGGAAATGATAGATCACGACACCACTGATGAGGAGTGGCATGAGTAAGTGTCTCCTGAAGATGTAAGTTTTCATTTTTTGTTTACATTGATACTTGATTTCAATCAAAGCTTTGTTACTAAAGGAATTTATTTTCATCATCTTTCATCTTCAAAAGAAATGAACTAAGGAGGTTCCTTCACCACAGTATAGTCTTGGTGGTACTGCCATTGGAACCGCTGATGAATCTTCTCGCAAATCGGGTGAGATATCTCTGGGTCAGCAGGCCATGAATGAAGAGTTGGACATGGCCTTCCATTCTCCAATTAAAGTGCCTGTAAGGGAGACATATGATACTCCCAAAAAACCAAATAATAAAAGGCAACGAAGGAGGAAATCCACAGCTAAACACTTCATTATTGGCGGTAAGTCCTTCGGATAATCATGAATATGTACTCATGAAAATTTTGCTCATATTTCTGGGGATTGAAGGGTCTTCTTTAATTTCCCCTCTGAGGGAGAGGACTGATCCTCCTATGAGGACCATGGAGGGTGCTATGGAATAATCGTAAATTCCGGATGACTTGGCTGCTCCTAGAAAAGAGCCAGAATCTGTTCCCAGTATCCCTCTTGCTGCTGTGGAAAGAAGAGAATAACCTACTGCTGGTAAGTCAACAATGATTCATAAAATGTTGAATGAAACATCTAATTACTTCCATTCTGTGATATTTTAGGTATAACACCTGCATCAGAATCATTGGCATCCATAGAAACTGAATCTGCCATCCATCCAGAAGAAAATGTCCAGGGTCATGTGCCACAGAATGAGGGTCACCAAGAAGACACATCAAATGCTCCCACTGGTGAGACTAACAAGGATTATGAAATATCATTGGATGAAATGATGAATCTTGGAATGTCTTTAGAAGACTTTTTTGATCATGCTAAGTTATCATGTGATTTAGAAGATCTTGGACGTGAGTGTTATCCTTCGTCTGGAGAATTTTCTTATAATTTACACTTCTAATCATGACTAAAAATAATATGCAGTTCCATCCAAAGAAGCTGATGAACTACCAATGCCTGAAGAGGGTGTTGACATTGATGTCAACCCTACCATTGCATAAACATTAGATCAAGTCGATCTAAACCCATTAAAACCTCCTAAGACCCATCTTGAAGATCCTGTTAAAACTGGGAAAGATGGGGAGGAGTCTACTCAAGTTGTTGATCTACTGTTAGGTAATGATTTTACTGAGTTATCAAGATAGAAAACCACCTATCATTGTTCTATGAAACTAATCATACTTTTAATTGATCAAATAGGGCCATCAACTTCAATGGCTAGATCTAGAGGTGAAGTCTCAACTTCCACCCCAACAGTAGTAGAAGGTGAAGCAACCAGGGTCAGGGGGGAAGAAGCAGAACATGGCACTTCCTTAAGTTCATCAATCCCAGATTACATGCCCCCCTGTGATGATGATGTCGAATCAGGCCTGTAAGTACTTAAGGTGCTCAACTTTTCACGACGCAAGTCATGGAACAACATATGTAAAATCATATCTGAGGTGCCTTTAGAAGAGCTATCATCGAAGATCCCTCGATTGTCATCCTTTTTCGTCATGCTAGGACTTGGCTGTTTTGGATATCAAGAGATCCATACCGTAGTGAAACAGGTCTTCTTAAGAAGGGAGCAGAAGAAAAAGTGTCGTGAAGATTTGACCAGGGTAAAGATGTCAGTCAACATCAGTGAATTTGAGGTTGCGGTATCTCGAGCTGAGGCTGACTATGATTCCAAGATGACGTTGCTGAAGCATAAGATAAAAGATAAAGTCATCTCACAAATGCACCTTCATCAACAGTTAGATGTTGTTACTGGGGAACTTGACCAACTCAATAATTTGCTGGAGGGAGCTCAAACGAACGGTATGAAAGCCATTGTAGATTCCAAGAAAGCACTCCATCAGGTTCAAAAGAGTGAAGTTGGTCGGGTTCATGAGCTTCGAGTAACTACTGATGAAGCTTGGGATGTTGTTCATCAAGTGAAGACTTACGTTGACAGCCTCTTGTAATTTCTTAGAAAAGATAATAGAATCTAATCTGTGGATGTCCTTCTAATTCTTGTTCATCAAATGGAAAGAATGCTTTCATCTTCAATCACTTGTGAACATATTTTCCTGCTACCTGCTTTAAATTTTACCTAATCCAATGGGCATAGTAAGTATAGTTTGATTTTTACTAGGATTATTGTAAATAACCCTACAAACTTTGAATCTTTTAATTGCTCAATATTACCTAAAATCATACAAGATGTATGTTTAGTGAGCAGGAACTTGACTTTATTCAATGTTCCCTTGTCTTTTGTAAGCAGTTTAAATTCATGCACATCAGACATAAAGAGGGTAATGTTTAATGTCGAAATAGATTTGACTGAATGAATTATAATTGACTCAATTCCTTGACAATTTATCTAAAAATATATTACCATACTGAAGTATGAGGGAAAATATGTAAACTATGACTTAAGAAAATTTGAATCTGAGAAATGATATAAAAAAGAGCTAAAAATGCATTTATATAAGTAGTTCATAAGAATAAAGTTACCATTATTTAACAAACCCGTTAGGGGGCTGAATTATGCAGGGCCACCTAAGGGCATTGGCTGCATGGTCAAATAAATAGCATCTTTTTGCTGACAGGTCCGTTATGTAGACTACTTATGCAAGGCCACCTAAGGGTACGTGCTGCATAGTTAGGAAAAAGAACTCTCAGATATTTACTTTTCTACTACTAAGAAGCCAGTGAAAGTTTATGAGGATTTAGATTTTCTAAAGTATAGAGTTTGTTGTATGGAAAGAGGTACTTGAATATGGAGAAGATATTTTCAATCAAGATTGAATTGGATGAATGTTACTCCTACGAAGGTCTGACCCAAGCATAGGGAAGGTAAATATAAACCATAGACTTGAATACTTTCAGATCATGAAAAAGGATATGGGACAAATATGTTAAGGATGGATATTTTGTAGATCCCTACATATTATCATTAAGACAAATTAGGACAAAAGAGGTTTTCCTCCCAAGAATGAAGTTACCACTATTTAACAAACCCATTAGGGGGTTGAATTATGTAGGTCCACCTAAGGGCATTGGCAGCATAGTCAAATAATAGCATATTTTGGTTGACAGGTCCATTATGTAGACTACTTATGCAAGGCCGCCTAACAGCACGTGTTAGGAAAAAGAACTCTGTATATTTCCAAGAAAATATGTCTCGATTTTTCTTTAAAAATGAAATATATATCTCTTGTTCTTCAAGATTCATGGCCACACTAATTAAAGTGGGGTGTGGATCTTCTTTTGTACCCAGATTTATTTCCCTGAGTTCATCCATGGTGGTAGAGATACCATCTTCAAATAATGGAGGAGCATCCCTAAGATCTTCCTCTTCCTCTTCAGCATGTGTTATTTCTTCTGTTTCTACTTTCATAGTATATGATGAAGATGAATTTCCATAATCAGAATAAATGTCAAAATTTTCACATCTTCAAGAAGAAGCATCCATTTTCGACATGATTGATGATGAAGGGTCTTCTTTGGGTAACAAAGAGGAGATGATGGATTGAGAATCGACATCATTGTTTACTTCTAACATTGATATAACTTTACCTAGACTGATTGTAAAAGTATAGATTTGTTTTATTTCAGCAGATGAAATAAAGAAATCTCCATTTGAGCTTTCATCATTGCCTGGTGGATCACCACTTTTTCTCATGTTGTCTAGCTTGATTTCCGTAATTTTCATTATGGAAGTTCCCAAAATAGTATTTTTATTTGGGTATATCCTTTCAATTTGAATGATAGGTAACACATAATCTATACTCACATGTGTAAATGGGTTTACTGGAATCTTTTCAAAACCATATGGAGCATTAACTTTGGTAATCTCCCTTGTTGCGGATTTTTCTTTTCCCTTTATGTGATAGAATTCCGCCTCAATGTATTGAGATTCACATGTCTTGAATGGGGAATTATCACCATACAATGTCCCAATTTGACCATCGAAACAATATTTGAGACATTGATGGTATAACGAAGGGATAGCCGCATGCCGATGTAGCCAGGGTCTTCCAAGCAAGATATTGAAGGCTGAGTCTTGATCAACAACCATGAAATCTGAATTGGATACAAGATCACCAAATTGAGTTCTGATTGTAATCTTGCCCAGTGGTTTTTGTTCATTTTTATCATATCCTTGTAACATCAAAGTAGATGGAGATAAATTAGATTCTGTGAGGCCCAATCGACGAAGGGTACGAATGGGCATGAGGTTGACTCCTAAACCATTATCAATGAAAATTCTTCGGACGTCTACACCATTGACCTTTCCAGATAAGTACAAAGGTCTAATATGTCCATGGACAACATCATCTTCATCTTCATTAGTAAAAGATATTACTGCATGGAATTCTACAGGATTATTCTCTACATGGTAGACTTCAGCTGTAGAAATTTCAGTCTCAAAATCCTGGGGACTTGACAATGCTTCAATGAGTGCCTCTTGAAGATCCTTTGATAAATTCATGGCATCCAGAATTGATAACATGGCTGGTACTTGGGCCAGGTGTTTCAATATATCATTCTTTTGATCCAAAGGTCTGTGTTTCCCAACATGAACATGTGGTTTAGCAGGTGCCTTGGAAGTTGATGCTTTGGAATTTGATGCATCTTGTACCGGGATAGGAGTCGGTAATACTCCTAGATTTGGAAGATTAGACCGATTAAGTATATTTACTTTCTGAGAGGAACAAGATGGAACCTTCAACAGATCCTCCAGAATAATTGTTCCAGGACTGAGTCTACCTTGTGTGGCAGAACTTTTTTGTTCTTGTTGAGCTCGTTGAAGGGCTCTACCACGACTTTCTGCCACATACACAGTTCTAGAAGGGGTAGAATTGGAATAGTGTCCTTTGAAAGATCCACGTATTCCCCTATATCCTGAGCCTCTGGAACTTCCTCTGATTCCTCTGTTTGATACAGGGAATTTGGGCTCAACAAAATTGAAACTGTGACTGGCATATGGATCTGTTAATTGAATCATATTAACAGAGCCGATGATCAACTCTTCATCTGATGGAGACTCTACCTGATTAGCCTATTTAGGTTGTGCTGTTTGGTGGGGTGGTGCCCGTGAATTTGAAGTAGATGGAATGAAGTCTACCAGAGTCAAAGACAACTAAGAGTTGACACATACTCATCTTCTTTTGATTCGTTTTCTTTCTTTGAATCATGCCGTTTCTTTGAGGATTTTCCCTCTGATGCGGAGGGTTTTGCTACAGCATTCATAGCAGAAGGCGCAATTTGTTTCTTCAATTGCGTTCACAAAATTTCATAAGTTTGGTTGATCGTTTTTCTGACCGTCCAATCATCATATTTTTTCGCATTTTTGTTCTTGAATTCTTGCCACTCACCCTTTTTCTCTAGATTTGTAGTAGTAACACGTGCTACCTAAGCTGAATAACCTTTCAGCTTGACTTGTCCCAAGTCGAACATTTTTTGAAAGAGGTCTTTGAAAACAAAACACTCCTAAATGGGATGCCCCAACATCTGATGAAATGGGAAATAATTGGGATGGTCTTCATCTCCTTCCTTATTCGGCCTCTTGGGCCTTGGAAAATGAACCAAATTATTTTCCAGAACCGAAATGAAATAACTAGGAACTTGTTCATTTCGAAAAGGGTAAAATTTTCTCTTCAGATCCTCAAATTGTTTCTGTCTTTGATCTCTTTGATCATCTTGATGAAATGGCCTTTTTTGTTGGCGCTCAAGAGGTGGAGCCCTTCGAGAAGTTAAAGGTTTTAAAGTAGAAGCTGGTATAGGTTCTTGTTTAATCATAACTACAGCAGTATCTGATTTACCCATTCTCCTTCTTGAAGTTGATGGAATTACACAAGCATTATCCTTAGTCTTTATAGGAGAATCTTCAATCTGTTGAGCAATTGAAGTAAGGTCTCGAAACCCTCCTATGTATTTCATAGGGATCAACGGTGTGCGTAATTAGTCATGCAGATTTGCCACACATATTGGAAAGAGTTCTTCTTGAGGGAGTGTTAAGCTTAGGTAATATGTTAATCCCTTCCAGCGAGCAATGAAATCTGAGACCCTTTCATTCTCCCTTTTCTTACATTTTGGAAGATCAAATACTGTTGTCTTTGGCAACGTTGATCTGAACAGAAGAAGGAATTTTTGGCAAAGATCCTCCCATCTAGTAATTGACCGGGATTGCAAGCTTGTGTACCAGACAAAAGCTGGTCCTTGTAAGGTTCGCACAAAGCATCCAAGTTTCACTGCTTCTTGATGTTATGGAGTTCCCATCATAGGATCACAACAAGACACGTAATGCGTTAAATGCTATTCAGGATCGCCTGATCCATTGAAAATAGAGAATACAGGGTTCCCAAAACTTGATGGGGGAGGGATTGAATCTACCCATTCAGGGCAAGCTCTCTTTTCTAGTTGAATTTGAGAACGCTTTCCCTCCATATCTTCCAACCGAGCTGATAATGAATCAATAGTAGTAATTAACTTTTGAGAAACATCCGGTTGATCTTGGACCTGAACAGGTGCAATGAATGGAGCTGGTACAGATGTGGTGGCTAGTACTGCAACTGATGGTAGCACTGCCAATTGTTTTTGTACTTGACCCATAGGATTAGACCTATGAGGTTGTATTGATAGAGGAGGATATTGTTGATCCATCTCAGTAGCCACAAAAAATTCCCTTAGCTGACTAACTTCAGCACGCTTAAGAGGAAGACTACTTTGAAGTAGTTCTTCATTCAACCTCCTCAATTACTTCATTTCTTCCTCTTGTTGTGCAAATCTTTGCTCTAGTGAGAGTGATTAACCTTCTCCAGAGCAAGGGTATGTAACCTGATTCTTTCCTTTCCCCTTGTTAGCTACCTTTTAGAGAGTTGGAAGTGGGTTACTTGAAGGATAACCTAGATTCTGGGTAATCGTTTGATTTCGTGTATGCACACCTTCTTTATTTGTGTTTATGCATACAAATTATTGAGCAGGAACCTCTTCATCTGAGTCCCCTGAGTGAACCTCATGTTTTGGAGGATCAGAACAATGGCATTAATGACATTAATTGATGCATAATGCATCACATCCCTTCTATCATCATGTCTCTGATATTGTCTTCTTCCATGTATTTGATGAGACATTTCCTTTTGTTGATTCGATACCTCAGGAACTTCTTAACGAACCGTAATTTGGAGGGAATATCCTGATAATTTGGCTCTTTGTTCCTCTTGAGGATTCTTCCCCAATCGAGATAAGACTAACTTTTTCTGAGGGAGGGATTGAGGATTTGAAAAAGTCCCTAGTCCGATGGACTGGGGCTATTCCTTCTGTTCCCTCTCAACTCCTCGAATCCAATTTGTTAATTCTGAAGGTTGGTTTAAAAGAGTCCATAGTCTGGAAAGCTGAGGTGGCTTTTGACATGCTATGTCTGAGACTATTTTGAAAGATCTCCTGATCTTGCAGACCTTGGTCCGGAAATTAACTGGATGCATAAATCGACATCCACTTTTATCACCCAGTTTAAAATACCGTTGGATGATTTCTGACACTTCTATAACGTAATGATGTACTTGCTCCATACGAGAGGCCTGTTCAATATTCTCATTTGCTTGATGCAGGAGTAATTCAATAACTTGTTCTATGTATGCTTGATTTTGAGAGGAACTGGTTGAAGCCTTTTCTTGGGAAAGATTTTGATTACAAACAAAACCCATTGACTGTGGTCGGCCACGGGCAATAACATTTCATGAGACCATTTTCTTGCGGGCTTTGCTGACTGGAGAGCACAGTGAAATGTAATGCTCCATAAACACCCCATCCCCTGATATGAATACCAGATGGTTCATTGGAAATTAACTGGTGCAATCTTCTGAGTACGCCAAGGCATGAACGCTGAAGGGCTCTCTGCTGCTTTTCAGCCATCGGATATCGAGAGACTAATAGAGATTCGAAATCAATCTAACGTTGTAACCCTTCTATTATCTTAACATGATTTTCATATTCATCATAAGATAATACTTTCTTTTTCAACTAACAAAGAGTTTTTCATATGTTGGGAAGAATATCATGAATTCCATATTCCATCAACATCTCTAGAATGTCATACTGAGAGTCAGCCAGAGGCCAAAACATGACAGGCACTTCACCTTTCGCCAGTTTTTTTCTCATGTTCAGTACTTCCTCATTATCATTAAATGAAGATTATTCTACCTGATTAGACTAGAGCTGGTTCTTACTTGTTGCTTCATCAGATTCAACAATATGGGTAGAGAAATCACTGATCAAACTAGAATATGCATGACTTAGGGGTGGTTCGGAGAATGACCTACACCCTGGGCTATCTTCTTGTTGAGAAAGTATTTCACTTACTGATGGTAAAACATCAGACATGATTGGCTTTACTTTTTCAAGTGCCTCAAGATAAGAGGGCTTTCTCATCACTACGTTGTCTATTAGAGAATTTTCCAAGAAATGTGAATCACTACTGCGGAGAGGACTTTCACAGAGAAATTCATCATCATGGGGAGGACCACCATGGTGGGTTATAGAAAAGATGAGATCTCTTGCTCCTTGATCTTCTAGAAACACAAAGGGTTCTTGTGGCTCTCATATGAAGATGAAACTTCGAGATCAACTGAATTATCATGAACTAAGACTTCAAGAGGAAGTATCTGTTATAGACCTTCAGAATTAATGTTCCCACTATTGGGAACTAAGAGAGAAGAATCTTGAGTCGCAACAGATAGTTGTCTGAGTGCATCAAGAACTCCAGCATTGAGTAAGGCCTTGTTACAGATTGGCCCTTGATTTCTTGACTGTGTTGGGTGGGTCTTCTTCTTAGATGCCTTATTACCCAATTTTTCAGGTGTGTGTACCTTCTTATGAAGAATGATCATGTTAGGCTGATTATCTCCGCTCAAACCAGGTGTATGTTCCTGACTTGGTTGTCCGTATGATATGGGGGAGTACACCCCAAAACCCTCTTGAACTGGAACAGAGGTGTGTGTTTGTTCCAGAGTGAACTGTTGATGTGTCACTCCACTGGTAGGGATAGATTTATGTGTCTTTCCCTGAGATGCTGCTGAAGCTATTATAATATCCTGATAGGCATCCAGAATATGAGCAGGGATTTTCTTCTGCTCTTTCAGCATTGATAGAATATGCTTGGTGAATTATGCTTCCAGAACGTGGATACACATCCATTCCATGCTTGGAGTAGGTGTGTGTTCATGCTCATGTCCTCCTTTTCCTGTCAATGAATCCTGACAGTACTCAAGTGTGGGGGTAGAGAGTTGAGTCTGCCTCTTATTTGTCGTCGGAGCTTTCTGACTAAATTCTCTGAATGCTACCAAGACGAGACTATTGGTAGGATTGATCAATACTAGCAGGTGTATATTTCTTCTGATTACACTCCACTGAACGTGGTTGTTGAGCTTCCTTCAATACTGACAGATGAGGCTATTAGAAGGATTGATGAGTGTAAGCAGGTGTATATGTCTGTTTACCAGTTGTCAGCACATTGGGTTGGTGGGCTTCATCATATGTAGTCAGATGAGCCTGCTGACTAGATGATGATTTATAAATAGGTGTATATTCCTATCTATATTACTCCACTATAATTGCCTGGCGGAATTGGCGTGATGCTGCCAGATGAGTCTGCTGGACAGCGGGATTAAAACGGACAAGTGTGTGTGCCCGCTCATTTCTTGCCACCAAGTTAGGTTGGTGGACTTCTCCAGATATGTAAGAGATGAGAACCTACTCATTGTTGACCAGATTTTGCCTCTGGCGATTTTTCTTTCCTGCTCGGGTTCGAGGAACATGAGTCGAATGCCTGTAGTTGATACCCTCATCATGTTGAGGGCGCACTGCCGCACGATTCTGGTGGTGATTGTTGATGGGAGCCCTCAGGAAGGAATTCTATCTCCTTGAATTAAGGCTCTGAGGGACATTCTCATTCACCTCCTTAGAATATGGG
The DNA here is from genome assembly GCA_963277665.1 of Viscum album. Lineage (NCBI taxonomy): Eukaryota > Viridiplantae > Streptophyta > Magnoliopsida > Santalales > Viscaceae > Viscum > Viscum album. The sequence continues at coordinate 33,401,108 of OY728119.1, read as the reverse complement.
AGTGAATGGTGATTGCATTCTGGGGATAACGACCCGAAATGGTTGGAGGCGGTGGTTATCACCGCCTGCTTCTTGATCGTTGTTCATCGTTGTCTGGACGACCAAGTTGAATTATTGACTTGGAGGACTTGTCAAGCAGCCTCCAAAGTCAGAATAGTACCGTTTTGACGGTACTCCTTAACCATCATATTTGATACCCAGCGTTGAAGATGCTGAGAAGGTTATGTCATCCTCAAAGCGGATGATGATCCAGCAGGAGTAGCAGCAGTTGCATTCGCAGCCGAGATTTTCACATCAGACGTATTCACAAGTGTGAACTTAAGAGAAGCCATTTTGGAAATGCAGAATATCATGGAAAAGAGTGCATGTTTGACATAACACAGATAATCAAGATAAATTCGGCTGCTACTTCTTTTGGATGAGTACATATGTTATTGATTTCTTTGTTGGCCCTCTCAATGAGTTTTAAATAGGGGCCTAACAAATAATTAAAACATCACTTTAACATGGTTAAGGATTCATGTCGGGTTCACCCTTTTTTGTTTCCTCTGGAATTGTGGATGACCTCATTGATTGAAGGTTCAAACATTCCAATTGGTTTCTAACGGGTTTGTTAGTAGAACCGGAAATATCCAATGATTTCATATCCATTTGGACCTACTTTCCAAAGTAGGCGCTCATTAGTTGTGGACTGATGAGGCTTAGGAATTTGCATTGGTTGAGAGGATGGGAGGTCAGACTCATCACACCTTTTTGAGTGAAAATATTGTCTACTATGGGACTCTCTTTATAGATTTCAGTTATGTTCGTGAATCCTTATTACATTACCAAGTATAAAATGAGCTTTCCTTTAGATCTGACAATCAATGATTGATATGTAGGAAATTTAGAAAATCTTTTATATGTATTCGAGGTTCTTCATCGATAGAGAATCATCTATATTTGATATAGATTCTTAGTCAATGGTATCCTTCAATACATTAAATTCTCTTGGTTATTATGATAACCATACTGGTTTTAAATCCACTCAGTGGGGCACTTGAAGTTTTTTGTCATTCAGAAGGACATGGATTATTTCAGAATTGGGATCGTACCCGCTGATGGGTTACCTATGTATCCTTTGTTTTGGAAAAGGAATCAAAACCCACGTAGTTTAAGTAAGGTAGTATGATTTTTATGCATGATTGATGGCTCAAAGAAAGATGTCATGATTACTTTTACACTCTAAGCTCACGTGAGTCATGCTCGGTGTGAGAAACAAGAGGTATTGCTGAAACCAGACAATTGTTCCATGAAATATGCAATGATATGGGGCTTAAGTATGTATGACTGCCCAAAATAGATGGGGATTAAGATTTACTTCTGGGAAGAAATCCAGGAACAAGGTCCATAAAGGTATATGTACTTCATGTATATTTGGGTACTCTAACTTGAGGCTTACTCCTGAGGAAGATCCCCAAATTAGAAGGGCACTCATGATTGGGTTTTACTCCTGAGAAGGAAACCCAGATCAAAAGTAAATTAAGACTGGTTAAGAGACTTTAAGACTGGGTCTTACTCCTGAGAAGGAATCCCAGGTTAAGGGAATTATGACTGGGGCTTACTCCTAAGGAGGATGCCCAAATTAGGGGACTTGAGGCTTACTCCTGAAAAGGAGTCCCAAATGAATGAGGAAGTGGGGCTTACTCCTAAGGAGGGTGACCAAATTAGGGATTCTCTCATCTTAAAGGATGAGTTTGAATGAATTAACTCTCTAACTTTAATGATATAAAGATGTGTAAATCACTAGGTTTTGAGAGATGTTCCACAGAATTCCTTTCGGATAAGGACGTCAATCAAGAAAGCATGCCATAAATGGCTTCAAAGAGTGTCTTGAAGACTGAATATTGAATAGGAGAGGTGGAATGGCATAAGAGAGGTGAAATGGGCTGGAAGGGAACCCAAAAGTAGAAGGGAGCGCAAGTCCTGGGGGGCGCGCAGGTACTGCGTGGGCGCGCAAGTCCTGGGTGCACAGGTATACCTACGCGGCACATGGGTACTTGCATGATTGTTAACCAGTAGGGTAATACTTGGGAGATCCTTGACCAAAGCCTTTAGAATTATCCCAAGGTACTTCCAGAAGAGTGGTGCACAAGTTTCAATGAGTAGGTAAGGAGGCGTGCAAGTGTGTCTACTTCCCTTAAGGGTAAAACACTTAGGCATGCAAGTGTTAGTGAATTCTAACACTTAGACCTTATTTCTCTTGTTTAGACCTTCCATTATAGGTAAAGAATTACCTTAGAAGTGTTCGGAAGACTTGAAGAAGAGACTTGGGCGTTCAAAGAAATGTATCTGAATTCTGGAAAAAATCCTCCCCTCAATGGGGGGGCCCACCGGGGTATTCATAGGGTAGAGAAGACCCTGGGTGGTTTTCAAAGAGGGCGTGAAAGTAACCTGCGTGCCCATTTGGGCGGCGCACAAGTCTACTTATATGACCATGCTGGAACTTGTGCGACCTATGAGAAATGTTCTCCTTGTTCATCCCTTTATCTCTTTTTTTATGTTTATTCAAAGTATGAATATTCCTTATTGAGTTATTTCCCTTTTCATTTAGTTTATACTTTGTGACTAAAAAGGGGCGTCAACAACGTTAAAATGATTAACATCTTTTTTCTTTATCACACGATGTTAAACTAAATGACTCCATTTGTCCTCATTACATAACATTAAACTGTATGGTTAATGCCTTCTTAATTTTATGATATGAAATCCCCTAAAATGAAAAAAAATTACAATTCCTTGTGGTTCTTTAATAAAATAATTATCTTACATGTGCAATAGTCACTCACATCATTTCTACTCCTTAGTGTCACATGAGATCCATTTCAAACTATTTTTTAATCATATCTTTATAGAGACCTCATTTCAAGATCTACGTGTTTCTTTATTTTCATTACAATGGGATACGTAAAGATTCCTGGTTCTCAAATCATAGTCCCAATTGAAAACATAATGAAATTTATTTCATCTTATTCCTCTTGTAGATGAACCAAATCAATATAGAGTACTCTTCAAAGATACATGGTTTGATCTTCAAAGAATATTTTTTCATAAATCTAACCATTATTCTAGAATGTGTTAATTCTCCCATATCTCACATAAAACTCAATTGGTGTGGGGAACGGTTTTTTCAATAACTAGGTTTGGCTTGATTCTTATTTCAACAGGACATGAAGAGATGCCTAGATCTCCAATCTTGGGTATAGCCACACAAAACAAAGTGCCCTCTTCTCCACATCAAAATGTGATTGATATGGGGAACAGTCTCAAAAACTAGAGGTGAATTTATTCTTTATTCGGAAAGATACATAGTGAAAACTGGGTTTTATCGCTTATTTCATCCTCAATATTACTTTTCATGTCAGAATCACTTCATATCCTCGTTGCCTGGCTCCAAAATGCACAACCTGATGCACTTGTTACACAGCATTAAACTATGAAGTATCCAATGAACTACATATGGCCTGATTCTCATCCTATTGAGATACATAGTGAAGAATATTCCTTATCTCATAGTCCCAACCATGGGATAAGATTATTTTACCACACCTATACATATAATTAGTAATCTATGCAGGAGTCTTCAATTTGGGTCCTCTCGATAGAGAGCCCACCAAGGAAACAAAATTTATTCCCATTGTATATATAGGCCTATGTAATGGACTTCAAATTTATGGCCAATTTTTATTCAAATGTTTTTAATGTGCATTGAACATCAAACTTTTCACATTTCACACTCATAATAATGAATACATTCAGATCATTATAATATTTCTTTAGTTTTTGGTCGATAAATTTCTGATAGCTGAGAACTATTTTTTCCTGACAATACAGTATGATCCCATAGTAGCCTTGAATAAATTTCTCCTATATAATGGGTCTGTCAGTCAAAGGATTCCATTGTTTGAATATGAAGCACATGCTTAGTTGGCCCTATATATTACAACCCCTATAACAGTTTTTTAAAATAGTGGTAAATATGTTTGCGGAAAAATCATCTCTTATCTCATTCAAACATTGATCACAATATACAAGAATCTATATTTTGAAGTAGTCATCCATTGTATATTTGTCTCATGCCCCTTATTTCAACATAAAATCCTCTAAACCATGGTATACAAATTTTCCCATTTTGTGTGTTCAATGAATATTTAAATAACATCCAATAATTTGGTCACATATCATCTATTGTTCCCATGATATTATAGTCCTTATTGTATGCCTTAAAACTACAGGCACCACTTCATATGTTTTGGACAGACCTTTATAGAGAACCCATTCCTTATTTTAGTTGGATATCATTTTTTGAAATACTATTTTTGTATACAGGGACCATTCTCCTTAAATTAAACTCTCTTCTTTGGAAAATATGAATCTCCATTAAATTTATTTGATTTTTATAAATAAAATGTTTCATACCCAATAGCTCTTTTTTCCTGACTATATAGTACATACCCCTAGGTGGCCTAGCATAAGTCTTCTACATAACAATCCTGTTAGTCAAAAGATTCCACACTTTGGATATGTAGAATATTCCCCAATTGGCCCTACATAATACAACCCACATAATGGGTTTTGTAAAATAATGGAAACTTAATTCTTGGAAAAGAATTCCTCTAATGACTTTATCCATTTTCCCATGCCATTCTCCAGATCCAGAAATTCCTAGTTCACAGTATAAAATTCATCCTTTCCATACCAAAACAAGGTAGTATGTTTCCGAACAAATTTTCATGAAATTGGAGACTCATAAACCTTTGTTCAATGCTAAAGACCCTAAATTAAATCTCTACAATGTCCTTGATGCATGAATTTAAACTACAAAGCATAATGTCCTTACTACATGACTTGAAACTGCACAACACAATTTTGTTGTTGCATGACTCTAAACTACACAACACAATATCAAAAAAACCCCTTTCTGAACAATTTTAATCATTCTTCATATATATCAAATTCATATTGGAGTTATTTTATCCATTAATAGCCTATGTTGGCACAGATGCCCCATTTATTTTCAAGAATCTTTCCATGACTAAGGCATCCACTGTGTCCTTAAGACAAACAAATCCTAAATCCCTTTTTCTATAAGAAATAGAATATCATAATTCTTAACATACCATTTACTTGACAATTCATCACATTCCAAAGTTGTCCTTGCATAAAATTTTCCTATATAATGGGCTTGTCAGTCAAAAGATGTCATTGTTTGTCTATGCCACACATTTCCTAGTTGGCCCTACATAATATTACCCACATTACAGGTTTGTTGAGAAATGGTAATTTTGTTCCTAAGAGAGGCCTTATCTATTTCTATACTATAAATTTCAGAGTAGTTGAACATAAAAATAATTTCTCATGTTTCCCCCTTCGAAGTATCTAAAAAATATTAGGACCTTCCCAAAAACCATCAAATCATTGTATTAGTTCTAATATGAAAATTCAAGGCCAAATATATTTTAGCTAAAACACTAGAATTATTAGTACAACATGAATGAATATGAATTTCTAATAAAATGAGATATAGTATTTACTAGGTCGAAAACCCTCATAGGTTGCCCAGGACAAAAGATGAGTTTCATCTCGCTAAACCTACATTTTTTATGGTTTTGGAAATATTGAGAAATAAATAGTCAAATGATACAAATATTATGGGGTTGTCTATATAACCCTAGTAAAAATAAAATTATGCTCACAAGATCCCTTGGATTTGGTAAACGTTAGAGGATCCCAATTCCAGTTATTATAATTATGATTATCTCACATAAAAGTTTGATGTTATAAAAATTACCTTTGATATTTCAATTATAGAAAGAAGGAAAGAATGCAGACATACATTATTGGAGACAATATTCTTTTCATTCATATTGTTAAATCAGAGGAACGTCCATAGAATAGATCCTCTCTTTCTTGTATTAAAAAAACTCTTGAAATGAATCATCATTTGTTGAACGGATTCATGAGCTTTATCACAAACATGGTAAAACTAAGATAGTTAAGCTACTTCAGCATCCTCGGCATGATGAACTGCATCGATGGTAATTGAAATGGAAGTAATCCCTTCCAACTTGGTTTCACCCAATGTTTCATTCATTTTCTCAATCCTTCTATGAACAAAAACCATTTGTTGTTTAAGATCTCCTTCATCACCTCCTTAACTTGTTGGCCAATTTATATCACCCTATTTCTATGGTCAGCCTATGCCTTAGCTAAAACATCTTGGAAACTCTAAACATTAATAAGTAGTTTGTCCTTTTCAAAATCTTTCCATTGATTATGTAGATTCTCTCATTATCCAATGGTATCTTTCATTTCATTTTAGACTGGGAAATAATTAAATCCACCAAATCCCAATATAGAAAATAGTGTTGGGAGTTGGGAGGGCAGCTCATCCAAAGGCTTCTTGATAATTAACTTCTAAATTTGTTACCATGTCTTTTTACATTCCTTGTAAAGGGAAATATACATCCCTAAATCTAAATCTATGTCACTACCATGGAGAGTACTGTACTCTGGAATCAAATCATTTAGAGAAGATCTTTTCTCTTCTTCTTTTAGAACATCCGATATTTCACATTCTATTGAAGTTTGAGAAAATGCAGAGGTTTCACCTTTAGATCTACCTATGGAAGATGATATACCTAAATGGTCAAATAGAATCATTATTAGTTTTGAATGAATGGAAAAAATGGAGGATGGTCAAGACAGTCAGAAATATTTACTTAATAAGAAGTTGGATGCATGATTAGATTCATCCCCAGTTTTCAAAGTTTTTTAATTTTGAGCAAGTGTTTCTTAGGGAGGGTGATTTTACAGAGTTGGCCAAATTTACATAATCAGAGGCCCTCAAGTGTCTCCCAACATGGGAATATTAATTTTTATTTCCAGACCTAGTAGAATAAGGATATAATTGAATGCCCCATTCATGAAGGTCCTTCACAATATTCTCTGCAGACAAAGCTATATAAGTTCAAATTTGATGTGAAGTACCATGTAAAAGAAGAAAAATTATGTAAAGAAAATAAATGAATGAAAACTTACATCCTATATATTCATCATGTAAGTCTCCAAACTCCTTGATGGATCTTTTAATATTAATGTTTGGAATTAGGGCATCCATCGTTTCATTGTGTGTGGCATTGAATGATATAGCATCCTCATCATTTAAGGTATCCAACATACTTTGGTTGATTCCCAAATTATCTCCACTAACATTTTGTTCCATCAATTCTCCAGCTATTACAATGGCATAAGGTCATTCAAATTCAGGATGAGAACTAATATCATCTTTATATTTCCTAGGATACTCAGTCCTTTCTTATAGAGTAATATGAATATCCATGTTGATTATCGTAGGATCCATGGGCACGGGCAACTAATCTGATATATTATGGAGAAGAGAATATTAGAAACTACATGTGATACCTAGAAAAGGTTCATTTGATATTACCATGACCCTTTTCTATCTCTGTATAAATAGAAACAAATACAGCTATATCCCTTGGTAATTTTCCTTTTAAGTTAAAAGATTCATCTGTAAGAATTTTTACTCCTCTTAGAGTTTACTTCTTAGTAAATGATGGAAAAGATTTTAATCCCTTAAGAGATGAAAAATATTTAGATCCTATGTGGTCACCAAGGTTTATCAAGAAAGCCCATGATACAAGAGGAAAGCAGGAATACTTACTTTTTTGATATATAATTAAGACTAATCCCAATGATTCCATGCATTTATTTTCTTAATACAATGGAGAGATTCAAATATTGTTGTTCAAAGTAGAAACCTAAGGTAGTGGCTGATTATTTTCAATCTTCATTACCCTAGTCATGATTTTCACTCCTAGATAATGCCCAGGAGAATTGAGGATATCATCTAATGTGTCAATGGGAGAACCTATAGGTCCATACCATGGTGACTTGAGAACCTTTCCTAAGGATCCTTCCCTAATTTCAACCTGAAAAATGAAATCTCTTTAACATTAATGATGGAGAATGATGAATAATAATTGAAACAAAAGAAAAGGGAAATAAAATCTCAGTATATACCTAAATTACCCATTCCTCATCAGGTTGATCAAATACCCCTTCACATATCCCTTGATCCATCATTTTAGATACTAGTTTTGAGGTAGGGACATAGTCAGTAGTTGCATATATAAAGGTCACCAAATCTAGAATATGCTCCCACACTTCATCCATATTACTATATGGATGACAATAAGAAGGATATTTAATATCACCCACATCCGGTATTCGATGTCTAGATTGGTGTAATGCCCACACATCCCTGATTTCACAAGTAAAGCATTCCCAGTATTGAATAGGTGAAGGCCACAGATAATTCAAGTTTGGTGTGGTTCCTTGTAGTGAAATCTCAATACCATTTGATTGGAAGGCCTCTTCAGGCCTCCCAATAACTTCTTAAGTATCAGCAGATGGAATGGTAATCTCTTCTTGATAATGGCAAATAGATCACCTTAGTTCACTAGGTATTACTTTATTATCATTAGTCTTCTTGGTGGATCTTCTGTGGAAATGTTTTGAATCTTTTGAAGCTTCTGAAGCCTCTGCATCGTCATTGGATTTAGACCTTTTACCAAGGTTTTTATGAAAAACTGTTGTCATGGTCGCTACCCGAATGTTCCTTCTGTTAAATCCCTATGAGGGTATGAAGAATCCCAATAATTGGAATATCTTGCATCTAATCAAATATATGCATATTATGGAGGTATCATAATTGATAATTTTGATATCTCTAAAGCCATCAAAATCCAAAATTGTGTGGCTACCATTGGATGTTTCTCATGTATGACATACGTGGGAGGAAAAGTCCTTGATTTTTGAAGGCATTTGACCTGGCAAGAAAACCTATAAGGGAAATAATCCTCACATATAATTTCACCATCAGTCTTTATTGATAACATGTTATCCCTAAATGAAATATATAGGCCCTTATATCATAATTTTCTTCCTTACTATCGATGAAAAATGCTCCAGTTGGTGGGTTACCAAAAGGAACGATGCTGCATTCTATTGATGCATTCATTTCCCTCATCACTACATCAGGTTTTAGGTTCAAAGGATGAATCCCAAAGAAATTTTTTAAAAATGTGGTAGATCGACAATTGGGGACTCTAATATAATTTAACACTAAAACTAATGAAAAGTGTGTCGCAATCTAGACCCACAACACTAAAAATCATCCTACGTGTATAAATGGAGCCTTCCCATTATAAAAGTGAAGTAGGTAATGATATATTTTTGATAATACATGGGTTTGAAAACACAATATATTTTCTCTCTACCAATTTGGAAGCAATAATAATGGTTCCTAGCCTTACACCATAGCCATAATCACAGACTAGAAGCAAGTAAATTCTTAGCCACACGACAAGGAAGCCGACTATGAGTACATTTGTATCAATATCATATTTGACTTTATAACCCTAGTGCTTATGGTAACCTATAACTTATATGGGCTAGTATATGCATGAAATACCCCAATTATCAATTTTTGGGAGAAAGGTAGGATGTCTGCAGGTGGAACCTTTCTCTTACATTGGTTCTAAAAAATAATTAATCCACATTTTTCCATGAATATCTTTCTTTTCTTTCAGAAATTCCTTTTATATTCTGATTAATTTGTGATGCAATGGTGGTGTCCTGGTAATGTCACCCCATGTTGTTATCGGTGGAATGAATTCATCATACATATCCCTAAGAATAGGAATCCCAAATATTTGGTAGATATCCCACAAACTAATGCAAACCTCACCGTGCACCATGTTGAAAGTATATATTAAAATCCAGAATGTGGGCATCATGCAAAAGACCATGCTCGTATAGAGGTAGATAATGGATTTGTGGATATTCATGTTGGTATGGAATAAATCCTTTCGGCAATCCATGAAAGGTACTCTCAATAATGTTATAATAATCCGGTCTTATAATTCTCATCATCTCGTTTTGACTAAATTTACTTCCCTCGGTTGTAGTCATCAAGTGATCCATTTCCTAAAATTATTTACGAAATTTTCCCCATTAAGTTACAATTTTTCCTTTAAATGTTCTAATTTTAACTTAATGGAATTTATGAATTTGGAAAACGAAAATATTTGTGTGGATCCTTCAACAAGGTCAGCTGTGTAATTCCTTTGATAAGGATCCTAGCATAAGTCCTTCAATGAAATACATCTTCATAACTCCATTACTCAAAGGGTTTTACATTGGAAAATTTTCAAGGGACCTATGAAAGAGCTCAATGCGGTAATTTTAGATGATTGATCTACACAACAAGAGATAAAAATACAATATATCTAGTGAAGGAAATCATAAAATAACAAGACTATTTATAGACACCACAGACCTATGCAGTAGTGCTACGCCACAGACATGCACAACATAGCTATGCCACAAACCTGCATAGTTCATAATTTACTCTCCATAATCATATCCACATAATTGTTCCTCATGAATCAACCATATTTTCAACTAGATCTAATCCTAAGGAGAGAATTATGTTGATAATCATTAGGAAGACACAAATATTATAAAGTAGTCCTTAAGATATTTCAAAGTATCAAGAAGAAGATAAATTAAGTAAAAGAAAAAAGTGCAAGGGACAATTGTAGAGGAGCTACGCGACATATATCTTCATCCAAAAAACTAGAAAATGTGCTTCTCATACAAACCAGTGTGTATCCTCTATTCGACAAACCTACGTGGTGGAGCCACGTAGAAGAACTACGTAGAAATATGATTCTTGTACCCCTATGTGGGGGAGCTATGCTGAAGAGCTATGTGTCCCACCAAATCCAATGAAGTCATTTCGACCAGACCACCTCTTTGCCTATAAATAGGACTCTTGGGAACCCTATTTAAGAAGTGAAAAATTTGGATGAACTATATAAACTCCCATTGCGTAGCTCGTTCACCCAGGTCCCCTAAATTTACTAAGGTAGTTCTCTAAAACATGAAAAAAGAGATAATTAGACAGTATAAGAATGTTTGAAATCCTTTCAGACTTTTAAACACAAATCATTTGATTAAGGACCCATCTTCCATGATGAAGAAGTTTCCTACGTAGGGCCTGTTCCTTAAGGACCTACACTGGTCTCTTCCAAAGACACTAAAGGAGACCCAGGGTGTTTTTATTTAAATCTCATCCCAGTGTTGTTTTATTTGGTTTTCCATTTTAGAGCATGAGTTGGCTTAGTACTATGGTGTTAAGCAGTTTTTCAGTTATCACTAGGACCTTTGCGGAACACCTACATGACATACCTACGTGAAACACCTATGTGGTAGAGCTATTCTACAAAGCAACGTGACATACCTATGTCGTAGAGCTACATTGCATAGATTTACCCCAGACCTGTGCATATAACCTTGTAAACCCTCTTCAAATCATCGCATGGAAGGGTATCTGCTTCCTTGGTTCCATACATGAAAGGGACTATGTTAAATCCTCCACCAAAACATCTTGACTTATCAAACCTTTAAGAATGGAATATCAGTGTGTCTCCCATTTCAGTTTATATATATAAAGTCAGAGGATTCCCAAATTCCCTTTCTAAGGGAGTCATGATCCATGGAATGTTTTTTGGTTTTTATATCTATAGTCACATGGATCCATACCCTAAAGATAGTTTTGGGAAGTTCCTAGTCTTGGATTCTAGGGATGGGACTACGTCCTCCCCTTTTTTACTCTATGATCTGGATCCTCTGATTCCCAATAGGGAGAGTTAGGTTCCAAAAGAAAGGTATCCCTCTTCTCATGGTATCCACATAGGTATTTTCTCCTGGATTAAGCCCCTATTCTCGCAGGTCGAACCCAATGACATTAACTTTCATTTAACATTAAAAGGTTCATTTATATGTTTCCTCTCCCACCGTCACCTCTACTTCCATCATCATAGGCCTAGAATCTTCCATCATAATAAGAGAAAGTGTGTATCGTATTGAATCTATCACATCCTCTTGTTTCTCACACTATCTATGACTCACGTGGGCTTATATATTTTTTATGATCAGAACATCCATATAGTCCACCTCATTTTTTAAACTACGATATCTCTTATTCCCACTGTAATTGGGATACCTAGGAAACCGTCACCTTGGCCCAAGATCACTAGATATCTAATTTAGGAATCCAAGCCTAATTCCCTTAATTTGGTCATCCTCCAAAAGAGTAATCCCTAAATTAAGCCAACCAAAATCTCTCTGAGATAAGATATCTCTCATGGACCATGTTACAAGGGAATCCTATTTAAATGTAATCCACAACCTGTTCATCTCAAAGGGTCATACACCCCTATAAGACATGCCGAACTATGTGGGATTGTATTTCCATCTGAGTGAAATACATAAGAAGCCTCTATGAGGATCAAACCAAACACTCCAAATCATCCCTATTCGTCCTAGGACATATTCCCTACATGGTCTAATCCAACTTGGTAACCCATATCTTTTATAGGTTCCTTGGGATTCTTAGGCATAAATCCCACAACAAGATTTAACAAAGAACCTTAAACTTAGACTTCATTACCACATGAAATTAAACTATATGGTTAGGTGTTTATCACATGAACTAAAAAGATATGATGTGTCCCATTAAGTATCACTGAACTCTAAGGGTTATGATTCCTTTCACAAGGATACATAGGAATCACATTTATGGGTATGATCGCAACATCAAAAAAAACTTCCATCTCTATGGATAACAATAAATTCCAAAGTCTCACTGTGTGCTTTAAAAACCATCTTTATCATAACAAAATCTAAAAGAATCTCTAAATAGTTTATGACATGATTCCATTGATGGAGAACCTTCAATACATGCAGTTATCTCGATTATTAAATGACCTTGAATACATACAAACGATTCTTAATTTCACACATGCTAATGATTGATTGAAAATATCAATGGTAACTTATATTATACTTGGTAAATTATTAAGGATTCATGAAAATATCTCATATCTATATGAGATACCATGAGTAGGAAATAATTACTCACTAAAAGGGTGGGATGATCGTGGAATACCATCCTATTGACCAATGTGTGTTCTTAAGTATCGTAGGTCCAAACCTAACTAATGTGTTCCATTGGAAATCAGGTCCCATTGGATAAAGAACCATTGGATGTTTTCAGTTCCATAAATAAATCCAATGGAAACTACCTAGAAGTAGTCATTCTTAATAAGGACACACATTATGGTGGAGAAAAAAACAATCCTCTAGCCGCCTCTTGAGCTCCTCTTACTCTATATTAGCCAACCTATAAGGTGGAATGGATATCAGTTCATCTAATAGAACTAGCTCGATAAATAACTCCACCTATCCTTTATTATGTAAACCAGAAAAATAGTTTGGAAACATATCTATGAAAAAATAGACTACTAGAGGAAAGTATTCCTGATGTGCTCCCTGATCATACACATATAAAATATTAATCAGGGATGTCATCCTTGCAAGCCCATGATTCTTTGTCCTAGCTCAGATTTCTTGGACATCCCATTCACCCATGTGAGTTTAAACTATGCCATCTAGTGATGTGAAGGTCACCATCAGGTGATATCAATCAACATAGGCCTGATAATACACTATCCAGTTGATTCTATATAAGATGTCTAATCCTATAATCTCAAGGTCATAAATATTTTAGACTATGTGACACCCACAAATATTAAAGGGGTCACATCTGGAACTTGCCCAAACTCTCTGTTCTGATCCCCAATGTAGTATCATGAATCATAACACTATCATAAAATAGTATAACGAGCCCATTTCATTCCACCATATGTAAAGATATAAAACCCTATGATGAACCTATATCAAAATGATTAGATACAATATTTTAGGCTATTAATATTATACCGCTCAACATAGATGTCCTGACACCCTCCTCTTCAGGGGTAGGATGTACATGAAATATTTGGCCTCAATTGAGGTCATGTGACACAAATTACCTTCCTAGAGTGGGTCCACTATGTTTTATCTTTATAACATGTGTCTAGAATCTATATCCATAATTAGAACCATTTCAACCTAATCGATCAGTACTACTCTAAATCCTTTCCTGACACAGAGCTGTAAAACCTTCTCCTGAACCTACTGTCAGAGCGGATCCACTACCACTCCTAATTGGAGGGACGGTTGTACAAAAATGTAGCATGTGGCCCATCCTACCACAAGATCAGGACTTGAATGGTTCAAGATAACATTTTTTATTCATGTGTTCATGTATTCATCAATGATGATTGAAAACTACACTATCATCACTAATGTCTGGTCTAGTAATCAACTCGTGGGAAATCAGAAAATGGTTCTTCGGTCATGAAGATGTCGAACCACTAGGCTGAGAGACTTCCCTTCTCTACTCTACACCTGTAACATCCCTTAGGTTCTTCTTTGTAATTATTACCTTATTCGCAAATTCAGTAATATAGGAAAATCTAAACACATTGACCATAGATATAATGGCATGTCAGATACATTCCTCAAATCATCTTTCCATCGATATATCATATGTAGGGTACATAGGTGGAAAATGAAACAACTCTATAAATCATTCCAAAAACTCCATATCTATCATAGCGCCTTACTCTAGATTCATGACCTCATTAGAATGCTCTATAAATAGTGTATCAGGGTAAAATTAATCATAGAACATGGTTTGAAAATCATCCCAAACCATGTAACATAGCATGTCATCCTAGTTATGAAAATCCCACGAGTGATTCGCTGCTCCTCGAAGCATATAAGTCATGATATTCACTCTCCTCTAAGGAGTAATCTCAAGATTATCAATGATATATAGGGTAGTCTCAATCCACATGTCATCAGCTTATCAACCACCATCCCCTGAAAATGATGGATGATTCTACAACTGGAACTCCCACGCCACCTCAGTAATCAATAAGGCATGTTGCAATGCTCCATGAAAATTTTTCATGAAGTGATAATACCCCTCGCAGAATTGTTCCTCAGCACCTATTTCTGGAAAAACATCTTGTTCCATAGTTGCCAATAAATGAGGATCCACCACTTTCCCATGGCCCACTACCTCTAGACTTTGGTCTCAACCACCCTTTTGGTGTATGATTGGAGTTTGTGATGGTGGAAATGCTCTAAAATTCCAACCATATACCTATGAAAAGATAAATATCAAGGTTTTTAGCTCAAAAGAATATGAATGGTCAAAAACATCCTAAAAATAGGCCATACCATAAAACTTGGCCCTAAATATAGGGCTTTATAAAAAGGAACATTCTCATAATTCACTAGATACATTACCTCTTGGCCACTCAAAATATGAGTCTAGGTTGAGATCTATATGTATCATTTCAATATTCCATATGAATTCTATATTCATTTCAAATTTTTATCACAATTTAAATTTAAATTGATGAAACAAAATGGTGAGTCACTTTTGATCCACATGGTCCATACTCATTATGAACCAAAATATGGAATCCACACCATAACATGTTCTAGTCTATGAGACTCATGGTCAATGACTCAACGTGCCACAATTGGATTCTCAGGGTGTATTTTTTATTCTAATCAAGAAAACACTACAGAGGTTATGAAATACACTCTAAGTACAAACCATGTTTCTCAATTCCCTACATAGAGGTATATCCCAGCACCAGACATGTCTATCACAGCAGAAATGACAACATCATGAAAATAATCGATACTTCCTCTATGGAATGGATGAATTCATGGAATGTTATTACTATAATGTTCCTAAAATGAAGCATGAGATGGGGTACCCACATCTCATCAGGTTTCAACATAATATAACCCTCAGTCAAATCAATAAAAAAATCAAAATTCAAATGCATCACATAATTTTTCATTTAAATCAATTGTAATAGTATAAATACCAAGAACCAAAAATTACATTTTAGACAATTTTGATTTATCCTTTACATGGGTTAGCTACGCCAAGGCACAACTCATTTCCATACTCAAACACCTTCTTATCCATGTCAACTATTTGAAGAAACTTAATCAAACTAGAAAAGATACCTCTAATACCACTAAGTAATGTCATGGACATGGATATCACTCAATAGTGCACTGAGCCTGGTTGGACACATGGCCTCAAGCCTATCAACAAAAATGATAGAGGCTTCTGACAAAAGGAGAGGGACTAAGGTGTGTTAGTGGGGCGACAATTCCCCCATTTCCAGAGTATAACATAGTAGAATAAAAATAACATTCAATATCAGAATCAGAATAATAGCTAGACTATATAAAAATAGAAGGATAGATAAATAATTCCTAAAGTATTATCATATAAAATGTTTATTCTACATGCCAGGTCTAAGAAGAAAAATAGGCACATAGTAGTAAAATATGATACATGTTTCAAAATTGTAAAAATACCAAAAAGTGGTTTCTCCGGACAACATCATGAGCCTCAAATCAGTCCTTTTATACCTTACTCCTAAGGATGGCACAAATTCAAGAATAAAATTTTTGGGGCTTCTGCCAATCTCAACTTTCATCCACATAGTCTACTCGAATTCCTAATAGTATCCCAAATAGGTTGTGAGTTACAATCTAAGTTGGATTGATGGTGTTGAAGTCCAAAGAATCCTCATCAAGTCCAAAGAGCATCTCAATGGAAACTTGGTTAGGCTTGAGTTGGCTTCTAAGGAGCATGTCTACTAACTATGTGCACATTGAGCCTAGGAAAAAGAAAATCCAATGGGTAGAAACGTCCATGGAATCCCATAGAATCAATACCCCAAGAACAATCTCAATCCAAGCCATCCACTACCATGTTCAAGGCCCATAGGGGAAAATACATGCCATATAATGGAATCAACATCCAAGATTTTCAAACACTGGAATCCAATACCATTCAATCGACATCACATTCAATTTTTCTATCATTGAAGTCCCTTAAGTATGCCAACTCATGTATAAATTCAAATCCAAATGCAATAAATGAGTTTATCAACTCATATATAATTCTTAATTGAACGATTAAACAATTCAACATAATGTTACCACAAATCAATGGAAGAATTACATCTCCTAACAATCAATTCAATTAATTTCATTTCATTATAGTCTTCCTCTAAGTATGAATATTTTAAAGTGCACCCTAATGTGGTTTAACAGTAGGAAAAAGGAAAATTTCACACACCACAGATGGAATTGTTTGGGGGGAAACCTCCAACAAGTATCAAGAAACTAATGGTCATCCCTAACACATTTTATTTCATTTAAATCAATTAATCAATTAAATTTTTGGGTTACGACATAAATTTTGTTGCATAGTATAATGGAAACTATCATAATCTTGAACCAAACCCAATTGGAAAAGTTTATTCCACCTACCATAGCTTGGTAGTAGAGTGTTCATCTAGTATTATCTCATGATTTGACAGAGATTAAAAGAAATTTGATGAACAATTGAAGAACCTAAAAATAATGAAAATTAGACTGCACCTAAATAGTACAGCCGATACCAAGAAGAATGAGGAACAACCAAAACAGAATTGAGTACTCATTGATGTGGATCGAATGAGAATAATGGATCTTAATTATGATCTTGGATAGAGATTCAAGTGAAAAGCCTGTAATTTTGATTTCAAAGGGCTATCTTAACATAGATTCTATCCCAAATGAGGGGAAAGAGAAATATAATTTTGTTTTAACATTAATTAAGGTAATTTTTTAGTTTCACTAAAATCTGTGGGTCTCATGTTTTTTCTACATGGTTGGATAAACCATGCACCAACTGTTTACCCACTACTGTAGGGAGGGGCACTTCATATTCTTTTCAAACATGGTTTGACTAACCATTTTAATACTATGTCTCATCTGACTATTAAAAACACTATAGTTATTACACAATCATGTTCCTCAAATCACATAGTTTGTTAAACTATGTAGGCCCATACAACCCACTTTCTTACCTTACATGTTTATAAGTAATCATGTTTCCTTCCCTGTAAATTTTCTTCTAACCATGTGACTATCCATTTTCTTCCAAAAAAATAGGTATCTAGGCTCTAAATAGGCATTTGACTCCCTTGATACACTCATATCCTCAAAGGGTATTTAGATTATCCCTTAAACAATAATTTAACACAAAAATATGTGGTTTTTACCTTGTACAAAAACCAGGTTTTTATTATAAAATGCATTCCCCAAACTTCAAAAACGTCAAAAACCATTGTGGTTGTTGTGGAATCTCATGTATTTGGGAAATGTTACATTGGAATTGATAATCTATATAAGTCCTATAAATACTCATGAGAATATATGAAAATTGTGCGCCAATATAGACCCAAATAAATCACTTTTCTAGTAGTCCTCTATGGCCCAAAGTGACAACCACCACTCAAATTATGGAATAATTTTAGAATATAATGAATTTTATAATTTGGAAAACATATCCTAACAATATGGTCAAATCCCAACATCCATAATTATGGATCATCCTAGACATATTTCCTTGACTCAAAAATTAGTATATAAACTTATTTATTAGAAACATAATGTGGAATAATGTTCATAGATATGCAATTCATTATGTATGAAAAACATGAAATTTTATGAATAATAGAAAAATAGAACATATCCACATGTAAAATAACCCTATTTGGTTGAAAAAACAATTTATCTTGCTAAAATTCGGCAGGTATCCTACTCAAATGATCATCCACGGTCTTTAAAATTCCTCTTCTATCTTGGATATCTATATCAAATTCTGAAAGTAATAAATTCCATCTAACCATTAGTGGTTTTAATTTATTCATAATAATGAGATACCAGATGGTGGAATGATTATTAACAACCACTACTTTATATCCCAAGATATAGCCTCTAAATATAACATGGTAAAAGTCAACAACAATCCATTACTTATCAGTTGTGGAGCAATTTGATTTAGTATCATCTTGAGTCCAAGAAACATAAGAAATAACATGTAATTTACTCCCCACTCTTTCCCAAAGGACATCTTATAATGTCAACATTGAAGCATCAGTCACGAACTAAAAATAAAAAATTCAATAAGGTGGTTGGCCTATTGATGGAGACATGAACATCTTCATTAGTTCATTGAATGATTCCTTACACATCCCCTGAAAGAAAAATGGAATTTCTTTCTGGAGTAATCATGTCAATCAAAAAGCGGTCTGGCTGAAATCTTTTATGAATCTCAAATAAAACCAAGAATGTACTAGAAAATATTTAATATTAATAAAATTCCTAGTAAAATAGAGTGAATAGATGATTTAAACCTTAGACGTGTCTACATATATTCCATTCTTAGTCACTTCATGAAAAAGAGAAATTCCACTTTCAATGATAAAATGGAATTAATGAATGTTTAGAACACGATTCTCCTCAATTTAAAATCACATCACAATTCCTAAACTCCCAAGACAACTCTCAAAAGATTTTCTATACACTGTTAATTCATCCATGAAAACCTCCCTAAGTTCATCATGAAAATCACAAAAAAATGATAAACATGCATCACTAGAATGTGGAAGGAGCATTACATTGTCCGAATGGAATTATCTAATAAGAAAGGTATCAAAAGGACATGTGAATGTTTTTATATCTTAGTCCTCATGATCAATGTGAATCTGGAAGTATCCAAAAAACATACATGAAGAAATAATGGGGTTGAGTAGCTAATTGTTCAGGAATTTGATCAAGAAAATGGAAGGTAAAGTTGTCCTTCTTAGTCACTAAGTTAAACCTACTTTAATCAATTCATACCCTAAACTGGTTGGGAAACGTATAAGGAACTAACTCTATGAATTCATTTTAATAAACTATGAATCCAGCCTTTTTAGGAATGATTTGAACTAGAATTACCCATCATACATCAGAAATGTGGGGTATAATATCTGAAACCGACAATGTAGTAATATGTTACCTAACTATCTCAAGAAGGTTACGATTCAATATCTTTTGAAATAATTTAAGTTGTTTGCAATCATCCTCATGAACTGTATTATTCATGCACATTAAAGTAATAATATCGGTATGATCATCTATAGACCAGCCTATGGCCTTCTTATTCTTTCTAATGACCTATTAGAGTTTATTTTATTATTAATTACAAATTCAATTTTCATTTAAAAGAAAAAATTATTGTTTATTCATTAAATAAAAAATCATAAAATTTTTAGGAAATGGTTTGAGTTCATGTATGTATGGGCTATGTAATTTTGATAAAGAAGGTTCTTTGTGTTCTTTAGGTTAATTTCCAACCACTAAAACATTCTTAACAATATAAAAATCATGAACTCTTAAACTAAAATTGCTTTTGTTTTCAAGGAGAAACATTTATCATACTCAAAAGAATTTATAGATTCATGTTCACATATATGAGGGGACTTTTCAATGAAATTTAGAGAAGAATTAAAGTCAATTTTAGAAGTATCTAAATCAATTTATGTCATTAATTATGAATTCTTAGCAGCATTACATGTTTCAAAATATTCATAAAATTTATCATCATTTTCAATATCACATTTATAAAAAACTTCACTCTTTCCATCTTAATAAATTCCAAAATTGAGAAAAATTTTATAGTTGATAGATTCAATTTGAGATACATTATTTCTTCATATTTCAGAATTTTCATATTCAAAATCTTCTTCAGTAGATAATGATTTATTTTTAAAATAATATGCATTTTTTAAAGAATGTAGAGTTTGGTTGTATTGGATTCATTTAGGAAAATACTATGTGGGAAAGTAGTCAATCATATTAACTTCATCTGAAGAGTAGTCTTTCACTTAGTGTATTATTGACAATGTTTTTTAAAAATTACCACATTACCTTCAAACTCAAAAGATAATGTACCTAAATGAGATTTATTTATTGGATTGGTAGTTTTCGATAATGGTATTCCAAAAATTATTGTTGTATGTGAACTAAAACGATCATCTTCCATATCTAGAACATAAAAACCAGTATGGAATAAATAAATATTTTAACATTACCAACATATATTCAATAACTCCACCTGGATGAGATAACATTTAATTATCTTGCTGGACAACAATTTGAGATTTCTTGTGCTCTCCATCCTACATAGATGAAATGATACAATACGGAATATCATTTATAGAGGATCTTAAATCAAAATTTCATCTACAAAATGTTTATTTCCAATTACAGATGTTTTTGAAAATATACCTAGATGATTTCATTTAACAGGGAGAGTATGTTAAATCAAGGAATAAATGTTTCTTCCTAAATTAAATTTCTCACATCCTTGTAACAACCTTTTGTGAGTATGTATCTCCTTATGAAAATTATTCTCATGAGGGATCTATTTCAAACCATCTAATATAGGTATATTGAATTAGAATTTTCCAAAATATTGAACTACTTTCTTTTCTATTTTTTATTCACTATGTTTTTAAAAGGATAGTTTTCCAAAGTATAAGGTCGATGCTCCCTATACATTTTATGATTACGGTTGCTTTTTTCCCTTTTTAAGATCCCATTTTGTTTCTAAAATACCAAAATGTTCTTTCAAATTTAATTTCAATATTCTTGTTTAATATTTCTTTTTCAACATGTCAATATAAAATAGTTTTTTCAAAATTCTCAATTGGTACTTCAACAACTTCATAATGTAGTGAAAAAAGTTTAGTAGGTGGGTTTGACACTTCAGCAAATGGTTTCAACAGTGATTCATGTGATTTTACATTTATTTCTTATTTTATAACATGTTTTTCCAGTTTTTTCAATATTTTCATCTTTTGGATTATGAATTTAAACTCTACTCCTTAATATTATTACACATATATTCTCTATTCCTCTTGGATTCACTTCAAATTGGGGCACAAAATTATCACTTCTTTGATTCCTTAAAAAAACAATGTTTGTAATTCTATTTGACCCATTTTTTATAACCATGTTTTATAGAAACCCTTGTATTTGTGAAATATCTTATTAATTTTTAACTTTTTTCTCATGGATTGAATCATTTCATTGATTAAAATGATGTTTTTTATTCATGATATTTGAGAAACTTAAACCATACTAATTTCTAATTTTATTTTTGTTATAACTAGTCTATTGATCAAATTATTGTTGATGTAAATTCATATTTGGTTGAATATTTGGCATAAAAATATTATTATATTTATTGATCTATACATGTTTTATGATTTTATTATATTAAATTTAACGAGATTGAATATTTTGATTGGGAAATAACTATTTTTTTTATACTTGAATTCTTTTCTAGGAATGATCCCATTGCATAATTCAGATTATTTTTGAAGATGTGGAAATTGATCATTATAATGATTAGTGGAAGAAAAAATGTCTATGTGAATTTGGATGGGATATACTAGTTCGGGATGGGATTATAATGAAGCTATATTTGTCAGCATTTTCGTCATCATGCTTGAAAGTTCACCTAATTGGTTCTCTGTTTGGGAATATACAGAATTCAGAATTGGAACTTCCATATCTGACATGATAAGGATGAGACCCTTAGTAACAAATCTTTCTGAATTTTGGGACTTTTCTAGTTTTCAGATTCCCAAAAATCTATAGTAGTTTTATCAACTAGAGATCCTCCAGAAGTAGTATCTATCATACTTCTATCCATTAGGATAAATGCATCATAAAAATATTGGATAAAGAGGAGGTTGAATATTTCGTTATTGGGTAAGATAGATAAAATATTCTTAAATCTCTACCAATAAATGTAGATATTCTCCCCTTGGAGTTTCATGATGCCATATATATCCTTCCTAAGATTTTAAATCCAAGAGGTGTGGAAAATGTTCTCTAGAAAAATCTTATTCAACTTATGTGAACTTCCAATGGTGTAGGATTTTTAGTAGTAAGACAAATATTTAGCCAATCTAACCAAGGAAAAATGAAAATATCTAATTTTTATTTTGTCCCTACTTACCCCTTGAAGCTTCATGGTGATGTACACCATATGATATTACTATAGGTGCTTGTGAGGTACTTCTCCCGGATGACCATGAGATTTTTTTAGATGATAGATTACTCACAATATTTGTTAAAAATATGGAGAAATGTCAATATTTTATAGAAGGTTTAGATGAAATTATAGGCCATGAGAGTCAATCTCCTTCATAGTTCTACGATTGACCATGTTTTCAATATTTTGGATGTTATGAGTTTTTAATAAAATTGTTTGTTGTGTTTATTTTTTTGATGTATGAAATTTTATATGTTTTCAACCTCCATGAGTTGTTTATTTTTTGGTTGTTCTACTCTTCAATTTCAAAGACCATGTGAATTTTTACTTTCCAAATATTCTGTTTTTTTACTATCATCCATATTTTTAAAATGTAATAAATTTATTTTGGATTTTTATTTGGATTTTTAAGTTGGTTATTAAACAAATGTTAATATTTTTTAAATCCCCTAGATACCCCCTAGATAATGGATCTATTAAATAATTAGGGTTTTTATTTCACTTAAAACCTAACTCATATTTTAAAACCTACAAACTATAGAAAATCAAAAATTGTGGTTCTCTCTGATGAAAGCATCCTTATAGGGTTTATTTTTCCATGAATTTTTTTATTCTTTTTTTATTCTTTGATATTAAAACTAGATAGAAATTAAAACTAAATAAGATTCAAATTAAAAAATTAGTTTCTAATCAAAGTGAACAATAGGGAAAAAATAAAAGAATTTAATGTATATTTACCAATTGAGAGAAAGCATCGGTCTAACTAGTAATTCAATCAAATTAGTGTCCCTTTAACATTTTTAAGTTGTTTTCACAATAGTAATTCATTCAATGAAAGACTAAAATATAAAATATTTCATCTCATTTAGTTAATTAAAATGATTCACCCACAAATATTTTTAAAGAATATCTTATTTTTTAATGATACATTCAATTATCTCAATGATCATTGAAATCAAAGATATGGGAAACATTTATTGTATTCACAATTATTTAATAGAACATTGAGAAATTTAAACAACACAAATAATATTAATACTCTAAATCACCTAAAATCAATATCTTTTGTTCAATTTTAATCACATTCCATTCATATATTTTTGTACTTATAATGGAAGAAAAATGAATTAGAAAAATCTAGATTAATAAAATTTAATGAAGAAATTGCATTCTCAAATTCAAAATTTTATGAGAAAATAAAAATTGTGAAATTTAACGAAATTGAAAAGTAAAAAAACATCACCATATGAATAGACTAGTTTTTGCTACTATAAATTTATCTAGTCATCACCAAGGAGAGAAAGTTAACTCTGATCTCTATCTTCATTAGATCCTAGAGTTGTCATGGTTTCCATGAATATATTTTTTTTCACTCTTGTCTCTGCTTCTCATGTCTCCAAAAATTGACATATTTTGATGTGTGTATGCCTCTAAATTAAATAATCAATTTGATTTTACATCCAATGTCATATTCATGCATTATCGCCTCTATAATGTGATATAAATATTAATGAATTAACTCTTTCCTTGAGTCACTGGTATTGTAGCTCAAACAAAATTTTCCAAAATGATTTTCAAACAGGAACATGAGCATTTAATGATACAACAACCAACAATTTTGTATAGTTATTATTATTATTATTTTCTCAAACTACATTCTTATTCACATGTTTCATCCTTATGGAGAGTTGAAAACTATGCAATTCATATTCAGTATATTTTTTATCCTCAATGAACCTCAGACATTATGACCCCATATATATCTACAATTCACTTCCACCATCAGCTTTAACCTCAAAAAGAGTCTTAGAATTAGTTCCATGTTTAGGATTGAGATCAAATGTAGAATAGAGGTGTTAAATCCTTCAACAAGATCTCAATGGTGGCCTTAGGTGTTCGAATATCAATTGTTGAAATGAAAAAACTAGTGATAATGTGGTGGAGGTGTCCCAACCTTGTGTTTGGATTCATCAATCTTTGCATTCTCTCCTTTCAAATCGATAGTGGTGATCCTCATTTTCAGGGGTTCGTGGAATCTCAACAGTGTCTAAAGAAACAAGCTTTGTTAAGAAACTTTTTTTCCAGGTTTTGTTATCTGATAACAAAATGTTTTGAAAAAGATCTATGTAATATAAATTATCTTACATAGTTATTCTCTTATCCATACAAGTTTTCAAGGTTTTCTTGTGTGGGATTTTCTTATGGGGCTGTGAAAAGATATCATACATGGATATAAAAACTATTATGAGGATGATATTTATTTCATAAAGCTCATCCAATTTTTCTTACACATGTTGCATCATTTCTCCTACATAGGTGGTGGAAAAAATGCATATACAGGGCCCTACTAAAATATATAACACACAATCAATTTTAATTATAATAAATTATATGATCTATTACATATAAATAAAATGCATCAAATAATTTAATTAAATAAATTTATAATTATTCTAATTTTTTTTTAATCATACTACAAATTGATGAGAGAAAATAATGTAAATGAATAGTTAATTAAAATAATAATGAATAACTAAAAATTAAAATATTTACTTCAAAGTTAAATTTAAATAACTATTAAATTATTGAATGAGAAGAAATTAAATAAATTACATCAATTAATTAATAAAAAACAAGGAAAATGAAAGTATGATTTTTTGGTAAAACGTTAAATAAATATAAAAAAATTATATTTATTAAAATAAATAAATAAATTAATATTATTATTTAGTTAATTTATTCAATATAGAAAAAATATAAAATTATAAATTGAATATCCAGAGAACAAAATTCAACAAAAAATTAATTTTTTATCTTAGAACTTCTTCAAAACTAAATAATAAAATCGAAGTTAAACAAAATTATAAATAAAAAAATACATAATTAATCATAAAATTAATATTTTAATATTTATAGTATTTTAACCTCAAATTATCATAAAATTAATTTAATTTGTTAAAAAATTATTATAACCAAAGAATTATAATTAATTTAATGATGCTATATTGAAAAATGTTTCAAAATACTACCACATCATACTCATTTACGGAATTGATTCCTAAACCCATGAAGGGATAGGACCCATTAGATTTAAGTGGGGGTTAGACATATTAGATTCAATGGTTTTGGGATGTTCAATTTTATTTATCTATGTTGTGGACAATTATTGTTAATGGAATTTTAGATTTCTAATTCCCTAATAGACCTATTAGTTGGGGGGTTAGTTGGAGACACTTTTTATTAAGGGAATTCATGATCAAATGGTTTGAAGAAGGTATGAATTACCTGATCATATGTAGAAGTTTCTTTGAAGGAATCCTTGATAATTTTAGGCCCATGTAGGATAGCTTGGTGAAGATATCTTGTTAAAGCCAAAAGGGGCCTAGATTGTAGATTTCCCATCCGGGGAGCCACCTAAAGGGTGCCAAGAACTGGGTTGGCCTCATAACCTCAAGTGCCTCTCCCCGAATGTCAGAGGCTTCTGACTAGTAGTGATAGAATTTTTCGTGTCCATGAGGGAGACTATTCCATCATAAGGAATAGGTATTATCACTGTAGAAGTAAACAATAATTAATAATAAATAGTGGTATTATATAAATGAATAAACTATAGTAGAAGCAATATGAATAATGTAACTAAATAAGAATCATGTGCGTAAGCTCAAAAATTAATGTCATGCTATAATTTCTATCTAAACTGTATGCACTAAAAATAGAAACCCAATCATACTATCAAATAAAAAGAAAAGACACAAAGTTCAATAACTTCACCATGATCAAGGCTTGGTCCTCTGCCCTAGTCTCCATCCTAATAAGAAATAAACATTCAAACAATAGAAGAAGCTTCCTTCCCATTATCAATAATTTCGAGCATATAATATACTTGGGTGTCCACAAAACCTGAGCAGGGTGTGAGATAAAATCCCAAAAGCTTGGCACCCATTGTGTCTAAACCTTTCCATTTTGTGTTGTAAATTAATGCAGTGTGTCATTATATAATAAATGGAGACTTTTAATTAAGCGCAGCAAAATAAAATAACTCGGCCAGGGTTCCCAAGGACACCCATCCCAAAGAACATGCTTCAGCCTAAGCCATGAGTCTGAAATAAGTACCTGTAATAAGAAGGAATCACATGTATATATATATATATATATTATCCTTGAAATTCGAGGTAAAACAAATAAGAGGCATATCCCCCAAGATTTTTCATTAACTTCGGGTCTAAATTATATGTCAACCATATGTGCTTCAACATCCCAGAAAGGATAACAACTCTCTTGAGACTCAAGATACATTAATATAAACCTTAAGTACATAATTATTAATATGTTATAGTTAATAGTTGGAGTTGTAGCACATCTTGAAGGTATCACTATAGTACATCCATCAAATTACCCAATACCACCAAGCTTCTCCAAGGATATCTCTCGAAATACCCAGTATTGCTTGGGTCATGGATTTACCATTAGTCTATCTCGAACTCATATAGAAATGGGTATAGTATCATTTAAGTATTGGTATATCCACATTTTCAATGGATCCATCCTTTATGGAACCTTTTGGAACTGACATCACTCATAAGTGTTTAGAAAGCCCAGGGAAGTATCGGTCTGGAAGAGCATAAGACACCACCCCTTCCACTAGTGTGTTGAGGTAGTCAGTTAGGAACGGAGATTCCATGGGTGGACCTTAATAAAGAACCCACATTATCTCCCCACCCTAATATTAATTAAAATTTCACAACAGCTAATATTACATAGTATGCATATATAATTGTATCTTGAAATCTAAGTAGATACACCTATGAAACACAAGGTATAAATTTAATATTGTTGCGTAGAAGCATAATGAAGAAAGATAATATTTCAACACAAGAAGATAAATTTACTTTTTAATAAATAATTAAATAGGAACAAACAACTACCACGAACCCAACAATTTAAGGTTCATAATCATTCTAAAATGACTATTTAATTCAGACACAATTAAATGGGATGCACAACACATGTTGTCAAATAAATCGAATGCTCATGCTAATAGAACATATACTAGTCATGAAAGAACACTCAAGGGGTGTATGGCCATGTTGTAAAAATTTAATTTTTTATAAATAAGGTTGTAATTATTAATACAAACAATTAAATTGAAAATATTTGGTGAAATATAACATAGACGGTGGGCACCAAAGAATGAAAAAACCATGCATTTTTTATAAATCACATCAAAATGGAAGGAATGTGAGTAGAATCCCTACATTATACTCATATATGATCCTATGATCTACGTTAGGCTTTGATTTTTACTACAACAAATGAAAATATATGATTTATGAAAAAAACCAAAATAGGGTAAAATACTTCTGCAGAAGACTGTGCAAAGAATACTCAACAAAACAATATTATTCTAACTATGTATGATTAGTCTTACCATAAGTTTTACATTTCACCTAATTGTAATGAAAATGGGTAGTGGAAAAAGTTTTAGCAATCTTCTAAATTGTAAAGAAGGTGGTGCACCACCTAGGGAGAGGAGGAGGCGTGATGTGAGAGTGGGAGATGAGAAGAGAAGAAAGTGAAGAAAGAAAGAGAAGAAAGAAAAACAAAATAAAATAAATAGGAAATAAAGGAAAAGAAAAATAGAAAAGAAAATGAAAAATAAAATAGAATAAAAATGATGGAACAATAAAGAAGATGAAAATAAAAAAAATGGTATTCTCCCATTTTAATTGTTTTTACTTTTTCCATAACCCCCAATCATCTTTATTTTTTAATTTTTTTATATCCCTTCATTCATTCTTTAAATTTTCATTAAATTTATTATTATTTTATTTTAATCCTTAATTAATTATTTAAATATTGACCACTATGCTAAAGAATGATATATAGTTTTTTAAAAATCTCCTGAAGTCATTTAATTATTTATAAAAAAGCTCCCTGTGACCCACAGTGGGGTGCGCTAGCGCGTACCCGGAGTCGCATTAAAGAATTTGTCAAAAAAATTTAAAAGGGTTCATACCACTTTAAAGGTAGTACATTAAAACCTTCCATCTTTATGACAACTCATCACCGAGATTCTATTCTAAGGGTAGTGGAACATCATTAGGGATAATTTTTGGCCACTGTGCACGTACACTCATATCTCGCTCCCAGGTCTCGTCCTAAACATGCCTTTGTTTCCATAATTCCTGGACCAGTGGTACTGACCTGTCTTGGAGGAACCTCATGCTACAGTCGATGATACGGATCAAATGCTCCTCAAAGGATGAATCTACCTCAATCTCGATTTCATCAAGGTCAAAAGAATTAGATGTGTATGGATGATATTGTCAGAGCTGATATAAATGTAAAATGTTGGGCATGGAACGATTACAATGAGGTAACAATAACTGATATGCCACTGGCCCAATTCTCTTTACTATCTCAAATGGCCCGATGTATCTCAGTGATAACTTTCCCTATCTCCTGATCTAGCTGTGACCCAACCTCAGAGAATCATGAAGAAAGACTCGATGTCCCACCTCTAACTCTAGAGGTCTACAATGATGATTGGTATAAGACTTCTGTCTAGACTAAGCTGTAGCATATGCTTCTAAATCATATAAACTTGAATATAAATCTCTTGAACAAGTTAGTACCCAATATAGTTGCCTCGCCATCTTCGATCTAGCATAAAGGTGAACAATATGGTATACCATAGAGTGCCTCATAAAGAACTGTTTTAATTTTTGCCTAAAAGCTGTTATTATAGATAAACTCAACAAGAGGTATATGTTTTTCAAGGAACCTCCAAAATCAAGAATACATGCCTATAACATATCCTCTAACACTCTTATAGTTTTCTCGAACTATCCACCGGTCTGTGGGTGATATAATGTACTCAGAAGTACCTTTGAACCCAACACCATTTACAACCCTTTCCAAAACTGTATTGTCCCGGTTCCAGAAGCCACCCAGAGGCGCCCCGTACCAGGTTGGTCACATGGGCTCAAGTGCATTTCCCCAAACTCCAAAGGATGCTAACTAGAAGCAAGGGCCATGGGTGTGATAGTGGGGAAACTATGCCCTCATTGGCATAGTACACAAGGGAAGAAGAATAAATGTGCAATAGAAGAAGCAATAATAACCAACAATATAACAGCGGAAGACTAAATCAATAAACTGGAGCACATATGTATATATGAAATGATGCATAATACATAACTAGGAAAGTATCCAAAAAATCCACCTTTCTTGAAAACACTACTATACCAAAACAAGTACAAAATAAAAGTAAACAGCTCCTCAGCATTGCAAGACAATGCTTGGTCCCATGATCTTATGATCCCTTGCTCCAAGAAATAATGTTCTAGAAGTTGAAGGGAGTTTGCCCTTGTCTATACCTGCAACAACATAGTTTTCATGGGCCCAAAAGCATGGCCCAAACAGGGTGTGAGAAAAATCCATGTAGGCAACCACCCGAAGATCCGTGCCTAACAGTCAGTGAGTATATGGCAGGTAACAGCACACTAAGCAGTAAACAGCAACAGCAAAGCAGCAGGTAGTAAACAGTAAGCAGTAAAACAGGATGATACATAGCAGCAATCAAACCATAACCAATCAACAGAAACAAACATCTAAAATCCAGAAACCCTCTGTGAAGTACTCGCAGCCATTCCCTCTGGTCCTATCCAAGAAGTAACACAACCCTCTGGGCAGTGCACTCAGCCTAACCCCTCTGGCTTGGTCATACGAATTTATGAGACTCTCTCGGGAAGCTCACTTATTCAATTCCCCTTATAGTCTAGGGTAGTCAGGGACTCTCTTGAGTAATATCACGTGGTTTAACCCACATAGCCCCAAGGTCTAAAGACTTTCTGAGGAAGATATATCGGTCAATTCCTCCTATAGCCTCAGGAATACCACAGAATCTCTGAGGAAGCTCACTCTGTCAATTCCTCCTCTAGCCTGGGAAGGTTCTTAAAGAGATTAAAACAAGGTAAGACTCTCTGAGGAAGCTCACTCGGTTTACCCTCCTGTAGTCTATAAAATCCAAGACTCTCTGGGAGCTCACTCGGTCCATCCCCTCTATAGTCTGCAACATCTAAGACTCTCTAGGAAGCTCACTCGGTCTATCCCTTATAGTCTATAGCACGAGGTTCTCTCAACCTCATGCCAGTCAGTGCATAATAATTCTATAAGGCCAAATTACACCTATAGAGATACTTGGCTAAACAATGTACACCTATTGAGATACTTAGCTGAACAGTCTACAAGGCAACAAGCATGTCATACAAAACACTCCATCCTATAGACATAGGGCATAGAAACAGTCATAACGGCCAAAGGCTAACAAGAACCAAAGGTCGTAAACAGAGAAAATCATGGGAAAACATCCAAGAACAACAAATTATCATCTAACATGATTAGTTTACCACTACACAAGAATACATGCAAGGCAGGAAAACAACAAGGGCAAAAGGTAAACACGCATTACCCTGTTCATGGGTATCGGTGTAATTTGCACATAAAACTCAGATAATTTGAACGGTAAGGCACAAACCACCTACCTTGATCCTAGGAGATCGAAATACTTGAACCATGACAGCCAATTCCCCATAGAACTTCCTAGATCATAGAAAACTCCCAAAATGTTCAACCTTAGATAACTTGAGAAAGAGGAAGAATTGGAAAACAAGGTTCAAGCCAAAGGAAGAACTCACTACTGTGCTTCCAACGCAATCAATCGTGCTCGAATCAGAGGACGGACGGAGAAGCAGGGGTTCGGGGAAGATCCGATCGTACGGATCGCTCTCGGATGAACCAAACCTAGAAGAAGATGATTATCACGATTAGGTGCGACCTTGGTCTGCTTAGTGAAAAAAAATTACACGGCGTGTATTTTTAAAGTACACGGCGTGTAGTGGGTTTTTCCGTAATCAGCAAAAATCGGCCTCCACGTCACCCCTACACACTATGTGTGTGGCCCGGACACAACCAGTACACGGCGTCAAGCTGGAGAAGAGTACACGGCATGTACTCATAAAGTACATGGCGTGTACTTCAAAATTTTCCAGAACTCCATTTTTCATAAAAACTCCAAAAAAAGGAAAATTGTACCTGAAACGAAGATCCAAGTTCTTACAAACTTCCCCCCTTAAAGAAATTTGTCCACAAATTTCCTTAGATGAGCATAGAAGAAGGATCCTCGAATAGTTCCGGCCACTTCGATCGAACCTCGGCCTCCCTCTCCCAACTCTCGTCATGTACTCGCCCGTGCTGCCATAGCACTCGTACTAGAGGAACAAAACAGCCTCAGAGAACCTCCGTACTACGATCGATAATCTGGATGGGATGTTCCTAAAACAACGCATCTTCTTCGAGCTCAACCTCCTCGGGCTAAAAGACATGAGACGGGTCTAAAAAGTAACATCGGAGCTGGGAGACATGGAAGACGTTGTGCATGGCCTGGTACCTCTGAGGTAGCTGCAAACGATAGGCAACCGTCCCAACTCTCTCCAGAACCTCAAATGGCCCGATGTACCATGGTGAAAGATTACCCTATGTCTGAATCCTCTTGTGTCCCAACCTCAGTGCGACATGCGGGAAAACATGATCCCTGACCTTGAACTCCAAAGGTCGTCTCCACTGATTAGCATAAGACTTCTGTCGAGACTATGCTATAGCCATCCTCTTCCGAATCAACTCTATCTGCTCTAAGGTCTTCTGAACAAGATGAGGTCCTAGCAAAGCTGTCTCTCCTACCTCTAGCCAGTGTAAGGGTGATCAGCATGGCCTACCGTATAGTGCCTCATATGGTTCCATCTGAATGGTCTGCTGAAAACTATTGTTGTAGGAGAATACCACCAGAGGTATATGCTTCTCCAAAGAACCACTTAAGTCTAAAATGAAAGCTCGGAGCATATCCTCAAGCACCTGGATCGTGCGCTTGGACTGGCCATCTGTTTGCGGATGGTATGTTGTACTCAAAAGTACCTGTGTACCCAAATCCTTATGAAGTCCCTTCCAGAACCGAGAGGTAAAGCGCGTATCCCTGTCTGAAACAATTGAGTGTGGAACCCCATGTAGACGTACAATCTCTCAGATGTACATTCATCCCAGATCATCAACACTGAAGGTTTCCTTGATCGGTAAGAAGTGTGAAACCTTCGTAATCCTGTCAACGATAACCCAAACAGAATCACTTCCCCGAGGTGACCTCGGCAACCCAATCACAAAGGCCATCGCGACATTGTTCCACTTCCACTCCGGAATGGGTAACTACTGTAAAAGCCATGTTGGTCGCTGATGCTCTGCTTTCACCTGCTGACAAGTAGAACATCTCATGACAAAACAAGCAACATATCTATTCATACCAGGCCACCAGTACTGGCGATGAAGATCCTGATACATATTGGTAATACCAGGATGAACTGCCCAAACTGATTAATGGAAATCCCTCATCAGCTCCTCGCGTTTGTCTTCCGGCACCCATACATGTCCTTGGAAATGCAAGATCTCATCCTTGCCCACTATCCATCTAGGAAAAGGGTCCCCTCCTGACACACTCTCTCGCAGGACTAAGGCCTCTGAATCTGATAGTTGCCTCATTCGTACCCAATAAATAAGTGTAGTGATAACAGCCATAGAAGAAATAAATTTTTGTCCCTGCTTGTCGTGCACCTCCAGATGCATCTCAGAGAACAGATCCATATGATGCGACTCACTGCTGGCCTCCTGAACGGCCTGAATCTGGGTTCTTATGCTCAACACATCTTCCACTACATTTCCCTTTCCTGGCATATAGGAGAGATCAAAGTCAAAGGACTGAAGATACTCGACCCACCTGCGCTGTCTCAGATTCATATCACGCTGAGTAAAGATATACTTGAGACTCTTGTGGTCCGTGAAAACCACAAAGTGATCTCCCAGAAGATAGTGACTCCAACAACGTAAGGCATGAAAAGCAGCTGCCAACTCCAGATCGTGCGTCGGGTAATTCCCCTCGTGTGGCCTCAACTGCTGAGACCCATACGCAATGACTCCATCTCCCTGCATGAGCACAGCTCCCAACCTGATACCTGAAGTATCACAGTAAACAGTTTAGCCCTTTCCCGGCTCTGTAAATACTAGTATCGGCGCTGACGTCAACCTCCCTTCTTTGTCAGACCTTTCAATGGAGCTGCTAGGCGTGAGAAGTCCTGAATGAAGCGTCTGTAGTATCCAGCCAGCCCTAGGAAACTCTGCACCTCAAAGATGTTCTTCGGCTGCTCCCAGGAAACTACAGCTCTCACTTTCTATGGGTCCACTGACACTCCTGTCTCCGAGATAACATGACCCAGGAAGTGAATCTAATCCATCCAAAAGTGGCACTTCGAGAGTTTAGCATACAGTAGATGCTCTCTCAGTGTACTCAGAATGATCTCAAGATGTGTGGAATGGTCGTGTCATGTGTGGGAGTACACCAAGATATAATCCACGAAGACCACGACAAAGGAGTCCAAGTACAGATGAAACACTCAGTTCATCAGTACAATGAAGACTATAGGCACATTCATAAGACCTAACGGCATGATTTTATATTTGTAAAGACCATACCTAGTCCTAAAATCTGTCAGAGGTATATATGATTGTATGACGTGCAACTGATGATAACCGGACCTCAAGTCGATCTTTGAGAACACCAGGGCTCCTCGAAGCTTATCAAAGAGTTCATCAATCCTTCTTAAGGGATATTGGTTTTGGACCATCAACTGGTTTATCTTCCGATAATCCATACAAAGCCGAAGGGTACCATCTGCCTTCTTCACGAACATCACAAGCGAACCCCAAGGAGAAGTATTGGGTCGGATGAAACCCTTTGCCTGTAACTCCTCCAACTGCTTCTTGATCTCCTGAAACTCATGTGTAGTCATCCTATAAGGAGGAATGGACACTGGTTCCACTCTTGGAATGAGCTCAATCGAGAAGTCTACCTCACGCTCTGGAGGTAAACCAGAAAAGTCTTCTAGAAAGACATCCGTGAAATGATCCACCATTGGAGGAAAGTCTAACTGTGAATTCCCCTGGTCATCCAGATAAAGACTAGAAATCTGGGCTGTAACTTCCCTTATCCCATGATGCTCTGGTCCAGCTCTACCCGCCTGGACAATCTACTTGCCTCTATGAAGGAATGATCCTCCCTCTGGTGATATGAAACTCACCCTGCGGCGATAGCAATCAACGACTTCCTGGATGGGAACCAACTAGTCCATACCGAGAATGACGTCATAGCCTATCATCTTTAGGACAAAGAGGTCCCATAAGAAATGACACTCCGCAACATCAAGAGGGCACTCTCTGCACTGATGCATACTAGATGTCCTCATTCCCAATGGTGTGTCAAGAGTTAACAAGTCGGTATACGAAAAGATACAGAGTCCAAGGCTCTCCACAACTGCAATAGAGATAAATCTACGGGAAGAACCAGTATCGAAAAAGGTTGAAGACAAAACTGAGGCTACTAAGATCGTACCTCAAACTGTAGAAGGGTCAGGATCCTACTCCTGATAGGTCTGCTCCACGGCGAAAGACTGGCCTGCACTGCGGCCATGTGCCCCAGGCTGACCGCTTTGAGCTGATCCACTCTGTTGTTGCTGATGACCTAGTGACCGACCACCACATCCACGACCTCCACCTCGGCCTGAACTGCCAGAAGAACTCTAGTTTCCTGCCTGATGGGAAATTGGTGAAGCATCTCCATAACACGGGGTCATAGAGGAACCCCTACCACCAGCTGAAGGTGATAATATGTGACAGAAACACTGAAGATGGCCCATCTTGCCGCAAGACCGACACTCCATCGGATCCCTCTGGCACTGGGGCCTAGTATGCCCACTCCTACTGCACCGGTAGCATACAAACCAGCTGCCAGAAGACGTATCCCGTGAACCTCGATCTCCTCGAGAAGACTCTCTGCGATGCTTCCTACTATCCATAGGAGGAACACCAACTCTGGATGACAAACCGTCCTGGCTCACTGCTCTATAATTCCTCAGATTGCGCTCAGTGATCAGTGTCTGGTTGACGATGGAGGATATTGAAGTCAACTGGAAGATATTCACCTAGGAATAGATCTCCTACCTGAGACCGTCTTCGAACTTCCTAGCAAGGAACAACTCATCACCTACTAGGATCGGTGTGAAATGTTGCAGCTCAGTGAAGCGAGACGAGTACTCCATAACAGAGAGAGTACCCTACTGCAGACTCATAAACTCCCGGGCTCGATCGGCCCTCAGGGTCTCCGGATATAAGTGGTCATAGAAGGTGCGTCGAAACGCATCCCAAGACATATTGTTTTGACACCCTGACCATGAGATCACCTCTCACCACCTCTTGGAAGTGTATCGGAGCATATAAATAGCCAGCTTTACCCTTTTCTCTGGAGGGTTCTCTAGGTGCTCAAAGATGGTCAGTGTGGCCTCTATCCAAGACTCTGCAGCCTGAGGCCCTCCATCCCCTAAAAAAGTAGGAGGATTCGGCTACTGGTAAACCCGCTTCAACTCATCCATCGATGGTGCAGGAGGAGGCGCTCCCTGGTAGGTCTGCATCATCCTCAGAAAGTCCTCCCTGAACTACGCCTCGGCACCTGCAACAGTTATGACAGCTGGTGCCAAGGCTGGATCGACTGGAGGATCGGCAAGAAGTCCCTGGTCAGTAATATCTTGCATCTGATCACTGCTTGATGACAGACGTACAAACGAAGGACGTCTTGGAGGCATCAATCTGAAAGATCAAAAGCACACCTTAGATCAGGATTAACAAGTGCAAAAAAACAGAGGAGTACAAAATGGGAACAGGGGGAAGAAACTATCAAGTTTTACAAAACACGACTACACAGTGTGTATAAAAACTACACAGCATGCCTAATTAAGCCACTAACATGGGCATGCACCCATGCCCGACAGGTCGTGTAACACCCCAAACTACTCGGTGTGTTGTTCCAACACACGATGTGTACTTGAACTCTAAACCCATGCCTGAGTCTCCTCACACGGCTAACCCACACAGTTCAAACTAACCTCAGACTACATGGCCTATTCCCTATTGACACAACGTATACATGACACAGACTCGGCGGCCCGTGTTGTTAGTTACACATTCGTCTACATGGCTGGCCCTTACATGGCGTGTTCCGAACAAACACGGTGTGTATAGGAGAAGGTGACATTGTCCCGTGTTGTTAGTGACATAGCCGGGTACCTGGGAAAGACTACACTGCATGTTCCCAGAGCAACACGGCATGTCTAAGAGAAGGTAATGCTGACCCGTGTTGTTCATGACGCGACTAGGTACATGGCTCCAAACTACACGGCGTGTACCTGCCGTACACAGCATTTTCCTGAAGGTATTTCTACAATAGCGTGTCCCTACTCACACGGTCAGTGAAACGGTGTAAAAACTACATGACGTGTTGTCAAAAAGTACACGCCGTGTATTCTAGGTTTTTATGGGCAGTAGCTCAGAAACTGCACAGAAGCCCAGAAAACACAGAAACAGAGCAAAGAGGTTCCAAATCCCAATCCGTGAGGGCCCATACTCCCCGCGAATCAAATCTCGGCATCTCCCACAGTCATAGACAAGAGAAAACAGGATCATGATCCACCAATTTCTGATTCAAGAGGTCCCATAACACCTCAAGAGTCAAAATTTGGCGTTCATTTAAACGAAGTACAATACAACAATTCTCTAACAAGCAGCAGAGATTCTATCAAGCATCTATCACAACAACAAGCATAATCTACACAACGTCTATCACAACAGCATGAAATCACTAATGTACCCTAAATTTAATGGAAAGAATGCATGGCCTGTGATTTCTACAAGTTCCTATATGATGCATGAGATGGAATACCCTCATCTCATCGGGTCGCAACTGAAATAGAACCGTAATATCAAAAACAATAACGGTAAAAAGCATGTGAATCACTCTAGGTGAAATCATATCAATCGTAAAATCTCAAAAACCAGAAACCTGTAATAAACGAATTAGTATGGCTTTTCCCTGTACACGGGTTATCTACTCCGGGGCACAGATTATTACCAAGTACCGAATCCATCCTATCCCTGGATAAATGCTCTAAATAGTAAAGCAAGATAAAAGAATCCTCTAATACCACTTTTTAACGTCCTGGTTCTAGATGCCACCCAGAGGTTCCCCGTACCTGGTTCGTCACATAGCCTCAAGCGCATTTCCCCAAATGCCAATGGATGCCAACTAGCAGTGAGGGACTTGGGTGTGATAGTGGGGAAACTATGCCCTCATTGGAAGAGTACATAGTGGAAGAAGAATAAACGTGCAATAGCATAAGCAGTAATAACAAAAAATATAACAGTGGAAGACTAAATCAACAAACTGGAGCACATATGTATATATGAAATGATGCATCATACATAACTAGGAAAGCAGCCAAACAAGTCACAATGATGGAAAACACTACTGTACAAAAACAAGTACAAAGGAAAAGTAAACATCTCCTCAGCATCATGTGCCAAAGCTTGGTCCCATGCTCCCCTGCTCCATGAAATCAAGTTCCAGAAGTCGAAGGGGACTTGCCCTTGTCTATACCTACAACAACATAGTCTGCTTGGGCCCAAAAGCATGGCCCAAATAAGGTGTGAGATAAAATCCTAGTAGGCATCCACCTGAAGATCTGTGCCTAACAGTCAGTGAGTATATGGTAGGTAAAAGCACGCTAAGCAGTAAAAAACAACAACAACAAAGCAGTAGGCAGTACACAGTAAGTAGTTAAAATGGATGATACATAAAAGTAATCAAACCACAATAAATCAATAGAAATAAATAGCTAAAAGATGTAAAACCTCTGGGAAGTGCTTACAGCCATTCCCTCTTTTCCTATCCAAGAAGTACCACAACCCTCTGGGCAATGCACTCAGCCTAACCCCTCTTTCTTGGTTATACGAATTTATGAGACTCTCTAGGGAAGCTCACTTGGTCAGTTCCCCTTATAGTCTAGGGTAGTTAGGGACTCTCTTGAGGAAGATCATGTAGTTTAACCCTCTTAGCCCCAAGGTCTAGAGACTCTCTGAGGAAGCTATCTCCGTCAATTCCTCCTATAGCCTCAGGTATACCACAGACTCTCTGAGGAATCTCACTTGGTCAATTCCTCCACTAGCCTGGGAAGGTTCTTAAAGAGATTAAAACAAGGTGAGACTCTCTGAAGAATCTCACTTGGTCTACACTCTTGTAGTCTATAAAATCCAAGACTCTATGGGATCTCACTCGGTCCATCCCCTCTGTAGTCTGCAATATCTAAGACTCTCTGGGAAGCTCACTCGGTCTATCCCTTATAGTCGATAGCACCAAGTTCTCTCAGCCCCATGCCAGTCAGTGCATAATAATGTTATAAGGCCAAAGTACACCTATTGAGCTACTTGGATAACCAAATTACACCTATATAGATACTTATCTAAATAGTCTTCAAGGTAACAAGCATGTCATACAAAACACTCCATCCTATAGATACAAGGCATGGAAATAGTCATAACGGCCAGAGGCTAACAAGACCCAAAGGTTGTAAATAGAGCAAAGCATGGGAAAAAAATACAACCACAACAAATTATCCTCTAACATGATTAGTTTACCTCAACACAAGCATACAAGAAAGTCAGGAAAACAGCAAGGGCAAAAGGTAAACATGCAATACCCTGTACATGGGTATCGGTGGAATTTGCACATAAAACTCAGTGACTTTGAACGGTAAGGCACAAACCACCTTCCTCAATCCTAGGAGATTGATATACTTGAACCACGAAGGATAATTCCCCCTGGAACGTCATAGATCTAAGAAAAAGCACAAAAAATTCAACCTTAGATAACATGATAAAGATGAAGAATTGGAAAACAAGGCTCAAGCAGAAGGAAGAACTCACTACTACGCTTCCAACGCAATCGACCGTGCTCGAATCGGAGGACGGACAGAGATGCGGGGGCTCGGGGAAGATTCGGTCGTATGGGTCTCTCTCGGACGAACTAGACCTAGAAGAAGATGATTATCGCAATTAGGCGCGACCCCGGCCCGCTTAGTGAAAAAAAAGAGAATTACACAGTGTGTATTTTTAAAGTACACGATGTGTAGTGGGTTTTTCCGTACTCCGCCAAAATCACCCTCCACGTCACCCCTACACACCATGTGTGTGGCCCGAGCATGGCCAGTACACGGCATCAAGTCAGAGAAGATTACATAGCGTGTACTCAGAAAGTAAACAGCATGTACTTTGAAATTTTCTAGAACTCCATTTTTCTTAAAAACTCTAGAAAAAGGAAAAGCATACCTGAAATGAAGATCTGGTTTCTTACAAGACCGGTGAAATAAAGTGGGCATCTCTGTCCGAGACAGTATAACAAGGTGCTCCATGGAGTCACATTATCTCTCGAATATATATCCTACCAAACTCATAAATTTTAAAGGTGTCTTGTATAGGTATAAAGTGTGGAATCTTGGTCAACCTATCAACAAGCACCCATACTACATCGCCGCCTCAAGAATATTTTAGAGAGCCTATAAGGAAATACATTGTGATATCATTCCATTTACATTTATAAATAGATAGAGGCTTTAGTAGTCCAGCCGGTCACTGGTGCTCTGCCTTCACTTGTTTACAGGTGGAGAACCAAATGATGAAACCTACTATCAGCTTTTTCTTACTAGGCCACCATTACTATTGAAACATGTCTCTGTAAATCTTTTTCAGCCCAGGATGAACGTCCAAAACAAAGGTGTGATATTACTTTATCATCTCTTTCCATATACCCAAAGGTACCCATACATGGCCATGGTAAATGAGAGTTTCACTACCACCAACAACCCAACCAGGTTGTGGGTTCTCTCCTACAACACTTTACATCAAAATGCGCCCCTTAGTATCAATCAACTTTTGCAAGCAGACATGATCTTGCAGAGAAGACATCATTGTAATAGCTACTAGAACTGGTTTCCCATGCTATTCATGAAACTCTAGATGCATCTCGGAAAACAAAGACATCATCTACCACTCACTGTTGGCTACCTGAACAGCTTCTGTCTATCTCTTGTAGCTTAAATCATCTGCCATAGAATTACCCTTACCAGGGGTATAAGTAATATCAAGGTCAAATAATGGATAGTATTCGACCCATCTGTGCTATATTAAGTTCAAGTCTCATTTAGTGGAGATATATTTTAAGATTTTATGATCCGTGTAAACAAAAAATATTTCACCCAAAAAGTTGTGTCTCTATCAGTGTAGAGAATAAACCACAGCTTCCAACTCAAGGTCGTGTGTAGGATAATTCTTCCCATGAGGTCTCAGCTGGTGGGATACACAACCCATGACTAGATCACCCTGTATCAAAACAGAAACCAATCTGATCCCTAAAGCAGCACATTAAATGAAATATATTTTAACTAACTCAGGATGAATCAGTATTAGAGCTGAGATTAGTCTTCCTTTCAACTCATAAAAAGATTATCAGACGCTTCTGACCAGATGAACTATACACATTTCTTATTCAAGGCTGTAAGAGTTGCTTCTAAGTGGGAAAATATGGGATGAAAAGCTTTTAATTGCCATCAGGCCCTAGGAAACACTGGATCTCAATGAAATTCATGGGATACTCTCATGAAACTATAGTGTTCACCTTTACTGGGTCAACTGATACTCCTTCTTTAGATTTAATATGACTCAAGAAGTTAAATTTTTCAATCTAGAAGTGGAATATTCTGAGCATAGTGTATAGATGGTTCTCTCTCAGTGTACTCATGAAGATCTCAATAAGGGTTGCATGGTCGTGTTTGGAATGTGGATACACCAATATTTTGTCTATGATTACTACCACAGTGAAATAAAGATACAGGTGAAAAACCTGATTCATTAGATCCATAAAAATTTTCGGAGCATTTGTGAGGCCAAATGGCATAACTAGATACTCGTACAAGTCATACCTTATTTGGAATGTTGTATGTGGTATGTTAGATAATGGTACATGATCCTAGTGATATCCAGACCTTAGATCAATCTTGGAGAAAATAATTTCTCTCCATTTTTGGTCAAAGAGATCATCTAAATGAGTTAATAGATATCAATTATTTATCGTATGATGGTTGAGTCGATGATAATACACGTATATCCTAAGGTTACCATCTACCTTATTAGAAAAAATAACATGTGAAACCCATAATGATGTGCTAGGTCTGATTAAATTGTTATCCTTAAGATCCTAAAGCATCTTTTTTAGTTCTTGTAGCTCTGTTGGTGTCATTTTATAAGGAATAATAGACATTGGTTCCACACCTGGAATAAGATTGATAGTTAACTCCACTTCCCTCATAGGAAGTAATATAGAGATATCGTCAATGAATAAATCCCTAAAAACATCCCCAACTAGAGGGACTTAAACTAGCTGTGTTCCCTTATCACTCAAGAAGAGACTTGATAACTAAGCTATCAATCTACCCAACCCTACATATTTAGGCCCAGA
The DNA here is from genome assembly GCA_963277665.1 of Viscum album. Taxonomy (NCBI): domain Eukaryota; kingdom Viridiplantae; phylum Streptophyta; class Magnoliopsida; order Santalales; family Viscaceae; genus Viscum; species Viscum album. Next base: position 33,358,608 of record OY728119.1, on the reverse strand, counting down.
TCGATCTTTATGTATATGAAATTCTTTTTTGGGTAGATATGTTTCACCCTCAACGGTTGTAAATGACACATGATGGTGATAGTAATCTACTTGAGCACGATAAAGAGCAACCCGGTTCATATAGATAATGACATTGACGGCAGACATATCAATAATATAGAGATTCTAAATGAAACGGTACCCACCTATATCAAGGGGGAACTCTTGGCACTGGCATATACCCTCTTTTCTGACTAATAATGGAATGTCGTGAGACATGACGCCACAGGGGTAATCAATTGGTAATCCAAGACTCTCAACAACAAAAGAAGATAAAAAGGAGTGTGATGCCCGAGTATAAAAAAAGAGTATAAAATAAACTAGAGGCTATTAATATTGTACCTCTAACCATAAATGGTTCTATACTCTGATCCTCAGTTTTTGATTTCACTGTGTATGTGAGACCTAAACCATGGCCTTAAGATGCTTCCTAGATGGCCTGAGTAGGTCCACTCTGTTGACACTAATAATCTGTAACATGATTTCTTCAACGACGAACTCCACCATTACCTCGACCAGATCAACTGGTGGAAAAAAGAACTTCTATCCTGCTGTGGAGTCACATATCCCATTCCTGATGGGGGTGTAGGAACATATCTTCTTCCACAGGGTTCTGAAGAGAAAGAACGATAGAAAAACTGAAGGTGACTCATCCTACTGTAACCTCAGCACTCCTTTGGGTCTGTCATGCCCTGTGGCTTCTTGTGACCATCTCTACTACACTGATTACATGTGAGAGAGCTATCAAAATGTGATTATTTTCTAGTATTTCCCCCATATGCACTTTCAAGATAGAATTTCATTCTACTAGAAGAGTTGTCACCCGTCTTGGAACTGAACCACCATGGCTCATCGGTTTATCTTCCCTGAAATTTCACTCCAAAATTAGGGCCTGATATACAATTTTTGTGATAGTTTTCAAATGGAAGACATTCACTTATGAGTTAATAGTATACTCAATTTTGTCCTCAAAGAGCCTCATAGTAGTCTATGCATGGCTAGTCAGTGATGAGAAAAAATCCAGAAGCTTTTTTAAATGAGTAGAATACTCTAACATATTCATAGAACCCTGGTGATGATTTTTTAATTCATGTGCATGATCATCTCTTAGATTTTGTGGTAAAAAATGATCATATAATGTCGCATGTAAGTCAGCCCAAACCATATCATTGGTCCGCTCAACTTGAGAAACAACATCCCACCAGTGCTTGGCAGAGTCATGAAGCATGTAGACTACAAGTTTGAACCTTCCCTTTGGAAGCATATCAATGTGGTTGATGATATACCTTATGGATTATATGTATGAATATGTAGCATGAGGGACACCACTCCCCGAAAAGGTGGTAGGGTCCTTATGCAAATAGTTCTACATGAGGTCTACCATATATGGGGCAGGTTTCGGGATATTTTGAAATGAACGGATAAACCAGAGGGGAATATCCCCGAACGGATCATCAGGGTCCCTCATAAGATCTACTGGAGGTAGTACTAAAGGAGGGACTACAAGAGGTACACTGGTGTATCGTGACCCACCATCTCTAGAATGAGTTCTTTTGATACTCCCATGAGCCATGACATGAAGACGTCATAGCAAAATTTGTCTACAACAACTAAACACTCACCTTTAGACAAAAATAAGGATAATGATGAAAATTGGTAAGGTTCAAAAGGAGTTTTGGTATATAGCCTGCCTCTAAGAACTACATAACAGATAACCTACTTTAAGAGTCGAGTTTTGATATAGACGAGAAAATATATGAGGATAACTAAACTAGTTCTACTATCCTTTTCAAGGTTAATTAAGGATAGCATTTAATAGACTATCACCATATTATATATAACAATCCTATGTTTCAAAAATATTACCATTAGACACAACAACACTCACATGAAAACAAGAAAATTCATGATGAAAGTAGATATGGCATGGAAAAATGCATGTCATTGTAATCCAATGGAGCCTAAGATGATGCATGTAATGTATTGCACTCTTATCATTTGGTTGATGTGGTAAAAACCCATTGTATCAACTATACCAATACTAATAACAATAAAAAACAAATAAGTCACCAAATGGTGAAATCATATAAAAAATAATTTTCATAATCAATAACTACAATCCCAGCCTAGGAATTTGGGTTTCCATTATACTTGGGTTTGTTATGTCCTAGCACAAGGTACATTCCAAATCCCTATAACCTAGTATCCTATCTAACCAAAACAGTAAGACCAAAGGAAAAAATACTCTGATACCACATTGTATTGCACCCATCCCAGGAGCACATGAAGGGTGCCCCGTGCTAGGATGGCCAATTAACCTCAAGCGCATCTCCCTGAATTCCCGAGGTTTCCGACTAGCAGTGAGGTCCTTTTTTGTATCCTTAGGGGAGACTATTCATTCATAGGCAATAGGTATTATCATATATGAAGTAAAAAAATTAATAATAAATAGAAAAATCATATAAATGAATAAACTGCAGCAAAAGCAATATGAATATTCCAACAGAATAAGAATCAAGTGTCGAAGCTCACAAAATAATGTCATGCTATGATTTCTGTCTAAACAGAAAGCATGGAAAACAGAAACCTAAGCATACTACCAAATAAATAGGAAAGATAAAAATTGAAACAAATGCATCATGATAAAGGCTCGGCCATCTTCCCTAGTCTCCATCCTATGCAAAAATAAACTTTCAAGCATCAAAAGCAACAAACTAACCTTTGTCAATACCTTCAAGCATATAATCCACTCAAATTTCATCGACACCCGAGCAGGCTGTGAGATAAAAGCTTAGAAGGAAGGCACCCATGGTGTCTAATACTTTCCAGTTTTTTAGAAATTAAATGAATTGTGTCATTATATAATAAATTCATACAATCAGTTAGTCACACCAAAATAAAATAACTTGGCCAGGGTTCCCAATAGCACCCATCCCTAATCACCTGCTTTGGCCTAAGATGGTTGTTTTTTAAGTACCTATAATTAGAAATATGCACATGTTTACATATATTAACTTGTATAGTCCAGTTAAAATAAAGATGAGGCATACCCCCCCCCCCAATATTTTTCTTTAACTTGGGGTCTAAATTATGTGTCAACCATATGTGCTTCAACATACCAAAAAGGATCACATATTTTCTAGTACTCAAGTAGCATTAACAAAAACATTCAGTGCATCATTATTAATATGTTCACTTTTAGAGATGGATTATGAGCCCGTCTTAAAGGTATCACTAGCTAAATCTTTCAAATTACCCAATACCATTGAGCATGTCCGAGACAATTTCCTGAAAAACGAAGTATTGCTCGAGACATGGATTTACTATGAGCACGTCCCGATCCCACAATGAATGGGATTGTGTGTCATCCGAGTCTTGGAAAAGACAAATTTTTAATATATTCATCTTTAATGGGACATTTTGGAATGATTATCACTCATAATTATTTAGAATCCCTAGGGAAGTATCGGTCTGGAAAATCTTAAGACACCCCCGACATGTTGAGGTAGTCAGTTAGGAATAGAGAGTCCATGTTGGACCTTAATACGGTACCCACATTCTCTTCCCGAAATAAATTTAACTAAAATTTCAAAGTAGTATATATGACATAGTATCCATATATATTTAGATCTTGAAATCTAAGTAGATACACTCCTGAAACACAAGGTATTAATTTAATATTCCTCCGTAAAAACATAATGAGAAAAGATACTACATCCGCACAAGTAGATAAATGAACTTTTTAATAAATAATTAAATCAGCACAAAAGTTACAAAAAATTATATAATTCAATGTTCACAATCATTCTAAAAATATTATTTAATTAAAACATAACTAAAATGGGTTGTGCAACACATGCAGTTAAATAAATTTAATTCCTGGGAAAACAGAACTTATACCGACCACAAAGAAACACCCAAGGGGTATTCAACCTTGTTGCAACAATTTAAAAATTTTAATTTATGATATATAAGGCTGTAATGATCAATAGAAACAATTAAATTGAAATGTTGGGGTGAAATTTATCATTGTCGGTAGACACCAGCGAATGACACAATCGTGCATTTTTTAATAAATCACAACAAAATGGAGGGAAATGGTGTAAACTACCTAAATTATGGTTTCAGATGATCTTAAATTCACAGTACTCTTTGATTTAGCCTAGAACAGAAGAAAATGGATGATTTTGGGAAAACCCCAAAATTGGGTGAAATCCTTCCATGATAGATTGTGTGAAGGATACTCAACGAAACTCTATGATTACAACTATGTATGATTAGCCTCCTGTAGGGTTTACATATCACCTGACGGTGAAGAAAAGAGATGAAAAACGAAGGTGAAATGATCTTATAAAGTGGAAGGAAGGTGGTGCGCCACATAAGGAGAGGAGGAGGTGTGAGGTATGAGGGGAGAATAGAATTGAAGATATTTAATAAAAAGGAATGAAAAGAAAAAAAAGGGAAAATAAAATGAAAAATAAAATATAATAAAAAGGATATAAAAAAAAGATAAAAATAATAAAAATTGTACTCTCCCACATTAATTATTTTTACTTTTTATGTAACCCCCTTTTTATTTCATTTTTAAATTTCTTTCTATCCCTTATTCCTTTCTTTAAATTTTTTTTAAATATATTCTTATTTCATTTTAATCTTTAGTTAATTATTTTAATCCTGAACACCGCACTAAAGTTTTATATAGCCCTTTTCATAAATCTCATGCAGTCATTTAATTAATTTAAATAAATATTCCTGGGACCCGCAGTGGTGTGCGCAGGCTCCCACCCTGGGCTGCTTTAAAGAACTAGGCAAAAAAAATTTAAAACGCTCCATACCTGTTCAAAGATGGGATGTCACATAGATACCCTCAGAGGCAAGGGATGGTGAATTGGGGTATGAATATTCTTTTCAAAATTATTCCTACCCTGCTGGATCTTGACATCTTTATTATAAGGAACACATTTTATGCACTTATGTTGTAATGGCTTGGACCTCTATCGTCCATTCCTTTGTGAAAATCAAGTGTATGAGGTGTTTTGGGAGGTCAATGTGACTTATTCCCAACATTTTTCCAAATTTTCAATTCATTGAAGTGTTCCATCATTGAACAATTCCAATGGTAGGCCGTTGTGAACAGTGCATCAGTAACCTTCTATGAACAGTGCAACAGTGACCTTAAGTGAATAGTCACATCGGTGACCTTATGTGAACAGTGTCATTGGTGACCTTCATTGAACAGTTTCATCAGTAAACTTATTTGAACAGTGTAACAATGACCTTATATGAATAGTGACATCAGTGACCTTATGTGAATAGTGTCGTCGGTGACCTTCTATGAACAGTGTCATTAATAAACTTATGTGAAATGTGCAATGGTGACCTTATGTGAACTGTGACATCGATGACCTTATGTGAATAGTCTCATCAGTGACCTTCTGAGAACAGTTTCATCAGTAACCTTATGTTAACTGTGAAATGGTGAGGTTCCAAAGCTAACCCTTTTGCTAAATTTTGGGTTCATGAATAGTATTTCTAGAACGGTGAGGTTCCAACAGTGACCTCTTTCCTTTGAAAAATTTTGTGTTCAGGAACTGTGTTTCCAAAATAGTGAAGTTCCAATGGTGACATCTTTCCTTTGCCAAATTTTGAGTTCATGAACAATGTTTCCAGAATGGTGAGGTTCAAACAGTGACCTCTTTCCTTTGGAAAATTTTTAGTTTATGAACAATGTTTTTAGAATGGGGAGGTTCCAATGGTGACATCTTTCCTTTGCCAAATTTTGGGTTCATGAACAGTGTTTCCAGAATGTTGAGGTTCCAACGGGGAGGTTCATGAACATTGTTTTTCCATTGCCAAATTTCGAGTTCATGAACAATGTTTCTAGATTCCTACAGTTCTCCCCTTTAACGTTTCCTTTGATGTAAAATGCATTTAAATCCTTGTTTTAAGGACTCTAAGGCTTAATCAAAGGCTATAAATTCTATATTAATTTCTCCTAAGGCTCGGGATTTTTTTACTTAATCAAACCTAATGGTTTAATGCGATCTGGTTTTAATGGAAAACACAGCATATCTTAAACCACTGCTACGTTAAATATTCTAAAGGGATGAGATGTCTTCCACCATAGTTCTTCCTCAATATTCTCGGGTGTGAGACACTGGAAAATCCCATTCCTTCCCATAGAAGTTGTGCAATCAAACTTTCCTCCTATGATTTTTTCAGCTCTGTTTAGATGCAACTAAGAAATATCAATCAGTCTTTGATATAAGGTATGATCTATCTTAATTATTTTGGGCTCATCTCCTTCTTTCTCCTTGCCCTTTTTTTATTTAATTTTCCCCCATGTTCCTAATGGGTTGTTCTTGATTGTTGGCCGATGTGGTGTTGTGTCTGCATCCTCAGGTGGATACAGTTGTCATAGGGGAGGAGATTGCAACCTGTTGTGTGGCTCATTCTCATATAAAGAACCATGAACTATTTAAGGTAGGGGATTCATTGCTTCTCTCTTATTTTGTGTGTAACTATATTGTGAGCATGTTTTATCCCACTGGATCACAATGGAATTGAAATAATATATATTAAAACCAGATAAATAAATTGATATCGATTGTATATCATTGCCTCTTGTTTTTCTAGATAGTGTGATATCAAGTATTTCTTGATTAACTTTTCATTCTGGATTGAAATTGGTAAAGAACCTAAAGCTGGAATTAATTGATATTCACTTGGCTAAAGATAAAGAGGCATATGAATGAATCAGATCGATGATGTTGTAATTTGATGTTAATAAAATTGGTGCAGTAAGCATGTTTAATTATTTATTATAGCTTACTTGATAGGTTTTCCATATTTAGAACCTACGAATAATAAATTGGTTAATCCAAGATGTATTGAAGAACTGGTTGTTTGATAAAAGATAATTCCTTGTAAGGTTCTGAGTTACCCTTTTTTGTAATTTAAGGGCTAAGATCCCAATTGATATGATGTTTGTTTTCTTTCTTCTTGTGTTTTGATGTGATCATGGATGGATGTTGTGATATATGGGGGAAGAGAGGCCTATTGGTTGTCGCAGCAGATGACGCCTAGAGTGGCGAGATGCATCGGTTATGCATGTGGGTGTCAGAGAGGACATCAGGGATGATGGAATGGGTTGGATGTGATTTTTTGGAAGCCTTGTGATTCTTTGATTGGTTCTCTATTATACTTTCCCCACTAATCGAGGCATATGGTCTTGCTTACCCTTCTTTCGAAAGGTAAGAAGACATGTGGGTTATGCCACATGATTTCCGTGTCTAGCTTCTCAAGGGATGATGGGTCTACGCTCTTACTATAGGCAGTAAAGACACGATGAGTAGTTACCTACTCAATGTGTTAATCCCCCTTGTGTTTAGTAGCATATAATGTTTTTCTAGGATTCTTAGGAATATGGGGAAGTAATGCTATAAATAAATAATTGAATAAATGATGTTAACCCATCATGTTTGAGCTTGATGGAACGAAATGTTGAGGTTACAATTTGAAAGGGGTCGTGGACTTTGGGTATGATGCTAATGAAATATAATGTGAAATTGTTAATGGTTAATTAATTTTTAAAGAATTAATTAATGTAATGTTGAACTTAAAAAAAGGGAATGAAGTAATGTAATTAAGCTCTATAAATGGATGTGTTCTTATAGGATACCTAGTCTTAGAAGTGGCAGCCAAGACTCTGAAAGACGTTATCTACAGTTGACTCTAAGACTAGGTTATGCCCATAGTGTGGTTGTGAGATATAGTATATTCTGTACTTTTTCTATTTATATATTCTACTCCACCCTATCAGTTAGGGAAACCGACACCCGGGGGATTCTGATCCCTGGGGGGGGGTTCCCCAACATTTTCAGTGGGAGGATGGATGGTTGACTACCACCTTTGACCCCACTCTCTTCACTTGGTATTTACTTCTGATGGTAGGCACAATGGTTATTTTTTCCCATATATGTGTGTAAGAGGGTTGTAATGGCTTATTCTTGTTAACACACATATATTCTGGATATAGTATCCTATGAACTACTATAGGTGTAACATGTATAGGCTGTGATGGCTTGAGGATCCTTACTCGGTGTATGGATTGTAATATATTTACATATAATACCCGACATTTGAAACATATTATATGAGATGTGGTGGCTCCCTGAAACTACCTGGTTACTTTCTTGTGTGGACATGGTGGCTTTGTTGCACAAGGTGCATGTTTTGGTGCTTCTCCCAGGTGTCTGCGAGCAAGCCTTATTGGAGAGAGATTCTTAGGATGTCCGACATTGGGGAAAAGCAGAAAACCAGTGGGGAAGTAGTAACAGGGTACCCTTGATATTATTTATTATATTATATACTCTTGTATGCGTTACTTGGTGAGTGTATCCATGGTGAGGCTAGTAACTTAGTATAACTGTTTAGGAGAAGAGTTAGTTGCACTTGTTGTTCACTGTGATTTAGCATGCTTTCTTTACTTTTGCATGAGAGGCTCCAGGGAGGATCTTACTGAGTATATTTTTATACTCACCCTATATATATATAAACTTTTTTTTAGGTTACTTTGTACAGGATGGAGATCAGGCTGGTTTCTACTTCCTTGGGGTTGTATGAGCTATTCAGGCTAGTGGTTGCTACTATTTTTACTTTCTATGGGGTAATTATAGTTTCCCCTTCAATTTATAGTAGTATTTCATGACATTACATATTTGAAATTGGGTTTTCATTTATTTTTCAGTCTGAGATAAAGTTGGTTGGGGTCTATCTTATCCGTCTCTTCCTCATGTGTTCTCTTAGAGGGTAATTCCTTCCATATGTGTGTTTACTATACCCTTAGTGCTAGTAGTCAACCCGGGGCCTGTTGGAGGTGGGACTTGGGGTTCATTATCTCCCTTCTAACATTGCCAGCCCGGGAGGGGTACACTTTATGGGGAGGGGTTCATGACATATGTGCTAATAATGGTCTTATTATTCCTATCTTTATCTAATGATTATTCTTTGAATTAAATGCCAGAAAGTAAGTAGAATGATACATAAATTTTTACTTGGTTCACCCTCACTAGTCTATGTCCAAGGAGTATACAATGATGATGTACCGATGTATATAATCCACTAAAGATCACTTCCAATTACAAGTTTTTTGATGGATCAATTCTATGCCCAAACTCACTACCATTACAAGTCTTAGTTTCAACTCATTACTTTCCCATGGGTCACTCCTGATGTCACGCTCTCTAGATCACTACCGATTGAGAGGATTACCTTCTTACTGTTCCTTCTCTCACTGCTTTAGAAAGAATCCAATCATAGTTTATAGACATCTAGGTACCTTAATTATCACTAATGATTGTATCCTTAATTGTATGTAGATGCTCTATTGACCACTTCAATCCTCTAACGAATACCAATACTCCACTAAATACAGGGAAATACCTTTTGAACTCCTTTCGTAATGCACACTGCCTTCGCAAAGCTCCAAATTTCAAAAAGATCAAACAAGACCTTGAAAAATTCCTACCTTTTCGCAAAGATAATAGTATCTCAAAGTTCACTAGATGACATGTCTCACCAATTCACTGATCCGACTTTGGATGTTTTGATTTTTCATTTCTCAAACAATATTTTGTGAAGCACACTTCTTCTGCAATGCTGAACTAGCATTTACAACATGCCTTCTTTTCACAGAGTTCAATTGGACTCATTAAATTCCCTTTCATTCATGAATCTCACTCCATCACAAACCTCTACAACAAACTGAGAGCCTTATGTTTTTTTGTTCGGTCTGTCTACTCTTCTACTAGGGGTGGAGGCCTATTTATAGGTGTTTCCCACAGACTCCAGATCCCTCCACGTCACGACATCTCTACATAACCTATATCAAAAAGCTCCAAAATTTCAGCCGAAATTCTATCTATTCATGAAGTACCATTGACATTTTTTGATTGAAGACCTCATCATAATTTTGGATCGTTCCTTCAATTCCTTTATGTCACTGCTGCAATGCATAATCATAATGCTCTTCACCTATACCATTTGTGATGCTCATTGTAATCATAGATCTCATTGTCAACATTCTTCTTGTCTTTGAGAAATACAATTCATGGAGCCCACCTTTTCAAAAGTCATTCATTTTCTATATTTTGATGCGATCTTCAAGGAAATAAACATTTCTCAATTCTCACCAAATTCCAAATTTTGGACAGCATAATTTTGGAAAACATTGAAAAATTGTTCCACCTTGTATCTATTCATTTTGCACTACCTCTAGATCTTCCACTACTTTGTAATGGTTCTCATTAAACATGGATTCTCAACAAGATCTCTAGAACTCGACAATTAACCATGAAAACCATCTTTTTCTACAAACTCAAGAAACCCAAAAATGGTACAATGTTTTTTTGAGGGAGGTTTTCACAACAGTTCCTCTACCATTAAGCATATGGTTTTCTTATCACCCTGGTACATGATCGTAAGTGGATAGATCACTTTAATTTGGGCTTGGATGTGGTTTATGCCTAGTGAGGTCGATCAATGATGTTTTCCCTGATGAAAATAGTAAAAGTGGTTAACCTTTATTAGGAAAAACATGGTTATTCAACCTAGTTACGGTGAAAAAGGTGGTTCAACATAGTGAGGGAAACGAAAATGGTTATCCATAGTGAGGATGTATAATGTCACCCTACCTTGTGACGTAATACATTATGGTTCATTTTAGTGTTTTAAACTAATATGTTCATCCCTAGTGAGGGGGAACAAGTTAGTTCACCATTTTTGAATGTGAGAAAGGGGCTTCTCTAGAGTGGTACTTGGGTGTGGTGGCACCCAAGTGGTACTGTGTAGAAATGAAACACTGTAGACCAACCTTGCATTAAAATCTTACATTGTAATATGGGGCCTCATGAATGTTTTAGAGACAAGACACTTGATTATTACACATGGTTAAATCCATTCACCATATTATTGAAAACTCATGAATGATTTGGTTCTCATAACCTTTTTATATATTTTCCTTTATGAATCCCATAACCATAACTATGAGTTAATTATAATTGTATTTGACCTTAAAAAATTTACATGTATAGATATTAGGATCAACACATGATACTAGTGGGGGGAGAGTTTCAGTCTATCTTTTCATCTTCCAAAAGGTCCCAAATGGGGATCTCTATGGTTCTATTTATTGGATAATAAAAGACCATTGAAAAAGGTCATATGGCCCACAATTATTTCATGTAGGTTGAAAATATATGTGAATATTTTTCACACTGGTCATTTTTTTATGTTAAACATTCATGTGTTGCCTGCAATTTTGATTGTGAATGAAGATTAACTTGGGAACACATGTTAGGATAACTAAAGTGTGTTTTGGAGAAACTATGGTACCTTCTGTTGGACTTCATACTTCGTATTCCCAATGAATTCATCTGCTTTCATGTTATTCATAATTTCTATAAAATTATAGTGTCACCACACAAGAATAAATTGAAAAATATATCATATGAGGGTTATTATAGAAAATAACAATTTTTCCTTATTATTGAAAATTTTAAATTGGCATATTTACCACTGATTGAGAAGTATGTCGACTACATACTTAATTGCAAATATTTGATAAATATTGTAGGATAAGTGGAATACAATGAAACGTATAAGGATTATCAAAAATATAAGAATATCCCAATATGAAAATAGAATTTATCTATTGAGATCTATAGTGACTAAATTTATAATTTTTTTTATTTTCATACTAAATTTAAAAGAATCATATCCCATACATCATTAAATATTTGGTGATGAATGAAGAATCATGAAGGAATAAAAAAATATTGATTTTTAAAAATCAATTTAAAGTAAAAAATAACAAATTTGAAACAACATTTTTGGGGTATAATTAAACTCTTCTATATTAAATTTGTCATTTTAATTTTTGGTTGATAAAAGAGGAAATTTTTAACTATTAATGAGATATTCATGTTCTTAACCAAGATATTTTATATATTTAATATTTTTTTGAGACAAAAATATTTTTACTCGTTTTTTATGTAAATATAATTAAATTAATACCACATATGAAAATTATATAAGGATTTAAGAGGCTCAATTAGTTTAGAGTTGATTGCAGGTTAAAAGATATTATTTTTTGATTTGTGTATAAACCATTAATTTTCTTACGGGACCACCACTTTCTATATAAACTACTTATTATATTAAAATATCATATTATATAAATATATTTAAGGCTTAGAGTCGTTATAAAATAGGTTCATAGAGATATGTTTTGTTAAGAAAATATTTTTGTTGTTTTTAAAATATGCCCATTTAAAAAAAATTATAAATATTATTTTTGAATTTCTTAATGAATATGTATTATTATATATTATGAAGATCATTTTCCTTAAAATGTTGATATAACTACCACAATCAAGTCACTATTTTATTATTTATTTCAGTGGCTATTATTTTTTCACAAAACAAAATGTGAAATGAAAAGAAATGAAGTAAACCATGGCATATTGATTTTGGATATTAATGGACATAAAGTTAGAAATGAATGATAATATATAAAAACATTGTTTAATATGGGTGATATTTATTTATAATTCATAGGATTTATATTTTTAATGTTATTTTAAAAAATGATATAACATTTTGGTTTTTTGGGTTATATGATGACATAATATATATTGATGAAAATTGAAGAACTTATTAGTAGTATCTCATTTTCAATGGTGTTTTAAGGAAACTAAATAACATGAAATTATGTGTCACACTCATAAAATAATTGTTGCAAGTATTTAATGGTGATGGATTCAACTTCTTTTTAATACTTGAGTATCTAACATGATCCAATGAATATAATTTCTTTATACTTCCTAATTAATTTTTTGAGGAAGGGAATCTAAATTAAAAGAAATTTTAAATATTAAAAGATTTCATGAAATATTAATAATTCAATCATGTAATGTTTATATATGTAATATATTATTCCTGGAGTGGGTCATTCAACAATTAAATATTCTTCATTTCTTCATGGACAAAGGAAATAATGTCATTATTATTGGTATAATGTCATTGTATCATAAATCTATAAACATGTAGTCATATTTTTTCATGATATATAATATATTTATACATTATAAAGTCACATCACTAGGATTTTACATAATTATTTGAACGATATTTTTATGTTATTAGTGAGGAGAAAATATGATAGGATCTAGGAAATATTTAATGTAAGATACAGTTTCATATAAAAAGAAATGTTTCATTATGAGGATATGGTGGTAATATAGAATAAGGAGGGAATATAGAAATATAAAGAGGGTGACTTATATTTAAAAAATAGAAATATAAATTTAATAAATAAATAATGAACAATATAAATAATCTCATTAGATATGGAAAACAAATATATTTTCTGTAAAATTTTGTTAAATATGAAATATTTCTCATTTTTATAGTAAATTAGTAGAATTATCAGTGTTGAAAGACTATTTGTGGGAGTTGATCATAGAGGGACAATTGGTGTATCTAAAATTCACTCTTTTTATTTGTTAATCATAGTGATTTTTGTGAAATTAATATGATTAATTATTTCTCTTTGGATAAATTGTTCACATTTGAGTGAAACAAAATTACCTTTCTCTATGTAATATGATATTATTTCAAATAAAAGGAATATATTATAGAGGAATAGTGTTTTATTTATCTATTTAGACTAACAAATAGTATAAAGGTATATATTATATTTTTATATATTTTTTTAGTCTTGTGTTTCACGAATCTGTGAGTTCATTTAGTATGTACTGATCTTTATTTTTTTTACATGGTTCCCCACTTCTTCTTTAAAGTGACATTTAAATAAGAATTATTTTTTTAGGTGGTGTATGAAAAGTTGATCTCTCTCTAAAAATTATCACAAGGGATTCAATAAAGATAGATAAATAAAAAAATTCTATTTGGGGGACTCTCCAATAAAATTTATCAAAATGCGATATAAATAAATATATAAAAAATGATATGTAATATAAATAGTGTTAAAAATTTATGGGGGAAAATTTTATTATTATATAAAAATATTTAATATATGAATAAGTTACCCATGAATTATCTTAACATATTATTTAAATGGATAATTTATGTTTTCAAGTGTATTGTTATTCTCAGTAATATCATTAAATATTTTTGCATTTTGATGAAGATGTTGAGATGACTTCCATTTTTATTCAATCATAAACTATTGGTTTTTATTAAAATATAACAATGTAAACTTTCTTATGATTATATTCTAATAATAATAAAATAATATTATATATGGGTGAATGAATATGTTCCTAATATATGGGTTGGGTTTGGTGATAAAATTCAAATAAATTTTGAATATCATTGTAAAGGATGACTTGAAACATGAATATATAATTGTCGGTTTGTCCTTTTTATCCTCTAATCACAAAAGAAATTAAAGGAAATGTTAAGGGAAACTTCTAATCATATGTATATAATTTTGATAGATATGACATATCTCAGTAATGTTACCAATAATGTTTTATGAAGAGGATAATAATGATAAATCTCTTCCAAAATGTACAAAGATGATTGATAACTAATTAAACATTTGATAGGTTGAGATATCCATTTAATCTGAAGAATAAAAATATTTATTTTAATATAAAATAAATGATATTGGATATCTAAAATATAGAATAAATTATTATAAAATAATTATTATTAATCAATCCAAAGGTTAGGAGATCATTGATGAAAACAATTATTACCAAGAATTATTGGTCAATGTGAAGATTGAATATGAAGTAGTATAAGAAAATATTGAACTCAAAATTATTTGAGAAAATTTATTATATAAATTAATTTAATATATTAATATATTAAAAACATTATAGTAGAAATTGATATCTTAAATGACATGTTTGAAATTCTAAAATATATAAATTCTAAAAAATAATAAATATTTGTTGATTTAAACATCTAAATTAAAAATAAATCATTAATTATAGGTGGAATAAATTAAATACAAAATGATATGAGTGACTACATATTATAATGGGGAGAAAGTGGTTGAAGTAATAAGAAAACATCATTTTCTATAAAAAAATATTTATGAATATATTAGTATGAAAGAATCATATGGATGTAATGGTTGGATATGATTATGATAGAAAAACATTATTGGAACTAATAGTGGAAGTGGAAAATTATAAAATATGAAATATGAAAAAATTATGTAATTACTTAAAGGTAGTGTCACTTCATAAGAAAATCCAATATAACACACAAAAAATATGGTATTTATGTATGAAAATATTGATTCCTAAATTACCATATTCTCGACTATATATATAGAAATGGAAACTAATGGTGAATGATCAGAACTAGGGATGTTTAATTTTTTTTACATTACCAATAATTTTTATTTTTTAAGTATATTATTTTTCATTAATGGGGATTAAATAAAAATTATAATCATCATGATTTGGTATAAAAAATACCTTAATGAACAATAAAAATTCATCTCCTTAAATAATCCAACAAAAAAATCCAAGACATTATTTGAAATTGAAAAATATTTTTTCTTATTGAAATAATATGATTTAATATAACATGATTGAGAAGTTTATATAAATTCAACTCCAAACATAATAAAATACCTTGATAAATGGAATAATTATTGAAAATTGTTATATAGTGGGGATTTCTCTAAAATCTAGTGATTGAGAAGGTATGTCAAACATTGAAAGTGGTTTCCTATCCTATATTTTTTGTATTTAAAATTAAAAAAATTAAATGAAATATTAGATGTGATTTTATATTTTATATATTTTTAATAACCCCATATTAAGGGAATTATGACCTAGTAGGGATTTATTTATAATGATTGAGTTGTTATCTAATTATAACTATTTAATTTTGTAACATTTGGCATGTGATTCACATTACATGAATAAAAATCATGTTAAAGGGAAGTGAATGAGTCTTTGAGGTTAAACAAAGAAACACATGTTGAAATCTATATCCAATAGATGAAAATAATGAATTTGTTTTCCTCTAAAAATTATATGAAAACATATTATGGAATCAAAAAATTTATATATTAATGTATTATAAATATAGAAATGAAAAATAATTAAGTATAAAAGGATAACTCCATAATGAAACTAGACTAATAAAGCTCTTATAGAGAAAAAATGAAGGAAAAGATCTCTAAAATACATATATGTCCACAGATAACAATAATATATTCTTGTTACAGTTGATACAGATTGAATTTTATGGTCTAATAAAATCAAAACATTGTATAGATTATATCAATTCTATTCATCATTGCTTAATATTGTGGATTTATGTGTTTTTATATTATATTAAAATAAATAGAAGTATTGTATCCAAGAAAGAGGTGTTGATGTCCGTTGAGAATATATATGGAATGAAAAATTGGAAAATTGATATAGAATAATAAAATGGAATTCCTAATTCATATTGTTTAAAATTACAGTGAGAAGCATGAAATATTTTACCAATACATAGTGATGAGGAAACTGTAAAAAGGGAATTGAATTAATAATAAATCATACAATCAAAATATTGAATTATTAAGGTATATATAAAATACTATTTTATAGAAGTTATGGAAATTATAAATTATTAATGTTTTATACAGTTTTAATTGATCATTGTTAATCCCTAGTAAAGATAAAAATATGTTTTAGATTATTTTTAAAGAAAACCATGATTATATAACCTTATCTCTTATGGAATGAAATATTACATTTTGAACAATAAAGTTTAGTGTTTCAAATTTAGTGGTAAAGTTGGTGAATACATATTATTCCACAATTATAAAAAATTAAAGGCTTATAGGTGCCTAATAAATGAAATGGAAGGATTATTGAACATCTTTATGTCATCATTGATGAACATGTAGTGAAAATGCATTTAAAGATTAAAGATAATCCAAAAGACGATGATATAGAAAACTATTCTATAATGAATACATCAATTATAGTATATGGATTATAAGTATATTTTGAAATGGAAAAAGATGTTAGGGATGTTTTAGTAATTAATATAAATAAAAAAATATAGTGTGATAAATATAATAAAAATATCATTATTATACAAAAAATAATAATTATTAAAATCAGAAGCATAAAGAGAATTCAATGAAAAAAATTGATTTCTATTTTTTAATGAACAAAAATGGATGTGGAGTTACAGGAATAGACATGGGTCAATTAAATGAGATAATAAATTGACCTAATTGAAAATAATATGACATGGGAGCCTATTAGAACAATATTGAAGAAATATTTCATTATAAACAAGTTAATTGGAGATCGAAAAGTTATATAAATGTTTTTTAGGTTAGTTTATACGGGGAAAAATAAAATTGAGGGTGTTTATGATGATATTATTTTTTCTAAGGATATAAGAATTTAAGAAATATTGATCTTCATATACTTTATAATCTATTATAATTTTAAAATCCTTAAAATATCTGTCAAATTATCCCTTCTTAATATATTTTTATAATAATAAGTTTAAAAAATGAAAAAAAATATTTTTTAATTTAATTTATTGAAACCAAAAAAGTTTTTTTGTAGGTAGAAGAAATTAATATGAACATGCATTTCATTTCATTTAAATTAATGATGCATATTGGATTCAAGAATAAGAGATATGATGTAAATATTTATGTAAAGAAATATTTAATGTATAAGTTCATTATTTTGGTATATATTATTAATATAAAACATTCAGATTCTAAGGAATAATTTTTAAAGGATTGAAATATAATTATATAATATGAATTTTATGTGTTATTAATTATGAAATTTATTTTTTATTAGTGGTATGATAAATTTTTTAATATTAATATCCTAAAGAAGTTTTTTAGTTTTTAAGAAATCAAGAAATTAAATCCAATTCCATCAATGATTTAAACATTAATAAATTTATTGATGAAAAAATGTTAAATTTAGGTAAAAAACATAGAGTATCTACAAATCATTAGATATTTTCTATATTTGATGTATTCAATTCCATGCAATTTTCTTGTCACATAAATTATTAAAATATACCATGTTCATTATAAATAAATTTTCTTTTCAATGGTATATTTTTTATTTTTCTATATCATGGGAGTGATTTATTATAATGAATACTATAAATAAACTAATATTTAAAATTTATAGAATTTACTCATGCATATTAGAGAAACTCAATATATAATAAAAATATATATCTAAAGGTTACTTCTACCTTTGGGGAAATTAAATTTCAAGGAATATGAAGAAATGATATTGTATTTCAAAGAATAAAATTGAATCCAAATACTTATATAATAAAAATTAATTTACCTTTATCATTTATATGAATAAATGGATGATATTGGATAACGCATTATCTTACAAATCATGATTCTATTTGATAGTTGTAGTGATATAAATATTTGAATAAAAACCTCTATAATATTCAATAAAATTAAGAATTTTAGATCATGTATCTCTTTATGAATGAAAATTATAAAAATTAATTTTAATGTTCGGGAAATTATCTTGGATGGGTCAAATAGTGGATAAAATGAAAAAAATCCCAATATAAGTATTCAACATGCATAATTGTTTCAATGGAGCTCAATAATATACATAGAGACAATGGATTTGAGAAAAACACATATATATAGTTTAAAATTTATTATTTTTTATATATTATTGTAAAATTAAATGCACCCATCATACTATATTTTAATGAATTTGGGTCTAAATTCAATGGATGATAAAATATACAGTGTCAAATTTGTGAATTTTTTAGAAGGAAGTAGTTGAAGATAAAAAGTTTATTGAGGTGGTTATCAAGTTAAAAGGAGTTAAAATCTTGAATTTGATCATGTTAGTGATGTATTATAGTGTAATTTATATTTAAAAAAATTGTTTATACTACCTTGTGTAAAAGCTAGATTATTCTCAAATGGATTCTATAGAAATACTTTTATTACTATAATTTCTCAAAATGATTTTATCATATCTATGATTCAAATAAATAATTCACATTTCTATTCAATATTTCTTAAATAGTAAAGGTGATTATTTCATGGATGGTGTTTATATATATATTGGATAATGTTTCATTGAAATTTCATGGATGTTTTTAGAAAAAAAACACAAATGTGGAGTTTTTTTATTCAAAATATAATTGTTTATTATTTTTGATGTGTTTATAGAAAATTAATAATATTTATGGTGTTTTATTTTTATATATTCTATTTTATGTTTCACATAGAGAAATTTGTTTCATAATCAAGAGGATGTGAGGTAAAATCATTCCATAGGGTAGTTTTTCTTCTATTTTAATACTTTATTATAGATTGTACCATGTTTATAAAATCCTCTCCTATTAAAATACTAGTTTTCCATTTTGAGAAACAAGTTTATCAACTATAATGAAATTAAAGAAAAAAAGGGTAATTAAATTATATTTTATTATATTTGATTCAAATTTTATATTACATTGTTGTTTTACAACATGTAGGAAGAAAATCTAGAGAGTATAACAATTTTGGGAGGTGACCTATGTTATAGATGTGTTTTTGGCACATAAAATTGGATTCCTATATATACTTATAAATTTAATTAGAACCCTTTTAGTTTTTTTCAGTATTATTAGGAATGTAATACCATTTATGGACATGTGTCAAAGACTATTTTTATGTCTTTTAATGTTGTTCAACTAGGGATAATTTTGTTCAATTTAGGGTTATATATCAATGAATAATAGTGTAACTTTTAGGATCATTATTCTAAGGATATTTTCTATTATTTTTAATTTTTATATGGTTAGGGACACTAAGAGACAATTACCTAGTGGTTTACTATGTGACTTAATTAAGAAAACCCATTCTAGATTATACAAAAAAATGAATCTAGCGAATGAATGAGGAACATGCAAGTGAATTGTATAACTTTTTTACCCTCTACCCATTAGAAAATAAATGAGTTGAAATATTAATGTTCTAATGATATTTATGCAATAGTGTATAATTTATTTTGGGATACGTTGGTTAAGAGATATTTCATGGGTTTTCTTAGGATGGGATCCATTATTATCAAATGATTATATTATTTACCTAACTCTAGATATCAACTATTAAGAATTAGAAGAAGTGTAAAACTCATAAAATATTATATCTTCTCACTATGAATTAAATACATAGTCATAAAGGCCACAACAATGTGAAACATCACTATATTCTATATATTTGTATGCCAAGATTTTTGTTTTGGATAAGTGGCATTTTTATGGGAGTATCTTGGTGTACATTTAATGTCATAAAACACACTTGGGATATAGGACAAGTGATTCCCTATGTATGAGACTTTAGTGCAGAGGGTTCACAAAATATCAATTGAGCAATCGGTTTTGATAGAATATAATATATGGACTTGGGTTCCATAGTGTTTCACCCATCTTGAATACAAATCTACATTAAAGGTTAATTTTACACTTGTACTTATAATATATGGGAAAAATTAGTATTTCACAAGGGTTATATAGTGTAAAACCAAAGATAAAAATGTTTAACCATTTTCTCTATCCCATTCCCATAGGTCTTGACTTTGAAATCACAGGTAGGAATACATTGGGTGATTTTGATGTGTATATGGGGTCTATCTATACATAGATTCTCATGATATCTCTGTGTGATAATGTTGGAATATAGGGAATCCATTTCTTAGTATGGTAGGAAATTTCATCCATGATTTTTTTGGTAACCTATTTAAAAAAAATATAATCAATATATAATTCATATAGTGATAGATAAGAGGGAATGTACATATATTTCAAGGGCACAGGGGTGTGGATTCATCAGGGAACTCATGGAAAGTGATAAACCAATTTTAACACACATTGTTATCATGGTATACATATAGGATATATACAATTAACACATTTAGTCTCTCACTAGTTAAATATACCTCTTTTTTTATTAAAAGTTTTAAATAATATTTTGATGGTACATGTAATTATTGTGAAACATTTCAGTGAAAAAAAATACCCCAATCATAATTTGATGCATTCATGATGAAAATGATCAATTTTAGTGAAACATATACCAAGGGAATGGGTCTATATTTATGAAATTAATACAAATGGATATGGTAAATGGTGTATAAAATATTTATTAAATACATGCATATAGGATGGTTCAGTTTTAAACTCATGAATTGTTTTGATTCAGAGTGTGTATATAAATATAATATATTTCATTATTTTGGATTTGGGTTATTATATAATACCTTTTTTAATAGTGGGGTACCTTCATGGTAGATATCATGAACATAGGTGAATTCTGTAGAAGGGGACACTCTCATTTCAATAACATTAACCAAAATACACACGTGTCTCATGTAATTCTGGTCATGTCTCTATTCTATTAGGACTCCATGACTATACATAAGAAAAAATTGTTGGAAAAAAGATAGTTTTCATGGAAATATCTGGGATAAATAAAATGGGAAGAGTAACCTGGGAGAAGGGACTTTAGTGAAAATAAAATCTTTTTAAAATTATTCCATCTTTATTACATGTATAATTTCCTTTAAACTAACGCACTATCCCTTGTTTGACTAAATATATATTTAATCCTAGCTAAATTATAGGGATGACATAGAAAATCTTAAAATGTATCTTCTGATACAACTATTCAATAAAGAAATTATGAAATTGTATATGAGGTTTATTCTAGCAAAATACATTAATAAAATACTTACATAAAATCTCTAACACGAACCCCAATAAAATGTTTTGAATAAAATTTCATTATACTTTTTCATTTCTTTTATTGATATATATTATTGAATAATTCCATAATTCTAGGACAAGAGCATAATTTTACGTTGTCTAGATTTAACTATTTATAATATATATAAATTTTGGTTACTAAAATGATGGGAACATAAATAAAACTAAATTTTTAGATCCAACCTATATTATTTGGTATATTTATTTTAATGTAAAAAATATTCAATATAAGCTAAATCCCATGAAAAAAAATTCTTAAATTTATCACAAATTAGTTTCCGATCTACATGGATCAATGAAGACAACTTTTAATATATTTTATGGATAAATATTTAAGAAAAATTAGTTTTGAGAATTTTGGATCAAGTAAAAATATACTGATATCAAATAAAAACATAATTTAGTAAGAATATATGGAGTAATTGTTTCTCGTAGTCATATGTGATGAAGGATACAAACTTCATATCTGGCCTCTTGATCCCATGAAGTCTGCAACCAAACCCCTTCCACATACTATATGGATAAGCTAAAATAAAAGTTTGGGATGTATATACTATTATTGATTCTATAATCATAGGAAATATGTACAATTACATTCTCTTAATAATGGATAGATGTGGGGATAATGAGAAGACACCTCTTTTTACACATTAATTCTATGGGAGGAGAAAAAATAAACCAAGAAGTAATAAGATCATAATATTGATATAAAAATTGATACAATAATGAAAATTTTCTTAATATAAAATGGGACAAGTCTAGATCAAAATTCTACTTACGGTGCCACATGATATATAAGATGGTATCCCCATGCACTGACATACCATATTGTGAGTAGAATTAGAATAAGGAATATAAGTTTTGATTCATTATTAAGTTAGACTCTCATTTCCACCTCATTGTTTTTAAATAAATATATCTAAGAGGATATATGTATCCCATAAATTATTCGAAAACAGATTTTAGACCACACATCTTTATGATGAATACTTAATTGATGGAAGGGAAATACAAATTGTGCATAATTTAGAATGATATTTTTTATCAAATGTTCAATATGTGTTTAATGGAGTTGATGATGATTCTTGGAGGATTTTTATGGATTGATGAGATCGGATTTTATTTTATGCCTGATATTTCATCTATATATATCTGTAATAAGTTTATGGTACTACCATGTTCCTTATAAAAGGAAGTGTGAGGATAATTGTTTGATGATATGGAAAAAATAGTTGTTTAATTGTCTCATATTTTTGTGATGATTGACAAGATCATCTGTAATGTTTGTAAATACTTGATATAGTAGATAAATAATCTATTTCTAAAACATTTTTGACCAGTATTGAAGTATTTTACAAGACTTGGATGTCATCCAATTAGGATCTAAAATAGTTAGAGTGAAATATAGAATTCGACAGATCAGTTTAAGTTTTTTAGCAGGTAGCCCAATCCACAGAGAAAAATAAACTATATAGGTGTATATGTGATGTCTATATTTATTTATCCAAATATGTGATGTAGCTATGTATAGATCCACATAGTGTAATCTTATTGGAGAATATGTGGAATATTCATTTTTCATGGAATCACATAGCCAAACATCGCACATAGTCAATCAATGAACATAAAAAAAATATGTGTATGTGAATGTTTTGATGTGGAAAACAGAATCATGTAGTTTAAATCAATCCATTTATTGGATTTAGATAGACATTTGAAAATGATTTGATGGATAATATCTGTATGCCCTGAGTTTTATTTTCACAATCATTTGTGTATTTAATTATATTTTTTTTAAATTATTGGGATTATAGATATACATATATATTTTTGGTGAACGATGGAATGGATCAATATTGTTTAGGTAATTTAATTAATTATTTAAATAGAAATTAAACATATTTTATATAATGAAAAATATTTTCCTGGTGTTATTTTTTGATATTTTGTGGATTTATTTTGAGAACAGGTTCTATGATAGAATGTGATTCCATGGCCTAGTGTGCCAATAATAAATTTTTGAAATATATTAAATATATTAATTACCACATGCATGTTGGTTTCCAAAAAATTGAAATAAGAGATAAAATGGGGGCCAATATTAGAAATATGAGAGAACTATTGATTTTAGACATGAGTTTTAACCTAGTAGATACATAACCATTGTCGGTATGAGACATTTGTGGAAAAGTCAGAATTTTCATAAAGAAATTAATAAAATTATTACATAAAATTATTTTGTTTATCTGCTGATTCCAGAATGTAAAATCATCGTTTAAAAATATGGCTATGATGGAATTCTATGGATATAAACATAACCCTAGAGCTATTGGAGAACAGATGGTGAGATCATTGGAATATCTCACTCGTTAAAAATATCATCCAAATCAAACATCGTTGATTGGTGTATAATAAGATTTAGATATCATGCCAAAGAATATGAAGAATGATCTTTATTCATTGATGATTGATACATATTGAGGAATTATGTTTCTAGATTTTTATTTCTTTCCAAATTTTTATTTCTATAAAGAAATCATATCAATTAAATATCGAAATTGATATATAGATCGTGCATGTTGTGGGATGGGATTATTGTGGGGATTTTTTGGGATACTTCTCATTATTATTATTTTATTATCTCTTCATTCATCATTTAAATAGAAAATAATCAAGGTTGAAATAAACAAATTACAAGGTATGTTACACATGATTGTTCCTCTTTCATTTCTCCTAGGATTTCTTCATTCATCTTGGGAATTATTTGTTGTCTTGTGGTTCGACGTCTACCGATTAATCTATCATTTCTCACCCTTTTTAGGATTCAACAGTCTGATATTGTATATCCGGCCTCATCATGACATGTCAAAAGTTGTGGTGATGGTAGTGGATAACATATCATAATCGATAAGAGACCTCTGATCTTGGTTGGTGTGTGTCATGGTGACGGTATGAATGGAAACTGACTTCAGTGTGAATCGGGTGACTAAAATCTCGCAAGTGGCGACGATGAGGCTCGATTAGAGTAGATCATTGATTTATAATATGATTGAGGATGAAATCTACAGTGGTGGAAGTGTGATAATATGCAAAAGGATGAACCAGGGTTTATAGAAAAAAATGATCAATACATAGTGTACTTCAAAGCTAAATATCATGTGGGGTCCTTTTAGAGGAGACTAGAGTTTTGGGATGAAGACATGTATCACATGACTTGTAACCATATCACATTTCATTGACCCCTCACAGATGGATCATCATGCACCTCTGAGGGTAAAAAGGAACAAGTCAGAGTATATTGATACAAGCACGCAAAGTAATCCTACACTGATACGACATGAACAGTCATACATGGGCTAAGCCATGTACTAGTACACATGATAAAGTACATGAGAAGCATCATGTCGTGTACATATACATAAACAATGGTCATTTACCTAGGTAATACCTGAGGATGATGGGACATGGTGTGTAACCATACTACATAACATGTACTCCATAAATATTGGCTTCAATCCATTGTCATTAGAATATTGTAGATGTTTCATTAGGGTTAGTTCCCTATATCCTTTCCAATATGGTTAGTATTGAATCGCCTCCATTAAATAGGACAATGACCCTTCAGTAGGAATTCTTGAAAAGAGTCATTGGAATCCTTCTCTGAGGCCTAAAGTAAGATCCTCTATTAATCTTCTTACCCTAGGTGGAGTTATTGGTATCATTGTGTCCAACACTATGTGGTCGTTGATCCTATACTTAGAAGCCTGTTCTATATTGAGTTGTTGGTATACCCCATGGAATTGGGATTGATCCTAATCTATGTATTGTATATCCTAATACTTCAATATATAGTTCATAAGATGAGTCTTGATGAACACTACCTCTTGGAAGGACATCATCCATGCTATCAAACTCATAGAATGTGCTCTATCCAATGAGTTCAATGTAGAATGTTCGAGTTGAGATCCAAGGTTGGAATTACAGATTGGACGTTACATTGATACTGTTTGTATTTATTAAGTATATATAAATATCATAATTATATTTATTATAGAGATATACCTATGGAGAGATGAATTTTATTCCTTTGTTTTATGATTTTTGGTGTTTGGGTGTCATACTGGGTATTATTTTACTCACCCATGCATGGGCTTTGCCTACACATGTCATCTCTTGTGTAGATGATCATCCTTTGGATAGATTCCTAGATAGAATAGGACCAGATGGTATTTAGTGAGAATGGATAGACTAATATGTGTTATTATTGTATCCTAAAAGTATTCCCAATCTTTAAATTCATGTTGGACTTGTTTTTAGATTATTTATGGTGGAATTTTATTTGTTAATGTGTACTTTACTTTACTTCTTGTCATACTCTGGTCATGTGATTTAGATGTTTGTATGCATGGTTGTTCAGTTTTTTTAAATTTCATCATTGTATGGGATTATATATGTGTTACTATGTATAGGTACGTATGCTAAGTCCTCACATATTATTGATATGCATAGTCGACGCTAGTCCCCATCCCTTGATCTATTAGAGGTTGGGTTGGAGAGTCATGATAAGGGCCCCCATTGGGATGAGTTGTGATAGAGTTGTATTAGAGGACTCAGTTCTAAATTAGGATTGGAGTTTGTGAGATTCATTTTGGTTTATATGTTTAAGGTTATGATGTTCAGTTTTTAGGCTAAGAACCCCAGTGTTGGTGTCCGGGCCAATGTATCCATACACTTGGACTCTCACCACCTACCTTTCAACTCGGTGAATGAGAACATTTTTTGCAGGGAAAACAATGGTACATGTATAAAAAAATAACGGGTTGTGATTTAGATATCCTTCATGAGCCATGTATCCAAATATTCTCATTAACTTTGATACATCTTGATTATTTTAGGATGCCTCTGTGAATAATTCAAGTTAGGTTTCAGAATCAAGATCATCAAGATGATTACCTTAGTGATGAGACATTGATACATGTACCAGTTCCATACGTGTTAGCTATAGGTGGTGCAACAACTATACCAACACCTAAAGATTAGTATATGGTACCTGTAATACAATATTTTGAGGTTTAAGAAATGAGCACAATTCTTGAGATTCATTGATTGAGGCCTCTAAGGTTTCAAGGTGATCCTTACCCACGGGCAACTGAGGACTAGATTGAGGTTGTTACATGCATTTTCCATCATGTCAGGACACTAACAGATTAGATGGTGGTCTTAGGGGTGATCCTTATCCATATATCTGTAGGATTATGGTAGGGTTTAGTGACTATGTCTTACAAAGAGGTGAATCTAGCATGGTCATAGTTTTAGATCCTTTTATAGAGGATTTATCTCTAGCTATACTAAGGGATTTCTGTATCTAGGTGCTTCTACTGCTCCAATAGAGAAAAATAGTAATAGATGATTATTCATATAGGTTAACCAACCTATCTCGGTACTATATATACATGGTTCATGATCAGTTCATCTGGGCTAAGACCATCAAGAGAGGACTATGTAGATACATTATATTCAGTTTCAGCCCTTTATTCATTCTAACCTATGCTGGGATTCTAGTGTAAGCTTTAGTGGTTTAGAAAATCATGGCTGAGTAGACACAGCCAGGGGTTACCAAAAGTGCTCCACATAATCTGAAAACCTCAGCTGTAGGGATTCGACATCAGTCTTAGGAAATAGGATGTGTGAGAAGTTTAAGGATGAAGTCCAAGGATATAGGGTCTATGGATTAGGAATCCCAATATGGGTCCAGTCATCCCAAGGAGAGGTGGTTCTCCATAGGTGAGGGTAGTGTAAATCTTGTAATAGACTTTATAAACTATCATACACCTGATAGAGAGTCCATGGATGAACCATCGAGGTAGAGACACCAGTATGAAAAGACACACCAACTAGGTGGATGATGTGGTAGAAGATATGGGATAATGGCTAGAGGTGGTCAATGCTTTCACTTATTGGCACCACCAACCACAGGTGGTATATGATAGGCTCAAAGAGCTAGATGATAGAGGAGTTGAAAAATAAATTCGGTCAAGATTATGACCTAGAGGCTCCGAGAATTATATAAGGGATGATCTGGGACTTTTTTACCTTAGATACTACACTGATATGTAACACGCCTAGATTTTATTAATTAGTTTTTGAATTAATTATTTTTTTGATATTTTTTATTTCAAGCGACACTAAAAATTATTATATATATATATATATATTAAAACAAAAAAAAGTAAAAAATTTCTATCTCATGTTACTAACTTGGCTTCTTCTACACACAATACCTACTTGGTTTTCACTACATGCATCACTGACTTGGCATACATTACAAGCAACACGGATGTTTCAACAAAATATTACTTCATTGTTATAATTATTGAAATGATATAATTATAACTAGTCCATAAAATAGTTATATTAATGGAAATATATAATTTTTAAATATTATTTATTAATTTTTTATATGTATTAACATTATTGTTAATGGTAGATATGATTGTTGATAGAGTCCTTTTATGTTTTAAAATATAGTTATCTTTAACAAACATATTTTAATAAAAAAATTACTTTTGAACCTACATAGAAATTTAAATTGATAAAATATTCTTTATTTATGAATTTATAATGTCAAAATTATCCTAGGGTGATTTTTTGGGGATTTTTCTACGAAACTTCATTTTTTGATGAATGGTGAAAAATACAACTTTTTAGTTAAAAACTGACTTTTCATTTAAATAATTATTAATGTTAATTTATTTTATAAATTGGTGCTAAGTTAAAATTAGATAAATACATCTATTAATAAAATATTGGTATTCATATTCAATTTCATATTAAAATTCAATATAAAAATGTAACATTTGACCTTCTTTATACTTCAAAAACCAGTAATTTTGTTCCTTCTGCAGGATTAGCATTAATCTTAAATTTTCCAATTCTATGAATTGAATATAAAAAACCAAAATGAACCATTTTAATTAGTATAATATTTTTATTCCAATTATATCCTATTGATTTTTTAAAAAATTTATTAGTATAAGTGATTAAAATTAATCAAAGTGAATAAGGTCTAATTGAAATTAATTAGGGACTAAACCAAAATCTTAAGAGCCCAAATGACCTAGAAACATATCCAAAATCCATTTTATGGCCATATTTTTACCAAAAAACCTAAATTATTTATTTTTTTTGATTTTTTAGGACATCTTTTTGGTAATAACAAGTGTACACATAACAAGTTTTCAAAAATTCCAAGTGAGTCATTTTCCTTCCCTATAAAAAGGAACTACCTCTCCCACATCCTCACACCTCACAAACCTATTATTATTGGACAATATATACCCAATAAAATTATAAAAAAATCCATCCTTCCTCTTATAATCTTTCTATTGCGCATAAGTAAATCTAACTAATCCTTTTGACATAAATTAATAGGAGTAACCTGATTAACCATAAGTCATATCTTTTATTTTCTTCCGCCACCCCAATCCACTTTATTTTTCCATATTTTATAAAACTATATGTATATTAAATATATAAGGATTTAAATATGTTAATTCTTCATCCTAAACTTACACACACTTCCATCTAATAGATAAAAAACATACTGTTTACGTGTACAGTGAACTCCAGACTCACTAAATGATGACTGTTCAATTTTCCTTACTGCCTCTCACGGTAGAAATTAAGATGGAAATATTTTTATATATATTATATATTATATTAATTATTTATTTAATCTTATTAAGAAATTTTATAAAACATATCTTGTTACCTTACATTTGGTGTTAATATGATAATTTCCTTTGAGGATGTTTGGACTACCACACTCTCAAAGTGATGTGATTAATTCACACACAACACAGAATGTATTGTGGAATGATTTAATGAATATATATGATATATATGATATAAAAAATCTAATAAGATAATGATATAATTGAATATATATATATATATAAATATATGTCTTTTACTTTCTTTCTCTCAACGCGGCAAATTAAACAGAAATCACGTTGATGCATACATACGACCTACCATCTCCATGAATGGAGTATTCCATTTCATACTTATATTTTCCATATATTATTATAATAAAAATATAATTTATATTAATTACATTTATATCATTTTATACATTCATGAATCATGATATAAGTCTAAGGAATAACAATATAATAAATTAAGACACATACGAAGAACAAACCAAACATTACCCAAGGTGGAATATTAATATTGGATGGTCAACAAGAGGGTAATATAAGGTCATAATAACTAAATATATGGTATTATATATAATAATATGGTTCTTTATAGGATTTATAATAAATTTATATTTATTATAAAGGTAGTTTTTATGAGTACGATGAGATTCAAGACACAATGTAAGGGGATTTCATATAAGTTTTTATTTTGGGGAGATACATGCAGTGTTATCTGTTCCTTCCATTTGTGTTAAGTATATACTTCCCAAGAGTGTATTCCATGAATAATATAAATAAATCTTTGGGTATTTTAATATCCATTTTTTGGTCATTCATTCATGGGGATTATGTTTCAAAGGATACCAAATCGGTGAAATTGTTTTTCCTCAAATTACCTTCTTTGAGACTCAAGTTTAGTTATGAACCTATATTCTCTTTAGAGGATTATATAATTTAGTTTTAAATGTTATTTAATGAAATTAATTATTTTCATAATATTTTAGGTTTTAATTAATTTCATTCTCTTACATGTAGAGTATGATACCATGTTACCATGTTATAATAGTTTATTGAAACGATCTCATCACTTTTCTAGATTATTTATGTTTACGATTCCATTGATGATATTTTATAATCCATCTCTCAAGAATATTCCTTAATTTATTCTCCTTTTGTTATTAATTATCTATTCACTTATTGGTTCCAGTTGTTCCACTCTTTGGTATATAAGATAGCTAAGAAAGTATTTTTTAAGAAGTATCGACTTTACCCTCCATTTGGTCAGATATCTATGTTCATTCAAAACCACGTTTTATAAAATTGATTTCCATGAATATTATACCGTTATACTAAAATATATAAAATAATATTTGTCCATTTTTTTCTTTTAGCAATCTCTTAAATGAAATATTATTTTTGGTTTCCAAATGAATAATTTTTCTAACCTATTTACCATACAAAATAAATATTCTTTTTTACCTCATAAGGAATGAATATATTTACCTAAAATTATTTATTTGAATCTTAATTTTAAATTTTAAAAGATTAAATTTTAGGAAGATGTTTTTTTGAAAAAATTCATGTAATGTTTTTTAATATTTTTTCGAGCATATTTTATAATTTTTCATGGAAAATTGTTTTCAAAATTTTTTCAAACTTTATTTATAAGTTTTCAAAGTATTTTAAATGTAATGGTTTTCAAAAATATTGCATGTTTCTTTCATATGTTATCATGAAAAATGGGTTTCAAAACATTTTAAAGATTTATTTATAATTTTTCAATATGTTTTTAATGAGAAAATATTTTAACATTTATTGAAACTCATTTTATAATTTTTCAGCAAAAATGGTTTTCAAAATGATTTTATGTTTTATTTATATGTTCTCAAGGTATTTTAAAAGAAAATTATTTTTAAATGGTTTTATCTATTAGAAATCATTTTTCATAGAATAAATGATATTTTCATCATGAATTGTTTTTGAAAGATATTTCAAAATTATTTTCCCTCAAAGATGACATCTATTTAGGTTACTCATGACCTTCTAGGAAAACATATAAAGGCTAAATTCATATTATTTAAATTAATGGGTTATCATTAATGTAATGTTTTTTATGAAATTGTTTTCTCTTTCATGGTTTATATGTTTATGAAATCCGTTTTTCTTTCATGGGTCATGTTTTTGGTGAAATGATAATGAAACCTGTAACGTTTTTCATAGGTTATGATATGTTTACATGCTTGTGATACCCATTTAATTTCACGGGTTAACTTATGATTTTTTATGATTTTTTGGAACATATATGTCTGATTTCGGTGGGACCTATATATCCCTCAAATTAATTGGGTAAAGATTTATATCTCACGAGATACACATAGAAAGAAGGATAAATGAACATGGTTTAGTATTATAAGGTTATAATGTGAAATGAACTTGGTTCAATAATATAGGGATAAAATGAGGGGTGAACTCAGTTCAATAATACAAGGATGAAACGGGGTGTTAAACTGGTTTTATAAAATACTTTTCCACTAATATGGTCTCAAAATAAATTCATTAACTATTATTGAAATCACTATTATATGCTTATTTGTTTTCACCAACTCCATGTTTTATTCTTATGTTATTCTTTAATGACTAATTTTCATTATTTCATTAAGATTCATGCCATATAAACATCCAATATTTATTCCATTATTTATTTATATGATCTTCCATATTCTGGGTATAATATTTTATTTTCATGATCATGTTCTCATAATCTTATGCTCATGATTATGCTTACATATATCCCTTGTTTATCCTTACTGATCATCTGAGCTCACCCATTTCTTATGTTTCCTTTACCTAGGTTATGTATAATGGTTTTTGGTATAACTACTAATGGGGGAGGTCATTATGGGAGATATTGAAGATATTTCACTAGGATAGATGATTTTATTTCTATGTTTCCAAAGACAATAAACTATGATGGTACTTGACCATGTATTTTTATAATTTACTCAATATTCATCTAAAATAATGTAATACCCATGTATGTCAATCATGGGTAACTATAGTTGGTAGAAATGGAAAGGTTTAGTCAAACTTTGGAAACCAGTATAACAAAAAATTAGTGATTTCTCAAGGTATATTTCTAAGGATACATCTTGGGATGTCACTAAGGATTAGTACAAGGATGAGTTAACATTTAGAAAAATATTCTGGAATTTTGTTAAAGAGTATAATGAGTGGTTTCCTAGTAGTACATCCATTTATGGATACTACAAGTGGATGTGGCTATGAAACTTATGTATCTAGGTGTCTCAAAAACAATAATATGTTCTGGGCCTCACTTAGGGTAATCTACAACAGGAAAATGGGCATTGTTGCACACCTGGTTTGACACTCCTGGGGGATATTCTTTGGGAATACAAAAACTCTTCCTGAAATATCATGAAGTATTTAAATATAATTTTCCAATGAATCACCTAGGATTAACCTAGGGTGTCATATATTAATAAAGGTTTCATGATTTAGATAACTTATATGTAATTATTTTCATATCTATTCGGTTTTATACTATGATATGTAATGATCACACTATGTTTCTGATTTTATTCAATAGTGGGAACAAGAAGGAAAAAAATTTCTGTTGAATAAAATGGACAATTTCCTAATGAGAATTCAAGAGGGTTGATCACTAGAGTGAGATATTCTCTGATATTTACTAATATTTTTTGAGAGAACATGATTAACAATGTATACCTTAAACAACTCGTAGACTAACCAATCAAGATAAAGAAAGAGTTTGCTGAGAGTTTTCATAATTGAGACCATGGCGGAAAGATTATTTCATTTCTCCGGTGTCAAGAATATATAAAAATCACATAACTGAATGTCATAGATGAAGGATAATATGTTTTGACTTTTATATATAATGATACAAAGCATGTGACCTTAGGGGGAAATAAAGAGTTCGATTAATGAAATGGATGAGAATATTGGACTCTCTATGATATCATCCATGGTTATGTGTTTTAATTTTGGAGTAAAATTTCATTATGAAACTCAATGTCCCAAGATGAAATTTCTTGAAGGGAACAAGCAAGGTGGTGTGAGTAATGGTTACACTGATGATGATGATGATGAGACTATAGATGAAATGTGAATGGAAATAGGTATTTTTTAATAAGATGAGGTAGCCTTGCTAATGGATGGAGGATGAAGTGGGATAATAACATTTTTATGTATTTGGATTCAAGAAGTATGTTATATGAAGTTATATATATATAAGGACTGATTGGTTTATTTTTTTCACTATGGATTTATGAGAACATGTTGAATGGTTCTGATGGAATATAAAAGATATATAATAGAAAGATGATGTTGTTGACACTCCATTTCATCACAGAGTCTAAATAAAAAAGGCAAAGAGAAAACCTTAGAAAAAAGAGGGGAAAACACCTGAAGAAAATAAAAATTTTCAAAGGCATGAGCATTGGGTCTCCCTAGTCAGGCCGAGAGACTGTTGGCGTGCTGCCTACTTGTGCGCCCCCATTAGTCGTGCAACCTAATTGCATGCCCAATTTCATTTTTCCCGGGGTCCTATTATTTCCTATAAATAGACACTTGGGGCCTTCATTTGTAAGAACAATGTTTCTTAAATCCCAATTGATTCTCGGGTCACCTGAGGGCTTCTCTCAAGTCCTCCATCTCTTTCAAGGTTGTTCTTTAACACCTAAAGCAGAGGAATCGAACAAGGATCATAGTACTTATGTACTTTTAGTGTTTGAAATCCATAACACTTGTGCGCCTAAAGTTCCCAACATTATTACATCAGAAACACTTACGTGCCACTGATTCTTTTCACAAGAACATGAGTGCCCCAATTCTATAATCACCTGTTATTTCTCCTGAAGTCTTGAGACAAGTCTCTCCCAAGTATTAACATACATTTTGTTCGTCACTTAAGTAAAAATCAGGTCGCCCAAGCCTACTTTTGCTCCCAAACTTATGCTCCAATACCTACTTGGGAACCCCTATTTGATTCACCTACTCTCTTTAGTCTACAAGCCATCAATCCTACTTTAAATACATTCATGGAAACGGTTCTTCTTCATTGGCACCCTTGTCTGAAATGGATTCTATTGAGACCACCACAAAAACCTCCTGACGTATCAAGCCTTTGGAAAAGGCATGTTATCATGTCTTCTATTTGGGTTTATATACCCACAGTTAGAGGTTTCCCACATTTTTTCACAATAGGATTATGATTCATGAAGTGTCTTTGGGTTTCTATATCTGCAATCACATGGACCATTCTCCCAGGTACAGTTTTGGGAAGTTCCCAGTTTAGAGGAGGGTTTAGGTCCTGACCAATCCCTTCTCAAAGACCCAAAACCTCAAGTCTATAGTTGGGAAGGTACAGTTCACATAGGTGATTACTTTTGAACAAAGGATAACTCTCCCTCCCCTACCAAGATCAATTTTAGGGTAGTCATCCTGGTGTAATCCCCAATCCTTCATCCATATTTCCTTTCATGGGATCCCTGTCCAACATAATATGATTGGAGGGAAGGGTCTTCACCTCTCCCTCTTCTTGTGTCGACTCAACTTCATTCACCCTTGTCATTTTAGGCAAGCCCTCTTGCACAAATGTAGGAGGAAAAGTGTGGGTGACTTTGTTGAATCTTTTACATCCTCTTGTTTCCCAAACTGATCATGAATCACATAGTCTTAGTGATTTTTCATGGTCACAACATTTTCACAAAGTTTCCTAACTATGATAACTCTTGTTCTTGTTCAAAAAGGATAATTTGGAAGCCTTATTAGGGCCTAAGCTCACTGGATATCCTCTTCAAGAATCCTACTCAAATTATTTTAATCTGGGCATTCTCCTTAAGAATAATCCCCAAATTAAACCCCCCAAATCATCAAGGCATCATTTTCAGGAAGTAAGGCCAAACTCATTTCTCTCAATAGAATATACACTCATATTAGACATATCGAACTATGTGGGCTTTGATTCCCATACCCATGGGATATGTAGGAAGCATCATTGATGTTCAAACCCAACACTTCAAATCAACCAGGTTCTCCATGTTCCATATTCCCAACAGGGTCTAATCTTACATGGAAACCAATATTATTTCCATGTTCCTTGGGCTGCATAGGCATAAGTCCCACACCAAACATTGACTAATCACCTTTCTCATAGATGTCCTTACCACATGACATTAAACTATATAGTTAGGTCCTTATCACGTGACCTTAAAAGGTAATGTGGGTCCCATTAAGCAACATAGAACTAAAGGGGTTCTGATTCCTTTCACAAGGATGTGTAGGTAGCCCATTTCATGGGTACGATCCCAATATCAAAACAAACCTTCATCTCCCTGGATGACAATAAATTCTCGAGTGCCCCACTGAGTGGATTGAAAACCATTATCATCATAAAAATGATTAAAATAATCTCTAAATAGTATATGAGAGGGTACCATTGATATAGAACCTCGAATACATGCAAATATATCCATTAATGAAGAAACATGAACACATACTGATGATTCTAAATTTTACACATGTTAATAAGTGATTGCAAATTCCCATGGAAAGTTATGTTATACTCAGTGAATTCATAAGGATTCAGGAAAAAATCATCAATTTATAAAGAGAGTCCTGGAGTGGACAATAATTCCCCCCAAAAGGGTGTCATGAGTATGACCTTCCATCCTCCCGACCGTTGCATGTTCCTAAGTATCATAAATTTCAATCTTAATAAATTCATACCATTAGAATGTAGGTACATT
This sequence comes from Viscum album, assembly GCA_963277665.1. Classification (NCBI taxonomy): domain Eukaryota; kingdom Viridiplantae; phylum Streptophyta; class Magnoliopsida; order Santalales; family Viscaceae; genus Viscum; species Viscum album. The sequence goes on along the minus strand of OY728119.1, from coordinate 33,322,250 downwards.
TTGGATAAAGAACTATTGCGTGTTTCTAGTTCTATGAATAAATCTAATGGAAACCTCCTGGAAGAAATGATTCATAAAACTAGAACACATGTTTCAAGGAATAATGAATCTAACATGGTGAACCCAACATGAATCCATATCCATGTTTATAATGTCACCCATCTGCCAGGCCCCAATTAATTGATAAATTAATGCCAGAAAATGGAATCAATCACCCATGTATCCATTAAAAATATTTATCTTTAATGGAATTTATTGTTGTTTCAGGTTTTTTTCTTAGAACTCCCTTCAGTCCAAAATGGATTTCTTCCAGATGACATCTGTGAACTTTCTGACCGTTGCTTAGGCTGGATCTTTATCCATGGGAAGGACATTATCACCCACTCATCTTCTTCAATGATGGGTCTCCAACAAGCTGGTAATGAAGTTACATTATCATGGTACAATTACAACATTGGAGGCTGCCCGACAGGCTCTCCAGGTTAATAATAATTCTCGATCATCTGGCCATCAACAACCGATGATCAAGAAGCAGACGATGCCAACCACTATCTTCAATTGTTTTAAGTCCTTATCCCTAGATCCCAATAAATAGTCCCTCCCATACTATATAGAGGTAGATGAAGAGGTCAATCATGTTCTCAATTCAAGGATGTAGGGGTCCGTCTTGAGGACTCCCACCAACAATCGCCACCTGTAGAATCGCACGGCAGTGAGCCCCCAACATGATGGGGGGGAGTTTCTTATGGACGTTCGTACTTGGCCCCTCATACCTGAGAAATCAAGACAAACCACCGAAGACATCACCTGGTCAATAGGGAGTAGGTTGTCACATCTTCCCTCTCTGAAGAAGTCCATCAACCTAAATTGAGAGTGAACAATGAATGGGAACATACACCTGTCTGCCAAAAATTTGGTGCCCAACAGACTTATTTGGAAGCAACCCACTAATACCACACAAAAATCCAATTGAGTACTATGGATAGGCACATACACCTCTTTAAAAATTATCCACAAGCCAGCAGGCTAATCTGACTGCATTTATAGAATATTTCCATTCCATTGTAGTGGCGACTAGTAAACATGAACATACAGCTGCTTACAATCACTAATTATTAAATTAGTCTCATATAATAGTATTAAAGGATGTTTTTAAACCATTATTGATGGAAAAAATCCAACAAGAACATACACCTACCAACATTCACCAAGCCATCCAATAGTCTCATTTGGAAGCACTAGGAGAAGTCAGTCAGAATGCTCTGACGTTAAATCTTGGGCAGACCAAACTCTCTGGCCCCATAAATGAGTATTTTCAATACCCCTTGATAGGAAAAGGAGGACAAGAGTAGGCACATACACCTACTCAAAATATATAATGGACTTATATTCCCATCTCAGCCGCTGAAGTCACTAAACACATCTTGTCAATGGTGAAAGGTAAGAGACAAATCCTAACCCACATTTTGGAAGCATGATAGAATATTATAACAAACAATTCAGTAGTACCAGGTGAACAAACACCTAAATATGACCCCACACCTGGTATGCCAAATCGGTATTCCATCCTGAGGAAGATACATACCTATGTTCTAGTCCAAGAGGGTATTGGGTCATACTCCCCCATATCCAATGGATAACTGTATCGGGAACATAAACCATTACCAATTGTAGGTAACTAGTCCGTTTTGGAAACTGCTCCAAGGTAGAACCATACAACTTCCCATGATAACCACTTATCCCAACAAGTGGCCCCATCTAAGTGTAAGAGAACATCAAATAAGAAAAAAATTCTAAATGCTATTAGAATGTCAAGATTAAAGCAGCAATCTAACTCCTCTTAATGTTGATGTTCTTAAATCCCATAGACATTTATCTATTGTAGATTAGGATCCTACCCTCTCATTACTAAATTATGGCAGTATTAGAAGTAATTTTGAAGTTCCCCATCGAACACTTTATCATGAAGTGATGCTTCATGAAAATTTGATCAATCCAAAGAGCCTATCTCTCGATAGGAGACAAAGAATCCCTCCATGTGTATAGAATACCAAGGATAAAGAGGATTTATCCCTTGCGGTAATCAACAATGGTTTTCCTTCTCATGAAGGCATTCTCTAGGAAAGTTCTCTCCCTTGTAGTTTTTATCATTGTCAAAGTAATTCCATATTTAACAACGTATTAATGAGAAAGCCCTATTATATCGATACATGTGCCAATAAAATTTCTTTCATGTTTGATGCCTTTCCTTAATAGGTAAAATACTTTCTCAACCAGAAGATTTCTTAAGGGAATGGTCATTCCTTGAACATACCTTAGTTCACTTTTCTTCTAATACAGTAGAGGAAAAAGCAACTGATTCAATTATTGTTAATAAAAAAATCAAGAAGCACCCACTTTAGTCATACCAAGTCCAGAAACCTCTAGTGAAATATGATGAAGATATGTTAAACATTTGAAAACAATTCGCTAAAAGAGAAATACGAGTCATGTTCTGGCCGTTGAAAAAATCTAATTATTACATTCCAGAATTGATGGCAGAGGATTGCATTCACGCTATTCGCCTCATCTTATGGAAGAATCTTCATCATTTTAAAACCAAAGTATTTCCATGTGATGAATTTCAATATCATATTAAGGTAATATAAGGGTTACAATGCCAAATTGACTTGGAATCTCTCTCAGTTTCCTAATATCCAGAGGTTGAAAAGCAGTAGAGAACCCTCAAGTGTGCATGCCTCAATGCGCAAAAGAGGAAAAACATGTTAATTTTTGATACCCCATAGAGTGTTTGTATCAGAGGATGGGATTCACATAGAGAATTTCACTTCAATGCACTACAGAATTAGAAATTCCCGCCAAATGTGGTCTCATGAAATGTTATTGTCCACAGCCAGCTAAAATCAACAGATTCGACATGCAATCAAATGTACACTTAAGAACAGGCCTCAACTAGCTCTCATCAGAGTCATTCCCCAAGAAAACAAATTTTTGAGTTACTTTTCATTAATCATCTGAGAATATTTAGTAGGCCTCCCACTTAGAGGATGTCAGCCACTAGATACTGCAAATTTTTGAAATAGCAGAACTATCTTCCAAAACAGGTAATTTGAGTGGTTTTTGGATAATGCACCCAGCTAATTTTTGAACCAATATTTGTAAAATTAGAAGAGAATCTATGCAAATCTCATCCATAGAAGTTCAAGATCCACCCCTACTTTCAGGTATGGGGGCTTGTATAATTTAAACTTCAAATTCATTAAAAAGGTTCAAAGGATTGATGTAAAAGAACTGGAATAGTTCAAGCTTGTAGGGCTGGGGAATTTTTCACATCTACAATTCCCTCCTCAATGGAATTCGTTTTTCTCATAATTGGGGATTAAGACACCAATAGAGTGAAAAAATGAACTATCCAAGGATTCCATTTGGGCAACAGTTTATCAATGAATCCCTGAGAGTTTAACATTTAGGAGAATAGAGTCTCATGAAAGATATAGAGGGATATGATATTACCAATATACTAATAGAATGTCATCAATGCATCATGCATTAGTAAATGTCATTAGAACCATTTCATAATATCTTCCATAAAATGAGTCCATTTCTGAGGAATCGGAAGTTGAGGTTCTTATCCATAATACGGTACACACTGATGAAAATGAAGAGGGTTTGCATACCAGAAAGTAGAGGCTTCCCAGAATCTAGGTATTCCCTCAAATAACCAACTCCCACCCCTCTAAAAGGTATCTAACAATGGGAAAAGGTAAAAGTAATATTTCATTTCAATTTTCCACTAGAGAAGATCAATCTCTTTTTCTTGATGAAATATTTTCATAAAAATAAGAGGGATAAAAGAGTTGAAAAGACTCAATATAGAGTTACTTCGAAGTAGTGTTTCTACTAGACATTCTCCCAAGGCTAATCCTAAACTTGCACATCCTAAAAGAGATCCTCATTAAAGAGGTTTTGTGGTAACTACATATCTGGATAACGAATTCCCTCCATTGGGTAAACAACTATGGTGGGATAAAACACATCCTTATAGTCCTATTCCCATGGGTTATCCAAGGTAAATACTAGCACCATCACCTGTGGTTTTTCTGGTTATTGCACCAGATCATGCTCCAACTGCTATACCTATATAGGTTCAAGCTCATTAGGATATTCCCCAAGTGCTTATGATCAAAATTTAGGAATTAACAACTTTATTGGAAGCTAAGGAAGAACTGTGTGTGCTAGTTCAATCAGAAAAGAAATATTACCCTAAATGGTGGGCTCTCATTCCTCCCCCACCATATTTTTTGAATACCACATTCCCAGTATTTAATGGTTCGAGGGATTTGGAACAATACTTAAAGCATTTTGTTTATTTTTGTGATCCCATGATGGGAAATACTCACCAATAAGAAGCTGTAATGCTTAGCTATTTTGTACATTCATTAAATTGACTATAATTTGTATGGTATACAAGTTTGCACTCTCGATCAATTACAGTATGGGAAGATCTCTATCAGAAATTCCTTCTTCAATTAATGTCAATGCTACCAATGAAAATAGTTTTTTATATTACAAATTTCAAAAAAATGGAAAATGAAAGAGTTTCAAATTTCATTACTTGATGGAAAGTATTAACATATTCCTTAAATCTAGTACTACCTAAAGAAGAGTTACTACCAATTTGTGTGGAAAATATGCATGTTGAGTTACGAACACCATTGATCCCTATTAAATAAACAGGAAGGTTTCGAGACATTTCTTAAATTTCTAAACATATTGAAGATTCGATTATGGAAACTAAAGCTAAAACTCTTGTAATTCCATCAGCTCTAGGAAGGATAATAGGGAAACTAGAGGCTGCTACAATTACACTCAAGAAGGAACCTGTACCTGCTTCCACATCGAAAACTTCATCATATTGAACGGATCCTCCTACTGAGCATTTGCTGTAGTGACCTCTTCGTCAATATGATCAAAGAGATCAAAGGCGGAAACACTTTGAGGATTTGAAGAAAATTTTTTATTCTTTCCGGAATGAACAGGTTCCCAGTTACATCATCTCAACTCTTTAAAATAATTTGGATCAGTTTCCAAGGACTATAAAACCAAACAAAGAAGGAGATGGAAATATTCTGAATTATTTTCCCTTTAACCAGATACTGGGGAATCCCATTTAGTAATTTTTTCTTTTCAAAAACCTCCTAAAAAAATTATAGACTATAGACAAGTAATACTGAAAAGTTCTTCAACACTAGTTGCATGTGTTACTGCTACTAATCCAAAGGAAGAAGGAGAATATCATAAAGTCAAAATTAAAAATTCGCATAAATATGATGATTGGATGATCAGGAAAACAATCTACCGAACTCATACCATTTTACAAACACACTTGAATCAATCGATCGTGTCTTCTTCTACTTCCTCCATAGATAACCCACCTTCATCAAATGATCAGTCCTCTAATGGTCAATACTCAAAGAAGCAACGTGATCATAATGAAAAAGAGAAGTAATAAGAAGAAGATCTCATTTCAATGGAAAAAATGTCATTGAATCTAGAAGATTTCAAGACATCTGCTTCAAAAGCATGAGCACTACCCTGCCAAACGGCATAACCCGAACTAACCTTTAAGTTAGAATCTTCATCAGATAAACAAGTGATCTTTGGTTCCATCAACATTATCCACTTAACATATCCCTACACCACTGATGATTTAGATTATAATGACCCTAAGTTCCCTATACCTAATTGGGTAACCAGAGGAAGAGGCCAAGGTCGGGGATACATAGGAATACATGGGTATTCTAGAAGACACTATTTTAACTCTACCCCTACTCGAACTGTATATGCAAAAAAAAATCATGGAATATCCATTTAGCAGGCTCAACACGGACAAGGAGATTCTTCCATGAATGACAGTTTTGGTCCTGAAATGATTATTTTGGAGGACCGATTAAGGTTCACACCATCTTTCTCTAAGAAAGTAAATAGACCTTGTCAGTCTAATATACCAAATCCAGGAGTATATTAAGATTCTTCTCTAACACAGGGTACATCTACCCTAGGAGCATCAACTACTAAGGTACTTGAAAAATTGCATCTCTATGCTGGGAAACGCAGACCACTAGAAACAAAGTATGATGTTCTAAAACATCTAGCCCAAGTACCTATCATTGTGTCAATTTTGTATTCCTTAAATATGTTAAAAGATCTTTGAAAAGCACTTATTGATGTTTTGTTAAGTCCTAATGAGTTTGAAACCGAATTTGCTGCTACTAAGGTTTACCCTATAGAGAATGATCCTATGGAATGTCATGCAGTTATATATTTTACAGATGAAGATGAATATGATGTCTTAAATGGACATATAATGCCCTTATATCTATCTGGCATGGTCAATGACATAGGCATTCGATGATCCTTCATTGATAATGGCCCGGGAGTCAACCTCATTCCTATTTATACACTTCGTCGATTGGGCCTCACTAAATCTAACTTATCAATTTCTATATTAATGTTGCAAGGTTATGAAAATAGTGATCAAGAACCTTTGGGTGATATTACACTCTAAACTCAGTTTGGATATCTAGTTTCTAATTTAGATTTCATGGTTGTTCATTAGGACACAACCTTCAACATTTTTCTTGAAAGGCCATGGCTATATCAACATGTGGCCATACGTTCATCATACCACCAATGCCTCAACTAATATTTCAATGGTCAAATCAGAAAATTTTATAGTGATAAGGCTTTGTTCAAAATGTGTGAATCTCAATAAATTGGGGAAGAATTTTATCACATGAAGGGAACGAGGTCTATGATGAAGGAGGTAACCAGAATTAATGCACTAAATGGCTTGGAAAAGATCCCAGAAAACCCATTCATATATTTGAATACATATTATGTGTTACCTATCAATCAAATTTAAAGGGTACACCCAAATCCAAGAATTTGTCTTGTAACTACCATAATTTCAATTTCCTCAATTGATCCTGATAGAATGGGAGAAAATGTTGATTCGGTAAGAAGTGGTGAATGCTTAAATAGAGATGTCTTTATTTCATCCACTGAACTACTACAAGCATCTACATAATTAATCATATTAGAAGATGTTGTAGAAATACTATAGGAATACAAGGATTTTGATTTTCTATCCATCATATCCTCTTTATTACAAAAATAAGACACTTCATCAAAAATAAGGACAAAAATAGTGGCCTCCTCTTCAGGATGTTCAAATACTGAACCCTCCCCTAACTATGGAATTTTTTCTTCATCATCTACTATGAAATTAAAAACATAATAAGTAACACATAATGAAGAAGAAGAGTAAGATCTTAGGGATGATCCTCTAGAATTTGAGGAAGGTGTCTCTACCAATGTGGATGTGCTCAGAGAAACAAATCTATGTATAAAAGAAGATCCACACTCTACTCTAATTAGTGCATCCATGACTATGAAGAGAAATAGGTGTATACATTATTTCTAAAGAAACATCCAGATATATATTCTTGGAATTATATATAAATTTGAGAACTTAATCCTGATGTATCCACTCATAATTTGGTTTTTCCAGAAGAACATTGAGGATTCAATCAGGAAGAAAGAAGAAAACACCAAACTCATACCTCTAAAATTGAAGGTGAATTTGATAAGCATATAAAGGATAAATTTTTAAGGGAGTTCAAATATCTGAAATGGCTGGACAACATTGTCCAAGTGAAAAAGAAGAATGGGAAAATCATAGTTTGTATTGATTTCAGATATCTCAACTTGCATTGTCTTAAATATGACTTTCTTTTTTCTTTCATTGAGATTATAATTGATTCGGAAACTGGTTATGAATCTCTTTTAATTATAGATTGATACTCTGGGTATAGTCAAATATGCATGTCACTGGAGGATGTAGAATATACATCCTTCAGAGCCTCTCAAAGTGTGTTTTTCTATTGGGTAATACCCTTTGGCTTAAAGAATACAGGTACAACTTATCAATATGACATTCACCATATCATCAAACGCTTCTTAAGGAAATTTTTATAATGTTATGTGCATGATTTCGTAGTTAAATAAAAACAATTTTCTGATCACTTGGATGATCTAGAAACCATATTCAATAAACTTCGGCAACAAAATTTGAAGATGAACCCCTGGAAATGTGATTTTGGGGTAACCTTCGGGAAGTTCCTCGGCTTCATTGTACACAATCATGGTATCAAAGTTGATCTGGAGAAAAAAAATCAATCCTTGAAATGTCACCTCATCAAAATTTGAAATAACTAAGAGGAATATAAAAACACTAACCCTATATTCAACACTTTATCACCAATTTGGAAGGAAGGTGTCTTCCGTTCACCAGATTAATGAATAAGGGAGTCACCTATCAATAGACTAAATAATGAAAGGAAACATTTGATACCCTCAAGAAATATCTTTTGACTCCACCAGTATTAATGCCACCTATTAAAGGAAACCCACTTATTCTTTATGTGATAGCTTTAGAGTGATCACTAGGTGCCTTCCATGACCATAAGAATGATACTGCAATGAAAAAAGACATTACTATCTTAGTAAAACTATGATAGATGTAGAAAATTGGTATTCAAGTATTGTAAAGTGATTTATGGCATTAATCATTGCAGTTCAAAAATTAAGGTACTACCTATACCACCATGATGTCCAATTGATGTCTCGGAATAACCAACTCAAATTTATCTTCATTCGTCTTATTCTTACAGGGCGTCTGGAATGGTGGGAAGTTATTTTACAACATTTTGATATCCAGATTGTTCCTTAGTAAGAAATAAAGGGTCAATCTCTGGATGAATTCCTTGATAAAGACCCATATATGGAAGATACATCATTGAATACTAAACATCCAGATGAAGAGGTCTTCTCTATTCCAGAAAGTTCCCAAACATGGTAAATGTACTTTGATGGTGCCTCCATAAGTCCAATAGGGAAGATAATGGAAAACACTAAACTCAACAATGTTTGGTTAGGAATTGTACTTATGTACCCAGAAAAAGAAGTGATGTCTTATTCCTTCCTATTTTCATAAGGTGCAACCAACAATGAGGCTGAATATGAATCTCTCATTGCAAGTCTGGAATTGGCACTTCAATTACAAGTGAACCACATGAAAGTGAATGGTGATTTAAAGTTGGTAATCAAACAAATAAATGGGGATTATTCCATCATAAAATAAGAATTAATCCCATTGTTTGATTACTTCGTATGGAAAATGGAAGAATTCCCCTCAGATCCAACATTGTCTTATGTCCCTTATTCACAAAATTATCAAGCTGATGCACTGGCTAATGCAGTTACGACCATGGAAGATCCAAACCAGGATGAGAAAGTCATCAGTATAACCCATCGTCATTTGGTATCATGTTTATTTCAAACTATAATGGAGTTAATTAATGAAATCATCCATATTTATGAGCCATATGGTCATACCATATGATGGAGAACCCCCATCATAGAATACCATCAAAATAGAGTACTTACACTAGGTAGGGAGGAAAAAGAATAGATCTTATTACATGTATCCAATTATACTCTTTATGATAGCCGAGATCACCATAAGATCCTCTACAAATAAGGCTTTAATGGAATCCTTTTCAGGTGTATTGATGGGGATAAAACTGTAGTTTTCATGAAAGAAGTACATTCAGAAGCTTGTGGTGCTCACTATTATGGGAAAAGTATTTTTATCAAATCAGTATGTTCGTCTACCTTTTTTCCTTTAATGACGTACATTTTCACAAATTTCACCAAGAAATTTAATCCTTACCAAGTGCATGGAATCTTCATTGATCAACCCCTAGATTTTTTACATACAACTATGTACTCCTTGTTGTTTTCCACCTGAGGAATGGATGTAGTAGGGCCTTATCATCCATCCACAAATAAGTAGTTCAAGTATATTCTTACTACTACTGACCGCTTCTCCAAATGGGTTGAGAAAATTCCTATAAAATAAATCATAGAAAAAAGAATTGTTAGTTTTTATAAAAATAACTTCTTCACCAGATTTGGTGTTCCTCTAATTTATTGACAAAAAATGACATTAATTTCTGTTCTGTTGAAGTAAAGAAGTTATATCAATAGAACAATATCAAATCCAACCATTCAACTCGATGTCATTTAGTGGGAAATGAAAATATATAGGCCTTTAATTAGACCCTATCAAATATACCCTAGAAGATGGTGGATAGAGATAACAAATCTTGGCCTCATAAACACTTTCATGATTTGTGGGTTTATCAGACTGCTACCTATACTGCCACCTAGAAAACCCCTTATTCATTGGTGTATGAAAGAAAATTAGTTTTGCTAATTGAAATTCAATTTCCTTCACTTAGAGTTTCAATCTATCATCAGTTGTCTACAGATGAGAAGTCTCATAAACAGTTTGATGAGTTGGAGTGATTAGAAGAAAAATAGTGTATACATTTCATCATTTAGAAATATATCAGGACAGAATAGTGTGAGATTTTAACAAGATATTTCGCCTCCATTTATTTCTTAAAGGTGAATTGGTATTGGTCCTCAGGAATAAAATGATACTTAGAATGAAACCTCCAATGCTTGATCCAAATTGGGAAGAACCTTATTCCATACATAGGGACTACTCAAATGGACCTTATTCCATAATCTTAATGGACAGAGAGTTTATTGCAACTCCAACCAGTGAAAGATTCTTGAAGAAATACTTTGTGTAATTTCAAAGACATTTATTTACTGCAAGACATTGAACTACAGAGGACAAAGATCTAGTATCAATACATTAAACTACATAATAGTTATAAACGTCCATGCTACATGACAATAAAATGCATATCAACATTGTCTTTTTCACATGACGTTAAACCGTATGACATCATTTTTCTTCGTTACATGACATTAAAATGTACAAAAAACATCTTCTCTATATGATTTTAGGAGCTTCCGTAAGATAGAATCATTGACATCATTGCTACTCATTAGTGGCACATGATTCCCTCTCTTTCCTATGTCTAAGTCAGATCTTCATAGGGACCTTGTTTCAAGAACTATGTACGGGTTGATTCTCATTTTTAATGAGATATGTAGAGATGTCAGGATCTCCAATCAAAGGCCGAACGACAACCAAAAAATATTTTTCCCCCCTTTTCTCCTCATGTATATGAATCAGATCTATATAGAGTGTTCGCTTAAGAAATATTGTTTGATCATTATACCATTTTGTGTCTTAAGCTTAACCGTACTCATAGAATGTATTTAAACCCCTCATTCCCCCATATCAATCTCCATTGGTGTGGGAAATGATTGTTTCAATAACTACATACAACATGATTTTATTCTATATAAGATATGTAGAGATACCTAGATTTCTAATCTTAGACCCGACCACAATATATATGAAAAAACCTCGTTCTATTCTTTATATAATAATCAAATGTGTATAGGGAATATTTAAATAACTATGTATGTCTTGATTATTTCCCCCCATCAAGACACGTAGTGACAGTTAAGTTTTATCCCTTAGTCCAGCTACAACATGTGTTTCTTTTCACATCTGTTCATCTTCATCCTTAACAGATGACGTTAAACTGCACTGATGTCCATGAACTACATTTTTTAATTCTTGATCCAACAAGATACATAGTGAAACCATGTCATATACTCTGGCTCAACCATCACATTATCATAATACCCCCATTCTTCACTTGTGTCATATTTGTAATATAGAAGAAACCATTACTCCTACTTATTTCTCACACCGAACATATTTCAAGTGGGATTAGGAATTTTATAAAATAATTATCTGAATAAATTAGGTGTCTCAATTATTTTTGGGATTAACAATGTTCTTAGTTGTAAGACCTTAAAAGGCATAACAAGATGTCATCACCGTATGATGATAAGCTAAATGGTTTTTTAAGAACTACATGTGGCTTGATTCTAATTCCATTGAGATACGAAGTGATGACTATGTTTTAAATACTAGTCCCTGCCATGATGAAATTTGTTTCCCCACCACTCTTACACATAGTAAAAAACATCTATGTAGGAAGATTTTATTTTAGGTCCTCTCCTCATAGAAACCATCAAGGAAATAAAAATATCCCCATTTTACAAATGAATCAGATCTATACATGGTACTCCAAATTCAAGGTCAATATTGATTCAAATATTTCTCATATGAATTGCGCATTACCCCATCCTTATTTCACACTCTTAAACATGAATATCTTCAGATCTTCATAATCATTACTGGTGTTCTGGTGACAGAGTTTCTAATATCTAAGATCTCTTTTTCTTAACTATGCAGTATGTGCCCTTAGGTAGCCTTACATAAGTTTCCTACATAATGGGGATATCAGTCAAAATGTGGAACTATTTGGCTATGCAGTATATGCCCCAGTTGGCCCTACTTAATACCTCCCCCATAACATGTTTTTCAAATGATGGTAATTTCATTCTTGGTTATAGTTTCATTGTCCCCTTCAAAAATTGAATACAATATACAAGAAACTATATTTTAAAATAGTCATTCATGTATATTTGTCCCATTATCTTTCTCTTGATCTGAAAGGCTTCAATAAAATGGTTTACACATCTCTCTCTCCATGGGATCAAATCAATATGAAATAACCTTGGATAACTTGACCACATATCATATATTGTTTACATTTCGGGTCCTAGTTGTATGACCTAAAACTACAAAAACCATAATATCTACGATTCGATCAGACGTTTGTAGAAATCCTATTCCTAAAATTCTTTGTAAATCATGATTGGAAATACTCTCTCCATATTCACGTTCCTCATTCATAAACCAAAATATTTTCTTTGGAAAATATAAATCTCCATAAGCTTTCTTCAAATTTTAACAATATAATGTCAAATGTTTATGAGCTCTTTTGCTTGACTATGTAGTATGTTCCCTTAAGTGTCCTTTCATAAGATGCCTAGATAATAGGAATTTCATTAAAAAGATGACACTATTTGGCTATGCATCATATTCCCTAGTCGACCCTGCATAACACAACCCCCACAATGTGTTTTTCAAATAATGGTAACTTTGTTCTTGGAGGAGACTTCTTATAATGCATTTAACCCTTTTCCCATATCATTTTTTATATTCAATATTTCCTAAATCATAGTTTACAATTTTCACATCCATACCCGAATATGTTAGTATGTTTTGAAAACAATTATCAAGAAATTGGGAGAGTCTCATGCCTTTGGTCAGAGCTAATGACCTTAAATTATAGATAAAAAATGTCCTCACTACATGACTTAAAACTGAATAGTACAATTTCCTCACTGCATGACATAAAACTGCACAATATGATATCAGAAATTCCCCTTTATGAATAATTTAAAACCATTCCTCAAACACCCAATTTGAATAGAAATGGTTTTCCTATACATGACATATTTCGGCATCCCTTTATTCTTAAAGTTTCTTTCCTTGGATAAAACCACTCACTGTGGTCTTGAGTCACCCAAATCTTTTTTTCCTTATCTATCAGCAGTAAAATTCCAAATTCCTAAGATCTCTTTTGCTTGACTGTGCATTGCATTCCCTTATGTGGACTTTCATAAATTTTTCCTACATAACGGGCCTGTCAATCAAAAGATGCCACTATTTGGCTATGCAGTATATTCCCTAGTTGGCCCTGTATAACACAACCCCCATAATGCATTTTTCAAAAAATTGAAAACTTCATACTTGGAGGAGACTTACCTTATGTTGATACAAGTTTTAAATTTGGTGACCCTAAAAAATCATGGCTCAATATTCTCCTTGTAAATATTTAAAGAATATTAAATCCATTATTATCCATTGAGTCTTGTTTGAGATCTAATATCCAAATTTATGTTCAAATCTATTTGACCTAAAACATTATCCCTTTATAGTCCAACATGCATGAATTTATACTGTCAATAATAAGAGACGTGGTACTCACAAGATTGGGAACCCACTAAGAGAACTCTGAACAAAAGTCGAGTCCCAGGTCACTAAATGTAAACATGGTATGAATTAGGTAATATTGAGTAATAAAAAGTCAAAAGATACAAAGTTTTTTGGGTGGTTTATATAACTCTCACAAAAATCAAAAAATTCTTACTAGGCCCAATGGATTAGGTAAAAAAAGTACCGAGAGAAAATGAAAACACGAATTATGGAAGAAAAATGCTTTTCAATTATGAAAAACTTTTCACATAGGAGAATCCAAAAATTGGATTCTCTCTCTAATCAGAAATCACAGAAGGTTTTCTATATAATTCTGAATTCTATTAACAACCTCTTCAGCCCCATCAGCTACTTGTTAAAGCTCATTTAGTTGACCAGGTATGCTATCTTCAGCATGATGAAGTGCTTCTTTAGCATCTACAATGGCTTTTTCACCATCCTTTTGGATTTGTACTAATGAGTTATAATGTTTTCCATGATCCCCTGTGACGATATCTAAATTCCATTGAAGACGCAGCTATTGAACAATCTTTTCTTTGATTTTATACTTCAGTTCCTTCAACATTGCAGTATGATTATCCTCAGCTCAGGATAGCACTGCTTGTAATTCTTCAGTGTTGATCAAAATTTTAGCTTTTAATAAGTCATGCTGAATCATTTTATCTTATTCCATATTTTGAATAATCTCTTTCACCGCTGTATGAATATCACAATATTCAAAACATCCAAATCCCAGTATGTTAAATAGAGATGAGAGTCGTGGAATTCTTGAAGTAAGTTCCTCAAGGGGAATCTCAAATATTATCTTGTAGGTATTCTGTTATGTCGTGCGATGTTTAAGAATAAGATACTTTTGTAGTTCATGGTCTGATTTAGAGTCACTGTAATAAGGAGGGTGTATTTTGGGATTAATACACTTAATGAAGTGCTTTATTGTACTCCTTCCTGAGCAATGGATGCTTCACCTTCTAGTACTATTTGGAAAGATCCAAAGGCTTCACCTCTGGACCTATCCATTGATGTTAATAGCCCTATATTGTAAATAAAAAATTATGGTTTTGGTTATATTCAAGGGATAAAAAAGTGAGTACAATCACAATATCAATATCTCTTACCGAACAGTAGGTCAGCAGCTTGAGAATACTCTTCCCCAATATTCTCGGTATCAATAGTTTTTTTATTTCTCTGGGTGGAGAGTTATATCTTTAATTTTCTCGCGATCCTAAGAATGAATCTCAAGAATATTTCTTGTCTCAAGATTCAACAGATCCAATTTCTCTAAAATGATGGGATTGACATTAATATCAATAATTCCTTCATGTATCGTTGTGGCAGCTGTTTCCATAGATGGAACTACATTTTTTCAACCCAACATGGTTTTAAATTTAATCATCAGAAGATTAATAGGATGAATAATAGAAACTCACGTCCAATTGATTCTATAAAAGGAACTTCAAAATCTTCAAAAGAATTTGGTATATTAACATGTTTTAATACTTATTCAAAAGACATACCGAGTTTCATCATATAATCCAATGATATCCCATATCCTAGGTTATTCTCACTTGTGGGAGCACTCAGAATGTTTGTTTCGAAAAGTTCCTCTGACATCCTTTAACCACGAATAGCATCCTCAGCAACAATTGTGGGGTCATCTTCAGTTGATTCTTGATGTTTTAGTGCATGTGAAGAGCCTAAATTATCACAAGATGGAAATTAGTTGTTATAATTTATGTATTATAAAGCATTGTTGAATTACCAGAATCCTCCTATCCTCTGATAGAAGGAATTAGATTAGGGCTAGGAACATACATTTATTCCTTTGGCCTCAATGTCTCTTCAGGAACCAACAGATTAGTAGGAATTTGAGTCCGTTAACAACAGCCTCCACATATCGTTGAAGCTTATCAGTATTTTCTTTTAAGGAAGAAACAGAAGAAACCCTTTCAATTTCAAGACGATTAAACACTTTCTCATGAATTCAGGCTAAAATCCATGATTATCATTAAGGATTGCCTCTATTGAGAAAAATTTTAACCATGGAATTCTTTTTTCTATGCTTTTGTTTCTTCACCTTATTAGGAGTAATTGCATCATCATCTCCAAAGACAGGTATTGGAGACAAAATTATCCTTTCCATATCATCTTCTATGGATTGTTAGCCTGGAGATATTTCTACTAATACATGGGGTGATCTGATAGCTCTAAGAGCAGTTCTTCCAGATCTATACCGTGGCAAGGGAACTTCAGTTGATTTTCCTCTTACCAGCTACAAGTTAAGATTATATTTCCCTTGAGTATAAATTCTTTGACTAAATTCAAACTGAAAAGTAAAAGAGAATGTGAAAAAAATGAAAATTTCATCTTTAGGATCCACGAAATCATGAGATTATTCATCTAATAAAGGACTAATCCCTTTAGTGGTACTACAGCCTGTCATTTCTTCACCGCTTCATGGTGGGAATTGGTTCATCGGTTGCATATATGAGAATTCCTAGATCTCAAATGTAAGTACCCACTTCATTGGGATTGTCCTTAAATAGAATGTCAAAAGAGGCCTATAGATCCTCTACTCCCGAAATATACACCCCTTCACGTAGATCTATCCACATGGTTTCAACATCATAGTATAACCATTTCCATGTTTGAACAACCTCTGGTTGTATATATTCAGAGTATATGTCAGAGGGTTGTGAAGAGGATCCTATAGATTTGGATTTAAGTTTCTTCCCAAATCCTACAGTCATAGATGTGGAACGAGAGAATAGGGCACGTCGCTCTTCCGAATGATTGGGACTAGATTGACTTGGTACAACTTTAGTAGGGATTGATGGGGTGGCTATCTTAATTCTGGTATTTGGATTATATCTAGCATGAGGTCTCTTTGGTGAATTTGGAGCCTCGTCACCTCCATCATCTGACTCTAATGAGTCGGCCCCAGATGATGAAGAGTTACCTTCCAAACAAAGGGGTTCCCTCCTACTACTTCCCTTTACCCCCACTCGAGGGACAAAATATTTTAATACCCCTTCAAGGTAGGATGCAACCCAGTTTTTGACATACCAGATAGTCAATCTTCTTACTACATTAACAACGAGTAAATTAAATATTTCCCAAGTCTACTATATATACTTGAGAAACCATAATTGTTTGGAAACCATAAGTTGTTTCTCAAATATGACATGCAAAGGGGGGATACAATATTTTTTGACAACATTTGAATTGACATGAAAATCTATAAGGATCATAGGATTCGTATATGATTTCTCTATCGATCTTAGTGACCAATATTCCATCTCTGCAAGATATCATGAATGCCCTCAACTCTAAACTGGTCATCCCTTCATCAAAAAATTTCCCCGTAGGTGGGTTCCCATAAGGGAAGAAAGGAAATTCCATATTTATACCTAACTCGCCCTTGATTTCATAAGCCTTTATAGATAAGTGTGAAACACCATAAAAATCCTGAATAAATGGTTAGAAGAACATACAATGACATTTACCCCACTTTTTATAGTATAAGTTCTGAAGTGAGTAGCGATCCCTCCCCATAATACTTGGAATGGTCCCTCTATCCAAAAAGGAGAGTTCACTCTGTAAATTTATAGAAAGATCCTATAAATTTCAGCCAAAATATGAGTGGGTAACCCTTCCATCCTTCTCTCAGTTAGAATGGCTATGATAACAAAAGATCTTGGCCTCAGGCCTCCTTTGGAATCTCAGACTTGTAATAAGTACACACTAAGCCACATGGTCAGGAAACCTGCCAGACGTGTCTTTATAGGAATTATTTAACTGACTTCATATCCCCACTTATCATACTCTCCTTTATCTAATATTGGAGAAATTTCTCAGGGGGGCCTCTATTTTCTTCCATTGGACAACAGGTCAGATGGGTACAGGTGGGACACTTTTCCTTTTTTTACCATGAATATTTCTATCACTTCTGATGGATGAATATCCCTTCTTGTATGGGAATTCATGGTGATCACATTCTTGAGTTTGTTAAATATTTTCATCAACTCCCGAATCAAATCTAGTGTCTTCTATCAGCCATTCCTTGTCACCTTGGGAGGAATAAACTCATCAAATATATCTCCAAGGATTGGAGCTTGAGAAATTTTATATATGTCTCATAAGCCGATGCCTACCTTTCCCTGTGTTAAATGGGAGGAGTTTCTTTATGGGCTCCATCATCTTAGTAACTCCTGCACAAAATCATCATTCCTATACAAATAGAATTGACCAACCTAGATAACCTCATAAATCACAACACCCTTTCGGTCATCTGTACATTATGCATATGTTTTTTGCACCCAGTACTCCCACATCCATGCATGTTTTACACCTCTTTCGGGGCTGAAATCCCAACATTTCTTCCAGCCTTTGGATTGATCCGTCTGAGAATTTATAAAGATATATGAATAATAGTGGTTACATATAATGTGTGTGTGGTTTCAAATATGAAGAACATGGGATATTATGCATGAAATGGTCTTTTTCTGCTTTCCTATCTTTAGAAAATAAGTTCGCAACAGAAACATTTGCAGATGAGATGTTGGTATAATGATGGAACTAAGAATGTGGGAAATAGTTCTTCGGGTTTGGGATGTTGACTTCTTACATATGGGAATAGCTATACAGAGGAAAATAAGTTCTTTGGGTAATGTGTAAGTGATATTTCTTCAAATATTTGGCTATGTTTTGAAGGGAGGTGTCACAGATGTTCTAATAGTCGTGTCTGACGTCATTCATCATGTCATTAATCATCTTACTGGCTAGTTCATCTGCAGTTCCAATTCATTTAAGAGCCATTGAACCTTCATAATGATAAAAAATCACCTTTTAGGTAAATTCATTCTTGCTTTTTGATAAAAGAATTAAAAATTTTGGCAAATTCATTAAGCCATGAAAGTATAACATTTGGAGCCCAAATGTTAACTAGCATGCAAGTGTGGTGCCACAGCTGTAGTGACCAACTAAAAACATACAGATGAAGCGTGGAGAAAATAGAAGTGTCTGAGTGAATAAGGACTTGCATACCAAGAGCTAAAATTCCAAATGTCAGTGAATTTTCACAAAAGTGGATCCGCAATATATAAGCGATTATAGTGACTGATTGTGCTAGAATCATGTAAGCTACCTGCATGCATGAACATTTTCATTGGATTCTTAAAACATGTGTTCCCCAGCACCGTCTTCATTCTCCTTCATTACAATACCTTATAATATGATCCTTTTTAATTATGGATCCAATTTTGAAGGGGGGGATTTTGTTGACACTCTATTTCATCACAAAGTCTAAAGAAAAATGAAAAAGGGAAAACCTTATAAAAAATGGGGAAAAAGACATGATGAAAATTAAAATTTGTAAAGGCATAAGCTTTGGGTCACCGTATTTAGGCCAAGAGTTCATCGGTGCATAGCCTACTTGTGTGCCTCCATTTTTTCGTGTAACCTACTTGCAATATCAATTTCATTTCTCCTAGGGTCTTGTTTTTTCCAATAAATAGACCATTGGGGCCTTCATTTGTGTGGTTTATTTTTCCGGAATCCCAATTGCTTCTTAGGTCACCCTAGTGGTTCTCCAAAGTCCTTAGAAACTTTCAAGGTATTTCTTTAACACCTAAATTGGAGGAATTGATCGAGGATCATTGGACATGATTCATTTTTGTGTTTGAAATCCATAACACTTGAGCGCCTAAAGCACCCAACCTCCTTAAATCAAAAACTCTTGTGCACCACTAATTCCTTTTATAGGAACATGAGTTCCCCACTTTTGGGATCACATGTGAATACTACTAAATGATTGAGAAAAGTTTCTATAAAGTATTAACTTATAGGTTTTTCGTTGCTTAAGTGAACATCATGTCGCCCAAGCCTACTTGTGCGCCTATACTTGCACACCAGTACCTTCTTGGGCTCCCCTATTTGATTCAACAAGTCTCTTCAGCCTACAAGCCATTAAGTCCTCTTCAAATCCATTCACATTAAGTATTATTCTCCATAGGCCCCCTTTTATGAAACAGATTCTATTGAGACCTCCTCAAAAACCTCCTTATTTAACAAACCTTTGGAAAAGTCACATCATCATGTCTTCTATTTGGTTTTTTATATCCATAGTCATATTTTTCCCACATTTATTTCAACATGGGGTGAAGATTCATGAAGAGTATGTGGATTTGTATATACATAGTCACATGGACCTTTCTCCCAGGAACTGTGTTGGGAAGTTCCCGATTTGGAGGAGGGTTTGGGTCTTATCCTCTCCTTTCTCAATGAATCAGAACCTTAGGTATCTGGTAGTGAAGATATGGTTCACACCTGATTTTCCTTTTGAACAAAGGAAAAGACTCCCTCCCCTACCCAGATCAATTTTAGGGAAGCCATCCTAGTGTAATCCCTTAACATTAATCCCTTTTTTCTTTCATTTGAACCTTGTCCAATGTAATGTGAATAGAGGTAAGTTTCATCGCCTCTCCCTCTTCCTCGATTGATTCGACCTCGTCCTCCCTCACCGATGTAGGCGCATCCTCTACCACCAGAGGGTGAGGAAATGTGTTGGTGCTTTTGTTGAATATTTTAAATCCTTATATTTATCACACTAACAATGACTCATGTGGGCTTAGATAATTTTCATTATCAATACATTTTCACAAAGTCTCCAAATGATGAGAACTTTGATTCCTGTTCAAATTGGATACATAGGAAGCCTTCTCAAGGTCTAAGCTAACTAGATATCCTCTTTAGGAATCCAACTCAAATTATTTTAATCTAGGCATACTTTTTTAATAATAATCCCCAAATTAAACCCCCAAATCATCAAGGAATCATTTTCAGGAAGTAATCCTGAACATATTTCTCCCAAAGGACTACACTCTCCTGTGAGACTTATCGAACTATAAGGAATTTTATTCCCATTCACATGGGATACGTATGAAGCCTCTTTGAGTTCAAACCCAACATTTCAAATCAACCCTGTTCTCCTTGGGTAATAATCCCAAAAGGGTCGAATCTTACTTGGAAACACATATTATTTCCATGTTCCTTGGGATACTTAGGCATAAGTCTCACACCAAACTTTGACTAAGAACATTTCTATTAGATGTCCT
Source organism: Viscum album (assembly GCA_963277665.1). Classification (NCBI taxonomy): domain Eukaryota; kingdom Viridiplantae; phylum Streptophyta; class Magnoliopsida; order Santalales; family Viscaceae; genus Viscum; species Viscum album. The sequence goes on along the minus strand of OY728119.1, from coordinate 33,301,166 downwards.
TACCACATGACATTAAACTATATGGTTAGGTCTTTATCACATGACCTTTAAGGTATAATGATTCAAATAATCTCTAAATAGTATATGAGAGGATACCATTGATATATAACCTCAAATACAATTGAATATCTATATTAATGAAGAACCTTTAATGCATAATGATGATTCTAAATTTTACACAAGTTAATAAGTGATTGAAAATTACAAGGGATACTTATGTTATACTTGGTTAATTAATAAGGATTCATAAAAATATATTCAATTTATAATGAGAGTCATGGAGTAGACAGTAATTCCCCCCAAAAGGGTGTGATGAGTCTGATCTCCCATCCTCTAGACCGATGCATGCTTCTAAGTATCGTAATGTTCAAACTTAATGAATGCCTATATTTTGAAAGTATGTCCCTTCTAGATAAACAATTTTTTGGTGTTTCTAGTTCCATGAAGAAATCCAATATAAATTGACTAGAAGTAGTGATTCTTAAAATTAAAACACAAGTTCCAAGGAACTACAGAAAAAATGTCCATGGAAAACACATTATTACAAGAAAGATAACAATTAATATGTTCATTATTTTATGATAATATTGTTTGGATATATATATGTGGGATATAAATAAGTAAATCTGAAGGTACTGATTACATTAGAACTAATTAATGAGATGTTGAAAAGTAGTTTGTCCTAACATTAATAAATTTTAAAACATACTGGATTTATGGAATATATCCAATTATCTATGGAATAAGGGAACATAAATGTTTTCCAGAAGGGATTTATGGTAATTCAAATCATTACCATGTTCCTAGAGGATTTAAAATGATGGTATTAACATGTTTTTGATGTGACAACAAAGATTTACTTTGTGATATATGGGTTCACTGTTAAGATGGCTTCATGAATTTTTTATATGGTTTTGGATTTTCATCTTTCAGAATGGTTATAATCTTATCCATTCAAGAATAGTTTAAGGTAGTCTTTGGAAGAAGTATTTATGTATTGAGGATATATTGATAATCACGGTTAAAAGGATATTTGGTGAATAAAATAATTTCAAGGATATCAATAATATTTTAGAAATTATCTTAGTATAATATTATAAAATGACACCATATATGTCAAGTGACAACCAATAAAGTCTTATAAGGCCTCTGGTCTTGAATGCAAGACTGAAGGCTGATAATGGTTTTAGGCCTACCACTAGCCTACATAATGTCTAGGTTAATTTAAAACTATTTTTGATGAATAATTATTTATGAAGAAGGAGTAATGTTAATTTATATGTTTAGTGACAACTGTTTAAATCATGTTCATTTTGAAGAATAGTTATAGGTAAATAGTTATACATTTCATTATTTAATTAAACTTAAGATCTTCTAAATCATTATTTTTCCACATTAGGCATAAACATTAATTTCATAATTCCGTTACTCAAATTAATGGATGAATTAGAAATTTATAGAAGTGAAACTAAAGAATGAAATTTTTTTTATATAAAAATTTAAAGTAAGTATGAATCTATATATTATTAATCAATAAAATAATTACCGGTTATTAGGATAATGATCAAAAGAAAAGGTGTTTTCCTAATACCATAATTTTTTTTAACTGACGGCCTTCTAAATCATCACAGATTTAAGAAATTGAGGCCTTAAAATTTTCATTTATCATTAACTTGTTTGTTATCAATGACATCAATCACTCCCTATAAATGTTTAAGCATTTCCTCCATGTCTAATATTTACTCCAAAACTATGTTCTTCTATGTGGAAACCCAATTATATGTCACTTTGGGTAGGCATTATGGTCTAAAAATCCATTTTAAGGGATGTTTGAGTATTAATTTTTAAGATGTGGGTTTATAAGAATGAAACAATCAAGTATTAAACCTTTGATAACACAGATGAATTTTGCGGGAGAAATTAATTTTAATGGTGGTTGAATGTAACACCCTGAGATTTTGTGATTATATTTTTTGAATTAATTTATCATCTTGATATTATGCATTCCACATGAAATGAGAAATATATATATATATATATATATTAAAATAAAAATTAAAAAATTCCTTTAAAATAGTACATACATGGACTTTACTATACACAATATCGACTTTACATTCAATACACGCAACAAAGACTTGGCATACTTTACCTACAACATAGATGTTTCTATGAAACATTATTTTATTATTATAATTATATGAGATAATTATAAAAAATATATTAAAAATAGTTATATTAATAGTAATAATTAATTTTAAAATATTATTTATAATTATTTTATATAGAAAAAACATATTGTTGATGAATGATTTAATTTTTGATAAAGTCCATTTATGTTTAAAAAACTTTTATCTTGAATGAAGATATTTAAATAATAAAATTAATTTTAGAAACATTTATAAAATTAATTTGATAAAATAATCTTTATTTTTTTTATTTATAATGTTGAAATTATCATAGGTTGAATTTTTTGATTTTTCTGAGAAACAACATTTTTTGATAAATAGTGAAAAATATTACTTTTTAGATAGAAGTTGTCTTTTCATTTAAAAAATTTTTAATGATAAATTATATTATAATTTATTTTTAAGGTCAAACCATATCAATTATAAATATATTAATACAATTTAGGCAATTAGAATTAATTTCACCTTGAAATTGAGCACACAAGCTTAATAATATTTTGAACTTCTTTCTACTTTAAAAAACTATAATTTCATCATGTATGTAGGATTAGAATTTATCATAATATTGACAATATTTTGAGTTGAATTTCAAAAACATTAAATAAACCATTGTTATCAGTATAAAATTTAAGCCATAATTAGGTCATTTTGGTTTTGGAAAAATTGATTAGTGAATGTGATTAAAATTAGTCACAATAATCAAGGTCAAACTAAGCTTAATTAAGGACTAAACCATAATCTAAGGAGACCAAAAAACCTACACACCTATCCAAAACCCATTTTATAGCCATAGTTAGACAATAATACTTCCAATGTTGATTTATTTTTCTTTTTTATGATTTTTTGTGTATGAACATGTGTACACCTAACTTGTTTTCAAAAATTCCAAATGAGTCCTTTTCTTTACATCTAAATGGTCACTACATATCCCACATCATCACACCTCACAGTCCTTATAGGCTTGTCTAAGATCTACCCAATCAATTTACCACAAATTCTACCTTTCTCCTAGAATCCTTCCCATGGGCCGAAGGCAATCTATGGAAGCCTTTTCGAATAATCCAATAAGATTTACTCAATTAAGAGGTAACGTCTTCACTCAAGTCCTTTATTTTATTTTCATTTGTTTCCCCCTCCACATAATTTTAAAAGACTTTATAAAGAACTAGTATCATAAATATAATATGATGGTTTTATGCTTTGGTTTTAGCCTAAACTTACACACACCCTCATCAAATGGATAACAGACAAACTGTTTATGTGTAAGATGAACAATTGCCTCACCAAACGATGATTGTTCAATTTTCCTTACCTCCTCTCATGGTGGAAATAATGATTGAAACACAATAAATATATATATATTACAATATAATTATTATTTCCTTAATCTTGTTTATTAATTTTACAACATAAATATTTTTACCTTTTATTTGGGGTTAATACAATAATTTTGTTTATGGAAGTGTGGATTATCGCTCTCTCAAAGTGATGTGATTCATTTACACATGACATAAAATGTATTAAAGATGGATATAGTAAAAATATATGATATATATGATATAATAAAACTACTTTAATAGGTATATATATGTACATATATATCATTTAATTTCTTTCTCCCAACACATAAATTAAATAGAAATAGTGTTCATGCATATGCATGGCCTACCGTCTCCATTAATGGTGTATTCAATTTCAAACATATAGATTTTATAGATTATTATGATACATAAATACTATATATACATAATATTTATTTCATGTTTTAAATTCTGGAATCATGATATATGTATAAGGACCAACAATATAACAAATTAAGACACATATGAAAAACAGAGAGAATATTACCTGATGTGGAAACTTAACATAAGATGGTTAACAAGAATGTAATATATGGTCATAATAAAAACTGTATATGGGATTAGATATTATAATATGGTAATATAATTAATTTATATTAAATTTATATTTATTATATAGGTCGTTTGAAAGATTATGATGAGAGTCAAGACACATGGTCATGGGATTTCATCTCACCATTTATTTCTGTAATATACAAGCATTGTTCGTCACTCTTTCCATTTGTGTGGTGTATGTACATACTAGGATTGTATTATATGTATTTTATTCTTAAATTTAAGGGTATTAACATATCCATTTTATTATATTTATTCCATGGGTTTTATGTTTCAAAAGTTACTAAATAGGTGAAGTAGTTTTTTCTCAATTTTCCTTCTTTGAGACACATATTTTGTTATGCACCGAAATTATCTTTTGAGGTGTATATAATTCCATTTTAAATGTTAAAGAATGAATTTAACTGATTTAATGATATTTTATGTTTCATTTGATTTTACTTTCTTACATGGAGAGTATGATCTCAAGTTTCCAAGTTATAAGAGTTAATTGAACAAATCTCATTGATTTTTAAGATAGTTTATTTTAATTCTTCCTTTGATGAAATTTTATGATCCATATCTCAAGAAAATGCCTGAATTAATTCTATTTTGGATATTCATGATTCATTAATTTATTGGTGACATGTATTCCACTCATTGGTACATAAGATAGTTAAGAAAGTGTTTTTTAAAAACACCTAACTTTACCCTCTCTTCGGTCAAAAATATATGTTCTATTAAAAACATTTTTTATAAAAAGGTTTTATAAGAATATTGTACCTTATCCTATAATATTTCAAATAAATTTTTACTCTTTTTATTTTACCAATCTCTTCATTGGAGTCTTCTTGTCACTTTCTGAACAAGGAATATTTCTAATCATTTTACCATAAAAAAGGAATATTATTTTTACATCGTACGACATATACGGATTTACCCACCATCATTTATTTAAATATTCCATTTCATTTTTTAATGGTTAATTTTTAAGCACATTTTTTTAATAGTGATTTTCATTGATTTTTTTTCAAAATTATTTCAAGAATATTTTATAATTTATCAAGGAATATTTTTTGAAAAATATTTTCATGTTTATTTTATATTTTTTCAAGTAAAATTGTTTTCAAAATGTTTTTAGGCCTTATTTATAAGTTTTCAATGTATTATCAAAGAAATTATTTTAAAAAAAGTCAATACTCATTCATATTTTTTTCAATTAAAATGGTTCTCAAAACATATTCAAGCATTCATTATATGTTTTTAAAAAAAATTCAATGAAAATGGTTTTTAAAATGTTTTAAACCTTGTTTGATTAGTTTTCAAGGAAAAGGATTTCTCAAAATGAATTTAAGTCTTCTTTATATGTTTTCAAGGTATTATTTATTGAAATTATTTTCAAATGGTTTTTTGTAATAAAAATAATTTTTTAATGAAGAAATGATGTTTTCCCTTTGAAACATTTTTTAAATATATTTCAAAATTAATTTTCATATTAGATTAAATTTGTTGATGTTAGTCATTACCTTCTAGTAAATTATCTAACAGTTCTATTCATATTCAGTTAATGAATGGGTTATGCTTATTGTAATGGTCTTTATGAAATATGATTCTCTTTTATGGGGTAAATGTTTATGAAATCCATTTTTCTTTTATGGGTTATGTTTTTGAATAAATGATTATGAAACCTATATATTTTCAACATGATATGATATGTTTTCTTGTTTATGATGACCATTTAATTTCATGGGTTAACATATTATTGTATTTCATTTTTGGGAACATGTTTGTATGATTTTACTATGAGACTAGTGGGACCTATATCTGTATCCAATGCATTGGGTAACGATTTATATCTCAGGATATAAACATTGATGGAATGAGAAATGATCTTATTTTAGTATTATAGGGATAGAATGAGAAATTAACTCAATTAAGTAATACAGGGATACAATGAATGGTGAACTCAGTTCAGTAATATCGGTATGGAATGGGGAGTGAAAATGTTTTAGTAAAGTACACTCGGATGGTCTCAGAAGCAGTGCCTTGACTACTATTGAAATCATTGTTATATTCCGATGTTTTTACCATAGTTCCATGTTTTATAGTTATGTTATGGTTTCATGGATTGTGTTATTTATTTACCTATGATTCATGCCTTATGAAATTCCAATTTTTATTCCATGATATTGGTATATTATCTTTGATATGTTATGTATGATGTTCTATTTTCATGATTATGTTCTCATACCTTTGTGATCATGATTATGCTTACGTATATTTTTTATTTACCCTTACTGATCATTTAATATCGTCCCTTTTCTATATTTCCTTTCCCCATGTTATGAAGAAAGTATTTAGGTAGAAGTAATAAAGGTGGAGATCGTTATGGGAGATGTGAAAGATCTTTCACAAAGATGGAAAATTTAGTTTCGATGTTTCTAAATACACTAAACTATTTCGGTCCTCTGGCATGTATTTTTGTAATGTACTATGTATTCATCTAAAATGATGTAATATCCATTTATGTTAAGCATGGGTCTATATAAGATAAACAGTGGTTATATTCATTCCTTTACTTCTACATATTTGGCATGAGACTTATAGATTCTTGTTGAGATCCTATCTAGACCCTTGGATGTGTAAAATTCTATCGAATATGACTCTAGGATCACACACTTCTTCTGATGGTTTGACCAAACACTTAGTGATGAGTTTTTCAATTGGGATCTCTTTGTAATAGTGATGTGGAATTTCAACTTCATATTTGGTATGGGCTGTTTATCTAGAAAGTTTTCCCAGATTTACTATTTCGGGAGGAGGATAATGTGTGTCCATAGAAATCAGAGTAGGTTTTACTTTGTGGGTGAAAATGAAATCCAATAAATGTAGGATGAACTCATTAATGAGAGAGTGCAGCTGATTACCCCTCAATTTTCTAAGAAGTCCCTTGATGTAGTGGATGTTTAGAGTTTTCATTTCCCTATAGTGGTGGTGAAGTATCAGGATGTCATCCATGAGGATGTTCCAGGTTTACCAACCCACCAATATATACACTTTTTAATTAATCTACACCCTAGGATGGCACATATATCGACACCAAAATTTCTTATGGCTCTTGCAGAGCATCACGAGCTGGGGTTGTAGTTACAGCAGATTCATAGGAACATATTTGTAAGAACTTGTGTTTCACCAGGTGTAGGCCCAATTTTGTTCACCAAGAAGGTATATGGGATCTTGAGGTCATGTTTGGACTACCATTGCATGAATTATGTGACCTCAAAGAATAAATATCCCAAATCGAAGATCAATTACCTCTTTGATCAGTTTATAAGGGAAGAATGGTTTTCAATGGTTGACCTCAAATTAGGATATCACTTGTTGTGAATACAGGACCAGGATGTGGTGAAGATAAAATTAAGATGTTTTTACACTCAATATAAGTACTTGGCGATGACCTTTATTTTGAAGAATTCTACAGTAGTGTGTATGGGGCTGATGAAATAAATATTTCAACCAATCTTATACTATTTCATGGTGGTCTTAATCGAAGATATCCTTATATACACAACATAGTAGGAGGATCATGTGAGACAATTGAGTATGGTTCGGTATGTAATCTGAGAGAACTATATTTATAGGAAGCACTATATGTGTCAGCTCTCGATTATGGAGGTCCACGTTTTTGGGATATGATACCTCAGAATATGGAGTGGCAGTAGACCTTGACATGGTTGAGGAATTGTTAGCATGGTAGACACTATAAAGCATTACAGATGTTTATAAACTAAATGGGATATCAGGATATTATTGGAGAATCATACATTATTTTTCTCAGATATCAGAACCCCTTTGACCTGAAAGAGGTATACTTTGATGTGGACATATTGGTTCTAGTATGATTTGTTAGAGTTGAGGTGTATATTGAGGAGTTATCCCATATTTAGATTACTAAGGAGGGTATCGAGTTTGTAGTGGGTTGTGATGCATAGTTAACCTGGAATGGTTTTGTTATGATGCATATGTAGAATGTTATTACATATTGTTCATGTCATTTGAGACTACATTAAAAGAACTATGTGACCCATGATCTTTTGTTAGTAGAAGCAGACTTTCACATAATATATGGAGAAACTAACTGATGGGTGATCCGTTTATCATTTATTATGATCACCAGATTATCAACTATATATTCTCTTAGATATATCATAACATAAGATAGAGGATATAAATTGATTTCCTCCATTATTTTGACATAGAAATTGTCTATACTCATGGGAAGGGGAACATGGAAGTAGAATCAGTCATATGAAGATCTTGGTCCATGTTATTGAATGAGGGATTTGAGAAGTTAGCCTCATTGAAGTTATCCATTATGGATGGAGATGGAGAATCTTACCTCCAATTTTTTGTTATCACCCCTATGCTTTTTAGCGATTTAGGGAGGCCCTAGTTGCGGATACTCACTATGAGACCATATGTACTCAAATATCCATTGCAAATTCTCCTGATAGATTTTATGGATGTGGGGAGCATATTTTTCTTTTCATAGGATGTAAGATGGTAATAAGGACATTGGGGATGAGGTTATAAGACAGTTCCTTACATATCATTTTGAGGTAAATCCAAGTGTGGAAATTTTATACCAGGAGCTCCAACGATATTTTTAGTGTCTAGGGATGATGAAGGGAGTTGCATAGTTTATCTCTTGATGTATTATTATTCAGTAGGTAAAGGTTGAGTGCTATGTTCTAGTGGGTTTAACTCAACCCTTAAGGAGTTAGAGAAATATTGGGATGAGATATTAATAGAATTCATGAAGGTATTACTATGGATGTTCAGGGTACATGATTCCATTGGGGAGATCACAGACATACTCACCAAGTCAGCCCACATCCTTTCCATTCGAGAAAAGAGTTCAGTAGAAAACTTATAATGCCTCTATATGAAGGAGATGGTCTGACTCCATGGTTTTCCACTGATGATTGTTCTGGAACCATATTCTCACCTCAAATATCAATTATGGAAGCAATTGTAAGCAGTGTTTGGGACTTAGTTAAACATGAGCACAACTTTTCACCCCCAAAAATATGGCTAGACTGAGAGGACCATTCTATTTCTTGAAGTCATATTTCGAGCATTAATTTTTAACTATGGTCTTAGTTGGGATGATAATATATCACTTTTAGAGTTTTTATACAACAACTTCTATTATAATACTAGTATGATACCATTCAAGTCATTGTATAGGTGACCGTACATGTCACCACTTTTTCAGATTGACCCAAGAGAGTTAGTAGTTATGGACCCAGAGTAGATTCAAGATACTACTGAGAAGGTGAAGATAATTAAGGAGAAAATGGGGACTACACATATCCATCATAAATATTATTCGGACAGTTGATGGAGGCCTTTAGAGTTTGAGAAGGGAGACCATGGATTCATATCGATTTCACCGCAATGTGGGATATGGAGGTTTAGATAGGACGAAAAGTTATCTCCAATATTTTTCATCCCTTTATAGATAATACATAGGGTTTGAAAGGTGGAATAATTCTTAGATAAACTTCTATAGTTAGATTGGGTACACGATGTCTTCCACCTGTCGTATATGAGGAGGTATGTGGATGACCCATCACATGTCATCAACATGGGTGACCTGGACATCAAATATGATGATACCATTGATGAGTACCCAACGGAGATCAAATATCATTAATAGGAGATTCTTCTTGGTTTAGCTATTATGTTAGTTCATGACTGGTAGAATCATAGGAATCTCTAGGAGAGAACATGGGAGTGGGAGTTTTATATTCATTCTCAATACATATATCTGTTTTTATAGTCATTATTCTGGATTTTTTGGAGCATAAATTCCTAAGGTAGGGATACGTTAATGAATATCTTTTTCGATATTTTATTTTTGGATATCTTATAGATTATTTTTTAGTCCAAGCGCTAATATGTCATGTGAATCCTCATCCTGGTTGGTTCAGACTAATTGTTTGAATTATATTAAAACTATTTAATAGCTTGTATAAATAGTTTTCCAGAAAAAGTGGAATAAAATATAAATGTGGTCCTGAATTAAGAATATCATGTAACCCTTGATTTCAAAAATTTGGTTTTACACTAGGTTTGACATAACCTTTTTCTTGTGGGAAATTTTTGAAAAATTTATCACAGGAATAAAAAAAATAAAAAAAATTATAATATTTATCCACTATCACAAAGTCATGAAATACTATTTTATGAACATAGCTATGTTGGAATTCTATGGTTATCCACATAACCCTAAATACATTGGAGAACCATTGCAGAAAACGTTGGAGGATCACACTCAGGAAAACATCAACCAAATTAAAGATCGGTGATTAGAGTACAATGGGATTCTGAGATCTTGAAAATAACAATGACACAGGCTCATTCTTCATCATAGATTGATCCATATCATGGTAGGTTGTTTTTTGATTTAGATTGATACAAATATTTTTATTTCAATGATGAACGCAGATCAATCAAACAATATATCAATCCATGAATCATGTGTATTGCTGGATGGGATAATTGTGGGGATTTACTAGGAGACTTTTATTTGTGATTATTTTATTACTTCTCTGATCAAAATTATAATATAAATAACTCACGGATGAAATTAACATTGACCATGTTTAATTCAACACAATTTTTCTTTTTTCTTGTATCCCATAATTTATTTTCTCATCATGGGCATTCTTCGTTGTCCTATGTTTTGACATATAATGAGGAATCGGTCATTGGGAACCTGTTTCTTTGAGCAATGATTTGTTATTATAGATCTGGGGTCAACATGTTGTATCGTAAGTGCAGAAATGGTAGTGAAAAAAAGATCAGAATAGATTAGAGACCTCTAGTCTTGGGTAGTGCATTAAATTTTGATGGGTGGAATAGAAACCCATATTTAGGTGAATCAGGTTACATAATTTTAGCGAGTGGTGATAGTGATACCCGATAAGAGCATATATGTGATATCTGTTGAGATTGAGGATAAAATATGAGATGGAGGTGGTGTCATGGTCATACATGGAAGTAAGAACCAATTTATCTAGAAAAACATGATCTGCATGTGGTGTACATTAGACCTATATGACGTTTGGGGAACATCTAGTGGAAGCTAGCGTTTAGAGATGCAGAAAATTATCACACAGTATGTGACCATGACACAATGCATGTGAACCCTCCCTAATGGGTCAGTGTGTACCTTGGAGGGTTCATAGACATGGTCTGGAGTACAAAACTATAGTTATTCCATGTACTCCTACATAGACATGGTGACACAGGGCATATGTGGACTATGATGTGTACTGGTATACCAAATAAAGTACACGGGTATCAGCATATTGTGTACTTATATTCAGACATGGGACGTTTACATGGGAAGGACCTGGGGCTAAAGGGACATCATGTATAAGACTATGACACATCATGTGCCCCTTAAATATGAATTGAAAACCTTTACCTATGTATGTAGGATAATTTACGTTAGGGTGTGTTTTCTATATCCTTTACCTGAGGGTTGTTATGGAATCTCCTCCTATAAATAAGACATCAGTCCCATCAGAATGAATTCATGGATATAGTTTTTGGAAACCTTTTGTGAGGTTTGGAATGAGATCCTCTATTTATGTTCTTAAACTATGTTGAGTTCCTGGAATCATTGTGACCAAAAATACCTGGGTGTTGACCTCTACATAACAGTTTTCTCTATATTGATTTTTTTATATAACACATTACCTTAGGAGTGATGCACATATATGTATATTATATCTTCAAACATTGTCTTTTATTTCCTATTATGATACATCATGAGAATTACCTCTTGGAAAAACCCCATCCATGTTATCAGACTCTTTGAGTGTGTTCTACCGGATGAGTGCTGTGTGGAATCTTGGAGATGTAATCCTAGTATGGCATTACAATTGTAACTTTACCATGATAATATGTGTATTTTTTTAGTATATATCTATATATTAATTTTATACTAATTATAATCATATACTTATTTATATATAACTATTATTCATTTAATGTATTATTTTTGGTTTCAGGGTCTCCTACTGGGTACTATTATACACACCCCTGCACAACCTTTTCTAGCACGGGTCATGATTTTTATAGATGATCAAACTTTTTAAACAGTTCTAGGTGGACCAGGAAAAGATGGTACTTAGTGACACCAGAAAGAATGAGGTGTGTTCCTGTGGTATCCTAACAGTAGTCACTAGCTTTAATTTTAGGTTCTTTGTGGTTGGATTTTATTTGGAAATGTTTACATTCCTTTACTTATTGTCTAACTCTAATTGTGGGATTTAGATTCATGAAAGCATGGTTTTTCATATTTTAAATTTAAGAATTGTATGTGCTTTGAGATGTGTGCATGTGTACAACTACTTAGGCTAAGGACTCCCATGTTAGTGATTCACCTACTTGGTGATAGTCTCCTTCCCCTAGTCTATTGAATGCAAGAATGGGGAGTCCTGGCCTAGGCCACCATTGGAACTGTTCTTGAATTTTTAAATGATGAATTAAATAGGAATTTATAGAATTATGTGAATGAGACTAACCAACATTAGAAAATAATGGGGTTTCTTCAATAAAAATATGGAAAAATCAATTGGGGTTTTTTTAATAATATTCAACATTATTTTGTGAATATAAATATTTAGTGAGGGTATCATAGAAATTTATATAAGATAATTTAATTAACTCTCAGGAATAATTATATAATTACAATAGTGTCTGATATATCTCATATTGATGAGTGAAGAAGGTGAGTTGAGGTTAGATGATATAATTGAGTGTTTGAAGAACCTGATGATAATTCATATGTCACTAGATCCAAAAGGATCTCTAAGACCTGTAGACCTATTCTAGAAATTTCACATTTTAACAATTATATTTAGTTATTGATTTTTTTCTTTGTGATGATTTTTGGGTAGATTACACTAAATTTTTTATGTGTTTCGAATATAGTATAGGGAATATGGTTAGTCTTTATGGTTAGTCTAAATTTGAGGAAACCATGTGAGGGAACTGAAATTATTGGTATAGCCTTTTCACTATTTGAAAATAGAAATATTAACCATGAGAATTTACTATGTGTGTTATTGAGTGTGGTCGGTGGGGAATCAGAACCGACACATGGTTTGGGTAAGCCGTTTGAAATTTATGCATGTCTCACAGTGAAAAATAAATAATTAAAATTAAAAATGGAAAATGTAAAATAATTTAACGATAATCTACACCAGCCCCTACCTCCCCCATGAGACCCAACCCCCAAGGGATTCCCCTATGTGAAATAAACTCCCTTCAGGTTCTCTCTCCTCTTAAATAATCTCACACTCATTTATTGGTTTCCATCATCCTATGTTAGCTCTCCACTTCTCCTTATCCTTCTTCGATCTTTACTTTTCATGGTTTTCATTCTCACCCATTGGTGTGCGCCCCAGGGAAAAATCTAACCCTAAATGCATGATTTTTAAGGAAAATTAGTTCATAGGTTTTTTCATAATTGATTCAGTAATCATTTTTTAACACCCTAAGATTCTATAGAACATTATTTTTCAAAACAATAATAATTTATTTGATAGATTTCATTACAGGAAACACTGAGTTTTAACGAATAATAATATACAATTTACATTATTATTTAAACTTGACCATTAAATAGTATATGTTAGAAATTATATTATGAATAAGAATAAATTAATTATATATTAATTATAATTTTTTATATAAAGAAATCATATTGATAAAAAAGTAGTTATTTTTTATAAAATCATTTATATGGTTATAAAATTTATTTCTCTCATTAAATATGTTTATATTGATTTCTGTGTAATTACAAATTCATCATTGAATAAATGTTTGAGATTTGTTTTCAAAGATTATTTTCTTGATGAATAGTAAACAAATACTAATTTTTATAAAATACTTCTTCTTCATTTAAATAATTTAAAAGAACCATTTGATTTTATGACTTCTTACCGAGATATATTTTTCCAATTATAAATTTTTTAATCCATCATTGGTCTTTTAATTCAATTTCATTGTTTATTTGGATATTAAAACTTTTTATATATTTGAATGTTTTTATTTAGAAAATATTTTTTTCATTATGTCTATGTGATTAGTTTTAAATTAAAATTATTTACTTATGTGATATAAATTTTGGAAAATTATATACTATATTTAGAATCATTATATTTTATATTATATATTAATATCAAATAAATTTTGGTCATAATGAATTGTGAAAATAGTAAAAATTAATTATCATGGTTAAATATAAAATAGGTTTAACAGGGGTTAAACTATAATGATACGGGTTTAAATTATAAGAAAACATTACCAATTACTATTTTATGGATATATTACGACCTTAACACATATAATATTTTGTAATGATTCATTGTGGAGCCATTTGGCATGTGAAAAACGTGAGTATACCTTTTTTCATTTAAAGAATTCCAATTGTGTCCTCTCCTCCACTTGTAGAAGTCCATTGCATCTCACCAACTCCCCACACTTACAAAGTCCTTTGGATTGGTCAATCCCTATCCAAGTATCTACCTTAATTCCAACTCCACATCCAATAGGCCTTATATTTATTAGTAGATCCATCAAAGAAGGATTTAGAGATAAATCTAAAGAGGTTATCTGGAGAAGATGTAAAATTCCTAAACTTGTGTTTCGCTTTAATTTTTCTTCCATCCCCTTATTATATTATTAAAATATTCAGATATAAAAACCTCATTATCTCATATAGGCTATGTTTTTTTGTTAAATTCATAAACTAAATACATCTCCTCTTACAACAAATGTGAAATGAAACCGTCATGTGTTTGTACGGTATACTACCGCCTCATGAATCGATGTATTTCATTTTCCAGCACTACCTCTCAGGGTTAGAGGTAATGATATATTTAATATTTATATATTATATTTATGAAATTTATTGAATTTTTAATTATAATATCACATATAACATACCTTCCATCTATTTGAAAATGACACTATCACCTGTCTAAACCTGTGGACTACTACCTACATTAAGGAATATGATACATTTTTCATTTTATTTTGACATGTATTGTAATAATATTTATTAAATTAATATATATTATATTTATGATATGAAATTTATTCCAAAAATTTGAATTAATATTTACCCATTTTTTTCTTTCGTTGAGGAAATGGAAAAAATGTTCATGAGTATATTCAACCTACCATCACTATGAATTGTGTAAATCATTTTATATCTCTAAATTTTATGGATTTCAATAATTAATTTTATAATGAATATATATTATATTGATATCATGTTTAAAATTATAGATATGATCTAATCGTGATAAAAGTATGTTAACGGAAGCTATCAAACCAAAACATGCATGAAAAACAAAGAATTATTACATGAAACATGATTTTAAGAAGTAATTTTGAATAAACTAGTGATAAAATATTATACATAAGTCATATATATTATGATATATATGAGTATAATTATTGAATATAATTATAATAATATTATATTTATTATATAGAAGGGTCAAATGTGTGCAACTAAATTCAATACATGAGGTAAGGGTTTTCTAGTTTCACTTTTATTTCTAGGAAACTTATGCTGAATTCAATACACATTTATTTTGTGTTGGGGTATATAATGCTCTATTTAAATGATATATCATGAATATCCATATTTTAAATTTAATTAGAGTTTCATTTTATTTTAAAATTTAATGGGGCTTACGATTCAAATGATTTCTTAGTGGAAATGGGATTTTCTTTTAACTTCTATATCCATAAGACACATGCCATATTCACCACTTGTTTTTTTTTGTATGATATTACACCAATTACTATTTTTATGAAGCCTCTTTTATATATTATGAATATTTAAAGAATCATCTAAAATTATTTCTTCCACATGACATACATTCAAACATTAACCAATGGGTAAAAATTTTAAGTTACAATCTTATTATTTATTGGTATAGTTTATGATTTGGATTTTGATGATAATTTTTTTGATATATCACTCAATAAAACATCAATTTTATTCTCCTTTAGTTATTTTAAGAAAATAAATACTTCCATTTAATTTTTCACACATTATACACTCCTGATTACAAAATAATATTTTAATGGAAAATCAATATTATTTCTCTCTACAGTCAAAAAACATTTTTTTCATTTCATTTTTTCTAAAAATAATTAATGAATGTTTATAAAAGTCACCAAATATTTTTCAAATTAAACTATTCCATTTTTTGACTTTCAAAAAAATATTTAAAGGAAACCTTTCATTGTTTTTTTAATGAGGTACTTTTTAATTTTTCCAAGAATATGAAAGGAAACATATTTTAATATATATGATATGAATAATATATTCCACTGTAATTGTAAACTAATGTTGTAAATATTACATTTTAAGTTTTAAATTATATTTTAAATGAAATTTATTTCCACAATTTTATGTGAAGATCTTGTTTTAAAAAAGATATTGTCAAATTAGAAATGTTATTTTCCTCAAGAAATGTTCTAAGTGTTCTTTAATATTCATTTTCTACTTAAAATAGAAATATTTTATGTCAATTAAAATTTAATTAGGATATAATCCAATGATACCATTAATTTTATTTCCCTTTCCAGTTTATTATTGTGATGGAACTATTTTTATAAAACAATTTCATTTTTTCAGGGGTTATGATATTACAAAATGATGAAATGTCTATGAAACACATATCCTTTACACGGGTTTTGCAATGATGAAATTTTTTTGTAACCCATTTATTTATATGGTTGATAATATTATTAATGTTTTATGAGCTTGTGGAATATATATGTATGGTTTCTATTAAGTAATGGTTGTTTTTTTATAAACATGGACAATGGTTACTTTATAACTAATGATTGTGGTTACATTATAACAAAGTATGGGTGGGACCAATATATCCCTCTAATAAAATGTGTAATGATTTATATATCATGAGATAAATATGTTATGTGTTAACCTAAGTTCATGTTCTTATGTTAATTCATGGACTAGGATTTAATTTACATATGATTTTAGAAGGAACATATTTCATGTCCTTAACTTAATGACAGATAATGTTACCATTTATACACATTCAAAATGTTATAAGATTATGTGTATGGGACAAATATTTATTCTAATGTTTTCATATTATATATCTTGTTCCCCGATTCCTCTATGATTCATGTCTTATGAATTACAAATATTTATTCGATTACAAATGTTTAGGATCTATGATATACAGTTTATGGTTTTCAACTGTTGTTATCAAATTCTCAAAGACATATACCCATTTCATTTAGATATCTCACATGTTCACTATTAGTAATAATATGAGCTCACCCTTTCTTATGTTCCCTTTACCCAGGTTATGAAAAAATGTGTTGTATAGGGTGTGTTTATTAAGTGTACTTTGTGGGAACATATTCATGTCAGTTGTTGGAAAAATTTTGATGAAATAAAATCATTTTTTTGCTAGTCTAAAAAGGCACAAAATCATTACGATCCTCATGAATGTATTTGTGAAATGTATTGAATATTCACATAAAAATATGTAATATTTATTTTTGAGAATCCTTGTTCCTTATAGTTAATATTAGAGAAAAGTTTTGTAAAACCGTTGTAAACTAGGATTAGAAAACCTTATTGAGATCCCTAGGTATATGTTTAAGGTTAATTCTAAGGATAAGTTAATGTATAAGAAAATGTCCTAGAATTTTTGTGAAGGATAGATTGATTTTTTTCAGGTAATTAAATATCCACATGTGCATAAAAAAGTGGTGTTGGATCTGTAACAGTTATACTTAAGGGTAATAACTCTAAAAATTGTGTATCGAGATGGAATCATTCATCACCTGGTGTATGAAAGTGGGCCTTTTTGCACACTTAGTTTTACACTCTAAAGAGATGTGGTTTAAAATTATCAAACTCTTCATGATATATTATAACAGATTTGAATATATAATGACTATGAATTTCCTATTTAATAAATAATATGTAATATATTTAAAAATAGAAGTTATGACTTATAAATCCTATTAATGATTGATCACTCTACTCAAAGATGCCTGACAGTCATACTAAAAAAAAATTAGAAAGGGATTAAAGATATTATGATGAAGTTATGGTGATGGTAAGTATACTCAAATATTAAATAATATTATTTGTTCTTGGTTATATTATTTATCTTATATATTGAAAATTATTTTGTAACATTAAATTCATATCCCTAATTATTCAATTATTAATTTGAAGTGAAAATCCATAGTGGTACGATGATCAACTCATAAGTCTATAATTTATCTATATCTATATTATTAAGAAAATTCTTCCTTAAAACATCATTAATCACCATGTAATTTAATTTGATGTCATCTTCAGCATTGAATATATTTATCTACAAAAATCCCAGATAAATTTCCAAGGCATGATTTCATGTTTGATATTCCAAAATAACAAATGATCTTATATCAATGCGATGAAAAATATGATCACATAAACAGAATGACAACCATTTCATGGATTTTAATTCTTATTCAAAATAACTGTTTAACTATAATGTTTGGGGAAAACTCAAAATTAATGATATTACAGTTATATAGGAGTTGTACTGTGTTTTTGGTTGAGTTTTTTCATCTTCCATCAAATTGTGAAGATCATTTTTCAATAAAAAATCATAAATAGTACCAAAAATATTTCAAATACGATATATATAATATCCTCAATTGTGTTTTTGGAATTGAAGAATCAACTCTAGGAGAACCATGATAAGGTATTATTTTAGTCAAGTGTCTCACCATTGGGTATAAATATTATATTTGTTATGAAGAATGATGGATTTATATGACTATGAATTGATTACATGAACTAAATAAAATAAAAATAAAGAAAAGATACCCTCTACCACATGTTGATGAATTATTTGATCAATGATGCAGAACTCAATACATTTTTGAGATTCACATTTGTTTTGGAAATCAAGAATTGTGGTTCAACAAGGAGGATATACAAGAGATAATGATTCATTCAATGTATAGACTATTTGGGTATATAGTGACTCTATTTGGTCTTACTAATTCTCCCACTATCTTCATGGATTCAATAAATAATGTATATAGATATTACCTTGATCAGGTTTTGGTTATATTTATAAATGATGTTATTATATATTTAATGGTAAAGTAAAATCTGGAATATTACTTTATAATTGTACTCAATACCCTAAATAAGGAACAACTGGGTGAAAATTTTACAAAGTGCGAATCTTGGAAAAAAGGATTCATTTTCTAGTTATATAATATTAATAAAGTTTATATTGGTGGATGCATCAAAGATAAAGGATATTGAAAATTATCCTATACCAACCATGATAACTGATATCCATATTCTTCTTATTTTTTTATTTTAATTATCTATTGTTTGTGTATAATTTATCATGACTATATAATCCATTCGGTATGTTAACTTGGAATGGATCCAAGTCCCTCTTGACAGATAAATGTGGGGAAAATTTAATGAAACTAAAAATTAAATTAGAAAAGACACCCAGGAATATATCACCCTATAGTTTAGAAGTTTTTGTTCCCTATTTTTATACATTGAAAAATGTATTGGGATACATCCACATGTTAAATTACAAGGGTATAGCTTATGGCTCAAGAAAATTGATGGTTAATGAGAAATATTTCTGAAATTAGTAGTTCATGTTTGCTATAGTAAATTTTTTATTAATGATCTAGAGAGTCATATTTACATACAAATGTGTGTTGTATATACTAAACACAAAATGTAAAAGTGGATATTCACATAGAATTAGTTTAACATGTTCTAGAGAAGTTGTTTATATTTGATGAAAGATTCAAACTTCTCAATACATTACCACTCGGATAATATGAACAAGGTGGTCAATGATTTGACGTGAAAATGGCATGCCCACATATCTATTATGAGTATAAAAAATTAAATTTAGTCTAATTTTATATTTATTATTCAATTTTAGGTAAATTAATCAATTTCATATTGAAATTTTTGTTATATCTTTTTTTACATTTATAAGTTTTTTTTTTGGAAAATTGTCTTTTCATAGCTTATGGAAGTTTAGTTTTAAACAAATTGATACTTATTTTATGAATTTAATTTATAAAAATTGATTAAATATTTTGAATAATGAAAAAGATTTTATATAATAGGTTTACCTTTATTTTTTTATAATGGAAAGTGAAAATATAAATAATTAATTATCAGTGTTTTGTTTAACAGGGTTTACTGTGGTTAAATTGAAATGATAATGGATAAAATTACCTAAAAACATTTACAATTCCTATTTTATGGAAATATTCAGACCATATAAAATATTAGTGTATATAATGAGAAATTTTAGATCCTTTTGGTATGTGGAAAACAAGGGTATAACTTTTCCTTTTAAAAAAAATATTTGTGTGTCCTCTTTCCCACATATAGAAGTCTACCCCATATCACCCTACTCCACACTTCCAAAGACTTATGGTTTGGCCAATCCATACACTAATACTTTCCTTATAGACTTTCCAAATTCTAAATGACTCATATTTATTCTGAAAACTCATATTAAGGCTTTAGATTTAACCCTAAATTGGTCCTCCAAAAAAGATGTAACATTATTAAACTTGTGTTTTTGTTTTATTTCTTCTTCATTATACATAAAATATTCTCCAAATTTTCATAAATAATTCCAAAATTATTTACCAAATAATTAATTTTTATTATGTAAATAGAATTACCTATATCAATATCATATTCCATCAAAAGGGAAACAAAAGTATCAATCATGTGTATAATGGACTACTGCCTCGTGAATCATTGTAATTCATTATCCATCACAACCTCTCGTGGTTGTAAATGATGATTGATTTAATATTTATATATTATATTTAAGAAATTTTTATAATTTTTTAATTATAATATAACATATAAATTCTTACATTATAACCTATTTGAAAACAGTAACACCACTTGTGCCTTTGTGTAAACTACTGTCTCCATGAAGCATTGTAATACATCTTTATTTTATATTGACATGGATAATAATAATTATTTATTCACATAGTATATATTATAATTATGAAATAAATATTATTCAATAAATTTTAATTAATACTTACATTTATTTATTTTCTTCCATTGAGGAAATGGAGACAATATCTATCTGTACATATGATCTACCATCTTCATAAATAGTGTATTTCATTTTCTAACTCTAAATTTTATGGACAAAAATAAATATATATATATATAATTAATATATATTATATTTATGTAATATTTTACATTCTATATATTATTTAACATGATATATAAAATTGGAAAAAAACAACCAATGAAAAATATACATGAAAAATAAAACAATTATTACGATAAACATGATTTTAATAAGGCATTTTTAATAAACTAGTGATAAAAGGTTATAATTAAATAATATATAGTATTATATATATGGTTATGGTTCAATAATAGATGTAAAAAACAAATTTATTTACTATACATGAGGATTTAATGTGTGTGATGAATGTTAAGACTTAATATAACGGATTCTGAGTATCACTTTTATTACTTGGAGACATATACTAAAATCGCCACTTGTTTATTTCATGTTGGGTATATACTAGATCATTGAAATGATATTTAATAAATCTAATTATTTTCATTATATGTAAATTTTCATTTGATTTTATTATTAAATGAGGATTAATATTATAAATTTCCAATGTTGTAAGTAGATTTCCATCTCTCTTCTATTTCTGTGGGACAAGTGCCATATTCAATACCTATTTCTTTTTTGTTTTGTATTTTCATCCATTGAGGATTTTTATGATGATTATTATGAAAATTATTTTGATTGAAATATCAGTATAATGTTCATTATTTCAAAAGCCTTATAATTCACACATTACCAAATTGGTAATTGTTTTATTATATAATCTCATCGTTTATTGGGATTATAATGACCCATACTTTACATAAATTGTTATTAATTCAGAATTGAAGCATACTTATTACAACATACAACAAAACCATGAAAGGACTGTATAGGTATAGTGTCTTTAGAAACTGGGAAACATATACAACTAGTTCATAAAGCAGCAACATTGTCTCCAATCTATTTCATCATATTTAGAGTCCCTTTTAGCATATCTTACTTAATATCCTTCTTTTTGACTTGGGAAAAACATAAAAAAGGGTGAGGTCAAATGGTCAGTAAGGGTAAACAAAGGAAATATCAATCATATCATATTCATAAGATCATAACATTTTGAAAATCTTATCCAACAAAAGAGATCATAATATCATGACATGGGATCAATCATAATAGTGAAATGTAATACCAATAATCATAACTAAAAACATTAAACTTTGTGGAATACACACATAATCACAGAGAATCATTTCTTATTAGTCATGACTCATTCCCAAGACTATCCTAGCGGATAAAGTACATTTCTGAACCGAGTTCACTCCTCGTTTCAGTCCTATATCACTAAACCGGATTAACCTGTCGTTCCAGGCATGTCTATCTAATGATATATAAATCTTTACCTAATGCATTGGAGGGAGATATAGGTCCCACCCTTCTCATAATGAAACTATTCTTATGTGTTCCACAAAATCATAAATCATATATCATAGCATAACCCATGTAATAAAAATGGGATTCTTAAACATCATGACTTCACAATATAATCCCTATTAGATAAAAGGACTTCATAAAAATAATTCCATCATAACATAATCAAATCAATGTAATAATTGGGATAGAAATAGAACCCTATATTATCTTAAATGTAAAATAATCTTGATAAAACATTTGAACTCCATTCTTGAGGAAAATATCATTTCTACTTCAAAAACATTTTTCCTTTATTAACATGTCATACAATTTTAAACTAAAAGAAGTTAATTAAAAATAAAAAAGAAAACTTGTAATGGAATATTCATTAAAATATTGTTTTATGAAATCAAAAAAATCCATTCATGTCATATAAGTTAAAAAAATCATTCTTCTCTTACTTTGGCCAGAAAAGTCAAAAACTACCTCGTACTAAAAACGACAAAACATTCCTTTCATATCTTTTACAAAAAACACACAAATGTGTAAAATTTGATTTAAAAAATTTTATGAGGATAGAAATAATATTTCATATTGAGGAAACCTGGATGTGGATGATAAATATTCCCCAGTAAATTCTGAAGTATAAACAATCTCGGATAAAAATGAGATTGCGATATTTTCGCTTACCTTTGGTCTGATATGATTCGTATGTATCCGAACCTCCTGTATAATGATTTAAATTATGTCATTGACTTATTATAGAATCATATTCATTTTTATGATATCATATATGGTCATATTCTTATCTTATTATCAGTAATATTCCTTTGTTACTTATTATTTGGGTATTCATTGCTTTATGTTCTTATGCATGTTTTGTCGAATACATTCTTATTATTCTTTTTAGGTTATAGATAAATAATTTACAGAATGGTATTAGTATAATATATATCATATTTATTCATTCAATTCATTTATATTTTCATTATTAAATAAAGATCATGTAGAACGAGTCAAATCACATCGTGGAGACGGTTGGTCGTACATACGCACGAGCGATGATATCGTTACCATAATTATTGAATGGTATTGGAGTGGATGATGGAATTTATCAGAATTAGTATAATTTTATAATAACCATATATATTTATTCTTTACACCATTATACCCATCCATGTAAGGTAGTGTTGGAAAAATATATTACACTACAGCGTGGAGACAATATTCTGTACGTACGCACGCGCGGTGATTTTGCTTTTTGTAGGATGGATCGAAGGTGAAATAGGGTTGTTTCATATTTAAAATAACATATCAGTATATGAGTGATACGGATGTTACTATTTTATAATGAAACATATAAATAAGAATAAGTAGAAGAATAAATAAATTGGAAAGGATCGGTAAAGGATATTACCTCTTCTTTGACGCACCTCTTCTTAACCTCCTCTTAGGGCACTAAAGTTGGTCTTCGAAGAAGACCAGAACCTCTACTATGTATATAGGGATGTTGAGAAGGAAAATGGTTAGGGTTTGGCCGAGATTTAAGGCTCAAAATTGTGTGAGGAGGAGAGGGAGGAGGTTCCCTTTTATAAGGGAGGAGAGGGTCACCTTAGGAAAAACTTAAAAATTTATTTTATAATAAAGTCATATTCAGTATATAATTTCTCTAAATTTATTTATTTAGAAACTAAAGTGGGTATGGGTCTAAAGTCTTTTAACCAATAGTTTTTAGATAAGTTTAGGCTACTATTTTAACCTTATCATTTTGATTTAACTCTAATTTAAATAATTTAACTTTTACCTTGTCTTCTTGTTTTCTTACACTATATGGCTAATAAACATACTATAACAAGACAAAAAAACCCCAAGTGGTTCAGTATTAATATATATAACATTATCTAAGTCATTTATCTGAACTTTATATTTTTAGGAATATAATAACAATTAATAATATAATATTTTTTTAAAAAATTATTTTATGTCAATTTTTATACTATTTGGTAATTGATTTTTGTGAAAATTATAACAGCATGATTAGTTCTAACAAAGTTAATTAGATCAATACTAACATGTCATATTAACCTATAAAATTATTTTAATTCATAAAAAGTATCAAATTACATTTATTTGGGTATTTATAATATCAGTTATGTTAATATTTCATTAAATAGGTAATTACTGCATCATCATTGTGTTATAAATAAATTAACTTATTCAATGTATAAAAATTATAAATAAAATACCATTATGTAGTATATATTTTTATTTTTCTAATTAATATTTATAGTCAAATTTATCTTATGAATAACCCCATATTAAAAAAAATTTAGTTATTAAACTTTGATTTTAACTCTTTTAACTCTTCTTTAAATAAAATAATAATAAATGTCCTAATCTAATCCAAGTGGAAATAATGGGTAATATTTTATCCCAAAGGTTTATTCGGTCGAATTACACTTATCCCATAGTATTAGGACATGTTTTATGGTAATAATAATAACATTTTTACCCTTAATTTTCCTATTTACTTTTAATCGTGGTAAATAAAAGTAAAAAGTTACTATTCACCAAAAATTATTTTTATCTTATTGAACCACATTTTACTCCTTGATATTAACCGTGTCTCTCGGATTTTTGAAATTCAACTCATAGAAGCAGTAAAATTATGTTTTATGTACAATTACAAATGCTCCTAGGAGATGGGTAAAAGACGGTCAAAAAGTTAAATAAAATTTTTATATATCAATATTATTATAATATGAATCCAATGAATTACATTGAACTTATATAGGTATTATGTGTCTATTTTGACCTAAAATAAATTTAAATAAAATAAATAATTATTTAAAAAAAATTCGGTTTTTAAACTACAACTCAGTGTTTTTCACTATTCATTAAAAATTGAAAGTTTTCAGGAAAATACCAAAAATTCACCCTAGGATAATTTCGATATTCTAAATCCAAAAATGAAGTCTATTTTGAAAGATAAAATTTATAAAATTTCAAAAATTTGGTATTACTATTCATAATGGCTATTTTCAATAATATTTTAATAACATGTCATTGTTTAGTGAAACTCGGTATTGCGTACAACACAAGCTATCGAGGAAGGTTGCTCTTGCGTGAAATGTAAGCCAATATAGTGTTGTGTGTAGTGAAATATTCATTTGGTGTTGCATATAACATAATACATAAAAATAAACTATTTCTCATAAAATTCCCTGTGTTACATTCTACCCCCCTTAAAATGTATTTCTCCCTCGAAATTCGTCACTTTGTAACAAACAGATGAGGATACCTCTCCCTCATCATATCCTAAAGTTCCCATGTAGATTCTTCTAATTGGTGGTTCCTCCATAAAACTTTCACCAAGTGAGTAGTCCTGTTCCGTATGACTTTTTCGCTACAATCCAGAATCTCTATCGTCTGTTCTTCAAAAGAAAGATCTTGCTCCAGCGGTACATCTTCTGAGCTAAGTACATGTGAAGGATTGGGTATGTAATTTCTCAGGAGAGATACATGGAACACATAATGAACTTGAGAGAGATTCGGTGGAAGTTCCAATTGGTAAGCTACCTTGCCAACATGATCTAGTATTTCAAAAGGACCAATATACATGGGGCTCATCTTGCCCTTCTTTCCAAATCTCATTACTCTATTCCAAGGAGATATTCATAAGAACACTTTATCACCCACTTCAAACTCTAGGTATTTTCTTCGGTTATCAGCATAACTTTTTTGTTGACTCTGATCTGATCTTATCTATTTTTGAATAGATTGGACCTTTTCTGCCATCTCATCAATGAGATCAGGTCCTAATAGATTTCATTCCCCAACTTCATCCCAGTAAGTTGGAGTTTGGAATTTCTTTCCATAGAGATCTTCATAAGAAGCCATATGAATTCTGGAGTGAAAGCTATTATTATAAGAAAATTCCACCAAAGTTATTTGTTGATCCCAACCACCTTTGAAGTCCATAGAGCATGCTCTCAACATGTCTTCTAGTGGTTGAATTGTCCTCTCAGAATGGCCATCTGTCTGAGGATGATAAACAATACTGAAACACAACTCTGTATCCAAAGTATGCTGAATACTTTGCCAAAACATTGAGGTAAACCTCAGATCCCAATCAGATATAATGGAAAGTGGAACTCCATGAAATCTTACCACTTTCTTTACATATATCCTGGCTAGCTGATCAAGAGAAAAATCTTCTCAAATAGAAATGAAGTGTGCTGACTTTGTAAGAAGATCAACTATAACCCAGTTATCATTATTTCCTTTGGATTTTTTAGGAAGTCCAGTGACAAAGTCCATAGTGATATTTTTCACATTTCCATTCTAGTATGGGTAATGGTTGTAACATCTCCTTATACTTTTGTCCCTCAGCTTTAACTTGTTGAAAAACCAAGCATCGAGAGTCATATGCAGCAACATCTCTTTTCATGCCATCACACCATAATTACACTTTTAGGTCCCTATACATCTTCGTGCTTCCAGGGTGAACAGAGAATGAAGAACTATGAGCTTCATCCAATATTTCCTTCTTTAATTCTAAGTTGGGAGGAACACAAACCCGATTCCTAAACCTTATTATTTCATCACAAACAATGTGGAATTCATTAACATTTCTCACCTTCTTTTTTAACTCTACATATTATTTCTGTAACTCTTTAATCTTCACCTATATATATGGTTGAACATTCATTTGAGAAAGATAAGATTTTCCCCTTCCATTATAATTCCAATATCCATCCTTTGTAAAACCATAAATATTGGATCTTTTGTTATCCTCATCATGGATAAGCTAGCATGGTCTTGTAAACTTAATGCGTCTTCCACCTTGTTTCTTTCCCTAGGTGATAATGAATTGAGCATTCATAATCATTAATTAGCTCCAACCATCTTCTTTGGTGCATATTCAGCTCTTTTTGTGTGAAAATATACATTAAACTTTTATGATCAGTATAAATATCACACCTTTCACCATAAAGATAATTCCTCCAAATATTTAATGCAAAGATTACCGCAGCTAATTCCAAATCATGAGTTGGGTAATTTTTCCCATGGATTTTCAACTGTTGTGAGGCATAAGCTGTCACTACATAATTTTTCCTGAGAACACACCCCAATCCCTTCTTGGATGCATCACTGTATATCACAAACCTTTCTCGACTATAAGGCAGTGTGGGAACAGGTGCACTAGATAACCTTCTTTTTAACTCCTTGAAATTCTCTTTACACTCCTCCGTACAAACGAACTTAACTCCTTTTCAAGTCAACCCAGTGAGTGGATTAGATAATCGTGAAAAAATATTTCACAAAACATCGATAATATGTAGCCAAACCAAGAAAACTTCGGATCTTAGTTACTTTTGTTGGTCTTGATCATCTTTCGATAACCTCTGTTTTTGATGGATCCATAGATATCCCATCTTTTGAGATTATGTGACCCAAAAATGCAACTTTTTTGAAGCCAAAATTCACACTTGGTGAATTTGGCATAAAGATTTTCCTTTCTCAGGGTCTTCAATACAATTCTCAAGTGATCTTCATGTTCTTCATTGATCTTTGAATAGACAAGAATATCGTCTATAAAGACTACCACAAACTGATCAAGAGAGTCTCTAAAGACTCTATTCATTAGATCCATGAAGATAGCAGGGGCATTAGTAAGACCAAATGGCATCACTATAAATTCATAGTTTCCATACCTTGTACGGAAATCCATATTTTGTATATCCTCCCTTTTGACCCTTAATTGATGATACCCTGAATGAATATCAATCTTGGAAAAGTATTGATCTCTGTGTAGTTGGTCAAATAAGTCATCAATGTGTGGTAGAGGATATTTGTTCTTGATAGTGATCTTGTTAAGTTCTCGATAATCAATGTAGAGTATCATTGATCCATCTTTCTTCTTAACAAACAGAACAGGTTCTCCCCAAGGTGAAGCACTAGGGAGTATGAATCCCTTATAAAGATTCTCTTGGAGTTTCTTGTTCAATTCCAGCATCTCAATTGGGGACATTCTATAATGTGTCTTTGAAATGGGCATAACACCCGGTATGAGTTCTATTGAAAACTCAACTTCACGATTTGGTGGAAGACCTGGAAATTCCTTAGGAAAGACATCATCAAACTCTCGTACAATGGGTGTATTCTTAATCGTGAGTTTCTCTCCAACCATTTGAGATGAATAACCTTCATTTATTGGAATCAAGACCCATAAGATAGAAGAAATTTCCACTGGAAGTTTATATTCATCCTTGCATTGATAGATGATCATAGATTGATCAGGAATATGAAATGTGACTTCCCTTATTTGGAAATAGATATGAGCTCCATATAATGAAATCCAATCCATGCCAATAATCACATCAAACTCCACTATTGGAAGGATCATAAGATTTTCAGGAAGCACTTTCCCATAAACATCAATCGGAGAAGAATTGTAAACTTTTGATGTGACTGTTGTTCCATTAGGGGTTGTCAAAGCTAACTCAACATCTAATTGTTGAGGTAATATGGCGATACCCTTAGAAAATTCTTTAGAAATAAAAGAGTGGGTGGATCCAGAATAAAATAAAATATTTACTACTTTAGAGTGGATGGTAAGTGTACCTTTCACCACTTCGTTATCGTACTCCACATCACTGATAGAAATTGCATGTGACTTTCCTTTTTCTTTAGCCTTAAGAGTTTGTTGACGTCGATCGTCATCAACAACCCTTGTATTAGGGCATTGATTAGCATAATTCCCCATTTCCTTACACTTGTAACATTGAAGTGTAGGAGGTGCATTCTGTGTAGCCTTTTCTTTATTTGCATCACAAAACATATTCTTCCAATCATTTCGGCATTCAAATGCTCGATAACCTTCTTTTCCACATTTGAAACACTTACTTGTCCCTTTAAGAAAACTCCCTCCATGTTTCTTTCCACACATTGAGCATAAGGGAAAACTCATCTTCTTTTCAGTGTTCTATTTAGATTTCCCTTTAAATTCCATTTTCCTCTTCTTATCAAACCCATATGACTGATGGGTTACTCCAATCTCCATCTCAACCTTGAGAGCACATCGAACAATTTCTTCGTAGCTATTGAGGTCCCTTATGGCTAACGCCCTTCGAAGACTTGGTTTTAAGCCACTAAATAATTGATCTATCTTACTCTCAGGTTGGATAATAATCCCAAAAGTGTACCTTGCAAGTCTTGTAAAATTTGCTTCGTAGGTACCAACAGATCCATCATCCTTTTGCTTTAGTTCATGAAACTCATTCTCCATCTTTGTTCGAAGAATATGAGGGAAGTACTTATTAAAAAATAAGTTCTTGAACTCATCCTATTCCATGGACTCAATTTTGTCTCTTTGCCTCGTATTCTTGATAAGATTCCACCATTGATCAGCTTCACCTTCCAAACAATATACTGCTAAGATGACATTATCATGTTCAGAACATTGTAGAACTAAAAATATCATTTCAGTGGTACTGATCCATTATTTAACCACTAATGTATCAATAGACCCACTGAATGAGGGTGGATGCTACCTCATGAAGAATTCAATAGAATTTTTCTCCTTCCTTTGCTCGTTTGGAAGTCCTGTATGATTTATAACTTGAGAAAGTTGTGTGAGCATGGCTACAAGATTTTTCATTTCAGCTCCCATAACATTTGGTTGCTCGGGGGGACCATCATTGCATTACCCATCACATTCCACATTAACATGGTTCCTTCAGGTTCCAGCCATTGACTAAAACCAAGAAGAATAGTGTGAGAAACAATAATTATAATAGGAAAACAATATAATCTGTAATAAAATATCACACTTTAGGTATTATAATAGGTTACTCATGGACATTTCTAAAACACTAAGATTTTTTTCTATGCTTAGGCATATCCTTAGGGTTCTTACTAAGTCTTTCACATCCTAGTTTTCAAATGTTGACTACGCCTTTCTTCTGATACCAACTATAACGACCCATACTTCACATACATTATTATTACTTCAGAGTTAAAGCATAATTTTTACAAAATATAACAAAACCATGAAAGGACCATATAGGTATAGTGTCTTTAGAAACTGGGAAACATAAACCACTGGTTCATAAAGCAGCTACATTGTCTCCCATTTATTTCATCATATTTAGAGTCCCTTTTACCATATCTTACTTAGTACCCTTCTTCCAAACCTGGGGAAAATAAAACATACAAAAGGGTGAGCTCAAATGCTCATTAATGGTAAACAATGTAAATATCAATCATATCATATTCATAAGAACATAACATTTTGAAAATCTTATCATGCAAAAGAGATCATAATATCATCACATGGGATCAATCATAATAGTGGAATGTAGTCCCAATAATCATAACTTAAAACATGAAACTTTGTTTCATACACACATAATCATAGAGAATCATTTCTTATTAGTCATGACTCGTTTCCAAGACTATCCTAGCAGACAAAGTCCATTTCCGAACCGAGTTCACTCCTTATTTCCGTCCTGTATCCCTGAACCAAATTAACCCGCCGTTCCAGCCATGTCTATCTCATGAGATATAAATCCTTACCCAATTTATTGGAGGGAGATATAGGTCCCACCCATCTCATAAATAAACTATTATTATTTGTGCCAGAAAATCATAAATCATATTTCATAGCATAACCCATGTAATAAAAATGGGATTCTTAAACATCATGTCATCACAACATAATCCATATAAGATAACAGGACTTCATAAAAATAATTCCATCATATCATAATCAAATAAATGTAAAAATAGTAATATAAATAGAACCCTATATTATCATATATGGAAAATAATTTTGATAAAACATTTTAACTCCATTCTTGAGGAAAATATCTTTTCTACTTCAAAAACATTTTTCCTTTATTAACATGTCATACAATTTTAAACTAAAAGAAGTTAATTTAAAATAAAATTGAAAACTCGTAAAGGAATATTCATTGAAATACTCTTCTATAAAATCATAAAAATCCATTCATTCTATATAAATTAATAAAACATTCTTCTCGTACATTGGCATGAAAAGTCAAAAAGTACCTCGTACTAAATACGACAAAAGATTTCTTTCATATCTTTTACAAAAACACACACCAATGGGTAAAATTGGATTTAAACAATTGTAGAAGGATAGAAATAATATTACATATTTAGGAAACATGGACATGGATGATAAATATTCCCAACAATCTCAAATAAAAATGAGATTGCGAGATTTTTACTTACCTTAGGTCTGATATGATTCGTACGTATCTAAACCACCTTTATAATGATTTAAATAATATATTTGACTTATTAAAGAATCACATTCATTTTTATGATATCATATATGGTATTATACTTATCTTATTGTTCGTAATATTTCATTTCTACTTGTTATTCGGGTGTTCAGTGCTTTATGTTCTTATGCGTGTTTTGTCCAATAAATTCTTATTATTATTTTTAGGTTATAGATACATCATTTACAGAATTATATTAGTATAATATATAACATATTTATTCATTCAATTCATTTATATAATCATTATTCAATTAAGATCATGTAGAACAAGTCGCATCACATCGTGGAGACGGTAGGTCGTACGTTTGCATGAGCGATAATATTGTTCCCATAATTATTGAATGGTATTGGAGTGGATGATGGAATGTCTCAAAATTAGTATCATTTTATAAAAACCTTATATTTTTATTCTTTACACCATTATACCCATCCATGTAAGGTGGTGTGGGAAAAACAGATTACACCACAGTGTGGAGATGGTATTCCGTACTTACGCACGCACGGTGATTTTGTTTTTCGTAGGATGGATAGAAGGTGAAATAGGGTTGTTTCATATTTATAACAATATATCCGTATAAGATTGATACTAATGTTATTACTTTATAATGAAACATATAAATAAGAATAAGTGGAAGAAGAAAATAATTGGAAAGGATCGGTAATGGATATTACATCTTTTTTGATGTACCTCTTCTTAACCTCCTCTTAGGGCACTAAAGTTGGTCTTATAAGAATAAAAAAACCTCTAATATGTTTATAGGGATGTTGATAAGGGAAATGGAAAGGGTTTGGCCGATCTTGAAGGCTCAAAATGTTGTGAGGTAGAGAGGGAGGAGGTTCCCTTTTATAAGGGAGGAGAGGGGCACCTTAGGAAAAACATAAAATATTATTTTATAATAAAGTTATATTCGGTTTATAATAGCTAAAATTGATTTATTTAGATGCTAAAGTTGGGATGGGTATAAATACTCTAAACCAATATTTTTTAGACAAGTTTAGGTTACAATTTTAACCTTATCATTTAGATTTAACTCTAAGTTAAATAATTTAACTTTTACCGTGTCTTCTTGTTTTCTTACACTATATGGTTAATAAACTTACTATAACAAGAAACAAGAACCCCACGTGGTTCATTATTAATATATATAACCTTATATAAGTCATTTGGGCGAACCATAGGTTTTTAGAAATAGAATAACAATTAATAATATAATATTTGTTTTAAAAACTATTTTATGTCAATTTTGTCAATATTTGGTAATTGATTTTTTTGAAAACTATAACAGCATGATTAGTTATAAAACAGTTAATTAATTTGATACTAACATGTCATATTAACCTATAAAATTAGTTTAATTCATAAAAAGTTTCAAATTACATTTATTTGGGTATTTATAATATCAATTATGTTAATATTTCATTAATAAGGAAATTACTACATCATCATTGGGTCATATATAAATTAAATTATTTAATGTATAAAAATGATAAATAAAATACTATTATGTAGGAAATATTTTTATATTTATAAGGAACATTTATAGTTGAATTTTTCTTATGTATTTCCCTATATTTAAAATGTTTTAGTTATAAAAATTTTATTTTAACTCTTTTAACTATTCTTTAAATAAAATAATAATAAATGTCCTAATCTAATCAAAGTGGACCTAAAGTGTAAACGTTTATCCCTAAGGTTTTTTTTTTTGAATTACACTTATCAAATAGAATTAGGACGTGTGTTAGGGTAATAATAATATCATTTTTACCCGTAATTGCCCTATTTACTTTTAACCATGGTAAATAAAAGTAAAAAGTTACTACACACCAAAAATTATTTTTATCATATTGAACCAAATTTTAATCCTTTATATTAACTGTGTCTCTCAAATTTTCGAAATTCAACTCAAATAAGTGATAAAATTCAGTTTTATGTACAATTACAAATGCTCCTAAAAGGTGGGTAAAAGACAGTCAAAAAGATCAATAAAATGTTTATATATCTATTTTATTATAAAATGGATCTAATGAATTACATTGAACTTATATAAGTATTATGTATATATTTGGACCTAAAATATATTTAAATAAAATAAATAATTACTTAAATAAAAATTCGATTTTTAAACTTTAGCTCAGTGTTTTTCATTATTCATCAAAAAATGAAAGTTTTCAGAAAAATACCAAAAATTCACCCTAGGATAATTTCAATATTTCAAATATAAAAATGAAGTCCATTTTGAAAGATAAAATTTATAAAATTTCCAAAATTGGTTATTACTATTCATAATGGCTAATTTTAATAATATTTTAATAACATATCATTGTTTAGTGAAACTCGGTATTGTGTACAATGAAAGCTATCGAGGAAGGATGCTCTTGTGTGAAATGCAAGACAAGACAGTGTTGTGTGTAGTGAAAGATTCATTTGGTGTTGCATATAACATAATACATAAAAATAAAATATTTCTCGTAAAATCTCAGGTGTTACAGGGATTATTTATAATAATGATTTGGATGATCAAATATTATGAAATATCTACCAAGAAAAAGTTTAATTTCATTATTCTCGTGTTATTTCAATAAACTAAAATTTTCATTTAATTTTTAACCGTTTATATACTCATGATTCCAAAAGATTTTTTTTAGGAAAACTGATTTTATTTATCCCCTAAAACAAAATATTTTTTCTTGCATATTGATGTTTTCTAAAAATGTTTTTTATATTTTTTGTAAAATTTTAAAAAAGTTTGTTAATGTCATTTTTACCCATGTTTTAATTTTCAATAATTTTTTTAATGTAATCTTCTTTTCAATTTAATAATGTGGTAATTTTGAATTTTAATGAAAATTTTAAATGAATCTTTATTTTAACGTGTATGGAATGGAAGGTATTTTACACCATCATTAACAATAAATTTTTTAAGGATTACTGTATATATTCAAGTATATTTTCAATGAAAATGAATTACATAATTTTATATGAAATTTTAGTTTTAAATGGTTATTTACAAATTGGAATGGTTATTTTCCTCCTGAAATTATCTAAGTTATCATTTAAAATAATTTTCTATCTACAATGACATCCTTCTATGTTACTTAAGATTTAATTAGGAGATAATCCAATTACACAATCATCATTATTTATTTGGATGTTTTTTCTATTATGATAAAAATTTGATTATGAAACATGTTAATTTTTTCATGGTTTATTCTATTATGAAATGGTAAAATTTTTATGAAACATATATCTTTTCCATAAGTAATGAT
This sequence comes from Viscum album, assembly GCA_963277665.1. NCBI lineage: Eukaryota > Viridiplantae > Streptophyta > Magnoliopsida > Santalales > Viscaceae > Viscum > Viscum album. The sequence continues at coordinate 33,265,840 of OY728119.1, read as the reverse complement.
ATTATCAAATTTTTATGAAACCCTTTTATATCCGTAGGTTCTGATATAATTAATTTTGTAATACGTTATGGAACATATATGTATGGTTTCAATTATTTGATGAAGGTTGAATTATAACCTGGGATGGTCGTAATGTTATAACTAGGGATGGTGGTTACTTTATAACCAAGGGTGGTGGTCCTATTGCATCCAGTGATAGGTGATACCTATATCTACCTCCAATGCATTGGGTAATTATTATGAACTCATGAGATAAATATATTATTCATCAACACGATTTATTGTTCACATGTTTATATGTGTACCTAGATTCCTTATCTATAATGTTTTGCGAGGACCTGATTTTATGTTCTTAAATTAAAGAGTGAAATTTCATCGATTTATAAATTTTGATCCTGATATAATCTTATGTGTATGCCAAAAATTTATGTCTTATGAAAATTTTATGTTCTCATGGGTCATCCTCATCAATTACTTTAATATTCATCTCATATGGATTTTCCATGATTTATTCCATGAATCATGTTTTTTATATATGATATGAAGGGTATGGTCTTAAAATGTTATTATCATGTTCTAAAGCCCTTATGGACATGTTTTGTTGATATCTCCCATGTTTACTCTTATAAGTTAACTAATTTTACCCTTTCATATGTTTCTTTTCTCTAGTTTTGAAGAAATGTCTTATGTAGGGTATGTATATGAAGTGTACTATGTGGGATGATCTTTATGGGAGATGTTGAAGATAATTCTTGTAATAAGAATATTTTGATGCTTGTCACCAATCAAACTAAAACTTTATAGATCTAATAAATATATGTGTGAGATGTATTGAATATTATTCTAAAAAGATGTAATATTTACATATGAAAAATCAGGGTCCATCCAGTTGATATCATAGGAATGTTTTTATCGACCATTTGAAACTAGGATGTAGAAACATTAGTTGGATCCCTAGGGATGTGACTAAGGAAAAGTCTAATGATTAGTCCAAGTGTTGGAAAATGTCTTGGAATTTTGTTGAAAGATAGAGTGAGTGGTTTCCAATAAATTTCATCCCTTTATTAATATTACAAGTGGATGTGTCTCATGACTAATTTTACATAGGGATAATAACTCCAAAAGGGTGTATTTATCTTGACTTAATCGTCACCTAGTGAATTAAAATTGGCCTTCCTACAAACCTAGTTTTAACTCCCCAGGGATATACTTTGGAAATTCATGAACATTTTATGATAAATCATATTGTATTTGAATAGATTATGACCCTGAATGTCCTAGGTCAAACATTATGTTTCAAATATTGAAAAAAGGTTTCTTGATTTATCCATCCCTATAATGATCGATCACACTAATTAATGATGTCTGATGGTCATGCTGAACATTTTTGTTTTAGTAATGGATTTAAGATAGATCAATGATATTTGGATTCTGATAAGTTATACAACATATTTTTGTATCTTGTTTCATTTTAGTTATATAAATTTCATTATATCATGAAACGTAATTAGGAAGGTCAATTCCTATTCCAGAATATTAGATTTTGAATTAGAAACTAAATCCACTAATGGTATGATAACCACATCATATGTCTATTATTGTTCTTCAGTTTAAGTGTGTGGGAATGTGTTTTCTAAAAATATTATTATTCCCCCACTAATCTAATTTTATGTTATAGTAGGACTGAATTTCATTTCTTTATATAAATCCCATATTAATTTCTAAGGAAGGTAATTCATATTTGATATTCTAAACTAACCCATGATCAGTTATCAATTTGAAGATAAATATGAACTTTTTTTAGAATCCACAACCACTATATGGGTATTTATTCTTATTAAAAATTGGATTTAATCTTCTATTATTTTTTAGAAACTCAACATGGATGATATTCTTATTGTATGAATGTTTGTTGATGTCTTTCTGTAAGAGTTTCTTAGTCTTCCACCAAATTTGGAATTTTATTTTTCAATAGAGTTTGTACATAGTGTCAAATCTATTTCAAAGAATCCCTATAAAATGGACGTAATTTATTTTCTCAAATTAACAAAACAACCTTAAGAGAACCTCAATAAATGATTAATTTGGACAAGGGAATCACCTTGGGGTACACATATTCTATTTATTAATAAGAAATAGGGATTAATGTGACTCTCCATTTTTTACTGTCTACAGAAAAAGATCACAATCAAGAAAAAGTATTTTCTACCTCGTATTGATAGGTTATTCGATAAACTATGTAGCACTCCATAATTTTTCAAGATTGGCCTTCATTTTGGATAACATCAATTCACGGTCAAGATAGATGAAATACCTAAGAATACATTTCGTACAAGGTATGGATAGGATGAGTATATAGTGACTCCATTCATCCTTACTAATTCCCCCTATATCTTTATGGATTTAATGTATAAAGTCTTTAGATATTACCTTGATTATATTTTGGTAGTCATTTATAAGATATTATTATATATTCAAACATCATGGAAGTTCATCATGATCACATGATAATTGTACTGAATACCCTATGAAATGATAAATAGTATGAAAAATTTAAGACATGCGAATTTAATCTACATAAGGTATCATTTTTGGGTCGTATAATCTCTTGAATGAGTATATCGGTAGATCCATCAAATAGAAATGATATTTATCATTGGCCTAATATAACCATAAAAACTAAGATCATTAGTATTTTAATTCAAGTTTGATATTATACATATTTCTTAGAGAATTTATAATGCATATCTAATCCATTTAAGAATTTATCTCAAAAGGGATCCAAGTTCCTCTAGATTGATGGATGTGAGTGAAATTTCAATGAACTGAAGAGACAATTAGTCAACATACATGTTGTTAAATTAACCCAAAGTAGATAAGGGATTGAGATAGTGATGAATCAAAAAAGGTATTGGTATGAGAACTCATGTAGAATAAAATGGTGATAAATTACGTCTCATGAAAATTTGAAGGTTCATGAGAAAAAATTCATGACTCATTGGAGTTTGATGTTGTAATATTTTCAATAAGGATATGGTGGAATTTTTAGTATAGAGAAAAGTGTGATATATATTTATATAATAATCACAATCTATTAATGAATATATTAAAACAAAAGGAGTGGAATATATGAAAGATAAGATGGTTATAGATGATTAATGATTATGAATCCTCGATACATTAAAACACTAAGAAAGCAAAAAAGGTGTTCATTGAATTAATACGCAGTGATCATGCTAGCTTATCCATGATGAGGATCACAAAAGATCCAACATCATTGGATTGAAAATTATGGATCCATAAATATTGAAGGACTGGGAGAAATATTATCTACTCAAATTTTTGGTCAACCATCTATACAAGTGAAGATTAAATAGGCTGATAAGGATAATGTATATATGAAAACAATGGCTAGAAATGTTACCATGTTTTACCCTGATTGAGATGGAATGATAAGGTTTTGAAAACCTATCGGTGACATTTCTATACCAAATTTAAAAAATAAACATATTATAGAGGATGATCATATATTTTCATTATCTATAAATCCAATAAATATGTATATGTATAGATATTTGAAGATGTATTTTATGGTTGGATTTAATATAGGGAGATATTGTGGACTTTGTATCTTGGTTCTTAGTATGTCAAGAATTAAAGTCCCAGAGACAAAATTATATGTGTATGTTACACCCATTACCCATAACATAATTGAAATGGTAAAACATCACCATGTCTTTTGTCATCAGACACCCAAAAATTTCTAAAGAAAATAATTATATACGGGTTGTAATCGATCAACATCCAAATTTAGCACACTTCATCGCTATCATAGAAAATTATTCTTTGGATCATCATTACAGGATATACATTAATGATGTGGTAAGATTTTATAGAGTACTGTATTCCATTTTATCTATTCGATATTTTATATTTAATTCGATTTTATAGTGAATTATTCAATAATCTCTTCATTCAGTGTTTAATTTTCACACTACATATCATCCATAGATATATGGTCATTCTGATAGAATAATTTAAATCCTACAGGATAGGGTATAATATAGTTCTTTTTTGGGTTTTTACTCCTAGGGAAAAATGTTTATACATTGATTATGTTTATATTAAATGTATTGAATATTAATAAAACATCTTATTACATATTTTTTGTTTTTTTAAATAACTCTAATGTAATAATTCCCTAGAGTATATGTCATATTGATAAGGTTATAACATTTTCTTATTATGATGAGAACCTTGATTTTATATGACCTTATTATAAAATAATATTATGTTCTTAGATAACATAATATGTTAGGAAACATAGTAAAGAGACTTTCGGGTGTGAGTACTCTTAAGTTGATGAGGCTTCATCTCATGAAGTCGTCACTTGGTAATCTCTATGATAAGAGATTATGAGAACATACCCTTCTATAGTAACTCCAAATGTTTTGGTGTCATATGATATTCTGAACTGTGATCATTCGTGATAGATCTCAAAAATTAAGATTATTATTTATGCATGTTGCAACTCATGTACATTGATGTATTTTGTAACCCATTATGATAATAGTTAATGGAGAAGATTGATATGTTTGGAGAATCATGAGATACAAGTCATTAATGGATATGTGGAGGAAGGATTTCCCCTTATATCCTTATAGAAGTTGGTATCTGAACACTATTATTGGAATAGAACTATCTCCCTAAATTCCATGGACATAGTATAAGGATATGTTTATTTCAGATAGTCAGGGAATGATTTATTGGCCATGTACTTTGGAGACATGAATGTGTACCCTAATTGATGATATATTGGTAAAAAGGGATTATATTACACAGTGAGTGTTCTTATGTGGTTTTCATCGTTGAGAAATTATGTTATTTTTATTGAGTACCTGGAACCATTGATTGATGGTTATCTTGAACTTTAGGTAAGCCCAAATAATGCCAATAGTAAATAATTATATATGGTCACACACTAAGTTTTTTCATTTATCTAGATTAAATTATTTTTGAAATTAGTCAATAGAATTAATATTATTCTCAACACTAAGAAATAATTTTATTCTTGTCATGTTGATATCCTAAATTAAATAAATTTTTATTCACCGGTATGTGAATACAAAAAATACTTCATAATTTTATTAAATAATTAATGAATATTTATTCACATATATTGGAATGAAAAAATTATTTATGATTAAAATATTTATTTAGTTATTCAATAAATATTGAAGATTTAGAAAGGGCTATGTTTGCTTCCGATGATTAATAACTATTTGGAAGGAAATAAATAGTATTTAACAATTAGCGCAAGTTCGAAAACACCAAAAAATAAAAATATTATTATTATTATTATATATAATGTGGTTTATTAAAGGCTTTCAATTTTATTTAATGGAAGGAAAGAAATTAAATAATATATTACCTTCACCCCTAACTACATAAATAGACAGTTATGTCTGTTGTGTATTTCATCCAAAATTTATAACAGCGAATTGTTGTTATAGTGAATTCTATATTGAATCCTCATTATCCTTCCCTCCCAAATTATGAAACAAATAGAAATGTATTCAATAATATGTAATGAAATATCATGAATGAACAACGTAAGATATTTGATTCACCATGCTTGCACTAGGAAATTGAGTGGTTCTACTCAGCTATCATTGGATATCATGTGGATCACCATTAGAGGGATTCTATCCCTAGATCCTAAAATCACAACGAAGTATATTGTAAATTGTTATTTTAGATGATCAACATTCATCAAAAAAAGAAAATACAATCCCATATATTTATTTCATCATATATTAAAAAATATAATTATAAATTTAACGTGAAAGATCATCAATCATGGTTTCTGGAAAATATTATTAAAATAAATTATAAAATATCACCCACCACCACATACATATACTATGCCTAGAATAAAAAAGTTGTATTAGATTAGACATGTTTAAAATTAAATTTGTTTATTAGATTGTTGAAATATGCCCAATTTTTGTTTGATTTTTATTTCATGTCATTGTTTCTTTAATCTGATTTTAATTAAAAAGTTTTCAATATATTAATCATATTAAATAAGTGTTTTATTTTCCAAAAATGTTTAAGAATATAAGAATAATGACCATAGATGACATTGGGAAGTTTCAAATCTTTGGCTAGTAAAACATGGTCACAATACATGTTGCCGGAGCACACGTTGTGCACCCTTGTGCATTGTACATGGATGCACCATGTAGGTAATGACATGTGGTGCATTTATTTCACACCATGTGTTGACCAAGAAAGCCTAACACACATTAGGGAAATAAAAATCTAGTAGTAGGCATGTACATGTCGTGTAGTCTGACTGAGTTAACACACTAAATCCCCATGTGTGTGACTCAAATACACTAAAACTAAGGTACGCAATCTATAGTAAGATTGTACACACAATCTAGTCTCCTAATTAATCGTATAATTACATTAAATTAAATTAAAATATTCATCATTAAAACCATAATTTATTTATTGAAACTTATTGTGTGTTCAATAATTTAATAATGGTTTTAATGATTTTTAAATGCTTAATTAATTTATCATAATAAGTATTTTATTATCCATTCATTAGTTTATTTTACATGAATTCCATTAATGACAGATACATAAAATTATCTTCGGATGATCATTAAGATAAAATGGAATTAATTAATTAATTAATCAAAATGCATTTATCTTAATAAAAAATAATCAATAAAGAAAGGAATAATAGTTGGTTACTCTTTTTATATCATTTCATATATGACCGATTATGAACATGACCAAGACTTGGGTATGTATTGGAATTAATTTAATTAAATTTACTACATGGGTTCTCAATTATTTAATATTAAATTAAATGATGGAATAAAATTCATACCTCCCTCCATTATTATATAGGACATGTTTTTCTAATAATATTTATTTAATACTCTTTAACTAATCTTTTTTCCCCTCACCATTGGGTGAGTAATAACTACTTGTAATTAATGGATCAATACAAGGCATGTAGAACTAGTTCAATATGTAACCATGATAATGCCAACTCAACGATACACATATATACAGGAGGAATAGTGTAACTCATTCCATGGATCACAAATGGAGTTATTTTCTAATGTTATAGTTTGATTTAATGTCCACTCCTTAATTCAACCATTATATAATCTCATGGTTAGTTCATTTACTTTATTTATCTCTTTATTTATATGCATTATTTATTTAATGAATGAAAAACCATATCAACATAAATGACTGAATTAATATAAAAATATTGAAATTTAATTAATTAATTATGTGGAAATGCTTTATCAAACTTGGTTATTTAATTATGCAATATCCACTTAATATTAACAAGACGTGTAAATGATAAAACATGATAATGGAAAAGAGGTGTCTTTTCAAACCCATCAGTGCTTTGGAAGATGGAACATACACTGATTATATAGAGGTTGTTGGAGGCATGTCATTGTTACATATTATGGATATTATTTCTCATTTGAATCCAAACATTCTAAATGGGTATCTAATGGGTATGCTGATTTATGGGAAGGGATCCAAAACATCATCTCTGCCCATGATAATGTCTCATTAGAAGGGCTTCCTGAGGAGGAGAAAAAACATGCGTCCATGATGAACTTAATTCTAGAGAGTGTGGTGGGCCCTGACAGTTTTTCTATCTCTTTATATAGGGGATCTAGGGAGGTGGTCAAGTGTGACATCATCTCATCCATTCAGGATTTCTTTCGCGGTGGAATCCTACCAAGGATTTAATGCACTACAACCCTTGTTATCTTACCTATGATCAAACATCCTTTCTCCCTACTACATTACCTACCTATAAATATGTGTAACATTCCTTACGAAATCCCAGATAGTGTCATTAACGTGTGGTTCTCCATGCATTTACTCTAGTGGATCTCCATCGAATTACATGGCTTCATGAAGAACTACAATATCTAGTGCTGATAGCCATGTCAAAGGAGATGCTGAGAGATATTGACACCAAGTCTTGTGGATCCAATATAGCCGTTAATCTGAACATGAATAAGCCATACGGTCTGATATATTTGGGTTTCATCAATATGGTGATCTCTAATATTGGTTTCTTTATCTTTTCTTGTGACCTCATCTTTAGGTGTATCATCTCTTTATGACTGGTTTTTTTGTTTATGGAAAAAATCATGGTTTCATCAAGGAAAATCATGGTGTTCGACATGGTGATCCCATTTCCCCAATCATTTTTATTCTTATTCAAGAAAATCATAGTTGTTTGATCCATATAGGTATGTCCAATGGATATATAATTTCATATCGTAGGATGTTGAGACTCTACTATATTTTCCATTTGATGTTTTTTGATGATACAATAATCTTCTCAAATGTGGAGAGGAGGTATGTGCATTGGATCAGCAAGATCCCCAGGGATTAGTACTATGGGAGCAGGAATCTTATCAATAAGGAGAGGAGTAATTTCAATCTACCCAATAAAATGCATTCACTAAAGGGAGGTAAATTTGGGAAATAGGATTCACATGCGGCCAGACTCGTGACCTAGAGAATATAGGGGAAATCCTATATCTTCTAGAAGTACCCACATCAATGACATTGACCATGCAGTGAGAAATATTTTGGGTTGTGTTTTCAATTGAAAAAACCACTTCTTATCCTTTGGGGATGCATCACTTTAGTGAATAGTGTGTTGTCTACCATTCTGGGGCATGCACATGCATATACCAACGTTATGAAGGGAATTATTAAAACCATTGATAAAATCCTAGCTTGGATCATATAGGATTCTTTTTCAGATGGAAAGAGACGCTGGGTTTCCTAGGGGAGGATGGAAAGACCTATCCTGGATGGAGGGATTAATGTTAAAAGCATACTGATACTATCCATTTGATAAATGTAGAGATTTCATGGGAAACCATAGTGAAACTCACATTGTGGGGGAAGATAATGTCATTCAATAATAGTACCAACGTGGACCCATCTCTATGGAATGGGTCTCCCTTATAGTCCTTGGTTCACATCCTTATACCAAATATAGTTCATAACTCACAATGGATCATAGGGGAGGGGAACATCCATTTCTACATCCCAACTGAGCTGGAAACATGCTCGGTTACCCAAGGAGCCCCACCACTACCATATCTTTCATGGAATCTATCCAATATCCAATGCTCATCAGTTCTATTCTAGATGTAAATTAGAAATTTGTGCTTGATTCTATTGGTACTAATTCAGAACCATACAATTTTGTCGTCACTCTATCCATCACAGATAAATTCAACTTGAAGGATTACCGAACATTATCCAACTCCCTGGACGATAGAGACTGGTGGAATTGTGTGGTGTGGAGAAAAAAAATATAAATTACATACCTAGATAATCAAGAACCGTTCCATACTCTCATATAAAAACATTAAGAGGGTGGGCCTTATCTTTGATTTCAGCTATCACTATTGCAAGAACAAGCAAGAGGATAGTACATTTAAACTATTCATTGAAAGAGAATAGGCACAACATGTATGGAGTGATTTTGAGGAGTTCACTGTGTACTCTTATGATGATCGTAGAAATTCACATTTCTGGGAATGATGGTTCCAGGGGGTGAAAGGCATGGCTATGGAAAGAGTGGAATGATATGTCATTCTCAACGCGGGATGTCGGTGCTTATGGAATGTTAGAAATCAAGCTAGATTTTAGGGGTCTATCACTATGGGATGTTCTATCGCCGCAAGGACTAGTGGTTTACTAATTGACATGGTCACTCATATTGGTAACTAGAAGGTTCCCACATCCCCTCGCCTAATGTAACCTACTTCTATAGGGTTTCAATCAACCATCTCTAGGCCACATGGGAATTGGGTCTTGTGGATAACTCCTACAAGATATCTCAAGCTCAACATGGACGACTCATGCATTTTGGGTGACATGCGAGGAGGATGGGTAGCTTGTGATTCTAGGGGTAATGTGGATACGGATTTCAAGTTGCATTATGGCAGTAGGAATTCTATTAGGGTGTTGGAAAATGTAATCCTTACTGGACCCACTCTTTGAAGACAAACAAATATTGTCATCTCTCAAGAAAAAACTGATTCCATGACTATCCATGATGACTTTCATGGTAAAGGCACCACCTCGTGGTCAATAACCTACACCAACAGGAAATGAAAAGCTCTCCTCTACAATAATATCATTATCACGCACACAAAGAGAGATTGAAATAATGTGGTGGACCACATTGCTTCTCTAGAAGATCCTAGTATGAATGTAACTTGTCTTTCCAACATTTCTCACTTCAAACCTAAGGGGGTGAATCAAATTCAAAGGGATTCCCTCAGTATCCACCATTTTAGGCCTCTTTATACATTGGTCACCCTACTCCCTCCTACAGATCAATCCTAAATAAAAATATAATCATGATGATATTGATAAAATTTAAGGATAAATTAATTAAAATCTATTAATCTAATATTAGATCACACAAATCCTTCTATTACCTGATTTAGAGTGAAACCATAGAGCTATGTGTAATACATGGCCAATATTAGGACACTTACTTTTATCAGGGGTTATCATAATATTTTTGGGTAGATTTAACCAAACATGTATTGATTTTAATAGAAAAAGACAATTCAATAAAAATTTGGAGGGAACTGTTGAGGAAATCCATGTTAGGATTGTAGGATAGGGGGATACACTCAACAGATTATACAGTTCCAAGCCAACATTTGGGAAGGTTTCCTACCCAATTACATTTTTAGGGTTTTCAAGACCAAAATCTGGATCATTATGAAAATACAAGGGGCCCCATTCAACTAAAATTTCATTACAACTAGAAATAATGAGTTCAATAGGGAGGGATATTGGGACATGAAAAATAGTAGGAGCATTAATAAAATAAAATTAATTTATTATTCGTCAAATAAATTTAATCAAGAAAAGTACTAATAGTGTAATTATTCAAATTCAAAAAGAAAATGAATATTTCATAATACCCACTATCCCGAGGATATATAATGGATAAAAATACCTCTTAATTGGTCGTAACATCCTAGAGTAGTTTAGATTCCATTGGGTTATTATATACACTGAAAAATCCACTTGTAGAAGAATAAAGAATGCATGATCCACTTTCTATGGAGGAAAGTGATGAAGATTTAAATTTCTATAAATTTAATTTTAGTGATGTGGTCTACGTTAAATTTTTTGTTCTTTCTTCAATGTATAGTGAACTCATGAAGTCTCTTGAAAACATGGATGTGTATAGCATGCATATTAACCTCCAGGGTCTTTACCAAGAGAGAGCTTGGTAGGAACAATTTGTGATATACAATTCAATATTTATGAGAAATATTATTGTGGTATCCAAATTTGTTCCTCCTATACTAATTATCATTGGATACATTGAGTTCCTAGAGGTTCATGAATTTAAACACTCTAAATACCCAGGCACTGATCTCATTATAGTACCACTCCCTTGGATATTCCCTAAAATATTTGTAAATTTTAAAATAAACCATATTGAGAAGTATCTACCTAATATTAATAATTGAATTCACCAGGTAGATAAGTATATGAAGTGCAGAAATACTTACATCTTTATGGTGAACAAAAATATTGGGCATGTGAAGATGTTTAAACCCAAATATATTTCAAACCCTTCGAAGAATACAGAGATAAAGCTAAAATCAGAGGAACATGATGCTATCTTTTTCGCATGTGGGAAGAAGGGCCGCTAGAAGAATATAAGTACACATCCAAAGAATCATTGGGAATCTTTAGGTGTGAATTTAATCCAGTGAATTTTATTTATTCTTGAAAATTGGGTATTAGATACAACTTGTGGTGCTCAAATATGTATTAAATACAGGAACTATGTAGATTCAGAAAGACAGAAAGAGGGGAGGTGAATATATGAGCAGCCAATGGAGATAATCTTGTTGTTATAGTTATATAGGATTACCACCTCATGTTTCAGGCCATAATGATATTGTTTTTAAAGGGATGTTATTATGTGCCTCCTCTTTCCAAAGGAATTATTTCTATATTCATATGAGATACATATGGATTTTTATTAAAATTTGGGGGAAATAATGATTATTTTATAATAATTTCATGTTTTATGGTCAGGATCTTTTAAACAATTTTCATTTTATGTTGGATTACATGAACCATGTAATGAAAATTGATAATGAAGTTACTTCACATGATTCATACCACACCCAAATTTGGAATCCCCAGATAGGTCATGTAAATGAATATTACATTAATAAATTACATAAAGATGGATATTTAGATTATTTTGAACTAACCCAATTGGTGTATCTCATACATGTTTATAAGGAAAAATGAACAAATCCCAATTTAATGGGGAAGGTAAAGGTAAAATGAACTTATCAAATTATATTATATCACCTTTTAACTATTTTCTATTATAGAAATGGCTAGTTACTCATAGATCATAACATTTAGTGATGATTTTAGTTGATAAGGATATGTATGATTAATGAGGTATAAGTTTTATTATTTTCCAAAATTCAAGGAGCACAAGAATGAAGTATATTACAATATTGTTAGTATGAATAACAAACTACGCTCAGACCGTGGTGGGTAATACCTTAATTAAGAATTAATTGATTATTTATGGGAGTTAAGGATATTGTCTCAAATTACTCCTCATTATATGCCTTAATTGAATGGTGAATTATAAAGTAAGAACCACAACTTATTGGACATTGTGAGATCAATTAATTTTCATGTGATTTTTACATTATAATTTTGGGGATACTCATTAGAAATAGTACCATACACACCAAACTGAGTGCCTACTAAACCATTAAGGATTATTCCATACCAATTATGGAATGGAAAGAATCTAAAGTTTTATTATATATATGTGTGAGGTTGAAAATAATTTTTAAGGAATCTTCATGTAACAAGATTACACCGCGAGGTAAAAAATTTATCTTTATATGATATCCCAAATAAACAAAGGGATATTACCTATAAAATTCATTATAAAAAAAGAATTTGGTTGGGAGAAGTCCAACATTTATTAAGGAGGTTTATTATATATAAAATATATAGTGGGACTTAGATAGACATTGATGAAGTCCAGGATCATGATACACAAGGGTTGGAATATAAAAAATTATACAAATCCCTATGGATGAAGAAATTTTTTCAAATATAGAATTATAGTGTAAGAGTATAATAGAGATTAAAGAACCATAAAATTAGGGGTCTCTAGTCACTGATGATGATGATTAATTATTAGTTGAAAATAAAAAATCTCTAACCTATAAGAAATTAGTAACTGAAATATATGTTTCCAAGTGTCATGTTGACATAAATTTGGAAATGGATTTCATGTACAAAGACCATGTTTTTATTTTGTTAGAAACATAAGTAGATTTAAATACCATTGGTGAAAAACGGTTAATAAATAATAAATTGAAAATAGAAGGATAATTCAGAACCAATATGGTGTGAATAAATGAAAAGGGGTCTAAAAACATAAAGGAATTGTCTAAAATGAAACCTTTTAACCATTTACAATGATTAAATCCATTAGGATTCTACTAGCCACTATGGTTTTCCATGATTAAGAGATTTGAAAACTGGTTATGAAAACAAAATTCTTTAATGGAAAAATTTAGGATGATGTCTATATGATACAAATTGATGGGCATGTGACTCGAAAGGATTCCAAAAAGGTATGAATGTTGCAATGATACATTAATTAATTAAAAAAATAATCCAGGTCATGGAGATTTTTTTTGATGGGGCCATAACATAATTGGGTTTGATAATAAATTACTGTGAGATGTGTGTCTTTAAACGGGGTAGTGGGAGAGGATTCATTTTATAAAATGAATATGTTCTTGATATAAAACTCCATGAAAACAAAATATTAGTTTTACCATCTGTTTAGGAATGTTTGAATATATTATTCTCCATGAGGTACATGGTACGGGCATCATATATTTTTGGGATTAAGATCCCCCATAAAATATATAAGAGTTTTCTCACCCTATGTCAAGGTACATTCATTAACATGATACTGGAGAGATTTATTATGGAAAAATGAGATAAGGTATTGATTCTAATTTCACATGGAATTCATATTTCTTGGAAAATTATTCCTTAGACACGTGAGGAATGAAATAGAATGGAATGGAATCCATACACATCAATGATTTGGTCAGTCGTATATGTTATTCTATGTACAGGGGTAGATGTCGTATATGCATCATGTATAGTAGAAAGATATCATGATGTTCCATGTGACCTCTATTTGATGAATTCATTACTATCCTTAATTATGTGAGATTTATTAATGATATATTCATTGTTTATGGAGGGGATGAGAAACTAATCATCAAAGTATATAGAGATTTTGGTTTAGAAACTGAACAAGATGATGTAAAATGGAAACATGATACATCTTATCTTTTATTAGAGGTGTTTTGATCTAGAATAGAACAATGTAAGGTTTGGATGTAGTTTCTAAAACATAGTTAATATACATTGTGACTTCTGGGAAAACTATAGAAGTAGTATGCATGTGAAAATTTTTCCAAGAGCTTGATGTGGTTTCAAGTAGTAATGATCTTATCACACACTATTGTGATAATAATACAGTAGTGGTTCATTAAAACATAAAATATAAATTAATTTCATATAAATATGTTGTATTATTCATTATAAAAATAGAATAGTTTTACTTTGTAATTCATTTGAAATATAATCAGTCTTTTTAAATTTTTTAATTAAAATATATTTTTCAATAAAAATTAGTATTTTTATTAGTCATTGAAAAATTAATATTTTCAAAACATTATCAATAAATCACTGTAATATAATTATGAAAAGTTTATTTCAAAAATTGTGGTTAATTATTTTGAGTATTATGTTTTTACTAGAAAAAATTATTTATATTATGTTCCCATGAAAATCAATAAAAACCACTATTGAGGAAACATGCATTTTTATATAATATATTGAATTTATAAAATATTTATTGCCTATTTATCATTATATTTTATTTATCTAAGAAATTTAAACATGTTTAATTTTTCATTTTTTTCTAAAAATAATATTCACTATAACAACTTGGTCATAATGGTGTACTATATTAAAGTTCATTTATACTTGGGGTTTCATTTATCATACTCTTTCGAATAAATTAAATTTATTTAATGAAAAAATATATAATTAAATATCAGGATTTGAATTAATCCAATCATAAAAATTGATAAATTATAAATTTCATCACATATTAATGTCATCATAGATCTTATTAAAAGTTTTGATTCCTCTAGAAAACTTTATCTAGATGAGTAGTCTTGTCCTAGAGGATTTTGTCTATTTGTTTCATGATTTCTCTTAGTTTTTTAATTCTAGGAATGATCATTCTTTAGTAGTAAAAACTTTTAGTTTATTACATTTGAAGGATCTGTTATGTACATCCCTAGGTGAGATTTATGGACCACATTGTAGAGACCTGAAGCTTAACTTACATGAACATTACATTACTTTTGCGGAATACTTAGTACATAACAAAAAAACACACACACAAGGATCGTAATAGTTTAGTGTCTTTGGAAACTCGGAACGTAATCTTCTAATCGTGGTGAAAGATCTTCAAGATCTCCCATAAAGATCTTCCCCTTTTTTTACCTAAAACCTTTCTTTATATCCTGGGGAAAACAAAACATAAAAGGGTGAGCTCAAATGCTCAGTAAGGGTAAACAAAAGAAATATCAATCACATCATATTCATAAGAACATAACATTTTAGAAATCTTAACCTGCAAAAGAGAGCATAATTTCATAACATGGGATAAATCATAGTAGTGAAATGAAATCCTAATAATCATAACTTAAAACATGAAACTTTGTGGTATACACACATAATCATAGAGAATCATTTCTTGTTAGTCAAGACTCATTGCCAAGACTATCTTAGTGGACAAAGTCCATTTCTGAACCGAGTCACCCTCGTTTCAGTCCTATTTCACTGAACCGGTATAACCTACCATTCCAGCCATGTCTATCTCATGAGATATAAAATCTTTACCCAATGCATTGGAGGGAGATATAGGTCCCACCCATCTCATAATGATACCATTCTTATGTGTGCCACAAAATCATAAACCATTCATCATTGCATAACCCATGTAATAAAAATGGGAATCTTAAACATCATGACATCATAAAACAATTCATATACGATAAAGGAATTCATACAAATAATTCCATCACAACATAATCAAATCAATGTAATAATAGGGATAAAACAGTACCCTTTATTATCTTAGATGGAAAATAATTTTGATAAAACACTTGAACTCCATTCTTGAGGAAAATATCTTTTCTGCTTCAAAAACACTTTTCCTTTATTAATATGTCATACTAAAAGAAGTTGATTGAAAATAAACTTGAAAACTTGTAAAGGAAGCTTCTTTGAAATAATGTTTTAAAAATCCATTCATGTCGTATAAGTTAAAAAAAAAACATTCTTCTCGTACTTTTGTCGGAAAAGTCAAAAAGTACCTCGTACGAAAAACGGTAAAAGATTCCTTTCATATCCTTTACTAAAAACTCACAGAAGGGTAAAATTGGATTTAAACAATTGTAGATGGATGGAAATAATATTAAATATTGATGAAACATGGATTTGTATGATAAAATACACCCCAGTAAATGCCAAAGTATAAACAATCTCGGATAAAAATGAGATTGTGATATTTCCCTTACCTTAGGTCTGATTTGCTTCGTAAGTGTCCGAACCTCCTGTATAATGATTTAAATAATGTCATTGACTTATTAAAGAATCATATTAATTGTTATTATATCATATATGGTTCACTTATGACTTTATATTACCCGTTCTTTTGTAAATTCATGTTAAAATAGCGTTTTGGGTAAAATCGTCTCATTTGTCGTTCGTGTTTTAACTTGTAATTATTCATATGATTACTTATATCATTATTACTTAATTATAGAATATAAAACATGATTTATATATAATATATATTCAGAATATACATATATATAATGGATCGATAAATAGAAAGAAATACACCGTTCATGGAGACGGTAGGCCGTACGTACGCATGAACGCTGTTTTCATTTCCTTATTGAATTGAGTGGAATTAAGTAGATGACATACATATATATACACAAAAATCCAGTAGCTTTATAATGTCGTATATTTCATTATTATTTCTTATATATACTTTATAATCATTCTTAAATGGTTAACATGGAGAATGAATCTCATCGCGTCGTGGAGACGGTAGTCCGTACGTACGCACGAGCGATGATATCATTTCCATAATTATTGAATTGAATTGGAGTGGATGATACAATATATCAGAATCATTATGATGTTATAATAACTATGTATAGTTATTCTTTACACCATAATACCCATCCATGTAAGGTGTTGGTGGGAAAACAGATTACACCACGGCGTGGAGACGGTATTCCGTACGTACGCACGCGCGGTGATTTTGTTTTCCGTAGGATGGATAGATGGTGAAATAGGGTTGTTTCATACTTATAATAACATATCAGTATATGAGTGATACTGATGTTATTACTTCATAATGAAACAACCTAAGAAGAATAAGTGGAAGAAGAAATAAAGTTGAAAGAATCGGTAACGGAAATTACCTCTTCTTTGAAGCACCTCTTTGAGACCTCCTCTTAGGGCACTAAAATTGGTCTTTGAGGAATACCAGAACCTCTAGGATGTTTCTAGGGAAGTGGAGAAGAGATTTTGGCAGGTTTTGGCCGAGCTTGAAGGCTCAAAGTTATGTGAGGAAGAGAGGGAGGAGGTGTCCTTTTATAAGGGAGGAGAGGGGCACCTTTGGAATAACTAAAAATATTATTTTATTATAAAGTCAAGTTTGGTTTTAAATAGCTCCAAATTGATTTATTTCGAGGCTAAGGTGGGGATGGGTCGAAATCCTCTCATCCAATAGAATTTAGACAAGTTTAGGTTCCTATTTTAACCTTATCATTTAGATTTTACATTAAGTTAAATAATTTTACTTTTACCGTGTCTTCTTGTGTTCTTATACTATAAGGTTAATAAACTTACTATATCAAGAAAAACGAACCCCAAGTTGTTTATTATTAATATATATAACCTTATCTAAGTCATTTGTCCGAACCTTAGATTTTTAGGAATAAAATAACAATTAATAATATAATATTTGTTTTTAAAAACTATTTTATGTCAATTTTGACACTATTTAGTAATTGATTTTTGTGAAAATCCTAACAGAATGATAAGTTCTAAAAAAGTTAATTAAATCAACAATAACATGACATATTAACCTAGAAAATTAGTGTAAGTCATAAAAAGTCTCAAATTATATTTATTTGAGTATTTATAACATCAATTATGTCAATATTTCATTAATAAGATAATTACTGCATCATCGTTGTGTCATAAATAAATTAAATTATTTAAGGTCTAAAAATTACAAATAAAATACCATTATGTAGGAAATATTTTTAGATTTCTAATGAATATTTATAGTTGAATTTATCTTATGTATAACCCTATATTAAAAATGTTTTATTAAATAACCTTTGATTTTAACTCTTTTAACTCTTCTTTGAATTAAATAATAATAAATGTCCTAATCTAATTCAAGTGGGCCTAAATGGTCATATTTTATTCCTAAGTTTTTTTTCGGTCAAATTACACTTGTCCAATAGAATTAGGACATGTGTTAGGGTAATAATAATATCATTTTTACCCTTAATTACCCTATTTACTTTTAACCGTGGTAAATAAAAGTAAAAAGTTATTATTCACCAAAAATTATTTTCATCTAATTGAACCACATTTTACTTACTGACATCAACCGTGTCTCTCGGATTTTTGAAATTCCACTCACAGAAGCGGTAAAATTAAGTTTTATGAAAAATTTAGTTTTTTTAACTACCACTTAGTGGTTTCACTATTCATCAAAAATTGAAAGTTTTCAGAAAAATACCAAAAATTAGGCCTAAGCTATATTTGATATTATGAACTGAAAAATGATTTCTATTTTACCAAATTCAAAACATATCATTTGCATTAATTAATTTAAAAATTAATTCCCGTCGTCAAAACAAAAGGCGTGTTTTTAAGAGATAATAACTATCAAAAGATTGACACTTGTTTATAACTGGTTTAAATGTGAAATTACATCCAATGACCAAAATTGTATTGAATTGTAAAAATATATTCTAAATATACTTTAAAACCACTTAAATTAATAATTTATCACTATTAATTATTTCGATTGAAAAAGTTGTTTTTAATTAAAATTTAGTAATTTTCACTATTCATCAAAATATGAAAGTTATCCGAAAATCACCAAAATTTCACCCTAAGCTAATTTCGATATTCCGAATCCAAAAATGAAGTCCATTTTGAAAAATAAAATTTACAAAATTTCAAAAAGTGGTTATTACTATTCATAACGGCTAGTTTTAATAATATTTTAATAGCATATCGTTGTTTAGTGAAACTCGTTATTGCGTACTACACACGCTATCGAGGAAGGTCGCGATTGCGTGTAATGGAAGGCAAGTCAAGGATGCGTGTTGTGAAAGCTTCTTTTGGTGTAGCGTACAACACACGAAATTAATGAAATTAAAAAGAATATTTTTCATAAAATCTTGGGCTGTTACACACATCATGAATATGAGAGAGATTCAAAGGAAGTGCCATGAGGTAATCTACAATCCATACTTGATCAATAATATCAAAGGGAAGAATATACCCTGGGCTCATATTTACCATCTTACAAAATATAATACCATTTTTTCATGGGTAAATTCATATTAATACCTTATCACCAACTATGAATTCAATATTTCACTAATGATTATCAGTAAAACTTTTTAACGACTCTAAACTATGTGATGCTCTGCTGAATGGTTCTAACGTTATTTAATTTTTTCATAGATAGAATAAGTCCTAATATCATTATTTATCAAACATTACCCCCATTATGTTAGGGTTATACACTTCTTTCTATAGTGGTCTTCATAATAGTCCATCTGAATGATCGAGTAGGAATTATTCTAATTAGAAAACAAAACAATAGTAAGGTATTGATCCCAACCACCTTTAAAATCCCTATAATAATACATGATCATATAATCCAAGGTTGTAATGGTTCTCTTAGACTGGGAATCTAACTGAGGATGATAAGCGGTGCTGAAACCCAATATTGAATATTGATATTATTGAATACTACTCCATAACTTTAAGATAAAAAATGATAATGATTTTATACCATAGAATATGGTACTCCATAAAACCTTACCACTTATTTAATGTATATTCAGGAATTATAATCAAGTAAAAAATCCTAATTTTTATTAATAAAGTGTTATGACATCATAATGTGATTGACAATAACCCAAATTGAACTATGTAATTTAGATGTTTTTGGGATTCGGATAATAAAATTCAATTTTATACTTTCCTATTTTTTCTGTAATGGGTAATGGTTGTAAAAACCCCTTATAATTCTTTATCATATAATTAACTTGCTAACATAACAAAAAAACAAGATATATACTCTACAAAAATTCTCTTTATATTTTTCCACCAGAAATAATATTTTAGATCTATATACATATTCATACTCCAGGATTAATATAGAATTATGAACTATGTGATTCACCCAATAAGCCATTCGTTAAGTATTTTATTGATAGTACACATAATCTATTCCTAGAACTTATCATTACATCATAATCTTGGTTGAAATCAGGAAAATTTATGGCCATCTTCTTCAGTTTAGTATCTTCCTTCCATTCCTCTTTAATCCTCACTTCGATGGATGGTTGAACAGTCATTTGAGCATGGTAAGATTTCACCCCTTCCATTAAGATGTCTAGATCTATCATATGAAAATATAGAAATAATAGATATTTTGTGATCCTAATAATAACTATGATATAATATTCCCTTATAATTAGAGTATTTTTCACATTTTTTTCATTCCATGGGTGGTAGTGTTGTGAGAAATCATGATTTTTAAAAAACTCCAATAATCTTTTCTAGTGTATATTCAACCCTCTCGACGTGAATATATATGATAAACAATTATGGTCACTATATATATATATATGAAATTTCTATGTAATGATAATTACTCTATATCATTATTGAAAAAATTACTATATCTAACTCCAAATCATGAGTTTGGCAATTTTTATCATAAACCACAAATTTTCTTGAGGAATGAGCTATAACCGTAACATTTTTTATGAGATTTCATCCAATTTGCTTCTTTGATTAATTAAATACATTAAAAACCCTTATCAAAAATAGAGTACTATAAGAATATGTGTGGTGACTAACCTTCTCATTAGTTCCATGAAATTATCATCACATTCATCTGCCCAAAAGAACATGAATCACTTTTGAGTTAACCTGCTAAGTGGATTAGACAGTAACGATATATTGTCAAAAATCATCAATAAAATCAATCAAAATTAAGAAAACTATGAATATATATCATGATGGTTAGACTGGGACAACATTCAATAAAAATACTATTGATGTATACACTGATATACGTTCGGTTGGGATTATTTTACCAAAAAGTTTAACCTTCGGTCATCAAACTTAACACATGGAATTTTTTTCATAAAACTTCTCCATGAGTAAATTATTCAGTACAATGCTCAAGTGATATTTATTCACCTATTTAATCAATAATATATAATAATATCATCTTTAAAAACTAGCAAATATAATCAAGGTAATCATCAAATCCTTTATTCTCCAAATCCATGAAGATAGAATGGGTATAAGAAAGACTAAATGGAATCACTATAAATTCATAGTGCCCATATCTCAAAAATAATGTTTTCTTATGTATGTTTTCAATTTTAATTACTAATTGATAATATACATATTGAATATAATTCTAGGAAAAATATTGAGATCCTGATAATATATCAATAAAATCATCAATATAGGGAATTAGATACTTATTCTTGATTTTTATCTTGTTATGTTCTTGATAATCAATAAAGATTTTCATTGATCCATATTTCTTCATAAAAATAATCATACAAGACTTAAGGTAATGTAATAGTTCATATGAATCCAATATCAAGATTATATTAGAGAAACTTCTTCACTTCCTAAAACTCTTAAATGTCTATTCTATATGGAGTGCTTGAAATTTGTGTATCACCTGGTTTCAGTTCTTTTGAAAATTCAACTTCATGATATAGAGGAATAAAAGACAAATATTTCGAAAAACATAAAAAAATTCTTCAAAAATGGGCATATATCGATTTTGAGTTTCTCTTCAATGATATGAGATAAACACCTCTTATGAGTAGGAGTGTTGACCCATAAAATGGTGTCAATTTACATCAAAATATCATATTTTTCATCATTGTGGTATATGATAATAATTTTTTTCTGAATATTTAAAATAACATTCAATTTATAGAAATTAATCTGGGATTTATGTAAATAATTTCAATCCATGCCAAATATAACATCAAATTCATCTAGATGATGAATAATGATATTTTCACGAAGAAAATTCACAAAACAAAATATATAGGAGATGTGCTATAAACTTTAGAATTGATCATCATACCATTAGAAGTTTTTTTCTACTAACTCAATATCTCACTATTCTAGATAGGAATTAATACTCCTTGATACTTTCCATGATATAATGGAATTTATATGAATACTCTCAAATAATATCCATCAACATTTGTGAATGCATATTTCCACTTCAATATAATCATTCTACCATCCATCCTTTACTAAAATAAAACTAATTATCATGATCATATGAAATCAAAATGGGAAATGATATGGTCATGAAAAATAATATTTAATATTTCTAAATAATGACACCTTATTTTAAATATATATTATATTTGGTTTAACCCAGTACATTAATGGTCACCAACTATTCAAATCATTTATAAGGATTCATAATAAAATTTCATGTTAACCAAAGAATACCCCTCGAGAGTGTTAAAATAGGTGAGCAATAAAGTCACACTCACCATATATAGAATGATGGTCGAGATATACTCAACCGACTATTTTTTGGGTAACTACACCTAGATGAATCTATGAAAAAACCATGTCCACTTATATTATCAAAAATGGATGTTTTTTCAAAGAAAATAACAACACATTGGTTAAAAAACATAGGATTTCATCCTATATATAAGATGATTCTATGGTTTCACACTAATATTTTATCATTACAGTTTCCAAAGGCAATTAAACATTTTTTTGACATAACTACACTGAACATTAATTTTCATATAGAGATATTATTTCATAGTAGATGTATATTCAATACATAACTTTATGATCCATAATAGAATCCTATAAATTTATTATTTTTATAAACATAGATAAATAATAAAATTTTTCATAATAGATCTACAACATCTCTCGCTTAGTTCTTTATAACATTCATCATCTTAGACATATCATACTTAAAATATTTTCCTATATCATAGGGAAATGTAATATAAGAATGGGATATCTCATATTCTCAGTAAGGGTAAAAAAGGGAGATATCAGTTATCACTTAGGACTAAAATGTGCATATGGGTATGAGAACATGATCATGAAATTATAAAACCATACCTATCATATTATATATGATCATCTCGAATCAAGGCATAAATATTGGTAGTTTATGAGGCAGGAAACATAATGGAATTAAAGATCTTGATCAATAATAGCATAACATTGTCATAATTCATAAGTTTATCTCATAAAAAAAGAAATTAAAAACATTAATTTTTTCTAGGATCACATTTAAGAATATTACATTTGAATGGGTTCACTCCCCAATACATAATATAATTAATAAAGGATCACTCCAAAGACTATCATAGTGAATAGAGGCACTAATTATATTTGTTTAACTCTATATTCTAGACCATATTTTCCCATGAGATATAAATATTAACCTAATTTATTGGAATACTATATAATTATCATCTCACACCTCACATAATGAAAATCATACATATATGGTCCACAAGATCATAAAAAATTCATCATATCATAACTTGTGGAATGAAAATCATTTTCATAAGAATTAGAATATTTCATCATAACATTTTCCATAAAAAATAAATTTGTTTCATAAATATCATGTAATAATAACAATAAAATATATAGGGAATGCATAATTATGGAATCATCATATCATATCCCCATAAAATCTTATGTAACATAGAAAGATGTGTTCTTGGATAAAAAGTCCATAAAAACTCACATGGAATTCTTCTTTATAAAAATTATCTTTTTTACTTTAAATAAGATATTTAAAATCAACTAATTTACTAAATAATAAAGAAATAATTTTATTTGATAAGAACCGTAGAATCATATAATGGAAAATTAATCGAATTTATTAGTCATGAAGGTGAGAAATTCCATTCATATCATGTATGATAATGTAGTAATTTATTTCACATTTTTTTTAACATTTCAAATGTACCTTGTTCGAAAAAATAGTGGGAAGATTCTAATTAAACCATTTTGTTAAAAGTCAATCATGGGTAAAAAATAATTTAAAAAATAACAGTTGAATAATAAAATAAATCATGAATTATGTTTAAAAAATTATATGGAGTAAAAAATATTGTTTATTGAAGATATAAATAATGTTTCTTTTCTTTAAAAATATATTTCAATCTATTGATTACATAAAGAGTGAAAGATGAATGAAAATCATGTAATCAATATAAATATCCATAGGATAATAAATTTCATGGGATTCTTGAGTGATAAGTCCCAAAATTATATCATAAAATTTATCTTATAAAAAATCCTAATAAGAAATGAGATTTAATCATAAATCACATGCCTCAAGATTGACTATATTTTAAAGGTCTCTAAACTCCTCTTCATTGATAAACCACTTTTTTGTTAAACATTAAGCCTTGAAAGGGAGGAATTTTGAAAACAAATAGAAGATATAGGATGCGGTGAAGGAAACATTGAAGGTATTATGTTAGGGATTGGAAAATATTGAAGGATGGAATGTTATGAATAACATATGGTAAGATGTACATTTTTATAAGCGAGGGGAGTGATACTCATGGAATTACTTAATGTATTAAATGGACATAAATTCATTTTTTAGATGATGTTACTCAAAAAAATTCTTTTTATAATATATAGGGATAAGTCAAAAAATATCATAAAATAATATGTATACAAGTTTAAGTGGTATTTAAACCCATGTCTATTAGTTCTCACCCTTGTTAATCCATTTATGAATTACCACAATATCAAACAAATTTACTCATTAAGGGTTAATAGTGTTACTGTAAATGTATAATAGACCCATAAATAGATAATGGTTGTTAGCTTAAACCATATACCATCACATGTCTTAAAATAGCATTTTTATGAATTTTAAATCATATAAAAAATATTTTTTATAATAAAATACAAATAATTTAATTTTTGAAATTATTCATTTACATTGAATTAAAGTTCATCAAGATAGTAATTTAATTATAACTTTATCATTTAATACCAACTTAATGTGTTATCATTTTAAAAAAAAATCATGAATCGCCATTATTTTTCTAAATTTTATTATTTTTAATATAATTAATTTTATTTTTCTGTTAAATGAATAAATATTATTTAGGTTTGTAATAATTTATTATAATTAATCAATCAATAAAAATTAAACATAAATTTTCATGATAAAAAATTAATTCATCTTCACTGAAAACTTTTACAACCAATCATACCATTTATTAATCCTTTTATTAAAAATTTAGAGATATTAATGTCAAGAGAGTGAAATTTTGTATTTCTTCTTTCCTTAAGATTAAATAAAGGTCATAATAAAAGAAAAATGGAACCAAGATGCCATATTATAGAAAACTGTATGGACATGGAAACAATCCACTTATTCAGTAAGATAAGGTCAAGTGATTGATAAATTTGGATACCTTTTTTGATAATTTTAACTATATTTTACTTGTTTTACCCTTCAGCGGTGAACAATATTTATCAAGGTTACAGATCAAAATGAAATAAAATAAAAGGGAAATATTATTCAAATTTTATCTACCCCATTTCAAATATGGAATCCATTTTTCAAGATCTATTTCACCAAATTGGATGAATTTATTTTAAAATTAAGTGAACCAAATAAGATATGAAATAGTTTTCTAGAAAAAATATTTTCTGATAGATAATGTTTTATATAAAAATCCAACATAAAAGTAATTCCAATTTCATTGATGGGATTATCCATTGTATAAATGAACTAACATATCTTTAAAAAATTAATAAAATTTTAATTTCTAAATTATTTATATGAGAAGAAAAATTTCATTAAAAGTATGTATTTTTCTCTATTAATCAAAAAATAAATCTTTTTATAAAATTATCATAAATTCACACAATGAAAATTAAGAAATGATTATTTAAAAATTTGAACTAATTTCGACATATACCATTTATAAAATAGGAATAAATTAATTATATTATTTTCACACAAAAATCAATTCAAATGATATTTGAGGAAAAACGTTTTTTAAAATCATATAATAACCTTATTGAAGAAAGAGTACTTACTTATCGAAATATATTAAATATATAAAACCATAATAAATATTTTTATTATTATTTTCCAAATATTTTTTATTCCTATTCACTCCACCTTTATAAATACTAGTTTATAATAATATATTATATTACACTTCATTTAAAAATGGGGTTGCGTGTCTCCTAAGAAATTGATGAAAATAAATTTAATTGAATAAAAATATTTGATCAGGTTTTCGACTATTATAGAAATAGGACTTCAACCATCAATATGGAGTCATAAATTTCTTCTTGTTAAACTAAATATACTTTATTATCTCCTTTACCAGTCTCAACCCAAGAATGGATGACTCTCCATATTCTTGTTGGCATAGAGTTGATCAACATGACCAATGGCATAAGGCCTCTAAAAAATTCATCTGAATGTATATTTGGTAACTATTATTATTATATAATTACAACAAGTATATATTAATCTCCTAGTTTCCACCAAAATTTTGGACACACTCTTGGTGCAT
Source organism: Viscum album (assembly GCA_963277665.1). Classification (NCBI taxonomy): domain Eukaryota; kingdom Viridiplantae; phylum Streptophyta; class Magnoliopsida; order Santalales; family Viscaceae; genus Viscum; species Viscum album. The sequence continues at coordinate 33,238,676 of OY728119.1, read as the reverse complement.
GTCCTTGATCACCTGTATTTTTCCTTCTGGGTGTCCATCCATCTGTGGATAATAGGTGGTACTAAGGTGAACTTATATTCCCAACACCATTAATGAAATATGAACCTTGAGTTGAAACATGAATCCCTAGGCAATAATATTTTACATGGAATCCCAAATAGGTTTACCAAATTATAGATATATAATCTACCAATATCATTCAATTAGGATGCATCTCTCAATAGCAGGAAATGGGTTACTTTTGTTGAATGATACAAAATAACAAAAATAGCATCATTAGTATGAGGGTTACTCAGAAATACCATTATAAAATCTCTCATGAAATCATCCCACATCTATTTCATTATAATAAAGGACTATAGAATACTAGAATGTTCTTATTGATAATCCTTCACTTATTAGCAGGTGGATCACCATGCGACTAACCCTACTAGGTCCTTCTGTATCCCTATCCAGTTGTACTATTAGAACCTAAATTGAAACATTGTGGATAGACTTGGATATGCAACCCAAATTGATTCATGGAATTATCTTATCAGTACCTCATGCATGTGAATTAGGACTACAACATGTCCACTGGAAAAAATAATTTCATCAGAATCCATGAACTAATAAACAGGTGGACCCCCATTGTATATGGATTTCCCCCAAAAATATGATGTCATAGCCTAATATATGGGTTTATATTACACTATCAAGAAGTGATAAGGTAAAATATAAGAAAACTAATGACATATAACACTTATACTACTAGATATCCAACAAAACCTCCATAAAAAGTTTGCAATCTACCCTTGAGAGTTGAACTACTTAAAAAAATTGACTAAGTCTTTCTAATAACGGTGTCTACAATGATGTTCCCATTCTCGAGTGTTTTATACAACTCGTTGTCAATGGATTATAGGATTGTAGACGATATTCTATTCCAGATATTTGGTTTATGTTTAGAGATGAGGTATTTGAATTTGATTTAGGAAAAATACAGTCCTGTCCCCAATGAGGTAGTACAACAATATTCTCAGAGAATATAACACTATAATAGGCCCCAAATCATGGTTTTGGTTGTTACACACATTTCATCTTAATTTACTAAACTTTTAAGTTACTATATACCCATCTGGTATAATTATCGCACACATAATGAAAATTTAAACTTTAAAATATAATGTATATTACTTACCTAGCATGGGAAAAGGTATAATAGGATTGAATGTAAACCTTCTCATTTTGTACCATAAGGAAAAAACATCATACCCATAAAACTAATACCATTTTTGGTCAGGACCACAAATGGAGTTATCAAATAGGTGAAATCCTATATAAAAATGTGATAGTAGTTGTACAACATGAGGAATATATGAAATTAAATGATATTTTGGGTCATACACAAGAGATCATAGAGTCCCCATTCTCTTGCTACACTTAAAACTCAATTGATGATGTGTTGTTGTCTATGTAGTTAACTAAATTCAAACTAAATTGGCCCTTTATTAACTTTCATACAACTATTGACCTCTATTGTTTCTCATAACTATCACTAAATGTTCAGCGTATTCATATCTCATGTATTATTACACCAAAATATCATCAAATATCATTAAAATAAATGAGTCCTATTAAAGTTGTACCACTCTATTCATTTGGGATATAAACATTACAATTTTATTTTTCATCCAGAATGGAATGAAAATATACTCATAATGATCATACATTATCTGAATGGATATATAATTAATTTCATATTATCACACTCTAATTTTTGGTACCTAGAAAATAAATAATTCTTAGAGAAATTGTGGAAACCCTTGAAGAAGTAAAATAAGTCATTGATCCCTAGGAGTCAGTTTAAATTTTTATGAGTTATCTTGTTAATATTATGATAGTCCACACATAATATTAATTATTCATCCACTATATTTTAGAAAAAAATAGGATCACGATAATAGGAAGTTATCATAGTGATAAACCCCTTTGATCAAATTTAACCAACTAAGAGTATAATTTCTAAATATATGTCTACACTAACCAAAATGGTGTTATATAAATAATTTCCATATCGATTAACATCTCAATTATAAATTAGATTCTATAATAAGGTTTCAATAATGATGTCTCTTTAATGAACTCATCCTAGTAATAATAAAAAATTGGATGTAATATTGGATGGGTTTCCACCTCATAATCTAGAATGAGGTTGGAATCCATTGTTGTGATTCCAAAAAATCATTGACAATCAGGTCCTAAATGACCAACTCACATGTAAAAATCAACAACATATTCAATGTTATAACCCTTAAGAGAGGTGAACGATACTCATCCATGATTGTAGTCAATTTTCAACTGATAAAAACAATCCATTTTTTCCCAAGAATCATGTTAAAATCACCCCTATCCAACATAAAGAAGTCCCAAATAACCATAAACATACAATGTCTAAGGAACAACCTATGATCATTTGGATCCCTTATGACTTCATGCATATAGGTTTGCTGATTGATATAACCCCATACATAATATCTATATAATGAAAAAATCTCTTATTTAAGGTTAGATATGATTTAATGTGAGCCCACTTTTTGAAAAATAATAGAATTATGAGATGAAGATACTAAAATAATACATCGCATAGTAGAGGGTCCAACCTCCTAACCTATCATAGAAGCCTCAACTGCATGTAACTACCTTGTACTATGGCCACGTACTCTAATTTATATTCTAACAATCATCCTACCAATGTAACCACATCTGAAAGAATTTTTGTCAACTATCCTTAATAAAATGAACATTGGATGCATAACTTCTATATTGATGAGGTCTAGTAGTCCCAAAAAAATATCCCTACAATTATCATAAACCTCTTCCACCAGAATCGGGAAATCCTACTTAGAAGAAATGATATAGGTGACCCATTCATTAAAACTACTAACAATACATGGGATGTTGAGTACATTTTAGTGCCTTATATCCCTAAACCCTACACTAATATTAATATATCGTAATGCTCCCACATTGAGGAAGGGAAGATCTGCCACCTTTATGTGTTTGAATACCACTTACCAGGCATGATTTTTCAGACAGTTTCTTTAAGCTACCAAAATAGCCACTGCCACTAACACCCATAGAATAAAAATTCCCTGTTTTATATCCCTCAATAGTATTCCATCCCTAGATCTAGTCATAGTTAAAAATACCATCATAATAAGCTAGGAGAACACATGTTTTCCTTAACTTTTATCTTAAATCATAGTCCATCCTCAAAATTTTTTGCTTGGGTTGGCTCATCACTAGCTAAGGTGGGTGAAAACAACTGAATCTATATAAAATGAGACACACAATCTATAAACTCCAAATCTCCTAGTGTCTGAAACATAAATTCCATATCTTTCTCTGATTTCAATGTATTAGGGAAGAAATAACTGAAGAAGTGACTCTATAAGTTTATGTAGGTCAGCCCAATGTACTAGACACTTAGATGAGGGAATCCCACCAACATCGCATTTCTTTATGAAACATGTAAACCACCAACTTCTTCCAATTTTCCCCAGTGCCTTAAAATGGACTAGAGTTTATTTCATGGAACTAATAAATAGATCGAAATCCTAAAGACCACCCATACCCATGAACAATGGTGGTTCATATTTATAGAATTAATAGTTATGGTCTTAATTGGAAGGTGAAACCCTAGAAGCTCCCCACTCCATCAACTAGACTATACATAGAGGACTCTCATGAAACTAATTTTTGATAGATAGTTCTTAATCTTTCTTGGGATCTGAGACACCCACCAGTGGGGAATAATCACCTTGTCCCTCTATGTGTGGGACCCTATCTCTTTGGGGCACCATATCAACATAATGAAATCATTAAATTCTTAGAAAAACATAATTATAAAAATATCAAAAATAAATAAAAAACTACTTACTAGTCCCACAACCTATGTAACTAACCCATGAACCTTCAAAATACCTATATAATAATCAAGGTAAAACATCACAACATTCCACAATAAAATAATTTAAATATGTAATGTGTTTTTATATAAGATCTCATTCACATTCTTTGAGGGATAACTCCCTATAATTTTATTTTTAGAAATTTATTAAACTGGACCCTTTATTTAATATTTCATTAACATAAATTTTTATTTCATAGTGTCCAAAAGGGAATTGAATAAATAAGAGGGCATAATATACCGACATGGGAAACACCACATAAGAGCCTACAGACACGTTGGTTGGTTGAAACCCTTTATATCGAGAAACACACAAACACAAATATATATATATACGTACATGTATATTAAAAAATAATAGATATGAAAAAATTAAAAGTAACCCATAAGTTCCTTGCATGCTGCATGAATGAAGACCTACCGAATTTCCTTACCAAACCATGATATAAATAATCCTAAAATAAAAAAAATGAAAACATAGTGAGACACCAAATATAAAAAAAATCAATTATTAAAGAATCAAGGAATAAAATTAATCTCATTCCTAGAGTCTTATATTTTTTTATTTGTATGTGAGTTGTATACTCCCCTTAATGATCTCATTACCAAGACCTAAAACCTCATATTATAATGTTTACATGCCCAAATACTAAATAAAAATAAATTCCCTACTCTGATACCACTTTTTTATCATTTGTACCTGGTAATATATGAACAATAACCTAAACAACAGAATCGTACGATCACAGTCCTTCCTACACCTATGCCTGATTCTACCGACTAGATGTGATGGTCTAATAATTTTCTTTAGGGAAACTATACCCTCTGGTCAAAGATTCATAATAAATTAATAATAAGACTGATAACATGAAACCTATACATATAAATAATTATAAAATAATAAAATTACTAAACATAATAAATATATGTCCAAAATGATGCTATGAGGCATAATGAGTATGTATATTAGGAAACCCATAAATAAAGGTAAAAATATTGAACAATACGGAACTAGCCAAAATTTACAGGTCACCCAAAATTGGATGGAGCTTCAACATGATGCCCTTATCACAAACTCCAACCTATACAAGAAATCAATAATATTTCATCGAGTGATTTCATTTATCTAAACTTACAATCATGATGTTTTATTAGGTACCAAACATCATTCTTGTGCAATTTGTGAGTATGGATCAATAGAATTAAACTAATTATGTCCCTAAATACATTCATTCTATAAATTTTTTAAATAAAATGTTCTAAAATTTAACATTTTTTAGTTTTAATTTTAAAATTTTAAACAATTAAAGAAATCCACCATCGATCCTTAGGTCCCAAACGCCTATTATTTATACCTACATCATCTAATTCCTGGGAATCATTAAGCATATATAAGTAATATTTATAACTACTATAAAAAACCCGGTTTTTCCTAGTATATAATAAGTACCAATAATAACCCCCTTTAGGTGTTTTCTTAACCATTATATTGTAGCATGGATCACCCCTTAAGGTGTTTTCTCGTCCAATGTATAATATCATGGACAAGCACATTAGTTGTTTTCTCAAATAATCCATAAGCCAAAAATACCCATTTCGAATGTGAAAATTTTTAAAATTTATTAGAAACCAATATATAATCCCACATTTATTATTTAAGAGAAAATAATATATTTCATAACCATCAAAACAAACTCACCTATTCATTTAAAAACCCATTCCCTATTAAATTTCAAATATATGTTCACATGGATAAATTTTCATAAAAAATAAAAAAATTCTAAATATATGGTATCATTTATAAAATAGAATTTCAATATTCAATTCCATGGGACATTAAAATTTTCAAAAATGATAACCATTTAATGGACAATTAGATCAATCCAAGTATTCTCTTGGAATGAAATTTCCATTTTCTAATAAAAATTTTAAATTTGATGATTAACATTTAAAAAATAGTTTATAGAGTATTCAGTTAGAATTTAGGAGACACAAATGAACTATCAACATGATGCATAATATAAGAACACATAAAGGAGGTTGAATCTGTGGGAAAAATAAAGTGACCAGGTAATTTATCCTAAGAGATTTCCATATGCTCAAAACTAAGCATCAATTCATCCTATGGTGGGGGAAAATTAAGAAGTAGATAAATAACCTAAAAATTAGTCATATAAAATAAATATTGTAGGGAACTTTTGATAGAGAAATAAAGCATGAAAATAGTGACATGGACTATTGGACTTACCACAAGTCATTGATCACACTAAATAATATCTCATACAATTTCGATTGAGGAAGTTTCAACATGAAGAATGGGAGGAGTAAGGGCCACATGATGGAGGAGTTTCTATCTAAAAGGATAGAGAAATCAATTTATTTAAGTAATGATTTAAAAGGGAAAATTTTAAATTTTTCTATTTTCAAAAGGGGAGGACTATTTGGGGACATATTTTAACAAACCATGTACCAACCGTGATTTCTTAATTACCAAACACATAAAATTTCCAATGGTTATGGTACTTGAGGGATAGGCCAATATTTCTAGAAGTTATCAAGATAATTTTATTACTCTTCTTCCCATAGAAAGGATTCCCCTTTCCTTATCATCTTTATAAATGGAAAACATTATATAAAAAGGATTCCATTAATTTTCTATATTATGTCAGACTTTCTTAATGTCTTCTTATCTCTTGACAGGTTTGAGGGTGAATTACTTTATGCATTACATTTTTATTATTTTTAACTTTGAATCCATGATGATAAAAAAATATGGAACATTTAATATTTCACTCCAAATGAACACATTAGTTTATATAAGTCAAAATTATGTGAATATTTTTTAGTGAAAACCATCTCTAATTTAGTAAAGTGATTAGGGAAATGGAAAATTTTGACAATCAGATCATTAACATATTATTTAATAGTTTCTTGAGGAGTTTCATAAAGAAGTATTGTATCTCACTTTGATAAGTAGAAATATATTTTTTGAGACTAAAAGAAACCAATATAAATATATATATATACATACTACTAGGGGTGATCCAAATTACCAAGTTCCTTGAATTCAAGAGAAATTTTAATTTTTTTATAAACAGAGTGCCTTCCAATAAATTATAAGTGTTGAAAACAATATATTTATTTAATCAAAAGTTTAGTGATTATAACATGGGAGTATTAATTCATGAAAAAAAAAATATTTTAAATATCTAAAGTTAATAAAAAATTATAATTTATCTATTATTCTTCATAATAAGTACAATATTAATGATCAGTTTTAAATAATAGACATGTCAAATTAATTTTAAATTGATAAAACTTTCTACCTCAACCATATGTTGGGAAATGGGATAGGATTACATTATTTTGACACATATATATAGATATAGATATTAGATATAAGTCCCCAATTATGAGGAAACACTTATGGATAAAGACATAACATATATATATAGATATATATGAAGATATACTATGTTTTTTTTAATATAGGGGACATAACGGACATCTTATTAATGATAAATGTATGTATATATTATCAGGGGTCATGGGTCTTCCTTTGTATCGATATTAATTTTTTAGTAAAAAAACAATAGTCAAAATATCCTTATTAATTATTGGCGGTGCATGTTAACTGCTCCCATCGCGAGGTGCTCCAAGTTAAAAGTAATGATCCCAAATAAACTAAATAACTTGGTACTTAGTGGCACTTAGTTTTCATCCCACATGTATATTGAGAAGCAAAAGAATCATAAGTATTTGATCCTCAGCTGATTATCTAGACAAAAAAGTTGAAGGTCAAAGATGATGAAGTGAAACTATATTTTAAAGTTAAATTATAACAGAAGAAATGACAGAACAATCAGGAAACAACCATGATGGGGTTGAAATTTAATTAAATTATTTTAAAAAAATTATTATTTAGTATTCAAATTATTTATGAAAAACCTTTACCAAGGGGATTAAATTAAAACATCATTTCATTATCTAATAACATATGTTTTTTTATTTTAACACCAATCCCTTGGTTTGATTATTGAATTTATAAATCCATCTTAGGATTATCACTAATAAAATAGTGGGAACGAGCTTAACCAATGGTCATGTATTCACCCATTGTGTCTCCTTTAGTTTCCCCAGTTGTTTTTTTTGTGTGTGATATTACACAACCAAAGTAACATAATAATATTTCATCAAAACATATTATAAATTAAAAATCATGACAATAGAAAACACATCACAATTTAAATTACATGACACCCATAATATTAGTATAACCCCAACATAAGAAAAATATCTTCTTATGAACATGGTTGGGTGTGAGAGTTTAGTATAAACTCAACCACAATGATGGATACAAGAGGTATTAATTGTTAAAGAGGAATTAAACAAAAATTTAAAGGAAAACAATAAAGGAAAACTAAAATTTGGATTTGGGGGAGATCGATTGGTAGAGCCGCAACACCTCCCCCTTGGGATTCCAACCACAAACTAGGAGGAATGCCTTTATATTTATAGAAAATAAAACTAAATTTCATGTTCCCAGAAGTACACATAGTGTACTGGGGTCAACTAATGTCTCTTATTTTTATTATTGATAGGTGAACTACGGTACGACCGTATTGATTTCAACACGTCTGCAGTCAGTTTTTAGGTACACAGCATGTTGCGCCACATAATAAGTTTTATAGTATATATAAAGTACACAAAGTGTGTTTATAAAATACACACTGTATTTATTTCTATTTTCATTATAATCACTTATTATTTGGGAATATTTGTTATAATTTCCTGAAAATATTTAAGAACATTGTAATAAATCATTTTATCAAAAACAAACTACATGCATCCAGTGAAAAAATGTTTTTATACTCAATTAAATGTATGAAAAGGTGTAACATCCAGTTACCGATTATACAAGTATGTCATTAAAATTCTCATGTCTTTTTATTTTTAGATAATGGGTATGGTTGAGAATGAATTGGGATGATACATATAATGGTGAATTATGATATTGTTTGGACTATCAACTTTAACCCACATTTTTGTAGAATGAAAGAGTGTTACATGCCGTGTAAATTGGTTGAACGATGTGTAATGGTTGCTACGTGCATACCGTGAAGTTTTCACACCATGAAATTAAAATAAAATTATGATTCATTAAATTTCATGAAGTAATCAATGATCTATTTTTAATTTGAATGTGATGCGTTAAAAACGATACAGAAATTAACTATTTCACGATGTGTAATGGGGTTTCACATAGTGTAATACCCCAACTATGGTTTCTAAATAGGTATTTGGGATGATATCCTATATTATTCTCCACTTTAGTATCTTTTCACTCAACCTAAATCCTTTCCTATGTGATCTTAGAACCCTACAACCCTTCTTGGTCCCTTCATTCAGTGTTTGATCTTCATTGTGTTGGCAGTGTGATTATCGAGAATCCTTTCCTACAAATTCTTTATATTTCTCTTTTTCTTCTCCATTGATATTTCAGAATATTATCCTAAAATTTATGGATCCATTCTCTATGATTTGGGACCTAAATTCTAGGTTGAGTTTTGAGACCTTTTAGTCCTTCATTCTCATTAACAATTTCCGTTCCGAGTGTGAGATTTAAGAAAAAGTTAGGTGGTTTCATCATGTTTGGACAAATTAATTAACCATGAATTTATTGATTTATTTCAATTGTTTAATTATATTAAATTACTAAAACGTGATTTTAATTGATCTAGACCATTTCAAATTAATTAAGAGATTCGAAATGGTTTTGGAATAAAAATTGGGAAAACCCATAGTTCCATTGAATTGGGGTGTGTTTATGGAAATTGGTTGATTTAAATTGTTTAATTTAAATTTTATATTTGATGAAAAATATATCAATTAAATTATTTATTTTAATTGTGGAAATTAATATTTAAATTGATGGAATTGGTTTTTAATTGATTTCAAACATGTGAAAATGGATTTACATGTTTTGATAGAAACCAAGATGTTTTTTCTTGTTAAAAATGTATATTTTTTTATTAAAACTTATTTGGATTTTAAATAGAATATTTGAATTTTAAATGGGGGATTGGGATTTAATTTTATTTTAAGTAGTCTTAAAATAAGTTTCCCATTATTGATTGTGTAAGAGCACATGCAAGACTTAGGCAAGTTGGGAGTTATTTAGACACACTCTCTGATTTTAAAATGTTTTAAAACATAAATGCAGCAAGTCACGTCCTTGATGGGATAGTGATGAGTTACCTTAGTCCATTTTCAAAGGTATTTGTGTCTACTCATATTGTTTTGATCACTTAGTGACTCTATAGTCCTATAATAATAAAATTTAGTACCTATTTCAAAGACGTTTGTGTTGGTCGCTTGATTGTATCTGAGACATAAATAAGTTCCAATTTTTTTAAAATGGTTTACATTCATTATGAATTTAATTAAACTATTTTATATAAATTGACTTATTAAATCCATTGTTTTAAAAATATTACATCATTGAAAATACTTTTCTTGAAGTATTTTCCATAATTAAAACTATATATCATGATTTGTTTTAATATGATTTGGAATGATAAACATCTTTATTTTATAATTGATTTTATTCCTTTGATTAATATGATATTTTAAACTTTCATGTATTCCATTGGGAGTACCTACTATGACTTTAAAATCACACCCTACTAGTGGCATAAGGTTTTAGTAGATTATCTTTTTCAAGGTTCGATCAAGGGGAAAGAATCTCTCAGAGGGGGATCCAACTGGTTAACCTTGGACTTGGTGATTTGTGTCCTTAATGACATGGGATGTTTTAATTTGTTCTGAAACTTTCATTTTAGTATTTTGGGCTTCATTTCCTCATTTACATGTGGTAAATCACTCCAACTATAGTTTATTTGGTATTTATGTTGACTTGATTTTCTTTCTTTTGCTATGTTTTGTAGAAAATTCATTCCCAAATGCATCTGGTATGATGTCAGGTGCTAGTGACTAACCCCATGGGGATTTGGAATTCCCTTATGTCTGTGTTAATACCAAATCTGTTATTGGGTTACCAGTGTACCCAGGGTGGTTTGTGACAAAGTGGAATCAAATGTAGGTTATTGATATTCTTGTCCTAAATTCAGTATGCATGGTGAAATATTATTAGGATATAGGAGGTATTTGGGATTGAGTTCATGTCTATCTCTTAGCTTAATGAATCTTAAGATGCTAGGGGTGGTTAGGGGAAGGTGTCCCGTTGATTAGTTCTATTATATTCCCTATTTTAAATTAGATAGAGTTAAATCCAAATCATTTTTTTCTATTGGTTAGGATCTTCTTTTCTTTATTTCTCTGTTTCATCTTTATCTAATTTCTTCCTTGTTTCCTAGTGATGTTGTATAGAATCATTCCTCTATAAAGGCATGTGAATTAGATCTAGGATAAATATTATACTTAACCGCCATGAGAGAATCCTCAAGTGGGTCCGAATCTAGTTGAGGTGATTGTGCGCACTGTCTAAGCTCTGGGACAAGAACCACCTTAATTCCCCTTCAGGATCTATCTATGGAACCTCATGGGGGGTTACTTTGGAATTTCTCTCATGAGGTCCTTCATCAGAATCTACTAGTTTTTAAGGGGTCCAGTGATCCTCAACATGATGACGAATGGATGGGAATGATAGAACATATGTTTGAGTTCTTGGATACATCGCTAGAGATCAAGGTAAAGTGTGTCACCTTCATGCTAGAGAGAATGAATAGGAGATGGTGGAACATGATGGTGAATGTTCGGAAACATGAGGGATTTGAGTGGAAATACTTCAAGGATCTTTTCATTAACATATTCTATCAAGATTAAATATTTTTGGCCAGGGCTATGGAGTTTTTGAAGCTTGATAAGGCTGACAGAACCATGATTGAGTATTAAATCTCTTTGTTGAAATCAAACAATTTTCACGTGACAATGTATCAAATGAGGGGATGAAGGCCTGATGGTTCGAGTAAGGAATTTTATTAGATATCTATTCTCAAGTTTTCTTGCTAGAGATTCCCATTTATACTGATTTGCTGGATTGGGTGATGATGGTTGATATGGACCTAGATGGAAGGTCAGCATTGATTGGAGTTCCTTTTTCTCCAAATAGAACCATGAGTTCCTTCAAATGAAATAGGATGCGTGATGATTCTCATGGAAGTTCCCAATATAAAATTCATTCCAAGACCCTTATAATTTCAGGAGTAAGTCCTTTGACTTTCTATCAGTGTGGAAATCCAGGACATTCTAAGAGTTTTGTACTGAAAAACCCAAGAACCATGTCTCCTACAGACATTCAGGGATCTTATAGAGATTCTACCATATCATTTCCACACCACATAGTGAAAAATGATCTTGAGGTCCTCCAAAAACAATAGCATTATCACATTATTCATGTATAAAAGGGTTACAGTCATAGTAATATATAATAAAGCTACATCACGTAGTTGAAGAGTATCCAGAGTAATCAGACATGGGTCCAACAACTATGAGATGTACCATTACTATATCTTCGTTATTAGTGACTTCTCTTTTTGATAGTAGTGAATCTTATTCATTTATATCAACCAGTATTTTTAATTATTAAATATTCCAATGGAGCTTTTATGTTGTTCAATGGATATTACTACACCCATTGGAATGAAGAGAGAGTAGGGTATCCATAATCATTCTCATGTCTTCTCTATATCAAATGTCGAGCTAGTTTGTAGTTTTTTCTCATCAACATGTAAATCTTGGAATCATTTTTGGAATGGGTTGATTCATTTCCATTAAATAATAGACTGATTGAAATCTTTGATGGGTCTAACATAATACACCAAGTGGTGTGTCTCTTTTATTTCAAAGATAATAGGACCCAAGTTCGACCAGGTACGAACATTCTTATCTGGAGGTGGCGAAGGTAATGTTATTTTTCTTTTTGATCTTGATTTAGAATCTCTGAGCTATGACATCTCATCAGTTTTCTTCAATCTTCATGATGTTTTTTCTTGTTATTTGATTTTATTAAAGAGATATCAATTTTTCCATTGACTTAATTCTTGGTACTCAATAAGTTTATATTCCCTCTAATTGCATACCTCTAGCTGAAATGAAATATTTGAATTTCCAATTGGAAAATATTCATGAGAAACGCCTTATATGCCAAAGTGTGTCACCTTAGGTAGTGATTTTTCTCTTCACTAATAATGTTGATGGTTCCCTTTTCTTATATGTTGATTATAGAAATATTAATCATGTTATGGTAATGAAATTAATTTTGTTGTCATGGATTGATGATCTATTTGATTAGTTGAAAGAGGAGAAGTGGTTCTCAAATATCTACCTTTGATTTTTCTACAATTAGTTGAGGATAAAATAATATGATATTCTAAAAACTACCTTCTAGAGTGGGTATGACCATTATGAGTGCCTCTTTATGACATTTGGTATAACAAATGCTCTTATACTCTTCATTTATTTTATGAACATGATTTTTCATTACTATCTAGATATATATGTGGTATTATTTATTGACGACATCCTCATTTACTCCAACTCTGAGGAGGGTCATGTGTTCCATTTGAGAATAGTTTTGAGTTAGTTGGGAAATAATTGATTTTATGCCAATATTTCAAAGTTAAATTTTTGGATAAGAAATGTGAAATTATTAAGATATATGTTTTATGAACAAGGAATATTAGTAATCATGAGATGGTGAATGGTGTTATGACTTGGAAGAAACCATGTAATGTCTTCATGATTTAGAGTATTTTGGGCTTATCCTATATTATCATCCTTTTGTGAATGAATTATCAAAGTTGTTGTCTCTAATGACTACTCTAAATTAAAAAGGGTGTGATGTTTTCTTAGGAAGATTAATGTAAGAATTCATTCATTGAGTTGAAACGCCTTTGGACCAGTGCACTGGTGTTAACACTTCCAAAGGGTGGGTAGGGCTATGTGGTATTTTTTGATCCATCAGTTTAAGGTTTGGGCTACATTCATATGAAAAGAAATCATCTAGTTTCTTATGGCTCTCATCAGCCTAAGAAATATAAGAATAATTATCCTACTTATGACTTCAAACAAGAACCTATAATCCACATGCTTAAAAGTTGGAGACATTAACATTATAGAGAATGTTTTACTGTATATTAAGACCACAAGATCTTTTTTTATATATTCTCTCAAAAATATTTCAATCACTCCCAAAGTAATTGGGTGGAGTACCTATAATATTTCATCTTTATCATCTCTTAAACCCAATGGAAATATAATGTCATTTCTGATGCCTTGAGTAAGAAAATTCTGACCCAAGAAGTGAAATATTCATGAAAATAGTGGAAGTTTATGGCTATCATTGCACAGTTCATGTTACAGTCCATGAATCAGGGTATTATGTTTATTTATCCAACATCAAGTTGATATAATCTCTTATCAAGAATATTCTTTAGTATCATCATATTGATGATGAATTCTATAGCATTAGAGAATATTTGTGGTGGGGAGACAGTTTATCAGTGGTTGTTCTCCAATGAGGGTGTTATATGTTATCTAAATCACTTTGTAGTGTCATTTGAGGCAAGGAAGGCTGTGATGGGGGGATTTCATAACTACTAAAGGGATGCGCACCCAGAAACCACTAGGATGTTCTCTGACATGTGTTGGTAGTTCTGGTGCCCAAGAATGTGATTGGGAATTTCTATGTTTGTTGACCATTGATATTAAAGACAACATGTTAAGGATGAGCACTAGAAACATTCATATTTACTTCATCCACTTCTTGTCCCCACCTGGAAGTGAGATGAGATCCTACGGAATTTGTTGTTGGGATTCCACATACCCAAAGTAGGTTTAATGTGATATGGGTTGTGATAGATAAAAAGACCAAGTAGGTCCACTTAATACCAATTTATAATAAAACCAATGTTGAAGAGTTTGGTAATCTCTATGTGAAGAAGATTGTCTATTTGCATAGAGTTCTGTCAATTATATTTTTTGATAGGGATCATCGATTCACTCTCTTTTGAAGATTCTTTTAAGAGGCCCTAGGATCTGAGATTTATTTGAGCATAACCTACAATATCTATTCAGATAGAAAAACCGAATGTTCTATAAAAATTCCTGAAGATATTCTTCGTTTTTTTATTCTTAAATTTTGTGGGGCTTAGGATGATCATTTGGGTCAGGTTGTTTTTTCTTATAATAATAGTTACCAGTACACGATCATAATTTATTATTTTGAGGACTTGTATATCTGGACATGTAAATATCTATTTCATTGGATATAGATTAGTGAAAGTTACTTAGTTAGACCATGTTTGATGCAAGAGATGACAACAAAGATTATTGTGATTCGCCAGAGAATGTTGAAAACACTAATTAGATATAATTCTTATTCTAATAGTCACTATAAACCCTTGAAGTTTTTAGTTGGTGACTAGGTGTCTTGAAATTTCCATCCTGTTGGGTCGTCGATGGCATGAGTGTAAAGGGAAGCTTGCTCCATGTTTTTTGGGCACATTTATCATTTTTGAGATGGTGGGGAATTTTTCATACCATTTAGAACCTCTATTATTCCTGACAGGGATACATAATGTATTCCATTTATCTAAGATGAGAATGTATCTATCAAATCCATCTAACATTTTGTGCTAGAGTGATCCTGATATTGAACTTAATTTTTCTGTAACTGAGCGGCCAATCAGGATAGCTGATTATGAGACCAAGGTACATCATGGGAGTATGATACCATTATTTCATGTGAAATTAGAGAATGTTTTTAATAGTCACGAGACATGGTAATTCAAGGCACTGATAATATAATAGTGGACTCATATATTTTGAATGGAATCTTCTTCATAGGCTTTCTGAGGATATATCTTTTTATGGTGGGGAGGTTGTAACATCCCGTTACCGGTCTGACAGTTATTTATTTAAAATTTTCATGGTTTTCATTTTCATTAATTGGGTAGGGTAGATAATGAATTTTGATGATAACTATAATGGTGAATCTAGAGATTTTTTGGACTCTTAGTTTAACCTGCCTTTTCTGTAGGTAGTTGGATGGTTACATGCCATGTAAATAGGTTACACGACATGTAATGATCTCTAGGTGCATACAATGAAGAGTTTACACCATCAATGTTATATGATGTGATGAGTCATTACACATCATGAAATTATTTAGGATCGATTATTAATTCAAAAGCCACAGGTTTATAAAAGGTTACAACAATTAACTATTTCACGATGTGTAATGGGGTTACACATTATGTAATACCCCAACTACAGTTTCTAAACAGCCACCATGGTAGAGATCCTCTTTTCTCCTCTAATCCAATTTTTTTTTCTCAACCAAAATTCATACCCAAGTGATCATGGAGACCTCCAACCATTCCTGGTTTCTTCGTTCGATGTTCAGTCATCATTGCATTGGCGGTCTGATTCTAGGGTAATCTTTCTCCCTCATTATTAAACTATCTCCATTTTTACTCCTTTGGGATTTTGATAGATCATTCGTAAATTAATGGATATATGCTCCATGATGTTAGATCTCATTTCTATGTTTAGTTTTGAGTCCTTTTGTGCCTTCGTTCTCATTAGAGGGTTTTGTTGTGTGTGTGAGTTTCATAAAAAGTTAGGTGGTTCCATCCCATTTGGCCAAATTCATTATCCTTGAATTGATTTATTTATTTAAATTTTTGAATTAAATTCAATTTCTGAAAAATTATTTTAATTTATCTAGTATAACAAAATTCCAATGAATTAGGATATCTGAAATGGGTTTTCCATGAAAATTGGTAAAACCCCTACGTACATTGAATTGGAGTGTGTTTATAGAAGATGGTTGATTTAAATTATTTAAATTAAATTGTAAATTTGATAGAAACTATTACAATTATTTTTTGAATTTAATTGTGGAAATGAATTGTGAAATTGATGGAATTGGTTTTGAATTGTTTTCAAACGTGTGAAAATGAATTTAAAATTTTTGATAGAAACCTAGTGGTTTTATCTTCTTATAATGGCATGTTTTTTAATTTAAACCTATTTTTATTTAAAATAAAAAAATTGGAATTTGAAATAGGGAAGTGGATTTAATTATATTTTAGTAAGTCTAAAGATATTTTTCCCAACCATGATTTTGTAAGAGATCATAAAATCCTTAGGTATTTTGGGAATTATTTAGTCACCGTCTATGGTAATACAACATTCTAAAAATTAAATATAGCAGTACACATCCTTGATAGTATGGTGATGATTCACCTTCATCCAGTGTCAAAGGGATGTGTGTATACACATATTTTCATGATCACAAATAGATAATGTAGTCTTATAGCTTGTAACATTATTACCTTTTTAGAAGGTGACCATGTTTCTCACTTGATTATATTTGTGATATAAATGTATGCTAATATTGTTAAACTAATTTACAAACCTTATAAATTTATATTAACTATTTTATATAATGTTTTTTTATTTAATCGTTTTTTTTGGTAAATTACATCATTTAAAAGACTTTTCTTGAAGTATTTTTTCAACATTTGAACTTTATGGCATGATTGGTTTAAATATGCTTCGAAATGTCAAAAATATTTATTTTAAAATTTAAAGCATTCCTTTTGATAGTCGGATATTGGAATCTATCATGTAATCCTTAGTGATACCCTACTAGGATTTTTATCTCACATCCTACATATGTATTCGATTGTTTGTAGATTATTTTCTTCTAGGTTCGAGCGAAGTTAAAGGATATCTTGAAGGTGGATCTAACTATTCAACATTAGACTTAGTGAGTTGTGTACATAATGACTTAGGATATTTGCTCTATTTTGGAACTTGGGTTATAGTTCTTTGGGATTTAAGGGCTTATTGACTTCTAGTACATCAATCCCTATGAAGATTATTTTGTATTCATATTGACTTTCTGATCTTAATTCCGCTATGATTTGTGGAAATGTTTTCCATCTTTCATTTTGTATTATGCTTTGTACAATTTACCGTCTCATGGTGATCGGGATCCCCCTTCGTCCTATGTTAGGACCGGATCTGTTATCAGGTTACCAGGGTTCTTAGTATGGTTCATGAAAAAAGGTAAGTACAAAGTGGGTACATAACACACCACCACAATTAGTAATTTCCTTTCCCTCAATAAAAATCTAAAAAAATAATCAATAGATATCGTGTTTTAAAAATGGAAGCATTCAACTAATTGTACTTTTAAATATTATATACATAAAATAGTATTTTAAAAGGCACAAAAACATATTTCAATATCCAAATATATTCTAAGATTTCCTCATGTATAATTCAATTAATGTTTTTCATCCTCTTTTACTAATATTTTTTAACATTTGATAAATACACATGACACATGATGATTTAACTCACCAGAATATTACACACTCATCACTCAAGGTCATTTAATTATATTTTTTCTTTATCTTAATTATATGAACTCTACCATTAGGCTTCCATTTATTCTCATTCTCTATATAGAAATCAAATCACAAGAATCATGAGTACAATCAATAAGGTTCATCTATTTTTGAGTCTAAGGGTTGGAAGGTATTAAGAAAAATAAGCTCAAAGCCTTGGGAATGGTGGATTTATTCTTAAATAATAAATCATGATATTAAATAATAAATTTCTATAATAAATGTATCCTAACCAATATATCTCAAATTCAAACATTACCTTGGTATTCTTTTTCCAAAATGGGTTCGAAAACCATCAATAAGTTTAATTAATGAGTTTGGTCCTATTTTTATTTATCATTTTTATAGAGGATCATTAGGAATATAAAGAATAGTAGTTTTGGAAATCCATATACACATTTTCAAAAAAAAGGAACCCCCCGCCCCCCACTTAATTTCAATTTCTCTCACCAAAATATATCATGAATATCCAAAATCCATCATTGAGACTAAAATAAATAATCATGCAATGTTATAAAACAATTAGTGTAAGAAGGAAAAATAGGCATGTAATTTGGATTCCTATCATCAATGTTCATGGTTTCTATGGGTTTCATGGATGTCAGATGCAAGGTATTTCTCATTGTCAAAGGATCTAAAAATATCAATCAAATCGATTAATCATTTAATTGTGATTCAAAATATTCATGATTTGAAGGGTAAAAATCACTAGTTCTAGTAGTCATGAATCTCCTATTAATATATCAATAAAGTATGTATAAAAAATAAAATAAAAAAGGTCTCAAAATCCATTTCAAGAATAAGGACAATAAGGGTCAATCAGTTCATGACATGATAAACATAATCATTCTAATAAATTCAAATGGACATGAATTTAAATAAAAAAAATTGTGTTACCATCCATTTTAAAAAACATTTAAATTGAAATAATGGTGTAACATTCAAAATTTTCATCTCTGTCTTTATAATCTATAATTTTAATTATTCAAAAAAAATTCACAGTTTAAAATATTTCAACTATTTAATTATTTCTCCAAAATTAGTTTAAGGGAAAAGACTAATGTGTTAAAGAGATCCCCCACCCACATAACATGAAACATGGATATCCAAGAGAAATAGTAAGTAATATACTAGGATGTGGAAGAAGTAAACTAGGCTAGAGAAATTTGGGAATCAAATATATAATCTAATGAAAATGTGAGGAAAATAATTTCTGAAATAATTCTCCCCTATGGAGAAGTCAAAAATGTGGAAATGAGTCCCAAACAAGATTCCCCTATCGTGCTAGAGTACCTAAGACTGTCGAGGAAATGGAAGATGAATTATTCATACATAAAAACCATTACATAGAATAAATTGAACAAAGTAAGTGTATATATTGAAACAAATTTTTATATCAAGTTAGTGTGTCTCCTTATAAGAATATTTGTCTGATAAAGGAGTGTATGGTAGAATCTGGTAGATATAGGCTATGAATCCTTGTTCTGTGTGCTGGGCTCAGTAGGAATTTTCCTAGCACATAGTAGTAGTTGTGGCAGCTTTTCTAGAAGTGGATAGGGGAACAAAATTTTTGGCCATATCTATAAATGGGTTTGATAACGACGAATGATGAGTATCTATTGGAAGAACATGGGATGGTGGGAGGGTAATTATCAAGTGCTGAAGAATGAGTCTTAGAATTCCCTCCATCTAGTTGAGTTATCGATCCATTAACTCTAGGTGGATGTTTAATGTGTCTTGGTGGATAGAGATGGTGATATCATCCCAGGGTATGGGTGGAGGTAGAGTTCATGATGGTCTAGAGGAATAAGGAATGGTGGAATAATATGGAAGGGAGGAATAAAAGATAAAGAGTGGTGAAAGAATATATACTAATATTTTGGGTTGTACCGAGGCAGTAGCACCATCAGTGGAAGGTAGGTTATCTATTTCCCCACCTAGTGTTGGTGCATCCCGCACAAGAAGAAAGGCATCTCATGACCTATTGACCATCATCATGGGAATAATTATGAATTATTCCATCATCTAGAGAGAACCTAAGAAATAATATTGTAGAGGTGTCTCAAACACCCTGATATAGTTTTTTCAACTGGGTGGCATATAATCTGTCATTCGGGATTTCCTGATGTCTATTGACTATAGAATGGAAGTAGGATGCAATGAAACAAGGGAGGTCAGGGTAATGATTTCAGACAATACTTTTATGTAGGTCCATATCACATTTAGACATGAAACCCATGTCCTTGTGGTGTAGAAAATAATGTCACTGAAGCAACAATTAATGATGTAGAGGGTAGGGAAAATCATAAGGGTTCTCTTCTGTGAGGTGGGAGTGTACTTATGGGTAGGACTATTAATATCCAACAACATAGAGACATATTCTACATGTTCAAGGTGGGTGAGGGTGGAAACAAGACATGGGGTTTCCAGATGGGGGTAAAAACCACACACTCTGACAAACTCTGCCATGGTTAGAGAGAAATGTCATCTGCATAGATCTAATGTGATTAGAGTTTTCATATCAATTGGAATCTAGTAGAAGGTGGATCCATTGA
Source organism: Viscum album (assembly GCA_963277665.1). Lineage (NCBI taxonomy): Eukaryota > Viridiplantae > Streptophyta > Magnoliopsida > Santalales > Viscaceae > Viscum > Viscum album. The sequence continues at coordinate 33,217,725 of OY728119.1, read as the reverse complement.
ACATGAAATTAGTAGTGAACTCCAAAGATAAATATCTAAATGTAGCGGTGCAGACATGGAGAGTGTCAAGGAGATGCATGTACCTAAGGAGCTCCTTGATCTCCTCCTAGATTCCTATGTTCTGAGGGACTATGATGTTGAGGAACGTGACTCTCAACTGCATTGTGTGCTGTGAAAATATCGACATATTTTCTACCACAAGATGATGCTCACTGAAAATCAGGTATGTGTGAAGTTGGGGTCGAGCTGCTGCCGGTGCTAGCTGTGTTAGAGCATTAGCTACTAATGAAAGTCTAGTTTTCATAGAAGTGGGTGGATCTTCTACTACCATAAATGGCTATGAGTTCATGGTAGTTGTTGTTGGTGGTGAAATAGTAATGGGTACCACTGCACTAGATCCCACAATAGTTGGAGTAGAAGTCATGGTGTTTTTTGTCGCACGTGATGGTGGCATGCTTGAAGTAGGAGCCATTGTATTGGATCCCCCAATAGCCAAATAAGGGGTCATGGTGTCCACCAAACCCCCAGCTGACGCAGAGGATGTTGATGTAATTATAAGATGAGGCAGGATTGCTAAATGCGTCTTCTAAGACACCAGAAGATATGTCGAGTGTTTAATTCATGTCCTGACCTAGATCTAATGGGGTGTGGGTATCTCATTATCAGTAGAGAGCATGGGGATCTTCCAACCAACATTTTATCTATCTACCATGATAATAAATGGAAATAACAATAGATAAAAAAATATATAAAAATGAAAAATAAATATGAAAATTGAGAAATACTAAAAAAAGTAAAAAGTTTGTGGATCCAAAGTATATGATGTGTAATATGCTAGGGTTTCTAACTCAGTTAATTTTTATATACAAATCATGTGGGATTGGGAGAGGTCCAAAAGCAATACAAGACATGTGAAAGTCATACATACTATGTGTGAGTAACTGAGGATCTGTCGACATATTTTCCCAAACACGGTCTTGGCCTAGAGGGAAAATGAAACAATGTACACACCATGTGAATGTGATATAGGGAATTTGTGAGTATATTGTTGTCCAAACCATTCCAACCCATGACACTAAGAATTTATTATGGTCACTATACACAACATGTAGTTCTATAGTACATGTCATGTGTGAGTCATTGTATGTCTCTCTTTGTAGTGTGTTGGAAAAAAAATTTATTTGAATCTAGCTAAGTTAACAGTATGAGACGTGTGCCAAATGAACATTCCCTATGTCATTAAAATTGAAAATGGAGTGTGTGTGGTTGTGTACTGCTTGTAAACAGAGGGTTTTCTTCTCATGTTCCCGGGTAATGCGGGTTTGGATAAAGTCACCACACAATCCATAAATCTCCTAGAAATTATGTAAACCAATGAAATAGAGAGAAAATGATGTACCTAGATCATGGTCTAAAATGATGAAGAAATCATGGCCTGGATTAAATAAAAAGGGGGGATTTTAGTGAGGAGGGGTGAATGATGTACATAGGAAAACGCTAGGGGAAGAATGCGGGGAGGAGGGGGTTCAACATGAAGTATGACTAGTTAGAGATCAGCGGATTTTATAGCCAAACTACATGGCGTGTGTAGTACCGTACATCCGATGTATGTGTTTATTATTATTGTTATTAAATATTACAATTATTAATATTTAATCTATAGTTATTATAAAAAACTATATATTAATTATTGTTTATAATTTTAAAAATCTATATTTTCATATATGAATATAAAAATATAAATGTAGTGTATCGTAGTAATACAAAACTTGTTTTCTAGAAATTGAAAAAATGAACTACAACCTTTATTCCAATGCTTAGGGAACAACTCAAACTGGTGACCTATAAGATCCGAACACATTCTCTAAACCACTATAGTGAAGGTTTTAGTGATGAAATGTTTTATTATCTTTTATTCTTAATAGCATAGTTGTAGTAAAAAATTGGGAAAATAAGAATCCATATTGTGTGGTTTTAATTATTGAATATTTGGATGATGTAATGAGATTTGATGAGTTCAAACACAGTTCTTTTAGATCATCATTTATGGCTCTACTAATCAACTGACATCACCCCCGGATGATTTCTTATTTTTGAAAATGTTTTAAATTATTAATGATAACATGATTCATATAATGTCTACCAAAATACATGTTGTGTGGTTTTATTTTAGTTAAAAATGATGGAATTTAACTGGATGGAAGGACTTGATCTTATGTCATTAGGATATGATGTCTATAACCCTACTGTCCAATTTTATCCCACCATTGATTTTTTTTATTTTTAAAATGGTTTCATTTACTTTTGAAAAAATCACACATGTTATTTAATTAAAACATGGGATGAAAAACAATTATTCCTGTACCAAATACTGGTGTGGAGCAATGTTAAATAGAAATGTCTCAGACACACTCTAGAAACCTTTTCATTGTTACAAGCATCATTCCTATTTATTCATCTAGTAAATATTTAATTTTAAAAAAATAAATTAAAATATACACTAATTATAAAATTATACACCCTGTATGTAGATACCAACAACATGTAACATAAATTTATTCTTATTTCTACTATGGATGAGAGTAAGTGTTTTACACATCATGTAGAAGGTAAGTACACATTGTGTATTTTTTTAAAATAAAAAATAATGAAGGATATGATCGGTTGGGTTTCCTCCCAGAATAATCCTTTATATTGTGTTACTGGATCGACTTGAGATAGGGTACTTATAAATAATCCAAATTCCGATGTGGTTTTCACAACTAAAACCACAACATATTTCCATCGCCCACATTATTTATCCATGATTCTTGGTCATCCGGTGTCCTGGGTGGAGGCTTTCAGTAGCCCTGCATCGTGGACAGTAGATGAAGAGGGTGAAGTTTTTCATGATCTGATCATTTAAATTCCTTTCAACCTCCTTGGGATTCTATTTTCATACACTAAAAATAAAAAAAATCATGTTTCCTCTAGAGTGGGTGAGTAATCAACTAAGGGTTCTAAAATAAATGTGTGATCAAATTTACTATCGACATGATATGATGTGTTCCAATATTCAATGGCTGAATTTTTAAAGTCAATTTTAGAAATTTTTAGTGAATTATAATTAGGTCCCACATCCTAACATGTCTCTTAAATTGAAATTGGGTTAGAAAACCAAGTCTCAAACCCAAATAGATTATTCATATATGTTATTATCACTTGTTGTTTATCGACCAAAGTAATAAGTTATCCCAACCATTTGGTTTTGTCTAAATCTCATGTGGTAATGTCTTCCATCATCAATATTAATCAATTAGTATTAACTAGATATGGTTTTGGAATAGGATAATAGATGGGTGGGTGAATAATTTATATGGTTATTCCTCATATTGAACCAATTATCCATTTAAACATAATAATATTTTGGGTATGAATACATAATCGTTGGATCATTCAGATAAAAAAACCTCTCTAGGTGCATTTTCCCACTATCCAGTTGAATAAAAATCCATAATCAAGTGGTGCTAATGGTTACAAGAAAATAATCAAGAAACAAAAAATAAAAATTTTGGGTAAACCAACCTTAACATAGAATCACAATAAAGTTTTTCATGTTCCCCATCAATGGTCCCATAATCTGACTAGTCATATCACAATGTGTGGAAAATTGAATGAAACGTTCCCTTATAAACTGAATAACTAGGTAACTTTAGGCAGTTGGGGATGATCCCATAGGAGAAAAAAGAGGCAGTACAAGCGCAACTCTATGAGTCTTAGTCGATTATCTCGACAAAATAGTTGATGGGAAAAGACGATGAAGTTAAAAAATTTGAGGAAATAAAATTAAAACAGAAGAAATGAAAGAACATTTTGCAAACAAATGTTTCAGGGTTTAAATTAAATTGGATTATATTTAAAAATAATTCTTTAGTATTAAAATTATGTATGAAATACATTTACCATATAGAGTCAATTAAAATATTATTTCTTGGTCTTATAACAGGTAATTTTTTATTTGAACACCAATCCCTTAGTATGGTGATTTAGTGTAAACATCCAAATTAGGATCATCACTCCATAAATAGTGGAAATTAGATTACCTAATGGTCAAAGATTCACCTGTTGTAACTTTTTTAGTTTCCCCAGTAGTCACACTCATGGTCCAATATGACGCAACTAGTGTAATAAAATATTTTTTCAATAAAAGAATTATAAAGTAAAAAATCATGATAATTGTAATAATTTATTTATTAAAATTACACAACACCCATAATATTATTAGAACCCTAACACAATAAGATTTTTCTCTTATGATCATGGTCATATTATGTGTTTTGAGGAGAAACTAAACACCATCTAGGGATATGAGAGGGAAAATGTATAAATATTAATTACAATAAAATAGAAATGGAAAGTGTAAAGTAAAAATCAATGTTGATTTTAGGGGAGATTGATCAGCAGAGCGACAACACCTTCCCCTAGGATTTCCAACCACGAAAAGCTAGTTTGAATCTCAATTTATTGAAAATAGAACCATATTATGTTTAACCAAAAGTACATATCGTGTATTGGGTCAACTAATTTTTCTTGTTTTCACCACCTATAGGTGAACTATCGGATCACCCCGTTGATTTCAATGTTTCAGAATCCGGTTCATGTAGACATGGTGTGTTGTTCCACCTCTCATGGCATGGCCAATATCCACTTCTAGATGGGCATACAAAACGTATGAACATTGAATACACAGTGTGTTATCTATGGACGGCTACATGGGCATGTACTCAATCTAGCCAAACCGTGTTGATGAAAGAGTACACTATATGTCACTATAAAATAAAGATCGGTAATATATCCATTTTCATTCTAATAACTCTAAATTTGTGTATTTTCCTTGAATCTCTTAAAAATAAACAAAAACACTGAAATAAATCATTTTATCCACAAAAATGACATGTATGTAGGGAAACAATTTATACTAAATAAAATGTATGAAACTATAAGTATAGATCAGGTACATCAAATCTCCAGTCTCTTCTCTTTTATTAAGGGTGTATTAAAATTTATAGTTTTAAAAAACATATTGTTTATTTTAGGACTAGACATGTTTAAATAAGTATAATGTTAACCAAGCTCTGCGGACACCCATTGAATTGAGAAAAATGTACTTAACCACTATATTCACATATTTTTATTTTGATAAAAAAAATTCATGTTATTCATATATATATTAATATCCTATTTTCATAGATACACTCTAATATAGGGACTACATGGGTGGGTATCATAAAATATTTTCCCCATATTAATTGATGAATCTTAATAGTGGTGTTTTCAAATATATCATAAGTAATTTTCATTGGGTATCCTTCCCTTTCAACTATAGGATCAAATATTTTCCATAATTATGATTTTATAGGTTAATATAATGGATATAGATTATATGAACTCTATTAATCCCAATATAAGTGTTGATGGGAGTATTATTTAAACTATAGGTAAATTAAATTTACATAGTATTATCCAATTATGCCTACTTATATTCCATCTTGTAGTATCCTTTATCAATATATTTGGCCATATATGAGTTTAAATGATAAAAATAACTATAAAATAAGCTAAATAATAAATTACCAAAACATCTATGTTTATGATGTTATTATGAGGGATGTACTATATTAATATGAATCCATGGAATTCCATGATTTTAATTAGAGGTGGTGTCCTGAAAAACTAATATGAACATATACGTAGATCTTAGGTCTCTAAATTATATATTAAACCTAGAATTCCCTATATTTTTTAATTAATTTTATGATACCCTCGTAAATTTATCTCATAAGGTGTCTAGATTAATTATTTATATCTTAATTATCATAGAAATCGTGAAGTAATGCATTGTATTCATGAACTATTTTCCACTAAATATTGAATAATGTGTATATATTTGAGTATTCTAGACATATATAAATTTAACTCCAAGATATTTTAAAATAGAAACCTCATATTGGATAGAATATATGACGTGAAACAAAAATATTAGAATAAAATGTTCCATAATGAGACTTTATGATATTTTTAATTTTAATTTAATTCAATCTCTTTGAAAAAATATGAGTCATGTATTTTCAGGTTTAATGAGATGTGACACTCTATTAAAATAGGATTATTAAAATCTGGCCATTATAATATATCTATTATGTTGATAGGTTTGAATATAAATAACTAAACATAGAACATTATATTGATTAAACATGTATAAAATAAAATCAATTATTCACTATTTATTTGAAATAAAATAAGAACTATTTGAAATAAAAAGAAATATTTTATCAAAACTATATTTTTTCTGAAAGTTGGTGCAGTCTTGTTTGGAACACAAAAATTAAAATTATGGATTAAAACTGTTTGAAAAGTTATTTTCAAAAATAACTTTTTTTAAATCTAATTATCAAAATTATCTTTGGTGTATTTTTGGTTTTTTTGAAAAAATTATTTATTTGATGAATACTAAAAATACTTATTTTAATTGGAAACATCATTTTCATATATATTTTTTACAAGTATAGATTATAATTTAAATTTTTTTTAAAGTAAAATTAGTTTAATTGTATTATACATTTAAAAATTTAGTTCATTGGAATCAATTTCTTGTTTAATTATAATAATAAACTTTTTAATGTTTGAATGTCCTTCTTTGGAAAACCCTTTTTCAGCGCATCTACGTGTTTAATTTTAAATTGATTCCTTACACTTCAGATATATAAATTTTAAAAAATAGGTTCCATATTTTGAATAATTATATTTAATACTATCTAATATGTTCAACTTAATTGTTTACCATAATTAATTTCAAGGTTATTAAAAATAAATTAACGTCGGTAAGTTAAAAATGGGTTTACCGGGGGTTAAACTAAGAAGATAGGGGGAAAATATGACCAAATACATGTAAAAATCCATTTTATTATTATATTTTTACCATATAACCTGTAATTATATTGAATGATCCATTTTGGAGGCTTTCGTCATGAGGATAACATGGGTATCACATTATCTTTTCAAAAATTAAACTTGTGTCCTCTCTCTCACAAATAAAAGGACACACAATCTCCTCCCCTCTTCACACTACCAAAACTCTTTCGTTTTTCTAAAAAAACCCAAATCCAATCCATAAATACCCCCAACCATATCTATTATTCCTCAATTTTATTAGTAATCCCTCCAAAGAATGCTTCAATTATAAACCTAAAGAGGCTCTCCGAAGAAGATGAAAAATTATTAAACTTCCATTTTTTATAATTATAATTCTTAAATTATTATTAAATTAGGATAATAAAATAACTCAAATATCTAAGATATATAGATAATTTATTATTTTAATTTAATATCTAATATTAATCTACACTTTTAATAAATGGAAAATCAATCCATCGATCATGTGTGTGGCCGATTACCGCCTCACAAACTGATGTAATTAATTTTCCATTACCACCTATAAACAATATATATAATGATTAATTTAACATATTCTTATGATATTTATGTCATTTTTATAATTATTAAATTATGATATCACATATACCTTCTTATATACCATTCTATGGGGGGATATGATAACATCTCTCAAGTGTACAGCAGATTACTACCTCGTAATGTTTTGTCATTCATTTTTTTTACATTACTCATAACATGGATATAACATCTAATTTCTTATGTTCCAATTGGTATGAAAATAATAACCTCTCTCATGTGTACTAATTTTCTATTACCTCTACGTAGCGATATAAAATGGGTTTCATTTTATTTTTACATGGATTATAATGATGATGTATTTTATTAATATAGATTTTATATATAACCTAATAATAATTATGTATATATGAATTAATATTTTTCTTCTTTTCTCCCCTTTCATTGAGAAAATGGAAACATCGTTAATGTGTGTATATGGCCAACCGTCTCCATGAATGGTGTAATTCAATTTCTATATTTAACTTTTATGCATTACTATAAATTAGAATATAATTAATTGATTTGATATTTATATAATGGTATAAATTCTAGATATTATGGAACCATGAATAATTTAAAAGTATGTAAAATAAAAAGTAAAATCACACATGAAAAACGAACATGTTATTTCATGAAGCATTGATTTTAACAATGAATTATTAATAAAACAGTGATAAAATACCATAAATAAATTATATATGGTATGAAATATTTGATTATATTCCATTAATAGATTTATAATAATCTCATAACTATTATATAGGATTTTCAAACACATACCAAGGAACTCAAACCTAAGGTAAGGGTTTCTCATCTCACTTTTACTTCTATGATAAAGATGTCATATTCACCACTTATTCCATTAGTGTTTTGTATATACTCACCATTTTGGTTTGTTATATCATGAATCTATTTATCATCATGATATTTAAATTTTCATTTTGTTTTATTCATTTCATGGATATTACAATTCAAATGTTTCCAATTTGGTTAGAGATTTATGTTTCAATCTCATTTTAATCAAGATTGTTTATACTAGAATTTACATTGAAGGAAATTCTTCGATCACTGTCAAATAAACCAATTTAATTTTACTCTCCTATTATTATTAATGATTTTATCATGTAATATTACTATATTTTTTTTTGAAATTATTGAGAAATGTTTTAATAAAAACATAAATCATTTGTATCATTGGTCAAAAATCCCTTTTCTTCCAAAACAATGTTTTAAAAGAAAAATATTTTTGAATTATTAAAATTATTAATTAAAATACATTTTTAATCGTGTTTTTATTTTTAAAAATTGTTATGAAAGGAATATTAATTTTATTTTCCAATAAATATATCTTTGTATTTTACCGAAAATATGAAAATAATATTTATTTTAACATGTACGGAAAGTGTGAAATTTCAACTATCATAACCCATCAATGTTTTAAAGAATAAATTATATATTTCAAATGTTTTTTTCAAAGAAATTTAATTTCTAAATTATTTTTTGAACATTTAGTTTTAAAAAATATTTTCCAATTAAAGTTTATTTAAACATATAAATTTTTTAATGTAATTTTTATTATAAATTTATTGATCAAAGAAATCAACAATTTGTTGTGATTATTATATAATAGAGGAATAGAACAGACACCTTGACAATAAAACACATGATTATGATGGATTGGATGGTTCTATCTCAAGCAATCTTATTGAGATGGTTTCGGTGGGACACCAAGTGCCAACTAATTTCATTTGAAATCCACCTTTGGTATTTCTTGGTTATTATATAACCACGTCAATCATGTAACATGTATCTAATCCTTCTCCATTATGAAAGTATATTTAATTTCACCTCTATTGGTTATTAAATAATGAAGTAAATGTTTCCTATGGTCTAGAACGCTTTTCGTCACACATGATAGGAATTTTAGATTACACATAAATTATAATATGTTCATGATGTTGTTTAGCCCATAGTAATTTGGAATAATATCTAGTGGTTATTATGTATTCATTATATATCATTTTAAATGAAATACAACAGACCCCCTTCATTATCTAACAAATATAATATGTTACAAGATAAAAAGAACCATTATAAGTATATTTTAATTCAATCACTAAACATGACCAATCTGTATTAGTACATGTCATCAGTTTCTTCTATGAGTGACTATAACAATATATCCCAAAGTATAAAAAATGGTTGAAAAAAATAATAATTAATTTCATAGATTTTATAAGAATATTTTTATGATGAAATTGATAATAGTAATCTTGACATGTGTTAAATATAATGTTTGGATGAGTGGTTTTATTATATATTAAACTACTAATGATATAACTATAATGTTTCATATCATCCTTCTTGTATTCATCATATTTTGAAAATGTTACTTTAGTTTCCAACAATGTTTTCATTGTCTATGACTCGTCAATTTGATACCATTTTACCACCTCCTAGGAAAATTTGTTATCAAAAACATTTATCCTCCTCTCATAGAATGACCTACTATCCATGTACGAATAAAAATTAATCAAATAGAGAAAAATAAAATTATAACCTGATGATTTTTAGAAATGACTTGCATTGTGTTTCATCCAAGCCTTTGAATATAAAACCATATAATATATAATCACCATAATCCACTACACATTCTCTATCTTGTTTAAGAGGTTAGGATCAACCCCTCCATGTTAAAATTTTAACTTCTTCAAATATTTTCAATCTGAGATTTCAAACACCGTTATTCATATTTTAGGAAATAAAAATACTTCTTTAATTGATAAAACCATATTTTATATTCATATAATATAAATCCATCAGGTCTTTCAATGTACACCTCTTCCAAAAGAACACTATTGATGAATGATTATTTAATATCCTTCTTATATAATTTAAAACCTATTTGAAAATTTATAGAAAAAATTAATCATATTGTTTCAAGATATGTCACTAGTTAAAATGAATCATCTACATCGATGAATATTATTTTATAATTTCCACTTCACACAAAACTTGAGTTATTCATCTTCATCTTTGTAAACATAATGGAGGTTTTTTGGAAAACCCACTTGGTTCAGATTAATATTTTATTTTTTCATTCTAAGAAAAACTTATAGGAATCATTCTATTTCACATTATCATGATTATTATTTATCACCTTGACTTCAAAAAAATATGTATAATCCTATTTATTACTGTTAGGAACTATATGATATAGAAAATACCATTTTCATTGAGCCACCAACCTTCTTATTTTAATGGTCATGTCTTTTCACCAACTATATTGAATATCTATTTGAAGGTTGTTCTCCGGTATATCTTTCTTTATCAATGTTTTTTTAAGTCTTTCATAGAACGTTATTCTTCTACTAATCCATAGACAAAATAATCACTTTCTTCCTCAAAAAACTCAGTTGTTTTTTATCCAAATTGAAAAATAAAAATAATAGATATTCTTTCATTTATATGAAAAAATGTCTTGTTTTCCATTACTATTATATCATGGATTTTAACTACATTCATTACTCATATATTGTTTCACTTCTATTCCATTATCTTGGATGAATATCCAACATAAATACCATAAAATGGTGGTAATTTATGTTCATATATTTATTTAATATATAAACATTACATCCAAGTATTATGAAGTATTTTTGTTCCATATACATACCACACCTAATTTCATAATGTTTCTTATACTCATTTATATATAGTAAATCACTACATTATATATACACTGAGGAGGGAACATCTTCATTTGAATTTGTATTTGATATATACTTATCTACAATAATAATGAGAACTATATTTTTATCATATTTTTTAACCTCTAAAAAACACTATTTTTTATAGGATTCCTCAATGATGTAATGTGATATTGAATCCCATGAATTTCCTAATATTCTCCCACTTTTTTTCTGGTGAATCCCATTCTATTATCAGTTTGATGTTTTTGAATATTTAGACTAAGAATCCATTCAGCAAGACTTTAATATTTTTTGATGAACTTAAACACCTTATAATTTTATGTGGATTATGTATCCCTTTCTATTATACTATGTTCATCAATAAATAATAAAATTACATATTCCAATACAAGGATTTTGGTGTTATTTCCTTATACAAACCCATATGAACTAGCTAAACAATCCTTCATTTTTTACATTCATTGGTTCATATGTATTCAAAACAATCTTCCCTTTTTTTCAAGAATCATGTATGTGTGTGTAATCACATATTAGCTTTCAGAGGGATGAGAAATCATCATTCATCACTATTTTTTAATGATATTTGGTTTAGTTGGACAAGAAACATGCTACATAGCAGAATGTTTTCATTATTTGATGGAATCAACTAATTTCCATCAGAAATAAAAAAATTATTCTCATTTGTACTTATACAAAAAGGATCAAATCATTATTATACAAATATAGATATTATTTATAACAAGGGTTACACTTTATTATATTTCAAGGATATTTTTTTATTAATATTTTATAATGATAATAAAAACTATTACATATCAAATATCTATAATAAAAAAATTGGGAATCTTCCTCTAGTATACATTATTTCCATCTATAATAGGATTGTTAAAATTAAACACTCAATTCATTAAAAACCAAGTTCACTTATTTAAATTCAAAATCCAATAGCATAAATTCCTTCCTTTATATAGTATCCTAATCATTATGAGTCCCTTAAAAACATTAGAAAACATGGGATGTGAATAAAAAGATCAGTAATGCAATTATAAGAAGAAATAAATAAACCTATTATATATTTTTAAACCCATGATACTATAAAATATTTCTTTCATTTAAAATACTAAACTTTGAGCTCAAATAATCATTTACATACACCTAAAATCAAATTTAATACCCAAATAATTTTATAAAACACGTTATTAAAAAAATGTAAAATCAATGTTGTAATAGTATCTTACCAATACTGAGTACTCTTGAATAATATTTTCCAGAAAATACTCATTTTTATAAAAAATGACGTAATCATTCATTTGTATGAAATATATAATCATATGAAATAAAATTTTTCCCATTAAAATACATTAGTAATAATAGAAGATTTATGTAGGTGACTTCATAAATCATCTTCATATTATACTTACACATGAACCCTTATTATAACACAAAAAATGAAATAACATAATGATAAACACTCAAAATAATTCTTTAGAGAGTATAATCATTTCCTAATGAATTGGAGATCTATACCAAAATCATTCAGTTAAAAAAAATCAAAGGACCAAAACATGTGAAAAAAATATATAATTTTATATTAATTTCATATTAATGTCATAAAATAACCATTTGAATCCAATATGTAAAACATTTTTGGATATTGATGTATATATTACCTTTAAAGCACAATTTTGAATGCAATTTTTCCAAGAACAAAGTGAAGTAGGGGATATCATTCAATAAAACATATATGATTATAAAATAATGGTTATTAAGATATTTAAAACTATTGATTCCACATATGGTAAAATAAAACATTCCTACTTATTTTGTAAATGATTTCACTTGTTTCCGAATAAAATACGTAAAATTTGACATTTTGAAAACCAAGAATGGAATGTAAGAAGAGAAATAAAACTTATTTTATAAATAATTTAATTATATATAAATTTATTCATGTAATTTATAATTATAAATTATTACAGGGAATAAAAATAGTTATAAAATAAATATTTAAAACATTGTAAATGTGGTTTTACGGCAACATGTCCTTTATGAATTGATTACTTTTAAACTAAAGAAAAATATAAGGAAGTAACTCGAATGGATTTTAAAACACATAAATTTTAGGATAATAATGATAAAATTCATTCTTATGATATTTTATACACCCCACAAAAGAAACCATGTGGTGGAAATTTCTTATGTCACAAATAAAATGAATTGAGTCTAAAAATACATTATCATGAGTCTGAACTGTCACGTACATTTGTTATATAAAATATAATAAAAATTTATCAACTATTTAAAATACAAATAATAATATCCATGATAAATAATTATTTATTATTAAATTTATTTCATTAGTTAAATGACACTTAATTATTTAATCAGATAAGTCCCCATGTGGTGTTTTGAGGGTGTTTGGCTCACAATTTCAAACCACTTTTAGTATGATAATCATGGTAACACTTTTTATTATTTCATTATCACCTAAATAATAATCATGAAATAATTATCATTTTTATAAGTTAAATATAATTTTATATCATACTATCTAAGATAGTTAAAAAAAATGAATTATTTTACAGTCACATGAGTAACATTTACATTCATCAATTAACATGATGGAAAGAATGTAACAATCATTTTATCAGAAAATAGTGATTATTATTACATAGATTTCATATAGTAACTTTAAATAAAATTATATATACCAACCGTGTATGTTTCTGCTATCAAAAACCCACACCATTTCATGGTAGTGGTAATACATAGGTATAAAAAAATAACTGTATCATTTTTCAATGAATGGAGTGTTAAAAAAATGTTGTGTATATTTACATAATGAAAATAATGAAATTAATATCATATATATACATTAAATCCAACATTATATCCATCTATAAATAGTTGTGAGGGAAACATTACATTAGTTTGTGACTTGGTAGTCTTCCTTACCCACGAATAATGGTTGCATTTCCCATTTGTTGGAATATGGTGATGCATTATGGCTAAGAAACTATCAAAATAACATATCAATGTATGGAAGATAGTTTTTTATTATATCACAATTTTTTGAAGAGTTTTTAAGTATGATGAAGAAGAATTTAAAAAATATTTTTTGAAAAGATATACCACTTCCTCAGACAACCCCTATTCCATTATAACTTATGTCGTATAATGTTAGTGTTTTAACCAAGATAAGTCCTATGTGAGGACGGAAGGGAAATTGGGTATATAATTGGGTAGGGATTAGCCAAAATAATGTGGCCAGAATTTATGAGGAAGAAAAAAGATGAACTATCCTTTTATAAATGATCAAAATGACACAATTACAGTTACATAAATGTTTAAATATTATATATGTAATAATCATGTAATGTGCCACAACATAATAGAATATGTGTTGATATGAAGTGATAGGGTCCATATTATCACAACTAATATAATTTAGACAGGTTTGGTGCTCATTTAATGACATATCTATTAGTTTAAGAACTTTTAACCTTTTTTAACCTTAACATTGAGACCCTAACTTGTTACCTAGTTAACAAAATTATAAGAACAAAATTAAATGGGTATGTCAAAAAAAATTATAAACACTAATTCCAAATTTTGAATCCTATTTATCATGTTCAATTTCTATCAATGTATGAAATTTAATTTAACATAAAAACATAAAACACAAGAAAACATTTTTAGTGAAATATATGGTATAAGAGATAAAATAATTTCACCATGAAATCAAGTAATAAATTTTCATGTACAAAGTTTTCTAGATAAATGATAATAAAATGATTGTTTTTGTAGTCTTTTATCAATCAAAAACTGAATTTAGACTTTCAAAAAAATTCATTAAATGAAAATGTCCAAAAATAGTTTTTTATTTGAATAAAATATAACTTATTTTCTTAAAAGATAATATTGGATTAAAAAATTCAAAATAATTTTTTAAAGGAATGTATTTTTAGTCCATTAATATATATGTTTTCATGAAAAAACTTATATAATATGATAACATCACATTCTCAATAGATTTAAAATCATTCTACATAGGTTAAACATAGTTTTATCAAGTTTGTCTTTATCGAGGAGAAAAATAATTACTATGATTACTATTCATAATGACCAAAAAATAAGTTAAATATATTTTATTATATTAATTAAAATTTTAAAAAATATGGAATAATTTTTTTCAAATTTAATTCATAGAAGTATAAGAATTTAATTTAAAATAAAATCTTCAAAGTGTGACAAAAAGTGGTTTCCCATAGAAAATGTATTCTTAAGTAAAAACCATTTTTATACAAAAAAAATATATAAAATTGATCCCAATATTCTTAATTAGATTGTGAATAATATGAATGAACAGATTTTTAATTAAAATTATTTTTAATAAATTAATATTGTGAATTCATGAAATAAGAATAATTTTTTTTTAAATCATCATTTTGTGAATATTCATTGAATTAAAATTTTTTATAAAAAATATATAAAATTTATAATAGTATAATTTTTATATGATGTATTAAAAATTATTTTATATTTATAAAATACCATTTAAAAATATGGATGAAATTAGTTTCAATATTTTCTAATATAATTAAATACAAATCATTTTTGATGAAATGATATTTTTTTAAAATAAAATGACTTTATTAAAATTAGAATCCTTATTTACTAAGAATTTATCAATACACTTTTTATTTATTAGTGAATATATATATATATATATCATAATTAACTTACTTATTTCATTGCCGCTAATTCAGAGGCTATATTATCGTGTCCATCTTTAAATAATATTTTTTTTGGTTCCTTTAGGCTCCATATTAAATGTCGAATACTCTATGGAAAAATTTGTTATTTTAAATCATTGGGTGTTACATTCTCCACCAAATTAATATATTTCATCCTCAAACTTTTATCATGATGTTGCTTATCAAAGGCATGACATTAGAAAATAGCTCTTTTGGAAAACCCACATCATAATAATGGTTAATAATTTCACTTCTTCAAAAAAGGTTGAGGGAAATACAAAGGTCATTTGGAATAACAAATAAATATGCTTCTAAAAGGGGTAAAATTAGTGGAATGTGAAAATATGTGCACATAAAAAGAAAATTACTATCCAAATAGAGAGGGAGAGTAACTGAGAACAATGATCATAAGAAATAAAATGGTCATAAGAAAGTCAATAACCAAAAAACAAAAAACAAATGAGATGTGAAAAGGATAATTAATTTATTAGAAATTAATATAATTGGATAAAAAATTTATTTCAGTATCATTTCTTAGAGGAGAGAAATTACATTACCATATAAACTATGGACATGATGAAAATATACCTACTTGATTTTCTTCCAATCCATAAATAGAATTTCATCCTTGTGTTATGTGTTTTAATAATGTTATACCTTTATTTCATCTTTTACTCCAAATGATAGGGATTAATCTTTCATGTATGAAGCACTGTAATAAAATTTTGATTTGACATGAAATAAAAGGATGAAATTTTATTCTTCCTTCATTTACTAAAATAGAAACTGAAATGCTCAAAATATGATGTGGTACTGTAAAAAATAAATAAATATTAATATGAAGAAACAATACAGTAGTCTCCAAAACAAAATAACAATTCCAAAGATGAACATATAAAATTACAAAAATAAACAACCCTATATCGCAAATAACCTTAATAATCTAAATATTAACAAATATTTTAACAAAAAAAGGTATCTATTACCTTTTATATTAAATCCTAAAATTTTAACATTATTCTTCTAAAATAATCATTCTCATTAAAAATAAGTGTTATATATACCAAAACCTAATATAAAGTTTCCCAAAATATCATTAATCACCTTAGAGTACCATAATTTAAAATATAAAAAGGGATTTATTTTCCTTTTGAACTTTTTATCAAACTTAAACATATAAACCATAATGGAACACATAAATATTATGTTAACCTCACGTGAAAACATCAAAATATCAATAGTTATCTAAAAAATTCATTTAACGTCAACTATAAAGAACTGATCCATATTTAACCCATATATATATTGAGATGCATTTTATTTTAATTATACATAATATATTGGTCTTGATCCTAGTACATCCACTCATCATTCGGTTTTTCTTGATGATATATTTGAATAAATGATAGGAACCACTAAAATGCATCTTACTTAGGTTTTAAAGTTAGAATCTAAATTTGACAAGATTATCAATTTCATCATTATTTTAGTGTGTTAGTAATTAAAAGTAATTTCCAACAAAATCTATGAGAAAAATGAAAAATAAGAAGATCTAGGTTTCCATTGAACTTAGGGACATTAATAGCCATATCCCAAGGTATAGATTCTAAGTCTCATTCAAAGAAAATATGATCTGTGTAGCTTATTTATTGCAAGACCTCTTATTTATGTATTTATACTAAAAATATAACTATATATAGATATACTTTTAAAATGAAAAGGTCACAAATATCAAGGCACCCAAATGGGAGAATTTATACTAAAAAAATATCCTTCAGTTTAAATAAAATTTGGATCACTTGTCAACGTTCTTTGAACAATAGCTTAAATACCATTACATTGATGATCGTGGAATTATTTATGGATAATCTGGATGTTAAATATTTTCAAAATTTTATCCATCATTCTGATATCAAGATAGTTTATTAAATAAATGTTATTGAAAAGTATGGATATAAATGCCTTGAATTTTTATTTTGGGGTAATTTCATGAATGTTTTTCTTCTTTGTAGTATTCCATCATGACGTTGTGGTTGTCCTTGATAAAAAAAATTAATATTAAAATGAAACCTCCATAAAATCTCAATGAGTTGAGAGGGCCTCATGAACCCCTCACTAACATCAGATGGTTCATTACAAAACTTACAGTAACGGGTTAATTATTCACAAAGTCGATGAAGAATTGAGTCCCCTATCGGTGGGAATAAGATTTTCAAGAAGGCTTCAGCAATATCATATAATTCCTATTAAGGCCACCAGTGTTGGTGAAACCAGTAAAATGAATTCCACTCGTTATATATGTGGAATATTTGGGGTGATCTTATAGTGACATTAAAAAAAGGACGTGGAAAAAGATAACTGTTATTTACATATACAAAAAACTATGTTTAACACTATTAAGAAGAATTTTCTGTCACAAATATTTTTTTTTCAAAAACTAATATAATAGATGCAGAGTCAGAATGTTCATTTGGAATCCATATTTGATAAGATCAAATATATGACCAATATTCTAATGTTGACTACATGCATGATGTGGTGGGTGGTCATCCTATCACGTTTTAATATTCAGTTCATACTATAGAATGTAGTCAAGAAGAAATCATTACAAAACATTATTACAGCACATCCCACTATAGAAAAAATGGGAATGAATAGAGAATTTCATAATAGGGAGGTATTATCTTTTTATGAAACTCTCCAGACATGTGATATATATTTTGATGGATCCTATAGATGTAAAATAGAAATATGGATGGAAAAACCAAAAATAAAAAGTTTCTTCTAGGGAATTGTTCTCATCTAACCAATAAATGTATTTTTACCATATTTAGTTATATTGTCAGAAGGCGGTATTAATAATGAAATGGACTAAAAGTCTCACTGTAGGCTTGGAATTGGATTTTCATATTATAGTTTCATGAATGAAAAACATGGGCTATTCATGGTTATAATTAATGAAAATTAATAGTTAATTTTTCATTAATAAAGAATAATGTATTCACATCCGTGATTGCATACAATGGTTATTGAAATAATTCCCTATAAATTCCACACTAATTCATGATCTATGTTTTTAAAACACTCGTTTATATGAAATTGATAATTAATCCATAGATCTAGTAGATCATGTCTAAGGAAAGGAAATCATCATAATCACACTCTATAGGATTCCCAAATATTTAACAATCTATAAATAAGAACACAAGCATTAGATTGATCCAAGAAGGAACCAATTTAATGATTTTTGGTAAAAATCATCTCTTACCACAAACCAATTTATCAAAAATTAATCTATAAATAAATCTTTTATGGTTTCGTAAAAATTTTAATTGATGGGGGATATACATTTTTATTATATAAGAAGACCATGTAAAAACCTAAAGTGATAATTAATCCGGAACCAACATCTATTACCAGATCAAGTATCATGGATACTTCTGATAATCGATGAAAACAAAATTCATGGAGTTCATCATAAAATTTAATAATTCCCAAATAGAATCCAATTTAATCCATCAAACCCTATATTTTTTACATAACACAAAATATTATCTGTTATTTTCTATTTATGGTATACATATTAGGGAGAAATATACCCCATCCTTAATGAGGCTAGTTAAGTACATCCTTACTACCACTGAATTATTCTCCAACTGGGTTGAGGGAATAATACTCAAGGAAGTCAATATTAAGTCTAACATCAAAATCATGATATGAAATATCATCATAATATTTGGTGTTTTTTATATAATATTGAAAAAATGGAATAAACATCTACTATTCATAGTTGAAAATGCTATATCAAAAATATGTAATTTAGTAAAACCATTCCATCCACAACCATGTGTAACAAAATGGAGAAATAAATAATTTTAAGAAGACACGTTCTAAACATACTCATGAAAACCATGCATAAAGAAATGAAGTAATTGTTTGAATAAATTTTGCATTCCTTATGGGATTATCAAACCATTACTACTAAATTCAAACAAGAAACCCCATATTTTCTTGTGTTTGATAAATAGGTATTCATACCCATAGATGTCTAATTTCCTTAACTCTATATCACCATTTTCAATCCACTATCTAATTATGGTCAACCTCAAGGTGTTTAGATGAGTTGGAATAACTGGATGGGAAATGATTATGCACATTTCATAATTTGGAAATCTATCAAAACTTTTTCACATTATCATTCCATAATATTTTTCCAATATATATTCCACCTATGAGAGTCAGTTTTGGTTCATGGAATTTCAATAATTCTATAGAAAAAGTTTCAAAATATTTAACCGTTTTTAAATAGACCATATTTCATTCACAAGATTTACTCTAATATAGATTATTACTTATTCATAATGGACGAAGAACACATAACTCTGATGATCAATGTTAGGTTTATCCTAATGTACATTTCATAACCCTCATATTGGTTTGCAGGTCCTAGATTATGAATCAATTATGAAATTCATACCATCATGAGAAAAAAATTAGAAACTATATGGTAAAGTTCCCTCTTAAATGATCTGAAATAGAATGCCGTAATTCTTCTAGCCATAGACATTAAATTTCACAATATAACATCTTATTCACATGATTTAAACTACATGAATTTCATCTTCAATGAAATAAGTTAAAACTAATAGTAATCTTCTCTATCACATTATATTAAACTACATGATGTAATTCCAAGATGTTATACCTTAAATTACTTAGACCCATGATCCATGTCTTGTGATGTTAAAATTTCAAATAATTTCCAAACCCAGAATGATAAATACCATTGTCTGTTTTTGAAATTCCCCACTCATGTTATATAATACAATATGGGTAGTATTTTAATTTCCCTTAATTTATCACAAAGTCTGGGTCCCATGTGAGTGTATAGGTCTTTTTTGATTGATCCATTATCATGTATAAGAAATAAACATGATTAAATAAGGGGAATTATTTTTTCCATGAAACAAAAATTTTAAATGCGTAAGGCAGATTACTCAACTTGGGTTAATTCCCTTATATTGGAGAAATATATATATACGTGTTCTTGTTTCACAATTTACCACTTCTTGAGGATTTTTATACCATAACCCCTATTCAAGATCTTGGTCGACATTGGAGATCCTTCATGAACTACATGTGGCATAAATATTTTTCCTACGTGATATATAGTGACATCGAGTCCTCTTGTCTTATGGTAAACCAAAATTTTAAAAAAAGGATTAATAGAATAAAATTTTCCATTCCCTATGTATGATCTCGATGTAAGAAGTGTATATCTCTTTAATAACTACATGTTTCTTTATTTCCATTACATGTTGATGCATAGTGGTTCCCAGATCTACAATTCTTAGCTCATCCATGATTTCTATCAAAGTGAATGCCCTCCATAGTTGCTGAAACTACACAGGGGAGAGTCTGGATGTTAATCCCCAGCATAATAATAAATTTTATGTATAAGATATAAGACCTCGGGGTTTTAAATTAAAAAAATACAATGTCACGTTGTAAGAATCAAATGGAATACCCTATTGAATTTGAACTGCGATATATTATTAACATATTATTATTTAAATATTACCAAATAACCATGTTGTCGGATTAGCAAGTATAATGATGAATATTAATATAATAAAATATATATAGAATTTTTGAAATTAATAAAATTAATAATAAATTATTCATTGGTTATGAAGCTATTTGAAATGAAGATAAAATCTATTAATGGTAATAGATATATTTTTAAAAACTGTATATATATATATAGTGTCTTTTTTATCACGGATTAAATGAATTAATATTAATAAATGATTCTAATGAAATTATTAGGGTATGTATCCAATAATTTTAATTATCATTCATTTTAATGTTGTTATTAGTCAATGAATGATAATAAATTAATTTGATATTTCAAAAATACATTTTCACTAAAAATATTATTTTTGAATATTACACATGGATATTATGATTAATTTATAAAACTTTTAGAAAATTTATTTCCTCAACAAGATATAATTTTTTAAATCATAATATAAAAATAATATTTTTATAGATTTTTTGGGTTTTTCTGAGAAATATGATATTTTGGTGAATAGTCAAAATAAAGATTTTACAAAAAAACAATTATTTTTTTCTTTTAATATAACTACTTTTTATGTTCCATTTTTCTTTTATATATTTTTCAAAGTCAAATAAAATTCATTTTATTAAAAATATTACAAATAATTCCTTGTAGGTAAACAATAAAATTAATTTGGTATGAAATTATATTTACGGACAAAACAAGAATTTACTAAAAGTTATTTTTGTTGAATTTTGTGAACTATTATTATAAGAAATTATTACCAAATATAGAAATAAAATTAATGAGAATATATTCCATATTTTAAATAAAAAAATTAAAATTATGTAATATAGTATATTTCATTTTTAGCCATAATGAACAGTAATAATAGTAAAAGTTTACCACCAATGTATTTAGTAAAAAAGATTAATTAAGATAAAATATTTGTGATAAGGTAAAAATATATCTTATTAATTCTATTTGGTTGAGAGTATTTCCTACTTTAATATCTTATCTTTTCAAATATATCAATTTGGTGCCACTTGATGATAATTATAACCACTAAATTATTTGGGGTAAAAATAAATTATATAATCCCACTATATTTATTTTAATACCAATAATAAGTTTTCATTGGGAAAAAAAGATGTTATGCTTATTATTAAATTTTTATATTAGAGAGGAAATCTTTTTATAGTAATTTATATTTAAATTTTTTATGATTTTATCATTTTCTAAAATGTTTACAAAATACTGATACAGTACATGTGTAACATGTAGTGAAATTGAGTAAATTATTATAAAAAAATAAAAGTAAAATATTTTATTATTATTTACGGTGCAAAATTAATTTCATGGATAATTTTAGGTATATATGATTTTATAATGTCATTATATTCTAATTATAGTTTTTACATTATATCCATAAATAAACTTTTTTTAATATCCTTAAGAATGAATTTAATAGGAATTTCATGTTTAAAAATTTTAATTTAAATATTTATAAAATCGTAAAAAAATATATATTAAATAAAATTAATATGAAATTTTAAGATATATAACTAATGGTTAATTTAGGAACCACATTTAATTTATAAATTTCTTTTTCTGGCCTTTAAATATTGAAAACGGTTTTATAATAATTTTGGTGAAATAGGGATAGAAAGCGGGATAAATGAAAAGATAAGGTTTACAATTACACAAAACTTGTATAAATATTATTGATTGAATTTATTTCTACTTTTTCCCCATTATTATTGATTAGATGGATATTTAGAGCTATTTTACATGAGTTTGACACATATAATATATTAATATTCCATGTAATTACATGATTACAGCCCACTTCACTTATAAAAGGGAACCTCTTATCCCCTCATCCTCACACCTCTTGATCCATTTATCTCCAAAAATATCTTCAGAAATTCAATTCCAACCATTCAACCTATTTAATTATTTTTGTTGTTATCATAAAATGATAAAAATAGAATTATTATTCTATAATAAAAAGGTTGTTTTCCGAAGAATAGAAATAACTCCTAACTGAGTGTTTTCATGTTATTTATTCTCCCACATTCATTAAATATTCTATATCAATGATTATATGATAACATTATCATACTAAAGATTTATAAATTTCATTATTTTGATGTAAAAACATTTTTATATCTCTTTTTTATATTCATGAAATGAAAACATCACTATAGTGTACATGTGGACTAGCACGTCCACAAAGAAATGTGTTTCATTTTTTATTAATACCTATCAATTGGGTCTATTATGTTGGATTTAATGAATATATATTATATTAATGAATTTTATGATTTGATGAATATAATATGTTACTTCTCCTCTTACCCTTCCATCTTTTGGAAAATGATAATGACGTGTGTACATATGTGTTGACTACCACCTCCATGATGTGGTGTGATTCATTTTTCATGTTCTCCTTTCATATATGGTTATAAAATTGTATTTAATTTATAATAATTATAATTATTTCATGAATAATATTAATTAGATGATATAACCATGAACCATTTGAACATGTACAAACTGAGAAAGGCACTTTTGGTAATTATGAATCAAACGTCCCCTATAACGCCCCAAAAATATAAATTAAGAACATTGTCTTCGATGGCGTGTAGGACAAGCAACACCAAGCACGAAAGAAAATATAGTATCCTAATATTTTATAATATATTTTCTATTTTAAATAAATTTAATATATTACATATCTTTCATTGCATGTTACATAAAGTTAGTGTCTATGTCACACAAGAATGAGTTTCTTTAATGTCTTATGTTGCATGAAAGACTGTATTTTACTAAATAGTGATATATTATTAAAATATTATTATTCAATATAATAATATATAACCTAGCCATTAAATTTGAGTTTATGAATATAATTAACAAACTTATTAAAATATATGGTTTTCATAAATATTAAATGGATTCATTTGGTTACTAATTATTAAAAATGATTTTAAGAACCAATTGATTATGAAATGAATTTGTTTGTAGAAAACTATTTTTATTCTCACAAAGTTATTTAATCCTAAAAAAATAAATTAGTTGATATTATTGATTTTTATTAATATGATATATATTATATATTCAATCAAATATTTTTATATTCATTCATTATATTTGATAGTAATTAGATAAGAACAAGCCCATATTATAAATAAAAACCTATATTTTTATTATGATACTTTTAACGACTTTTAATGACGACCCTATTTTAAATAATTTTTTTTTCCAATTTTATAAATCTTATATGTTTAAATAAATTAAATATTATAAATCAGAAAATAAAAATTAGGTTAGGGTGATGTTTTTATAAATTTCTACAAAGCTTCATTTTTTGATGAATATTGAAGAATAGTTAATTTTAATTCAAAACTGATTTTTATTCTAATTTATATATAAGGTTAAAAAATATTTTATATTTTTTTAAGTATTAATAATATAATTTCATATTAATTAATATATTTTAGTTCATTGGATTAAATTTCAAATTGAAATTGTACATAAAATCTATCAAACTTTTCAATATTTTTACTTTAAAAGCCTAAAATGTCATCCAATCTATAAGATTAATGTTAAATTCATTTCTAAAAATTATCTGATTTATATTTTGAAAAATTGATTCCATATTTTTATTCAGAAAATTTATAATTTCTAATATGGTAATCATATATTTCACCCAAAATATCAATGAAAATAATTATTAATAATTATAATGATTAACGTGAAATTAAGCTTAACAAGGGACTAAACCTTAACCATAACGGAACAATGACCTACATACATGTACAAAATCCATTGGATGGTGATATTTATCACATATCCTCCCTTTTAGATATTTTTTTCATTATTTTTTACACATTTCATGGGAAAAACATAGGTTGAATTCCATTTCTAAAACATAACAAAAGTGTCACTCCTCCACTATAAAAAGGCACTAACCCCTCCCACATCCCCACACCTATCAAGAAACTTTTGATCAACCCATGTCTTATAGTACTTTCTCTTAAAAATTTTTACCCACATCAATTTTTCCAATCATTCGGTAGAAATTCATCGAAATAAGCCCTTTGTGCAAACCAAAATGAGTTACCCAAAGAAGAAGTAACATCTTTCCTCAAGATCTTTAGTTTTACTTATATTATCCTCCCAAAAAACATTTCATTACACAATTATATAACAAAAATTGTATCCTAAATATTATAATATTTCTTTTATATTATGATTTTGAACAACACATATGAACACATCCAAATAATAGTTAATGAACTTATAATTTATATGTACAGTGAACTCCTACCTCACGAAATGATGATTGTTCATTCTTCCTTTACCACCTCTCATGATGTGAATTATGATGGAAGCGATATTTATATATGATATATATGATATTTATAAGATCTTTATGCTTATTTTATTTTTATATATAGGATACCTATATCCTTTCCATTTTGTGTAAATACGATAACATCATTTGTAGAAATATAGACCATCGCCTCCTAAAAGCGATATGATTCTATCACACGATTCATATAAAGTATAAGGTATGGTTATAATAAAACTATGAAACATATATGACATATATATTACACTGTAATTATAATATATATATATATATATCAGTTAATTATAATTCTATTAACATGACAATGAAATGAAAGAATCATCCATGAGTATGTATGGCCTACCATCTCTATAAACAGTGCATTTCATTTCTTATCTCCAAACATTATGAATTATTATAAATACATATATACAGGATATATAATATAACTAAATCATGGTTTAAATACTATATATTACCAAATCATGATTAATTTATGAAGAAAAAAAACTATCAAGTCAAACCATACTTGAAAGTCTAGGGAATTAATACCCAAAATTGTAAAAATAATGAAATATTTTTAACAAAAGAGTAATATGATATTATAATAAGATAATATTCGATATTATAAATATTTTTATGGTTCTAGTATGAGTTATTTACATTTTTAAAACCATTATAGAATAATTTAAATGATTGTTTCTGATGCTTTCGCCAGGGCGCGCGCATCTGTCTGTGGAGGAGGACGTGCTGCTTTTGCCCCACATTCCTGCTTTCCAAAGTCGGGCGGCATCCGCTCCTTATTCAGGGACGTCTGCTCCTTGATAGAAACCGGGATGATGGGATGTTGGTTCTTCCTTCTGTGAATTCCTCCTCAGAACTCATCACCTAGTCTGGGTCTCCCTCATAGATTTAATATGTTTTTCGTGAAACTCTTCCCAGTGCCATGTTTCCATGGACGCCGATTAATTACACTGCTTCTGTCAGGACATTCCAAAGGGTCTGGTCAGGGCAGCAACCTTCAGTCGGGGGAGTAGTCATGTCGAGGCATCAGTAGCGTGTCTGTATGTTGGGGAACTAGTGTGTCTATCTTTTGTCCCTTATCATGGGGCTTCTCGAGGGCGTGAAAGCCCGAGGCATCCCACATCGAGCGCGGGGAATCATATGCCCTAGGCATATATCTGAGGTTTTCCTCATCTTCCTATATTTGACACAGGTTATGCCGCAGGTTTAACGTCTAACAGAGACGGTTACGCTAAGGGCATTCCATCTGAGGTTTTCCTCAGGCATCTCATGTTTATCACGAGGTAGGTCGCAAGTTTAACGTCCAGCGGAGACGGGTCGGCCTGATCAAAACACTAGATGGAGTGAATCAAATTAACGAATTTCCCTTAAAGGGATGCCGATATCGGGGCCAACCCATGGGCGGCTTCCTGAATGTTGTGAAGAGGAGCGGAATGGCATGATCTCGCCAGGATATGACAGTCTGGGTGAGAATCAGGGTGGATGATGGATAGGTGGATGAAGCAGAGGGGGGACTGATATGGGACTATCGCAAGGGTGACAGTGAGATTGGGCTTGATCCTCGAAGAGACCTCCTACGTATCCCCGTGGCAGGGAATCAAAGTCTGTGTAGTTCGGGATGGTGCCGATGGACTGATGTGAAGGTGAACCTTGGCCCGATGGGCATCGTCAGCGAACCGACGGGAAGGTGAACCCCAGGGGTCCACTGGTGGTGGGCTTGAACCTCGTGAAGGATTCCTACATACCATGCCTTGACATGGATCAAAGTCCCCATAGTTCAGATGAGGTGTGGAATACAGTTTAACGTCATGCGGGATGGGGGTGAACTGACTTGAATGAGGTCAGAATGACTGGGTGGTGGGATTGAACCTTGTGAGGCTT
Organism: Viscum album; assembly: GCA_963277665.1. Lineage (NCBI taxonomy): Eukaryota > Viridiplantae > Streptophyta > Magnoliopsida > Santalales > Viscaceae > Viscum > Viscum album. The sequence goes on along the minus strand of OY728119.1, from coordinate 33,189,939 downwards.
CCTATGTACCATGCCTTGACATGGATCAAATACCATGTACTTCAAAGGGTGTGTCGGCGAACCGACGTGAGTGAGGACCTTGGTCCAGATGGTGTGGGGCTTACACACTAGGCTGCCCAAGTGTTGGTGAACTGACGCGAAGAAGGTCGGGGTGACCAACAGGTGGTGGGCTTGAACCTCTAGGAGGCTTCCTATGTACCATGCCTTGACATGGATCAAAGACCACGTAGTTCAGGTTGGTCACAATGACTTTCCATTGGACCAGAATGCAGTTTAGCGTTGTGTGGGACGAAGATGAACCCTGATGTGAATAAACGACGAGAGGTGGGCTTGAGCCTCGTAGAGGCTTCCTATGTACCATGCCTTGCATGGATCAAAGTCCACATAGTTCAAAGGGTCTTCATCAGCGAACCAACGTGAAGGTGAACTCAAGGGTCCACTTGTGGTGGGTGTCGGCGAACTGATGTGAAGAAGGGACATTGGTCCGATGGGAGATGGTCTTGAACCTTAGGGAGGCTTCCTACGTACTGTGCCTTAACATAGATCAAAGTCCTCGTAGTTCGGGTTGGTCACAACGGCTTGCCGTCGGACTGGAATTGCAGTTTAACGTCATGCTGGACGAGGGTGGAACCTGACGTGAAGAAATGACGGGTGGGCTTGAACCTCATGGAGGCTTCCTACGTACCATGTCATGACATGGATCAAAGACCTCGTAGTTCAGAGTGGGTGTGCAGTTTAATGTCATTTCAGGACAAGGGAATACAGTTTAACGTCATGCTGGACGAGGGAATACAGTTTAACGTCATGCTGGATGAGGGAATACACTTTAACGTCATGCTGGATGGGGGCATACAGTTTAACTTCATACTGGACAGGGTGTTGTCATGGCCAATGCTTACTCTAAGCCCACATGAGTCGTGCTCGGTGTGAGAAACAAGAGGCAGGAGAGACCTGACGATCACGCCGCGAAGGGTGCATCCATGAGAAACGAAGAGGGGATTACGCATTGGGCAGCCCATGGTGTTGGGACTTACTCCAGGATAGAGGCCTGAAGTGTGAGCGCGGCGGGAGAGGGATTTGGGACCAAAGATGGAAGGTGCCTCGTTCCCTATCGCACCCTCCACTGGCCTTGGCAGTGGGGAAGTGTGGAGGTGCAAGGGTGATACCTTCTGCAAGAGAGGCTTGGAGCTTATATCAGGGTGTTTTATCTTATCCCATGGACATACGCTACTCCGAGAAGGAGGATATCATCCTGTGTGAGGGTGATTCCATTCCCATGGAGACGAGTGGCGTAAAGAATGTCCGAGCTGGGGTGGAACCTGCATGCGAGGCACGGGGTCGGATCACAGTTTAATGTCATTTATTGAGGATGAGATGCTTGGCAGTTTAACGTCCTGTAGCTTAGATGAGAAGGGTTCACTCTATAACCCTAGGACTTACATGACCGGCACCCTCTGCTCCTTGGGGGAGGGAAGGTACCAGTAAGGCTGTGGTAAAAGGGGGTTGCGGAGCGAACCATCGAGGGGTCCACGTTAGAGTGGCTATTCGAAGAAGCAATAGCCGTTAGCATGCCTGTGCGAAGAAGAATTAGGTGAAGAAATGCTATGGGTGGTGTTGTCCATGGGATTTTGAAATCACATCGTGCAAACCTGGAGGGTCGCACGGGAAGAGGAATTTCCAAGCAAAGGAGTATGCTTCGCGAAGTGGTGTGCCTCTTCCTTATCATGGGGTAGGGGTGTGACTGGGATGTGCTTCACGAAGTGGAATAGTATTCGTGTAGCACTTACTTGCGAAGCAGGGGGGCCTCACGGAGCAAGGTGCTGAGAAGCAGTGTGCTTCGCGATGTACAGCGACCCTGTCTTGGCATGTGGATCACTAGTACCGGATGGGTGTTTCATGAAGCATAACCGCTCCGCAGCTGCCTGGTTTCCCTTGGGAATCCCCTTCCTCTGCTAATTCCCTTAGGCTTCGCGAAGGGCATCCCTCTCGGAAGAGGGGCTCAAGACGAGACAGGGAGAAGGCATCTCGCGAAGTAGAAGTACCTTGCAGAGCTCATGATTCCCGGGGGGCGAAGGGTGCTTCGTGATTCGGGATCTGAGAAGACAAAAGTTCGGATCATCCCCTCCTTCTGGGCTCAGGGGGAACCCATTATTTATAGTCAAGGGGCGCCATAAAGTAGAGCTCACGCAGCGCGAAGGGGCGGCGGGTACTTCGCGGAGGGTTCGCGAACGTCAGGACGTTCGCGGAGTGTTACCGCCTCCTGTGCTTCACGGCGGCCTCGCGAATGTCAGGGCATTCACGGAGTGTTACCACCTCATGTGCTTCGCAGAAGCCTCGCGAACATTAGGGCGTTCACGGAGTGTTACCGCCTCCTGGGCTTCGTGGCGGCAGTGATGCTCGGGGGGTGCTTCGTGCCATAGTTTCGTGAGGCAGCACGCGGGGCTTCTTTTCCATCCCTTCTTTGCGTGCAAGATTTTGGAGCCAAAAAATGCCCCCCCCCCTCAGACTTGGAGCCACGGAGGGACAAAGATTCGAAGTCTGAGGGAAAATCTCCAAAATTATTGGCAGTTCGCAATGCAGCCTCGCGAAGGGGCCCGCCGAGCTGCCGGCGGCCACGCGGTCTGGACGCGTCGCGATGCTCCGCGAGGGCGGGACGTTCCACGAAGCTTCGGGGTTGCCGCCTATAAATAGGGGGCTTACCGCTCTTTTTTCCTCTTTTGGATCTTGTCCTCTTGCGCTCTCGACTTCACGAAGCTCCGTGTACTCCGCGTCTTCTCTTCACGAATCGAGCTTCACGGTGCACCGCGGGTCTCCGACTCCGCGACCGCTCCAAGAGAACTTCTGTTTGCCGGCCTAGGCCAGACTCTGTGGCTTGGTTTTGCACCCAAACTTCTTGAGGGATCTTCGCGAGCAATCTTCGCAATCCAGTTCGAACAAAAATCCATTTTCGAGTGCCGAAACCAAAATGGCCCATCGAGAGGCTGTATTGGGGGTCCTTGCAGACGCCGCCCGGAGGGACGAGATGGCTAACTGTCTGGGTCTAGGGGAGATGGTCTGAAGCGACTCGGACCATACTTCTTTGACTGAACTGCTATCAAAGGGTCAGAAGAACTATCCACAGTGCAAGAAACTGCCCTTGTATGGCTTCAGGATGAAGGATGACGTCTTCATCCCTAAGGCTAGTAGGGACGAACCAGCTTGTTGGTTCAGGAGCACGCCATGCCAGCACTAGTGGTTCAGGGCGACCGATGGTCATGCGCAAGAGGATTTCACACTCGTCACCGCCGACTGTCTCTACAACCATGTGAACAATATTGACGGGACGCCACTACAACCGGAGACATCCCCTCCTCTGTACCGTACCATGCTGAAGGTGGCATTGCAGGATCCGAAGAAGGGGTGGTCCAATGAGTGGAACCTGCGCCAGGGTGGCAACTTCACCAATGACTGGGCATGGGCCTACTGGGTAGGCACCTCATGTGACGAGTTTGGGGCTGAGCTGAGGAGAGTGGGTTTTTATGAGGTGGAATGGGCCTCCCAATTCCACATTCACCAACCCAAACAGCTGATGTCGGAGCTGCTAAGCAGATGGTCGTCTAGAACCAATACTTTTCACCTGCACCATGGGGAGGTGGGCATCAGCCTGTGGGATGTTCATCAGATTTCGGGGGTTCCGATCTTGGGGTCCATGTATGATGAGTTCCTCCCCGTCATGAGCCCGTGGGAGGATACGGAGCAGATGCCACGACTGGCGTCGGCGTTGATGGCACTGGTCCCTAGAGAGGACAAGGAAGCAGTGAGGGATGTCCACTTTAAGAAGTGGTTCGAGCAGTTCCTGATCTTCCCAGAGAATCGAGAGTTTCCTCCAAGGCCTCGAACTTGTCTGAAGGCGGCCCAACGGGGCAAGGATCACTCGTACTGGCGGGTCTTGGAGGACAGCCAATGGAAGACTTGGGTTTTCAGTGTTAACACTGAACAACAGCCGATAGTCAGGCTGGCGGTGTTCATCACGACCCTTATCTGCGGTTGGATTCTACCAGTGACAAATACCAGCATGGGGGTGCGGCCCAGATCGTTTATGATGGAGTCGGTGCTGGACATGGGGAAACGGGTCAATCTGGGGATTCTAATGCTCACCAAGCTGTACAGGATGCTACAGCACGTTAGCGAGGGCAAGAAGTTTCCAAGGATATGCGGTCCCTTCCACCTTTTGTATGGATGGATTGCGGCGCACATCAGGGGGATTTATGAGTATCCAAACCCTATCTCGCCGCTGGGATCGAACTTCCATCCCTTCATTCTGAATGCGGTCGAGAGCTTCCCGTTCAAACTAACTGTGCCGATGGTGCTGAACCGGGTGTGGAGGACGGATGAGTTTAACTTCCACCCATTTCCATTGTCGAAGGGGATACTTACTGACGATGGGTGGGGAACAGAAGAGCACCGAGCTTATCTCCTGGCCTTTCGAGGCGGAGTTTTGGTGGCACGAGTGGATCATGAGACGCTCTGTGAACCATACACCCCGCATCACTTTGTGAGGCAGTTCTGGTGACTCCAGCGGCTGACCCCGTAGGTCTACTGGGAGGTGGGTCACGAGGAGCACCCGTGTGTGATGAGGTAGCTATGGCTCATGTTCACACGGGAAGATGGGAAGATGCAAATTTCATTGCCTCCACCCGCTTCCGCTTTCGGATTGGTGAGGGATTATGCCATTAGCTGGGAGGCTGCTTATCCGGGGGAGATATTGAGGTAGCCAACTATTCGGGTTGGTGATGGCGGGCCTCCTCTATCCCGAGGTCGGGGTCGGAGGGTAGCAAGGGACTCTTGCGGTGGCGGGACCGTCGTGGCGGCGAGACCCGCGTCGGCCGAGGGTGTGGCAGCGGTGGCAGATCCGGTGATTCCGGAAGAACAGGGCCATCCGGAGGGGCGACCACAGAGGGATTTTGTAGGATATCCACCTAGGCTCCGGGGAAGTGGCTGCGTCATATCAATGTGGCAGAGGATGCATTCTTCTCGGAGGCCTGGGATATTTGGGATGTCAACTGGAAATTCTTCAGCCCACCCGAGATATGGGTGCACTTGAATCACCTTGGGATGGAGTTACTGGGCATAGGCCCAGTCCGGGCTGGTTTCACGGAATCTCCGGTGGAGGCGGAGTGATACCTGGATGAGCTGGAGGACTATGTCCACTCTAGTGGTGTCTCACGCCCAATGACAAACCGGGTGAGGGTACTGCTGGATCGGACGGTCCCCCCACAGCTATTAGCCTCTGATTTGAGGGAGCGCTTCCCCCTGCCAGAAGAACCAGAGGACTCCTCTCGAGAGGATGAGGCTGGTGGAGGGAGCCCGTTAGAGGAGGGTGAAGTCAGAGACCAAGACTCAGATTCTGATGATTTCTCAGAGGCTCTCGAGGTAGCATTCCTAACTGCTTTCCTTACGGTCCATTCTCGGGCAATCACGGATTTCTCACCGATGTTTGAACCATGCAGGAGGAACTTGTATGCATGCCTCGCTCTCGCCCCTTGGTGGGTGACGATGCAGGACCTTCAGAACTCACGCCTACGGCTGCGTCCATTTCTGCGTCTGGTGGGGCCAGAGCACCCGAGGTGGCTCCTCAGGAATATCTAGACCTTCCGATAGTATACGGAGGGCCATGCCTCGGGGTCCCGTCAGCATCGACTCAAGAGCAGCACCAGGAGATCGATCTCTGTAAGTTTATTCTACTGGATTCATTGTTGTCACATGTAGATTATGCCAACTAATGTTTGTGTCTCTCTCTGTCGTACAGTTCTTTGACTAACATGGGCTGCTGCAGAAAGTCTGGTTGGGATGTCTGGCGGCATCCCTCCTAGGGGCATGCTGGTGATGGTGGAGATAGTCCCCCCATCTCCCCGAGCTGCTACACGCACTATCACTGGCGGGGCCACCAGCAGGTTCGTGCCTGAGGTTATTGAAGTGGAGTCTGATGACGAGGATCAATCGTCCGACCCAAGTCCCGTCACGCCTGCTCCGGTGCCAGATATCGTGTCGAACTCAACACCAGATGCAGATCCTGCCGAGTATTTCCTTCGGGCGTATTCTGCGTACAAGCCTGCCAATCGCATAGACTGGGATGAAACGGCCTCTGACGAGGAGGAAAATAGCATAGTCCTCTGCCGATCATGGAAGCTGATCACACGCTTCATCAAGGACACCCTCAAACGCTATGGCTGAATGAAATGGACAGACTTCGCTCACGGCTACGCGAACTGTGCGCTGAGGGAGTGGATACCCGACGTCCTCATGCACTCATCCAAGATCTCATGGCTGAGCAGATCCGGGAGTATGATCGTGGGCTCAGCGTGGGCTGGTAGTGGAGGAAGGCGACCAACATCAAGAAGCTCCAGGAGGCTGAAAGCGAGGTCCAACAGATGCAGACCCGGGCAGATGAGCACTCAGCCTCTCTTAATGCACAATCTGAGCTGATCTCATGGTTGAAGGCCCAACTGGTAAAGGCAGAAGAGCATATGAGGCAGGCTTCTGGAAAGATGGCTGCCATTTAGGCTAGCGTAGAAAGGGCCAGAGCTAAGACTGACGACTTGAACCTCGCCGCTGCTGAGGAGGAGTGGGAGTTGAGTCAGCGACAGTGAGTCTTGGATGCCACAAGCCGAAGGGTGTTGGAGCTGCAATGTTCTTTTGACAGGGTCAACCCATCCATGCGGGGAGTCGACCCCCGGGTATTGTAAAAAATTAAAAACTTTTTAATGGTACTTTCGCGCTTCAATTTTTTCTTGACTACCATAGCATTCACGATTTCCACTATTTGCATCGGTTCATTACATCCCTATAATGTTGGTGGGACGTTCGGCAATAATTCCCCAAGCTCACGTGGGTCAACCTGATGTGAGAAACCGGAGATAGTTGCCTCATCGTCCCTCTCAACATGGGAGTGGAAAACAAGCTTCAGGTATCCAGGGTTTGGATAACCAGTCTGGATTTCCGGAAGGTGGGAGAGGCCTGGCCGGAGAAGGATGCCCTTATAACAGCCAAATTACCGTTTCTTTAGTGTGCTCTTATGCACGAACAGTGCAATGCTAGGGGCGCTGAAATCGGTCCGAACAGATGGAAATGGGAAGTGTGGATCATGATACCCAAGATTCAGAACACTGAGGGGATGGCATGACAATAGAGGACAATCGTTAATCGTGGCGGAGAAATGATATCCTTACTGCGTTAGCCTAAAATGGGGACAACAAATGAGGGTCGACCATTGACCATGTTCGAAACACGGGACCAGGTCACAAATGTTGTCGGTCAATCCTTCAGGATGTTGGCCCAGGACAGTAGGCGGACCCTAGGTTGAGCATCCATACTGTTAGGGGGTCCTTCCAAACATGACCAGTCTTCCGGGACATTGGCCCAGGACGGTAGGTGAGCCGACGTGGCATGAGACCAGGCCGTTAGGGGGTCCCATCAAACATGAAAGAGGACAAGGGTCCAAAAAAGGGGTACGCAAAGCATGGAATATGGAGCGATGTTTTGTCCGAACATAATCCAACACTTAGGTAGTTACACCACCATGGTGGGAGTATGCCAGATGGGCGCATTGGTTTGGTCATGGATCCTTCCTTCTTTGGGATAGGGCCTCTCTAGCGAGGGGTCCGGCCAGGGGGCCGGAAAGGGGAAGGATGGGATTAATGATTTCTATGGACTGGACCCTAGGAAAAATACCAGGGTGTCTCTACATATCCCATGAGGATGGGAATCAAGCCATACGTAGTTCTAGAGGAGAACGGATAGGAAAATTCCTATGGGCTGGACCCTAGTCAAAATACCAGGGTGTCTCTACGTATCCCATGAGGATGGGAATCAAGCCATACGTAGTTCTAGAGGAGAACGGATAGGAAAATTTCTATGGGATGGACCCTAGGAAAAATACCAGAGTGTCTCTACGTATCCCATGAGGATGGGAATCAAGCCATACATAGTTCTAGAAGCGTATTTTAACATCATGGAGGATGATGATAAGCCTGGACGTGTTAGTAAACATCCTGCCAAAACTACTAAGCCCACTTGAGTCATGCTCGGTGTGGGAAACAAGAAGTAGTGGTGGGACTTTCCCGACACAGAAAAGGGTAGGTTAGGGTGAAGGGACGCTTGGTGAATACCATACCCATGATACTAACACGCCTATGTGGCACACTTAGATGCGCGAAGAGATAGAGCCGAATATGTTGGAATTCCACTTGAACATGAGGAAGTGGAAATGTGTGAATCGTGTCGCTCGAGAGTTGGATCACAATGACGGCGGCGTGACGATAAAGGATAACTATTAACCGTGGTGGAAACGCAACTTCCATATCGCGTTAGCCTAGAATGGGGACAGACAAATGATGGTTGACCGTTGACCATGTTCGAAACACGGGACCATGTCGCAAATGTTGTCAAAGATCCTTAGGGACGTTGGCCCGAAATGATTGGAGGGCCTTTAGGTCCAGCATACATGGAGAGATCTTAAGCCTAGTATCCATGTCATTCGGGGGTCCTTTTGGATGTGGAAGAGGATGAGGATCCAAATAGAGAGCTCACGAAGCTTGGTCATGGGACGAGGGGAATGTCCCCATGAAAATCCCGCACTTCGGGCTCTTTGCCAAAACACATCTAAATATGACAACAAGACGTATTAGATAGAGGGGGTAGAGTCCTTTCCAACAGGTAGATCTTAGTTTAGGGTCATAGAATTTGGACCATGAATGGGTAAAGGGGGGCAGGGGACACATGGCGAGGCGGTTACAAAACCCGACGCGAATGAGGACCTAAGCCCTACTTACCATGTGTTCTCTGGGGAAATGCTCGAGTCGAGGGACCGAACATGAAGGTTAGGCTGGGCCTGCGGGGAAGTGCCCGGAAACTCCTACGTATATCATGAGGATGAGAATCAATCCATACGTAGTTCTTAAGGGTGACACAGTAAGATACCAGTGCCAGGGGAAAAAGGGAAGTGCGGGCGTGGCCCTTGCACTGAAAGAAGCGGAATTTGATAAATCTTGTTTTTCCTTTAAGGTGAGTGGTTTTTTTTTTGTGAAGCAACAGGACTAGGGTAGCAGGCCCTAGTGTCTCCACAAGAATCAATCCGTGATAGGTGTTTGACAAATGGCATGGCACATGACCAATACCCAACGTGATGTCCTCTACAACGAGGTCATCACAATGCAGTGCCATTTTTCGTCGTGCGGCCAGGACGATAATGTCATAGTTTAGGGTTGCATGACAGGACCAATCATGCATTTTAATGTCATGCAGAACAGACGTAGCAGAGGCGATGCTAGGTGGGGAATGTGCGCAGTGCCATGAAACACAATTGATGGAGACATGATCCCACATCACACTGTACACCACTCCGAGAGGGAGACCTTAGGCTGAGGGGCCTATATAGAGGTAAGAGGTGAAAATAGGGGGGGAGAGACTAGCTCCCCAAATGGGTTAGACCCGAAGACAAGGCGTTCGGGCGGTCCAACGTATCCCATGAGGATGGGAATCAAGATGAACGTAGTTCTAGATGGATCTTAGTTTATGGTCTTAGAGCTCAGACCAGGGGTGGATGACAACTTTCCAGGTAAGCGCAGACCTTGACCCTATCCCTAAGCCCATGTGAGTTAAACATGGTGTGGGAAACAAGGGGGAATATCCTTATTGTAATACCCGAAAAATCCATCGGGGGCAAGTCGGTGAAGAGCCTCGAAAGACGCCTTTGACACGGCTTTATTCCCCCAACGCGCAGACGTGCACGGAGTAATAGTACCAAGAGCATTGAAACTCTACTTGGACAAGATGAAGTGAAGAATATTGTGAATCATGTACCCAACACTTTGGGCTTAATGGGGATTTGGCATGGCGATGGAGGATAACTGTTGACTGTGGCGGAAACGCAGCGTCCATATCGCGTTAGCCTGAAGTGGGAACAAAAAACGATCATCGACCGCTGACCGTATTCACAACACAGTATTTTATCGATTTGTTGTCCAAAACCCTTGGGGGAGTTGGCCCGTAACAGTAATAGATCCCTTGAGCGTAGTATCCAGGTCGTTCTTGGGGGTCCCTCCAGGTGTGAAAGATGATGGAAGCCCTGATGAAGGGATACGCAAAGCCAGGAAGATGGGTGTGGACGTGTCTGAGTAAATTCTGGAATTCCATGTAATAAACCAGAGTACCCTTAGGCACATTGGTGAACCATCGGAAAGGGTCAACGAAACAGCTCGATAATGAGAGGCGCATAGCGTGGTTATTACAAGACCGACATGAATGAGGTCATAATCTCATACCACTCCATATAATCCCCTCGTGGAGGAAGGGTAAACCAAGGGTCCAAGGTGGGATGAAGATTCCTGAGATATGGGGCTGGACCCGAAGCCTAGACATTCAGGTGATCCTACGTATCCCATGAGGATGGGAATCAAGCCACACGTAGTTCTCTAGATGCATTTTAATGTCATGTGGGACGAGGAGTGGAGTAATATACCCCCAAACATGGGAGGTGTACGGTACAGCGAATAAACCAACGTGAATGAGGACGTAATCCCACACCACAGCATACACTCCCATAAGAGAGGACCTAGGCCGGGGGCCCGAAAAGGCCAAGGGGCCTGATTGTTAGGCATTGGTCAGGAAGGCGTGACTCGCTTACAGTTTAACGTCTTGCGGTAAGGATGAGGGAAAGAGATAACTATATCTCATCCGGGGAGGCATACGGTGCGGCGAGTAACCCAGCACAAAAGAGGACGTAATCCTACACCACGTCGTATGTCTTGACCCAAGGGGAAGATTTTGTCTTTTGGGATGGGCCAACAGACGAAATGTTCGGGCGTTCCTACGTATCCCATTAGGATGGGAATCAAGCCATACGTAGTTCTGGAAGTGTCATGCAATTTAATGTCATGCTAAACAAGGGATGCGTCTCATTTGGGGATATGTACGGTACGGAAAGTAATCCTATGTGAATGAGGACGTAGCCCCACACCACACCGTACAATCCCATAAGATAACCTGAGTCGATGAAAGCCATGGGGAATGAGGTCGAGCCGTGGTCAGGAAGGCCTGACTGGCTTGCAGTTTAACGTCTTGCAGTGAGCACGGGGGTCGTGGGCCCGAGGAGGCCAAGGGGCCTATGGCTGAGCCTCGGTCAGGAAGGCCTGACTGGCTTGCAGTTTAACGTCTTACAGTAAGGACGGGTCCAAGGGGCCTAAGGATGAGCCTCGGTCAGGAAGGCCTGACTGGCTTGCATTTTAACGTCTTGCAGTGAGGATGGGGGGAGATCTTAGTTTAAGGTCATAGAGCTTGGACCATTTTTCAGTTTATCATCTTGCAGGATGAAGATGCAGTTTAAGGTCGTGCAAGACCCTTTTACCCTAGGCAAAGTATCGCTTGAGGAACTTGGCGTTGGTGGGAGGAGGTATGCGCTCACCATTCGTGGTTGCCAATGAGTATGCTCCGTTGGGGTAAACCTTGTGGATGACGTAGGGTCCTTCCCATTTGGGATCTAGATTGGGTGGTTTCCTACCGGGGATCATTGGCACTCGAAGGGCCCAAACCAGATCGCCCTGAAGAAAAGAGAGAAGGCGAACCTTCTTGTTGAAGGCCCTTGATATCTTATTCTGATGTCTTTCCAGATTGTGCATGGCATGAAGCATGTTCTCGTCCAGTGCTTCCAATTCAGCTAGACGGATTTCGGTCACCTCATCTGGCGCTTACTGGTCATAGAATACAGTGCGTAACGATGGCAGCTGGATCTCAATGGGTAGGATGGCCTCAGCCCCATACACCAGGGAATATGGGGTCACCTGGGTGGAATTGTGAGTCATCGTCCAATAAGCCCAGAGAGCGTTGGGGAGCTTGTACGGCCAACTTTTCTTTTTTTGACCAACCATTTTCTGCAGAATGTTAGAGAGGGTTTTGTTGAACGCCTCGATCTACCCATTTTCTTGTGCATGATAGCGGGAGGTATGGTTCGAATGGATATTGTACTTGGCATAAAAAAATTTCAGCTCAGCCGCTCGAAATTCTGTGCCATTATCGGTGAGGACAGCGTGAGGCACCCCAAACCGGTGAATGATATTGGAGCTCACAAAGTCAACGATGGAACGGGCCTTGACATATTTGAGTGGAACTACCTCTACCCACTTGTAGAAGAAATCTGTAGCAGTTAGGATGAACCAACACTGGCGAGCTGTCGCTGGTGGATATGGTCCCACACCGCAAATAGCCAAGAGTACCTGGTGGAGTGGAGGGGTTCCGACGGCTGATGCAGGAAGTTGGCATGAACTTGGCACGTGTGGCATCTCTTGGAAAACTCGATACAATCATGGATCATAGAGGTCCAGAAGTACCCCAACCTCTGGATTTGATGGGACATCTTTGGCCCAGCTTGATGGGCACCATAGGAACCGGCGTGGACCTCTTACATAACCGGAGAAATCTCGACTCCTTGAATGCAACGGAGGAGAACGCCATCGAAGATCCACTTATAGAGGATCTGCTCAAGACTGGGACCACTCTGGAGGGTAAATTGTAGCGTGCGGTGTCGGATTCACTCGCGCTCAGACCGGTCGTCTGGGAGGCAACCATTTTGGATATACTCGACAAAAGGTTCCCTCCAGTCGGGAGTGGCTTCAACCACTGTGTCTGAAAAACCTGGGACCCCTGATGTAGAGGGCCCTGCGGTGAGATGACTTACCTGCAGGCCGTCATTTTTCTCTTAGGTGATGGGGGAAATGACTCTTTGGTGTGCCACATGTATGATCAAATCATCTTTCTTGGGTTCCATGAGCGACGCAGCTAGGTTGGCCAAAGTGTCAGCTCGACCGTTCTGTGACCAAGGGACATGGGTGACCTCTGGTCGAGAGGAGAACTGGGCCATTAGGCGGAGGGTGCACTCCAGCAATGGCACAAGCTCCGGCTTCCTAACGACATAATTGCCATTGACCTACTTGATTACCATCTCAGAATCTCATTTCACATGTAGATGGGGCACGTCGATCTCAAGGGAAAACTTGAGGCCGGTGATGAGAGTCTGGTACTCTACCTCGTTGTTGGTACAGCCTTCTGACAATAAGAACGAGTATGGTAGAATGGCTTGTGCCAAGGTAATGAAGATGATACCCAGGCCCACTCTGTTGAGCTTAGGATCGTTGAGCCTCCTACCGGTGGGGCTCCGGGAGGCACCGTCGAAGTGCATTTTCCAACATGGGATAGCACGATCGACTAAGAGGATTGTCTCATCAGGAAAATACAGGTCTAGGTATTGATCCGCGGAGGTTGGATGGGCAGCTAAAAATTCTGCCAATGCATGTCCTTTAATGGCCTTCTGAGGTACGAACATGATATCAAACTGTTGTAGAATCAATGCCCACCACTCTAGTCGGCCAGTCAACATGGGGCGGTTCAGGATGTACTTCAGTGGGTCTACCCGGGAGACTAATTGCACCTCATGGTGTTACAGGTAATGCTGCAACTTCTATACGGAAAAAACCAGCGCAAGGTAGCCCTTTTCAATAGGGGAGTATCTGATCTATGTATCGAGAAGCATGCGGCTAAGATAGTAGAGACTATTCTTCGTACCCTCGTTATTCTTCTGGACGAGCAGTGCACCGAGGGATCATTCCAGGGCGGTCATGTGAAGGACCAGTGGCTTTCCAGAGACGTGTGGCATCAAAACCAGAGGTTGGAGTAGGTACTGCTTGATTTCCTCGAAGGTGGTCTAACACTCTTCATCCCATTCGTAGGCAGTGCCCTTCTTTATGAGCCGGGAAAAGGGCTTACACTTTCTGGCCAGATTCGCGATGAATCGGCGTATATAGTCTAAGTGGCCTTGGAGACCTCTAAGTTCCTGAATATTGCTTGGGGGAGGCATTTGGCCGATGGCCTTGATCTTCTCTGGGTCGATATCAATGCCCTGGTACCTAACAACAAATCCAAGAAACTTTCCAGAGGTGACCCTGAAGGCACACTTTAACGGGTTCATCCTCAGGTGGCGGGAACGGAGGATACTAAACACTTTCTCAAGGTCTTTGAGATGGTCTTGGCGCTGGCGCGATTTGACCACTAGGTCATCCACGTAGCATTCCACCAGCGTTCCGAGAATCGGCCTGAATATGCGATGCATGTCCCTCTAATAAGTTTCACCTGCATTTTTTAGGCCGAAGGGCATAACCTGGTAACAAAAGGTACCTTGGGGAGCCCTAAAGGCAGTTGACTTCTCGTCCTCAAGGGCCATCCGGATCTGGTTGTACCCGGAATACCCATCCATGAAAGATAGGTCTTGGAACCCGGCCGTAGCATCAATTAATAACTCGGTCACCGGGAGGGTAAAGTCATCCTTTGGGCAGTGGCGATTGAGGTCGCGGAAGTCGATGCAGACCCTGATCTGCCCATTCTTCATCCTGACTGGCACAATTTTGGAAATCCACTTGGGGTACTGGACTTCCTTGACAAAGTTGGCTTTGATAATCTTTTCAACTTCAGCCTCAACCATAGCATCGTGAGAAGGGTGTATCTTTCTGGGGGGTTGCTTAAACCCGTGATGGTTTGATGGGAGGCCCAGGTGGTGAACAGCTACCTGGGGATCTAGTCCTGGCATCTCGTTGTAACTCCAGGCAAACACATCATGATGTTTCTTGAGAAAGTATGCGTACCTATGCTGCTCCTCGGGGGACATGGCTGCACTGATCAATGTGGGTCTCGAATCTGCCTCGCTACCAAGGTTCACCTGTACCAGTTCATCAACCATGGTAGAGACGCCTTCCTCAAAGGTAGGGAGAGCATTCTCTAGATCTTCCTCTCCACCCGTGGAGGGGCTTCCTGTAAAGGGGGCTTCTTCTGGGCTATCATTCCCTGACGGGCAGCTGGTGCCGGCTTGGGCAGTAGTGGTCATCGTATCAGGAGACCCACTCACCACTGAGACCATAGCAATGAAGGCATTCGATCCTATCCCATCTGGCCTTCGGCCCAAGGGGCCACGTTTGATTACATAAAAGCAGTGGTGACACGTTGGCCTGAGTCGGTTGATTCCAGCCTGGCGGAAGAGACACGTATGATGTACTGCTGTTGTCATAATCTTGACATTACGGTACCGCACAGGGGTAGGAGGATCCGGGATCACCTGAGCTTGGTTGGTGTAGGAGTACGAGGTGATTTTCCATCATCGCTTGGACAAGGGAACACGCCTTCCTTGTGTACCCGAAACAACAAAACACTGCCCCATGTCTGGGGTCGTGGTCTCCAATCGATGGATCGGGAAAATATAGGCGTCATCCAGGCCTACCCATGGATCAGTTGTGACCGGGGCGGGTTCAACCTCACTTACTAGAATTTTCTTATCATTGCTCTTCTAATAATCGGTGTCCAGATAGCGGGCTTCACAAGAGGTGAAAGGAGACGCATCTCCTTGGAGCACGCCTACTCGACCATTGAGGGAGTATTTGAGGCATTGGTGATGCGACGAAGGGACCGATGTGTGCAGATGGATCCATGTCCTACCCATCAATGCGTTGTAGGCGGTGTCCTGGGAGACAACTATGAACTCGGTGCTGGAAATTAGGCCGCCAAACTGGGTCTTCAGGTGGATCTTTCCAACTGGGGATTGCTTGGTCCTGTCGTATCCCTAGATTCTGAGGTCGGAGGGCATCAAATCATCTTCAGACATACCCAGCTTTCGCAGTGTCCGAGTCGGGATTAGGTTGATCCTGGAACCCATGTCAATGAGGCAGCAGCGGACTTCCACACCATTGAAGTGTCCAGTGATGTATAGTGGGCGAATATTCCCCTGTATGGGAGGGTCTTCATATTCATCGAAAAACGAGATAATTGCCTGACATTCGGCATTCTCAATTGCCTCAGCATTGAAGGCTTCTGCAATTGCTACCTCTGTCTCAAACTGAAGGGGGATTCTTAGGGCCTTGGAAAGTGCTTCGCACATTTCAGATGATAGGCGAAGGACCTCAAGGATACTAATACTTGCTGGAATGATGTCTAGGTGCTTCAAGACATCATACTTTCGTGCCAAGCGTGAGCCTCTGCTTACATGAGGTCGTTCTTGCAGTTGGAGGCATAGCGGGTCCTGTCGGTTGAACCGGCGGTTGGCTAGTGCTGGGTACATCTCGCTACCTACTAGTTGAAGCTTGGACAGTAGTCATCAGATTAGGATCGGACAGCGGAGATTGTCCTGTAGCCGGGCAAGACTGACTGTGATACGGATGAGGCAGCTCTGCCTGATCTAGTAGCACAAACAGCGGTGGTGGTAGAACTGAGGGCATCAGATGAGGTTGCATGTGCGGAGCTCTACGTTGAGCCTAATGTCTGGTCTCAGTAGCATGCATGTCCTGGCTGAAAGTTCCCGCTGACATTCCTTGACGACCGGTATGGTTTTGGTTCCACTGACATTGACGTCGGTTGGGGATGTTGGGGAGGCTCTCCTGGCGTTCCCCTTCGTCGTGATTCATATAGGGCTTTACCATCTCCACGGTGTTAACCGAAGCGTACCCATGGCTATCGCTCGACGAGTCATCCACCACCGGGCATATTCTGGGAGTAATCCCCATTTCAGGGGGCATAAAGTTGCCAAGGGTGTGGGATGACGATGGCAGTGGTGGAGTGCATTGCTTCTTCTTGCGTCGTCGCTGCTTTCCCTTTTGGGAAGAGGTCGGTTGTGAAGACGATGCAGAGGTACTGGCTACTTCCCCTGAAGGCTCTAGTTGATTCAGGCATGCCCGAATGATACCACGGGCACGGTCGACAGTTTTTCGAGCCATCCAGTCGTCGTATTTCTGGGACCCACGGCTGGGAACCTGCTGCCACTCGCCTTCGCTGTCGCTACCGATCTCTGACCCTACAAAGACACCAACTACTTGTGTTGGTGTTGGGCCCAACCTGACTATGTTGTTGTAGACCTGGTCTTGAATCCAGTCTTTAAACACATAGAATTGATTGAGGGTGTGCCCCAGAATCTGATGATAAGGACAGTAGTTGGGGTGATCAGTGAGATTCGCCTCTACCGGCCTTCTGCACTCAGGTAGGCACACAATCCATTGCTCTAGAGCACTTCGGAAGTAGCCAGGGACCTGATTTTCATTGAATGAATAAGTCTGGTTCCTTCTTTCCGGATAGGGGGCCCTGGGGCCCTGGCCCTGGAGAGGGGCCGTAGGGGCCTGCCGAGGAGGCAGCACCTGATTGTCTCTCCTAGGTGGTGGTGGCGCATTGTGCGGGGGCACCTGTTGATTCTGAGGCGGTCGCTGCTGGGCAGGAGCCTGCGCTTGAGGTGGAGGACCTCTGCGAGGTTGCGGGGACGGTGCTGCCAGCAGTAATTCCAACTGCCTGTGGGCTTCTATTTGAGCCACCTCAGTGGGTTCGGCTCTAGCAGCCCTCCTGGCCGGGATCACAGGGGGCAGCAAATGTGCCTGACTAGCCTGTTGCAGAGCCTACTCGAGGCGCTGAGCCTTATCTAAGAAATCTCGGAACCCTCCAGGGTAGTTCTGGGTGATCAGGGAAGGAACCAGCTCTGTTTTAACGTTCCCTACACACATCGTCAGTAATTTCTCCTAAGTCAATGGCATGTCGAGGGAGTATGTAAGTCCCTTCCACTGAGCGATGAAGTCCGCGAATCACTCATCAGACCTTTGTTTTCACTTGAAGAGGTCTGCGATGCTGGTCTTTCACGTGGTGGAGCTGAATTGGTATAGGAACTGCTGGCGGAGATCCTCCCACGGTCACCAATCCGATAGGGAGATGGCTGTACCAGACGAATGTGGGGCCCTCCAATATTTTTACGAAACATCGGAGCTTGGCGGCTTCTTGCTGGGCCAGAGTCCCCAGCATGGGGCCACACCTGGAAGAAAAGTAGGCCAAGTGCTGCGGCGGGTCCCCTGTCCCATTGAAGGGCGAGAAAGTGGGGTTCCCAAAACCCGGGGGTGCGGGCATATCATCCACCCACGTGGGATATGGCTTGCCATTCGGTGGGACCACCACCTTCCGTGTTTCCAACGCTTCGAGGCGGGTGATGAGTGCCGCTATAAGATCATCTGGGTGGGGGTCCCTGTCTTGATGGGGATCCCTAATCACAAGTGTGTTTCCAGGTTCTTCGACACGGTAGATGGCTTCAGCAGCTCATGGAGAAACTGGCAGAATGGCTTGTGGGGCGGTCGGGGGAACCCAGGATGGATTCCTCAGATTGCCCTGTCGTGCAGGAGGGTTTGGCGAGACGTATCGCGCCCTCTTTTCATAAGTTCTGGTTTCTGCCCTGTCTACGGAAGTAGCATGATCAGGGTTGCCTGGAGGCATCTCACCGGGGGGAATTGTTCATGCCCCGACTTGGGATTACCTTAGTCGGGTCGCCGCTCTGCAGCGTGCTTGGCCAAGAGTTCGTCAACCAGCCTCTTCTGCTCAGTAAGCTGCTGGTGTAACGCGGCCTTCTCGGGATCTTCGTCTGTCTTCTATATAGAGGCGGACGGGTCGGAGTGCTTGACAGTTCCGACGTGCTCCTTACCCTTACTGGCATTTCTACTGAGTACCAGCAACTCAGTGGGTACAGGGAGGCCTATAAGGTCCCTCTACTGATGGGTAACCCTCCCTGATGGGTCAGCCAGTGGCGGTATTCCCTCGGGGGGTAAGTCTCCATCGAGAAATTCAAGCTCATCTTCCTTGTCCACTATGTCATCCATGTGGACCGCGACCCCTCTCGAGGGCATATCCTCAATGTCACATAACGAATCGGGCTGCTGTCGGATAGGGATGAAGAGGATAGTGGCATAGTGTCCCCAGCCACGGACTTTCACATGGGGGGTAGCTTCCCTGATGACTTTGCGGAGCACTTTGAAACTCTGAATGCATTTCTGTTGAAGGGTGCTCTGACGGCCTAGTGACTCAGGGTGTTGGGCCACAGGGAGTGCGGCCAAATCGATCAGGTGGCATTGCTTGCCGATTTCTTCAAAGTGATCTCAAATCCTGGGGTACATCACCCACTCGTAACGAAGGCGGAAGTGTGTCACCCATAGGGTTCGGCAGAAGCACCCCACTTCCTCTAGGGTAAGGGACTCTAGTGCGTGAAAGTTCGGCGCTGCCGTCGGCCAGAACTTCTCCGGGAAGTGATCCGCTGCGAGAATGCTTCAGAAGATCCTGGGTTCGGACTCGAGGTTTGGCCTTGTATTGCCCCACTCGTCAACTGGGGGTGGCTGAGGTACCGGTAGCGGTACCGAGGCGGACTTCTGGGACAGTAAATTTGGCGGCGGAGAATACGGCGAACGAGCTGACTGGCCGCCGAATTTCAGGTCATCCTCTGAAGAGTGAGGTGACCTAACCACGATATCACGATACGATGGGTTGATAGCCACAACTTCTGGAACGGGAGTTGCGGCCACCGGTGATGGGTTACATTGTTTCTCTACCGTCTTTGGTCCCCAAAAAACTTCCCGTGATCTCTGGTAGAGGTGGAGGGTGCTTCTGGTGACGACGGTGGTGATTGTGCAGTCAGGACGTGCGGTATTTCCACAATTTCTTCCTCCTGGATGTACCTGTGGAGGGAGGCGGGAATCCGGCGGACCTCGCATTCTGGGAGAATGAGGCTGACGCGCCTGGTCCTTGCCCCAGTCCTTGACATGGAGGAGCGGGGAGAAGGTTCCATCGCTGAGTCGCATTCTGCTTCAGAATCCGAGAAGCGGGCAGGTTTGATCTCCACCTGGGCCTTCCCAGGACTCTTCTTGTGGAGGCGACGACCCGCTCTCCTGCGCCTAGATGGATTTTCGGGACAAGGTTGATCCCCAACATGTGGTCTCGGGGCGGCGTTGATGCCATGGAATAGAGGGCTCCCTCTTGAGATAACCGAGGTGCGAGGGGCACCAGGGCAAATGTCGAAGGGCACATGGGGAAGTCCTCCATGGATAGTACCCACGTGGGTGGAGCGATGCTGACCATCACTCCTCAATTTTCTGGGGTGAGGAGGACCTTCGCCAGTTGCAGAGAGGATGTAGGGAGGACCCCCATGTTGGAGAGGGACCGGATGGGCAGTGCCTTCACATCGATGGTCGGGGGCAGGAGGAGGGACTCCATACCCTACATGGTGGGCGCGTGAGAGGTTTTCGCGCCGAGCATCACTGCCGCGGGGCAGGTCTTTCTTCAAGATGGGGGTAGCACAAGGCATGTCTCTGTGACGAGCTTCAGAGCGGGGGAGGCCCACGCTCTGCAGAATAGTAGTACGGGGAGGCCCTCCGTATGGGGTGACATTACCGCGCATTGATTCGGGGCGATCACCACTTAGTCCTATAACCCCGAGAGCCAACCCGACCTATACATGGGGCGGTTGGAGCCTTGGTCCTGGTCGGGTGAAGGAGTACCCCTGCTCAGTGTATACAGGGACTCCATGCTGCACGTCAGCGGTGGCTCGGGCCACAGTAGCTGTTGACGTCGATGCACCTTGACGAGCGTCCTCAGCTCGGGCCCGACGCTGACGTCGGGTCAGATGGGCTAGCGTAGGTGGTGCAGGGGCATAGCCTACCTTCTCTTCTGGTGAAGCCGGTCGGCGGTGCTGATGCATCCAGGTGGGAGCTCTTTCCTGGATCCCCTGACTTGGGACTCTGAGCGGGCCGAGCCGGACATCACCCGCCTCATCAGCGTAAGGTGAGAAGTCATCGAGGCATTCCGGGGACAGGCTCCCAAAATGATTGAACGTTGGGGTGGGGAACAGGAGCTCCCCGCGCGGTCTTTGAGGGTGGCGTTGATGGTGGGGCCGGGATACCTCCAGGTCCAGGTGGGCCATATCCCGAGTTGGGATGACCCCTTCCTCCTCATACCTGCCTACAAGGTTGTTGATCACCTTTCACTGGATGATATCTGACGAGGAGAGGGGACGTGGGCACCCCGTATTCACGGATGTAGAGGTCGACGTGGCGGCAGCGGAGCCATGCGGGGCGGCTGTGCCGGTATTGCCCCTGCCTCTACGTAGGCGAGCGGGGGGTGATCGTGTCTCCATAGCAGCAACCTAGTTCCTGGGAAACAGAGGGATCAACTCATCAGCACTGCGAGGAAAAGGATTGACAACCAGTGCCTCGGTGTCATTCCATTCTCCACATCTGTAAGATGGATCCATGCCAACACGTTGCAGAACGGAATGCCCCACGCTCTACTGCCCCAACTTTCAGTGAGTTTCACACCAGGCCTGCTATTTTCTTGGTGGGACCCAGCACTTGATATCTAGATCTGGTGGCACGTTAATCTACTGGTGTCTCGAACGCTACTAATATTCATATTGAGGATAAGAATTTCACGTCGGGTTCACCATTTCTGTTTCTGATGCTTTCACCGGGGCACGCGCATCCGTCTATGGAGGAGGACGCGCTGCTGTTGCCCCGCATTCTCGCTTTCCAAAGGCGGGCGACATCTGCTTCTTATTCAGGGATGTGTGCTCCTTAATCAAAACTGAGATGATGGGATTTCGGTTCTTCCTTCTGTGAATTCCTCCTCGGAACTTGTCACCTAGTCCGGGTCTCCCTCATAGATTTAATACGTTGTTCATGAAACTCTTCCCAGTTCCATGTTTCCATGTACGCCAGTTAATTACACTGCTTCTGTCAGGACATTTCAAAGGGTTCGGTCAGGGCAGCAACCTTCAGTCGGGGGAGTAGTCACGTCGAGGCATCAGTAGCATGTTTGTATGCTGGGTAACTGGTGTGTCTGTCTTTTTTCCCTTATCATGGGGCTTCTCGAGGGCGTGTAAGCCTAAGGAATCCCACATCGAGTGCGGGGAATCATATTCCCTAGGAATATATCTAAGGTTTTCATCAGCTTCCTATATTTGACACAGGGTATGCCTCAGGTTTAACGTCCATCGGAGATGGTTACGCTAAGGGCATGCCATCTGAGGTTTTCCTCAGGAATCTCATGTTTATCACGAGGTAGGTCGCAAGTTTAATGTCCAGCGGATATGGGTCGGCCTGATCAAAACACTAGCTGGAGTGAATCAAATTGACTAATTTCCCTTGAAGGGATGCCGATATTGGGGCCAACCCGTGGGCGGCTTCCTGAATGTTGTGAAGAGGAGCGGAATGGCATGATCTCGCCAGGATATGACGGTCCGGGTGAGAATCAGGGTGGATGATGGATAGGTGGATGAAACGGAGGGGGGACTGAGATGGTACTATCACAAGGGCAATAGTGAGATTGGGCTTGAGCCTCAAGGAGACCTCCTACGTATCCCCGTGGCAGGGAATCAAAGTCCGCATAGTTTGGGATGGTGCTGGTGGACTGACGTGAAGGTGAACCTTGTCCCAATGGGCATCGTCAGTGAACCGACGTGAAGGTGAACCCCGGGGGTCCACTGGTGGTGGGATTGAATCTCGTGAAGGCTTCCTACGTACCATGCCTTGACATGGATCAAAGTCCCCATAGTTCAGATGAGGTGTGGAATACAGTTTAACGTCATGTGGGACGGGGGTGAACCGACGTGAATGAGGTCAGAATGACTGGGTGGTGGGCTTGAACCTCGTGAGGCTTCCTACATACCATGCATTGACATGGATCAAAGACCACGTAGTTCAAAGTGTGTGTCGGCGAACTAACACGAGTGAGGACCTTGGTCCAGATGGTGTGGGGCTTACACACTAGGCTTCCCAAGTGTTGGTGAACTGACGTGAAGAAGGTCGGGGTGACCAACAGGTGGTGGGATTGAACCTCTGGGAGGCTTCCTACGTACCATGCCTTGACATGGATCAAAGACCACGTAGTTCAGGTTGGTCACAACGACTTGCCGCTAGACCGGAATGCAGTTTAGCATCGTGCAAGATGAAGATGAACCCTGATGTGAATAAACGACGAGAGGTGGTCTTGATCCTCGTAGAGGCTTCCTACATACCATGCCTTGACATGGATCAAAGTCCCCATAGTTCAAAGGGGCTTCTTCGGCGAACCGACGTGAAGGTGAACCCGAGGGTCCACCTGTGGTGGGTGTCGGCGAAACGACATGAAGAAGGGACCTTGGTCCGATGGGAGATGGGCTTGAACCTCAGGGAGGCTTCCTAGGTATTGTGCCTTGACATGGATCAAAGTCATCATAGTTTGGGTTGGTCACAACGGCTTGCCGTCGGACTGGAATTGCAGTTTAACGTCATGCTGGATGAGGGTGGAACCTGACGTGAAGAAATGATGGGTGGGCTTGAACCTTGTGGAGGCTTCCTATGTACCATGACGTGACATGGATCAAAGACCTCATAGTTCAGAGTGGGTGTGCAGTTTAATGTCATTGCGGGACAAGGTCATACAGTTTAACGTCATACTGGATGAGGTCATACAGTTTAACGTCATGTTGGACGAGGGAATACAGTTTAACGTCATGCTGGACGGGGGTATATAGTTTAACGTCATGCTGGATGGGGTATTTTCATGGCCAATTCTTACTCTAAGCCCACGTGAGTCGTGCTCGGTGTGAGAAACAAGAGGCAGCAGAGACCTAACGGTCACGTCGCGAAGGGTGCGTCCATGAGAAACGAAGAGGGGATTACGCGTTGGGCGGCCCATGGTGCTGGGACTTACTCCAGGATGGAGGCCCGAAGTGCGACAAAGCGCGGCGGGAGAAGGATTTGGGACCAAAGATGGAAGGTGCCTCGTTCCCTATCGTGCCCTCCACTGGCCTTGGCAGTGGGGAAGTGCGGAGGTGCATGGGTGCTACCTTTCGCAAGAGAGGCTTGGGGCTTATACTAGGGTGGTATCACTTCTCCCATGGACATACACTACTCCGAGAAGGAGGATTTCATCCTGTGTGAGGGTGATTCCATTCCCATGGAGACGAGTGGCGTAAAGAATGTCCGAGATGGGGTGGACCCTGCGTGCGAGGCACGGGGTCGGATCATAGTTTAATGCCATGTGTTGAGGATGAGATGTTTGGCAGTTTAACGTCCTGCAGCTCAGACGAGAAGGGTTCAATCTACACCCCTAGGACTTACATGACTGGCACCCTCTGCTCCTTGGGGAAGGGAAGGTACCAGTAAGGTCGTGGTAAAAGGGGGTCACGGAGTGAACCATCGAGGGGTCCATGTTAGCATGTCTATGCGAAGAATCAATAGTCGTTAGCATGCCTGTGCGAAGAAGCATTAGGTGAAGCAACGCTACGGGTGGTGTTGTCCATGGTATTTTGAAATCACATCGTGCAAACCTAGAGGGTCGCACGGGAAGAGGAATTGTCAAGCAACGGAGTATGCTTCGCGAAGTGGTGTGCCTCTGCCTTAGCATGCGGCAGGGGTGTGACTGGGAGGTTCTTCGGGAATTAGAATAGTATTCGCAGAGCACTGCCTCGCAAAGCAGAGGGGCCTCGCGGAGCAAGGTTCTGAGAAGCAGTGTGCTTCACGATGTAAAGCGACCCTGCCTTGGCATGTGGATCACTAGTACCAGATGGGTGTTTCGCGAAGCATAAATGCCCTGCGGCTGCCCGGGTTCCCTTGGGAATCCCCTTCCTCCGTGAATTCCCTTAGGCTTCGTGAAGGGCATCCCTCTCAGAAGAGGGGCTCAAGACGAGACAGGGCGAAGGAATCTCGCGAAGTAGAAGTACCTCGCAGAGCTCATGATTCCCGGGGGGCGAAGGGTGATTCGCGATTCGGGAGATGAGAAGTCGAAAGGTTGGATCGTCCCCTCCTTCTGGGCTCATGGGAACCCAGTATTTATAAGCAAGGGGCGTCGCGAAGTAGATCTCACACGGTGCGAAGGGGCGGTGGGTACTTCGTGGCGGGTTCACGAATGTCAGGGCGTTCGCGGAGTGTTACCGCCTCCTGTGCTTTGCGGCGGCCTCGCGAACGTTGGGGAGATCGCAGAGTGTTACTGCCTCCTGTGCTTCATGGCGGCCTCGTGAACGTCAGGGTGTTTGTGGAGTGTTACCGCCTCATGTGCTTCGCGGCGGCCTCGCGAACGCCAGGGTGTTCGCGGAGTGTTACCGCCTCCTGTGCTTCGCGGCGGCCTCGCGAACGTCAGGTTGTTCGCGGAGTGTTACCGCCTCATGTGCTTCGCGGTGGCCTCGTGAACGTCAGGGCATTCGCGGAGTGTTACCGCCTCCTATGCTTCGCGGTGGTCGCGATGCTCGGGGGGTGCTTCGCGCTATAGCTTCGCGAGGCAGCACGCGGGGCTTCTTTTCCATCCCTTCTTTGCGTGCAAGATTTTGGCGCCAACAATGACCTTATATAAAAAAATAAACATATGGTAAGATATTTCATCTCAATTTATATTCCACTGAAACTAATTCATTGTAATGCATGTAGTTTCTTTTATATTGTGTAAATACTTCCCTTTGACATGTTATATCATGAATATCATTAATCTCGTGATATTAAAAGTTTCATTTAATGTTATTCTTCGTTGATATTATAATACAAATTTTTAAAATTTGTTTGTGACACAGTGGAATGTTTAAATATTATTCTCATCGAGATAGTTTTTAGTGATTATCTTTTCATTCTCACTTCATTTTGTGATTTTTTACTTTATCTTAAAACAATCACTTTATTTTTATGAACCTAATTTCTTATATAGTTTTACATTCTTCCAATTTTTCATATAATATCATGATTAATTCATTCTTCATGAAATTTTTTTTTTACATTTTAGTTATTTCATTTAAGGGGGTTTGAGTTAATAGTTACAAAGTCGAAAAGAATTTCATAACCCAATTTTTTCATTAGATTATAATATTATCTCAATTTCATTATATTATATGATTATTTGTATAATGTATTTGTCTATATATTGATGTATTTCCAGTTCCTTATGTGGATTTACATTAGATATTCAAAATCTACTCATTTATTGATTCTCACTTCAACATTATAATCATTTCATTGGTTTTATTTACAATATCATTTTTTTCAGGGTTGTTTACAGAAGAATTTAAATCAGAAGATATTATTTTATAATTTTAAAACAAAACAATTAATTTTATTCTCATTTGGTCATTCATGAATTTTTTCAAGTATCGGTTCCATTTTAACAATTGTTTGTCCTCGTAATTATTTAGAAAATATTTTTTAAAAAACATGACTTCATTGTCTCTTTAATCGGAGAACATGTTTTCATCCCGAAGCCCTATTTTCTAAAAATGTTTAAAAAATGTTTTTATCCATTACAAAATGATTTATAAAATAAAATTTTTCCCATTTTTCCTTTTACCCATATTCCTAATGAATATTATTATCACTTTCAGAACATGGAATTCTTCTAAGAATTTTTCTGTGCAAAAGGAATGTTCATTTTACAGCTTGAAACACGTACATTTTTAAATAACTTCATTTCTGTAAAGATTTTTTTTCAAGTTTAAAAGGTAACTTTTTAAATAAAATATTTTCAAACCTGATTTTATGAAGAAATATATTTTCTAAAGAAAAATTTTATTTTCCTAAATAATGTTTTAAAGGATATTTTTATATTATTTATATTCATAAACATCAATAACCCTTTATTCCTTAACTACAATTGGTATTTTTTGTATTTATACCATCCTCATTCTAACTATGGAAGGTTTATTTTTTTTTGAATAAGGATAGTATTAGTATTCACTTCCTTGATTTCTTTTATTCCCCTTATAATATTCAATTTCCTATGATATTTTTAAATTAAATTTCCCCAAAATATCCATCTCATTTTTCATTGATATGATTGTAGCATGAACCATATAAAATTTTTCATGTGGTGCTTACTTTGAACATTATTTGAGAGTTTGGGGAAATATTGATAAATTCTTATCCATTATTAAATATGGATATTTGATAAGGCACATTTAAAATTGATGAAATTGATTATTAGATATGATTAATGTTTTAGACATGAAATCAAGGGTTGTGCCCGAATAGTATAAAACCCCTTGATGCATCAATATGTTATAATGAGATTAATCTGTTCTGAAATTAAATGGTTTTCTACTTTTAGTTTTAATCTATTTGTAGGGTGGATCTTGATAGTTGAGGTTTTTATATGAATAAGACAAGACATCAAATAATTAATAATTAACATTATTTTGATTCATTATTTATTATCCATATGATTTTCACAATGAAATGGTATGTGGATTAATTTCATTATCAGTTTATTAATTAAATGTCTTGTCTTTTAGTTTCATTCTTGGAGATATTGATTTTTAATTTTCTAGTTAATTTAATGGCATGTGTTTCCAGTTATTACCTTTTCATATTATTTATTCACTTCCTTCGTCATTTTTGACTTCATGGTAAATTTGTTCAGTTATTTACAATTCCATAATAATTGTTATCATTGATTTATATTTCATCTGATATACATTACCATTTTTGATCATTTGAACTCAACCTTATTATTTTATCCTTTCCCTAGGAATCCAAGAATGGTACTATAGAAAATATGTCCAGATTCACTAGATGGAATAATCTTATCCTCAAAAGAAATAAATTATCTTGTAATTAGTGTATTTACTTTTATTATATTACTCATGTATATATATGGATTACCAGGTATACTAAATTGATGAGTCCTTTGAGATTTGATTCCATGTAATCATGCCAATGTAATGGAAACATGACATGATCTCCACGATCTCTGGGGTTATTTCATTAAAATTTGTATCAAATGATGTTTAGTATAATTTTGGGAACTAGATTCAAGAAAACATTGATTATCGAACCTAATCCTAATGTAGAATTTTAGAATAAGTATAAAATAACATCCTAACAATTTATTTAGGTAGATATTATGTGGTTTTACTAGAAATACACCCATATTTGGATACTATAAGTGGTTTTGGTTCAGGAATAAATGTACCAATGAGTAGTAACTCTGAAAAGGTGCACTAGGCATAACTCAGCATAACCGGGTACATGAAAATGGGCATTACGATGCACCTGGTTTGACACTCTTGGGGGATATTATTAGGAAAATTAAAGATTTCTTTACCAACCACTATGAAGGATTTTGACAATGAATACCCTTGGATAAACTTAAGGTGTTTTAGATTAAAATTAATGTTCCTTGTTTTAGATACCATATAAATGATTATACATTATTAGATGACTATAATTTCTTATACCATTCTTTTTTGGTTTTAGTCAATGGCTTGTACCTTAAGGAGACATGTTAACATTGAACATGAAGTAAAGGAGGTGAAAATGAGAATCCAAATAATATGTTTACATGAATGAAAGATATCATGTTTATGTATAATAAGTATTCCCAAAATATGATTAATAACATATACCATAAGAAACTCTCAAACTCACAAAAGAAGAGATGAATTGAGTTTTCTAAGAGCTCAAGTGGTGGTGACCATGGAGAGGAGAATTATAGAATTATTTCATGCACAAAATGTGGAAGTAGACACCTAAGAAAGTGTATCAATGTAATGGTAAAATGATTCATGTGTGGGAAATAAGGACATATTGAAAATAATTTTTTAAGAAAATTGAAGAGTGTAAGGAAAGGAAATGAAACTCATTATAAAGAATATTTTATAGTTAGTTATAATAAATGTCATGAATCTATACATTGGATAAGTTAATTATCTATTATATAGGATAAAATATATAATAAGGAAAAAATATATGTGGAAATTAGTGGATTAATTCTTTATGTATTGGGTTTGTAGTAAAAACCTTAGTCAAAAGGTTATTTAATGATTAACCTTATTTCAAGTATGTCAATCATTTTTATTTTGGAAAATATTTTAATATTATTTTATAAATGGATATCTTGTATTTTTGGTGACAACCAATCATGTCCAGAAGGGCCACTGGTCATGAGTCCTTGACAGAATAAGGATAGGGGTTTAATGCCAACCACTGACCTACCTAATGTTTTGGTTAATATTTCATTGTTTTTATTTAAATAATTATAAGAATTAATATTAATGATGAACAATTAGTGTTTATTTTTAGGTTTAGAGATTAACTTCATAAACAAATTGGATTTGGATAATTTTTAGAGACAAATTTAATGACTTTTCAATCTTTTATAGCCTTATGATCAGTTACATTTTAATTTTAGATCTTTTGGGATCAAAGTTAATTTTGGGATACCTATTTCATTATGTAATGGATGAATTTAAATTTGATCGAAGCAAAAAAAATGTAATTTTTTATATGAACTTAAAATATATCATGTAATTATATTACATTATGTTTTTAGGTATTAAAATAATATCCCAATATGTGGAAAAATATCTTAAAGAAAATGTTGTCCTAATACCTGATTTTTTTTTCAACTGATGGTCCTCTAAATCAATATAGATTTATGTCTTTGAGGCCCTCAATATTTCTTTGATCATTCACCTTTTCATGATTGATGACCCCAATCACTCCTAATATATATAAACTTTTTCACTCATTATATATCTATACATTCCACTAATGTTCTCTTACTTAAAGACCTAGTTATGTATTATTCCTCACGAACTTTGAACTTCCCATTATCTCTTTTTTAGTGTATTTATTATGAATGATTCTCTCAATTTGGGATTTCAGACATAGTAAATATCAAAAAAATTATCACCAAAATAATTTTAAATTATTAGGAATAAATTTAATTAAGGTGGGGAGAATGTAACGCCCCAAAAATATAATGTAGGAACATTGTATTTGATAGCGTGTATTACACACAACACCGAGCATGTAAGGAAAAATTATATGTCAATAATTTATAATATATTTTATAGCTTAGAATGCATGAAACACTAAATTAGCATATGTCATACACAGCAACAAGTTTCTTCAAGGGATTACATTACACGCAAGACCATGTTTTACTAAACAATAATATATTATAAAAATATTATAATTTTAAATAGTAATATATAACCTTAACATTAACATATAGGTTATGAATATTATTAACTAAATTATAGAAATATGTGTATTATAAAAATATGAAATGAATTTGTTTGGTTACTAATTAATTAGAAGTGAATATAGTAGTCAATTTATTATAAAGAGAATATTTTTACAGAAAATAATTTTTATGCTGTCAAAGCTATTTTATTCTAATAAATTCAATTAAATTCAATTATTCAGTGATATTAATTTAATATATATATATATTATTTAATAAAAAAATTTATATTCATCCAATATATTTTATAGGCCTGAGACATGAACAAACTAAATATTACACTTAAAAGCAGTATTTTTATTAAGGGACTTTTATTACCTTTTAATGAAGAACCAATTTTAAATATAACATTGGGACGTTTAGAAATATTTTATGTTAAAATAAAATTAATATTTGAAATTTTAACATAAAAATTTTGTTATGTTGAAATTTTTTTATTTTTCTATGATGTTTCATTTTTGATGAATAGTTAACAATACTGAATTATAATTCAAACTGCTTTTTCTTATCATTTATTTATCAGGTAGAAAAATATTTTAGATTATTTTTACGGTTTAATAAAATTAATGTTTTATTAATTTATCCATTAAATTTCATTATATTCAATTTGACTATGAAATTGGATATAAAACCCCACAAAACATTTGAAATATTTTACTTTAAAAACCTACATAATCGTCTCATATATGGGATTAAATTTAAATTAATTTTTGCCACTTTTGTTATTAGAATTTGAAAAAATAGATTCCATATTCTAATAATAATAATAATTTATAATATCTAATATGGTAAAATTATTTTTTTACCAGAAATTTTAGTAAAAGTATATAAAATTAATAACAAAAATAAAGGTGATATTAAGCATGACAAGGGACTAAACCTTAAACATAAGGGCCAAAATGACCTAAAAACATTACAAAATGAACTATTATGGTCTTATTATGTCCATATAATACCATGTATCTAATTTGAAAATTATTTTAACCAATTCAAATGGGAAAAACGTGGTTAGAATTTCCTTTCCAAAAATTTACAAGAGTGTCACTCCTCCACCTCTATATAAAGGAACTCACCACACCCAATTATGGACACATATAAAGACATGTTGGATTGACAAATATCTTCCCAAATAGAACCTAAAAATACATAAACCCATCCTAGAAGCCTAAAATTGTTAAAGAAATCCATCAAAAGGAGCCCTTTGGTGAAAACCAAAATGAGTTACCCAAAGAAGATGTAACATCTTTCCTCAAGCTCTTTAGTTTTATTTTCCATTATACACCCCTTAAATATTATTATTACATGATTATATAACAACACAATTTTTCTAAATATACTGATATATTTTTATATTAAAGTTTATACCTTTACTTACACACACTTCTATTTAATGGTTAATGAACTTACTGTTTATGTATACGGCGAACTACCACTTCAGGAAACTATGATCATGTGTTATTACTTTACCACCTATTATGGAGGGAATTATAATGGAAATGATATTTATAAATGATATATATATATATTATATAAGGCATTTATTATTATTTAATTTCAATATATAACATCCCTTTATTCTTTCTGTTTTTTTAAATATGATAACATTGTTTGAAGAAGTGTCGACTCCGCCACCTCAAAGAGATGTTATTCAATCACACGATACATGGAACATATAAAGGATGCCTTTAATAAAAATATTTAAAATATATAACATAAATATTATAAAGGAATTACAATATACATATATCATTTACCTCTCATTATTTTATTATGATAATGAAATGAATGTTGTGTTCATGCATATGTATGGCCTACTGTCTCCATAATGGTGAATTTCATTTCTTATCTCCAAACATTATGGATTATTCTAAATACATTTATACTATATATATATATATATATATATGATAACTACATAATTTATTATATATAGTATATGATAAAATCATAATCTATGTAATAATAATAACAACAAGTAACAAGTCAAAACATACTCGAAAGACTAGTAAATTAACACCCAAAATAGTGAAAAAATGAAATATTATTAAAAAATGGGTAATAAAAAATTATATGAAGATAATATATGATATTATAAATAATATTATGGTTTCATTATTATTTATTGAAGTTTTTTAAACCATATTACATGAAGTTAACGGATGTTCAATCAATAAGGAAACATAGGGTAAGGGATTTCGCCTCAATTTATACTCCATCGAGCCTTATTTGTTCATTTGAACGTAGTTTCTTTTATATGGTGTATATAATGCCCATTGACATGATATATAATGAATATATTTATTCTAATTGTATTATAAATTTTATTTAATGTTTTTCTTTTATATAGATTATTATTTAAATGTTTCAAAGTGGTATGAGACACTTCATAATGTTTAAATATTATTTTCCTTGAGAAAAATTTAATTTATTATCCTTGAAATTCCACTTCCTTTTATGATTATTAAATTTCTATTCAAAAAATCACATTAATATTTTTCACTTAATTGCTTATATATGGTATAAATATAGAAACTTTTTCAAATAATATCATTATTCAGTCATTATTCATTATATTTTGATATTTAATTTAAATTATTTCATCTTATGGGATTTGAGTGAAATGTTACCAAGTGGAAAATAATTTCATAAGCCAAATTCTTCTCAATGGGTTATACGCCTACCTCATTATCATTAAAATTCTAGGGTATTTTTTATAATTAATATTACTCTCTATTGATGTATTCCCACTTATTTTTTTGGATTTATTGTTGATACACATAATTTACTCATTTATGGATTCTCACATCAATGTTATAATATTTTCAAGGGTTTAATTTACAATATCATTTTTTTGGGAATTTTTACACCATAATTTTTATCAGGGAAAATTATAGGATCATTTTATAATAAAAAAATTTAATTTAATTCTCATTTGTTTATTCATGAACCTTTTCAATTATTAGTATCATTTTCTACCCTTTGGTACTACAAATTTTTTAGAATTTTTTTAATAAAACTCGACTTTATTCTCTCTTTCGTCAGAGAACCTATTTTATTATAAAGTCCATGTTTACTAAAAATGTTTTTAAACATTCCAAAATAATTTATTAAAGTCATTTTTATCCTTTTGGTTATTTGAAAATGTTTTAAATGTAATATTATAATTACCTACCAAAAAAGAAAATTTTTATCCTTTTTAACGTGCAAAAAAGAATTTTCTTTTTACCTTATTTGACATGTATGTATTTACATGTCCTCATTTATTCAAAGATTCATTAGTATGTTTAAATAGATAATTATTAAAAAAAATATTCTCAAAAGTGACTTTCAAAGTAAAGTATTTTCAAAATTATTTTCAAAATAAAAATGATATTTTCCTCAAGAGTTTTTTTAAAATCTATTTTTATAGTATTTATATTAATTGATGAAAATCCATTATTTTTTTACTCTACTTGGGATTTATTTTATTGATAAAATCCTCATTCTTCTATTAATGGTTAATTATTGATTTTTAAAATGATTGTATTAAAATTTCCTTCATTGATTTCTTTAATTACCCTTAAAAATTTAATTTCCTAGGATCACTTCACATTGAATTTCCCCTAAATATCCACATTATTTATCATGGATATGATTTTTTCCTGAACTGTATACCATTTTTCTTAAGGTGATTACTTTGAATTATAGATGACTGTTTTGGTAAATATTGATAAATTTATATCATTTATTAAATATGGATTTATGATAATGAATATTATGGATTGATTAAATTTATTATTTAGTATGAGGAATGCTTTGGACAAGAAATGATTGTTGTGGAATAGACATTATATATCCCATCGATGCACCTCTTGGTTATCATGAGACATATAATTTTCCCAAATTAAATGATTTTTGACTTGTAGTTTTAAACTTTCTGGAGGATGGATCTTTACAGTATAGGTTCTCACGTGCTGGAGACATGATGACCAATTATTAAGCATTTCCTTAATTTTGATTCAATATTTATTATCCTTGATATTTTCATTATGAAAAATCCTATGGATGCATTTTATTATCATATTATTGATTAAATGGAATGTTTTTTAGTTTCTTACCTTGCCCTATTGTTTTTTCCTTATCTAGTTAATTGAATGTCATATGTTTCCTATTGTTACCTTGCTATATTTTTTATACAATTCTTTCTAAGGATTTAACTTCATGGTATGAGTGTTCAATCATTTAATATGTCATAGTTATTATTCACATTATTTCATTATTTCTTCAACTATACTTTCCCCTTATTTAGAATTTGAGATCACCCTTGTTTTTTTACTTTCCTCAATAATCCAAGAAAGGTACTATGAAGTATACTAAGGGATATACTTGATGGAATAATTTTATCCTCGAAGGAAAAAAAATATGTTGTGATTACTGTATTTATTTTTAATACTAGACTTGTGTTTTTATCTAGTTTACTAAGAATACTAAACTGATCCAACAATTAGGGTCATATTCTTTGTAATCATGCCCATGTAAGGGTAGCACGACACTAACTCTAGGCTCCCTGGGGTCGAGTCACTACATCCTAAAAAACATCCAATATAAACTAAAATTATTTAGTTACTAAGTTAAACATTTAAAAAAAGGAATAATTATAGTGGAATGAAAATTAATAAGTTTATTAATAATGTATAAAAATAATATAATTTAATTATTCACGAATTAAATAATGTATGAATATTGATATAACATATTGTAATGGATTTCTCATTTAAATTCCCTTTTTTTGAGACTTATGTCATTTTCACCACATTG
Organism: Viscum album; assembly: GCA_963277665.1. NCBI lineage: Eukaryota > Viridiplantae > Streptophyta > Magnoliopsida > Santalales > Viscaceae > Viscum > Viscum album. Next base: position 33,155,304 of record OY728119.1, on the reverse strand, counting down.
TTTCTTGTATATTATGTATTAATATCCTTATGGATTTATTTAATCATTCATTTCATGAAACTAATGAATTTGAAAAATAAATTCCATGTTCCCTATTAAATTTTCCTTTTATTTAATTGTCATCGATGAAGAAGGGGTTGTTATTTAAAACATTATTTTAAAAAAATTATATTTTACTTTATATCTATTTCATATAAAATGTTTCACGAATGATTATATTTATAAATAAAATTTCAATAAAGATCATTTTCAAATAATTTTCAAATCCATTATAGTGGTATAAAAATTAATATTTTTAGTTTTTTCCTAAATGATCATTTTTTATTTCATTATATAAGTTTAAACATATTGATTTTAAATTATATGAAATCAATTGAATTTATTGTGATTTTGAATGAAATTATTTAATACTTCACTCTTAACGTTTTCATGTTTTATTAATAAATATAATATTACTGTTATTTAAATAATTTTTTTTTAAGATTATATAAATGTAAAATAATTTTTATCTTTATTTTTATATATTTCATGGATGTTCTTAAACATATTTCTTAAATTGAATATTATAATATGTTTTATGTTTGATATGAAATATTTTATTTTCTGTGTCTGTTATATAAAAATTTTAAATTTTATATTGTGAAATGTTAACCTATTATATCTCTGATGAGAGGTGACCCTAATATAACATTCTAATTCATTGGTTAAGGTGATATAGTTAACAATAATTAAGTTACTCCCAAGGGATATGTTATAATTAACAGTGATGTTTATTCCTTTATAATGGTTATTATAAGGATAATTTTCCACAGAACCTACATAAATTCTCTATTCCTTAAAACATGTTTTAATGGTTGAATTTCATTTTAAAAGGTAATATAATGATATTATGATAAAATGAATGTATATGCCCCATTATGGGTGAAAATTATGTTTATTTGTGAAAAAAATTCATGAGTGGTCTTGTATAACAAGAATTTTTCATGGTTATGATTTTTTTACATTATTATTTTTATGTGATATTTTATGACACATTGGGAATATAAGATTATTTTTTTGTAATTGAATAATTATTTGAGAAAAATATTTACTAAAAAAGGAAAACAGTCTTAGAGGGTTTCAAGAATTTTAAAAGGATTGATAGGTTTCCTTTCATTTTATATCATATACTGAGAATTGATTTGATCATCCTATATTTTCTAATATTTTTCATAGGGATTTAGAATAAGTATGTGTAATGACTGAGGAATTCATTGAATAATAAATTTTCATATATATTAATTTTTATAAACAAAATATTTATTTTATGTTAAAGAGGTCACTTTTTCCAATAGCATACTCAACACACACAAATGGGTTTCTTTTAAATCATGTGTTTCACACAACATTGAGTTATACTGAATAATAATTCAATAATAACTTTATTTTTAATGGTAGTCAACGCCTAGTTGTTATATTAGTGGGAATGAATGGAACTAACTTTATTATGATTATACATTTTTGTTAAATGTTTTTATATTTATCCTTTAGAATCTTAAAATAAGAATGAATTTGATTTTAAGAATGAAATACTCTAATGTTTTTAAAAGGTCATTTTACTGACTTTTGAAGGCGAACCCTTTTTAAATATTGTTTTTGTCACTTTTATATTTTATATTTGGAAAAATAAAATTTTTTATTTATAATTTGGAAATCAAAATTTAATTTGGATGAAATTTTGGTATTTTTCTATTAAAGTTCATTTTTCCAACGAATAGTGAAAAATAATGCATTTTAATTCAAAACTAATTTTTCATATTATTTTTCTAAATAGTTTTAGTTTATTTTTAATTGGGTTTAAAGTATAATTGGATTATATTTTTATCATTTAATCCAATTATGGTCATTGGATGTAATTCCACATTTTAATTGTACATAAACACATGTCAATCTTTTGATTGTTATTACTTCATAAAAAATGCTTTTCGATTTTGAAAATGGGAATTAATTTTAAATTATTTTCTTTAAATTATGTGATTTGAATTTAAAAAAATGGATTCCATATTTTGAAACATAAGGTTCAAATTGTGTAAATAGGTATCATTTATTTCTTGACATTATGAATATCAACTTCAATAATTATTTTATTTATCATTGTTTAATGGTAAATTTGGTAAATAAGGGTAAAAAATAATATTATAATAATATAAAACTACCCTAACATGTGTCAAAATCCTATTGGATTTGATATGTCCGACCATTGGTGTAACACCCCGAGATTTTATGAAAAAATATTCTTTTTAATTTCATTAATGTCTTGTGTTGTACGCTACACCAAAAAGAGATTGCACAACACGCATCCTTGACTTGCCTTGCACGCAATCGCGACCTTCCTCGATAGCGTGTGTAGTACGCAATAACGAGTTTCCCTAAACAACGATATACTATTAAAATATTATTAAAACTAACCGTTATGAATAGTAATAACCACTTTTTGAAATTTTGTAAATTTTATTTTTCAAAATGGACTTCATTTTTGGATTCGGAATATCGAAATTAGCTTAGGGTGAAATTTTGGTACTTTTCGGATAACTTTCATTTTCTGATGAATAGTGAAACTTACTAAATTTTAATTAAAAACAACCTTTTTAATCGAAATAATTAATAGTGATAAATTATTAATTTGAGTGGTTTTAAAGTATATTTATAATATATTTTTACAATTTAATACAATGTTGGTCATTGGATGTAATTTCACATTTAAACCAGACATAAACAAGTGTCAATCTTTTGGTAGTTATTATCTCTTAAAAACACGCTATTTGTTTTGACGACGGGAATTAATTATTAAATTAATTAATACAACTAATATGTTTTGAATTTGGTAAAATATAAATTATTTTTGAGTTCATAATATCAAATATATCTTAGGCTTAATTTTTGGTATTTTTCTGGAAACTTTCATTTTTTTGATGAATAGTGAAACCACTAAGTGGTAGTAAAAAAAACTGAATTTTTCATAAAACATAATTTTACCGCTTCTGTGAGTGGAATTTCAAAAATCCGAGAGACATGGTTGATGTTATTAAGTAAAATGTGGTTCAATGAGATGAAAATAATTTTTGGTGAATAGTAACTTTTTACTTTTATTTACCACGGTTAAAAGTAAATAGGGTAATTAAGGGTAAAAATAATATTATTATTACCCTAACACATGTCCAAATTCTATTGGATAAGTGTAATTCGACCAAAAACAAGCTTAGGAATAAAATATGACCATTTAGGCCCACTTGGATTAGATTGGGACATTTATTATTATTTAATTCAAAGAAGAGTTAAAAGAGTTAGAATCAAAGTTTATTTACTAAAACATTTTTAACATAGGGTTATACATACGATAAATTCGACTATAAATATTCATTAGAAAGATAAAAAGATTTCCTACATATTGGTATTTTATTTGTAATTTTTAGACATTAAATAATTTAATTTATTTATGACACAACGATGATGCAGTAATTATCTTATTAATGAAATATTGACATAATTGATGTTATAAATACTCAAATAAATATAATTTGAGACTTTTTATGAATTACACTAATTTTATAGGTTAATAGGACATGTTAGTATTGATTTAATTAACTTTTTTTGAACTTATCATTCTGTTAGGATTTTCACAAAAATCAATTACTAAATAGTGTCAAAATTGACATAAAATAGTTTTTAAAACAAATATTATATTATTAATTGTTATGTTATTCCTAAAAATCTAAGGTTCAGCAAAATTACTTAGATAAGGTTATATATATTAATAATAAACAATTTGGGGTTCGTTTGGCTTCTTATAGTAAGTTTATTAACCTTATAGTGTAAGAACACAAGAAGACACGGTAAAAGTAAAATTATTTAACTTAATGTTAAATCTAAATGATAAGGTTAAAATAGGAACCTAAACTTGTCTAAATTATATTGGATGAGAGTATTTCGACCCATCCCCACCTTAGACTCTAAATAAATCAATTTGGAGCTATTTAAAACCGAACTTGACTTTATAATAAAATAATATTTTTAGTTATTCCAAAGGTGCCCCTCTCCTCCCTTATAAAAGGGCACCTCCTCCCTCTCTTCCTCACACCACATTGAGCCTTCAAGCTCGGCCAACCCCTGACAAATTCTCTTCTACACTTCCCTAGAAACATCCTATAGGTTCTGGTCTTCCTCAAAGACCAATTTTAGTTCCCTAAAAGGAGATCTCAAAAAGGCTCTTCAAAGAAGAGGTAAAAGTCCGTTACCGATTCTTTCAACTTTATTTCTTATTCCACTTCTTCTTATTAGGTTGTTTCATTATGAAGTAATAACATCAGTATCACTCATATACTGATATGTTATTATAAGTATGAAACAAACCTATTTCACCATCTATCCATCCTACAGAAAACGAAATCACCGCGCGTGCGTACGTACGGAATACCGTCTCCACGCCGTGGTGTAATCTATTTTCCACCACCACCTTACTTGGATGGGTATAATGGTGTAAATAATTACTATATATGACTATTTTAAAGTGATATTGATTCTGAAATTGTATACATACACTCCAATACAATTCAATGATCATGAGAACGATATCATCGCTCGTGCGTACGTACGGACTACCGTCTCCACGACGCGATGAGATTCATTCTCCACGTTAACCATTCATGAGTGATTATAAAGTATATATATAATAAGTAATAATTAAATATATGAAATAATAATGATACTGGATTTATGTGTATATATATGTATTTCATCTACTTAATTCCATTCAACAAAATAAGGAAATGAAAACAGCGTTCATGCGTACGTACGGCCTACCGTCTCCATGAACGGTGTATTTCTTTCCATTTAATGATTTATTATATATATATGTATATTATGAATATATATATATATAAATCATGTTTTATATTCTGGAATTAATTAATTATGATCTAAGCAATCATATGAATAATTACAAGTCAAAACACGGACGATAAATGAAACGATTTTACCCAAAACGCTTCTTTAACATGGAATTTACAAAAGAACAGGTAATATAAAGTCATAAGTGAACCATATATGATATCATAACAATGAATATGATTCTGTAATAAGTTAATGACATTATTTAAATCATTATACAGGAGGTTCGGATACATACAAAGCATATCGTACATAAGGTAAGGGAAAATATCACAATCTCATTTTTATCCGAGATTGTTTATACTTTTGTATTTACTGGGGTGTATTTTATCATCCACATCCATGTTTCCTCAAAATGTAATATTTATATCCTTATACAATAGTTTATATCCAATTTTACCCTTCGGTGAGTTTTTAGTAAAAGATATGAAAGGAATCTTTTGTCGTTTTTCATACGAGGTACTTTTTGACTTTTCCGACAAAAGTACGAGAAGAATGTTTTTTTTAACTTATACGGCATGAATGGATTTTTAAAACATTATTTCCAAGAATCTTCCTTTACAAGTTTTCAAGTTTATTTCTAATCAACTTCTTTTAGTTTATAATTGTATGACATGTTAAGAAAGGAAAAGTGTTTTTGAAGAAGAAAGGATATTTTCCTCAAGAATTCATTTCAAGTGTTTTATCAAAATTATTTTCCATCTAAGATAATATAGGGTTTTGTTTCTATCCCTATTATTACATTGATTATGTTGTGATGGAAATATTTTTATGAATTCCTTTATCTTATATGAATTGTTTTATGATGTCACGATGTTTAAGATCCCCATTTTTATTACATGGGTTATTAAATGATGTATGATTTATGATTTTGTGGCACACATAAGAATGGTATCATTATGAGATGGGTGGGACCTATATCTCCCTCCAATGCATTGGGTAAAGATTTTATATCTCATGAGATAGACATGGCTGGAATGGTAGGTTATACCGGTTCAGTGAAACAGGACTGGAACGAGGGTGACTCGGTTCAGAAAGGGACTTTGTCCACTAAGATAGTCTTGGCAATGAGTCTTGACTAATAAGAAATGATTCTCTATGATTATGTGTGTATGCCACAAAGTTTAATGTTTTAAGTTATGATTATTGTGATTACATTTCACTGCCATGAGTTATCCCAGGTTATGAAATCATGATCTCTTTTACAGGTTAAGATTTCTAAAAGTTATGTGCTTATGTATATGATGTGATTGATATTTCTTTTGTTTACCCTTACTGAGCATTTGAGCTCACCCTTTTATGTTTTCTTTTCCCCAGGATATAAAGAAAGGTTTTAGGTATAATAAAAAAGAAGATCTTTATGGGAGATGTTGAAGATCTTTCACCAGGATTAGAGGATTATATTCCGAGTTTCCAAAGACACTAAACTATTACGGTCCTTGTGTGTGTGTTTTTGTTATGTACTAAGTATTCCGAAAATGTAATGTAATGTCAATGTACGTCAAGCTTTGGGTCTCTACAGTTGGTATCAGAGGAAAGGTTTAGTCAACCTTTGGAAACTAGGATGCAAGAACTTTAGTGAGATCCCTAGAGATATTTATAAGGTATGTCTAGGGATGTCCCTAAGGATAAGTATACGTATAGGATATAGTCCTAGAACTATGGTAACGATCATAGAATTTAACCTAAGAAGTTAGATATTGAAGTTAATCCCCCTTTATTATAATTTTTTCCTCTCACACTATTCTTTTTTGGGTTTTAGAAAATGGCTGGAAACAAGATGATTCACGATAATGGAGGATATGATGGACAATAGAATGATATTCTTCATAAGAAATCAAATGAAATGGGATTTGGAAGTCCAAACATCATTATTATTCCGAATCAGCAATCTCATAATATGATCAATAAAGTAAAATTTGGTAAGTTTCCTGACTCGGCTAATAAGAGAAAGATGGAGTTTCATGATGATCATAGAGGAAAGAAAGTTCAATTTCTCCTATGTAAATCATGTGGGAAGAGGCATCAAGGAGAATGTTTCAAAGGAACTGGAAGATGCTTTGGGTGTGGCAAAGAAGGACACAAAGCCAGTAAGTGCAAAGGAAAAGGTTCAGTTAACATCAGGGATGAGGATAATGGTATTGCCACGACATCAACAATGGTTAAATGTTTTAAATGTGGAATGTACAGGCATTATGCAAACCAATGCCCTAAGGGAATGTATCATGAAGAGAATCGGTATGGTCGTATGGGTAGTATTTTTGTTGATGATGATGAAGAGACTACAAATGATATGTGAGATGAAAGAATTGTTGAAGCTCGATCAATGGTTTAAGAAGGTAGTGGAATGATTACATGTTTATCAAGTGTAATGTTGTACTATAGAATAAAAAGACATCGAAGGATTGTTACACTGTTGTCTTTCCTTAAGTTTTGAAAGTTTATGATGAATGGTACGAGTAACAATGAAAGGTTATTCAGATATTTTTTGGAAAGTGGATGATATGCGCATAATGAAGTGATAAAGAGAAAATGAAATGTTTGATAGTATTCATGAGCTCATGATTGATATAAGGACTAAGTGATATCATGGTTTGAGTATATAGAATTTTGAGGATTTTGGTATGTGGAAAGTGTTAACTTTTAACTGCATTCATGTTTTCACTAAGGTTCAATGGGTATTAAAGAGAACACATGATTAAGGCCTTTGAATGTTTGGAATGTGAACAACAAGACATATCTTATGATATATGGGGATCAACGATGGTATTAAATCTCTGGTAATCGTTTTCATTATATTATGAGAGTGGACTGCAGTATTATGGATAAGCCTAAAGATTGGAATGGACTATGTTGGACATAAGTTAGTATTGTTTAAGGATAAATTTTTTTTCGATATTATTGATGGGATGTTATAGTAATATAGTTTTAGAAAAAGGACAACCTGCAGGACGGGCGACAGCCCATCGCATCGGACAAGGCTGTGGGAATCGAACCCACAACCGAAGTGAAACTGGCCTTTATCGCATACCACTGGCCTACAGGAAGTCCCTGTTTAGTAGAAACTAGTTTTATTATATTAAGCAGTATGATATATGAAGTATAATTCCATTTTAGGAACTATATATGATTAATCTCACTATAGATGGACTTATGTTTTTTTTGATAACTTTTATAACCTTTTGTTTGAGATAGATGGAATGACCCATCATTCTATCACATGATCTGTTAACACGTCACGAATGACAAATTCAACTTCATTTCATTAAGGGATGAAGTGGAAATTGTTCAATTCACGAACAATAGTGAGATTGTACCAAAATCATGTAAGTATTTCTTTTAATTCATCAACTTTAGGGAAATGATCTTGAAAACCAAAAATGTTGTCTTAGTGACCTTATATCCGATGGATTAGATGGTACCTTAGATCATCAAAAATCTATGGCTTTGTGATTGTTTTCTTTTTCATAGCCATGTTCTCTACCACTCTCTATCAGAACAAGATGGTTAGATTTCTCTTCCATATCCATATTTTCATCTATGTGGAAACCCAATGATTAGTTTATTTGGGTAACCGTTACGTTTCATACTTTTGTTTTTAAAGATTGGTTTTGGTATTCCTTTTTACGATGTGGGTTTCTATTAAAGAAACTTTCGAGTAGTAAACCATTTATAACCCCGACGAATTTCGAGGGCGAAATTCATTTTAAGGGGGGTAGAATGTAACACCCCTAGATTTTATGAAAAAATATTCTTTTTAATTTCATTAATGTCTTGTGTTGTACTCTACACCAAAAGGAGATTGCACAACATGCATCCTTGACTTTCCTTGCACGCAATCGCGACCTTCCTCGATAGCGTGTGTAGTACGCAATAACGAGTTTCACTAAACAACGATATACTATTAAAATATTATTAAAACTAACCGTTATGAATAGTAATAACCACTTTTTGAAATTTTGTAAATTTTATTTTTCAAAATGGACTTCATTTTTGGATTCGGAATATCGAAATTAGCTTAGGGTGAAATTTTGGTACTTTTCGGATAACTTTCATTTTCTGATGAATAGTGAAAATTACTAAATTTTAATTAAAAACAACCTTTTTAATCGAAATAATTAATAGTGATAAATTATTAATTTGAGTGGTTTTAAAGTATATTTATAATATATTTTTACAATTTAATACAATGTTGGTCATTGGATGTAATTTCACATTTAAACCAGACATAAACAAGTGTCAATCTTTTGGTAGTTATTATCTCTTAAAAACACGCTATTTGTTTTGACGACGGGAATTATTTATTAAATTAATTAATACAACTGATATGTTTTGAATTTGGTAAAATATAAATTATTTTTGAGTTCATAATATCAAATATAGCTTCGGCTTAATTTTTGGTATTTTTCTGGAAACTTTCATTTTTTTGATGAATAGTGAAACCACTAAGTGGTAGTAAAAAAAACTGAATTTTTCATAAAACTTAATTTTACCGCTTCTGTGAGTGGAATTTAAAAAATCTGAGAGACACGGTTGATGTTAGTAAGTAAAATGTGGTTCAATGAGATGAAAATAATTTTTGGTGAATAGTAACTTTTTACTTTTATTTACCACGGTTAAAAGTAAATAGGGTAATTAAGGGTAAAAATAATATTATTATTACCCTAACACATGTCCAAATTCTATTGGATAAGTTTAATTCGACCAAAAACAAGCTTAGGAATAAAATATGACCATTTAGGCCCACTTGGATTAGATTAGGACATTTATTATTATTTAATTCAAAGAAGAGTTAAAAGAGTTAGAATCAAAGTTTATTTACTAAAACATTTTTAATATAGGGTTATACATAAGATAAATTCGACTATAAATATTCATTATAAAGCTAAAAAGATTTCCTACATAGCGGTATTTTATTTGTAATTTTTAGACATTAAATAATTTAATTTATTTATGAAACAACGATGATGCAGTAATTATCTTATTAATGAAATATTGACATAATTGATGTTATAAATACTCAAATAAATATAATTTGAGACTTTTTATGAATTACACTAATTTTCTAGGTTAATATGACATGTTAGTATTGATTTAATTAACTTTTTTCGAACTTATCATTCTATTAGGATTTTCACAAAAATCAATTACTAAATAGTGTCAAAATTGACATAAAATAGTTTTTAAAACAAATATTATATTATTAATTGTTATGTTATTCCTAAAAATCTAAGGTTCGGCCAAATGACTTATATAAGGTTATATATATTAATAATAAACAATTTGGGGTTCGTTTGGCTTCTTATAGTAAGTTTATTAACCTTATAGTGTAAGAATACAAGAAGACGCGGTAAAAGTAAAATTATTTAACTTAATTTTAAATCTAAATGATAAGGTTAAAATAGGAACCTAAACTTGTCTAAATTCTATTGTATGAGATGATTTCGACCCATCCCCACCTTAGACTCTAAATAAATCAATTTTGAGATTTTTAAAACCGAACTTGACTTTATAATAAAATAATATTTTTAGTTATTCCAAAGGTGCCCCTCTCCTCCCTTATAAAAGGGCACCTCCTCCCTCTCTTCCTCACACCACATTGAGCCTTCAAGCTCGGCCAACCCCTGCCAAATTCTCTTCTCCACTTCCCTAGAAACATCCTAGAGGTTCTGGTCTTCCTCAAAGACCAATTTTAGTTCCCTAAAAGGAGATCTCAAAGAGGCTCTTCAAAGAAGAGGTAAAAGTCCGTTACCGATTCTTTCAACTTTATTTCTTCTTCCACTTCTTCTTATTAGGTTGTTTCATTATGAAGTAATAACATCAGTATCACTCATATACTGATATGTTATTATAAGTATGAAACAAACCTATTTCACCATCTATCCATCCTACAGAAAACGAAATCACCGCGCGTGTGTATGTACGGAATACCATCTCCATGCCGTGGTGTAATCTATTTTCCACCACCACCTTACTTGGATGGCTATAATGGTGTAAATAATTACTATATATGACTATTTTAAAGTGATATTTATTCTGAAATAGTATACATACACTCCAATACAATTCAACGATCATGAGAACGATATCATCGCTCGTGCGTACGTACGGACTACCGTCTCCACGACGCGATGAGATTCATTCTCCACGTTAACCATTCATGAGTGATTATAAAGTATATATATAATAAGTAATCATTAAATATATGAAATAATAATGATACTGGATTTATGTTTATATATATGTATTTCATCTACTTAATTCCATTCAACACAATAAGGAAACGAAAACAGCGTTCATGCGTACGTACGGCCTACCGTCTCCATGAACGGTGTATTTCTTTCCATTTAATGATTTATTATATATATATGTATATTCTGAATATATATATATATAAATCATGTTTTATATTCTGTAATTAATTAATTATTATCTAAGCAATCATATGAATAATTACAAGTCAAAACACGGACGATAAATGAAATGATTTTACCCAAAACGCTTCTTTAACATGGAATTTACAAAAGAACAGGTAATATAAAGTCATAAGTGAACCATATATGATATCATAACAATGAATATGATTCTGTAATAAGTTAATGACATTATTTAAATCATTATACAGGAGGTTCAGATACGTACAAAGCATATCGTACATAAGGTAAGGGAAAATATCACAATCTCATTTTTATCCGAGATTGTTTATACTTTTGTATTTACTGGGGTGTATTTTATCATCCACATCCATGTTTCCTCAAAATGTAATATTTATATCCTTATACAATATTTTATATCCAATTTTACCCTTCGGTGAGTTTTTAGTAAAAGATATGAAAGAAATCTTTTGTCGTTTTTCATACGAGGTACTTTTTGACTTTTCCGAAAAAAGTACGAGAAGAATGTTTTTTTTAAATTATACGGCATGAATGGATTTTTAAAACATTATTTCCAATAATCTTCCTTTACAAGTTTTCAAGTTTATTTCTAATCAACTTCTTTTAGTTTATAATTGTATGACATATTAAGAAAGGAAAAGTATTTTTGAAGAAGAAAGGATATTTTCCTCAAGAATTCATTTCAAGTGTTTTATCAAAATTATTTTCCATCTAAGATAATATAGGGTTCTGTTTCTATCCCTATTATTACATTGATTATGTTGTGATGTAAATATTTTTATGAATTCCTTTATCTTATATGAATTGTTTTATGATGTCACGATGTTTAAGATCCCCATTTTTATTACATGGGTTATGAAATGATGTATGATTTATGATTTTGTGGCACACATAAGAATGGTATCATTATGAGATGGGTGGGACCTATATCTCCCTCCAATGAATTGGGTAAAGATTTTATATCTCATGAGATAGACATGGCTGGAATGGTAGGTTATACCGGTTCAGTGAAACAGGACTGGAACGAGGGTGACTCGGTTCAGAAAGGGACTTTGTCCACTAAGATAGTCTTGGCAATGAGTCTTGACTAATAAGAAATGATTCTCTATGATTATGTGTGTATGCCACAAAGTTTAATGTTTTAAGTTATGATTATTGTGATTACATTTCACTGCCATGAGTTATCCCAGGTTATGAAATTATGATCTCTTTTACAGGTTAAGATTTCTAAAAGTTATGTGCTTATGTATATGATGTGATTGATATTTCTTTTGTTTACCCTTACTGAGTATTTGAGCTCACCCTTTTATGTTTTCTTTTCCCCATGATATAAAGAAAGGTTTTAGGTATAATAAAAAAGAAGATCTTTATGGGAGATGCTGAAGATCTTTCACCAGGATTAGAGGATTATATTCCGAGTTTCCAAAGACACTAAACTATTACGGTCCTTGTGTGTGTGTTTTTGTTATGTACTAAGTATTCCACAAATGTAATGTAATGTCAATGTACGTCAAGCTTCGGGTCTCTACAATTGGCATCCTTGGGCCAATTTTGGGACCCCATCATGCCACTTTGATATAAAAATGAAATTTTATAACAATTAATTTAATGTAAAGAAAAATATAAAATAAACATGTTCATTTTACGAATACAATTTTTATATGGGGATATATATGTGATACATTAGAATATAGAAAGAAATAATAAAAATCCAAAAATACTATATAAATCCAGACATTATATTTATATTTTTTAGGCATAAAATAAAACAATTTATTTATGAGACAATAATGATGTAGTGATTTCCTTATTAATGAATGATTTAAATAAATGATATTATAAATATTAAAATTAATTTATTTTGAAATCTTTTATGAAATTCACAAATTTTAGGGATGATTATGAATTTCTATATTTTAATTAATTAATTGTTTTCTAAATAATCATGTTGTTATAGTTTTTTAAAAAGTCAACATTTGAATAGTATAAAAATTGACATAAATGAGTTTTTAAAACAAATATTATTTTATTAATTGATATAATAGACTTAAAAATAAAATATTTGACTCAATGAGTTAGATAATGTTAACAATTTCATTAATGAACCACTTTAGGTTCTATTTTAATTTTATACTAACAATATTAACCATATAGTATAAATATACAAGAAGATATGATAAGAGTTAAATTAGTTAACTAAGGGTTAAAGCTAAAATATAAGGTTAAATTTGTGACCTAGCCTTATCTAAAATTTTTTGGTTGAAATGTTTTCATCCCAAAATAATATAATATTTTAAATAAATGACTTTGAGACCTTTTGAAACCGAAAATCATTTTATAATAAAATAATACTTCAAAACTTTCCTAAGGTGCCTCTCCTCCCTCTTATAAAAGGGAATAACCCCTACCCATTTAAATACACCTCTAAATCCCCTTTTCACATCCAAACATTCCCCAACTAAGCTTCCAACATACTTATCTTCCTCTTAGAATCCTTACCTTAGGCATAAGGAAATTATAGAAAGCCTTTGGGCTTAAATAAAATGGAGTTACACATTTTAAGAGGCAATATCTTCTCAAAAGTTCCTTTCCATTATTTTACATCCTCACTTTCTATTCTAATATTATTCTATTATTACATAACAAAAACAGTATACTAACTATACTAGAATTTTGTTATGATATGGATTATAAATTCACTTACACACACCTCTATCTCATGGATATGAACATACAGTTTTTGTGGACAGCGAACTACTGCCTCACGAAATGATGATTGTTCAATATTCCCCTACCACCCTTCATGGTGGTGATTATGATGGAACTATATTTATATATGTTATATATTATATTTTAAATATATATATTATTCTGTTTTTATATTTAAATATAACCACTATTATTTCCATAATGTGTAAATATGATAGTTTAATTTGAGGAAGTGCAGACTACCGCCCGCTCAAAATGACATGACCCGTTCATTCCATAAATGGAACATATAAAGGATAGAGTAAATGAAATTATGTAGTGTATATAAAATACTATATTATACTGGAATTGTAATTTACCTACGTATCATTTAGTTTTCATTCCATTAAATATGAAAAAAGAAATGAAAGTAGTGTGCATGCGTACGTACGACTTACTGTCTCCATTAATGGTTCGTTTCATTTCATTTCGCCAAATTTTATAAAATATAATAAATATATATATATAGATTTTGGATTTATATTATATTTAAATCACTAATATTATTCAAGATAAAATGGACTTTTGACCACATGGACAATTTTAATTATAACCAGTTCATTTTTGACACAAGTAGTGAATATCGACAAAATGACCAATATTAACTTAAATAATTTTTTATTTTTTATAACATGATGATAAGTACTATAAAATTAATAATAAACATAATTAATGTTCTTAAGTAAGTATAAATTAATCTAATTTTATTATTAATGAATATAAACAATGAACGAGATAAGCCAGACTCAAGTTAAGGGATCCTTTCACCACCCTCTTTTAGTCACTAACTTATTTTATGTTATGACTATTAATTTACATTTTCTTATGTTGATATATGTTATTATATATCATTATTGTGGAACATTTTATGTCAAAGTTATTAGAGACCCTTTTCTCCAATCAACCCATTTTCTAATATTTAAAATGCCGCTATTAGGCTGCCAAATTTTTGTAAAGTACTTCATCTAAACCTCCTTTCATTGAGGAATATTTTGGTTTATATATGAACATATTTTATACGATGTATAATTATACCCTTTTTATTTTAATTTCATTAAATTTTTTTCAAAATTAATCTTATGTTTTACAAAGCATTTTACTAAATTACAAAAGGAATGTTTCTCTTTAACAAACGCAATGACAATGACCTTTGCACCGCCGTGACCATTATTTAATATTTGGATTCCTTAACAAGTCGTAATGTTTTTAAAAGGAAAATAAATATCATATACCCTTTTTATGAACTTTGGTATTGAAAACATTTTTTATAAATCATTGATTATGTCAATATATTGAAATGTTATATTATTATTTGAAATATGGAAATGTTATCTTTCATTTACGCATGTTTTATATGTTATGATTATATTATAGTTCTTGGACATTATTTACATATATTGGTGGTTCCTTGATAAATCAAAGGTGGGTTAGCCTGAGATAGCTCTCCAATGAATTGGGTAATGTGAAGGAGGTAAACATTAATATTTCTCCTAAGATATTTAGTGAATATACTATGATGGGTATTCCAAACGTAACTCTATATATAGCTGTGAAAGATATAATGTATGTATGATATGGATGCCACAAGTTACCTTTATGATTTATGATTCTTGTGTGTTATTCATAAATTTTATGATTTCATGAGGTATGTTAAAGATTTTATGTTTTATGATTGAAAAGTATGATTTCATTGATTTGTTTGTACTCATGGACTAATGTTTTCTTTCTTTATTTTATAACCCCTAGTGAGTTTTTTATGCTCATCCTAAGTTTTTGTAATGTTTTTCATAGGGTATGAGGAAGGGTAAGAGAAAGGAACAATTCAAGAAGATTTATATCAAGAAAATAGTTCTTTTTTTATTTAAGGAGTTTTATTATTGTGAAAAAATTAGATAGATTAGAAGTGTCTACATTCTAATATTTTAGATGTAATGTAATATTTATAGACAAATTCTCTAAAACTATAAACCAGAAAAGATCATCAATCTGAATTCTTGTCTTAATGAAATATTAAATAATGTTTATGGTTGGGGCCTTATAGTTGGTATGAGAGGTCGGTTTATATAAATTTAGAGGTTAGTGTTTATTCTGAGTGTAGGTAAAGGATCCCATATAATCAAGAGGTTTATTGTCATATGGAAACTATTGGAGGGTTATAGTAAAATAGGTTGTATGGAAAAAAACTTGAAAAATGGAAATATAAATAGATTTATGGATTAGAGTAGTATAAATTTTTTTATGTTATATTTACCTTATAGATGATTCTTTTTTCAATAATAGTATTTCATTTCATGTTTAAATGTTGATTATTTTCATAAAATTAAGGATCATTTTTCAAGATGGAAGGAAAGAGATATTGCATAACCTTTTTATCCCTCCTCGAGGATTTGATCATCACTATTATGGAAAAATCCTATTCGAATGACTTTGACAACATCTTAAGTATTCAAATCACCTACAAGAAATTGTTTGATTTATCCAACACCTACTCATTTATAAAAAAAATTATGGTTCATGGTATCTTTTTCATATGATTTCAAGATCTCAATATCTTCATCTCCATTGAAAAGTGAAATTACATAAGTGGAGCTAACTTTTACTTTTTGAAAAATGAAACCATGCTGAAAGAGATAGGGAACATCCTAAAGATTATGATATCTTGATTCAAGGTATGACTTATTTTCTTACTCATAATTAGTTAAGAAACTTTAGATTGATATTTATAAATGATGAGGATGTTCAATCTTTAGGAATGATGTAATAATAAATAAGGTAAAAATTCATAGTTAATTGATTATGAAGAGCATTGAATGTGTAATAATTCTACATATAAGGGATTCAGGAGTTATGGTAGGTTGTAGGATGATGAAATTTTTTAATGTAACAATTCTCTTTTGATGATGGGATTAATTTGTAATACTTTTTCTAATATGTGTAGCCCACATGTTTGATATGTGAAAATGTTTTTCATGGAAGAATTTCCTTTTCTTGTGTGGACATAATGGATAACCTTAGGGGTTTATATGATCATTTGTTTTTGAGGTGATTAATGGTTATTATTTTTTTTGACGCAAAATGAAAGGTATTAGATAACCTTTGAAGATAATGTAGGTTATGGTAATTTTTGAGGAAATTATCTTATTTTTTAGAATGTTATAATAATTATACCTTTTTTGAAAAAGGATAACATGTAGACCATATGAAAACCCGTCGCATTGGAAAAAGCTATGAGAATTGAACCCACAACCAAAGTGCAACTGGAATTTATCACCAACCACTGGCCTACGTGAAGTCCCTAATTAGTAAAACTTATTATTTTTAGTTAAATGATTTTATGAATCAAGAATAAGTGGATTTTGGAACTTTTGGTTTATCAAATGGATATACCTAGTATGGGAAAATGATTTGGTGATTAAGTGGTAAATGTTATTTTGGAGGATGTTCTCTCTTTTGGGAACACTATATGCCTATGAAAAATAGAATAATATGGGATTTAATTTGTGGAGTAATGGTTGAAATATTATTATGGAAGAATCTATGGTTTATTGTCAACATATGGATATTTGGGTAATTCTTGGAAATTATTAGCCTATCATAAAGAATATGTGATTATAATAATTACTTTTCAGTATGAGACATTAAGAGTAATCAGTTTTATTTTGAGATAAATGGTAATATTTATCGAGGATGAATATGTGATCAAATCATTTGGAATTTGGGGTTTCAATTCTTTCTTTGTTTATTTTGATGAATATTAATAAAAATTTTGTAATTGATGGTCTTTGTTGAACTTATGTTATTGTCTGTTTTATGTTGCAGATTAAGAGTTGTATTGTTTTATAAAGGATTATCCTTTTGGGGATTATCTGATATCATACAGAACATTTGGTATTGTTTAACATATAATGATATGTAAAATATGTAGTTCATATTTTTTGGAGTATGTGATTCTTTATAAGTTGATTCTAGTGCTTCATGTGTGACCAAGTAAACTTGAATACATGTTGTTTGGAGAAAATATGGGTTGTGGTTGAAATTTTTTAAAGGATAAAACTATACTTTAAAAGTAATTATATTTCCTTATGTTCATAGTAAATATCATAAATAAATTAGTAAATTTTATGAAAAGGATCTTAAAACAAAAAAAAATATCCAGTTTACTTTTCCTACTGGGTAATCAAAGACCATTTAACATATCACATGTTTTTTATTTTTTGGTGGTTATGTTTTTCCTGATCATGTTTTCTATCACTCTCCATCAGAACTTGATGGTTAGTTTCGCATCCATTTCTATGTTTTCCTACATGGAATCCTAGTATGGGTTATCTCATGTGACCTTTGTACTTCACTTTCTTTTTTTAATGTGATAGTTTAATTTACTCTTTTTCTGATGTGGGATTTCAATAATATTTTTGAGTCCAATTTTGAAATTGTTAGGACACGATTTCCAAAAGGTGGAAGGATGTAACGACCTAAGTATTTATAGAATAATAAATTTCCATATATATTAATATTTATGAATAAGATATAACTTTTATGTTAAATACAACACTTTGTCTGATAGCATACTCAACATGTATTAATGGGTTTCTTAGAAATATTATGTTGAAAACAACTTTAAGTTATACTAAATAATAACATAATAATTTTATTATTTTAAATAGTAGTTAACACCTAGTATTTATATTGGGGGGATTAAACAGAACTTACTACATTATTGTTACACATGTTTGTTAAATGTTTTTTTATTTAATATATAGAGGCCTAAAATAAGAATGAATCTGATTTTAAGCAAGAAATACTCTAATATTTTTAAAATATCTTTTTATAGACTTTTGAAGGAAAACCATTTTCAAATCCATTTTTCACTATCATATGTTATTTTTTACAAAATAAAATAATTATTTAGAATATAGACATCAAAATTTACTTTGGATGAAAATTTGGTATTATTCTGATAAAGTTCATTTTTTAATGAGTAGTTAAAAATATTGCATTTTAATTCAGAGCTACATTTTCATATAATTTATATTTATTGATATATTTTATTTTTAATTGGTTTTAAAATATAATTAGATGATATTTTTATCATTTAATATAATTATGGGAATTTTATGTAATTCCACAATTTAATTGGACATAAACACATGGTAATCTTTATTTACTAATTACTTCTTAAAAACACACTTTTTGGTTTTGACAACAGCAATTAATTTTAAATTAATTTCTGAAAATTAGGTTTTTTGTATTTGTAAAATGGATTCCATATTTGAAATTATAAGGTTTAAATTTTTTAAATAGGTTCCTTTTATTTTGGGGCATTATGAAAATTAACTTTAGTAATTATTTAATTTACCATGGTTAAAGGGTAAATCTAAAAAATAAGGTTAAACATATTATATTAAAATAATATAAAATTACCCTAACACATGTCCCAATCCAATTGGATGAGATATGTCTGACCATGGGCACCATTGGGTCGATTTCGGTACCCCATGGAACCACTTTGATGTGAAAATTCTATTTTATATTAATTTATTTAAAGTGATGAAAAATTTAACAAAAACATGTATATTTTACTAAAAAAATTATATGGAGTTATATAAGGGATATATTCAATTGTAAGTATTCATTATAAATATAAAAATATTTTCTACATAATTATAGTTTATTTATATTTTTTATATAAATAAATAAATTTATTTATGGCATAATGATGTTGTAGTGATTTCTTTATTAATGAATCACTTAAATAAATGAAATTATAAATTTTAAAATAGATTTATTTTGAAAATTTTTGTTCCATACATGAATTTTATGGATTATTATGACTTCTTATCTTTTAATTAATGATTTTTTTCTAAATAATCATGTTTTTATGGGTTTTTAAAAAACCATGATTTGAATAGTATAAAAACTGACATAAATGACTTTTTAAAAAAATACAATTTTATTAAATGGTATAACATTCCTAAAAATCTAAAATTCATCTAAATGACTTAGATAATATTGAAAATATAATTAATGAACCATGTGAGGTTCTATTGTCAATTTATTGTAACTATATTAACCATATATTATGAATATACAAGAAGACATGGTAAGAGTTAAATTAGTTAACAGGTAGTTGAGGCTAAAAGATAAGGTTAAATTTGTGACCTAAACTTTTCTAAAACCTATTGTTTGAGAAGTTTTATACCCTAAAACATATTATCATTTAAATAAATTACTTTGGGACTTTTTGAAACTAGAAATCATTTTATAATAAAATAATATTCAAAACATTTTTAAAGTGCCCATCCTCCCTCTTATAGAAGGGAATCACCCCTACCCATTTAGTCACACTTATGAAGCCCCTAGGCTCATCCACCCTCTACCCAAATAGTCTCCCAAAAACCCTATATTAATCTTATAATCCTTACCTTAGGCAGATGGCAACTAAAGAAAAACTTTTGGCTCAAATCAAAGGCAGTTCCACGTTTTAAGAGGTAGCGTCTTCTATAATGTTCCTTTCAATTATTTTTCTTCTTCACTTTATATTATATTATTTATAAATTGATTACATAAAAAACCAGTATCTTAAATATACTAGGATGTTTTTATTAGAAGGATTTTAACTACACTTACACACACCTCCATCTAATCGATATGAACATATCATTTCTGTGGACGGTGGACTATTGTCTCACGAAATGATGATTATTCAATTTTCCCCTACCACCTCTCATGGTGACCATTATGAAGAAAATGTATTTATATATGATATATATTATTATTATTTTTCCACTATAGTTCTTTTTTATTAAAATCATACCCCTATGCTTTCTATAATGTGTAAATACGATAATTTCATTTGAGGAAGTGCGGACAACTGCCCCCTAAAAAAGATATGACTCGTTGATGAAATACATGGAACATATAAAGGATAGAGTTAATGTAATTATTTAAAGTATAAAATATATGATATAATAATATAATCATATTATACTTATGTATCATTTAGTTTTCATTCCTTTAAATATGAAAGAATAAATGAAAGTAGCATTCATACATACGTACAACATACCATCTCCATGAATGGTGCATTTCATTTTTTATATCCAAATGTTTTGAAATATTATAATTAGATATATATAATGGATATATATTATATTTAAATTATGAATATCATTCTATATATAATTTAATTTTGAAAACATGGAAAATTTATAATTATAACAAGTTCATTTTTTGACTCGAGTACCGAATATCGACAAAACAAACGATGTTAACTTAAATAATTAGGTAATTTTTATAACATGATGATAATTAATATAAAATGAATAATAAACATGAAAAAGGTTCTGAATAAAGTATAAATTTAGATAATTTTATTATAATTAATATAAATAAATAATGATGCAAGCAGGAATCAAGGTAAGGGAACCTTTCACCCTCCTATTTTAGTCAAAGATTTATTTTATGTTATGTATTTTAATATCCATTTTCTTATGTTTGGATATGTTCTTATATATCCTTATTGTTGTGAGTTTTATGTTCAACTGATGATAAACCCATTTCACTCCCATCAACTCATTTTCTAAACTTTAAAGTGAAATTGTTAGGCTGCCAAATCTTTATAAGGTACTTCCTCTCAATCTCCATTCATTGAAGAATACGTTGGTTTATACACAACCTTATTTAATAAAGTTTATAATTATACCATTTATATTTTTATTTTCATTCAAAAATTTTAAAAATGAATCTTTTTTTATGAACCATTTTACTAAATGACAAAAGTAATGTTTCTTTTTAATGTATGCAGAGACAATGATCTTTCTTCCACCGCCACCATTATTTGATATTTGGCTTCCACATCAAGCCATAATTTTTTTAAAAGGAAAATAAATACCATATAAAATCTTCACATATTTCGGTATTGAAAATGGTTTTTAGAAAGCTTCTATTATGTCAATAACTTTACATTTTATATTCTGATTTGAAACATGGAAACGTTATCTTTCCTTTATGCATGTTTTATGTGTTATGATTATGTTATGGTTATTGGGAATTATTTACATATATGAGTGGTTCCCTTATAAACCAAGGGCGGGTGAGCCTCAGATAGCTCTCCAATGCATTGGGTAAAATAACAGAGGTAAAATTTAATGTTTCTTCTATGAGATTAGGGGAATATACAGTGATGGGTATTCCAAACGTAACTCCATATGTTGTTGCGAAAGTTATAATGTAAGTATGATATTGATGCCATAAGTTACCTTTATGATTTATGATTTCTTTGTTTTATTAATAAATATTATGATTTCATGAGGTATGTTAATGATATTATGTTTTATTATTGAAAATTGTGATTTCCTTGATTTGTATGCATTCATGGACTAATTTTTTCTTTCCTTATTTTATAACCATCGCTGAGATTTTTTATTGTCATCCCAGGTTTTTGAAATGTTTGTCATAGGATATAAAGAAGTGTAAGAGAAAGGAATAATTCAAGAAGATTTATATGAATAAAATAATTCTTTTTTTTATTTTTGGAGATTTATTGTTGTGTAAACATTTGATAGAGTGGAAGTGTCTACTTTGTAATATTTTAGATGTAATGTAATAATTATGGCTTAATTCTCTAAAAATATAAGCTTGAAAATATCCTCGATGTGAATTCTTGACATAACTCAGGATAAAGTAATGTTTAAGGCTGGGGAATTTTAGTAAGTGTTATAACATTGTAATTTTTTACTCTTCTTGAAGGAAGACAAATTTTCTTAAATGAAACATAAGTGTAAAAATAAGAATCACTTTTTTGGAAAAAATAGACATTGAGTAGATGCTTCCTCTTTTTATTATAAATGTTTGATGTATAATATTTTTTCCTTAATATCTAAAAATGTAAAAGAAAACGATCCTAAAAAAATATGTTAGAGAAATCTATGTTATGAATTTTTTAATTATGGGTTTTTAGGGGACGAGTTATCAATGTTACTATCAAATGATTGAAATAGTTTATTTTAAATTTTTGTATGATTCATATGTGTCTATTTTAAGAGTTTCAGTAACCATGTTTTTTTAGTCTATTTAAGGATGATAAAAATTTTAATGGCATAAATAACCCATTTTGGTTTTATATTTTTGGGGTTTATAATGATTAAATATATTTTGGGACACATTTATGGGAATAAAAACCATAGGTTTAGTCTTTGTTTTAGTGAAAAGGTTATATTAATAAAAATTATTTTTTTATTTTATGGACATAATTTGAATGTTATTGATATAAATTACGGTTAATATATTCATTAATGTTAAGGTAGTTATGGTTAATTAGGATAAAGGGTTAACACCATCTGGAAAACAATTTTTATCTTATATATTACCATGATATTGAAAATTTATTCGGTGACTAAGTGTTTAAACTTATTTATGAAGAAGATAAATATATTGGTGACTTTATATGATTAAAGTATACATAAATATTATTTTCTTAATGGGATTTTATTCTTTATATAGTGGTTGAATTATATTTTGGAAGAATTTTTTTATTGTGATTTTTTTGGATTCTATCTTTTTTATGGAATGATTAACATATTTTAAAGATTATATAATTTGGGAAAAAAATAGTTTGTGACTTTAGGAGTGATTGGTGTTATTTAGAGATAAATTTTATGTTTATCCTGGAAGATTATGGGATAAAATCATTCTAATATTTTGGATATAGTATTGGTTTTTAGTATTTTTTTATAGTTTTAGGGTTATATCTTTGTGGAATTGTTTAAGTTGAACATTGGGTGTCATTAATGAGGCATTAGAGATTAAAATAGTATTTAATCGTATTGGAAATTATAATTAAATGTTCTTAGGATTTTTTTGTTAATGGATATAAATAAGAGAAATAAATCATAATCCTTTTATTGATTTTATGATCAATTGAGAGTTAATTATAGTGATTCATTCTTGAAAAAATCATCCTTAATATTAATCTCTAGGAATAAGAGATGTGATAGATGTTGAAAATGATCAAAGAACAAAGGAATAATGAAATTACACTTATAAAGTTGAATTAAATTATATATGTAAATTATCATAAAATATACTTCTTGATGGTAAAATATCTTCTAAAATCTATCAAGTCTTGTAATGGAAAAACTCAAATATCAAATTACACTTTTAGAAACACATCAACAAGTATAATTCTTATAAATGTGCATTATTTTAGGAAATAAAATGTTTCTTGTACATGAACAATAAATTAATGAGCATGATAAAATATATATCTGATTTTATTACTATCATATAAAAAATTAATTTCAAGAGAATAAAATTGAAAGCAAACACTTTCATTAAGGAAATTAAATTGTAACATCACAAATTTTTATTTTTTAAAAATTACTATGTAAAATTTTCTAAACCACACAAAATATCGAGAATAATACAAACTCTCATATACTATTAAAATATTTTATTTAAATATGATCATTATGACCATGTCATTAGATGTGAGGGAATAGATATAAGGAACATTATTATGAAATATGTGTAAAAAAATCATTAATAAAAGGAATAACCTATCATTCATTGATTATAAATTGGGTAGAAATTAAGATAAAGTGTTTTTAAGGTAAAAGTTATATTTTTTTAAATTGTCTTTATGTGTGAAATACATTTTTATAAAAAAAATAAATTAATCACTATTGATAATTTATTCTAATGAAATTATTATATTATATATCATATTAAATTAATTAATATTAATTTCATTGAAGTTATTTGGAAAAGAATTAGAATAATTTAATTTTAGACTTAAAAAGAAAATATTCTTTTAAAATGGGGTTTTTTCATTTTTTTTGTTGCTATTGTGAAAGCCATGAACTTACACTCCGAAATCAAGTGATAAAAACATAAAAATTAAATTTCAATCATTAATATCAATAAATGTGACACAGTCATTACCATAAAAATGTACCATATTAAAAAAATATTGTATCAATTATATAACCAAGGTCCTTTTATGTTTAGTGTTTAATAGAATTTGGAAAAACACTAAAAAATAACAATCATTTCTGTAAAAAGGTATTTATCCCACTGCACTCATATGTTTATATTCTGTATCAAGTCTTTAATATCTATTATAAAATTATCTACAAATAATTCCTTTTTAGACATGAATAATTTTTTATCATTCTTCATGACTTGGGGAAAATAAAATATAATATGGGCGTGATGAAATAATTAATATGGGTAAACATAAGCATTAACAATTGAATTCAATAAGTGATTGTATAATGAGAATAATGGTATGATAACATTATCAAATTAATGTGAATATCATATAATAATTCATACCAATCAATCCATGGATCATCAATTGTGAACCATGTAAAATGCATTACCATAGTGAAAGAGTAATAAGAATAAAAAATCATGAGAAATGTGATGTCAAACATGATTAAGGGAAGCATCTATAACCCATAAATTTCTTAAATAAAATATTTTTGTGCCTTGAGAGATTATCGCAATAGAACCCTTTTAGAACCTTTATAATAGGAATAAACATATGGTCGACTTCCAATATAAATATCTATAGAAAATAATCATTACCTAATTCATTATAGAACTATATAAGAGCCCCCATTTTATAATCTTTATCAATATCCTCAATGATATATAATGGGGCTCAACCCTTTTTAATCAATGTTTAAAGACCATATCAAAAATAAAACACTTGTAAAAATCTTTCAATCCAGTCGGTAATACACTTTCAAATATAAAAACGTCATTTAATTTTAAAAAACAATTTTTAAAACATAAATGACCTAAAAATAAAGAATGAGGGGTTTTCTTTATAGGAAGAATGGAATCGTATAAGTGAATTTAAACATCAAATAATGTTTACGGTGGTGGGAAACATTTTTCTTATTATATATGTAAAAATTGAGAATTCATTTCATAACTTGATTAACCCATAGAAAAGAAAAGGGTTCCATGATAATATATTTTAAAAAATAAAAATAATTATAGATAATTAATAAGGAACATTTAATTAAAAAATTTCCCCATTGGAATGTATATAACATCAACAGTTTTTGGTATTGATGAATGGAAAACTATTAAAAGATCATTAATAAAATACTTTAGGAAAATATATTTTCCCCCATGATAATAAAATTTAAAAACTAAAAAATTATTGAATATTAGGGAAAATGTATTTGAAAATAACTTTTGAAACTTATAAAATAATCTTGGAATAAATTAATTTTCATAAAGATAGGAGAATATATTCATGCTATATATTTAGAAAATACATATTCGTTTCAAACATTTCAGTAAAAGGATCCAAAGGTGACCCATTAAGAATGATGTTATGAGATTTATTTTTTAAAACCGTTTAAAATTAGTACAAATATCATGTAAAATAGTTGTAGGAAAATTTTTTATTTTTAGAAATTAAAATATTTTTAATCATTTAATAATATGGATGAAAAAATATTCTCAATATAAAAAAAGAAATGATATCAATTCCACTTAAAAAGAACATTATTGATAATTTAATATTCAATCAAGGGAAAATGGAAAAATATTATACCAAATCCAGAACCATAGGACAATAAAATAGATGTAGTTCAATAAAATAAGATCGTATGATTTCCCCTAATGTAATGTTAATATAGTCACTCTCGGAAGGAAATGAGATTGTAACATAAAGCATTTTCCACAGTGGAGATTTTTTAGTCATATCCCTATGAAATAATAACATAAAAAACATTAAATATCCTAAACATAAGTATATTAGTCATATAAAATGTCAATGTGGAAGTATATACACATCATAAATGAATTTAGGCTCATAATAATAAAATATATCTCATTGAAAGAAATTTGAGAGGAAATATCTTATCTTCAGACAAGTTATTCCATATATTCCCATTAACTATTATATAATAAACTCATATAAATTAGTTTTTATTTTAATAAAATATAATATGTTTAATACAATATCCTTAAACCATATATTTAGCGTAACTAAATGATATATTTAATTACTTAATCAGTTAATCCCATGTCATGTGTTTTGAGAATGTTTGGTTCATAAGTTAAAAATAACTTATAATGTTTGACTAAAGTAAAAGGGGAAATTATTAAATTATCTATAGAATAAAAATAATGATATAATTATAATTTTAATAAAGAAATTATTATCTTAAACTAAATAAAAAATTGTATTTAAAAAAACTACATTAAATAGATCTGGTAGTTCGTGCGTGCGAATGAATAATGTTTCTATTTTTCAATGATCATTATTGAAAGTTTGTACATATTCTTCTATTTTTTTCTTAATTATAATTATATAATAATATTCTTATTAATTTTTTAAAACATATTTATATATATCATCCATGTGATTGTAAATGAAAAATAAATCACATCGCTTCATGGAGGTGGTAGCCTATACATATACACAAATGACATTGTCATTTTTCAGTGAATGGAATGATATGAAATTGAATGATATTTTATCATTTAAAAATGGTAAATATATCATAAATATCACATTTAAACCTTTATTAAATCATTATAACCATCCATTAGAGTAGTTTAAGGAAAATTAATTATATGGATCCATGTGGTTGTAGTCCATTTACACATCAATGATGAATTCATTTCCCATTTGATGGAGGATTGAGAAGGATATAAGTTATAAAAATAACATAATAAGTTATAAATGAATGGAAGATATTGATGTTATAATATAATTATGGTTATGTATTACTCAATGGAATTGGAAGAAGAGATAAAATAAAAAGACTTGGTTAAGAATGATACATCTTCTTCAGACAACCTCCATTTCTTAACTCCTTATGACATCTAAGGATGGAATATTTCCATAAATATGGCCTATAGAACATGGGTAGGGGTTTTCATAATATATTAGGGAATATATTGTCCAAAATATTAGGTTTTAAGTGGGATGTAAAGAGAATAAGGGAATACCCCTTATAAGATAGGGGAGGGGACACTTGATATTTATTAAAATATCAATTTAATGTAAATTAATTTTGACGTCCAAATGGATAAATATTGATTAAATATAAATTTAATATTAGGAATATTCTAAATTATCTCCTAAAATATTTTTTTTTACATGTTTATATCATATTATTAAACTTATCCTTTGGTTATCAGACCCTATACAACCTTTTCACACTTACCGCGATAAAAAGGTTGTTTACACATTGATGTTCATGGTAATCACTATAAATGGAAAAAAGAAACATAAACATAACATGTGTTATATTATAACTATATATTTATCACATGTATGAATATATGTTTTTTAGAAATTTTATATCAGTAAATAAAATAATATTTTTTTATAGAATATCATTAATGTTAATTTTTAGAACTATTCATTACATCGATTAGAATAAAATCTAGAAAAAAATTAATTTCGAACCAAATATTTTATTACATACCTATAAATTTATATTATTCAATATAATTATTGTATTTCATTAATTATCTAAAATTATTTTTATTTTTATATTTTTATTATCATTTGTTTTATTTCTATTTAAATCGAATAATTACTACTTTAGCATTGTTTAAGAATTTATGGTAATTATTTCATCAATAAGAATTAAAAATAAAATATCATGATGAATATACACCATTTAAATTTATAAATAATGTCTGTAACCAAAATATATTTTTTATCCCCATGGATAAAATATTACAGTTATTAAAAACTAGAGTGTTTCATTTTTTACTTTCCTTTACAAAAAATATTGTAAATGTCATAATTACACAAAATACTAACAAAAGGAGATGTAAAAAATATTGCATGAGTATGTATGATATTTACTTAAATAAAACTAATTCATGTGTTGTTGTAATTTTAAATTCCTTATCATCTTTTTTTAACCCTTAATTATACAATTTACTCTCGATTGTGGTAAAACAAATTATTATGATTACTATTCATATTGACCATAAATAAAAGAGGACTATTTAAAAATTTTAAAACATCATATTCAATAATATAGAATCTATTTTTTACAATTAAAACTACAAAAGTGATATAGATTAATTTTAAATTAAATCAGAAAAACACATTGAAAATTGAGTTTTTAAAAAAGAATACACTTTTAAAATATAAAATGTTTTTATACTGACTTAAAGGATAAAATTTCGTAAAAAAATTATAAATAGATTATTTTTAAAAAAATTAACTAATTAAAATTTAAAAATAATTAAATATATAATTTGACTTTATAAGTCATTTAAAAGAATTTATAGTTATCAAAACAATCTATATTTTTCACTATTTGCTGAAAAAAACAATCATTTTAAAAAAAATACCAAAATTACACTCAAATATATTTTTGATATTATGATTTCAAAAATCATATTTATCTAAAAAAATAATATTTATAAAATATCCAAAAATTTATTATAATATTCACTCAGAAAAATCAATAAAACTTATTTTTTTAAGAAAATGTGTCTGTTAAGAATAACATTACCTAACTAAAAATTCTTATTTCAAAAGAATTAATCAATAATTCTGTATCAATTATAAACATTATATATATTTAAGGAAATTCAATCCCATTAACACCCTCCAATTTAATAATATGGTCAAAATGCTCACATTTAAATAAAGTTATTTTGTCATTCATTTATACTCGGCCTTGCATATTTTGTAAGTTATCAGAAACAGTCATTCATTTTAGAATAATGTGATATTTAATTATAGAAAACATATTTAAATTTATTCCTCATGGGTTTTAAATCGTTCTCGTTAATTAGTGGATAAATGTTTAAAATACATTATCTTTACTCCCATATCAGAAAAACGGTTCAAAAACATCAACTAGAAAAGAGAGAATGGGAAGTACGAAGGTCATCTGAAATAACCCTCAAATTTGTTTCTTGATTAGGATATTATTATTGATAAGTAAAAATATGGAATCTTAAGAGAAACGTAATTCCAAACGATTAATAAATATTAATATAATACATAGTCAAGAGAATGTTAAGTATCACAAAACCCTAAATCTGTGTAGTGTTAAAAGATCATTGATTTCTGGAAAATAAAATTAAAAAGATCATGTATTTATTTCAATTCCCTCTTCATAGAGTTTAAGAGTTCAATTTTCATCTATACAAATAACAAAAGGAAATATACTTACTTTACAGGTATAATTTTTTCCATTACTAAATTCTGACCATAATATTATCTTTTTCTCAAAACAATGTTGATGTGGCTCATTTTTAACACCCTTTGTCACGTCTCTTTTTGTAGTTTTACTGACTTTTTTATACCAAAATGTTGTTTTTTATCAAATCATTGATAATTGTGGTGATTTTGTACTGTGATGTGTGAAATATTCATACTTAGTTTAAATCATGTGTTTTTAGTATTCAATATTGTTTTTTAAATAATTCTTAAATAAAATTATTCATGGGTATTGACTTTTAATTTTTTATTATTTTACTTTTACAAATTTTCATTACAGTTAGTTAATCAAATTATTAATTTAAAATAATTAATTAATGAATTATTCTTTAAATGGTAAATAAATAACTCATTTTAATTTTTAATTATTTTATGATTTTAATTAGTTTTAACTTTTTAATATTATTCAATTAATAATTTTATTCGTTAATTTAATGAGTTCCTTAGTTAATTAATTCTTTAATTAATTGGTTAATTAATTTAAGTTAGTGACATTAAATGATTCAAGTTGATTAATTTGTTCATAATTTTTAATACAAATAAATTCAATCTTTTTAATAAAGCATAATTAATTTTATCTTTTTTATTTAGTTTATAATTTTATTCTTTTTAATTAAATTCATTAATTTATAAATCCACTTTTGGTTTTATTAACGTTTTATTTAATTCTGTTTATTTTGAATGTGTTCTGGTGGCACCATGTCAAGGTGCCACTGTTTTCCCCTTGTTGTCTTGGTGAGACCGTGAGACACACTCACAGTGCCTCCTTCCTTCCGTGGGACTATGCGCCCCACTCACCATTTCCTCTATCCTTTCACGGTCTTACCATTCCCATTTCCACTGGTTCCATCACAGCGGTTATCACTCACCGCTCCATCACATTGTTGTCTCACAGCAACCGTGACCAAATCCCAGCCACTATGCTGTTTCCAACATCAATAACACAACAACACAGAAAAATCCCACAACAATCATGCAGTAATACAGAGTATCCACAACAGCGGTAGGAAGAACCCTCATCAAAGCAGTAGAACTCGCAGCATAACTCGCAGCAAATTACAAAATCAACCACAGATTTGAGGCATAGCAACAACGAATACATCATGAAAAAACATAAACCTAAAATAGATTCTTAAAATAAAACCGAATATTTTCATACCCCAAATCCTTACCCAGAACTGTTGCAATCACTAGCCGCTACCTCTCCCTGCTTCGTGCCGACCCACCGCCTCCTACTGGAACATCCGTACAGCGCCGCGCAAGTCAAATCCTTTCCCTCACCGCTATCTGTGTGACCACTCTGCTTCAGCCATCCCTACCACCTCACTGCGCAAGTATAGCCCACACCAGGAGACCAGCACTAACCTTATCCTTCCATCTATCCCTCATTCTCTCCGCACGGCCGTCGCAACCCTCTCCCTGTGGTCCAGCTCCGCACCACACTCGCACCGCAAGCCCACACCAGGAGATCGCCGCACCAGCAAGCCCTTGCCGCCTACCACCTTGCCACGGCCTCACCTCCTCTTATCCTTCATACCCCCGCTGCAGTCGTATTCTATTTCTATCCCTCCGCACGAAAAGACCCCCCTCCCTCCTTTCATTTTATATTTTTTCTTTTTATTATTATTATCATTATATTATATTATAACATATAATAACATATATATATATATATATAATATACGATAAGATTGATATTAACATATATCATAAATATAATTAGTATAACATTTGTGTACATTATTTTTATAATTCATATATTATTTGTTATATATCTTATATAATTTAATAATAATAATAATAGGTATATTAATAAAAGTATATAAGCTTATATATCTAATATTAATTTCTTATATATCAAAATAATATATGTTATTATATTAATAATAAAATCATATATTAGTATTTTTATTGATTTTAAGTAATGATATAAATATATATTATATATAATGATAGTTTGATTTTATTTTTTTATTCGGAATCATGTCCGTTTTTTGCATAAGGAGGGTGGTGGCTCGCCACGCACACACCATTTCATTCGGTGAGGAGTCACTGCTCCAGTGATGAGTGCTGAAGAAGCAACACAGTGAAAGTCTCACGTAGAGACCAAAGAACACATTAGGCGAGATTCTAGAGACAAAGACTGGGTCATTAGCTTCCATGACAGGCGTGAGATGATAGACACACGGAGGGGCAGGACATGACAGGGGGCATCGATCCAGACAGGAAAAGCATAGAAAGAGGAACAACCACACTTTCCCTTCACAAGCAGATTAGAGTACCAAGAGTAGCATATCAAAGCATTTCATACCTCGAATCCCAGGGCGGGACATCGAGCTAACTCTGGCATTGTATCCACCATCAAGCAAGAGTTACAACATTCAGAAGATAGAGCAAGGAGTCGAACATCTTTATTTTTCCCTGTGCTCTATTTTTCTACAACTCATTTTAATATAAACTTCATTGTTTTTTACTCTAGTTTTTCGCTGAAGCTGACCATTATGTCCAGCTAAATTCTTGTAGGGGGTTTATGTTGGCTGGTTAAGTATTGTTTACTCCGATTTATTCAAAGCACCATTTTCTGGAACGCCTCTTTAACAGTTTACATAATGAACTAATTTTCAAAACAACAAGGTCGAGTGATAAGCGATCTTGATTTAATCTTAGTGAAAACTATTTCAATTTGAGGAGCTCACTGACAGGTGAGCCGTGCTCAAATGAGAGAGACACTCTAAACTAAACTGACACGTTGAGTTTAGTTACATCTGACTTGTTATCACCATTAAATAGAACAACTTTTACAGTCGAAGGACTATAAGAGTTATTTCATCGCAAATTGACCAGGTGGCAAATCTCACCAGTTACTTTAAGTCAGATCATTATTCCTTAAACTTCAATGCATGAACGAGGCAAAGAAATTTCGAACCGGCCTGTGGAACTTCTCCCCTAACTCATCCATTAGTTATTTTCACCACATTATCTCTTGCTTTTTGTCTGCTTCTGTGCACTTATCAGTTCACCTTCACATCCTCACACACTGATTTTCAGTCACTCAACTTCACCACCACCAAATTTTGTTGTTTGTTTTTGTGTGTGTGTTTTTGTTTAGTTTATTCTTTTTAGATCACGAAACACAACATTAAGTCTCCCTGTAGTTCGACCCTCTCTTTCCACTATTTTAATTAGAAAGTAGGTTATAAATTTTAGTTTGTCACCTGTTCCCAATGACGCGTGGGCGTGCAAATTTTGGCGTCGTTTTCGTGGAAGCAACGAGTTTCTCAATGGTTTTTCCAGTTTTTATTTTATTTTAAGACAAAAAAACATATAAAAAACATATAAAAAACAAAAACACACACACAAATAGTGATGAACTCTAATGAATCTGATAAAATGTCACTTTTTCACCCAGTTCAAGAGCTTGAGGAGGCTATTACTAAATTTCAAAGTTGGATGCATGAAAGACAACATCGAGACCTTACTGATGAGGAGACAGCTTATTCTCATGAGGTCTTGCGGTTGATGCAACAAGTCATGGATAAGGTCGAAGGATACTAAGAAGAGAGTGAAATTCCACCTCCTTCCATTGAATTCCAACATTCTGGAAAACTGTTGAGAAGAAAAGAGAAAAGAAAGAAAAGAAAGAAAAAGTTGGAGTTTCCCAACTTTGATATGGATTTGTCCCTGGAGTCAAAGCTGTAAATTCTAGAACCAATTTCTGAGGATGGTTTCAAGGGCTGGCAGGAGATGGAACATTCAATGATTCATGGTACTGGGCATTTCTTTAATGATCATCTTTTCTATGATTTCCATTCTAATGATTTTCCTTGTAATAACTGTTTTAATGATTTCTCAATGCTTCAACAGGTGGAGCCAGCACATGATATCCTATCACTCTCCATAGAAGATTCAGCAAGTGAGGTGGTGTGTTTTGAAGAGAGGTTGGATGAGGTGGACTGCCTCGCTCTTGCCCTGGATCCTCTCTCAGGATCACTATTCCATCACGAGGAGGAACAAACAACACTACTAAAGGAAGTTGATAATTTTATGGAAGAAGCTATATTTTTATTCAACTTGGATTACATTGAAGTTGACATTAATTATGTTGCTCCCTGTGCAGGTATTGAGGATGCACCTCACTTTTTGTGATTTACTAGAGAGTGAGAATGTTTCGGTTGAATCTGATGAATAGTTAATGGAACTCCCAATTCTGGATAACACTTCCAGTTTGAGAGTTATTTTTGAAATGGAATTTTTGGAGCTACGCGCAAGTTTAAAAGTGGATGATGACAAAGTCTGTTTTGCTCAACATTAAATAATTTATTATAATGAACTAGAATACAAGTCACATGTAGGTTTTCTAGCCACTACTACAAAAACGGGCAAGCAAAGCGCTACCTTTATCAGCGCTAATCAAAAAGCGCTGATAAAGGATAATCTTTATCAGTGCTATTTAAAAGCGCTGATAAAGGGATGATTTATCAGCGCTTAAATTTTAGCGCTGATAAAGGGTGGCTTTATCAGCGCTTTTCTAGTGCTGTTAAAACCTGTCTCCCATTTTATTAAAAGGAGGCCGACAGTCTCCTCTTTTTTATCGTGCCCTAAGCTCTCGCGGGACTGTACCCTTGCGACTGCTTCCTCCCCCCGATCTTCCCTTTGCCGGACCTCCGCCGTACTCCTTCTCCTTCTTCTCGACCCTCTTCCGCGGATCTTCCTCCCTTCCGAACCCTACTCCTCCTCTTCAACGGTTGGCGGCTCCTCACGTGCACCCCTACTCCGGCGGTCGCGTCTTCCAGGCAGCGCAGAAGGCTCCCTCACCTCTTTGGACTTCCGATTTCTTCACCCAAGGTATGTGGATGCCCTAAATATTGTTTTGCAGTGTAGGTTTTTATGTGGTTGTCATTTATTTGTCACCTCTGCTTCCCCTCCTCCATCTTTTCAGACTGAATCAATGTTATTCACTCTACTCCTGGTGATGATTTTTTTTGCATATGTTTTCGCTTATTCGTTCTTCAAATCTGCTACTGCTGTGTGTTTTTTTGATTTGATTTTCCTTATGTTAGTAATGTTTATTTCTACTGCATCATGAATTTACTCCACTTGAACTTCAATTGGTTCTGTTACTGGTGTTGATAGTGAGTCACATTAGGGGGGGCTGGTTTGCAGGGGGTGTGAGGGGGGGCTGGTGTGTGCAGGGGTACGGGATGGGTAGGTTTGGTGTGTGCAGGAGGGGGGAGGGGAGGGGGCAGGGAGTGCAGGGGGAGGGGGGCAGGGAGTGCAGGGGGAGAGGGTTGTTTTGTTGTACGGGGTACAGGAGGGGGGAGGCTGGTGTGCCTGGGGGAGGGGGACAGAGGGTACAGGGGGCTGAAATTTTTTGTGCAGGGGGGCTGAAATTTTTGTGCGGAGGGGGGGGTCTGGGTTTTTTGTGCAGGGGTGTAGGAGGGGGGAGACTGTGCAGGGGGGAGGGGGCAGGGGGAGGGGGGTGTTGTGTTGTACAGGGTACAGGAGGGGGGGGGCTGGTGTGCCTGGGGGAGGGGGCAGAGGGTGCAGGGGGAGGGGGCTGAAATTTTTGTGCAGGGGGGGCTGGTTTTTTTGTGCAGCAGGCTGGTGCAGTGCAGGGGGTCCATCGGGTTGGGTCTAGGGGGGTTGGGTTTGAGTGGATGGTTCGGGTCCGTTGGGTTGGGATGGGTTGGATTGGTTTGGGTCGGGTTGGGTCGGGTTTACACATATAACCCGACCCAAATTGACCCGACCCTCGATGGGTTGGGTTGGGTTGGGTTGGGTCCTTCGGGCATGCGACGGGTAACCCGACCCCACTGGGTCGGGTTGGGTCAGGTTGGTTGCTCCGGAAGCTTGTGACCCGACCCGACCCAACCCGAACTTTTTTGTTCGGGTCGGGCCTTGAAACACCTCCAACCCGACCCGACCCGACCCATGGACACCCCTAGTTTATATGATGCGCTATTGTGTCGTGTGGTGAACCTTCTGCATGTTGACTATAAAATGTAAAATTAATTTAGTAGATTATCATGTCTTAAATTGGTTAGTCATTGTGCATCAAACTTATTCTTTGGAGGTTGTATACCTTACTCGAATCACCCCCTTAGGGTGTGTTTCTTATAGGCCCATGACCCCTATTGATCTTTGGCTTGAAATTGAACCACCTTTGACATGTGTTGATATATCCCATGCCCATGGGTTTATTAAAGGGAATTAATGATATTTATGTGTAATGGACATACCCATGGACTACTTGATCACTTATAAATGAATTAAATAAAAGTTGAATGGTAAGGCCATGTTCCTTAACCATTTTTAAACAATGTAGTGCTATTGATTATATACCTTGGACCCCATCTTACTAATTATCAGTTATAAGACTTAAATTTATCAAATTAATTGATAAAATGCAAGGGTGATATTCCTTAGACTTGATCATAATATGATATGGATGTGATTACATCATTATTACCTTCTTTAATGAATATGATGTTTCATTGATTATTTGGAATTAATAGACATGAACTTCCATATTGCTTATTCGAAATTAATGGAATTAACATTCTATATTGTTTGTTTGGAATTAATGGACATGGCGTTCTGTATTGCTTATTTAGAATTAATGGACATGAAATTCCTTATTATTTATTTGGAATTAATGGACATGATGTTCCATATTTTTTATTCAAAATTAATGAACAATATGCTTCTTAAGGTTTACATGGAATTAATGGACACGACATTCGTTATTGTTCATTTGTAATTAATGGACATGATGTTCCATGTTGTTTATTCAGAATTAATGGCAATGAATAAAGATTGGATGGATGCTAATCGTTTGACAATAGAGTATGAGAACGGAGTGAAAGAGTTCATCAAGTTTGCACAGTATCATGCAAAGGATCCTTCTCAACTCATTTGTCTGTGTTTACGTTGTTGTTATTCTAGACTAATTACTCCAGAGGAGTTGTAAGAACATTTGATATGTCACGGAATAGATAGGAGTTATAAATGTTGGAATAAACACGGGGAAAAAGCGAATGTAGCTATTGGCTGGAATAAAACTGCATTTTATGGATCATCAGATATGATTACAAATATGGATAATGAAGAAGACCGTATAGAGGATGTGATTACAGATATCAATGATGATGAAGATCGTATTGAGGAAATGACAAGGACAGTTGAACATGAACTCCATGATTGCCCAAAATTGTTTGAGAAGTTAAAGAGTTGTGCAAATACGCCATTGTATGCTGGTTGCACTAAATATACTGCATTGTCAGCTGTACTGAAGTTGTATAAATTGAAAGCAGGCAACGGATGGAGTGATGTCAGTTTCACAGAACTACTTGCTCTTTTGAATAACATGCTTCCAGAAGATAATGAGCTCTCAAGACGGACATATGAAGCTAAACAAATGCTACACTCGATGGGTATGATTTCTGAAAGAATACATGCCTGCCCGAAAGACTGTATATTGTTTCTCAAGGAGAACAAATCACTTACAGAATGCCCAAAGTGTGGTGCTTCTCGATACAAGAAAGATGAACGCATTCCTACGAAAGTTGTATGGTACTTTCCAATCATTCCAAGGTTTAGGCGTCTATATGGAAGTGAAGAAACTGCAAGACAATTGTCGTGGCATGCAAATAAAAGAAATAAAGATGGAAAATTACGTCACCCGGCCGACTCTCCTCAATGGAAGAGAATTGATCATGAGTATCCTGAATTTGGAAATGAGTCGAGAAACCTGCGTCTTGCGTTATCTACCGATGGAGTGAATCCTTTTGGTTTTCAAACCAGCACTCATAGTACTTGGCCTGTTATGTTGGTAAATTATAACTTGCCACCCTGGTTAGGCATGAAACGGAAATTCATTATGTTATCTTTGCTTATATCAGGACCAAAACAACCAGGTAACGATATTGATGTATATTTGGCTCCCTTGATCGATGATTTGAAGTTACTGTGGGATTCAGGTGTTATGTTGTATGATACTTATGAAAAAGAATACTTCACGTTGAGAGCGTTGTTGTATGGGACGATAAATGATTTCCCTGCTTATGGAAATTTGTCAGGCTATAGCATTAAAGGAAGTCAAGGGTGTCCTGTGTGCGAAGAAGATACAGAATCAATTAGGTTGAAACATTCATCCAAATTTGTGTTTCTAGGACATCGTAGATTTCTACCCCGTCGACATAAGTACCGATCTTGGACGACATCATTCAATGGAAGTTCAGAACAACGCAAAACACTGTCTCCACTAACAGGTGATCAGCTGTTTGAGAAAGTAAAAGACGTGAACACTGTTTTTGGTAAACCATTTTCGAAAAACCTTACGAAAATCGGTTGGAAAAAAGAGATCAATTTTTTTTGAATTACCATACTGGAAATGTCTGTACGTCAGACATTTTCTTGATGTGATGCATGTGGAAAAAAATGTATGTGACAGTGTTATAGGAACGTTGCTAAATGCTCCTGGCAAAACAAAGGATGAAATTAAGGCAAGGTTGGACATGGTTGACATGGGAATAAGAGAAGAGTTGGCTCCCGTGAAGGGTGAAAATCGAACGTTTCTTCCTCCAGCTGCGTACACTCTTTCTAGGGATGAGAGATATCAGTTTTGCAACTTCTTCAATGATGTAAAGGTTCCAGAGGGATATTCATCAAATATCAAAAACATTGTGTCAATGAATGATTTGAAGTTAAAAGATTTGAAATCACATGACTGTCATGTTTTGATGCAAGATTTAATTCCTATAGCTTTACGTTGCATTTTGCCCAAGAATGATCGTCATACGTTAAGAAAACTTTGTTTCTTCTTCAAAGCTATATGCAGCAAAGTTTTAGACCCGGCGAAATTGCCAGCTATGGAAAAAGAAATTGTCATCATATTATGTGAATTAGAAATGTTCTTCCCGCCAACATTCTTTGATATGATGGTTCATTTGATGGTTCATTTGGTGAGAGAGGTTCGACTTTGTGGTCCTGTGCACTATAGATGGTTGTACCCCGTTGAACGGTATATGAAGATTTTGAAAGGGTATGTCAAAAATCGAAGTCGGCAAGAGGGTTGTATTGTGGAGCGATATATTGTTGAGGAAGCCATTGAATTCTGTACCGAATACCTATCTGATGTGGAAAGTATTGGTCTGCCGAAATCTCGTCACACTGGACGCATTGAGGGTGAGGGAATTTCTGGAAGAGATGTTGTGACAATCAATATTACTGATCGGGAGCAGACCCACCTTTATGTTTTGCATGACATTTGGGAGGTTGCTCCATATATTGAAACCCACAAAGAAATTTTGAGGCAGTTGAATCCATCAAGGGATGAAAAATGGATAGCAAATACACATAATCACCAGTTTATAGGATGGTTTCGAGACCATATTTTTAAGGAGTTAGATGAAAATCCGAATTCAATTTCAGAACGACTTCGATGGCTAGCTGCCGGACCAAGCGTGTATGTATTATCTTACAATGGTTATGTAATTAATGGTTATACATTCTATACAGATAAACATGATGAAGATAGTACCATGCAAAATAGTGGAGTAACACTTGTGGCTGAAGTGATGCATGTTTCTGGTAGTAAGGATAGAAATCCAATTTTCGCGAATATGTCATACTTTGGCATTATCAAAAGAATATGGGAGTTGGATTATACGACATTCCAATTGTCGATTTTTCAATGCAACTGGGTTGATAACAACAGTGGTGTTAAAATAGATGAATTGGGATTTGTGAAAGTTGATTTCAGTAAAGAAGGGTACAAAGACGAACAATTTATAATGGCATCACAAGCAGTACAAGTATTTTATGTTTCAGACCTCGCAAACCGAAAGTGGTCGATTGTTCTGTTATCGTCCAAAACTACTGAAGGGTCCGATGAAAATTCAATTGAGGATGATCCTTTCAGTGGGACGTTGCAGTCATTTTGCAGCGGTCCCAATGAAGACGATGTTTTTTATGTTATAGGAGACCATAATGAAGGGATTTGGATTATCGATAGAGGTGTCAAATCCATTCAGCCTTTGAAAAAAAACGAGTTCAATAAACAGGTTATATTTTGTTTGTAATATAAATATTGTTATCTCATGTTATTATCTTATCATTATTGCATTTATGTAATCCAACTTAAGTGTTAAACCTTTTTTTGCAGATAATGACTTCTGCACGTTCTGGTGCTCCTAACCTCGAGGCTGAACAAGCCTCTCAAGCTGCTGCTGCTGCTGCTGCTTCTGCTTCTGCTGCTGCTGCTTCTGCTGTTGCTACTGCTGAACAAGCCTCTCAAGCCTCTCAAGCCTCTCAATCTCAACATATTGTTGTTGGTACTGCTGCTGTTATTGGTGCTCCTATTGTTGAGGTCCAACAACCATCTGAACATGCTGATGCTAGGATTTTAGATGAAAACATTGATGATGCTGATATAGACGAAATGGTTGGGGATAAAGGAGTGACATCGCAGAAAAAACAGGTGCGTCGTAGTTTAACAGTGTTGGCTAATGTTTTGAAGGGAAAGAGCAAAGGAATCAAATTCGATGTTGGGTGGAATGCACGGGGCCAACACGTTAACCCCAACAAGGCAATGTTTAGCAGTTACGTTGGAATTGTCACTCGGCAACGCGTGCCGATTGACATAGCTTCATGGCACCATGTTTCGTCCGGCCTGAAGGCTGTGATGTGGGAAGAAATTACGGTAACATTTTGATTTCATTTCTTTAATTTACTAGCAAATAAAATAATGAAACAATGTCTTATTCTTCACAATCCATTGCAGAGTGCATTTATAGTAGATGATTCACACAAGACTTATGTACTAAGGCTTGCGGGAAGGTGTCATCGAGATTTTTGCACTCTTCTTACAAAATATCATCTGAAAGATTCCAAGGGTAAAATAAACCCGCAACCACCCATTTTCTACAATCACTTGATATCCCAAGAATCATGGGATTCATTTGTTGGTCATCGTGGGGATCAAAAGTTTCAGGTACATTGTGACTGATAATATGTTGTTTGAGGATATACATGTATTCATCACTTTGATTGTCAATATTTCATTTATGAAACAGCAACTCAGTACTGAAAACAAGGAACGCGCATCAAAACCGACGTACCCCTATCGTAAAGCAAGGATGGGGTACGCCTCACTAGAAAAGAAAATGGTGCGTATTTTAAATTTACAGTGATATTATTATGTGTCAAGAAACAACTTTATAACAATCTTTCTTTATTTATATGTAGATTGATGCCTCTGAAACCAAACACACATTCATCCCTCGTCATGTGCTATGGAAGGAGGCACGTGTGGATAAGGAAGGGAATTTGGTTGATGAAAACACACAAAAAGTGTGGGAAATATGTGTAAGTATGACACGATAAAATGTTTTGTTTTTAAATTGCTATTACATAATAATAATTACTTATTTTCTTATATCCGACAGTCACAGGAGTCAGGTACTCTTGCAGCTGGTGCAGATATATTAGCGACAGCTTTGAAGCGACCAGAAGAATACGGTCGCGTCAGAGCTGGGGGGTTTGGGGTGACACCCCGAGTATATTATGAGAAAAAAAACAAGAGGATCAAAAAAATGAAGAAATGACAGCAATGAAAAATAGACTAGCAACTCTTGAAGAACAGTTTCAATGGCAGGGAGAGTTGCTAGCAACTTTAATGGGTCGGAAGCCAAGAGAAGAGACAACTCAGGAACAACCAGCGCCTGAAGATCCTGCCCCACACCCCACCAGCTTTGAGGCAAGCCATTCCCCTGAAAGAGCTGTGTTAACTGTGGTAATCAATATTCTATTAATTGTTCTGATAAAATGTGAATCAGACAAACACTGATTTCTTCCTATACTGATCTTCTGTAGGGTGATAATGATTGTGATTTATATCTTTCAACACCCACCTATCGCCTTGTAGCGAGGGCTACAGTATTCAACATCTCAGAGGACACGCTGCACAATAGAGCACTTCCAAAAGATCATCTGAAAGTGACAATTACGGTAGCTCATGAGCCAACAGCACAACTACATGTTCCACTTGATGATGATGATATTTGTACAGTCGAACAGGCTATTGAGACATTCATTGCATGGCCATCACAACTTGTGAGACTACATGCCGAAAAAGAGGTATTTATTTACAGTTTTTTAAGCCAAACCTTTATAAAAAAAAGGTATGAACCAATGAATTTTATTGTAGACGAAGAAAGGGGATGCAGTGAAAGGAGCATCGAAAAGATCGACCAACCGATCCAAAAGATCTACTGAAAGTGGAATTACACCGCCTATTCTCTATCCACATTTAATTGAATTGAAGACTCATGTGGATACGAAGTTGACAAATGGTAGTAGCCATGTAGTTGTTTTTGAAGAGAATATGTATGGAGAGGAAATACAAGATTTTGTTGCTGCTGAAAATGTAAATGAGATCCTTGAGTATCAGTGGCTCGGCGTCACAAGTGTAAATGTGTATATGAGGTATGTTTTCAACCCCGTCGCTTTTCCAAAAGATGATATATTGTGCTAATTATGATTAAATACATTTTATATTATTGGCAGACGTATATATGAAAAGCAGTTGAAGGGTTTTCCTCATGAGCCAAAGTTCGGACTCGTCAGTCCTCATATCACATCAACACAAGAAATAGAATTATCATAATCAAAAATTAAGGAAAGAGCGACTGCTTTGCTGAAATCATTTGACAGCAAGATAACGGATGACCGACTCTTCCTCATACCAACCATGCAGGGGTAAAACTCTACGATTAAAGCATATCAATTATATTTTCATTTCTTTTATTACTTATTCCTTTTTGTGTATTTAGGCAACATTGGCTGCTAATTGCGGTGCATTTGGATACTCCCAAGATTTATTTTCTGGACTCAAAGCACGGATATCAAACAAACCGACCGCATGTGATGCAGTTTGTCAATCTGTAAGACACTACATCCTACGTTTTAGGTCTAAACATCAATTTATATAATATATATTATCTTTTACTGAGGATTCTGTTATGATAGGGCGGTGTACCAATATCGTTTAAATCATGGTATGAGGACAGAGGCTAAGCATAAGGAGCCGAGCAAGTACTATGTTTGGACAAATATCAGGGTATATATAATAAAATTGCACTATCCAAGCATATATGAAACACAAGTTACTTACTCGCCTCATGATCAATGTTTCTGCAGTGTCCAAAACAAACAAACGACAAAGATTGCGGTTATTATGTTTGTAGATTCATGAAAGAGATCGTTTTCAATGGACAAATTAGCATCCCTAAAGAGGTATTTTCGAAAACAAGTACTATTTCATTTAAATTATTTATTAATTCTTTATTTATATATTTTTCAGTACTATTATGAATGCCGAAAAGTGTCATATTCACAAGACGATGTAGATATGTTCAGAAACGAGTGGGCCGCATACCTGATGCAAGATTGTCCAGATATAGCATGAAGATCTGACTTTTATTGCAAGAGTTGCAGACACGTATAATTGGCGGAAATTTTTGAGAGGGGTTCATGGGGATAAAAAGATGAAACATTCTTGTATGTAAATGTTTGTAGAAAAATTGTAATTATTATTAAATAAAACATTCTTTCTCCAATGGGTCATTTGTCCATTTTAACAGATGAAATGCACCAGTAACATGCAAGAATGATGGACCACATTTCTTTGGACTTTGGACAAAAAAACCAGTAAAATCTCCAAAATACCTTCATATCATGCATGAACCAGTAAAATCTCCAAAATACCTTCATATCACGCAGTTCTGAAAAGAGTCACTATTTAAAAGAAAGTCACAAGTTTAGATACATCTCAAGATGGTCAGTGAATTACTCTATGTATCATGAGCGTTCTAATGCATATCTTGGTTGTCCTTAAGTTTCAGCAGAATCCAAATGCGTTTGGTCAGTTTGCCGTATGTCAGTTCTTGATTTCACTTAAAATTAAGTCCATTTTTAATAAAACATAGAC
Source organism: Viscum album (assembly GCA_963277665.1). NCBI lineage: Eukaryota > Viridiplantae > Streptophyta > Magnoliopsida > Santalales > Viscaceae > Viscum > Viscum album. The sequence continues at coordinate 33,111,017 of OY728119.1, read as the reverse complement.
ACTGTGAGTGGTGTCGGCCACATCGGGTCTCGGATTGATGTGGGGTTGACTCGTACACGTCACACATGAGTCATGGATCGTTGTGCAAAAGTATCAACACAATCAGAAGCCGTTAGATCGGTTTGGCGTGTGTACGTAAAATATTGTCCCTTTTAAACAAATTACATACACTTGGAGTGATACCGGTCACACCGCGTCTCAGATTGAGGCGGGGTTGACTCGTACACATCACATATGACTCATGAATCGTTGTCCTAAAATGTCAACACAATCCGAAGGCGTTTGGTCGGTTTCCCGTATGTCAGTTGTTGATTTCTCACTTAAAAATAAGTCCATTCTGAACAAAACAGAGGCACTTGGAGTGATATCGGTCACACCGCGCCTCTGATTGAGGCGGGGTTGACTCGTACACGTCACATTTGACCCATGGATCGTTGTCATTAAGTTTCAATAGAATCCCAATGCGTTTGGTCGGTTTGCCGTATGTCAGTTGTTGATTTCTCACTTAAAAATAAGTCCATTTTGAACAAAACAGAGGCACTTGGAGTTGTGTCAGCCACAACAGGCCTCAGATTGAGGCGGGGTTGACTCGTACACGTCACATTTGAAGGTGAGTATGCATACACGATAGTTGACCTTCTTAGAGAAGAGTTTCTGGAAGAGTATAAAAGACATGAAGCAATGAAGATCATTAGAGTGTTGGAGCAAATGTGGTTGCTACAAACAATGTGGAAATCGGCTTGTGCAAAGCGACCTAAGTTACAACTTGCAGGTATTGTACTCTATTTTTTTCTAGAAGGTTTCAGTTTAAATGCATTTTGGAATGATCATTGCTAGCCATTGTCTTTTAGGTTTTTTTGACAGCCGAGGGGAAAGGGTGGAGTCTGCAGACATTGGAGGATATGTCGAAGAGTGATTCTGTGTGTGAATATGTTGGAGAAATGTTAACTCCCGCAGTTCTGAAAAGCATCACTATTTAAAAGAAAGTCACAAGTTTAGATACATCTCAAGATGGTCAGTTTAAAGACATTTTGAGGGACACTACTAAAGACATGCTCAGATATGCACACATCCCCCACTTTTAGATCGTTGTCTACTACAATGATCTTTCAACCAAGATATGCATTAGAACGCTCATAATACATAGAGCAATTCACTGCCCAACTTTGAGAATGATCTGAAGCCCAAACAATGACAGCATTATGTTTTTCCTTGAAAATTCTCTTGGCGAACTGGAATGGCAGTAGCTGCACACATGAAGAGACAAGTAGAGACGCAAAATCACAAGAGTGAGTTGCCATTCCAGTTCGCCAAGGGAATTTTCAAGGAAAAACATAATGTTGTCATGGTTTGTGCTTCAGATCATTCTCGAAGGTGGCCAGTGAATTTCTCTATGTATCGTGAGCGTTCTAATGCATATCTTGTTTGGAAGATCATTGTAGTAGACAACGATCTAAAAGTGGGGGATGTGTGCATATCTGAGCATGTCTTTAGTAGTGTCCCTCAAAATGTCTTTAAACTGACCATCTTGAGATGTATCTAAACTTATGACTTTCCACTTCATCCCTATACATAGTGTCACCGTTTCAGCACTCAACCTGTCTCGCAGTTTCATCACAGAATCGGTGCCTCCATTCCAGCTCCAGAAATACAACAGAACCTCCTCTGCTCCCTCCTCATCCACAATAACACCACTCAATACCTCTACTCTGCACCCTCCTCATTCACGCAGAAAATCAGCCGTATCAAATTACAACAAGATCAACGCAACAAGGAATTCCAAAACCCCAACACTAGCAAATTCAAATCAGCGATAAGAAATTAGCATCACAAATCACTGCCATTACTCACCAGATTTGACGGATCTAGAACTGAATGCTGGGATTCTCCTTGCGCCATCTTGACCCTAAGTCTCTTGCGTCGCACGAACCAGAGCGAGTCCCACCACAAGACCATGCGGCCTCCTCACCTCGCCTCGGCTCCTCTGCACCTTTGCCACACCCCTTACTCGTCGGAGAGCCACTCTAACCGCAGCCCCATTGCAACACATGGCCTACATTTTCTCTTCCCCTACTCCTCTCCGCACCTCTTTTCAAGTCGAAACACTCCTTCCTCGTCAGCACCGCCATCCCCAACCCGAAGCCACCACCGCGAGCCGCCTACCAGGATCCGCCTCATCCCGCTACTCCAGTGTCGCTTCAACCTATACCCCCTGCCTCCTTTCTATCCACACCGAACAGATCCATGACCACCCTCCAAAGCCGCCACACCAGCTCTTCAAACCCCCTCCGTGCTCCCATATCTTCTCCCCTATGCGTTGAATCCCTTTTCCCTTTTCTCCCCTCTTCCACACTGCACCTCTTATTCATCCTTACTTTTCTTTTTTTCTTTTTTATATTATATAAAATATAAACCTATTTCAATATATATAACATTATAACATATAATAAATAATAGTAATGAACATATTAATATATATATTTATTTATTAATAATAAATTCACTTATATATTTATATATTAAGAATTTTTATTTTATAATATTATTAAACTAATATAATTGTTATTATATATATATATATATTAGTAATATTTAATACCTTTAATAAATATATATAACTGTAAATAAAAATATGCATTTATATATAATTATAGTATTTGAATTTTTCTTATTCTAATGTGTTTTGTGTTTTTAGGTGGTTCTCCACAGGGGTAGTCGGGAGTGAAAAGAAAATTGTGGGCACTTCACGATAAAGGAATGAGAATATTCGTGAGTTTGTTGCAAGGGGTGGTTTGCCATTAGAGGGGGTTCACTCAGATCTGGTGACAAGCATGATGAAAACGCACCACGTGGATTTTTGGCCTGTCATTTTTTTCTCTGTTTCTAGTTTTAGTTTCTCTGAATAAGAGGACCCCAACTCCTCTCTTCTAGAGCAACAAGAGCCAAGGCCGGAATAGGACCGGGGGGCACCATTCCATAGTGGGGGGAGGAGACACCACCACCATTCACCATCCATTCCATCCATATCTCATAGACAGGGATCATCTTTGACCTGGATATGGGACCTGCTACTCCATTATCCACCTCATCTCACGTTGCTTTGTTCTAGTTTTAATTTCAATTGTGTCTGTAAATACTTGTGTTGCGTGTTTTGTAACTATAATTGTGATGTTTGTTACATTTTTTTTGTCGTTCATTCATCTTCATTCCGGGTCATGATCTTCATTCTCAAGAAATGGAGATCTATCTAGTGAGGCTAGATCCAGTTTATGAAACCCAACGTGATCTGGAGATCCGCACATTAACGTGATCATGTTCTTTTTATTCGCCTTGTTAGATCGCGACTGCGAGTTAGATTGAGCGAGAGCAAGATCATTCATAGAACGATAAATTACTTTATTGCTTAATTTTCCCCCCTTACTATCTTGATTTCTCGAACTAAGAGTCAATATTGGTTGTGAAATTTGACGATCTCAGCTGGATCATTTTTCTGAGTGACAATATTTGGATGGAATGACCTTGCTAAGTAAATCACTTGTAGTTTGGAGTAATGTTTGAGTAGGGAAGAAATTCTATGATCGAGTGTTTAATTTCTAGGTGAGATTGGTTTGTGATCTGAGACATCGGTCATACATTGATTGAAGTTGAAAATTGTTGATTAATTTCTTCGGTTGATCTAGGATAGGGAGTAGAGGGTGGATAAACCTGGGTCCAACCTTGATCACACTAACTTTTCTCTTATGTGTCTTGGTGTTATTTGTTTGTTCTATTCTTTATCATGTGTCTCTGCGTTTTTTCACTTTTACAACTCTGTTGATCCTATGTCCGTCCACTGTTCCACATCTACTGTGCACTTTAGTACTGATTAGTGATTTCTTAGGAGTTGTGTTTTTTCTGTTTTCAAAATATTTAAAAATAAAAAAATATTTTCGGAATGGACACTTAGTCTCTCAACATTGTTTCTTTGAGAGCGACCTCGAGGTTAGCCACTGTGCTATATTTTGGGTATTTATAAATTTAAACTTGACCGTCCTCGCGACAAGGGCGCATGTAAAATTTTGTTAATTAATTAGTTAATTAATTTAAGTTCGTGACATTAAATGTTTCATGGTGATTAAGTTGTTTATAATTTTTAATACCAATAGATTCTTTCTTTTTAATAAAGCATAATTAATTTTATCTTATTTATTTAGTTTTTAATTTTATTGTTTTTAATTTAATTCATTAATTTATTAATCCATTTTTGGTTTTATTAATGTTTTAATTAATTCTATTTATTTTGCAAGTGTTCCGGTGGCACCCTATCATGGTGCCGCCGTTTTCACTCCTTGCTGTCACGGTGAGACGGTGAGATACACTCACGGTGAGACCGTGAGATACACTCACGGTGAGACTGTGAGACAGACTCACTATTCCTCCTTACTTATTTGGCACCGTGCACCCCCACACAACATTTCCTCTATCCTCTCACGGTCTCACCATTTCTATTTCCACTGGTTCCATCACGACGGCTATCACTCCCCACTCCATCACATTGCTGTCTCACAGAAACTGTGACCAAATCCATACCTCTATTCTTCTTCCAACATCAATAAAACAAAAAACACAGAAAAATCCCATATCAATCATGCAGCAATACAGAGTTTCCACTACAGCGGTAGAAGGAAAGCTCATCAAAGCAGTAGAACTCGTAGCAGAATGAGCAGAAAATTACAAATTCAACCGCAGATTTGAGGCGCTGCAACAACAAATACATCAAGAAAAAACATAATCCTAAAATAGATTCTTAAAATCAAACTAGAGATCTTAATAGCCCAAATACTTACCCTGAACCATTGCAATCCCTAGCCGCTGCCTCTCCCTACTTCATGCCGACCCACCACCTCCTGCTGGAACATCCACGCAGCACTGCGTGAGTCAAATCCTTCCCCTCACCACTGTCCGTGTGACCACTCTGCTCCGGCCTTCCCTACCACCTTGTCGTGCAAGTAGATCCCACACCAGGAGACCCGCACTAACCTTATCCTTCCATCTCTCCCTCCTTCTCTCTACACGGTCGTCGCAACCCTCTCCTTGCGGTCCAACTCTGCACCACACTCGTGCCGCAAGCCCACACTAGGAGATCGCTGCTCGAGAAAGCCCTTGCCTCCTATCACCTCGCTGCGGCCTCACCTCCTTTTCTCCTTCATACTGATGATGCACCTGCATTCCACTTCTATCCCTCCACACGAATAAAACCCCCCCCCTCTCTTCTTTCATATTATTTTTTTTCTTTTTATTATTATTATCTTTTTATTATATTATAACATATAATAATATATATATATAATATACAATAATATTGATATTAACATATATAATAAATATAATTATTATAACATTAATAATATATAATTGTGTATATTATTTTTATAATTAATATATTATGTGTTACATATATTTTAACATTTAATAATAATAATAGGTATATTAATAAAAGTATATAAACTTATATATATTATATTAATTTCTTATATACCACAATGATATATGTTATTATATTAAAAATAATATTAGATATTGGTATTTTTATTGATTTTATGTAGTGATATAAATATATAATATATATATATAATGATAGTTTGATTTTATTTTTGTATCTGACTCATGAGAGTTTTTTTACAGAGGGAGGGTGGTGGCTCACCACGTGCACACCATTTCATTCAGTTAGAAGTAACTGCTCCAGTGACGAGTGCTGAGGAAGCAACACAGTGAAAGTCTCATATGGAGGCCAGAGAACACCTCGGGCGAGATTCCAAAGACTTTGAATCGGTCATTAGCTTCCATGACAGGCGTGAGATGATTGACACACGGAGGGGAAGGATGCAACTGGGGGCATCGATCCATACTGGAAAATCAGAGAAAGAGGAACATACTTTATTTTTCCTTCGTGAGCAGATTGGAGTACTGAAAGCAACAAATCAGAGCATGTCATACCTCGATTCCCTGGGTGGGATGTCGAGCTAACTCCCACATTGCATCCACCATCAAGTGGGAGTTACAACTTTCGGTAGATAGAGTAGAGAGTCAAAAATCTTTATTTTTCCATGTGCTCGGTTTTTCTACAACTCATTTTAATATGAAATTCATTGTTTCTTACTCTGGTTTTGTGCTGAATCCAACTATTATGTCCAGCTAAATTCTTGTGGGGGGAGGGGGGGTTATGCTGGCTGGTTAAGTTTTGTTTACTCTGATTTATGCACTGCAACATTTTTTTGAACGTCACTTTCACTGTTTACGGAATGAACTTATTTTCAAAACAACAAGGTTGAGTGAAAACTGATCTTGATTTAATCTTAATGAAAACTGTTTCAATTTGAGGAGCTCACTGACATGTGAGTCATGCTCAAAAGAGAGAGACACATTGAATTCAACTGACAAGTTGAGCTCAGTGACAGTTGGCTTGTTATCGCCATTGGATGGAACAACTTTTATAGTTGAATGACTGTAAGAGTTATTTCATCACAAACTGACCAGACGACAAATTTGACCAGTTACATTAAGTCAAATCCTTATTCCTTAAACTTAAGTGCATGAACGAGGCTAAGAAATTTCGAACCGGTTTTATTACAGACTCCCTTGCTAGCCTCCGCCATCATCCATCATAGCTGGAGGGAGACCAATTTTGTTGTGGACTCCCTTGCTAGCCTCCGCCCCTCAGGAGAGGGAGTAACGATTTACGGTTTGGGGTCTCTTCCACGGGAGTTTCAGGTATTTGCACCAAAAGATTCACTTGGTCTACATTATTTACGCCCCCCGCGAGGGATCTTTGTAATGAAGGTACTGGGCCTTCTCCTAGATGATAATAATAAAAAAGTACTTTTCAGTCACTTCCTCACACACTGACTTTCAGTCACTCCACTTCACCGCCACCAACTGTTTTTGTTTGTTTGTGTGTGTGTGTTTTTTTAGTTTATTCTTTTTAGATCGCCAAGTACAACATTTGGTCTCCCTATGGTCCAACCCTATCTTTCCACTATTCTAAGTAGTAAGTAGGTTATAAATTTTAGTTTATCGCATGTGCCCAACGACGCGCAGCCGTGCAAATGTTGGCGACATTATCGGGGAAGCAACGTGTGTCCCAATGGTTTTTACAATTTTTTAAAAAAACATGTAAAAAACATACAAAAAAACAAAACACACACACACACACAAAGTGATGAACTCAAACGAATCTGATATAGTGTCACTATTTGACCCGGTTCGAGAGCTTGAGTGGGTTGTTGCTAAATTTCAAAGTTCGATGCATGAAAGACAACATCGAGATCTTACTGATGCAAAGACAACTTATTCTAATGAGGTCTTGCAGTTGATGCAACAAGGCATGGATATGGTCAAAGGCTACCAAGAAGATAGTGCAATACCATCATCTCCCATTGAAGCCCAACAATATGGAAAACAGTTGAGAAGGAAAGAGAAAAGTAACAAAAGAAAAAAAAGGTAGGAGTTTCATAACTTTGATATGGATTAGTCCCTCGAGACAAAGCTATAAATTCTAGAACCAATTTCCAAGGATGTTTTCAAGGGCTGACAGGAGATGGAACATTCAATGATTTATGATGCTGGGCATTTCTTTGATAATCATCTTTTCTCCGATTTCCAATCTAATGATTATTCTTATAATAATAATTTTAATTATTTCTCAGTGCTTCAACATGTGGAGCCAGCACATGACATCCTATAACTCTCCTTAGAAGATTCATAAAGTGAGGTGGTGTGTTTTGAAGAGAGGTTGGAGGAGGTTTACTACCTCGCTCTTGCCCTGGACCCTCTCCCAGGATCACTACTTCATCACGAGGAGAAACAAACAACACTGCTAAAGGGGGTAGATAATTTTATGGAAGAAACCGTAATTTTATTCAAAATGAATTACATCGAAGATGATTTTAATTGTGTTGCTCCCTGTTCAGATAATGAAGACGCACCTCACTTTTTTTTTATTTCCTAGAGAGTGAGAATGTTTCGGTTGCATCTGCTGAAGAGTTAATGGAACTCCCAATTCTGGATTACACTTCCAGTTTGAGAGTTATTTTTGAGAAGGAATTTTTGGAGATGTATACATGTTCTCAAGTGGATGATGACAAAGTCTATTTTTCTCAAAATAAAATAATTTACTGGAATGTATCAGAATACAAGTCACATCCATTTTTTCTAACATTACAACTTGTGCACACTCAACCACAAGCAAAAGCAGGGAAGTACCCCTATATCCTGTTCTCCCCTCCACCATTCAACATGAAGTACTTCATTGCCCGGGAGGGGAATTTGGTTGAAGCTTCACATGGGGTACTCCAAAGATAGAAAAGAAATGTAGTTGGAAGGAATCACATTTGGGGGTTCTTAAGCAAGAAGCTAAATCCTCAATCTGATTGGGGTTGATCCGAGGACAGTCTAGCTGTGGACAGTCAAACTATAGCACCCCCAGGGGGTTATCCTAGGATTATCCCTTTTCTTTTCTTTCTTTAGCTTCTTTTTTCATGTTGTTTTAATTTGAGTGTTGTTTTATTAGGACAATAAATAGGCAGTAGATTCCACGTGGCTATCATTCAAGTCTCATGGGGCCAACCCACTGGATTAATGGATAAAACTCCCTAACCCGCACTTTGTAGCTGTATTTTATTTGAATTTAAAATCATGAATAGTAATGTTAAATTATTTCATCATGTAGGTGTCAAACTGAAGCATCCAGAGTTCATGCGCAAGGAAAATATATGGAGACATTTAAAAAATGAATTAAAGCTTTCAATAAGGCTTTTCTGCGAGTCGCGGTTTCTTCATGGTCATGGTGCCACCGTATTGCCTCCAACCTATCTCACCGTTTCAAGAACGGTGGCACGTCTCACTGTTTTCCCCAGCCACCGCAATAGCTTCACTGTGATCATCACCCACCATTTGAGCTGTTCATTGTCTCACTTCGAACTGTTGGGAAAGATGGAAAGCGATGAACGCGCAAACAACAAAAACACGAACGCGCAGCGGAGAAATCTTTCCCTCAAACAGTGGATGCGTAGCGACAAAAAAAACAGGTGCAGAAAATAAAATTGACACCAGAATTTTTACGTGGAAAACCCAAAAGGGAAAAACCACGGGACCTAGTCCAGAAAAAGGGATCCACTAAAATAGATAAGTACACGGTAGAGACTCCCCAAAATTAAAAAGGGATCTCAAAAGCAATACTTAGAAAAATAGTGGAACAAAGTCGGAGAATAGATGCAGTCTTGATGAAGCCTGAAAAGAAGAAAGCAGCCTGCTAAAGAAACCCAAATAGATCTGACCGTGAAAGCAGAAGATTGATGTCCGAACAAAAGTGCAGATGAAGAACACCGGGATCGGATCAAAAACCACCGCAGATGAAAGCCGATCAAATTAGAGTAGTTCCACCGGTTGCAGATCTGAAAACTGCTCCTTCAAAGACGCAACTGCACTGCCTCTAACCACTGCCGAGAGAGGAGTCGCACACCTCATATAAATAGAAGATGAAATCTCATATATCTCTTAAAAGATATCTTATATCTGATTAAAGATATTAAATATATCTCATCAAAGATATAAAATATATCTTCTCAAAGATATCAAATATATCTTGTCAAAGATATCAGATATATCTTTTCAAAGATATCAAAATATCTTTTTTTTAAAGATATCGGATATATAAAAAAAAAATTATCGGGGCCAGATGAGGAGGCGCCCCAACAAACTCCCCCTCCGACTCAACTGGGGATCATCGCCAACCCTGCAATCAGTCGGCAAGTCTCAAATTTTCCTCTGGGTAAACTCTTGGTCAACATGTCTGACCCATTGTCATCAGTGTGAATCTTCTCAAGCTCTAACTGTCTCGAATCAAGGAAATTGCGGATCCAATGATACCGAACATCGATATGTTTCGACCTGCCATGAAAAGTGGGATTCTTTCCCAAACAAATAGCACTCTGACTATCACAAAATAAAACATATCTGTCTTGATTAAAATTGAGCTCTCGAATAAAATTTTTCATCCACAACAATTCTTTGCACGCCTCTGTAGCTGCAATAAACTCTGACTCTGTGGTAGATAAAGCAACACATCTCTGCAACCTAGACTGCCAAGATACAGCTCCCCCTGCAAAAGTGATCAAATATCCTGAAGTAGACTTCCTCGAATCGATATCTCCTGCCATATCTGAATCTGTAAAGCCACAAAGCATAGGTTCCCCTTTGCCAAAACACAATCTCAGATCAGAAGTACCACGAAGATAACGAAAAATGTACTTCACTGCCCTCCAATGCTCTCTGCCTGGATTCGATAGAAAACGACTGACCACACCAACTGCATGAGCTATATCAGGTCTAGTACATACCATAGCATACATCAAACAACCAACGGCAGATGAATAAGGTATGTGTTGCATCTCCTCTCTCTCTTCATCAGTAGAAGGTGACTGACTGGTGCTGAGCTTAAAATGTAAAGCAAGAGGAGTACTAACCACTTTAGCTCTATCCATAGAAAATCTTTGAAGAACCTTCTCAATGTATCTCTCCTGAGATAACCACAATTTCTTGGCCTTCCTGTCACGGGAGATCGTCATGCCAAAAATCTGCCGTGCTGGCCCCAAGTCTTTCATCGCAAAAGACTGACAAAGATCCTTCTTCAATCTGTCAATTCTAGAAGCATCATGGCCAACAATGAGCATATCATCAACATAAAGCAGCAGTATAATAAAATCATCATCAGTAAATCTCTGAACAAACACACAATGATCAGAAGATGTCTTCCTGAAACCCTGATGAGAAATGACAGATTCAAACTTTTTATACCACTGTCTCGGAGCTTGCTTCAAACCATACAAACTCTTCTTCAATCTGCAGACATGATTCTCTTTACCTGTTTCAACAAAACCCTCTGGTTGCTCCATATAAATCTCCTCCTCTAAATCTCCATGGAGGAAAGCTGTCTTCACATCCATCTGCTCAATCTGCAGATCCAAACTAGCAGCCAAACCAAGAACAACCCGAATAGAAGACATTTTGACAACAGGTGAAAAAATCTCATCAAAATCAATACCTTTCTTCTGACGGAATCCTTTAACAACTAACCTTGCCTTGTATCGGGGAACAGAACTGGATTCTTCATTCTTAATCCGATAAATCCACCGATTTTGCAAAGCTCTCTTACCTGTCGGTAACTTCACCAGCTCAAAAGTGTGGTTGTCGTGCAATGATGTCATCTCTTCATCCATTGCCGCAACCCATTTTTCCTTCTGTTCACTTTCCATCGCCTCATCAAAAGATTCTGGTTCTCCCCCTTCAGCGAGGAGCACATACTCATCAGGTGAATACCGAGTAGAAATGGTACGATGCCGAGATGACCTCCGGAGTGGAACTGCGGGTTCATTGATAACCCCAGGAACCGGATCATCAGAAACAAAAGGTGCATCAGAAAAATCAACTCCAACCTGTTCACCCTGAGCATCATTCTGCACATCAATGTGATCATCTGAATCAACAATATGAGGTAAATGTGAATCAGAACCTGGCTCAAGACTAACAAAACCATCAGAAGTTGGAGAAGTGGACTTTTCTCCCTTATCAATATCTGCAATAGTCTGGTCCTCTTTAAACACTGCATCTCGGCTTCTGACAAGTTTCTTTAAAGCAGGATCATAAAACCTGTACCCAAACTCATCGTGTCCATACCCAATAAAAATACACTGCCGTGACTTATCATCCAATTTGGATCTCTCATCTCTAGGCACATGAACAAAAGCCTTGCAACCAAAAACTTTCAAGTGATCATACCTGATCCTTTTTCCATACCAAAACTTATCAGGAGTGTCTGTCTGCAAAGCAACTGAAGGTGATAAATTGATAATATAAGCAGCAGTAAGTAAAGCCTCACCCCAAAAGTGTCCAGGCAACTTTGCTTCCGAAAGCAAACAACGAACTCTTTCCAACAAAGTCCTGTTCATCCGCTCAGCTACACCATTTAGCTGAGGTGTCTTGGGAGGTGTCTTCTGATGCCGAATACCTTCCTGCCTGCAATATTGATCAAATGGACCACAATACTCTCCCCCATTGTCAGTGCGAATACATTTCAATTTCTTTCCTGATTCCCTCTCAACAGAAACATGAAATTGCTTAAAAACACTGAGCACCTGACTTTTGGCATTCAAAACATAAACCCAGAGCTTTCGTGAGTAGTCATCAATAAAAGTCACAAAATAAAGACCGCCACTAAAGGTCTTAGATTTCAAAGGACCACAAACGTCTGAATGTACTAATTCAAGTACCTGCGACTTCCTGTGTGGAGGATGACTATTGAAACTCACTCTGCTCTGTTTCCCAGCCATGCAATGATCACATGTGTCCAATTTGACACACTTCAAATCTGGAAGAAGATTTCTCTTGGCCAAACAACCAAGACCTTTCTCACTGATGTGACTGAGCCTCTTATGCCACAACTTGGACGAAACACTGCACTCAACAACACAAGCAGTATCACATGAAATAGATGCTCTAGTCCAGTACAAACCTGATTGCTTCTTCCCTCGAGCCACAATCAAAGAGCCCTTGGAAAGCTTCCATTGGCAATCACCAAATGTGTTGATAAACCCTTCATCATCAAGAACGCTGGTAGAAATAAGATTCAAGCGAACCTCTGGTGCATGTCGTACATTCTTCAAAATCAGCTTACTTCCAGTACTGGTCTCTAAACAAACAGTCCCGATACCTACGACATCAACATGACCATCATTACCCATCTTCAACATCCCAAAATTACCTGGGTTGTAAGATGTAAAGAACTCCTTCTTTGATGTCACGTGAAAACAGGCACCACTGTCAACAACCCAGCAAGAATGATCAGAAGCAATATTAATGGAATCATAAACAATAACAAGATCACCCCCTGTAGCGGCAGCGACATGATCATCTCCATCGATATTCTTCTTTGGCTGATTTTCCTTCATTCTGTTTTCTCTTTTCAGCTGATAACAAAACTTCTTAACATGCCCCTTCTTCCCACAATGATGACATTCAAAATCTCTCTGCTTTGATCTAGATTTGCTTCTGCTTTTACTCTTTCCTCGACTGCTCTGTCCCTGATTCTTTTCCTGGCTTCTCCCCCTGTTTTCTGTGACTAAAAGCTCTGAAGATTTCTCTTGAGTACGTCTCCTGACTTCTTCATTCAAAATAGCAGACTTAACAAAACTGAATGTCACAGCACCATTAGGAGCAGAACCGGTTAGAGTAACACGTAAATTCTCCCAAGAATCAGGTAACGTGTTAAGCAATAAAAGTGCCAAAACCTCATCTTCAAAATTAATACACATGTCAGACAACTGATCAAAACATCCCTGATATTCACTTAAATAATCAGAAATAGACGTACCACTACTGGAAAAACAGGTATTTGCGACGGGCTATTTGCGACGGGACCCCGTCGCAAATAGCCCGTTGCGGAAAACGCCGTCGCAACTAAACTTATTTGCGACGGGACCGTCGCTAAAGCCCTTTTTTGCGACGGGCATTCTCCCCGTCGCAAATAGTATTCCGTATTTTTGTAAAAAACTTTTTAAACAGTTATTGCGACGGGCCCGTCGCAAATACCTTTTGCGACGGGACCGTCGCAATAACGTTTTTTTTTAAAAAATAAAAAAATTAATAATACTAGTATTTGCGACGGGAACCGGGACCCGTCGCAAATACTATTCATAGTAATTGCGACGGGACCCGTCGCAAATACTCTTTTTAAAAAAAAATAAAAAAATATTAATAATACTAGTATTTGCGACGGGCATAGTATCCCGTCGCAAATACTATAAAAAAAATAAAAAAAATAAATTATTAATAAATTATTTTAATTAATATAATAATAGAATTATAATTTACAAATGAAAATAATAAATTATTTTAATTACTATAATAATAGTAGAATTATAATTCAAAAATAAAAATAATAGAATACTAATAAATAATTTAATTAATATAATAATATTATAATTATAATTCATAAATAAAAAAAATATTAATAAGTTATTTTAATTAATATAAAAATAATAGAATTATTTTACATTCAAATATTAAAATAATTCAAGTATTACAAAAAAATAATTAAATTATAATATTATACAATTTTAATATATATATAAAATTTTAATATATATATAAAATTTAATATTATAAAATATAAATATTATTATTATTCATATTAATATTGTTATTTAAAAATATAATATTATTAATATTTTATAATGAGACAGAAACTACGAATAGAAAAAAAAAATATTTTGATTTCACAAATTTTATAACAGAAATACAAACTCTAATCTGTAGGAGGGGGGGGAGGTGGGGGATCTGCAGATGGTGGTGGAGGAAACTCCATCCCTAAAGCATGAGTGAGTCGGCGCATGTACTCCATCTGCTCCTGATGCTGCTGCTGCCACCGACTCGTCTGCTCCTCGTACAGCTGCTGCTGGCGTCGACGCTCCTCCTCATGTTGCTGACGTATCTGCTCTTGCTCCTGTCGGAGACTCTCTATCTGTGCAGTCTGAGATCGCAACTGCTCCTCATACTGTGTAGAAGAAGATGCACGAGCTCCCCTCGAGCTGGACGCCGACATCGCAGCACTGCCATAATAATCTCCGGGAGTCAGTCGAGAGCCGATACCAACTACCCGGCCCTTCTCGAAGGCATACTGGGTGGCCTGCATCCATGTCGCCTCATCAAACTGACGGGCAGTGGTCTGATCTGATGACTCGGCCTGACTCTCAGGCCGGGCCTGTGCCGCTGCGGCCTCATATGACTCCTATAGTTGCAATTTAAAATTAAAATTGTGAATATATTATATGCAGTTAATTTTTAAACTTGAAAACAAATAATACTGACCACGATGTGATGCTGACGATCACCTCTGAGCTCCCCAGTAGCAGGATCACTATACATCCTTCGATATACGTCGTACTCTGTAATATCGGGGTGCTCGACAGCCTATAAGAATAAAAAATAAACTGTTAATATTTATAGTTATATAAAATATTTATAAATAATGTACGTACCAGATGCTGTCTATGAGTACTGAAAGAACGACTCCCAGCTCGATGAGTCACCTCCTGCCTCCCCCGATTCTGCCTCCCCACCGATGATCTCCTCTGAAAGGCACCACTCAACCAGTGCACACATAATCCATCCCATACATGGGATGAAATGTACTCTGGTCGGTGTGCTCTACATGACTCCTCAAAATCTGACACTCCTGCTTTCTTCATCGCAGCTTTTCTTAAATTGTGCAAAAACTGACGAAGGCGATCACGCATGGCCACCTCCCATGCCTCGTGGATGGCGTCACGCATGGTATCCTCGATCGGATACCATAAACCCTACAAATAAATCAAAATATCAAGTTAGAAATGAAATAATTTTCAAAATAAAAATTATTTATTTACGTACGTACCAACCAATGGCCGAACATGGCCTGCTGCACATCAATGGGAATCTGCTCCCATGTGGTCCACGGCTGAGAGAAATAGTTGCGCAAAATAGCGCTGCCCTGTCCGACTGCTATATGCGAAAAACTGAAAAAATAATAAACATTTATTATGTGAATAGATTAATGAAATCTTAGTCAAATTCACAGGTTATTACACAGGTTATCACACCTCCGGGTGCGCGGATCAAACCCAAGACGTGGACGTCGCTCGGGGACGGGGTCAGGAATCATCAATCGTGCAAGACCGCGCCCCCTCCGCGTACTCCCTGGAGCGCCTGCAGGCTGAGGGTCATCTGCCAGCAACTCATCCGCATCGAAAGGCAGGTCAGCCTCCGCCAACTCACGAAATGTGGCCTCGTCCATCTGAAACAGAAAATGTTAATATTAGCAAATAATTGATAATTACTATTATATATACATATATATACATATTATGATTGTATATAAATACCATGGAATTCTATAAGTGTTCATCTTCATCATCATCTTCATATATGTCAATGTCATCTTCATATTCCTCCTCAACATCATCGATATCCATTCGAGTTGCAGTTGCTTCATCTCTTACCATTTCAAATTCATGTGTGACATCATTAACATCATCGTCATCACCGACTCTTAAATGTGGGGTGTCGTCATCGATACTCATATCTCTTTGTAAAAAAGATTGATTTTGAGTACTCTCTTGAAAAACTTCAATTCTTTGCACATCAGTGAAAGCACATTCACTTTGACTAAACTGATTGTCTCGAATTTTGATTTTTATTACACTCCACCAATCAGTCAAGTCTCTTGATGTTGCACAGTACTTTGCATAATAAACTTGATATGCCTGTTGAGCCAATAAGAATGGTTCATTTACTGCGAGAACACTTTTACATTTAATATCGATGATTCCATGAGTCGGATGAACACGCACGCCTCTCTCTGTATCCAACCACCGACATTTGAACATGGTTATGTAATGTTGTCCAAGATAACAGAGTTCAATGATTTCATCAAGCATGCCATAAAAGTCAACTTCATTTTCTCGATGATGAGATCCTCTCAAGCTAACTCCACTGTTCATTGTTTTTTTCGATTCCCCATATGCATGCGTGTGGAATCGAAATCCATTCACCACATATGCATTATAAGTTTTAACAAGTTTGGAAGGTGGGTTACTCAATACACAGAGCCGTTTGTCAATTTTATCAGCATGTCGAGACACCTGAAGATTTGTGAAATAATTATCAATATAGTAAACTATACATTGAATGAGTTGCTAAATGATAAAGAATTTATGTTACCAGTTTTTGAAACCACTGAGAGAAATTTTTCAGTCACCGTTCTTCGAGAGCAGCTGCTGTAATTTGTGGAATTTGTTTCTTGATATGATTATCATACAACCTATAAAAACCAAAGTTATTTACTGTAACATAAATGATAGAATAAGTGATATAAACACTTACAGTACAACTGATGTCATCTCTTCACAGTTGAGCAGAACATACGTATGAGCTCTATGATGTTCATCATCTGAAAGCCAGCGTTCAGAAACTCCACCAAAACCAAGCTCTGACTGGTTGAAAACAGATAATTGATTGTCGATTTCATCAATATTCCTCTCATTCCGTCCCATTCGGTTGTGTTTTGAAGGATACTCAGATTCAAAATAATGGGAGCAGAAAAAAGATATTTCCTCTTGCAAATAAGCTTCTGCAATAGATCCTTCAACAGATGCTTTGTTGCGTACTTTTCTTTTCAATTTTTGCATGCATCTTTCAAATGGGTACATCCATCGAAACTGTACCGGACCTCCACATTTGGCTTCATATGGCAAATGTAACATCAAATGTTCCATTGAGTCGAAGAAAGACGGCGGGAATATTTTTTCCAGTTTACATATAATTACAACAACATCTTTTTCAAGTTTGCCTAGAGCATCATAATCTGCCGTAGCCGCACAAATTTCCCGAAAAAAATGAGACATGTCTGTTATGGAATCCCAAATCACAGAATTCAACAGACCTCTTAATCCAATTGGTAGAAGTCTCTCCATTATAACATGACAATCATGACTTTTCAATCCAGTAATATGACCATTCTTTACACATCTACCCAAATTGGAAGCACAGCCATCTGGAAGTCTCAAATCTGCAATCCACTGACAAAATAATAAACGGTTTTCTTTAGACAGTGTATAAGCTGCTTTTGGTTTCAGTAACCTTTCTGTTCTGACATTCTCAAATAGTTCCAATTCTGGACGTCTGCAAATTTGGGCAAGATCTAAACGTGCATTTACATTGTCTTTGCTCTTTCCTGGCGTATCCAAAACTGTATGAAACAAATTATCAAAACAGTTCTTCTCAATATGCATGACATCTAACATGTGTCGGACCAACAAATCAGACCAATATGGCAAATCCCAAAATATGCTACGTTTAATCCAATTGTGTTCTTTCCCAAAACCAGAAATTTTCTGTTGGTTTATTGTGGGACCAAAAGTGATGGGAGGTAATGAAAATACAACCGATTTTAACTCCGAACCTGATAGCATTTTTGGAGGTCCATCCCTTTCAACTGTTCATTTTCTGAAATGAGATCTGTTTCTGCGAAAAGGATGATCAGCTGGAAGAAATCTGCGATGACAGTCAAAATAACAAGGTTTCTTTCCATGAATGAGCATAAATGTTTTGTTCTCTCCCATACAGTAAGGACATGATTTCTGACCATGTGTACTCCAGCCAGATAACATCCCATAAGCCGGGAAGTCACTTATTGTCCACATCAATGCTGCTCTCAGTATGAAATTCTGTTTCGTTGCAACATCATATGTACTGACACCAGTACTCCACAATAAATTTAATTCATCAATCAATGGCTTCAAATAAACATCAATATTTTTCTTCGGATGTCCTGGAATTAGTAAAGTCAAAAAGATATATGGCTCCTTCATCAACATCCATGGAGGTAAATTATACGGAGTTAAAAAAACAGGCCAACATGAATATTGACTACCATAAGATCCAAACGGACAGAAACCATCAGTGGAAAGGCCCAGTCGAACATTTCTAGCTTCTAAAGCAAATGATGGATGCACTCTATCAAAATGTTTCCATGAATCACCATCGGCTGGATGATTCAAGCTTTTATCGGTTGAAATATTCTCTTTATGCCATGACATCATTGTCGCTGTATTCTTAGACATGAATAAACGCTGAAGTCTGGATGTAAGCGGAAAATATCTCAACTGTTTTATAGGAATCAAACCAGACTTCCCGTGTTGTCCTTCTTTATATCTCTGTTGCCCACATGTGGGACAACTATCCAACGACTCATTTTCCCCTGAATATAAAATGCAGTCATTTGAACATGCATGAATCTTCTGACAAGTAAGTCCCAAATTTCGAACCAACCTCTTACTTTCATAGTAATTTGCAGGTAAAACATTTCCTTCGGGTAACAGTGTTTTCAGCAAAGAAAATATCTGGTCAAAACATGTGTTTGACATTCCGTTATCTGATTTGATAGCCATAAATTTTGCAACTGCTTCTAATTTGCTCATCTTGCAGCCAGGATATAATGCATCCTCAGCAGACTTCAACAACTCATAAAATTCAGACGGTCCCAACTCAGGATTTGAAGCTATATCAGCCGGAGTTTCTGTATGTTGAACAGATGAACCTGCAACATCATGTACTAAATCTTGAAACTGGGATGGATCCGGAATCAAGTTGGTATCATCTGCTCTGGAACTGCGTTCACCGTGTTGATACCAAAAAACATAATCTGCTTGAAAACCAAAACGCAAGAGATGTTCCCCCACTTTGTCAAACGTGTCAAACGTTCTCAATGCACATTTTCTGCAAGGGCATTTTATCTTTCCTTCTGAAACAAATTCTGAATTTGATGCCGCAAATGATAAAAAAATCTCCACACCCTCTATATATACTGGATTTAAACCAGAACCATTTGGATTTCTACGTTGATTTATCCATATGCGGTCATCTAATAATGACTGTTGACGACCTCGCTGTTCCATATTTTTCTATAAAATATAAAAGCATTACTGGTTTTGAATAATTTGTTAGAAAAAACACTCAAGCAAGGATTACTAATTATTACAATTTATTACTAATTATTACAATTTATTGTTAATTATTACTATTTATTACTAATTTAGCAATACTTAGCAAAAGGAAAACTGCTTGAATAATGAAAGGAAATTTGATAATCATCGTTGTGGAGATGGTTATAAATTTTCCCTTCATTATCCAAGCAGATTTCGTTTACTAATTATTAGTAATAAAAAAAATATTATCAATATTTACGAAAAAACAATATTAATATTATTAAAATAATAAAAAAAATTAAAAAATATTAAAATTATCAATATTCAGAACAAACTTTGTTCTATTATTAACATGTTCAAATCTTAAAGGGTCGTCAATTGTCAGGTCATGCGCAATAAAAAGTTTGTGTCAGCCATGTCTAATGTAAACTCTATAATTGTCCTTGCATGGTTGATCACTTCGCAAGTAATGTTGCAATCAGACAAACCAAGTCATTCTCTTCTTAACTATAAGAATTATCTCACATGAACCTTTACATAGATCATTCTTCCTTAAAAATTTGAGGGGATATCATTATTTTTCCCTTAAATTTTCAAGGAAGAATGGTCTATGTAAAGGTTCATGTGAGATGATTCTTATAGATAAGAAGGGAATGACTTGGTTTGTCTGATTGCAACATTACTTTTGAAGTGATCGACCATGCAAGGATAATTATAGAGTTTACATTGGACATGGCTGACAGAAACTTTTTATTGCGCATGACCTGACAATTAGCGACCCTTTAAGATTTGAACATGTTAAGAATAGAGCAAAATCTGTTGTAAATATTGATAATTTTAATATTTTATAAATTTTTATTATTTTAATAATATTAATATTTTTTTCATAAATATTGATAATATAATTTTTTTTGCTAAGTGTTCTTGAGTATTCCTGAGTATTCCTGAGTATTCCTGATTATTCGTGAGTATTCGTGAGTATTCGTGATTATTCGTGAGTATTCGTGAGTATTCCTGAGTATTCCTGATTATTCCTAATTATTCCTAATTATTTGCAATTATTCCTAATTATTTGCAATTATTCCTAATTATTGGCAATTATTGGTCATTATTGGCAATTATTACTAATTATTCCTAATTAATCCTAATTATTCCTAATTAATCCTAATTAATCCTACTTATTCCTAATTATTCCTAATTATTACTAATTATTCCTAATTATTGCTAATTATTACTAATTATTGCTAATTATTTCTAATTATTGCTAATTATTTCTAATTATTGCTAATTATTTCTAATTATTGCTAATTATTTCTAATTATTGCTAATTATTGCTAATTATTGGTAATTATTTCTAATTATTTCTAATTATTCGTAATTATTACTAATTATTGGTAATTAATACTAATTATTGGTAATTATTGCTAATTATTGGTAATTATTGCTAATTATTGGTAATTATTGCTAATTATTGGTAATTAATGCTAATTATTGGTAATTAATACTAATTATTGGTAATTATTACTAATTATTGGTAATTATTACTAATTATTGGTAATTATTACTAATTATTCGTAATTAATACTAATTATTCCTAATTAATACTAATTATTCCTAATTATTGTTAATTATTCCTAATTATTACTAATTATTGTTAATTATTCCTAATTATTACTAATTATTGTTAATTATTCCTAATTATTACTAATTATTGGTAATTAATACTAATTATTGGTAATTAATACTAATTATTGGTAATTAATACTAATTATTGGTAATTATTACTAATTATTCCTAATTAATACTAATTATTGGTAATTATTACTAATTATTCCTAATTAATACTAATTATTACTAATTATTGTTAATTATTCCTAATTATTACTAATTATTGTTAATTATTCCTAATTATTACTAATTATTGTTAATTATTCCTAATTAATACTAATTATTGGTAATTAATACTAATTATTGGTAATTAATACTAATTATTCCTAATTAATACTAATTATTCCTAATTAATACTAATTATTCCTAATTAATACTAATTATTCCTAATTAATACTAATTATTCCTAATTATTACTAATTATTGTTAATTATTCCTAATTATTACTAATTATCGTTAATTATTCCTAATTAATACTAATTATTGGTAATTAATACTAATTATTGGTAATTAATACTAATTATTGGTAATTAATACTAATTATTGGTAATTAATACTAATTATTGGTAATTAATACTAATTATTCCTAATTATTCCTAATTATTGGTAATTATTACTAATTATTCCTAATTAATACTAATTATTCGTAATTATTCCTACTTATTGTTAATTATTCCTAATTATTACTAATTATTGTTAATTATTCCTAATTATTACTAATTATTGTTAATTATTCCTAATTATTACTAATTATTGGTAATTAATACTAATTATTGGTAATTAATACTAATTATTGGTAATTAATACTAATTATTGGTAATTAATACTAATTATTCCTAATTAATACTAATTATTCCTAATTAATACTAATTATTGGTAATTATTACTAATTATTCCTAATTAATACTAATTATTCCTAATTATTACTAATTATTGTTAATTATTCCTAATTATTACTAATTATTGTTAATTATTCCTAATTAATACTAATTATTGGTAATTAATACTAATTATTGGTAATTAATACTAATTATTGGTAATTAATACTAATTATTGGTAATTAAGACTAATTATTGGTAATTATTACTAATTATTTGTAATTAATACTAATTATTTGTAATTAATACTAATTATTCCTAATTAATACTAATTATTGGTAATTAATACTAATTATTCCTAATTAATACTAATTATTCCTAATTATTCCTAATTATTACTAATTATTCCTAATTATTACTAATTATTCCTAATTATTCCTAATTATTACTAATTATTCCTAATTATTGTTAATTATTCCTAATTATTACTAATTATTGTTAATTATTCCTAATTATTACGAATTATTGGTAATTAATACTAATTATTACGAATTATTGGTAATTAATACTAATTATTGGTAATTAAGACTAATTATTGGTAATTAATACTAATTATTTGTAATTAATACTAATTATTTGTAATTAATACTAATTATTCCTAATTAATACTAATTATTCCTAATTAATACTAATTATTCCTAATTAATACTAATTATTTGTAATTAATACTAATTATTCCTAATTATTCCTAATTATTGGTAATTATTCCTAATTAATACTAATTATTCCTAATTATTCCTAATTATTACTAATTATTCCTAATTATTCCTAATTATTACTAATTATTACTAATTATTGTTAATTATTCGTAATTATTGTTAATTATTCCTAATTATTACTAATTATTGTTAATTATTCCTAATTATTACGAATTATTGGTAATTAATACTAATTATTGGTAATTAATACTAATTATTGGTAATTAATACTAATTATAGGTAATTAATACTAATTATTGTTAATTATTGGTAATTATTACTAATTATTCGTAATTATTGATAATTATTAGTAATTAAATGAATAATTATCAATAATTAGAAATAATTACCAATAATTACAAATAATAACATTATTAATATATTTTATTATTAATATTAAAATAATATAATTTTCTAATTTATATACAGTTCTTTTTTCATCTGTGCGTTTTCTATCTCCACATACAAATAATACATGTGAAGACAGCAAACACACAGATGAAAAAAGAACTGTATATATATAAAAAATTATATTATTTTAATATTAATAATAAAATAAACTAATAATGTAATAATGTTCTTATTCTTAATTATTGGTATTTATTACTAGTTATTAATATTTATTCTTAATTACTAAAAATTATTACTAATTATTCCTAATTACCATATAAACAATACTTATAATTTAAATTTATTAAATAATAAAACAATGTGAACATAATTAAATTACAACTAATTAATAATAATAGAAACTAATAAGAAATTAAAAATAAATAAAAAATTAAAATGAAGATAAATACCTTGAAAATTGATCTGTTCTGATCGTTCTTCAAAACTTTAATATCAGCTCCGGAGAAAAAACTTAAACTGGAGAAAAACTCAACTCTAGAAATATAATTCTGAGAGAGAGAGAAGATAAGGAATGAGAATGAAATGAAAAAAACGGATGGGGGTATTTATAGGTTAGATTATTTGCGACGGGCCCATTTGCGACGGGATTCCCGTCGCAAATAGTATTATTTGCGACGGTACCCGTCGCAAATACCTTAGCCAACATTTATTACGGTCAACCGGTAAATAGTTATTTGCGACGAGTCCCGTCGCAAATAATCCCTGCCGACATAGTATTTGCGACGGGGGAATATTCCCGTCGCAAATACCTTTTACCGCCGCCGGTTATTTGCGACGGGAATATTTCCCCGTCACAAATAAGTTTCCCGCGATTTGGCGCGCATCGCGGGAAAACTATTTGCGACGGGGAAAGCAATCCCGTCGCAAAAGCCTCCTTATTTGCGACGGGGAAATACCCCCGTCGCAAATAAGTTTTTAACATGACTATTTGCGACGGGAATAAATCCCGTCGCAAATAACCCGTCGCAATTGCTCATTTTTCCCGTAGTGTACCTTCTCTGTACCTCAAATTCATCATTTGTTTGAGAAGAAACAATTTATTGTTTCCAGTCTTAGAAGCATAGGTAGTCTCGAGCTTCTCCCACAATGTTCTGGCGTGAGAGATGTTGACAATGTGGTTCATCACGTTGTCTTCGACCCATTGGCGAATGAAGCCACAAACCATCTCATGCTCGAACGCCCATTCTTCATCTGACATCCTTTCTGGCTTCTGGGTACTAAACACTGGAAGATGCATTCGCTTGACAAAAAGCAGATCCTTCATTTTAAGTCGCCACATATGATAATTGGCACCATTCAATAAAATCATCCGACTGTAATTAGCTTCCATAATGAATATGAAATAAAAACCAAACCCTCTGATACCAGATGTTGGGAAAGATGGAAAGCGATGAACGCGCAAACAACAAAAACACGAACGCGCAGCGGAGAAATCTTTCCCTCAAACAGTGGATGCGTAGCGACAAAAAAAACAGGTGCAGAAAATAAAATTGACACCAGAATTTTTACGTGGAAAACCCAAAAGGGAAAAACCACGGGACCTAGTCCAGAAAAAGGGATTCACTAAAATAGATAAGTACACGGTAGAGACTCCCCAAAATTAAAAAGGGATCTCAAAAGCAATACTTAGAAAAATAGTGGAACAAAGTCGGAGAATAGATGCAGTCTTGATGAAGCCTGAAAAGAAGAAAGCAGCCTGCTAAAGAAACCCAAATAGATCTGACCGTGAAAGCAGAAGATTGATGTCCGAACAAAAGTGCAGATGAAAAACACCGGGATCGGATCAAAAACCACCGCAAATGAAAGCCGATCAAATTAGAGTAGTTCCACCGGTTGCAGATCTGAAAACTGCTCCTTCAAAGACGCAACTGCACTGCCTCTAACCACTGCCGAGAGAGGAGCCGCACACCTCATATAAATAGAAGATGAAATCTCATATATCTCTTAAAAGATATCTTATATCTGATTAAAGATATTAAATATATCTCATCAAAGATATAAAATATATCTTCTCAAAGATATCAAATATATATTGTCAAAGATATCAGATATATCTTTTCAAAGATATCAAAATATCTTTTTTTTAAAGATATCGGATATATAAAAAAAAATTATCGGGGCCAGATGAGGAGGCGCCCCAACACGAACATCACCCACCGTTTAAGCTCTTCACTAGCTCACTACTTTACAAAGTCACTGTCTCACCACTTCACACAGTCACGGTCTCACCTTTTCCCATCATGCCTACTGTTTCAACCTTACAGTGCCACCATATATCCCACCTCATGGTGAGACTGTGAGAAACACTCACGATGTCTCCTCACTCCTCCATTCTTCCACTGTCATCCATCTATATGGCATCACTGTGTCCGCTCCTTGCCTATCTTACCATTTCTGCACTCTGCCTATCTCACCATTTCATCACAGAACCGGTGCCTCCATTCCAGATCCAGAAATACAGCAGAACCTCCACTGCTCTCTCCTCATCCACAACAACACCACTCCCTGCCTCTGCTCTGCACCCTCATCATTCACGCAGCAAATTACAATAAGATCAATGCTACAAGGAATTCCAAAATCACAATAACAGCTGATTCAAATCAGCAACAAGAAATTAGCATCGCAAATCACATCCATTACTCACCAGACTTGACAGATCTAGAACTGAATGCTCATATTCTTCTTGCGCCATCCTGACCCTGAGTCTCCTACGTCGCATGAACCGGAGCGAGTCCCACCGCAAGAGCTTCCTGCCTCCTCCCCTCGCCTCGGCTCCCCTTCATCGTCGCCACACCCCCTGCTTGCTGGTGAGTGACTCAAAGGCCAGCCCCGTTCCAACCCATGGCCTTCATTTTCTCATCCTCTTCTCCTTGCCGCACCACTTTTCGATTTTAAACATTCCATCCTCACCGGCGCTGCCATCCCCAACCCAAAGCCACCGCCGCGAGCCGCCTGCGCGGATCCGCCTCATCCCACTACTCCTGAGCAGCTTCAGACTAGACCCCCCCTGCCTCCTTTCTCTCTGCGCCGAACAGATCCATGACCACCATCTGATGCCACCGCACCATCTCTTCCAACCCCTGACACACACCCATCTCCTCTCCACAATGCGCTGAACCCTTTCCCCCCTTTCTCCTCTCTTCCACACCACACCCCTCCTTCATCCTTACTTTTCTTTTTTTCTTTTTTCTTTTATTTAAAATATAAAGCTATTATAATAGGTATAACATTATATCATATTATAAATAACAGTACATAATTTAGTAATATATATATATAATAACAATAAATTCACTTATATATTTTTATATTAAGACTTTTTATTTTATAATATTATTAAACTAATATAATAGTTATTATATATATATATATATATATATATTAGTAATATTTAATACCTCTAATAAATATATATAACAATAAATACAAATAAGCATTTATATATAAATATAGTATTTTCTTTTTTCTTATTTGGACGTGTTTTGTGTTTTGTGGGGGTTCTGCACAATGGGAGTTGGGCGTACAAAGAAAATTGTGGGAACTTTGTGGGAAAGACATGAGAATATACACGAGTTCATTTCAAGGGGTGGTTTGCACTTACAAGGAGTTCACTCGGATCTGGTGACAAGCATGCTGAAGAAGTGCGAAAGGGATTTTTGGCCTGTCATTTTTTTCTCTGTTTTAAGTTTTAGTTTCTCTGAATAAGAGGATCTCGACATCTCTCTTCCAGAGCGACAAGAGCCAATGCCGGAACATGACCAGGGGGGCACCATTCCATAGTGGGGGTAGGAGACTTCACTACCATTAACTATTCATTCAATCCATATCTTGCGGATAGGGATCGTCTTCGACCTGGAGACGAGACCTGCTCCTCCATTCTCTGCCTCATCCCCTGTTGCTCTATTCTAGTTTTATTTTCAATTGTTCCTGTAAATACTTGTGTTGCATGTTTTTTAATTAGAAATGTGATGTTTGTTTCATTTGTTTTGTGTCCTTCATTCATCCTCGTTTTGTGTTGTGATATTCAATATCCAGAAATGGATATCTAACTTGCGAGGCTAGATCCAGTTTATGAAACCCAACGTGATCTAGAGATCCACATATTAACATGATCACATTCATTTTATTCGCCTTGGTAGATCATGTCTGCAAGTTGGACTGAGAAAGAGAGAGATCTTTCACAGGAAAATCGGCTGCTTTCTGGTTTAATTTCCCCCCTTCCTATCTTGATTTCTCGAACTGAGAATCAATATTGGCTGTGCAATTTGATGATCTCAACAAGATCATTTCACCGAGTGACAACCATTGGCTAGAATGAACTTTCTGAGTGAATCACTTGTAGTTCGGAGGATTAATTGAGCAGGAAAGAAATTCTATGTTTGAGTGTTTAATTTCTAGGTGAGATTGGTGTGTGATCTGAGATATCGGTCATACATTGAGCGAAGTTGAAAATTGTTGATTAATTTATTAGGGTGATCTAGGATGGGAGTCAAGGGTGGATTAACCTGGGTCCGACCTTGTTCACATTGACTATTGTCTTCTATGTCTTGGTGTCAAATGTTTGTTATGTGCTTTATCCCGTGTCTCTGTGTTTTTTCACTTTTCCATCTCTATTTCTCCTATGTCCATCCACTATTCCACATCCACTGTGCTCTTCAACAATGATTAGTAATTTCTTTGGAGTAGTGTTTTCTCTATTTTCAAAATATTTAAAAATACAAAAATATTTTCGGAACGACCACTTAGGCTCTCGACACTGCTTCCTTGAGAGCGACCCTGAGGTTAACCACTATGTTATATCTTCGGTCTTTATAAATGTAAAGTGGACTGTCCTCACAACAAGGACGCATGTCAAATTTTGGAGATGTTGATGAGGAGCCTAGGTGCGATATAAAAAATAAAACAAAAATTCACATATAAAAAAATCAAATAAAAAATCACTAAAAAAACATAAAAAATATACAAAAAGAAAATTGAAATTCAAAAATAAATTTAACCTCATGCATGAAAACTAGGTCTAAGTCTAAATACTTAGTACCTAGTAACCCTGAAATTGATAAGAAGCTTAAGGAAGTGAAAAGGAACAAAGACAATGTCAAAATAGTAGATAATAGAAATGAAAACTTGAACAATCCACTTCTGGGAATTTTGTACCAATCTAGAATGATGAACCCACCTGATAATGAGATAGTTGAGAGGCACAGTTTGATAGATTTCTTGCTACATTTAGTGTCTAGTAACCCTTCATCCATTAGACTCTCTCTTTGGTCCAGGAATTACGGGATCAAGCAATCTATGATTAGTCAGCTACCTACCTTCAATTGAATGCCTAGTGAATACTCTTTTGACTTCATTAGAGCATTCTACTGTAGTGTCCAACAGCTACCACTTTGGAGTCTCATAGAGGAAGAGCTTAAACTTAGAGTGTTCCCCTTCTACCTCAAGGAAAATTCTAGGTCTTGGTTCCAATAGCTAAATGAAGAAATCATTGTTACCTGGGATCATGTTTATATTACTTTCACAATTAAGTTCTGTCCTAGGATGTTGACATCTGAAATTAGGCAAAAAATAATTGGATTCCTTCAGGATGAAGGATAACTGTTTCATGAAGCCTGGGATATGTTTAGAGGTTTTCTTAGGCAGTGTCCAAACCATCAATTTACACCTCAATTTCTCTTGGACACCTTCAACAATAGTCTCAGCTCTTACCACCAAACCTTGGTGGATCAGTATTCTGGGGGAGACTTTAGTGATAGGAATGCTGAGGAGCACAAGAAATCTTTAACACCTTAAATCAAAATTCTAAACACAAATGCTCTTGGAGGAGAACCATTGTGATAAAGGCAATCTCCCCTGATCCTCAAGATGAAGCCCAAGATGCTGGGTTCTTTAATGAGAACCCACATAAAACCCTTAAGGAGTAGTTCCAGCACTATGGCATGTATGGCCATTCTCAAACTTGTTGCCCAAACATCGATATGCTTGTCCAGCCTCATGTGAGTGTCAGCTTTGCTGGCTATGGACCATGGATGCATCCTAGAGAGGATCATTTTTCCAACACCTATAATCAGGGGTATAGGAACCATCTGAACCTATCATGGGGGAGTAGGGATTCCTTCGACCTACTGCCCCTCCAGGATTCCAGAATCCACCAAGATAACAATTCCATCCCCAACCCAAAACTAAGGCTGAGTCATCCAACTCAAAAGATGAGGTGAGTGACATGTTACATCATTTGATAGGGAGGGTTGATGAACAAAAATCAATAAATAATTATGATAAAGTTCAAATGGATGATAGAATAAAGAACCTAGAAATTAAAATGGGGAAATTGGCTAGGGATGATAGTAATAGAAAAAAGGGTAGGCTAGCCAACAAAAATGAAGCCAAGGATAATTCAATGGCTGGGACCACCAGAAGTGGTCTACAAACTCACCAAAAGCCTAGGAACGAACCCTAAAATGCTTAAAATGAAATACTAGATGAAGCTAGAAAATCAAATCCAAAAGTACCTGAATCTAGATAACTAGACCGCACCCATGGAATCCCTCCAATTCCTATTGTTCCAGTTCAAAAACCCAAAGAAAATGGCTTAAAAAATAAAGACAATAAAGGGAAGAAATTTTTTGAATAGGAATCTATAGAGATGCCTCCAATTGTGAGGAATTATGCCCCTGTAATCCCCTTCCCACAAAGAATTAAGAATCCAATTCATGAATTTGAACTGTTAAATTTTTTGAAAGTGGTTAAAAAGATGAACATGGATATCCCATTCTTGGAAGCCTTGATTCAAATCCCATCATATCTAAAATCACTCAAGAAAATTTGTTCAAACAAAAAGACATTGGATAAATTTTCCACCTATATCTTAATAGAGGAGTGTAGTGCAGTCTTGTAGAATATGATACCTCCTAAGCATCAGGACCGAGAAAGAATTTTCATCCCTTGAAATTTTGGAGATAGAGGTGGTAAGTTCAATTGTTTGTGTTATTTGGGTGCTGGTATTAATCTGATTCCACTGTCACTTTTTCATCACCTGATATTAAGAGTTCCCCAACCCACCACTATTGTGTTACAGCTTGCTGATAGGTCCATTACCCATCCAGTAGGTAGGGTTGATGATCTGTTAGTGGGAGTAGGAAAACTCTTTTTGTCTAATGACTTTCTTATCCTTGATATGGAGTTCGACTAGGAGCTTCATATCATTCTGGGTAGGCCCTTCCTGGCCACAGGGGGAGCTATGATAGATGTGTCTAAGGAGAAACTGATTTTCAATATGGGTTAACAAAAAGAAAAATTCAATGTTTTTAAGAAAATCCATGAACCCACCCACCCTATTTTCCCAAAATATGAGATGTTATTTGTTGACAGTAGTATTGATAATGAGGAAGAAGAGTTTCTAAAAATGATAGCCAAAATCAATAGTGAATCGGAAATCCCTGCTGCTACTTGCATAGGGAACAACTCAAGTAAGGAGAGACAATTTGTTGATCAGTACGATTGTGAATTTTTAGAGAACATAGATGAGTTTATTTTGGATTATAACGACCCATACTTTACATACATTTTTAATACTTAAAAATTGAAGCACACTTATTACAACATATGAAAAAACCACAAAGGACCGTATAGGTATAGTGTCTTTAGAAACTGGGAAACATAAACAACTGGTTCATAAATCTTCTACAGTGTCTCCCATTTATTTCATCATATCTAGGGTCCCTTTTAGCATATTCTACTTAATATCCATCTTCCTGACATGGGGAAAAGAAAACATACAAAAAGGGTGAGCTCAAATGCTTAGCAAGGGCAAATAAAGAAAATAAAAATCATATCATATCTTTTTGAAAATCATAACCTGCAAAAGAGATCATAATATCTTAACATGGAATAAATCATAGAAGTGAAAATGAGATCCCCATAATCATAACATAAAACTTGAAACTTTGTGTCATGCACACATAATCATGGAAAATCATTTCTTGTTAGTCATGAATCATTTCCAAGACCATCTTAGCGGACAAAGTCCATTTCTGAACCGAGTTCACTCCTCATTTCAGTCCTGTATCACTGAATCGAAATAACCTTCCGTTCCAGCCATGTCTATCTCATGAGATATAAATCTTTACCCAATGCATTGGAGGGAGATATAGGTCCCACCCATATTATGATGAATCCTTTCTTATGTGTGCCACATAATCATAAATCATACATCATCGCATAACACATGTAACAAAAATGGGATTCTTGATACATCATGAAATCATAAAACAAATCATATAAGGTAAATGACTTCATAAAAATAATTCCCTCAAAACATAATCAAATCAATGTAATAATAGGGATAAAAACAGAACCCTATATTATCTTAGATGTAAAATAATTTTGATAAAACATTTGAACTCCATTCTTGAGGAAAATATCCTTTTTACTTCAAATACATTTTTCCTCTCTTAACATGTCATACAATTTTAATCTAAAAGAAGTTTATTAAAAATAAGCTTGAAAAATTTTAAAGGAAGCTTCTTGGAAATAATGTTTTAAAAATCCATTCATGTCGTATAAGTTAAAAAAAACATTCTTCTCGTACTTTTGTTGGAAAAGTCAAAAAGTACCTCGTACGAAAAACGCCAAAAGATTCCTTTCATATCTTTTACTAAAATCTCACCGAAGGGTAAAATTTGATATAAACTATTGTATAAGGATATAAATATTACATATTGGGGAAACATGGATGTGGATGATAAAATACACCCCAGTAAATACCAAAGTATAAACAATCTCGGATAAAATGAGATTGTGACATTTCCCTTACCTTAGGTCTGATTTGCTTTGTACGTGTCCGAAGCTCCTGTATAATGGTTTAAATAATGTTATTGACTTATTCCAGAATCATACATATTGATATGATATCATATATGGTCATATTCTTAGCTTCTTATTAGTAATATTTCATTGTTACTTGTTACTCGGGTCTTTATTGCCTTTTGTTCTTATGCGTGTTTTGCCGAATAAATTCTTATTCTTCTTTTAAGGTTATATATACCTTATATACAGAATGGTATTAGTGTAAAATATATCATATTTATTCATTAAATTCATTTATATAATTACTATTTAATGATGATCATGTAGAACGAGTCACATCACATCGTGGAGATGGTATTCCGTACGTACGCACGAGCGATGATATTGTTCCCATGATCGTGGAATTGTATTTAAGTGTATTTATACTATTTCAGTATCAATATCACTTTATAATAATCATATATAGTTACTCATTACACCATTATACTCATCCTTGTAAGGTGATGGTGGAAAATAGATTACACCACGGCGTAGAGACGGTATTCCGTACGTACGCACGCGCGGTGATTTCATTTTCCGTAGGATGGATAGAAGGTGAATTAGGGTTGTTTCATATTTATAATAACATATCAGTATATAAGTAATACTGATGTTATTACTTTATCATGAAACAACTAAAGAAGAAGAAGTTGAAGAAGAAAGAAATTGAAAAGATCGGTAATGGATATTACCTCTTCTTTGAAACGCCTCTTTGAATCCTCCACTTAGGGAACTAAGATTGGTCTTTGAAGAAGACCAGGACCTCTAGGATTATTCTAGGGAAGTGGAGAAGGAATTTTGGCAGGGTTTGGCCGAGTTTGAGTGCTCAAATTGGTGTGAGGTGGAGGGGGAGGAGGTGCCCTTTTATAAGGGAGGAGAGGGGCACCTTAGGAATATCTCAAAATATTATTTTATATTAAAGTCAAAATCGGTTTATAATGGTTCCAAATGGTCTTATTTCGAAGGTAAATTGGGGATGGGTCTAAATCCTATCAACCAATAGTATTTAGACAAGTTTAGGTTATTATTTTAACCTTATCAATTAGATTTAACTCTAAGTTAAATAATTTAACTTTTACCGTGACTTTTTGTTTTCTTACACTACATGGTTAATAAAATTACTATATCATGCCAAACTAACCCCAAGTTGTTTATTATTAATATATATATCCTTATATAAGTCATTTGTCCGAACCTTAGATTTTTAGGAATAAAATAACAATTAATAATATAATATTTGATTTAAAAACTATTTTTTGTCAATTTTGACACTATTTGATATATGATTTTTGTGAAAGTCATAACAGAATTATATGTTCGAACAAAGTTGATTAAATCAACACTAATATATCATAGTAACCTAGAAAATTAGTGGAATTCATAAAAAGTCTCAAATTACATTTATTTGAGCATTTATAACATCAATTATGTTAACATTTCCTTAAAAGGGTAATTACTGCATCATCGTTGTGTCATAAATACATTAATTTATTTAATGTCTAAAAATTATAAATAAATTATCATTATGTAGGAAATCTTTTTAGCTTTCTAATGAATATTTATAGTCGAATTTATCTTATTTATAAACCCATATTAAAAATGTTTTATTTATTAAACTTTGATTTTAACTACTTAACTATTCATTAAATAAAATAATATTAAATGTCATAATCTAATCCAAGTGCACCTAAATGGTCATATTATATTCATAAGGTTGTTTTTGGTCGAATTACACTTATCCAATAGAATTAGGACATGTGTTAGGGTAATAGTAATATCATATTTACCCTTAGTTACCCCATTTACTATTAATCGCGGTAAAAAAGTAAAAAGTTACTATTCACCAAAAAATTATTTTTATCTCATTGAACCACATTTTACTTACTGATATCAACCATGTCTGTCGGATTTTCGAAATTCCATTCACAGAAGCGGTAAAATTATGTTTTATGCAAAATTCAGTTTTTAACCTACCACTTAGTGGTTTCACTATTCATCAAAAATTGAAAGTTTTCAGAAAAATACCAAAATTTCACCCTAGGATAATTTCGGTATTCCGAATCCAAAAATGAGGTCCATTTTGAAAGATAAAATTCCAAAAAGTGGTTATTACTATTCATAACGGCTATTTTAAATAATATTTTAATAGCATATCGTCGTTTAGTGAAACTCGGTATTGCGTACAACGCAAGCTATCGAGGAAGGTCGCGATTGCGTGTAAAGTAAGCCAAGCTAGTGTGTAGTGAAAGATTCCTTTGATGATATATATATATAACATAAAAACAAAATATTACTCATAAAAATCTCGGGTGTTACATTCTACCCCCCTTAAAAAGAATTTCGCCCTCGAAATTCGTCACTTTGTAACAAACAGACGAGGATACTTCTCCCTCATCATATCATCAAGCTCCCATGTAGCTTCTTCAAGTTGATGGTTCCTCCATAAAACTTTCACCAATCGAGTGGTCTTGTTTCGTAGGACTTTTTCGCTACGATCCAGAATCTCTATCGGTTGTTCTTCATAAGAAAGATCTTTCTCCAGCGGTACAACTTCTGAGCTGAGTACATGTGAAGGATCAGGTATGTACTTTCTCAGGAGAGATACATGGAACACATCGTGAACTTGAGAGAGATTCGGTGGAAGCGCTAATCGGTAAGCTACCTTTCCAACACGATCCAGTATTTCTAAAGGACCGATATATCTAGGGCTCAACTTCCCCTTCCTTCCAAATCTCATAACCCTCTTCCAGGGAGATATTCGTAAGAACACTTTATCACCCACTTAAAACTCTAGGTCTTTTCTTCGGTTGTCGGCATAACTTTTCTGTTGACTCTGAGCTGCTCTTATGTGTTGTTGAATAGATCTGACCTTTTCTGCCATTTCATCAACGAGATTAGGTCCTAATAGCTTTCTTTCCCCAACTTCATCCCAGCAAGTTGGAGTCCTGCATTTCTTTCCATAGAGAGCTTCATAATGAGCCATCTGAATACTGGAGTGAAAGCTATTATTATAAGAAAATTCCACCAAAGGTAGGTGTTGATACCAACCTCCTTTGAAATCCATAGAGCAAGCTCTCAACATATCTTTTAGGGTTTGAATTGTTCTCTCAGACTGACCGTCTGTCTGAGGATGATAAGCAGTGCTGAAACTCAACTCTGTATCCAGAGTATGCTGAAGACTTCGCCAGAACTTCGAGGTAAATCTCAGATCCCGATCAGATATAATAGAAAGTGGTACTCCATGAAATATTACCACTTCCTTTACATATATCCTGGCAAGCTGATCTTGAGAGAAATCCTCTCTAATAGCAATGAAGTGTGCAGACTTTGTAAGACGATCAACTATGACCCAGACAACATTATTGCCTTTGGATGTTTTAGGAAGTCCTGTGACAAAGTCCATAGTGATGTTTTCCCATTTCCATTCGGGTATGGGTAATGGTTGTAACATCCCCTTAGACTTCTGTCTCTCAGCTTTAACTTGTTGACAAACCAAGCATCGAGAGACATATTCAGCAAAATCTCTTTTCATGCCATCCCACCAGAAGTACTCTTTCAGGTCCCTATACATATTCGTGCTTCCAGGATGAATAGAGAATGAAGAACTATGAGCCTCATCCAGCAGCTCCTTCTTTAATTCGGGGATGGGAGGAACACAAACCCGATTCCTGAACTTTATTATCCCATCACAATCAAGGTTGAATTCAGGAACATTTCTCACCTTCTTTTGTAACTCGACATCTTCTTTCTGTGCCTCTTTAATCTTCACATGTATAGATGGTTGAACATTCATTTGAGAAAGATAAGATTTTTCCCCTTCCATTATAATTCCAAGATCCATCCTTTTTAAATCTATAAATATTGGATCTTTTGTGATCCTCATCATGGATAAACTAGCATGGTCTTGTCGACTTAATGCATCTGCCACCTTGTTTGCTTTCCCAGGGTGGTAATGGATTGAGCAGTCATAATCCTTAATCAGCTCCAACCATCTTCTTTGACGCATATTCATCTCCTTTTGTGTGAAAATACACTTTAAACTTTTATGATCAGTATAAATATCACACCTTTCACCATAAAGGTAATGCCTCCAAATCTTTAATGCAAAGATTACCGCAGCTAACTCCAAATCATGTGTTGGGTAATTTTGCTCATGGATTTTTAACTGTCGTGAGGCATAAGCTATCACCATATCATTTTTCATAAGAACACACCCCAATCCCTTCTTGGATGCATCACTGTAGATCACAAACCTTTCTCCACTACAAGGCGGTGTGAGCACAGGTGCACTGGATAACCTTCTTTTCAACTCCTTGAAATTCTCTTCACATTCCTCTGTCCAAACAAACTTAACTCCTTTCCGAGTCAACTTGGTGAGTGGATTAGATAATCATGAAAAATCTTTTACAAAACGTCGATAATATCCAGCCAAACCAAGAAAACTTTGGATCTCAGTTACTGTTGTTGGTCTCGACCATCTTTCGATAACCTCTGTTTTTGCTGGATCCACAGATATCCCCTCTTTTGAAATTATGTGACCCAAAAATGCAAATTTTTGAATCCAAAATTCCCACTTGGTAAATTTGGCATAAAGCTTCTCCTTTCTCAGGGTCTTCAATATAATTATCAAGTGATCTTCATGCTCTTCCTTGATCTTTGAATAGACAAGAATATCATCTATAAAGACTACCAAAAATTGATCAAGATAGTCTCTAAAGACTCTATTCATTAGACTCATGAAGATAGTAGGGGCATTAGTAAGACCAAATGGCATCACTATAAATTCATAGTGTCCATACCTTGTACGGAAATCCGTCTTTGGTATATCCTCCCTTTTGACCCTTAATTGATGATACCCTGAACGAAGATCAATCTTGGAAAAGTATTGAGCTCCGCGTAGTTGGTCAAATAAGTCATCAATGCGTGGGATAAGATATTTGTTCTTGATAGTGATCTTGTTAAGTTCTCGATAATCAATGCAGAGTCTCATTGATCCATCTTTCTTCTTAACAAATAGAACAGGTGCTCCCCAAGGTGACGCACTAGGGCATATGAATCCCTTATCAAGATTCTCTTGGAGTTGCTTCTTCAATTCCTGCAACTCAATTGGGGCCATTCTATAAGGTGTCTTTGAAATAGACAAAGCACCCGGTACGAGTTCTATTGAAAACTCAACTTCACGATTTGGTAGAAGACCCGGTAATTCCTCCGGAAAGACATCATCAAACTCCCGTACGATGGGCATATTCTTAATCGCGAGTTTCTCACCAACCATTTGAGATAAACAACCTTCATTTAGTGGAATCAATACCCATAAAATGGAAGAAATTTCCACTGGAAGGTTATGTTCATCCTTGCATTGATAGACAATCATAGATTGATCTGGAATATGAAATGTGACTTCCCTTCTTTGGCAATTGATATGAGCTCCGTATAAAGAAAGACAATCCATGCCAAGAATCACATCGAATTCCACTAAAGGAAGGATCACAAGATTTTCAGGAAGCACTTTCCCACAAACGTCAATTGGAGAAGAATTATAAACTTTTGATGCGATTGATGTGCCATTAGGTGTTGTCACAGCTAACTCAACATCTAATTGTTGAGGTAATACGGTGATACCCTTAGAAAATTATTCAGAAATAAAAGAGTGGGTGGATACAGAATCAAATAAAACATTTGCTACTTTAGAGTGGATGGTAAGTGTACCTTTCACCACTTCGTTATCGTACTCCACATCGCTGATAGAAATTGCATGTGACTTTCCTTTGTCTTTAGCCTTAAAAGTTTGTTGACGTCGACCATCATCATAAACCCTTGGATTTGGGCATTGATTGGCATAATGCCCCATCTCCTTGCACTTGAAACATTGAAGTGTAGTAGGTTCATTCTGTGTATCCCTTCCTTTGTTTGCATCATTAGACATCTTCTTCCCATTATCGCGGCATTCAAATGCCCGATGACCTTCCTTTCCACATTTGAAACATTTACTTGTCCCTTTAAGACAACTCCCTCCATGTTTCTTTCCAAACTTTGAGCATAAGGGAAAGCTCATCTTCTTTTCAGTGTGCTCTTTAGATTTTCCTTTGAATTCCATTTTCCTCTTCTTATCAAACCCATATGACTGATGGGTTACTCCAATCTCCATATCGACTTTGAGAGCACATCGAACGATTTCTTCGTAGCTATTGAAGTCCCTTATGGATAACGCCCTTCGAAGACTTGGTTTTAAGCCACTAAAGAATCGATCGATCTTACTCTCAGGTTGGATAATAATACCAGAAGCGTACCTTGCAAGTCTTGTAAAATTTTCTTCATAGGTACCAACAGATTCATCATCCCTTTGCTTCAGTTCAAGAAACTCTTTCTCCATCTTTGTTCGGAGAATACGAGGGAAGTACTTACTGAAAAATAAGTTCTTGAACTCATCCCATTCCATGGACTCAATTTCATCCCTTTGCCTCGTATTCTTAATAAGATTCCACCATTGATCAGCATCTCCTTCCAAACGATACACTTCTAGGATGACTTTATCATGTTCAGAACATTGAAGAACTGAAAATATCTTTTCAGTAGTACTAATCCATTATTCAGCAACTAATGGATCAGTAGACCCGCTGAAAGAAGGTGGACGCTGCCTCATGAAGGATTCAAAAGAATGTTTCTCCTTCCTTTGCTCGTTTGGAAGTCCTGCATGATTCATTGCTTGAGAAAGTTGTGTGAGCATGGATACAAGATTTTTCATTCCAGCTCCCATATCGTTTGGTTGCTCAGGGGGACAATCATTTCATTGCCCATCGCATTCCGCATTAACACGGTTTTTTCGGGTTCTATCCATTGACTAAAACCAAGAAGAATAGTGTGAGCAACACTAATTATAATAGGAAAACCACATAATTCAAGAATAAAATTTTCATGCTTAAGGTCTTATCCTAGGTTATTCATGGCCATTTATAAAACACTAATATTGTGTTCTATGCTTAGACTTATCCTTAGGGTTCTTACTAAGGATTTCACATCCTAGTTTCCAAAGGTTGACTATGCCTTTCCTCTGATACCAACTATAACGACCCATAATTTACATACATTGTTAATAATTCAAAATTAAAGCACACTTATTACAACATATGAAAAAACCACAAAGGGCCGTATAGGTATAGTGCCTTTAGAAACTGGGAAACATAAACAACTGGTTCATAAATCTTCTACAGTGTCTCCCATTTATTTCATCATATCTAGGGTCCCTTTTAGCATATTCTACTTAATATCCATCTTCCTGACCTGGGGAAAATAAAACATACAAAAAGGGTGAGCTCAAATGCTCAGCAAGGGCAAATAAAGGAAATAAAAATCATATCATATCTTTTTGAAAATCATAACCTGCAAAAGAGAACATAATATCTTAACATGGAATAAATCATATAAGTGAAAATGAGATCCCCATAATCATAACATAAAACTTGAAACTTTGTGGCATGCACACATAATCATGGAAAATCATTTCTTGTTAGTCATGACTCATTGCCAAGACTATCTTAGCGGACAAAGTCCATTTCTGAACCGAGTTCACTCCTCGTTTCAGTCCTATATCACCGAACCGAAATAACCTTCCGTTCCAGCCATGTCTATCTCATGAGATATAAATCTTTACCCAATGAATTGGAGGGAGATATAGGTCCCACCCATCTTATGATGAATCCTTTCTTATGTGTGCCACATAATCATAAATCATACATCATCGC
Source organism: Viscum album (assembly GCA_963277665.1). Classification (NCBI taxonomy): domain Eukaryota; kingdom Viridiplantae; phylum Streptophyta; class Magnoliopsida; order Santalales; family Viscaceae; genus Viscum; species Viscum album. The sequence continues at coordinate 33,071,217 of OY728119.1, read as the reverse complement.
ATAACACATGTAACAAAAATGGGATTCTTGAAACATCATGACATCATAAAACAAATCATATAAGGTAAATGACTTCATAAAAATAATTCCCTCAAAACATAATCAAATCAATGTAATAATAGGGATAAAAACAGAACCCTATATTATCTTATATGGAAAATAATTTTGATAAAACATTTGAACTCCATTCTTGAGGAAAATATCCTTTTTACTTCAAATACATTTTTCCTCTCTTAACATGTCATACAATTTTAATCTAAAAGAAGTTGATTAAAAATAAGATTGAACACTTTTAAGGTAAGATTCTTGGAAATAATGTTTTAAAAATCCATTCATGCCGTATAAGTTAAAAAAAACATTCTTCTCGTACTTTTGTCGGAAAAGTCAAAAAGTACCTCGTACGAAAAACGCCAAAAGATTCCTTTCATATCTTTTACTAAAATCTCACCGAAGGGTAAAATTTTATATAAACTATTGTAAAAGGATATAAATATTACATATTGGGGAAACATGGATGTGGATGATAAAATACACCCCAGTAAATACCAAAGTATAAACAATCTCGGATAAAATAAGATTGTGACATTTCCCTTACCTTAGGTCCGATTTGCTTTGTACGTGTCCGAAGCTCCTGTATAATGGTTTAAATAATGTTATTTACTTATTCCAGAATCATACATATTGATATGATATCATATATGGTCATATTCTTAGCTTCTTATTAGTAATATTTCAGTGTTACTTGTTACTCGGGTCTTTATTGCCTTTTGTTCTTATGCGTGTTTTGCCGAATAAATTATTATTCTTCTTTTAAGGTTATATATACCTTATATCCAGAATGATATTAGTGTAACATATATCATATTTATTCATTCAATTCATTTATATAATTACTATGTAATGATGATCATGTAGAACGAGTCGCATCACATCGTGGAGACGATATTCCGTACGTACGCACGAGCGATGATATTGTTCCCATGATCGTGGAATTGTATTTAAGTGTATTTATACTATTTCGGTATCAATATCAATTTATAATAATAATATATAGTTATTCATTACACCATTATACCCATCCTTGTAAGGTGATGGTGGAAAATAGATTACACCACGGCGTGGAGACGGTATTCCGTACGTACGCACGCGCGGTGATTTCATTTTTACGTAGGATGGATAGAAGGTGAATTAGGGTTGTTTCATATTTATAATAACATATCAGTATGTAAGTAATACTGATGTAATTACTTTATCATGAAACAACTAAAGAAGAAGAAGTTGAAGAAGAAAGAAATTGAAAAGATCGGTAATGGATATTACCTCTTCTTTGAAACGCCTCTTTGAATCCTCCACTTAGGGAACTAAGATTGGTCTTTGAAGAAGACCAGGACCTCTAGGATTATTCTAGGGAAGTGGAGAAGGGATTTTGGCAGGGTTTGGCCGAGCTTGAGTGCTCAAATTGGTGTGAGGAGGAGGGGGAGGAGGTGCCCTTTTATAAGGGAGGAGAGGGGCACCTTAGGAATATCTCAAAATATTATTTTATATTAAAGTCAAAATCGGTTTATAATGGTTCCAAAGGGTCTTATTTCGAAGGTAAAGTGGGGATGGGTAAAAATACTATCAACCAATAGGATTTAGACAAGTTTAGGTTATTATTTTAACCTTATCAATTAGATTTAACTCTAAGTTAAATAATTTAACTTTTACCGTGACTTTTTGTTTTCTTACACTATATGGTTAATACACTTACTATAACATGCCAAACGAAACCCAAGTTGTTTATTATTAATATATATATCCTTATCTAAGTCATTTGGCCGAACCTTATATTTTTAGGAATAAAATAACAATTAATAATATAATATTTGATTTAAAAACTATTTTGTGTCAATTTTGACACTATTTGATATATGATTTTTGTGAAAGTCATAATAGAATTATATGTTCGAACCAAGTTGATTAAATCAACAATAATATATCATAGTAACCTAGAAAATTAGTGGAATTCATAAAAAGTCTCAAATTACATTTATTTGAGCATTTATAACATCAATTATGTTAACATTTCCTTAAAAGGGTAATTACTGCATCATCGTTGTGTCATAAATAAATTAATTTATTTACTGTCTAAAAATTATAAATAAATTATAATTATGTAGTAAATCTTTTTAGATTTCTAATTAATATTTATAGTCGAATTTATCTTATGTATAACCCCATATTAAAAATGTTTTAGTTATTAAACTTTGATTTTAACTATTTTAACTATTCATTAAATAAAATAATATTAAATGTCATAATCTAATCCAAGTGGACCTAAATGGTCATATTATATTCATAAGGCTTTTTTGGGTCGAATTACACTTATCCAATAGAATTAGGACATGTGTTAGGGTAATAGTAATATCATATTTACCCTTAGTTACCCCATTTACTATTAACCGCGGTAAAAAAGTAAAAAGTTACTATTCACCAAAAAATTATTTTTATCTCATTGAACCACATTTTACTTACTGATATCAACCGTGTCTGTCGGATTTTCGAAATTCCATTCACAGAAGCGGTAAAATTATGTTTTATGCAAAATTCAGTTTTTAACCTACCACTTAGTGGTTTCACTATTCATCAAAAATTGAAAGTTTTCAAAAAAATACCAAAATTTCACCCTAGGCTAATTTTGGTATTCCGAATCCAAAAATGAGGTCCATTTTGAAAGATAAAATTTCAAAAAGTGGTTATTACTATTCATAACGGCTATTTTAAATAATATTTTAATAGCATATCGTCGTTTAGTGAAACTCGGTATTGCGTACAATGCAAGCTATTGAGGAAGGTCACGATTGCGTGTAAAGTAAGCCAAGCTAGTGTGTAGTGAAATATTCCTTTGATGATATATATATATAACATAAAAACAAAATATTACTCATAAAAATATCGGGTGTTATATTCTACCCCCCTTAAAAAGAATTTCGCCCTCAAATTCGTCACTTTGTAACAAACAGATGAAGATACTTCTCCCTCATCATATCCTCAAGCTCCCATGTAGCTTTTTCAAGTTGGTGGTTCCTCCATAAAACTTTCACCAATCGAGTGGCCTTGTTTCGTAGGACTTTTTCGCTACGATCCAGAATCTCTATCGGTTGTTCTTCATAAGAAAGATCTTGCTTCAGCGGTACAACTTCTTAGCTGAGTACATGTGAAGGATCGGGTATGTACTTTCTCAGGAGAGATACATGGAACACATTGTGAACTTGAGAGAGATTCGGTGGAAGCTCCAATCGGTAAGCTACCTTTCCAACACGATCCAGTATTTCGAAAGGACCGATATATCTAGGGCTCAACTTCCCCTTCTTTCCAAATCTCATAACCCTCTTCCAGGGAGATATTCGTAAGAACACTTTATCACCCACTTCAAACTCTAGGTCTTTTCTTCGGTTGTCGGAATAACTTTTCTGTCGACTCTGAGCTGCTCTTATGTGTTGTTGAATAGATTTGACCTTTTCTGCCATTTCATCAATGAGATCAGGTCCTAATAGCTTTCTTTCCCCAACTTCATCCCAGCAAGTTGGAGTCCTGCATTTCTTTCCATAGAGAGCTTCATAAGGAGCCATCTTAATACTGGAGTGAAAGCTATTATTATAAGAAAATTCCACCAAAGGTAGGTGTTGATACCAACCTCCTTTGAAATCCATAGAGCAAGCTCTCAACATATCTTCTAGGGTTTGAATTGTTCTCTCAGACTGACCGTCTGTCTGAGGATGATAATCAGTGCTGAAACTCAACTCTGTATCCAAAGTATGCTGAAGACTTCGCCAGAACTTTGAGGTAAATCTCGGATCCCGATCAGATATAATAGAAAGTGGTACTCCATGCAATCTTACCACTTCCTTTACATATATCCTGGCAAGATGATCTAGAGAGAAATCCTCTCTAATAGCAATGAAGTGTGCAGACTTTGTGAGATGATCAACTATGACCCAGACAACATTATTGCCTTTGGATGTTTTAGGAAGTCCTGTGACAAAGTCCATAGTGATGTTTTCCCATTTCCATTCGGGTATGGGAAATGGTTGTAACATCCCCTTAGAATTTTGTCTCTAAGCTTTAACTTGTTGACAAACCAAGCATCGAGAGACATATTCAGCAACATCTCTTTTCATTCCATCCCACCAGAAGTACTCTTTCAGGTCCCTATACATCTTCGTGCTTCCAGGATGAATAGATAATGAAGAACTATGAGCCTCATCCAGCAGCTCCTTCTTTAATTCGGGGATGGGAGGAACACAAACCCGATTCCTGAACTTTATTATCCCATCACAATCAAGGTTGAATTCAGGAACATTTCTCACCTTCTTTTGTAACTCGACATCTTCTTTCTGTTCCTCTTTAATCTTCACATGTATAGATGGTTGAACATTCATTTGAGAAAGATAAGATTTTTCCCCTTCCATTATAATTCCAAGATCCATCCTTTGTAAATCCATAAATATTGGATCTTTTGTGATCCTCATCATGGATAAACTAGCATGGTCTTGTCGACTTAATGCATCTGCCACCTTGTTTGCTTTCCCAGGGTGGTAATGGATTGAGCAGTCATAATCCTTAATCAGCTCCAACCATCTTCTTTGACGCATATTCAGCTCCTTTTGTGTGAAAATATACTTTAAACTTTTATGATCAGTATAAATATCACACCTTTCACCATAAAGGTAATGCCTCCAAATCTTTAATGCAAAGATTACCGCAGCTAACTCCAAATCACGTGTTGGGTAATTTTGCTCATGGATTTTCAACTGTCGTGAGGCATAAGCTATCACCATATCATTTTTCATAAGAACACACCCCAATCCCTTCTTGGATGCATCACTGTAGATCACAAACCTTTCTCCACTACAAGGCAGTGTGAGCACAGGTGCACTGGATTACCTTCTTTTCAACTCCTTGAAATTCTCTTCACATTCCTCTGTCCAAACAAACTTAACTCCTTTCCGAGTCAACTTGGTGAGTGGATTAGATAATCATGAAAAATCTTTTACAAAATGTCAATAATATCCAGCCAAACCAAGAAAACTTCGGATCTCAGTTACTGTTGTTGGTCTCGACCATCTTTCGATAACCTCTGTTTTTGCTGGATCCACAGATATCCCCTCTTTTGAGATTATGTGACCCAAAAATGCAACTTTTTGAAGCCAAAATTCACACTTGGTAAATTTGGCATAAAGCTTCTCCTTTCTCAGGGTATTCAATATAATTCTCAAGTGATCTTCATGCTCTTCCTTTATCTTTGAATAGACAAGAATATCGTCTATAAAGACTACCAGAAATTGATCAAGATAGTCTCTAAAGACTCTATTCATTATATCCATGAAGATAGCAGGGGCATTAGTAAGAACAAATGGCATCACTATAAATTCATAGTGTCCATACCTTGTACGGAAATCCGTCTTTGGTATATCCTCCCTTTTGACCCTTAATTGATGATACCCTGAACGAAGATCAATCTTGGAAAAGTATTGAGCTCCGCGTAGTTGGTCAAATAAGTCATCAATGCATGGGAGAGGATATTTGTTCTTGATAGTGATCTTGTTAAGTTCTCGATAATCAATGCAGAGTCTCATTGATCCATCTTTCTTCTTAACAAATAGAACAGGTGCTCCCCAAGGTGACGCACTAGGGCGTATGAATCCCTTATCAAGATTCTCTTGGAGTTGCTTCTTAAATTCCTACAACTCAATTGGGGCCATTCTATAAGGTGTCTTTGAAATACGCAAAGCACCCGGTACGAGTTCTATTGAAAACTCAACTTCACGATTTGGTGGAAGACCCGGTAATTCCTCTGGAAAGACATCATCAAACTCCCGTACGATGAGCATATTCTTAATTGCGAGTTTCTCACCAACCATTTGAGATAAATAACCTTCATTTAGTGGAATCAATACCCATAAAATGGAAGAAATTTCCACTGGAAGGTTATGTTCATCCTTGCATTGATAGACGATCATAGATTGATATGGAATATGAAATGTGACTTCTCTTCTTTGGCAATTGATATGAGCTCCGTATAAAGAAAGACAATCCATGCCAAGAATCACATCGAATTCAACTAAAGGAAGGATCACAAGATTTGCAGGAATCACTTTCCCACAAACGTCAATTGGAGAAGAGTTATAAACTTTTGATGCGATTGATGTGACATTAGGTGTTGTCACAGCTAACTCAACATCTAATTGTTGAGGTAATATGGTGATACCCTTAGAAAATTATTCAGAAATAAAAGAGTGGGTGGATCCAGAATCAAATAAAACATTTTCTACTTTAGAGTGGATGGTAAGTGTACCTTTCACCACTTCGTTATCATACTCCACATCGCTGATAGAAATTGCATGTGACTTTCCTTTGTCTTTAGCCTTAAGAGTTTGTTGACGTCGACCATCATCATCAACCCTTGGATTTGTGCATTGATTGGCATAATGCCCCATCTCCTTGCACTTGAAACATTGAAGTGTAGTTGGTTCATTCTGTGTATCCCTTCCTTTGTTTGCATCATTAGATATCTTCTTCCCATTATCGCGACATTCAAATGCCCGATGAACTTCCTTTCCACATTTGAAACATTTACTTGTCCCTTTAAGACAACTCCCTCCATGTTTCTTTCCACACTTTGAGCATAAGGGAAAGCTCATATTCTTTTCAGTGTGCTCTTTAGATTTTCCTTTGAATTCCATTTTACTCTTCTTATCAAACCCATATGACTGATGGGTTACTCCAATCTCCATCTCGACTTTGAGAGCACATCGAACAATTTCCTCGTAGCTATTGAAGTCCCTTATGGATAAATCCCTTCGAAGACTTGGTTTTAAGCCACTAAAGAATCGATCGATCTTACTCTCAGGTTGGATAATAATACCAGAAGCGTACCTTGAAAGTCTTGTAAAATTTGCTTCATAGGTACCAACAGATTCATCATCCCTTTTCTTCAGTTCAAGAAACTCTTTCTCCATCTTTGTTCGGAGAATAGGAGGGAAGTACTTATTGAAAAATAAGTTCTTGAACTCATCCCATTCCATGGACTCAATTTCATCCCTTTGCCTCGTATTATTAATAATATTCCACCATTGATCAGCATCTCCTTCCAAACGATACACTGCTAGGATGACTTTATCATGTTCAGAACATTGAAGAACTGAAAATATCTTTTCAGTAGTACTAATCCATTTTTCAACAACTAATGGATCAGTAGATCCGCTGAAAGAAGGTGGACGCTGCCTCATGAAGGATTCAACAGAATGTTGCTCTTTCCTTTGCTCGTTTGGAAGTCCTGCATGATTCATAGCTTGAGAAATTTGTGTGAGCATGGCTACAAGATTTTGCATTCCAGCTCCCATATCGTTTGGTTGCTCAGGGGGACAATCATTGCATTGCCCATCGCATTCCGCATTAACACGGTTCCTTCGGGTTCCATCCATTGACTAAAACCAAGAAGAATAGTGTGAGAAACACTAATTATAATAGGAAAACCACATAATTCAAGAATAAAATTTTCACGCTTAAGGTCTTATCCTAGGTTATTCAGGGCCATTTCTAAAACACTAAGATTGTGTTCTATGCTTAGACTTATCCTTAGTGTTCTTACTAAGGCTTTCACATCCTAGTTTCCAAAGGTTGACTATACCTTTCCTCTGATACCAACTATAACGACCCATACTTTACATACATTGTTAATACTTCAAAATTGAAGCACACTTATTACAACATATGAAAAAACCACAAAGGACCGTATAGGTATAGTGTCTTTAGAAACTGGGAAATATAAACAACTGGTTCATAAATCTTCTACAGTGTCTCCCATTTATTTCATCATATCTAGGGTACCTTTTAGCATATTCTACTTAATATCCATCTTCCTGACCTGGGGAAAATAAAACATACAAAAAGGGTGAGCTCAAATGCTTAGCAAGGGCAAATAAAGGAAATAAAAATCATATCATATCTTTTTGAAAATCATAACCTGCAAAAGAGATCATAATATCTTAACATGGAATAAATCATAGAAGTGAAAATGAGATCCCCATAATCATAACATAAAACTTGAAACTTTGTGGAATGCACACATAATCATGGAAAATCATTTCTTGTTAGTCATGACTCATTGCCAAGACTATCTTAGCGGACAAAGTCCATTTCTGAACTGAGTTCACTCCTCGTTTCAGTCCTGTATCACTGAACTGAAATAACCTTCCGTTCCAGCCATGTCTATCTCATGAGATATAAATCTTTACCCAGTGCATTGGAGGGAGATATAGGTCCCACCCATCTTATGATGAATCCTTTCTTATGTGTGCCACATAATCATAAATCATACATCATCGCATAACACATGTAACAAAAATGGGATTCTTGAAACATCATGACATCATAAAACAAATCATATAAGGTAAATGACTTCATAAAAATAATTCCCTCAAAACATAATCAAATAAATTTAATAATAGGGATAAAAACAGAACCCTATATTATCTTAGATGGAAAATAATTTTGATAAAACATTTGAACTCCATTCTTGAGGAAAATATCCTTTTTACTTAAAATACATTTTTCCTCTCTTAACATGTCATAAAATTTTAATCTAAAAGAAGTTGATTAAAAATAAGCTTGAAAAATTTTAAGGGAAGATTCTTGGAAATAATGTTTTAAAAATCCATTCATGCCGTATAAGTTAAAAAAAACATTCTTCTTGTACTTTTGTCAGAAAAGTCAAAAAGTACCTCGTACGAAAAACGCCAAAATATTCCTTTCATATCTTTTACTAAAATCTCACCGAAGGGTAAAATTTGATATAAAATATTGTAGAAGGATATAAATATTACATATTGGGGAAAAATGGATGTGGATGATAAAATACACCCCAGTAAACACCAAAGTATAAACAATCTCAGATAAAATAAGATTGTGACATTTCCCTTACCTTAGGTCCAATTTGCTTTGTACGTGTCCGAAGCTCCTGTATAATGGTTTAAATAATGTTATTGACTTATTACAGAATCATACATATTGATATGATATCATATATGGTCATATTCTTAGCTTCTTATTAGTAATATTTCATTGTTACTTGTTACTCGGGTCTTTATTGCCTTTTGTTCTTATGCGTGTTTTGCCAAATAAATTCTTATTCTTCTTTTAAGGTTATAGATACCTTATATCCATAATGGTATTAGTGTAACATATATAATATTTATTCATTCAATTCATTTATATAATTACTATGTAATGATGATCATGTAGAACGAGTCGCATCACATCGTGGAGACGGTATTCCGTACGTACGCACGAGCGATGATATTGTTCCCATGATCGTGGAATTGTATTTAAGTGTATTTATACTATTTCAGTATCAATATAACTTTATAATAATAATATATAGTTACTCATTAAACCATTATACCCATCCTTGTAAGGTGATGGTGGAAAATAGATTACACCACGGCGTGGAGACGGTATTCCGTACGTACGCACGCGCGGTGATTTCATTTTTCCGTAGGATGGATAGAAGGTGAATTAGGGTTGTTTCATATTTATAATAACATATCAGTATGTAAGTAATACTGATGTTATTACTTTATCATGAAACAACTAAAGAAGAAGAAGTTGAAGAAGAAAGAAATTGAAAAGATCGGTAATGGATATTACCTCTTCTTTGAAACGCCTCTTTGAATCCTCCACTTAGGGAACTAAGATTGGTCTTTGAAGAAGACCAGGACCTCTAGGATTATTCTAGGGAAGTGGATAAGGGATTTTGGTAGTGGTTGGACGAGCTTTAGTTCTCAAATTGGTGTGAGGAGGAGGGGGAGGAGGTGCCCTTTTATAAGGGAGGAGAGGGGCACCTTAGGAATATCTCAAAATATTATTTTATATTAAAGTCAAAATCGGTTTATAATAGTCCCAAAGGGTCTTATTTCGAAGGTAAAGTGGGGATGGGTCTAAATCCTATCAACCAATAGGATTTAGACAAGTTTAGGTTATTATTTTAACCTTATCAATTAGATTTAACTCTAAGTTAAATAATTTAACTTTTACCCTGACTTTTTGTTTTCTTACACTATATGGTTAATACACTTACTATAACATGCCAAACGAACCCCAAGTTGTTTATTATTAATATATATATCCTTATCTAAGTCATTTGGACGAACCTTAGATTTTTAGGAATAAAATAACAATTAATAATATAATATTTGATTTAAAAACTATTTTGTGTCAATTTTGACACTATTTGATATATGATTTTTGTGAAAGTCATAACAGAATTATATGTTCGAACCAAGTTGATTAAATCAACACTAATATATCATAGTAACCTATAAAATTAGTGGAATTCATAAAAAGTCTCAAATTACATTTATTTGAGCATTTATAACATCAATTATGTTAACATTCCCTTAAAAGGGTAATTACTGCATCATCGTTGTGTCATAAATAAATTAATTTATTTAATGTCTAAAAATTATAAATAAATTATCATTATGTAGGAAAGATTTTTATATTTCTAATGAATATTTATAGTCTAATTTATCTTATGTATAACCCCATATTAAAAATGTTTTAGTTATTAAATTTTGATTTTAACTATTTTAACTATTCATTAAATAAAATAATATTAAATGTCATAATCTAATCCAAGTGGACCTAAATGGTCATATTATATTCATAAGGTTGTTTTTGGTCGAATTACACTTATCCAATAGAATTAGGACATGTGTTAGGGTAATAGTAATATCATATTTACCCTTAGTTACCCTATTTACTATTAACCGCGGTAAAAAAGTAAAAAGTTACTATTCACCAAAAAATTATTTTTATCTCATTGAACCACATTTTACTTACTGATATCAACCGTGTCTGTCGGATTTTCAAAATTCCATTCACAGAAGCGGTAAAATTATGTTTTATGCAAAATTCAGTTTTTAACCTACCACTTAGTGGTTTCACTATTCATCAAAAATTGAAAGTTTTCAGAAAAATACCAAAATTTCACCCTAGGCTAATTTCGGTATTCCGAATCCAAAAATGAGGTCCATTTTGAAAGATAAAATTTCAAAAAGTGGTTATTACTATTCATAACGGCTATTTTAAATAATATTCTAATAGCATATCGTCGTTTAGTGAAACTCGGTATTGCGTACAACGCAATCTTTCGAGGAAGGTCGCGATTGCGTGTAAAGTAATCCAAGATAGTGTGTAGTGAAAGATTCCTTTGATGATATATATATAACATAAAAACAAAATATTACTCATAAAAATCTCAGGTGTTACATGGATCACATTATTACCCCAAGATATGAGTCTTGGTTTGAGGAGATTTCATTTGGAAGCTCTAGCACGGTGGAAAAAATCCTTCTCTACTGACTTCTTCAAAAGGCAGCATGAAGACCATGGGCCACCCAGTTCCAAGTGTCTTCCCTCAAGCAAGTCAACACCCACCCTTGAACTCAAGCCTCTTCCTACCCACCTCAAATATTCCTTATTAGGAGATAGTTCCACCCTTCCTGTGCTCATTTCATCCAACCTTTAGGTGAGTCAAGAGCAAAATCTTCTTAGAGTTTTAAAGAAATACAAGTCAGTCATAGGCTGGTCGATTGCTGATGTCAAAGGGATAAGTACAGCCTTCTGTATGCATAAAATTACAATGGAACCTAAGTGTAAGCCTTGAGTAGAATCCCAAAGAAGACTCAACCCAACCATGAAGGAAGTTATGATATAAGAAGTGATTAGGTTGGTTGATGTTGGAATAATTTTTCCAATTTTTGACAGCCCATGGGTCAGTCCTATCCAGGTGGTACCCAAAAAGAGTGGAGTTACAGTGGTCACTTATGAAAAGAACGAGAAAATCCAAAAAATATTATTGAATAAATTGAGAGTCTGTATAGACTACAGAACATTGAATGCTGCCACAAGAAAGGATCACTTTCCCATGCCATTTTTGGATCAAATGTTAGAGAGATTGGCAGGTAATGAATTCTTCTGCTTTCTTGATAGTTATTCTGGGTATAACCAGATTTCCATTACACTTGAGGACCAAGAGAAATCCACCTTCACCTATACTTTTGGGACATTTTCCTACTGGTAGATGCCCTTAGGCATGTGTGGTGCTCCTGTCAATTTTCAAAGGTGCATGACGACAATTCTTTCAGACATGATTGAAAGGATAATCGATGTATTCATGGATGATTTTTCTGTTGTGGGAAATACCTTTGAGAACTGTCTGAAAAGTATGGAACTAGTGTTATAATGGTTCCAAGATACCAACATAGTCTTAAATTGGAAAAAATGCCAATTCATGGCCACTGATGGAATTTTTTTGGGACACAAAGTTTATAAGAAGGTGTTGGAGTTCGTTAATGCTAAAATTTAGTTCATCCAAAAGATTCCCCCACTTGAAAATGTCAATGGAATCAAAAGTTTCTTGGGTCATGTAGGGTTCTACAAGAGGTTCATTTAAAGCTTTTATATGATTACTAGACCCTTGTAATCCTTTCTGGTTAAGAACACACCTTTTGTATTCGATGATACATGTCAAGAGTCCTTTAATCTGCTCAAGGAGATGTTGATTACTTCACAAGTAATCACTACTCATGACTGGTAGATTCCCTTTGAGGTTACGTGTGATGCTAGTGACTTTGTAGTAGGAGTCATGTAAGGACAGAGGAATGATAAGAAACTTCATGTTCTTTATTATGATATCAAGCTATTGGATGATGCCCATAAGAATTATTCTACCACTGAAAAGGAGTTGGCTGCTGCGATGTTGGCTTTGGAAAAGTTTAGGTAGTACCTGATGAGATCAAGGATAATAATTTTCACAGATCATTCAGCCTAAAGGTATTTTCTGGCTAAAAAGGACTCAAAGCCCAAACTCATGAGGTGGACCTTGCAGTTACAAGAGTTCAATTTAGTGATTAAGGATAAGAAGGGGGCTGAGAATTTAGTTGCAGATCACTTGTCCCAATTTCCCAATTCCCCAAGTAAGGAACCAAAATATATCAACACTTCTTTCCCTGATAAAAAATTGTTTGTTGCCTCTATGCAGCAGTCTGCTTGGTTTTTAGACTATGACAACTTTCCGGTAGCTACAGTTATACACAAGGATCTCTCACACAAATATAGGAAGGGGATTATATCTGAACTGGAATAATATTTTTTGGGATGACCCTCTTCTCTTTAAAAGGTGTACTAATTGTATTTTAAGATGATGGGTGGTTGAGGATGAGATTTTTCTCATACTTGAGATCATCTATTCATCACCATGGGGGGTCCACCATGGAGGATAAAGGACTGCACAAAAGGTCCTACTGGTTGTTTTCTATTGGCCAACATTGTTTAAAGAAGCTAGGAGTTTGGTTATTAGCTGTGAGAAATGTCAAATGTTGGGAAATGTTGGAAGAAGGCAGGAACTACCCTAAAAAGGTATTCTGGAGGTTGAAATATTTTATGTGGTGGGATTGGACTTCATGGGACCATTCCCATCTTCTTATAGGAATGAGTACATTTTTGTTGTTGTGGATTACGTGTCCAAGTGGGTTGAGGCAGTAGTTATGCCCGACAATTCAGCTACTAGTGTTGTAAAATTCATCAAGAAAAACATCTTTTTCAGATTTGGTGTGCCTCAAGGAGTCATCAATGATAATTGGACTCACTTAAAGAATTATAATTTCAAAGGTTTTATGGAGAAGTATGGGTGCTCACATAGGGCAGACACCACTTACCACCCATAGTCCAATGGGCAAACAGAAGTTTCAAATAGAGAACTCAAATAGATTTTAGAGAAAACAGTGTCTAGCTCTAGAATGTACTGGTCAAGAAAGAAGGATGAGGCCCTTTGGGCCTACATAACTGCTTATAATACTCCTATAGGGATGTCACCATATATTCTACTCTTTGGGAAAACATGTCCTCTATTTATTGAGTTACAACAGAGATCATATTGGGCAGTGAAGGATCATACCTTTGATTTTAAGTCTGCTTGTGAAATGAGACTATTAGATCTGAGTGAGATGGAGGATGTTTGAAGAGAGTCCTATGAGAATGCAGAAATGTAAAAAGAAACAACAAAGGCTTTTCATGACTCAATCATTCAAAATAGGAATTTCAAGGTTTGTGAGAGAGTCATTCTTTTCAATTCTAGATTGAATCTATTTCCAAGAAGGTTAAAGTCCAAGTGGTCAGGACCCTTTACCATTATTAGAGTCTTGGTTAATGGAGCTGTTGAGCTCATCGGAGAAGAAAATCATCCTTTCTTAGTCAATGGTCAAAGGATAAAGAACATCTTTGAAGGGCATCCAGAGGGATTGGTTGCCATATATCTATTGGAAGAATGAGCTGTTTCAAGTCTAACTGAGGACTATAAAGTCACTGTTTCATGGGAATTAACCCAGGAATTCTTAGTTGTATTACTTTTATTTTTTTCATCAATAAAGTAATCCCTGCTGCTTGTTCTCCAGTTCAATTTCTTAACAGCTGGATGGTGCTCTATGACTTGTTTTTGTTTTAGAGACAGAGTTTTTGCTGCCAGAAACATTGCCAAGAAACCGCAAGGGAGTAATCCACTACATCATATGGATAACATTTCTCTCTACTCACTCCCTTGGGATACTTATCTTGAACTTAAAACTCTGAAATTTTATTTTAATTATTTGAACGTACAGGTTAATGAAGAGGAGTAACAACTCAATGCTGGTGACGAGGATCTATCTATGGAATTCAATGTTAAAGGTCCAATAATTTAGGGAAGTGTTGTTCTGCCCTTTTTCACTTTTAACTAATTGATCAATCTTCACTGTGAATTAAGTGTGGGGGTATTTCCCATAATCTACAAAAAATTAACATTATCTCTTACATGGGTGTTTAGAAGCTAGTATCTAGAGAGTTGAAAAAATTATTTTGAGATAATTTCTGAAACATGCTTTCACCCATTACTTTCAATTTCATTATGTTATTGCTGCACATCACTATTAATCATGATACAATTCGAAGTAAATTGATAAAATATTTAATATACTCATAATGATTCAAATCATGAACAGTTCACGAATATAATTGTACTTAGTTGCTGGTTATGGTTGGTGGGGTTGGGATCTTTTGTTTTTTTTTGTTAGTGTTTTTATTTTCTTTTACTTTTTGTGTGGCCAAGATTTGTTTTTTGAACCTCATTTTTACCTTTCCATATCCTATTTAAGCTGAAATGTCTATCTGTTTTGAACTTAAATTGTTTCCCACCTTGAGAGTCAACAATGGGGACAATGTTTGGTTTTATATGTGGGGGAGAGGGTTCATACTAGTGCCATTTCAAATTCCCCCTTCTTGAACCTGAAGTTTGTGTTTGTTTGTTTGTTTTAAAAAAATATGGTCAATTTTTTTCAAAAATGGTTCAAAACCAGTTCATAAAAAATCAAATTCTTTCATCACATTATGGACATTAGAGGTTCATTGGTACGTCAATTATGTCATGTTAGTGGATGACTGCTCACTGGATGTTGAGAGTGGCATTTAGTCAAAAACTGTTAAGAATGAATGATTGATAAGTGGAATTGTTCACTATCAATCTGAACCATTCTGTTTAGGAACTGAGGATGAAAGTGTGATATGATAGGTTTTGTGGGATGATGATCTTGAATTAGTGTATCTAGAAGTTATCACTGGAACCTAGGGGACTCACACTTTTTGAAAAACAAAAAATATCCAATCACTTTAGGAAGTCAACTCGACTAATTATTAATTATGTCCCTTGTAACTGGATTAAAATGGGAAAATGGGATCCCACGGTGAGTATCTGAGACAAGGTGCATTGGTTGCATTTATGTGAATAAATAAATCCAATTTCAATCTTAACAAGTGCTATTCACAGTGATTTTCACATGGAATATGGATGGAAAAAATTAAAATAAAGTGCCCTTGTAAAAAATGAGCTCATTAAGGTGAGGGGAATTTTGAACCCAGATGAAGAAGGGAGCAATTTAATTAGTTAATTTTCATTTGATTTGAGTCAATAAAGTGGTGAAATTAAAGGAATTTAATTTTTGTAACTTGGGGGAAGGTGGGAATTGAAGGTGCTCTTGGTTTAGTTTTAAATTCCAGTTCGTCAAACCTGTCAACACTCCTTGAATTAGAACCTGAATTGGAAGGTGAAGTAGGACAGTTAATGAGTACATATAGGAGGATTGACACACTTTATAGTGTATGAATTTGTGATGCTTCTGACTTCCAGTGGGGTTTTTAAGCTAGGTCGGACATCATTTTTGAACACCTTTGAAAATATTAACTCATTGTTTGGTCCTTCTCCTCTGGGTATTAATGTTTAATCATGAACCTTTTGAGATGAAACTCACAAATAATCTTTTTATTTTAAAGTTAAAGGCATGTATTTTTTTGAGGAAAAACAATGTTTTATGTGTGGGAGAGTTTTATGTGGCTCATTTTTAATACCCTTTTCTTGGTCCATTTTTGTAGTTTTACTGACTTTTTTATAGAAAAATGTTGTTTTTTATTAAATAATTGATAACTGTTGTGATTTTGTACTGTGCTATGTGAAATAATCAATTTTAGTTTAAATCATGTGTTTTTAGTATTGAACATTGTCTTTTTAAAAAATTTTAAATAAAATTATTCTTGTGTATTTGACTTTTATTTATTTATTCTTTTATTTTTACAATTTTTCATTAAATTTAGTAAATTAATTTATTAATTTAAATTAATTAATTAATTCATTATTTTTAAAATTGTAAATAAATAACACATTTTAATTTCTAATTATTTTAAGAATTTAATTGGTTTTAACATTTTAATATTATTCAATTAATAATTTTATTCATTAATTTAATGAGTTATTTTGTTAATTAATTCATTAATTAATTGCTTAATAAACTAAAATTAGTGACATTAAATATTTCAAGTTGATTAATTTCTTTATAAATTTTAATACAAATAAATTCATTCTTTTTAATAAAGCATAATTAAATTTATCTTATTTATTTAGTTTTTAATTTTCTTCTTTTTAATTTAAATCATTAATTTACTAATCCATTTTTTGTTTTATTAATGTTTTAATTAATTCTGTTTATTTTGCAGGTGTTCTGGTGGCACTCAGTCACAGTGCCACCATTTTCACTCATTGCTCTCTTAGTGAGACCATGAGACACACACACGGTGGGACCGTGAGACACACTCACAGTGCCTCCTTCCTTCTTTGGTATTGTGCACCCCAAATCACTGTTTCCTCTATCCTTTCACAGTCTCAACATTTTCATTGCCACTGATTCCATCACGGTGGCTATCACACATTGCTTCATCACATTGCGGTCTCACAGCAACCGTGATCAAATCCCTGCCTCTATTCTGCTTCCAACATCAATAACACAACAACATAGAAAAATACCACAACAATCATGTAGCAATATAGAGTATCCACAACAGTGGTAGAAAGAAACCTCATCAAAGTAGCGGAACTCACAACAGAATGAGCAACAAATTACCAATTCAATCACAAATTTGAGGCACAACAACAACAAATACATCAAGAACAAACATAAAACTAAAACAGATTCTTAAAATCAAATCAGAGATCTTAATACCCCAAATCCCTACCTTGAACCGTTGCAATCCCTAGTCATTGCCTCTCCCTGCTTCGTGCCAACCCACCACCTCCTATTAGAACATCCACTCAGTTCCGCGCGAGTCAATTCCTTCCCCTCGCCACTGTCTATGCAACCACTCTTCTCTGGCCTTCCCTACCACCTCACCACTCAAGTAGAACCCACACCGAGAGACCCACACTGACCTTCTGCATCCATCTCTCCCTCCTTCTCTCTGCACAGCCGTCGCTACCCTCTCCCTGTGGTCCAGCTCTGCTCCACACTAGCGCTGCAAGCCCGCACTAGGAGATCACCGCTTGCACAAGCCCTTGCCGCCTACCACCTCACGGTGGCCTCACCTCCTCTTCTCCTTCATACCGTCGCTGCACTCGTATTCCATTTCTATCCCTCTGCATGGATAGAACCCCCCCCTCTTATTTCATTTAATTTTTTTATGTCTATTATCATTATCTTTATATTATATTATAACATATAATAATATATATATATATATATATAACATACAATAATATAGATATTAACATATATAATAAATATAATTAGTATAACATTAATGATATAAAATTGTGTACATTATTTTTATAATTCATATATTATGTGTTATATATCATATACAATTTAATATTAATAATAACAATAGGTATATTAATATAAGTATATAAGATTATATATATAATATTAATTTCTTATATATCACAAAAATATATGTTATTATTATAATAATAATATTAGATATTAGTATTTTTATTGATTTTAAGCAGTGATATAAATATAGTTAGATTTTATTTTTGTATCCGACTCATGTGCATTTTTTGCAGAGGGAGGGTGGTGGCTCACCACGCGCGCACCATTTGATTCAGTTAGGAGCAACTGCTCCATTGACGATTGCTAAGGAAGAAGCGCCGTGAAAGTCCCATGTGGAGGACAGCGAACAACACAGGTGAGATTCCAGAGAGTTCGATTTGGTCATTAGCTTCCATGATAGGCACGGGATGATAGACACATATAGGGGTAGGACGCGACAAGGGGCATTGATCTAGGCTGGAAAAGTAGAGCAAGAGGAATATACAACATTTTTCCTTTGCATGTAGATTGGAGTACAGAGAGCAGCAAATTGGAGCATTTCATTCCCCTATTCCTAGGTCGGGACATCCAGATAACTCAAGCATTGCATTTACCATCAAGAAGGAGTTACAACTTTCGAGAGATTGAGAAGGGAGTCGAACATCTTTATTTTTCCCTGTGCTCTATTTTTCTTCAACTATTTTCAATATGAACATCATTATTTCTTACTCGGGTTTTTGCGCTGAAGCCAACCATTATGTCCAGCTAAATTCCAGTGGGGGGGGGGGTTAAGTTAGCTGGTTAAGTTTTGTTTACTCTGATATATGCACTGCACCATTTTCTGGAATATCACTTTCAATTTTTACGGAACGAACCAATTTTCAAAACAATAAGGTAAATTGGAAACCGATCTTGATTTAATCTTAATGAAAATTGTTTCAATTTTAGGAGCTCACTGACAAGTGAGTCGTGCTCAAATGAGAGAGACACACTGAAAATAGCTGATAAGTTGAGCTTAGTCACATCTGACATGTTATCACCATTAGTTGGGATGAATTTTAAAGTTGAAAGACTGTATGAGTTATTTCTTTGAAAACTAACAAGATGAAAAATCTGGCCAGTTACTTTAAGTCAGATCCTTATTCCTTAAACTTCAGTCCATGAATGAGGCTAATAAATTTCAAACCGGCCACTGGACCTTATCCCCTACTCATCCATTAGTTGTTTTCACCACATTCTCTATTGCTTTTTGACTGCTTCTGTGTACTCATCAGTTCACCTTCACTTCCTCACACACTAATTTTCACTCACTCTACTTCATCACCACAAACTGTTTTTGTTTGTTTTTTTGTGTGTGTTTTTGTTTAGTTTATTCTTTTTAGAACACCAAACATAACATTAGGTCTCCCTGTGGTTCAACCCGATCTGGACACTGTTCTATGTAGTAAGTAGGTTATAAATTTTAGTTTGTCGCCCGTGCCCAATGACACGTGGCCATAAAAATGTGTATTTAAGATGAATTTTTTATATGTGAATCAAATCCATATGATCATATTTTCCCACAGAAGGCGAATAAGATATTTAAATTTTCGTAAAATATTAACTGAAACCATAATATTTATCACAAGTTATGATAGATTTTAAAAATGAACAAACCATTATATGAATAAATAATACATTAATTGTCGAACACGAACAGTAATAACAAAAGATCAAACTAAATGATTACATAAATAAATATATTTAAAATTATTCAAAATATTCCTTACCAATCTTTAAACTCAAAAAAAAAAACATTTTTATAATGCATTATTCAAAGATAAATTTATCATTTATCCTTAAATAACATTATTCACTCATAAAGTAATATACACAAAATGGTATATGCTATAATCATATAATATGAAATAAATCACGATAAAGACAAATTAAGATCAGGATTTCTTCCAAAAGATAATTTAACATTTGATCCACAAATAATACTTTATGTCATAACAAAGGGTTTCATATAACTCAATCGAATAAAATGTCTCCCAAAAATCATTAGTCACTATAAAATTCCATCACTTGAAACCTCAATATGGGTGTTTGAAAAATTGAACTTATGATCAACTTTAATATTATAAAAACATTGTGGTATCTTAAAATACTAATATAACCTCAAATAAAAACATAAAAATCTATAATGTTATCTAAATGTCTATTTGATACAAACTATAATTGGAATAAACCATTACTCCCAAATTTGGTGGAAAAAACATAATCTTCACATTTATGGATTTGATATTGACAAATATGACCCAATAAATTCCATTTAAAACAAAAACATCTAATGGAAATACTTAATCACTTATATACCCATGTACCATTTGGTTTTATAGTTTTAGTGAATTTGGAAAAACTAATACATAAACAAAACTCATGACTGTGAGAGAATATTTCACCCATTATGCTGAGATTGTGAAATTTTATATTAATTCCTTAACATACCCCATAAAATTAAACACATATTAAACCATTCTAGATACAAATTATTTTTTTAGCATTAATGACTAGTGAAAACAAATCATAAGAAGGAAAATATGAAATTATCTAAAAGGGTAAATATATGAATTAACAATTGAATTATGACAACCCTTCTTTTTATTACAAATT
This sequence comes from Viscum album, assembly GCA_963277665.1. Taxonomy (NCBI): domain Eukaryota; kingdom Viridiplantae; phylum Streptophyta; class Magnoliopsida; order Santalales; family Viscaceae; genus Viscum; species Viscum album. The sequence continues at coordinate 33,050,353 of OY728119.1, read as the reverse complement.
AAACATGATTTATTACATAAAACTTAACTTGATAGAACAAAGAAGATCGAGAGGTTTAGTGTCTTTGGGGCTTAGGATCATTACATAAAAACTTAAAACATGAAATACAACATCTTTATTGAAAACTTCCCTTTAAATTACCACTACATTTCCTCATACTTAGCATTGCATGGGATAACCTGAGGACATGCATAAGAAAAGGGTGAGCTGTAAAGCTCAGTAAGGGAGTACACATGGAATAACATGAGGAGTACAATACATGTTAGACAATAGTAATATCAATAGATCATAAGAGAAACATTAACATAAATCCATGATAAAGAATGATAATCATAACATGGAAATGTGGCAACAACAGTTAACATGGAATTAGCATGATCTAAGGCTCATTGCACATGGAGCATGAGTAAATCCTCATTGCACATATAGCACGAGTAAACCCTTGTTGCAATTGAATTAGAATGAGTCAACACTCATTGAACATGACGTATCATGATACTATACTTTACCCAATGCATTGGAGCGCTATAAGGGCGCACCCTTCTTAAACATTTGATTTCATGCATAAGTGTGCCACATGGATCATAAAACATGGATTCATGAAACATAATAATGTATTCCAAGTTAAAGGATTGTGGAATTAATACATGAAACCTTACAATAAATAAGTAAATTTTCATAAAGGTGAATACCCTTTATGGAGAAATGGGCATGGTATTCACTACACAATGACATTTGCTTAGAAAATCGGTGCAATTTCGGCAGCGTAACGGTGTGACATAAGAATTCATAAAAATGGTTGATGAGAGATAAAGAGGTTCCTCATCATATTTACATGTAATGTACATTAAGGAGGTCATATAGATACATGTCCCAACAAATGTAATGGAATTTAGATTCATGATACAAAAGTATTGCTTGAATGTAAAAGAGGAGAGAGAAGTTCCTTTCGGAATTTCGGCATAGTAATGGGTGTACATCAGAGGAATTTAATGAGAGAGAAAGGGGTATCCCATCATTCAAAAATAAAGAGGGAATTATTATGGAGGTTAAAAACCATACCCCAACATTCATAATTGAAATTAAAAGGTCAAAACAACTTAAAGAATATTGGAAAAAAATGAGAAAGGAAGAAAAAACCCTTACTTGGAAGTTTGCTTCCAAAGGCTAGAGAGAGGCTTGTGAGAGGCTTCTTGGGAGCTTGGGGAACCTTTGGAGGATTATAGAGAGATTTGGGAAGAGTTTGGACGAACTCAAAAGGCTTTCAGTGAGGAGGAAGTGGGAGCTTGGGTGGGTTTATATAGGAAATGTGAGGGAACTCTTTATTATTTAGGTTTGGGACCCCTTATATTAAATTAATCCAAACCACAAACCATCCCATGGTATTTGACCATGGTTTTTGGAAAAGGGAAGAGGAAAACAATATTTTATAAGGCCCAAGTCCGAAATTCTTGAAATATTAGGGTTTCGTATGTGGAGGTGAGTCACACTCCCATGAAAATTAATTTAAAAAGGCAAGGTGTTGAATAAGTCTTGAGGGGTCCATTAATGCTTTGAAAAGTAATTCAAACAAACCCAAAATTAAATTATGTTAATGTTAAAACATATATTGGTCTAACATAAAGATTATAGTATTTTATTACATCACTATTGGGTCATTATTATGTCATAAAACACATTATATATTTAAACGGTATTTAATTTTTACCCAAAAAGTTGACTGTCTCAGAAAATTATGAAAAATTCACCGTTGGATAATTTCGACATCCTGATTCCAGAAATAAAATTTATTTTATCTAAATAATTTTCTAAATATTTTAATTTTTACTTTTAAAATAAAAACCAACATTTATCGAAAATTTAGGGGTTTTGACAGAAATGGATTTCAAACCTTAATAAAAATTTTAATTGCATTCATAAAATTATAAGATCATTTATATTTAATAAAAAACATTTAATAATAATATTATTATTTTATTAAAATATTATTTAATTCAAAAATCCCTTAATTTAATAAAATATATTTCTTAATTAAATAATAACTAAAAACACCATTTGTACTTTAAAAACTATTTACAATGTATGAAAAATGACTAGAAGTTATATTCATTATTATATAAGAAAATAATGTACATGAACATAGTACTACTTATTTTTTACATAACCCCTTAAAACAGCTGCATAAGACCTAAGGGTAAGGTGTGCGATGGTGACAGACTCTTGGGGTGGCTCGGATAACATCGCTCGAGTGGTAATTTCAATCAACTTCCACTTTTCCCGTAGACGGTCACGTTCGAGCTTGACACGATGAAGCTCAGCTTGGGATTAGTCAAGAGAGAAGCCCAAAGATTCCACCTCTTTTCCGAGCTCCGAAAAATGGGCTTCATATGGGGCAATTCTATTGGATGAGGCCATCGCTTCCTTTGTTTGAGTAAATTGGATTTGTTAAAGTCCTATATTTATACTAATCATGTGATCACTGTTCAATGGATATATTAGCAACGGTCAAAATTATTAATATAAAACCAAGGAAGTTGACATTTTATATAAACATAAAGAGACATTTAATTAGATCAAGGGGGATTTTCATTAATGAAACTTTGGGTCGTTACAATATTCCCCCCTTAAGAAATTTCGCCCTCGAAATTTTTCTTTTCCCACACTAAAATAGACGTGGGTAACTCAGCTTCATCATTTGCTCCGATTCCCAAGTCACTTCTTCAAACTTGTGGTTTCTCCAAAACACATTTACGAGGGGCATTGTCTTATTTCGTATAACTTTTTCTCTACGATCTAAGATCTTTACTGGTTGCTCCTCATAAGAAAGATCATCTTCCAATAGTACCACCTCAGAAGAGAGTACATGTGAAGGGTCTGGTATGTACTTCCTTTAGAGGGATACATGAAAGACATCATGTACTTTGTCCATGGCATGTGGAAGTTCTAGTCGATAGGCCACAGCCCCGACACGATCAAGAATCTCGAAGGGTCCGATGTACCTTGGACTTAACTTCCCTTTCCTTCCAAACCTCATGACCTTCTTCCACGGAGATATGCGTAGAAACACCATGTCTCCAACTTTAAACTCAAGGTCTCGTTCACGATTATCTGCATAACTCTTCTGTCGACTCTGAGCTGCCTTGATATGCTGATGAATGGTTTTTACCTTCTCCACCATTTCCTCGACCATTTCTGGTCCAAGCAGCTTACGTTCACTAACCTCATCCCAACATGCCGGTGTTCTGCACCTTTTCCCATAAAGGGCTTCATATGGTGCCATTTGGATGCTTGAGTGGAAACTATTGTTATAAGAGAACTCAACCAGAGGAAGATGTTGATACCATCCTCCTTTAAAGTTCATTGAGCATGCTCTCAACATGTCCTCAAGTGTTTGGATTGTCCGCTCGGATTGGCCATCAGTTTGAGGATGATAGGCCGTACTGAAGTTCAGTTCAGTATTCAGAGCATGTTGAATACTCTTCCAAAACTTAGAGGTGAATCTTGGATCTCGGTCAGACACAATAGATAGTGGTACTCCATATAGCCTTACCACTTCCCTGATATATATCTGTGCTAGTTGATCCAAAGAGAAATACTCCCAAAAAGCAATGAAGTGTGCAGTCTTTGTAAGACGATCCACAATAACCCAGATTGCATTGTTTCCTTTGTATGTCCTCGAAAGTCCAGTGACAAAGTCCATGGTTATGTTCTCCCATTTCCATTCTGGTATGGGCAATGGTTGCATCATCCCCTTAGACTTCTACCTCTCTACCTTCACTTGCTGAAACACCAGGCACTTTGATGTATACTCAGCGATCTTCTTCTTCATATTATCCCACCAAAAGTTTTCTCAGAGATATCAATACATCTTTGTGCTCCTTGGGTGAATAGAGAAATTTGAACTATTTGCATCATCCAAAAGTTCCTTCTTCAGCTCCGGATTTGATGGAACACATAGTCTTTTCCCAAACCGAACAATTCCTTCTTCATTAACATTAAACTCCGAGGATTTCCCCTTTTTGATAGCTTCCAATTTTTCTTGAATTCCCACATCATCCTTTTGATCACCCTTTAACCTTTCCAAAAGAGACGGTTGAACAATCATTTGTGAAAGGATTGATGATGTTCCCTTCTCTATGATTCCCATTTCCATCTTCATCATGTCTAAGAAGATTGGATCCTTCTTAATTCTCATCATTGATAGAATTTCTGGGTCCTTTCTACTTAGGGCATCTGCCACCTTGTTCGCTTTCCCAGGGTGGTAATGTATTGAACAGTCATAATCCTTGATGAGGTCTATCCATCTTCTCTGGCGCATATTAAGATCTTTCTATGTGAATAAATATTTAAGACTCTTGTGGTCAGTATATATCTCACATCTCTCTCCATAGAGATAATACCGCTAGATTTTCAAGGCAAAGATCATAGCTGCCAACTCCAGATCATGCGTTGGATAGTTTCTCTCATGGGTTTTCAACTTCCTTGAGGCATAGGATATCACTTTATCATTCTGCATCATCACACAACCTAATCCCTTCTTCGAAGCGTCACTGAATACCACAAAAAGTTCTCCACTTGTGGGTAAAGTGAGAACGAGCATAGTGATAAGCCTCCTTTTCAACTCCTTGAAGCTTTCTTCACATTAATCACTCCAAGAAAACTTTACTCCCTTATGAGTTATCTTGGTAAGAGGGTTGGACAATCGTGAGAAATTCCTCACAAATCATCGATAATATCCAGCTAACCCCAAGAAGCTACGAATATTCGTTACCGATGTTGGCCTCGCCCATCCCTCAATTGCATCTGTTTTGGAGGGGTCCACAGATATCCCATTGCTTTTGATGATATGGCCCAAGAATGAGACCTCCTTAAACCAGAACTCAAACTTGCTATACTTTTCATAGAGCTTCTCCTTGCGCAAAGTCTCTAGTACAGTTTTTAAATGCTCCTCATGATCCTCCTTGGTTTTGGAGTATATTAGAATATCATCTATAAAGACTACCACAAATTTGTCAAGGTAATCTATAAAGACTCTATTAATCAAGTCCATGAATATTTCTGGAGCATTGGTGAGTCCTAAAGGAATTACTATGAATTCATAGTACCCGTATCTTGTACGAAAAGCAGTCTTGGGGACATCTTCCTTCTTCACCCTTACTTGATAATATCCCGACCGCAAATCCTCTTTGGAGAAGTATTGTGATCCATGCAGCTAATCGAACAAGTCATCAATTCGTGGGAGAGGATACTTGTTCTTTATCATGATTTTGTTAAGTTCACGATAATCGATGCAAAGCCGCATTAACCCATCCTTCTTCTCGACGAAGAGGACTGGTGCCCCCCATGGTGAAGCACTTGGGCGTATAAACCCTTTATCCAGATTCTCATGTAGTTGTTTCTTCAGCTCTTCAAAATCAACAACAACCATTCTATATGGAGTCTTGGATATTGGTAGCTCCCCCGGTATAAGTTCAATTGAGAACTCAACATCTCTTCTAGGAGGAAGACCAGACAGTTCCTCAGGAAACACTTCAGCGAATTCCCTCACAATCGGCATTTCTTAAAGGATGGTTTCTTCCTTGGACTCAATCATCTGAGCCAGATACGCGTGCTCATAAGGTAGTAATATCCATGCTTGAGATGATGGAGCTAAAGGAGATTCATCTTCCTCCTTACACTTGTAAAGAATCAGGGGTCAATTCTCCATATGGAGTGTGATTTCCCTCTCCCAATAATTTATGTTCACTCTATATAAGGAAAGCCAATCCATGCCAAGAATTGCATCAAATTCCACTAGAGGGATTATGAAGAGGTTCGCCGGGAAATTCAATCAACATATTATAACAGGGGAGGACTTATATTCATGGGATGCAATGATTGTCCCATTTTACGTACTCACCGACATCTTCACTTCCATGGTTTTTGGTGGTGTTGGGATTGTTCTACTAAACTTTCGAGATATAAAAGAATGTGTAGAACCTGAATCAAAAAGTACGTTCGCTATTCTTGAATGAATAACTAGCGTACCAATCACCACTTCATTGTCGGGGTTCACTTCAGTAGAAGTGATGGAAAAAGCTCTTCCTTTCCGCCTTGGAGGTTGTTGGTCGCCTCCAAAAACCCTTGGATTAGGGCACTGATTTGCAAAATGAACCGGTTCTTTTCATTTTTAGCATTGAACAACACGTTGAGGTTCGAACGGAGCATTACTCTCCTCTGTCGCAGCCGATGGTCTTTCTTGACGACAATTAACAGCTAGGTGACCTTCTCTTCCACACCAGAAGCATTTCCTCATCCCCTTAAGGCAATTTCCAGGGTGCTTTTTCCCGCACTTTTGGCAAGTGGGGTGCTGGATCTTCTTAGCACCATTGGATTTATCCATCGGACCGCCAGTATTGAAGTCCACGTTATGATTCTTGTCCCCACGATACCCCTGTGATTCCCCGATCTCCATTTCGACCTTGAGGGCACATCAGACAATTTCCTCATAGCTGTCAAAGTCACGGATCACTAATGCTTTCCGTAAGCTAGGCTCCAGCCCACCAAAGAAGCGGTCAACCTTGCATTCGGGGTAACGAAAAAGCCAGAAGTGTATCGTGCAAGCCTTTTGAAGTTTTCCTTATACGCTCCAACATATTCTTCATATTTTTTCTTGAGGGAAAGGAAGTCCCTTTACATCTCAAGCCGGAGGGTGCACGGAAAATATTTATCGAAAAAAATCTTCCGGAAATCCTTCCATTCCAACACCTCGATCTCCTCCTCAGGCTTCATATTTTTGATCAACGTCCACCATTGATCAGCTTCACCCTCCATACGATAATCCTCTAGGAGAACCTTCTCTTGTTCAGAACATTGGAGGATGGAGAATATCTTTTCAATGGAGTTGATCCATTGTTCAACGATCGTGGGATCAGATGATCCACTAAAAGTAGGAGGCCTTTGCCTTATGAAGCTCTCAATAGCGACTTGTTCTTTCTTAGGGGGGGGGGGTTGAACGTTCCTATTGACCTATGTTTCTATTCAAAACTTGAGTTATCTGAGAGAGAAGCGTGACAAAGTTTGCAATTACCGCTCCCATTGGATTTTTCATCTCATTAGTACAGTCATCACACTGATCTTCACAACGGTTGTTAGCCCGAGTCCTCCTATTACCGGCCATTGGTTGGAATAAAAGGAAAGTTAGGGGTAACACATAAAGTGTAATCCAAAGACAAAAGTTGATGACTTGTAAATAAACTTTTATTTACTTAACTCATGAGTCTATAGGCTTCAATCTAAGCTTTTCATGAACTACTTTCTAACATATATTCGTAGGTGCATTTTTTAATTCCCTTAACAATAGTTCATACTAAGATTTTGAATTTATCAAAACATATCCCCCGGGAGTGTCGTAACCAAGAGTGAAGCAAGGCCCATTGTCGTGCACTAGTTCCCGTTCGAGTCTAGCTCAAAGCGGTGTTTTCAGGTTTACCCCTAGGATACATCTGTGCTAGAGCCGCCTCTACCTGCTCGTATCCAGACAGGGATGTATTTGTTTGATAAAACACTTTCTCAGTACTTACCAAAACTTAGGGATGTTTTTAGTATACTTAGTATTGTATCTAAGGCTTTACTAGGGTTTCCTAATCCCAAAAATAACTAAACCTATCCTCTAATACCAACTATGAAAACCCTTCTTTTTATTACAACTTAAACATGATTTATTACATACAACTTCACTTGATAAAACAAAGAAGATCGAGAGGTTTAGTGTCTTTGGGTATTAGGATCATTACATAAAAACTTAAAACATGAAATACAATATCTTTATTGAAAACTTCCTTTACATGACCACTATATTCCCACGTACTTAGCATTGCATGTGATAACCTGAGGACATGCATAAGAAAAGGGCGAGCTATAAAGCCCAGTAAGGGAGTACACATGGAATAACATGAGGATTACAATACATGTTAGACAATATGCATATCAATAGATCATAAGAGAAACATGAACATAAAGGAATGATAAATCATGATAATCATAACATGAAAATGTGGCAACAACACTTAACATGGAATTAGCATGAGCCAAGGCTCATTGCACATGGAGCATGAGTAAATCCTCATTGCACATATAGCACAAGTAAACCCTCGTTCAACTTGAATTAGCATGATTAAATACTCATTGCACATGAAGTATCATGATACTATAATTTACCCAATTCATTGGAGCGCTATAAGGGCACACCCTTCTTAAACATTTCATTTCATGCATAAGTGCGCCACATGGATCATAAAACAAGGGTTCATGAAACATAATCATTTATTACATGATAAAGGAATGTGGAATTCATACATGAAACTTTAAAATCAATAATTAAATGTTCATAAAGGTGAATACCCTTGATGGAGAAATGAGCATGGTATTCACTACACAATGACATTGGCTTAGAAAATCAGTGTGATTTCGGCAGCGTAACGGCGTGACATAAGAATTCATAAAAATGGTTGATGAGAGAGAAAGGGGTTCCTCATCATATTTACATGTAATGGACAGTAAGGAGTTCATATAGATACATTTCCCAACAAATGTAATGGAATTTATATTCACGATACAAAAGTATTGCTTGAATGTAAAAGAGGAGAGAGAAGTTCCTTTCAGAATTTCGGCATAGTAACGGGTGTACATGGGAGGAATTTAATGAGAGAGAAAGGGTTATACCATCATTCAAACATAAAGAGGGAAGTATGATGTAGGTGTGAAACCATACCCCAACATTCATAATTGAAATTAAAAGGAAAAAACAACTTAAATAAAATTGGACAAAAATGAGAAAGGAAGAAAAAACCCTTACTTGGAAGTGTGCTTTCAAACGATAGAGAGAGGCTTGTGAGAGGCTTCTTGGGAGATTGGGGCACCTTGGGAGGATTCTAGAGAGAGTTGGGAAGAGGTTGGACTAACTCTAAAGGATTTGAGTGAGGAGGAATTGGGAGCTTGGGTGGGTTTATATAGGAAATGTGAGGGAATTCTTTATTATTTAGGTTTGGGACCCCTTATATTAAATTAATCCAAACCACAAACCATCCCATGGTTTTTGCCCATGGTTTTTGGAAAATGGAATAGGAAAAAAATATTTTATAAGGACCAAGTCCGAAATTCTTAAAATATTAGGGTTGCTTATGTGGAGGTGAGTCACACTCTCATTGAAATTAATTTAAAAAGGCAAGGTGTTGAATAAGTCTTGAGGGGTCCATTAATGCTTTGAAAAGTAAGTCAAACAAACCCAAAATCACATTATTTTAATTTTAAAACATGTATTGGCCGAAAATAAAGATTATAGTATTTTATTACATCACTATTGGGTCATTATGATGTCATAAAACACATAATATATTTAAACGGTATTTAATTTTTACCCAAAAATTTGACTATCTCAGAAAATTATGAAAAATTCACAGTTGGATAATTTCGACATGCTGATTCCAGAAATAAAATTTATTTTATCTAAATAATTTTCTATGTATGTTAATTTTCACTTTTAAAATAAAAATCAACATTTATCGAAAATTCACGGGTTTTGACAGAAATGACTTTCAAACCTTAATAAAAATTTTAATTACATTCATAAAATTATAAGATCATTTATATTTAATAAAAAAACATTTAATAATAATATAATTATTTTATGAAAATATTATTTAATTCAAAAATCCCTTAATTTAATAAAATATATTTCTTAATAAAATAATAACTAAAAACACCATTTGTACTTTAAATACTATTTACAATGTATCAAAAATGACTAGAAGTTATATTAATTATTATATACAAAAATAATGTACATGAAAATAGTACTAATTATTTTTTACATAACCCCTTAAAACAGCCGCATAAGACCTAAGGGTAAGGTGTGCGATGGTGACAGACTCTTGGGGTGACTCAGATAACATCGCTCGAGTGGTAATTTAAATCATCTTCCACTTTTCCCGTAGACGGTCACGTTCGAGCTTGACATGATGAAGCTCATCTTGGGCTTGGTCAAGAGCGAAACCCAAAGATTCCACCTCTTTTCCGAGCTCCGACAAATGGGCTTCGTATGGGGCAATTCTACTGGATGAGGCCATCACTTCCTTTGTCTGATTAAATTAGATTTGTTAAAGTCCTATATTTATACTAATCATTTGATCACTGTTCAATGGATATATTAGCAACGGTCAAAATTTTTAACATAAAACCAAGAAAGTTGACATTTTATATAAACATAAAGAGACATTTAATTAGATCAAGAGGGATTTCCATTAATGAAACTTTGGGTCGTTACATGAATAACATCGGTGAGAGAAATATGAGCATACAGGTATGTTGACATAATAAACGTGTGTGAGAATAACATATGAGAATTCATACTAATCAACACATGGTCATAAACCCTGAATATGAAATAATTAATTACCATGGTATATGATTCAAAAGAATCAATAATCATGATAAATTTGATGTCATCCTTGATCAATGTAATCATTTATAACCTATAGAATGAACAAATAAAACCTGTTGGTAACATAGGACATCATCATCATTGTGCCATTACTGGAAAATTACAAATCGAATAACCATACAACTTATTTCCATTATAATTACCCATATAATATAATCACTACGAGATTAATTAGAGGTCTATCTAGGTGCACCCATCATATAAGCTACTTTGGGATCACTCATGATCTATAATGTGGATCAACCCTTTTAAAACAATTAACAATATCCATATCATGAATAAGACCCTTGAAAAACTCTTTTAAACCAACTTGAAAAAAACATTATGATATTAAAATTCCATTTTCATTTAAAAATATATTTTAAAATCATAAATATACCACAATGAGAGAATGAGGGTTTATATTTTAATAAATATAAAATATTATCAGGGAAGTCAAACACCAAATAAAGTATATGATGAAGAGAAAATTATTTATCACTGTATTTGTTAAAATAGATCATTTCATTAATAACACGATTATCCCATGTAAAATAAATTGGTTCCATGAAAATTTATTTTAAATAAAACTAATACATTCATAGAAACAATACGGGTGATATCATTACATAATATTATGAGTGGAGTATAAGTAACATATAGGTTTTTTAACTTTTATGGATGGCAATACCCCTAGAATATCATTAGTTTTTTAGGAAAATATCCATTTCAATTTGAAAATAACTTTTTAAAAATAAAAAATTACAAAATATTTTAAAAAATATTTTTTTTGAAAAAATACCTATAAAATTAAAATTTATTCTATAAATAAATTAATGTTCATAGTGATGGGAAAATATTTTTATCCTGTACATGTCAAAACGAATTTTTTATTCAAACATTATCTAAAAGGTGCCAAAGTGACCCATTTGAAAAGAATTAATAAATTTCATTTTATATTTTTTTTTCAAAGTAAAAATATCATGTTAAATCAATTTAAGATATACTTTTTTCTTATAAAATATTATTTTTGAAAATATTTTAGAAAACATGGAAATTTAAAAAATGCTTCCCGATCTCAAAGAAAATTAACTATTGGTAGGACATACAATGACCTTTATTGATTATTCATTATTCAATATTGGTTAAAATATAAAACTAACAAGTAACCAAAATTTAAATTCATATGAGAATAAAATATATATGGTTAAAGAAAATAATACCATATTATTTCACCAAATGGAACATAAACCCAAAAAATTGTGAAAGGAAAATAGATTGTTAAATAAATCCATTGCCACATTGGTGACTTTTCAATAGTATATCCCATGAAAGAATAATTTTTTTTGAAAATTTATATATCATAAACATAATTAGATTTAGAATATAAATTTTCAAATTTTTATTATATATAACTCATAAGTTAAATTATGTTCATTAGAATAAAATATGCCTCAATGAAGGAAAACTAAGACGAAATCCATTAACACGAGTCTAGACATTACATGTTTTTCCTTTAACACATATTTAATAAACTCATATTTATTAATTTATTTATTAATAAAATAATATACATTTAATAATGTATATATATATAATTTATTTTATTTGTCTTAATAACCTATTTAATTACTAAATTGGTTAATTCCACATTATGTGTTTTGAGGACATTGATCAATAGGTTCAAAATGATTTATTTAGGTTGATTGAGGTCAAAGTGGTTACAATTTCATCATATACAGAATAATAATAGTGAAAAAATTATATTTTTTAACTTAAATTATAAATTTATAACCAATCATAAAATATAGTTATGAAAAATGAACTATATAACATTAAGGGATACTGTAAGTCTTATATACGCATGAGTTACATTTCTATTTTTCAAAGATCATTTTGGAAATAAAATAAGTATTAATTAATATTAAAATAATAAAAATAATATCATAAAAGTAATATTAATTCTTTAAATATTCATCGATATATCATCCATGTTATGTAGCAACAAAAAATGAATCACATCGCTTCATAGAGGTGGTATCCCACATGAACCTATGAATGACGTTATCATTTTCATGTGAATGAAGTAGTGAGAATACAATTCAAATATTATATTCTAATAATGATAAATATTTCATGATTATTATATATAAAAATAAATTCCTTTATTATAAAAATATGTAATAGGTGGTGATGGAAAAAGAATTACATCATTCCGAGAATAAGTAGTCTTCCATATACACCAATGATGAATTCATTTCCCATTATTTGAAGTTTGGAGATGTATATAAGTTATTAAATTAAAATGATAACATAAATTTGTATGTAAGATGATCATTCCATTTTATATTCATGGTTAAGTAATATTTTCGGGAGATAGAAGAATAAATAAAATAGAAATGATCCACTACGAACAATACCCCTTCTTCGAAGAACATACATTTCATAACTCCATAAGACAACAAAAGTTTTGTATTAATTCATAAATAAGGATCATATTACATTGGTATGGATTTAAGGAAGATATATGAGAGGATAATGGCCCAAGAAATTGTGTTTTTATGTGTGAATTAATGATAATAAGAAATCCTCACTTATATGAGAGGAGAGGGGAGCTCTCAAAATTTATTAAAATATAATTTTCACTCAAACGAATAGATAATTTGAGATATAATCATGAATGGCTCATTCATGTGACATTTGTAAATTTTTAAATGATTTTCTTGGTCTTTAAATAGTTAAATATTTATTACAATGGTTGCAGATACGCATTTTTCACAATGGGGTTATCTCAAAGTATATAGTTTAAATGACACATAGAAATTTCATAATTTTATTTTTTTAATTCATTTCCACATTATAATAATTATCTTAGATTATATGGAATTTTTCTTCCATGTTACATGAGTTAGAAACATTATATATATTAATACTTTATGTCTTAACATTATTTATACCCCATCCCTTAGAAAATAGAACCTATTATCTTCTCTTCCGCATATCTAGTTATCCATTTTTATTGAAAATTATAAACCCAAATAACATACCACAACATTTATGCCTTATAATAGAAGTTATAGACACACATTTGGACTATCATAACAGACTAAATGTGTTTGAAAAATGTTGTTTTATAAAGAAGATTTAAAACTCTAAACCTATGTATTTTCATGTTTATTTCTTTATCAACTTACATCAAATATTATATAACTATTTTGATATAATAAAATAAGTATCATATATATTCTAAAATATTTTTTTGATTAAATAATAATTTTCATATTTTTTTACATCTTATAGTAAATAAAAATTGGTTTTGTGGATATTTATGGACCACCACCTCCACGAAGTTATGAGTTTTGTTTTTCATCACCTCCACAAAAGGATGGTTATAATGTATAATTTAATTAATATATATTAAATTAATGATATGATTAATATTCTAAAGGGATAATATATTATATATATTCTTCTTACCCATCCATCCATTTTAAAATGATACTGTCATTTGTACATGTATTTGGACTGTAACCTATCTGATGTGATATGATTCATTCTTTCATATCCTCAGTTATAAAAAATGTATTTATAGTATAAAAATGGCATTACTTACCTCATTAATAATTTGGATATTATTTAACAACCAAAACATTGAACATGGTTAATCTAACTAAGTTGTATGAGTAATTATAAACTGAACGTTTGACATGAAATTAACATATTTAATTACTTAATATATCACGGTAATAAATGAAATTGTGAAAATATAATGAACATTGAAAAGGTTATTATGAAATTTTAAAATGAATATCATTTTATTATTCACGAGTTATAGAAAATAATAATCTTTTCATGGCTTAACATAAGGGATAAATCATTTCAATTTCCATTCATTGAGACTTATTCCCTTATCATCATATGATTTTATTTCAGTGGAATATGATATAAATTATAGAAGTATTTTTATATTAATAACTTAAAACTAAATAGGATTATAAATCCATATGATATTCAACTCTTCAATCTATATTTGATTTAATATTAATCAAATATGTAAGAAATTATCTTTAAAACATAGTTTGAAATATTTAAAACTTCTATTCATACACGTCCTTGTTATTTGAAATGTTTCAAATGTGTTTTAATTTATACATAACAAATTATTAATAGTCATTTTATTTACTTTTTTATTTTATTTACACTATTTTAAAAATGATCATTTTTAGAATTTTCCAAAATTATAATTTATGAATTTCTTTGAAAACATGTAAATAAAATGTTTTTTAACATATATGGCTTCAATAGAACTTCCCAATTATATGAACATTATCCTTTAAGAATGTTAATATATATTTTTTCATGGGTATTAAATAAAAATTCTATTTTCCTATATTTTAGTAATTTTTTATTTAATAGTTTTCGAAGGAAAAATGATTCTTACCCTTATTTATAAGTAATGCCCAAAAGTGATTATGCATGTGTGATAAAAAATATTTTAATAGGTTTTTTGATTTTAATGATTTTTTTTAAATTGTTTCATGATATAGTTATTGTACATTTTATATTATTAAGGGAGTGCATGATATATCTTTAATTATGGGTAACCCCTATATAACTCTCTAAAGTTTTGGTAAATTGGTAGAGTTAACAATAACTAAGTTACTTCTAAGGGATATATTGGAATTAACCTCAATGGTTTTTCCTTTGTAGGGGTGGTTAAATATATATTGTTACATTGTACTAACATGAATTTTATATGCATACAATGTAGTTTTTTTGGGATTGTTTTCTATAATAAGGTAAGATAATGAGTTTATGTTTAAAAGATATTTTATACCCATTTTAAGGGTAAAAAGTATGTTTTTAAATAAATTTTTTTCAGGAGTTCTCCTATTTTCTAGGATACAATCATGATAATTATTTTTATTGTATGATTTATTATGATTATTTTTTGATACTTTGTGAAAAAACATTTATTTTGTGGTAAATTATATAATTATTTTTATGGAATATTTTTTATAAAAATGATATCATTCTTTTGGGTTTTCATAAATTTTCAAAAGTACTAATGAGTTTCATTTAATTATATATCCATTAATGGAAATTTTTTACACAGATAATATATTAAAAAAATCATGGGGCTTCAGGATGTGATGTGATAATATCATTTTCAATGGTGAAATATATTGAATGAAGTAAATGTGTCAATGTTTACATAAGAGTGTATACATAAGAACTTGTGTTTTGTTTCTTTTTTAATAACATTGAGTATAATTTTCAACATTTTATTATATTTTTTTGATATGCAAGATTTATTCCTAATTATATTAAACAATAAACCAAAAATATCCTTGACAAGTATGAAAGTGAATCATGCATTATAAAACATGCAATTGTGGGTTTCTTTAGTGATGATTCATTAAAGAAAAATTCTCACAGGAAATTTATGTGGACTGATAATAATTATCTATCATATATACAAGATATATTCATATAAAACCCTCATATATATTAATATTTGGAAAATATTACTAAAATTACACCTCTCTTATGTATGATCCCGACCTATGTATAATTCTTCATCCTGATGTTCATCATGTTTAATCCAACAATAAAAATGATCCCCCCTTGATAAAAGAATGATCTACACAAGGGTACTTTTCTTTACAATCGGGATTCCATTTTTTATCTATTTTAAATGAACATCACATCCCAGTTTTCCTAAGTAATGATAGGAAATGGATCATACTATATTTGAACTATGGGTGTCATAACATATATTAGTTTAGGTGGCGTAGTGATGCCGAAATTTTCTATTATAGGAAAAAAAATAATCCCAATAATATACCCTACTAATTCAAAGTGTATGGAACCCTATAGGGACATATGGTTTTCCCACTATGATTTTAGTACTATGGAAAATTAATATCATTTTCATATTATCCATACCAAATAAAAACCACAGTATAAAGGTCCTCATCATATGACATTAAACTGTATGGTACTTGGGTCCATATTGTGTGATGTAAAACTTCTCCACACCATGTCCACGCTGCAAGACTTTAAACATCATATAATAACCTACCATACAGTTTAATTTCCATATATTCGAGTTAGATCAATAAAAGGGTTTCCAAAATATTGTTGTTCTCTAAATATTCAATTGGATAAAATACTCCTTTCTCAATTTTGTAGCTTAATGCAAAAATATTACCATACAATATAAGAACTACATTTTTATTGATTCCTATTTCCTACAGATATAAAATGATGTGAAAACCACATATTTGGGACCCAAACAAGAGTCATTATCCATATCAATTAATCTAACAAAATCTTACTAGTAATGAAAATATGATGTCTAAAATATAAAATACACAATTCCTAAATTTCATTTTTCAAATATCATTATTTATATTTTTTGGTGTATTGGATTGCCATAAATTGTTAACCACTGTTGTTAATAAGTTTATTTATCATTAAAATACATATCTTTTGGCCAATTCAATCATGACCTTGATAGTAATCTATATATATTCCCAAAATATCGCCTTTCAAATAGAGGTATCTATTTTATGGTGGGTAGATCCTCGAATACTTCTAGGCATCCCTGAAATAAAATAGAACCCTTGATTTTAATGTGGTAAAAAATTATCATATACATGAATGTTCCATATCATATATTATCATACAAGAACAATGATTCAAAATTTAAAACATTACTACACCCTTATAGGAAAAAAAGTGTAGATATTCATAATTTTTTAACCCGATTTGGGATATCATCCTCACCCTATTGGTCCATGAAAATTGACCTTAACCAATTTTCACTCCCACTAATAATAATTTGTAGCATAATTGGTATCTCATTCAGCTGAGGTTTTCATTTTCCATTACAAGGTATAATATATCATTTTTTGGTCCTAGAATCTTGAATTTAAACTATATTCATCCCCCCATTATGAAAATACACCCCATAAAGGAACTCCCTTGAAATTGATGTTTTATTTATTCTATTTTTATTAATATTTATATTACTAGTAAAGTATTTATAATTTTAAAATAAGTACATTTTATTTAATTATGTATATACAATATCACCTGTTAGTTCGGACTACAAGACCCTAAACTACAGTTGAAAATGACATAATATAATTGAGGTTGAAAACCTATAAAGGAAATGTTGGGAAAAAATATTTAACCCGCTCGCTAATCCTATTACTTTTAGGGATATGAAAAAAATTACAGTGCAACTAGAAATGGAATAATTCATAAAGGGACAACCAATAGCCCTTGGAAAATCCAGTTCATCTATGCTAGATTGGCTGGTTGTGGAAAAAGATAAAATGTTGGAATATCATATATTTTCGCACTAATTTTGTGTTCCACACATGATTGTGTAACTAATAGTGTTCTTGAAACCGTCTTGTATATTCCTACATTTCATAAACCTATACTATTTGATAAGGGGTTAAAACCTCAAAATCCTTTCACGAATATCATTAATAAATTTATTTGGTTTTGAAGGGATGTTTATTTGGTTATCTATGTATTCCCCTAATATGGATCTATATATGTGACGCCAATATGGTCTATCCATTAATGGTATATATATTCTAAGTAGAGGGTCATATAATCTTATCATTCCCCCATACCATTACAGAAGAACCCATTATTCACAAATGAATAACATTCATCCTTAGAATATATGTCCTACTTCATATCCATGATTCTAATATATTATGTTATGATTTATATAACTAATAAAAAAATTATGCAACTATATTTAGTTCCCTTGATGTTACACATATATGCATCTTGATCACCCTCAACTAATGGATATAACAACTAATCCTTCATCAATTAAGTATTTCTCATCACATGAACTTTACTGTATGTTGCAACGATATGAGATTTTTAACCATAAAATTAATGCCCTGTTATTTAGGATAGTCTATGATGACATTGAATCCCCGTCCATGTTGGGTTATTAATTTCACATTCTATTTATACTACTCCACTAATTTAGTGAAAGGTATCTTACTAAAAAAATCAGCATCAATAGGCCATATAATTAAAAAGAGGACATCTTATTCATCTTCTTCCCCATTAAAAATCACCATATCATATATTCATCCCAATATAACACAATTAATATTTGGAATAATCTTTGAGAGTTAAAATCCACCATCAAAAAAATTATTATTTCTCAGATTGGTATGATCAGTTGTAGTGGAATTTACTAATTCCCATCATGGCTATCTCACCCTTTATTTTGTAAAAAATGCCTTGTCTTTTGGTGAAATCTATCACTCCATAAACATAAGTTCAATTTTTCTTTCCTTTATGGATTAAATCTTATGAAGGAAATATATGAGAATCTTATCATTATTATAACCCACAAAATTATGACATAAAAAATTCAATTATCCACTCTCTTTATATAAATCTTATTTTATTTTTGAGCATTTGAAACTAAAAAGTGACAAAAGTTGTCAGGTTGAAAACTCATTAAGTGTGGCCTAAAAAAGAAGAGTGTATGCCTAAAAATTAACCTCTATATTTTATGGGAACAATATAAATAACATAAAGTTTATAGGATCCAAAATATGTCCCTATAAAAAGCCATTTTTTGCTCAATAAGCCCTTTGGACTGGAAAAAACATACAATATTTATCTATTCCATCATCCCAAAGGTACCAGTCCAAAGGATCTGAAAAAAATGTGTTAATCTAAATTTCATGGTACTCCAACACAATAAAATGGTATATTATTTATTCCAAATCCCATTTCATAAACCTCATCATAATGAGTCAAATCATTAATCCAAATGGGTGAACTCCCATATTATGATTATGGTATTTATGCTCAAATCCATATTAAAGAAACACATAATAAGATATCATTCATCCAAATGAACCAACAAAAGTGTTATTATGACAACCAAGTAATGATAGAATATATAATTTTCATATTTATTAGAATATATAAATTTGATAGTTTTATTCATTATAAAAATATACAATAATTTTTAATTTTAAAAGGAAACAATATTATTAAACTCTATTCTTATAAAATTTAATTTTATGTATTTATTTTCAAATTACAAAATTTAAATATGAAAATTTTTATTTCATTTTTTTAATTAATCATTTCAAAATTTTCTTAACCTGATTTTTTTTTGGGATTTTTAGGAAAATATCAATTTTATCAAAGAATTGTGAAAAATACTGATATTTCAAAAAAATGCCATTTAATTTCATTGATAAAGCCCCATAATATTTTGAATTTGATAATACTTTAGATAAGAATAAAATATCTAATTAATTTTAATCTTCATTTTACATTATTTTTTTATAAAAATAATTTTTGACTTAAAATAAATATTTTTGAAAAATTGTTTTTCATCACGCTTTGTTGATTTTTTATAAAAATAATTTCTGTAACTTATTTGGATTAAATACTAGAAAATAGATTTCATATTCTGATTTTTTTTATAATTTATATTATTTAATAACAATAAAATAATTTTTGTTCATAAAAAAGAGTAAACACATTAAATATTTGTTACCATGATGACGATATAATGTGTTAATTAAGGGGAAGAATAATTTTATATAGGTTACAAAGTAAACCTAAAACTTGCCTTAATTTTATTTAATACATAAATTTCCTCTATAATCATAAAATATTCGAATATATGTCTTTTCTTTGATATAAAAATATGAGTATGACCTTTTTAATAATTTAAGTAATGAAATTGAAAAAATGTCACACTCTTACTTTAAAAAATAAATTATGTGTTCACAAAGGGACAACTAGAAGTTTTTAATGAATATGAATGGTTATTTTGGGAATAAAAAGTTTTTTTTCTTGTTTACAATATATTTTTCATTTTTTAAGTAAATATATAATTACCTTAAATGAGTACGCAATGCCAACATAGTATATATTTAATTAAAATTAAATTAAAATAAATGATTTTAAAAATATTTAATGTAATATTAATTGAATAATTAATTAAGATAAATGAATAATTTAGATAAGTGTAACATGTTAGGGATGTGATAAATATATTTATTCAAATTTCATCCTTGTCTTGTTGTTTTTTAAAGTCATATTAACTGAATATGGTCCAAATTAAAATTAAAAATATACTATAATAAATAATATTTTAGTAAATGATATAATATTTTAAGAATCATATATTCAGTCAAGATAATGTAAAATGGTTGATAATATCATCCATAGATTATTTAAGTTATTATTTTACTTTTATATTATATTTCATGGCCCTATAATAGTCAAAATATTAATACCATGGTAACGTTTAATAAGGGTTATAATGGGTTAAAAATGATAATGGAGAAAACATCACCTAAACATGTAAAAAGTTTATTGGATTGAATTATTTAGACATAAATCCATCTTATTCAAGAACTGTATCAATTTTTTGGTATTTTAAAATGAAAATTAATTTATCTTAATTTAATACATTAACAAATTTAAAGAGTTCCCCTCCCCTCTCTTATAAGTGGGGACCTTCTATCCTCTTTTCTTTACACTCCAATGGAAACTTTTTTCATACCATATCCAACCAAATACCTTCATTATATCCATCCATACCTTCTATATAAATTTTTTTAATCAGAAAACCATCCTAGGATAGATTTGGTTTAAACCATAAGAGGTTTTCTAAAGAAAATGTATAGTTCTTAACCAAACATATTCATTTTGTTTCATTATCTAACATATAAAAATATTCATAAACCAAGATGAAATAATAACCCCAGTATCAACCATATTCCATGATTTTATAATATTAAATTCTTAACCTAAATCAATAACCTATTCCATTAAATGGGGAACAAAACCAAAGTCTGTGCGGACGTGCAGACTACCACCTCACGAATTGATGTAATTCATTTTCCATCACCAGTTTTTACCACTTTTTATAATGATAATTTTAATATATATATATATATATATCTGATATTCATAAACTATTCATAATTATTAAAAGAAAATATATCATTTAATTTCATACATTTCCACTAAATTAATAATGAAAATATCATTCATGCATTTGTGTGGACTATCTTCTCGGGGAAATGATATGGTTCTTGTTTTCATCACTACAGAACATGGATGATTTATATATGAATATATAAGGATATAATATGGTATTTATGATATAATTTTCACTATATAGAGATAATATTATATATAAATTATTTATGTAATTATCACTGAAAAATGGAAATGTTACTCATGCGTACGTACAGCCTACCGTCTCCATGATTGTAAAATAGTTCATTTTCATAAAATAATTTAATAATTGGTTTTAATAAAATATTTTATTTATAAAAATTATAATTATTTTATGATTATTATTTTTATATTATTGAATAATGACCCCTTCGACTATAGCCATCCTATTAATGTGATTTAAGACATATGAGTCAAATCAGATCAGAATACTCGACAAAAAAATAATTGATTATGTGATTGAATAAAATAGGGTAATAAATAAAATAAAAAGAATTAAAGTACATGGAAATTTATTTTAATAAATTAAATAAAAATAATATGATTATTTTTCAAGATGATAAGGAACCTGTGTGATAAGCCGGACTCAAGATAAGAGACTTTACTTAAACAAATCTACTTTTAAAATTTCCCATCAACGCATTTTATTCCATATAAAAATTATTAAAATTATATTATTTATATATTTATTCTAGAATAAAATAATTTCAAATCGAATTTTAAATATTATTATAATTTCATTCATATGTTTTCAGAAAGAATATTTTTATAGAATGTTTGTTTTCTTCACAAAAGAAAAAATAAAATGTTCTATTTAACATAAATAGGGAAATGGATTTTCTCACTGCCATAAGCGTTACGTTATTTTTGGATTACATTTGAGTATTTCATGTTTTATTAAATTAATATATCTATTTACATTATTTTTTGGAATTTTAGATTTAAAATGGTATTTGAAAATAAACAGTATTTAAATATCCAAATCCTGATTGTATATGGATTTAAATGTGTCTATGAAAGGTATTATGATTAAAATGTGAATACTTAAAATATATTATTCATGATACAATACTTGAGAAATATATATGTGATGTTTTTGATCCTAATATATATTATATAATGGGTTGATTCCCATTATGGATCATGATGAATGGGTAATCTTGATATAGTTTACATGGTGGTTGTACCCAGAAAAGGCATCAATACATTGGGTTATTATCCTTTTAATCAATTAAAATATAGAGGGAGTTTCCAAAAAGATTTAACCTATGGACTTAATTATGATACATTTATTTAAAAAAAGTTTTATAAATTTTAAAGATCAATGTTTCTTGAAAAAAATTGATTTTTTTTCTTTGGGGTTTATAGTTTTTTAAAAGAAAAAATTTGTCTGTGTTTTTCATATGGAAATTATTTATTTCATTAGTTCAATGAACCTAGATATAAAGGGAAAGTTTTCAAAGTTTTTCATGTTTTTCACAAGAATAATAGATTTATTACTTTTTATGTCCTTTACAAAAATATTTGTACTCATACCACAAATTTGAAATGTTTTTGATAGGGTTTGAGGATAGTTAATGAAAAATAAGAAATCATATTGAAAGTAATGTGTATTTTTCATGAAAATAAAATATATTTCCCTATAAAAGCCTTATATTATCTTGAAATGGACACTTATAAAATGTTTCCAACTTAAAAATATTTTTTTATTATGTTAAAGTTATGATATAATTCTTTAAAACACTATACTTGAAATGATATTCAAATGTAAGTGAATGAACTCATGATTTTAAATTAAATATTATTTAGTGTATAAAGAGGGGTCCTTATAGATTATATTATATGAATGTTTTAGATTACATAATAGTTTAAGATAATTTTATTAGCATAACCTTGGAATATTCTACTTTACGGTAAAGATAAAATTATATAGAATTTGATAATTACAATGTTTCTTCAACTAAACTTCCTTTTTTTATAATTTCTTTTTCATAATGGAAACATGAGAGTAGTAGTAGGAATAAAATAATAGGAAAATATCTTTCTAAATCAGAATACTGGAATCATTGGAATCAACACTAAGAATTTTTTCTTGTAATGGATCATTTCATGTAGGGTATAAATGGTGTTGATATTTGTAAAAGAGAGAAAACCAATATAAAAAAATGAAGTTGTCAATAGGTTTTAATTTCATGAAATAACACCCTCTAGATTTCTATTTAAACTCCTATCAAGTGGTAGATGAATGAATAATTAATTCACTGGAAAATATATTTGAACTCATGGGATGTTTCGAATCTTAAAAGGTAACACTTTTCAAAACAAAATTGAAGGTGAGGCGGATCAATAGTTGTCTATGGTTAAGAATAACAGAAAGATATGATCTTACTTTCATGTAATGAGAATCATTTAAGAATCATTTTCTAGAGATAAGTTTTCCAATGATTGTTTGATATGGAATGGAAAAACAATTCATATAATTAAGACAAAAGGTTGAACATTCTATATTTTATTATAACACAAATTTTATAAGATTATCCAGATATATACTAGATTTTATTCATGATATTGATAGTAAAATAAATATATTTTAATCATGCTTAGTTCCAATTTTATAAATAGATTTGGATGTGTGACAATTTTAAAGTTAATTGACTATTTTTTATTGTGCTACAAAAATTGAGATGGTTTTTCCCGAAACATATGTTCCTTGAGATTACATTATTAATATAAAGGTGGAATAAAACCAAGATGTTTCCAACTAATATGTATATTGGAAATCTGACTGCATTTTCCAAATGTGATAAACAACATTTCAAATAATGGTTTACAGAAATTTGAATGTCTTATTGGGTTTAAGATCGGCCATAAGTCATGTGGCTACAATGAAAATATTACCGAAAATCCATGAATGGGGAAAGAGATGGCTATCAAATAGAGATATAATTTAGTTACAATGAGTTAGTTCGTTATGATTATGTGTGTCTAAATTTTGTTACACAGGGTGGAAATCATAAATATTGGAAATTAGAAGGTGTGGAAATATAATTTTATACCACTAAAGTTAATGTTTGATCATCAAATAAAGTGGTTACAGGTATACTACTTGTTTAGTCAAATTATACCAACATCCTGTTTAACTCTGTATCTTCACATTCCATCATTTATTAGATAATTTTTTGAAAGGTGGAAATATATACACATGAATGGATGTAATAAATTTAAAAGAAAAATTCAGGTGTAAATTTCAAATCAAGGATGATTTATATAGAAATTCCTATTGTTATTATGGGATATTCTTTCATTTAATTCATTTTGAAATTTATATGGTGGATTCTCATATTATTTTGGGTATGGATTGGATTATAGTTTATCATGTATAGATAGATTTAAAATCTAAGAATCTTAAATTTATGGATATCATACCTTTGCAACCTACCAGGATGGTGAGAAAATGATTAGACATGGTGGTGAAACATTCCAAGCCCTTGATTTTTAGAATAAAGATTATATTAAAATTAGTGATTTATGAGTAGTAAAATAATTTTTGTATGTATTTCTTGATAATTTTTCTGGTGTTATTTATAATCATGAGGTTGAATTTACTATTGAGTTACTATTTGATGATAAACCTATTTAAAAACCCCATTATCAAATGGATCAAGTAGAAATTTCAGAATTTAAAATTAATTTACAAGATTATCTAGATAAATATTTCATTTGTCCTAGAACTTCACCATGGGTGATCCTATTTTATTTTCTAAAAAATTAAACATGGCTCAGTTGGACTTCGAATTGATTATAAACTGGTATACAACATCATTGTTAAGAAATTTTATCATTTTCTTCAAAATGATGATTTATTTTATCTCTAGGGTGAATAATATTCTTCAATGATTGATATTAGGTTTGGTACCATTAGTTGAAGGTGAAGGATTAATATATCCCAAAGACAATATTTTAGATAATATATAGGCATTATGAGTTTGTTTTTATTCCCTTTGGGTTGTCTAATTCACTAGCTATATATATAGAACCTCTAAATATAATTTTACATGGATTCATGGATAAGTTTTAGGTTTTTTGTATTGATGATATATTGGTATACTTTAAAATTCATGTGCATGATTAATGACAACTGAGGATTGTTTTTTAAAACATAAAATAAAATCAAATATAATGAAAATTTATTTAGTTTGAATTTTGGTTCAATCAAATTTATTTCTCTAGGAAGAGTATTTTTAAATTTGACATTACTATTGACCCTTCAAAAATAAATGTTTTTTAGGAATGGAGAAGACCTATCAATGTCACCAAGATTCACAGTTTCTAGGATTATTTTGTTACTATGCATGGGTTGTTGACAACATTTATTTGTTATCTACACAACAGAATTTGTTATAAAAAAAGGATTTAAATTAAATTAGAGAACATAATTTGATGATTATCCTTAGGAATTAAAAATATGTTTTTTAATGATCTAATTTTGGTTTTGACTTTTATAAATTGTGAATGTATCATCTATAATGATTATTCATTGAAGATAATTTATTCTGGTTTGATGCAAAATGATCGGTAAATTTTTTATTCTTCATTTAAACTGAACCCCCTTGAGTTAAATCATCCTACACTGGATCTATAATTAACATCTATAGGTTTTTATTAAAATTTGGTTCTATTATTTACATTGAGTAAATTATGAAATGTATTCTGATAATAAAAGTTTGAAGTATATATTAATTTATTAATAGTTAAATATGAGGCATAGAAAGTGTATGGAAATAATTAATAATTAGGATATCATGATTTATTATCATCGTATAAATGAGAAAAAAGTAGATGCTTCATATGTCCGAAAAATAACACTACATTAACCATGTTATGTTTGTAAAATTACCATTTGGTAAATGGATTTTTTTATTTGGGATTAGAAATAGTTCAGATAGTAACATCCAATATTTTTTCAGTTGTTAGTTAATTTTCATTATTAGAAATAACTAAGCAACCTCGGAAGGAGGGTGATGTTTTATAGGAAAAGGTAAAAATATTAATAAGTGTAATTTTACAGAGTTGAATGTTGATTAAATGGTGTTATCATATATGGATAATTATTATATGTCAATTTTTATTCCAAATTTATGAGATAATAGTTTAGATAAGCACATAATTCCATATTTTTTCAATCTTACATTACTAAGATGTATATAAACCTTGGGTAGTATTACTGGTTAGGTGAAATTAAAGGAGATATTACTTACTTTATAATAAAATATTTTACTTGTTAATATGTTAAAGCACAACATCAAGTACTGAAGGGGTTTCTTTAAACTTTGTTAGTGTTAGAGTGGAGATTTGAAAATATATCTAAGTATTTCATGGTGGGATTTACATGGACATCATAAGTTAATAATGTGATTTAAATTATTATTGATTCACTATCTAACTCTATACATTTACATCCTATTGAAGATACTATATACTTAAATCATTTTTTTTTGAATTTTAAATTAATAAGATAGTTAGGTTACATAGAGTTCCTCACTCTATTTTATCTAGTCATGATCCCAAATTCACATCAATGTTTTGGTAAGGAATTCAGAATTCATTAATAATTGAATTAAATTTATGTACATTATTTTATTCATATATTGATAGATTATCTTATATAATAATTAATTCCATGTATGAAATTATTCATGTTTGTTTAAAGGATTACCATGGATGTTGGGATTAATATTTTTAATTATTTGAGTTTTCTTAAAATATGAGTTTTCATTCCAATATATAGATGGAACCCTTCAAGGATTTATATAGAATGTTGTGTTAAAGTCTATAATTTGGGGATAAAGTAGTAAAAATAAAATTGAGAGGGCATTTTTTAGTAAAATTAATGGTTGAGTACGTAAATATTATTCTATAACATTTGAGGATGACTAAGAGTATGTATAAAATTTATGTGTATAACTGGAGGACTTATCTTTTTTATGGTGTATATTAGGATTATATTAATGCATATCCATAGAAAATGGATTTATGTCATTTCAAAAATGGGATTCTATGTTTATAGTTAATTAGAACATATGAAATCTTAGATAATATTGCATCATTTTCCCACTAAATGGCATTTCTAATGAGTTTATCCTAGGTAAAAATTTTATTTCATATCTCGGTGTTAATAAAAAATATTATAGATTCATATGATGTTTTTAGAGATGCGTTAGTTCAGTTGGAAGAAAAAATTTATATTATAAATAACATGTTTAAATTATTGAACATATAAAAAATGTGTTTTGGAATAATGTGATTCACCAGCTTAATGATTTTTGGAAAAATCATTTTGTTTAAGAAGAAATATGAGAATATAAAAATGTTTTGAGAGAAAAATATATCCACTTTTATAATAATTGATAGAAATTGGGGGATGAAATTTAAAATAGGGGAGAATAATATAACAACATAGGTAATGATATAATATGTTTTTTGTAAATATTAGTATTAATGAATTTGACAGTTATATTCATCATAAAAATAATAAGTAATTTTTAAATTAATAATAAATGGTTTTGTTAAAATATTTTAATATAAGGTTTTATTTAATAGATTATTTTTAAATTAATATAATTTTAAATTGAAACATTTCTTTAATTTTTGAATCAAACATTTCAAAATTAACCTAATATGTGGTTTTTGTATTTTTCTGAAAATACTGTTTTTCAGTGTATGGTGGAATATACCAATTTTTTGTAAATTTGTTATTTTTTTCATTAAAAATCTCCAAAATATTTTTAATTGGATCCTAAATTAACATAGGAATTATTTATGTATGAATAAACTAATTAATTTAATTACAATAAATATTATACAAGATCTTTTTATAAAAAAACCGTTAGGAATATTATATATTTATTTTGGAACTTTGTTTCTTCACACTTTGATGGATACTTATAAAATGAGTTTTGGAAACTTGTGGGGATTGATTTTAGTAATATTAAAACTATTTTGGAATCAAAAAAATATATTATTTATTACGTAAAACATAATTTTTAGCCATAATGAATTTTAAAAATGGTAAATATTTGTTTCCATGAAAAAGGAAAAACAGGTTAATTAAGGGTAAAAAATTTATAAGGATTAAAATGTAACCCTAACACTTACCTAAATTTCATTGTATGAGTAAATTTTATCCATAACCATTAAATATTCTAATATATGGTCTTTTTTCTATATGATATTGATTTTTAACTTAATAATAATTTAAGTGGTGAAAATGAAAAAATGGAACACTCTTACTTTTAAAAGCCTCTTATGTGTTCAAAAAGGCACTATAGGAAGTTTTAAATGAATATAAATGGTTATTTTAAAATAGTAAAATTATAATCATAAAAATAATCAATCTATAATTTTTATTAATTATATAATTAACATAAATATTTTTTGAAATGCACATATTAATTATTTATTTAAACGGATTATATTATGAATCATTTTAAAAATAATAGAATTAATATAAAATGAATTATTTATTATGTTCAATAAATTATATACATATATAAATATATATGTGTCTAACAATTTAGTTTATTGCTAAAGGTATATAATCTAATTCTATTCTTGACATGTTGTTTTTAAAGTCAAATTGAAGGAATAATGTCATAATTTATAATAATGATGTTTCATGATAAATATGTTTTATTAAATAATTTAAAATTATAAAAAAAATTATATTTTTACTTTTGAAAGGATAATGGTTGATAATATCATTGATGGTCTATTTATGGGCTGTTTTTTCTTTTATTGTATGTTTCATGTCCCTAAATATTTAAACTTTATTACCATATAAATTTTCTAAAAGCATTAAAAGAGGATAAAATAAAATGATAAGGGTGAAATCATCAACAGAACATGTCCAATTATTACTATATTTTTGTATTTTGTCCTAGATATATATTAAACTCAATCCTTCTCAATTTTGATATATTTTAATATATTACTTTATGAAATTTCAAGGGTAACCCTCCCCTCTCTTGTAAGTGGTTTTCTCCTATCTTCTCTTCATCACTCTCAAATGGCCATTTTGAGATTCAAATCCTTGAAAAAATACCATATGTTCATACCTTTCCAAATACTATAGGATTTGTTTATTAGTAAATAACCCTATGAATTATTTGGTGTAAAGCATAAGAGGTTTGGCAACGAAAAGTTATAGTTCTTAACCATATGTATTTGTTTTTTTTCTTTTTCTAAAATCATCACATCTATTTAGACAATGATAAAATAAAATCACTAGTATATAAAATATACATAGACGTTTTTATATAAATTTAATAACCTTAGTCAATATCTTCTTCATTCAAATGGGGAAACAAACCTGCATTCATGCGTACGTGCGTACTACCACCTCAAGAACTAATGAAATTCATTTTCAATCAAATATTCTTAGAGATAGATATAGTGATAGAAATAATGTATATATATATGTTATTCATGAAATATTATTCACTAATAATATATAATATATCATATTTTATACATTTTCACTCACTAAAAATTATAATGCCGGTAATTTGTATGTGTCGACTACCTCCTCCATAAAGCTGTGTGGTTATTTTTTTATCCCCACATCACATGGATGATACATATAAGTATATTTAATGAAATTAAATCATGTTTATTATATAATTATCTTTATAGAAATATAATATAATATTTTTCTTATTTCTATAAATATGGTTGAAAAATGGAAACACATATCCATATAAACGGCATACCGTCTCCATGATGTTAAGGAAGTTTATTTTTCATAACCATATTTCAAGAATGGTGTTAAAATTATATTATATATTGAAATATTATATTTATATCATTATTATTATTCTATATGTGATTAAATAATTTCCTCTTTGACCATATTCATCTATCCAAAGTGATTTTGTACATAAGAGATGAATATGGTGAAACTGTTCTACAGAAACCTATATGATTAAGTAGTTAAATATAATATGGTAATAAATAAAACAAAAATGGAAGTAAAAAACATGAAAAAGTTTCTTCAACAAGTAAATAAGTTACACAAGTTTATTATTTAGGAATTTAAATAACTTATGTGATGAGTCACACTCATGGTACAAGGCATTCCAATAAAAATCATTTTTTAATTTTTCCCTTCTAAACATTTTTCATCTGTTTAGATATTATTAAAAATATCTTACTATTTTTTTATATATAAATTACATAATTATAAATGAAATTTTTTTCTCTTTTTACATTATTTAAAATATTTTCAAATGGAATCATTTTGTTGAATAATTTGATCTTTTTCAGAAAAAGTCGAACAAAATTTTGTTTTTTAACGTATATGATGAAAATTTATTTTCTCGGCACCATAATTTTTTTTTATTTTTTATTAACTTATAGGTTTTTATATTTTATTTAAATAAACAACATATTTACTATCAATTAAGGTTTTTTTTAAATATCGTTTTGAAAAATAATGGTATTTCAATATTTGGAAGTGTAATTCATATGAGTTCAAAAGAGTTTTTCAAATGACTTATAGAGAAAAGGTGAAGGAATAAGATGTTTTATTCATGATATTGTAATATATATATATATATTAAAAAATTGGTCTCTATATAGCTTATATATAAAGGTTTATCCCTATTAAATCTCCTAATGAATGGGTGAGGCTGATACAGCTTATATGATTGGTGCACCAATATAGCCCTTAAATGCACAGGGTAATGTTTATTGTATTCAATAGAAACAATGACGGAGTTACTATGGTGTTTAATATTAGGGGTTTAACTATAATCTAGTAATTTATAATACAAAATATGAATCAAATTTTCCAATGTTTCTTTAATTTTTTTTTTATTTTCTTCCTAAAGGTTTTCAATGGTTTCTTTGAGAAAAAATGTGTGTGTGAGTGTTCTTCTTGATGAAATGTTTAATTTCAGTAATTGAAAGAGAATTGAGATAAAGTTAAACATTTTAAATGTTTTCATGTTTTCCATTAGACTAACACATTTCTTATTTTTTATGTACTTTACTAAGAATTTTTGTTCATCCCACATATTTAAAATGTTTTCATATGTTTTATGGAAGGTTACTGATAAAGAATAATTAAATATGAATGTTGTTAATGATTATCATGAAATAAAAATGTTTTTAGTTTTAAAAGTTTCTTATTATGGATAAATTGGATACTAATCATAATATTAAACTTTTTAAATATGGTTATTTATGTCTCATTTATGATAAATTTTTTTAAAACCCTAAACTAGAAAATATCAGAAAAAATTTAAAAAATAAATTATTGACTTAAAACTAAATATTATGTAATCTCTTTGGTTGGGACGTTATAGTTATTGTGATGGTGTTTCTGACCATAAAAATTTATAAAACATTTCTATTAGTATATAATTTATCCAAATATAAAAAGCCTTTATGGCACAATGATTATAGTTTTTCATATACCCATTCAGGGGACACACCCTCGGGGATATTAGTTCTGAATCAAGTGTTTGTGAACCAAGATTGAATTTTTTAATTACATATAAATATAAAAATTCTATTTATATATATTTGTATTTAATTTCAATTTTTATCATTTTATTATTACTCTATAATTAAAAGTAAAAAAATTAATTATTTTAACAAGAAGTTAGAATAAAAATATTTTCTGTATTCAAAAGGTGAAAGAGGAAAATCTACATATTTGAGTCACAATTTTTAATAATGATATATATAAAAGGGTTCTTTATGGAATCATGCTCTTCTCTAATAAACATTGGGGATCCCTTTTTACAATTATAAAGGTGATAATGATTCATATCTTTGACCACTTAAAAAGGGAAGTGACACAACATGTTGGAAGCAACCATTTTCAATTAATTATGGGCTTCCTATAGGATCTCTCAATGTTCAAAAAAAATTATTAATGGAATTGAACTCAGTCTAAAGGTAATATAAAATGTGAAACTTCAATCCTGAAATATATTTTTTTCTATGGCTACACAAATTAAATGGGACTCACATTGAAGTGTTGCATCAATTAGTTTAGTGGTCCGTGCATTTGATTCCACCTCCTGATGGGATTCACTTACTTCTTATTAATGGTATCATACATTGGGGATAAATTTTTCATCATAAGTGGGTAAATAATTGAAACTACCACTTCTTAAGAAGGATCTTTTATAATATATAATTTGTTTTTACTTATATTTATTATCAATATTTGGCCTCCATAATCATCATCCAAATGTTCATCCAATCACATTGATTAGTGGTGAGGTAGAATTACGATGAATATGTATCAATGTTTATGTAAAAATAAAATTTTGAGACATATATTTGGAATAATTATCAAATGAATAGGTCATGAAGTGGGATTTAGAGGTTAAATACATCCAAGTCTATTGGTTTTGGGACATAACCCACCTCTTAAGGCTCCAACTACTAGGATACATAAGTAGTAAATTTTCAGGATAGAATATTTTATTTTTATAGTAGTAATTCCATTTATATAAGTGGTACATTTTTTTAAATGATTAAAAAGTTTAATAAAATAAAATATAAAAATAAACCTATTTATATTGTATTTTTTTCCTCTATAATCATTATTACCAAATATGGAAAACCCATACAGTGATTCCCCCCATTAAGTTTTTCTTTAGAGATACTGTTCGAAATATCAACTATTAATGTAGTCCTGATTTTATTTAGGGATGAAATTATTTATTCCCTCATTATGGATTGACTACCCTCCATAATAACCATCTCCATGGTATAATGGAGGGAAACATCTATCATGGGTATGTCACTAAAAGGAAACACATGACATGCCTTTGGGGTGTCTGATAGGTTGGTATCTTCTTCTCTTTAGGATGTTGATAGTTATTTAAAGAAATTAATATTAAAAAAATTGAATCATATATATTTATAAAAATATATTTTAAGGAATCATATGTTCTTATAGTTCCTTATCATAGATTCTGTGATTTTCCAAGGATTTTGGGGTATAAATATTTGGAAAAATGTTATCCATAATTACTTTTTTCTTAGAGAGTGTAATGTGGAAAATTTTAAAAAACTATAGAGTGAAGAGAAGTGATATTTATTATTATATAATATCATATCTACTTTGTTTCGCTTCATGAAATTTCCCCTCAGCCTATATCAATAATAGTAGGTGGGGTAACCACAACCAGTGTTTTACCAATTCTAGAAGCAATCTCGGTGAAAAAGGTCATTGTTTATCTGAGAAACCCCCTTTTATTATCTATGATCTATATCGATTGAGTGAATATATAGAGGAACATTATATGGATTGAACCCCCCTAATGTTAGTATTTAGATACAAACATGTATCACATAAATAAATCAATACTTTATTTAAAGACATACTGTGGTGGGATTTGATATTAGCTAAGGAATTTTCCATCTTTCGGTGTTTGAACTCAGATGATAACCAACTTGTTCATGAATCAATAGAAATTAACATTTTAGGGAGATGATTGGAATTTAACCCTCTATTTTACCATTCATTAATTATATTATTGTGTATAATTCCCATTCCTTAGGTGGAGAGAGTCTCTCCATGCCGATTGGACTGGCATTCATAATAAATCATTTAGATTTCATTGCATGAAACTTAGACTCCACCATCTCTAAATTATGATGATTTTTTTCACATTTGGCTTCTAATAATGAATATTTATTCAATTATAATACTTATATCTTCCAAATTGATAAATTAACCCTACTCTAAAGTATATTTTTTAGCCACCTCCTAGTGGTATCTCTATCCATCCCCACCTGTATTGGTATGGGGATATATATTTTGGTAGAAAAAACAATCATTTTCATATACAAATTTAATTTTTAAAACACTGAGGGATTTCTTTAATAGAATAAATTTTTGGGTACCATTATATCATTGATTTTTTGAATATGAACATCCACTAAGAGGATCAACCATATATCACAAATTTCAGATATAGGGGACCGTTCTACTAGAATTGGGCAGCCTCGAGGTGTAAATAGTCTAAGGACTCCTTGGATGATCAAGAAGTGCACTTGGGATCCTTTGAAAAGATTTTTTTTCTAGGACTCTCCACCACAACAAATGTATAAGTATATAGGGTTTGATTCTCCTCTTGATGGTTGAGGCTAGATTATCTCCACTCAACCATAGTACTTTTTGGATCCTAAAATTTAATTCACCTTATAGATCTTGGTCAAAGACAACTCAGAGACTCTAGGAATATGTCAATATCATAGTTTGGGAAAGATGGTTTTGGTATTCTGATTCTCCTCTCCCTGAATCATTAGAGTGTAAACATGTGGTAGGTTAGTCACCATAATTCCACAAGGGCATAATGAGATGTAAGAATTGGAATACCCTTGAATAATATTCATGGATTTAATCAAATGAATACATTTGACCAATGACCGGTAGGTTTAATGGGCCCTCATCACCAATAGTATTCGTGACACCAACATATGGTTCTTTATCTGAATATCTGTTGGTGGTGACATTGTTAGGTATTGATGGAAGAAAAACTATAATGTAGAAATGTTACACACAACTAACTAATATATGATATTTCTAGATACCAATATATATAGGAAATAGTATCTGATATCCGTCATATATAACAAGTGTGAAAACTTGATATTTTAATTTATATTTTCAGTTTAAAACCTAATGTGTTTCATACATAACTTTACACATAATAATGAATTAAAGTGAACTTAGGATCATTATATAATCATGAAAATGTTATCATAGAAATGGTTGGTAAATATAGATATACACTAATTATTAAATATATAATGAAATAAAAATAAATACCATTCTTAATACAAAGGAATTGATGAAAATTCAATTAGTGTACCTAAATAACCATTAATAATAATTTATGCTTTAAAATGTGACCTTTCTAGAAAAATTATTTTCAAGTGTTATATTTCAGGAAAATAAAATTTATGGGTAAATAATATTTTTTATATGAATAATATATTTAAAATCATTTTATTAGTATTTTATAAAAAATGTTAATAATAATAGTTACTATTTCAAAATGTTTTTTCCCTATGGAAAAAATATTAATTATATATTTATACTTTAATTTAAATATTAAATAATCATATTTTATTATTTGAAATTGAAAAAAATTACTTGTTTTTAGATTTAAAATAAAAAATTAATCATTGGGTGAATTTGTTATATTTTTCTTCAATAACTAATTTTTATGTGAATAGTAAAAATACAAATATTGTTAAAATCATCACTTTTATGACATTATCATAAGATAATAATGACTTAAATGTTTCTAAAACTTTTATATATTTTAGATATATATATTTATATATAAAATAAAATATTTCAAAGTAATATTTTCTTATAAAAACATACATATTGGTTTGAATTCATAAGTAATATTTTAATATAGAAACTGATTTATTTGGTAATATATAAAAAGAGTTTTCCTAACATATAAATTTTAATTCCAAAAAATGGATTTTATATTTTTATATCAACATTATCATAGTATGTAATAATATTAATATCATTTTTTGGAATCAAATTATGATTTCTATGACTAACATTGATGAAAATAATAATAGTAAAACAATTAATTTAGAAATAATTATATTTTTATTAGTGCTATTTTATTAATGAAATAAATTAATCTTTTCACTAATGTATATTTATCATAATTCTAATCCTACAAAAAATTATCACTCATTTAATTGGTACACAATTCTAAAAAATACTAATAACATGTAATGGTGAGAATAAAAATTTTCTACAAATCACTTTATATACATATAAATGATTTTATTTAGAACATAATTTATCCTAATTTGAAATTAGTATAAATTAAATGGATTTTAAATTTAGTTTTAGAACACTGATATATTGTTATAAATTTTACTATATATTTTAAATAAAATATAAATGATCGAGTTAAAAACTAGATACCATGATAAAACAATAATGGTAAAATGTAAATGTTATGTTTTGATAATCTTGAAACATGTTTCAAACAAGAGGGAAAATTGTTTTTGGAGGATTTATTGACATTATTGGGCCCTATTCTCCATTATTTATCACTTTTGGACTCATTTACCACTGTATATTTTCATTCCATTCTTGAAAAATAATTTTTGTTCCCCAATATTTCATTTCATTAAATTATAAAAGGAAACACTTCCACACATTCAACACATATCCATTCCATTGAATTCCTTCCTGAAATTTTCCATTTTTCTCATCCTATAATACTCTCTCATTTTCATAATCCCATAGTATCAACTATTTATCCTATTTTATTCACTTCTAAGGATAATTTCAAGATAAATTTTATAGTCTTGACGTGAGTATTAATTATTCCATAACATTTTCTTATTAACATTTCTATTAAAAACAATCCTTACCATAGAAATATAATTATATAATTATAATTTTTATTTTTCAATTTTATTATTTTAATGAAAAACCCCATTATTTTTCACATTAATCAACTTTGGTAATTAAATAACAACGTTAACTATGCTTTGTGTGGGTTAGTACATCTATGAAGTAAAATGTTTTTTCTTTCATCATGATATGAATTCTATATCAAAACCACTTGAAATATTAATTACCAAGATAAAAATATATAATATCATTATTCCTACATTATAATGATATGATACACTTAATTATACATACTCACCTAGGGAGATATAGCATGTTCATGTCTGAATTGGTTTCACCACCAACATGAACAATGATATAAAACTCTATTGTTGATGTCTATGAGGAATTAAATACTTATATAATTAAAAATAAATAATAAAATAAATAATATTATGTATTTATGGTAATTGGAAAATAATTATTAATATTTTTAATAAAATATAAATTTGAATCAGCAAAATTATCAAAATATGCTGGCACCAATTTAATTTTCTGACAAAAAAAAGAAAAAACAATACTATAAATACTATAAGATAATAAATTGACCATAAGAAATGATATATATAAGAATAATATTTATGAGAAGCTATATAATAAACACAATTTTATTATTGATGAAGTTAGATGCATGAACTGAGCGAATCAGGAAAAATGTAAGGGTTTATGCTAACTCATTTTTCTTCGACTATGTTAGAAAAATTATTGTTGAAACTATATTGTTCAATGTTTGATTTATTCTACCAAATGAATATATTGATTACTAATTCCTCCTAATATTTTAGGGTTCTACAATTTTCCCATATAATTTCATTATAAAATGATTCTTACATTAATAATAATGTTAATTGTAAGGGTTTTATTAGTCTAAATTTAGATTCTTTGAGACCTGTCACATGCTATGCACTATTTTTCGTTTTTTATTTTATTATATAGATTTAATATAGAATGAATTTAATACACATTATTTTCATATATTTCATGGAATATAATAATACAAATCATATTCTTTTCGTCAAAATTCTTTTAACTCATCTGAAACCCAAGTCATAATAGTTTTTGTTAACTCAATTCTGTTTCTAATGTTTATGATTATTATTTTTAATTAATTTCATATAGTTTTCACAAATTATTTCATTTTATTTTATAATGTTTTATTATATCTTTTTTTCTTTTTTTCCACAAAAAAACCATTTTCAAATGATTCATGCTTCATGGAGTATGTCTCCCTTTGTGATATTGATAACTCAATTCTCCTTTGTTTGATCTATAAGTTTTTATCTTAAAAAATTATTTTATATTTACAGTTTCTACGATAATAATTTTATATTATATTATATTATTTCATCCAATTTGAGAAAATGATGTCTTAATAAATTTAATGTTTTATTACACATTTTTCACAAACTAAGATTTCAAAAAAAATATAAAATTATGAACAATTTAAATGGTTCCTCTCATAACAAGATGTTTTATCTTTAGAAATATATTAATTTTTGAAATAATTATTCCATTTGCAATCATTTATTATTAAAAATTATATTTAAAATAATTTTTTTAAATCATTCAATTTATCCACTCAAATGTTTCTTCCTAAAGTGACATGTACATTTTCTACATCAATATTAATAATGTTTTATCAAATAATGTTTAATTTTAATCTCTATTTTTGTTTTTATATTCAAAAGGATTTACACTCATTGGATTTTTGATATAATAATTATAATATAATAAATAAATATACTTATAATTTTGGTCATTTTACACTTGGTATCAAACAATTTGATTCATCACCCCTTTTTTGGTGATAAAATTCAAATTATGCTTTTACAAGGATGGTCTTCATATATTTCAACATCGTTATGAGTATACACTATTAAAATGGGGATATGTTCATTAAAAATATCAACAATACTTCTCTAGATTTAGTATGTAACATTTTTTCTCTCAAATATTTAATCTGTCACAACATTTATCTTTTTTGACTATCCACCATGAACAAACATAAATTTTATTCTAATGCCTATAATTTGTGAATACCCTATTTTCCATTTTATGGAGGGAAGGGTGTCCACCTATATTCAACACATCAATTGATTGGTGAAATTATTTACTTAACAATATAACTATTACATTATGTTGTGTTAGTTTGAGTTATTCTTTAATAGATATTTATTTCAGTTATTGATTGGAGAATTATGGAAAATACACTTATTTATTATTATGGTACATATGTTTATTGATTACATGGGTAATTTTACTATGTTTTTTTTAGTCCTCCACCTTGCTTATTTGGATGGGTTATGGTCATGATATCCTTATTATGGACAAGGGGAAAATTATTGGCATTTTGTATATTGTTATTACAATATGAATTAGTATTAAATTTTTTCATTATGTGTTGCTTACTCATTATCTAAAATTATCAATTATTTGAACATAAAAAAAGAGACTGATGGGACCCAAAATTAAATATCCACTTAATGCATTGATATGTTTTATTATATGATCATGTTTTGGTAATTTTTGTACACTTTCCTAATGCATCAATATGTTTTGGCACTGGTCATTACAAAAAAATGATTTCATGACTATATACTTGATAAAGATAATGTTATATTAGTTTTGGAATATAATATAAGATCAAGATGAATGAAATTTTCCATTACATAACAAAAATTTTTGTTATTTTTATCCTTTTTATTTATTTATTTTCATTAATATCAATTAATATATTTTTCATCTCAATTTTAGTTGAGTATTTCTTTATGATGATTACTTATTATTTCCATGAAATTTCATCATCATCATCTTTATTTTTTAAATTTGAATAGGGGTAGAATACGAGTAAAAAAGATATAATGAATCAAGGTGGACTATAATAATAAATCTTGAGGGCATCCCCTTTGACTAAGTCCACACCTTTCATGTGAAGATATCCCAAGAAGAAAAAACAAGAGTCGAATATGTCATATGTGGCCTTAGAATCAAGGAAGTCCGCGACATTATTTTCTGTAATACCATGATTAAAGTAATTTCATGTAGACGTTGCTAATGATTCTACACTTTTGAATAAAATATTAGATAAACCATGGGATGGGGTTGAGGAAACATAAGGATGTTTTGAGTGTTTTGGAGTCTATTTCAATAGCATCATGGTAAATTTGGGTGCAACTACAATGAACAAGACCTCCTAGAATCACAATTAATTTAGAATGGAGAGAATCAGTGTTCATATAGAAATTAATGAAAACAATAATGATAGATCCCATAGTGTCACAAATGGTTCCACCCCTCATCAATATACCAATTCTATAGTAACCATCATAGTGAATCTGGACCCCAGAACTATGAGGATTCCAGAAGATCCACCAGACTTAAGGGATGATAATGGTGGTAGGGAGAGGGGATATCATTTCCATGATGTCTCTAAGGGAGGAGGAATTAGCCCAATCCTTGGTTGGAAGAGACAGATCTATCAACGAACTCCTAGTTATGATGATAAGGGAAAACATTGATCAAGAATTTCCCTCATGTTGATATTTGTTCCTTGAATTCAAAATACACCAACATTCCACAACTAGAATAATCACACTTTCCTTCTTCTTGAGATAGTTGTTCTCTTCTACTTGAAACTATAGATCTAAAAATGGTCATATATAAGACAACTGTGTATGAATACTAGTGATCTCACAAAAATAATTTCATACTGTATGTGTCCATTCACCATTGAAGAATAAATAGACATATGATTCTTTTCGGGGTTCTTCATTACAAAAACACCTTGATTTGAGGCTGATACCTGCACGATTGACCAGCTCATCAGTGGAGAGAGTGTTTTCCTAGAATAACCATATATCAAAGTTGACTTTTCAATGGATATCCTTACACGAGAATGTTATTCCATAAATTTCATAGTGGAAATTTTTTCTTTACTAAGTGTTTTTTATCACCCCTTATTATGATTCAATTTACCTAGGTTATGAAGAAAATTATTACACATGATATGTAAACAGGATATAATGTATGGATATTTTTTAGAGATGTTGAACAATTATTTTTGAATAAATAGTTTTATATATATTGGTGAAAGTTTCATTAGATGATAATGTAATATGATATTTTAGTTTATAAATTGTAATAATTATATAATCCTTCAATACTAAATGTTATTGTAAATGTATGTAATTTAATATTTTATTCAGTTCATATAATTATGTGACCATTATTTCTGGAATTATATAGTTGGTCACTTAGCCAGTCGGTGATGTATGTGTTTTAGGCACCTGATTTGGGAGAATAGGACCAGGGTACCACCATTGGAAATACAGTAGAGTTTGGATAACATTATATATTAAGTTGTTAGTTTAGAATGATACAAGGTTCTATAATTTAGGTTTGATCAAAGTTTCAAGGTTATAGATTACCCTTTTGGTTATATTATATAATATTTAATATTTTAGTTATCGGGATAAGTGAAAATTAGTGAAATCCTTATGGATAAGTCTATGTATAGGATAACTTCTTCATATATTGGTAAAGTAGTTATTGTGTGTATTTCCATGAAATAAAATCTATTTCTAGATACTAAAAGTGGATATAAGGTCTCATAAAACAGTTCCAAATGATAATTACCCTGATATAGTGTGTTGAGTATTTTATCAATCATTACCTAGTGCCAAAAAACATTCCTAACTATACACCTTGTTTAAAATATGTGAGGGATATTCTAAGGTTAATTCAAACTCTATTTAATGAAACATTATGATGGATTTGAGAATTATGTTATGGAATTAATTTAAAGAACTTGATAATAAAATGGACATGGATAACCTTGGATTGAACAAAGAGAGTCACTAGTTGAGTTAAAATTAGCACATGTTAACATGAAGGTTCTATAGGGGAAGACAACACTAGATTGATATTTTTATATTAATATTTTTGATCTATATCATTGAATGTTTCGTTTAGTATTAGGTTAAAAAAGGATCAAAAAAATGAATCTAAGAAAGGTATGTTTCTAGTAAATACTATTTCTTAAATATGATTAAGGGAGAGTACATAAATTTTGATAATTTTTCTAAATTCCAATTATGATTGGAAAGGTGTGTTTTCTAAGCAAAAACAAGGTGGTGAGTCTGATATCATTATATAAAATAAATCCTAATATTGTAATATATTCACCATGGTGAGTAATTTTTATCGATGATATTCAGGTATATTTTAAAAGATTCTAGGATTCTATTAAATGTATATAGATTTTTCTTTAGTAGTTTGCATCAATGGTTTCATAAATATATACTAAATCATATCAATAATACAAAAAATGAATTCATGAAAATGTTATATTTTATATAACTATTTAAGAACACATGATTTAAGAATGTATTACCCTTAGGATTAAAATAATTATTTATTTTGAGTAACCTTAGTTAGATCATATTGAAAATCATGGAATATATTATTGAAATAGTGAAAAAGTGAACCATGATATTTGGGGAGTAGTTTATCACATCATTGTGAAATATATTAACTAGATAGTGACCATATGATATAATGGTTATTATAATTTTTGGTTAAATATAGAGTTAATTTTTGGATGAATATATTAATTCATTGTGGTTTAATTTTATAAAGATTCAAAAGGTTTTTTGAAAGGTATGTTTTTGATAATGTAAGATTAGTTTATATTAATTTATGAGTATTTTATTTTATAAATTATTAATGTTTTTAGGAAATAAAGTAACTTATTTTATGATAAAATAATTTGGTATATTAAATATGAGAATTTATATCTCAAATAATGAATATTTTTTAATAGGCTTACATAATTTT
This sequence comes from Viscum album, assembly GCA_963277665.1. Lineage (NCBI taxonomy): Eukaryota > Viridiplantae > Streptophyta > Magnoliopsida > Santalales > Viscaceae > Viscum > Viscum album. The sequence continues at coordinate 33,007,544 of OY728119.1, read as the reverse complement.
CTATGTGTATGGAAATTAAAAATATAAGGATGAAATTTATTTAATAGGGGGTGTAACAACCTGAGATCAAAAATTTTATTTTTCCTGTAAAGACACAAGGTGTTCAATATCTTTCTTGCATGATTCACCTAAATCCCAAAACCAAAAAAGAACCATGGAACATTTTATAATTACTAAAAATCTGTAATAGAAATTGTGAGTTGAAATAGATGTTACTGAATTTTGAAATACAATTCCAAATATAAAACAAAAACATTTTCTAGAGATCTATTAGAATCATTTATAGGTACACCTTTTCCTTTTACTTAGAATTTTCATTTGGGTTTTTCCATGGGGTGAATTTTAGAGAAAATTTTAAATTTTTGAAGTAATTGGGAAGTTGTACGGTTGGGGTACAGTTTGGGAAAACTATGTGCCCTGGCTTAGTAAACCATGTGAACCCAAATACGAGGGATTAACATTACATGTGCATGATTTTAAAAATAGTTCACCCTATTAGGGGAAACTATTCAACCCTTTTGATGAGGCACATGATTATGGCACACAGTTAGGGGAAACTGTTGCCCCCCAAGTAACAAACTGTGCGTACGGAATATTAATCCCTTGAATATTAGTTGATTTTTTTTTCTAATCCCCCCTTTTAATATATATTCACCCCAAACTCAACACCTAACATTATTTAATGATTTTTTTGCCTCTCAGGAATTTTCAATCCATTCTAAACTCTATTCATCATTACTAGAATCTTAGATTAATGATTTTTACCCTTCTTGGTGAGAGTATATCATCTATTGTGGTATCCTTTCTCATCCCCTTAATCAATCCATTGAAGTATTTTTATTCCATATATTTGGTTGGATATAGATCTAGGATTGTGGATCTTGATCTTGAATTTTAGTATCTTCATTCTTCAATCTAGATTTAGGGTTTAAGATCCATATATCATTCTACGTTGTTATTTCGTTAAAATTGGGGATTTTCAATGGGTGATCGCTCGTTAATGAATTGAGGTAGGAGGTCAACAATACAAAATACAATTTAATGATTTTAATTACATGTTTGTAATTGTAAAATTTATATTAGTGGATTGACAGTTGAGTTCTTGATTGAATTAATTAATTTGGTTAATGAATTAATGGAGGGAGTTGTGAAATTTTGAATTTCAATAATTATTTGTTGAATTAATTAGGATGTTTTGAGACTGTGAATTTTAATAAATAAGTGTTTAATTAATAATGGGTTTTGGGATTTTCAATTTGGATAAATTATTTTGGAATTAATTATAGGGTATTGAGATTGTGAATATGAATAATTAATTGTTGAATTAATTATTGGATGTTGAGATTGTGAAATGAATTGTTATTCATTGAATTAATTAATGGACATAATGTGATTAATTAAATGTTGAAGTAATTAATGAAATATATTTTAATGAAAGTGTTAAATTTTATTAATTAACTGATGAATTAATTATTGTGATATTTTGACACATGTGAAATTGTGATATCGTGATGTAAGTGTTAAAATATGTGTGGGGTACATATTGAAGATCTAAATACCCATATGTGTTTAATTTGTCTAGGGTAGGGATTAAGGTTATAAATACCCATTTGTGTTGAATCTGTGTGGGATAGGGATTGGGGCTCCAAATACTCATATGAGATATTGATTATGGGATAACAACTAAGGATCCAATACCCATGCGACATTGAGGTGTGGGATATGGATAATGGTTCCAAATAAACATAGGGTGTTAGAATTGACATTCTACACCCATGATTTGGAATTGTACTATGGTTACAATTGGATGGTATGCGAAATGAGATGATTAATTTTAATAATGAAATTCAGATATATGATATTCCTTGAGGTAGTTTAGACTCTATTATGAGATGGAGAAGTTGTTGAGAATTTGACACCCTTGGGAACCCGAGTGTCATGTCATTAAATAATGAGTAATTGAATAAGTGTAAATTGTTTACTTTATTGATTTTATATATTATTTATAAAACTTAACACATTTATATTTATGGGATATTTTTTTTATAAACCTCTTTTAGTGGCCTACTGAGTAGTACTCGCACCTTACTTGGGTTGCCTGATTGGTACCTGAATAGACTTCATGTTTGTATAAAAGGATAAGGTAAAAGGAACTATATTAGATGGATGACTTGGGATGGAGCATGGATGAGGGAAAAAACATGGTTTGGGAACCTCAGAGGTTTTTTCATTGTCTTTACTTTGGGTTTTTTATTTTGACACATGGCATGTGCTTTGGGACTGCATATCAACTATTCAGTTTTGATATTGTATTTACAGTTTTGGTTCATCTTTTAATACTAGTATTATACTAGTATGGTTATATTCAATTTAATTATTGATTATTTATTTATTCTTATTTATTACACTAAAAAGGTTATAGTCCCCACATGAATGACATTATACCCTCACTGCTAGTCGATAGCCTCTGGCGTATGAGGAGGCGCACCTAAGGTTATGTGACTAACCAACTTAGGGAACTTGTCTGTGGAACTCAGGTTGTGACATTACAAAGTGATATCATAGAAGTTTTCTTTTCTTTTCCTTTGGATTACTATTTATGAATGGTATAAAGGAGGCTATAAATAGTTGGGCCATGGTTATGAGCTTGTGCATGGGAGTTGCAAACCCATATATAGGGGATAACCCATATAACTAGGGAGGGATTTCATTTATTGGTATTTTATGCTACAGTTGAATGCTATTTCACCTTGTGTGATTCACTTGTTATTTGATTTGATAATTTTTGTAGATATTATCTGATACTTCACTAGTGGATGGGAATGGAATGAGAGTTGAATATGCAAGAATCATTCAAGGTACTAAGGATTATTCTGTGAGTTGCATCTTTTGAGGAATGCATGGGAAATGGGTTTTGGGTTAGTTGTTTACCATGAAATATATTTCATTTCTTGTGAAATTAATTTTAAAAAGTTCATAATGTGAAATTTAGAATTTTAAAATTATGAAATATTAGAATAATGGCTGTCGAATGAGGAAATTGAATAATGAGAATGAGTTTACCATTTGTTAAGCATGACATTTTGTAGGATGGTGATGTGTAGTGATAGTGACTTGGTTTTGACCACATGGAGGGGAAAGGGGGGATGCATGTTATGTATTATTTTGATTACCCAGAAATGTGTTACTATTGTGTTATGTGTACTAAGGTGCATTTTTGGAATTATAAAGATATGCCTATATTATCCCTACAGTTGAGAGGATGATTGGAGAGTAAGTGTGGATATGATCTACCAGAATTGGAACCCAAGGAATGGATAATGTCAAGTGAAGAAGCATAAGAACAGTTCTAAGTGAACATTTCTTGCTTCATGTAGTTTATGGAAAGAGTCCCAAAGCCAATTTTAAATAAAAAACATTGATTTGACATGGGATTTTTACTTGTATTACCAACTGACTTGAACTAGAGAGGGTGTATATAAATGACATGAGTTCTAGACTAAGTCTATCCAGACTATACTTGATCACTTGGAGACTCCAACTGAGAATATGGTTATATTTTCTACCTACATGATATGAGTATCCTTCAAAAATTTGTGGGTCGTTAAGGTTTATACTAGATAGGCGGAAGGTATTTTATGGATGGACTTAATGGAGAAGTTCCTAGAGTAATTCTATCCATAAATGCTGAGTTATGAAATAGTATCTCAACTCCAATAGTTTACAACATGGATCAAGTCCATGATGGACTATGCCAGTCACTTCATAGACTTGGATCACTTTTCTCTAGAAAGGGTAGGGAATGAGGTGTCTACGATAAAAAAAATTCAAGATCTACTACAATGTGAGATTAACACCTAAGTTAACCACTTTTGGTTAAAGAAGATTATTGAGGTTGTAAATCAAACTCTCATAGTCGAGGGGACCCTAACAGAGGATTCTAGTGCAGGATAGATGGTTGTTGCTAAATGATCAAGAGGTATGCCTTCTGAAGGAAGTTAGTGTCACTATGAGAATGTTATAAAAGGTATGTTAGGAGGAGTGGGTAGGGGGAAGGATCATTTACTCCTGATCTTACCCTAGTTATTTTCCACCAGTGAGGTAGGTCGGTCCAATTTAGTAAATATTATGCCCAACCACCAGTGGACTTCAAAGCCTATAGAAGGATGAGTAATCTATATAGGTTCTGAAGAACCCCATGATAGAAAGGTAGTGATGATGGATCTTGATAGAACAAGTGTGAAGGAAGGAGATTTTGTGGACTATATCTGTCTGTAATTTTGAGTTCTACTGGCCATTTCGATAGGAGTAGAGGATGTGGTACTTCGTGTAAAGATCACCCATACCAGTAGAGCGTGTCATATCATAGAGCTCTGACTGCATCATAAATAATAGGGGTAGGATAATTATATTCCATCCAGTCTAGAATATCAGATAGATATACTGGACCATCGACTATGATAGTTATTATTCTTGTTTCTTCTACATTATCTAGTGCCATATTTGATACTAGTGCCTCTCATTCCTTTATTTTTGGAAAATTTGTGAATGTTTTGAGCCTGGAGGTGGATTCAGTAGTATGGTTTTGATAATAGACACATTGTTGGGAGTAATATTTAGATACATTTATTAATAATCAATTTTTTTTGTATTTTAAAATATATCCCTTTATTTCTGAGTGAGAAGCAAACAAGAATCACTTTGAGGGTAATTGATAACCAAAATAAGTGAGACATCATGTCCAAGGGGATCTACCATTGCATCCAAGAGTAAGAACAAACCCAAAACAAACAAAAGAGCACATGAAAAGTTCATCCTTCAAAGCCACCATCACTATCCAAAACATCATTGAATCCGTCGAACATGAAAAAATTTGGGTCATGCATGAATGAGAATGAAAAAATGGCAGATGTAACCAGGAGAACAAAAAAATCTATGTACCAGACCTCAATATGGTTCAGTACCAAAAACTGATCCAATTCGAACCACCGTTGATTGTTACTATAGGAGAGTGACCACTAATACTCATATGGGTGATCCAAATACTCACCATGGAGAGTGGGATACCCATGTAGGAATATAAAGGGACATTTACTTAGAAAATAAAAGAGCTCACAACTCATGTTTCTAGTCTATTACAGGATGATAGAATATTGAAGCATGGTATCTTTCCACCCATAGTGGATAGGATTCCGGGTTTTTCTCTGAATACTTCTTAGGACTTCCACATGATAGAGGTGTGGAATTTACTATTAACTATATAATAGGGACTGATCTAGTTTCTATTACAATATATATATGGTCATTAGAAGAGATTCATGACATCAAGAATCAACTTTTGGAGGATAAAGTGTTTATCTGTCTAAGTATTCCACCTCAAGGTTCTCTTAGGTTGTTTGAAAATAAGGATGAACAGTGTTTACTCTTATGTGATGATCACCAAAAGTTGAAAAAATTACTATGAAAAACCATTATCCACTTCTACATATCGATGATTTATTTTAACAGTTGAGTGGAGATTGTGTTTTCTCCATGATTGACGTGTAATCATGGTATCATCAGTTTACAGTTTAATATTTTGATATACTAAAGAATGAATTTAGAATAAATTATAGAATATATGAGTTTGTTGTAATTTATTTTGGGTGAAAAAATGAACTAGACATGTTTATAGCCTTGATGAAGAAAATATTTAATACATGTTGAAACCAGTTTTTGGTAGTACTTTTGGATTATATCTTAGTGTACTACAAGACTTGTGATGATTATTCCCAACACCTTGACATTGTCCTGGTTACACATTATGAGCATTGTCTATGTTCCAAGAAATCTAAGTTTTTGTTTTGTATTGATAGGGTACACTTATTGTGTCACATAATCTCAAAGGAATGTGTGTCTATGAACGTAGATAAAGTGCATGAAGTGGTTTTTTGAGATCAAGCCAAGAATGATTCTGATATTCGTAGCTTTTTAGGGTTAGCAGGATATTATCAAAGGTGAATCCGGGACCTTTCTTGATAAAATACTCCACTATCGGTCTTGAAAAATAAATGGATAATGTTTTAATGCTTATAATAAAATGAGGATTCCTTCAAGAAGTTTAATAAGATCTTGAAATCCACACCAATATAAATCCTACCAGAGCCTAGTGAGGACTATACCGTGTATTATGATACTATTGGGTTATAACACAAAGAAGTGTTGATAAAAGTAGAACGATTTGGGGCATAAAGGCCTCAGTAGTTTAGTACAAATAAATGTAATTACCCAATATAGTACATTGAGTTATATATAGTGGTTGATTTCTTAAATTCTTGGAGACATTATCTGTTGGGTGAGACGTTTAATGTGTATATTGATTACAAGAGCTTAATTTACATTTTTTGTAGTGATATTTGAATATTCGGTTGTTGGGATGGGTTGATCATATGAATTAATCTGATTTTGAGCTAGAATATATTCCTATAAAGGGATAAATTAGGGATGACTCTTTGATTAAGAAAACCCAGGCTCATGCAGTTCTGGAGTCTAGTGTTGACTGAATATGATGACCTTGCTAGCTGAGATAAATGTGGTAGTTTAGGAGAGTTAGGAGTAGAGAGCACTCATATCAGTTTCAGGGGAGTCTATACTTTTGATATGGATTAGGGATAAAGAATATGAGTATCTAGAACTCATTAAATTGAGGGAAATCCTTGAATGTGGGAATTCAACTTTAGACTAGAGCATAGATGAGGATGATATCATCTATGTTATGAATTAGGTTGTTGTGCCTATGAGCATGCAGGGGGAGCTGATGTGATATTTTCATGCCATAATGTTGGTAGTGCATCCCGTTTTGACCAACTTGTACCATGACCTATGATGATAGTTTTTCTGATCTGACATGAAAAAGGAGATAGCAGGGTTTGTGACATGATGCTACACCTGCTAATAGGTGAAGTCATAACATCAATTTCCTGGTGGTTTTCTATATTAGTTTCCCATTCTGGGGTGGATTTTGGATGATGTAACTATGGAAATTATGGTTGGCCTCTCGAGGATACATCAAAAGAATGACTCTATTTGGGTTATTGTGGAATGTTTGACAAAAGATGCACAATTCGTTTCAGTTTGGAAGACCATATATGTGGATAAATTAGGAAAATTGTAGTTTCTATAAATCGTCCTCCTATATAGGGTGACACAGACAATTTTTTCACACCATGATTCATGTTTCACTTCTCTTTTCTTCCATGGATTGTATAAAGTTCATGGCACACATGTTTTATTGATTAAATATTTCTACAAATAGATAGATGGATTGTCGGAGTGTACTATATAGGTGCTCGAGGATATATTGTGAGAATTTGTTCTAGACCTTAGTGGGTCTTGGGATAGGGACATGGATTTAGTGGAATTCTCTTATAACAACTGTTATTAGGAAATGATACATATGGTACTATATGAGAAACTTTGTGGTTGGCCATGAAGATCATCATTATGTTGGATAGAGGCAAGTGGGTCAGATCTGTTGGGACCAAGTCACATATAGGTGACATCAGATAAATTTCATCTTATTTAGAAGTGTATTGATATAGCTTTGAGTAGACAAAATTAATTTGAAGATAGACTTAAATGGCCATCATAATTTATATAGTGTGATCGTTTATTCCTTTGGGTATCACCTAGATTAAGACAGTACGGGATATGAAGGCAGGGAAAGCTAGATCCCAAGGTAGTTGGATAGTTTGAGATTATGGAGTGACTTAGGCTAGTGGAATATAAATTGTAACTTCCATAGAGATATAGTGATATCCATGATGTTTTCCATTTTCCACAGACTCAACGGTATCTCCCTGAACATTTTCTTATGATCTATATGGGTGATGTTGATCTTATGATAGATGCATCCTTTTAAGGAGCATTTGATATATTTTTTGGATATAAGTGAGATAGTGTTACGAGGAAATTACATAATACTAGTTCATATATTGTGGATACATGGGTGTGTTCAGGAAAAAACATGGGAGAAAGAAGTGGATATGAGTTATCAATGGATAGATCTTTTTGAATGGGAATCCTACATATGATTGGGACTACAGGTCAAGGATGAGAAATTATAAGGTGGGGATATTATAAAACCTCAAAAGTTTTTGGAGATGTCTCAGGATCATTTAAAAGTACTCTTTTTCAATGTTTTGATTACTTTTCATCTTAGTTTCTTTATAGGGTAAATTTGGGTGAAATTTTTAAATTTTGGAAGGGAGTGAGTAAATGCACGGGTGGCACATTGTTTTCTGAAACTGAGTATTATGGCCCAAAGAACAGTGTGAACCAAAAAAAGAGGTATTCACAAATCCATCACATGGTTTTTAAAACCATACATCCATTTAAGGGAACTTGTGAACCCACCCTGATTAGGTACATGGCTAAGGTGCATAGTTAGGGGAAATTGCGCACCCATAGCAGTAAACCATGAGTATGATATTTTAATCCCCCGAAAATTAATTTTAAATTTTATTAAGCCCCCATTTTATCCCCTATTAATCGTAACCTCATCCCCTAATGTTCTTTCATGATTTTAGAGCCACCTTGAGAGATTATAATCAATTTTGACCACTTTTCTTCAGGTTTACAAGCCTAGATTGACAATCTGTACACCTCACACTAAGAGGATATCATCATGCGTGGTTTCATTTCTCTTCTCGTACTTATTCCATCTATTGAAGGAGTTTTCTTTCATATTTTTGGGTGGATGCTGATCTGGTATTGTGGATCAAGATCTTGAATTGCGGGGTTTTAATTATTTGATCTTATTTTAGGTTTTAAGATCCGTATCACATTCTACATTGTTATTTCATTCAAATTGGAGATTTCTGTTGGGATATCTCCCAGGAATGAATTGAGGTAGGTGGTATATAATTAAAATCACAATTCCTTGATTTCAATTACATTTATGTAATTATAGAATTTTAATTAGATGATTAGAAGTTTTTTTCTTGATGAAATTAATTAATTTTTTGAATTAATTAATTGATGAAAATTTTAAATTATGAATTTTAATAATTAAGAATGGAATTAGTTATGGGGTATTCAGATTATGAATATGAATATATAATTGTCGAATTAATTTTGAGGTTTGAGATAGTGAATTTGAATAATTAATTGATGAATTAATTATGGGGTATTGATATGGTGAATATTAATAATTAATTGTTGAATTGTTTATTGGATGTTGATATTGTGAGTTGATTAATTAATCGTTGAATTAATTAATGGACTTAATGTGATTTATTAATTATTTAATTAATCAATAAATTGATGTTTTATGAAAGTGTGAAATTTTATTAATTAATTGATGAATTTATTAATGTGTTATTGTGATGCATGTGAAATTATGATATCTTGTTATATGTGCTAAAATGTATGTGGGATAGGGACTGAGGCTCTAAATACCCATATGTTTTAATTGTTTGTGGGATAGGGACTAAGGTTCAAAATAACCATTTGTGTTAAATCTGTGTAAGATAGTGACTGAGGCATAAAATACTCATATAATATAGTGTGTATTGGTAAGAGACTAAGGCCTTAAGTACCCATGTGACATTGAGGTGTGGGATAGGAATAGAGCCACCAAATACCCATGGGGTGTTAGTCATGAAGTTCAATACCCATGAGTTGGCATTGGACTATGATTACAATTGGTCATGATGTTAAATTAGATGATAAATTGAAGCAATGAAATCTAAATATATGATATTCCATGGGTATAACTCATACTCTGCCATAGGCCGAAGCAGGTATTGAGAGTTCCATTGTCCGGTGGAACCCATCTGTTATGTGATTAAATAAAGAGTAATTGACTAAGAGTAAACTAATTACATTATTAAATTTATTTATTCTTTATAAAAATACGTACACTTTTACTGAGTGGATATGATTTTAGCCATCGTTGGTTATGGCCTACGGAGTTGTACTTACACCCTACTCGGTCTGCATAATTAATACCCAGATAGAATTTATATTTTTAGTATATGATATGGGAGAAGGATCTATTTTAGATGGATTACATGGGATAGAGAATGGATGTGGGAAATTGATGTTGTTTAAGAGATGCTTGGGATTCTTAAATTTAATTACTTTTGGGTTTTCATTTTGACAGTTGGAATGTACATTAACTGTGAATATCTATTGTTTATCTATAGTATTTTATTTTCAGTTTGGGGTCATTTTATGATGATAGTGTTATCCTAGTATGGTTATTTGTAATTTGGTTATTTCATATTTATTTACTATGTGGGAATACTATGATAAAGAGGGTATATTCTCCCCATGATTGATATTAGACCCTTACTACTAGTCGGCAACCTATGGTGTACAAGGAGGTGCGCTTGAGGTCATGCGACTGACTGGCTCAGTGCACTCGTGTGTGGATCATGGGTTGGGACATTACGAAAAATAAAAATAATGTCAATTATTATTACTAATGAATTTATGAATTTCCAATTAGTTTATCTAAAAAATTAATAAGATGGATTTATGATATAAAATGTAATATTTCTAAAATATTATTTATTAATTGAAAGAATTTATTAAAATAAATATATTATATATAAAATATATGTCTGAAATGAATAATATTGTAACATCACATATATTTGTAATTGATAATAAATGTAGATAATAACAGATAATATTTTAAAGTGTTATTTTTCTATGGAAACAATTTTTAATATAAATTTTTTATTTTATTTTAAAGATAGATTTTCAAATTTTAGAATTTGGATTTAACCAAATTGTATATATTTTTGGATTATGAATAAGAATATTTTATTTGAGTGAATTATTTATATTTTACAAATTAAATGATATTTAGAATAATTTTCAAATATATATATATATATAATAATACCTGAATATTATTTTGGATATATAAATAATGAATTTAATGATTTTAAAATAATTTTAAAATATTTTTTTATTAATATTTTTAAATTTTATCTAATTAAATAAATTATTCACCTATTAAAATTATCCATAAAAAATAATCTAAATTTATATAAAAATGAATTATCACTCATTCAATTGTTAATCTTTATAAAATAATATTAATAACACTATATGGGGGAAATAATATTTTTCTACAAAATAATTTTTCTATATACAGAATAATTTAATTTAAAGGTTATTTTTTTTATAATTATATATTAAATTACTTTAAATGTATATTATATTTAGTTTAATATAACCCAAGTTTTGTGTAATGGTTAATATATATTTTTTACAAAATAAAAACTTCTAGGATAAAAAATATATTTACTAACATAAAACATTAGTGAAAAAATTTAAAATTCAACTGCTAAAAGGTTAATATATTATTAAAAATGTGATAAAATTGATTTTAGAGGCTTTATTTACCATATATCATCCTAAACCACTTTATTTACCACTTTTAAAGTCTTTGAACCATTTATAATTTCATTCCATTATTGAAAAATTATGGGTGTTCATAATAATTCCATTTCCTTTAATTATACAAGGGGAAAATTTCATCCCTTTATACAATCACCATTATATTTAATTAATCCCTTAAAATATTCCATTTTACACATCCTATTACCCAATCTCTTATTAATAATATTATTTTCTTAATAATTTAGCATAATTCCTTCATTTCCAAAGAGGGTTTTTAGAGAACAATCAATATACGTATGTGGGTATTACAAAAAACATAAAATCATATTCATAATAATTATCTTCCAAACCTTTACTTACCATTGAAAATTGAGAACCTTAGTGTCATTATAATAAATAATTTTTTTAATATTAATTTAAAATACAAAATGAATTAAATTCTATCCACTTACAAAATCAAATGAACATTAACCACGTGTTGTATGGACTACTGCCTCCATGAAGAAATGTATTTAATTTTTCAAAACAAAATTTATTATTCTTACAAACCAATTATAATATGATTCCAAACCCTAAAAAATATAAATTATATCATTATTCATAGGTTTTAATATTATTATAAACTTATTTAAGCATTCCCAACCATTAAGATATTATGTACTAATGTTTCAGTTATTTTAACAACATACTGGAATAATGCTATAACAATATATCATGGATTGATAAGGGTAGTTAAATAAAAATATTATTATAAGTTAATAGTAAAATAAATTTTGTTATAATATTGTATTTGAAATATTAAATATTTAAGTAATTATTAAATTATCAACATAGATTGCTAAAATTACCTAAATATGGTGACACTGATTCAATTTTCACACAAACATAACAAGAAACTATATAATAAATAAAATATGATAGAAAATGGTGAATATTAAATTAAATATAGAAGAAAAAGGTTACTAATAAGGTATCAAACAAAATTATTTTGATTATTTAGGATGGTAGGTTCCTGTATAGAATGAATCATTCACTTTGTAAGGGTTTGTGCTAACTCAATTTTCCTTCATTGAGTTACACATTTTTCTATAGAAAATCTATTATTCCAAGAATGATTTTTTCTATATAGTGAATAAATCGTATTGTATTTACTAACTAATTTATGAGTTTTTACAATTCATTATTGAAAACTTATTATCAAATAATTCATACCTCAATTTTTATGTTATTTATAAGGTTTTCATTGGTCTAAATTATGATTATTTGTGACATATTACGTGTTATGAACCATTTTTAATTGTGTATGGTATTATATTGATTTACTATATTAGAAATGTTATATACCATATTTCCTTTTAATTAATGGAATATAATAATACAATTCATGTTATTTTCTTTAATATAATTTTTAATCAAGTGTTACCCTAGTCGTAACAATTTTTGGTAACTAAATTTTCATTCATTTTTTCATGTTCATTTTATTGAAATTATTTCATATGAAATTTGAACATTTTTTTCCTTTAACTTAATTTTTGTTGTGCTCAGTCATTTTTTTCATTTTTACTACATAACCCCCCTTTCAAGTGTTTTATTTTTCATGTAATATGTTGCTCATAATGGATATTGATAAATCAAACCTCTTTTCATTGAATTATAATGTTTCATATTTAACATTAATTTTACATGATTGGGTTCTCCAAAAATATTATATTATGTTATGGTAATTCATATTCTACTTTAGGAAAATGATTTTTTACTAAAATTAATGTATTGTTACTCTTTTTTCTTGAAATTTTATTCTTAAAAAAATGTAAGATCAATGTATAATATTTTTTATTCTATAATGAAATGTTTTATATTTGGATCCACATTTCTTGTAGAAGATTTAATTAATTTTCAATGATCCATTTTATTAGTTTCTTTATAAATTAAAATATTTCATAATGTTTTTTTATCCTCTTCAAATTTTACTTTTTGAAGTTATATGTATGTTTTAATTTTATATCCATGTGATTAATTATTTATAAAATATAATTTAATATGTGACCTCTATTTTCAATTTCAAATTCAAAATGATATAAACTCTTGATAATTATATTAACTGGTTCATCGTCTAATATATATAAATATATATTTTTAATTTATAGTAATTAACTTATTGTATCAAACAATATGATTCTGTATCCCTTCTTGTGTAATACCATTCAAAACATTCTTTTTCATTTATTTTTACCATTTATGTCCTCATCCTTATGGGTTTACTATGTTAAATTAGGGATCTGTTCTTTTTTACCCATATGAATTATTTATCTAGATAGATAATGTAAAATTATTCTCTACTAAATATATGATTCTCCGCTTCCTTTTTCTCTCCTAAACATCCACTGTGAATAGACACAAATATCTTCAAAATACTATATATGGGGAATACCATATTTTCCATTTATTTTATTAAATTTTATTCATAAAGATTATATTGATCAATTCATTGTGGAAATTATTAACATGTCATTATACCCCTAACTCTATGTGCTGGTAGTTTTCAAGATTATTACATGGAAATTCATTAAATTTTTTCTAAGAGCTATTGAAAATACATATATTGATAATTTTGATTCGGATGATTATTGATTACATAGGAAACCTGACTACATATATTTTATCAGTCCAAATTCTTTCACTAAATGAGTTAAAATCATAATTATAATCTTATTTACATAGGTAATATTATTAGTCTTCCATATATTTTTATTCCAATATCAATTGTTATTATAATTTTTGATATTCAATTGTTTACTCATTATCCTTTATGATTAATTCATCAGAATTTAACAAGTGTTAGAAAATATCCCTCAAAATAATTTTTAGGTTTTGTTAGTAGATAAGTTCGTTTAAGGATGATTCATGTGAATTTAAAGGAAGTTGTTTCTCAATTTTGGTGAAGAAAGTATTCAAAAAATAAAGGATTATTGTATGGGGGTTCCTGTGGTAGATCAAGAGTACATAAATTGAAATTACAAAGCTATCTATAGGTATTTGTATTATCATGGTTGTAATATCCTGAATCGGGTTCCACTAAAATGGTTCTTTAAGTCAGTCGACCAATAGGCCTAATATGTTCCTTCATGCATGATGGATGCTCCCAAATATCATTTTGGTTATAAAGAAGGTATATTGGGGAGATAATACCCTCAAGATCAGTAATAATTACATATGAACTAGTAATAAATAAATATAGTAGAATAAAATAATAACTAACAAATAATGTTTAATGAACAATGATCATGTATGAACATACTCTGACAAAAAATATAGGCAGATGTACATAGTACATGTAAATAATGACAAAGAGAATAAATAATAAAAGTCACTATAGCTATCTCCAATACTATCATGTGCATTATCTTGGTACTATTATCATGTACTCCATCTTAGCCCAAATTGGTAGCACCAAGAAACAACAATCTAGGAACCTAATACTACAACCATGAGATATATTTGGACACCCTAGTGTAATGGCATCCCAAATAAACGGTGTGATATACTCGGTAGGTCACTAAAATTGGTTTCTAATGCGAAATCCATCCCACAAATATAAAATAAATTAGTGTGAAAGTATATCAAAATTTAGATGTTTTTTAATAATAAATATAATCTAGTCTGTATTAGTTTTCTCATGCACACCAGGCCGACAATAACTACTTTAGTCTATATCGACATATTTCTAAAAATGTCACCCTATAAATAGTATACATTTGTGTCTGTGTGTGTTTGTTTATTTTTATTTCTTATATACGTATAAGAATATATATCCATATATATAAATATATCATACTAATCAGGACCCAAGGCATAACTCTGGTGTCCTTATAAAATCATGAGAGGTTGATACTTTGTAAGGGACATCAGGTCCATAAAAATCAATGAATGACTTAATATATCTCATATAACAATCTTTGGGGGATATTAATAATTGTTAAATATATTTTTATAATAAATGGGTCATAAGCCCAATATAAGAAAACTAGATACTGATGTCATGATTCTGATCATATTCAAGGATTTTCCCACCATGATACCTATCATAATCTAGGGGCATGAGATTACATGCCCAATAACCAAAGAAATATGAGATTACATGCCCATCATCCTCAAAATGGTGGGTGTGAGACTTCATTCTCAATGACCCGAACCATGGTCCCTCCAGTCATAATAAAACATTAAGTTAATTGAACATTCCCAATAATCCATTAACAAACTATTTTGTAAATTGGTTTCAAGAATTGATTTATGCATTGTTCTTCTTTTCTAATATAATACACTAAAACATTTTAAATACAAGTCATAATACCATCCTTTCCATAATCCATTAAATGTATACCACTGTGTGATCTTAGTTATAAGTCACAATAAGGCCCTTCCATTTAACAATAACTATGAATATTATGGGAATCACCCATACCAATGAACAAAATAAATTTTCAAATAATAAATTAATCCACTTTTTGATTTTTAATCCAATTCACCTCAAAAACAATTATAAGAAAACATGAAATTTCCCTCAAAAAATTCCTTTAAATCAATTTAATTACCCCATTGATGTGGGTTAATCTAATACCTCATAATATTGGAAATTGGAAACCAATCGAAACATGGATAGTTAATATTAGCACAACTGTTTTAATTAACACACCTTAGGCTGGTTTAGTGTCGGGAAAATTCCCTCGAGGTATTTCTGCAGTGTTTTTGATTTGATTTTTTTTTCTTGAAAAATCATATGGTTACTAAAAGTTTTGTAGTTCAAGTATAGTTTTTGACTAGGTATGTTGACAAAGACTAAAGATAGAGGAGTGGAAACCCATGAGGTAGTACAGAAAACTGTGTGTATAAGGTGGAACCATTTCCTAGTGTTTACCAAATTTTTGAGGTCCAAAATTTAAAGGTTGTTTCAATCATCTCGAATGTTTTATTTCCATGAATAACTTGTTAAAATATGTAAAATGAATTATTTTTTGAAAATTTGAGTTTTGTGAGGGTAAGGAGATTTTGAAAGTCCTTTTTTGTCATAAAGGCTCAGTTTTGTGAAGGTGTCGATCATTGAGTTTGCACAATATAAATAATCTAAATCTCCATGAATATGATAAGCATATAATCAAGAATGAAAGATTATTTGATGGTGAATCTCTGTAACTATGATAATCTTCGTGAATTGTTAAATTTCCCTAGTGATTTCTGAAAATAAGAAGATTCATGAACGATATTGGAGATATTTGAAAAATATTGATGATTTGGATAGAATATTTTAGAATGGGAGGCAATAACAATATATATTCCTCTACCCCCCCATAAAATTAGAGAAATACTTAATAGAGAATCAATGGATCTAATTTCACGATGGGGATTCCCCAAGGTTATTATTGAGAAAAATGATTATGAACAGAAGAATTTTGTTAATTTTATTAAAGATAACAAAATTTTGTAAGAAACATGAAATTATTTAGGTTCAAGATGTCTATAATAATACAATTGGAATTTTTAAGCTTTTGAGAAGGCTTAGAGAGATTTGTGAAAGCATTTTAGCTTCGTGAAATTTGGTTTCTTTGTGAAGGGTAGATGAGATTCATAAAAAAGGTGATTTTCAAAAAGTTAGTGGGGTTCATGAAGGCCATATATACTTATGAATATTTGGGCAGTTTCGTGAAGTATGTTTGAGCTTCAAGAAGGTAGCGAGGAACACCAAAGTATTAAAAAGGGATTTCATTGTAAAATTATGGTTAAGTGATATTCATCAGAAGGATGAAGGTGGGACTTCAATAGAGAATCTATCTATAATGTATGATGCATTTTTTACTTTTGATTAAGGGACCTACATGTCCATAAAAATTGTGTGAATTCATTAATACGTAGTTATAAAGGAAGAGGAAGAAGGTGATCCTCTCCACCGGTAGTGATTCATATAAGGAATGATTGAGGGAGTTAATATTTGGAATCAGTTAATGGTCCCTAAACATTGATAAGACTATGAGATTAGGCATAAAAGTGATCTATCCTAAACCTTATATTCATAGTGTGCTTTAGTGGTTTTGGTACATATGCATATTTTCATTGTATACTCCATAGAATTATCCCATTGAGGGTGACACACGTAAAATTTTTGTGTATCGTGCATTATTTCATTTCCATTCAAACATTCCTATAGAAATAGGATAGAATAGTTTTTTTAATGAAGAAACAATATCAGAAGGGGAAAATGTTTTAATATTTTATACCTTGATCCCCCCTTTCAGGGTATTTAACCTATTTGGTATCACAATTATTATTAGAGAGAAGGGTTAATTTTAGTGTTTCTAACTCAAGGCCTTCAATGGAGGTTGTCAATCACAAAGGGATATGATCATAGATAGATAAAATTTTCAATTATGGAATATTCAGATGTATTAAAACTACAAATATCTATAAATGTATGAATTTACTGTAGTGATGCATGGAATTTAATCTAGTATCGAAGATGGTGCTTTATCAAAAGCTGAATGAAGGGAATTGTATTCTGATTCCATAAGAATAAATTATCTAGGAGGATCCCTGCCAAATGTGATCTATATGAAGGTTATGTTGTGTAAGTCATCACATTCTATGTGGGAAAAGTTTCTAAATATTTATAATTGAGACTCAAATGTCATGGAATTAAAGATGTAGTTTCTATGGAACAAGTATGTGGATCCCAGAATGTACCCTAATGAGCTTTTGATTCATTCTTTTATTTGTTCTATATTGTTTTGGAAGACATCCATCTTCTTTGATAAATTATTGAATATTTAAATATTTTCAAGCACATCTTGAGAAGAAACCCACCTCTAATAAATATAAAATTTTCTATAATGAAAGATAAAGATCTAAAGGATCTCATATTAGATAGAATTCACAGTACTCAAGTTTCATACAAAACAAGAAATAATGATAATGAGTCTATAGAAAAGGGAAATTCTAAAAAAGTTTAAATAAAGGTAATGAAGAATATCACTATTGAATACTAAAAGGAATATAAGATATAGATAAATTCAAGTAATTACTTTCATAAAATGTATAAAAATGAAAATTAAATACCGAAAGGAAACTTCCACTTGCATGTTTTCATTGTGTAAATGTCATACATATTATTGCATGGTTCCCTAATAAGTTTCAATATGATGATGTGTTTGAATTATAAATTCCCATGAAGAAGTCTTTAGCCTATATCAAAGGTAATAAAAATTTTAAGACAAGTTTCATTAAGTATATGAACATCCTTTCAAAAGAAAATGAATGTTTATAGGAATCTGAGGTTAAAAAGATATAAAACTAAAAATATCATAGAAAAAATGATATGGTGAATATTCTAGGTTTCTCATAGAAAATTGAAAAAATAGAAAATAATAAAGAAGAAGTTGAAGGTAGAGTTTATCTATAAGATAACTTAGAATCCTCTATTAAAGAGACAATTAATTTGAAGGACAAAATGAAGAAAACCAACAAACTGATTCATAATTTCAAACCCGTTATGTAGCAGCCGATAGAAAAAAAATCAGAATTTATGGAAGAAATTAAAAATCTCAATTCTTCAATTATAGAGAACTTAGAAACAATGAGTGAGTAAAACCTCAAAGTTAAATAACATAAAAGTGCGATCAATAGTTTCAATAATACAGTGAAAGATTAAGAAAAAATCATCAAAATGGTTGATAAGGAATATAAATCCTATAAAGTAACATAAAATATCAGGATATAATATTGAATCCCATAAATAAGCTTGAAAATGAGGTAAAAAATAAAAAATATAGATTTCAAAGTTCCGGTGAAACAGACAAAGGAAGAACAAGAACAGAAAATGATATATCTGAATGCTACAATTGGTTTTGATCATGATAGAAACATCAAGATATAATGGTTGAAGTAATACCCAATATACCAGCTTCAATATTGAAGATTGATTTGTGTTAAATTCATAAAAAGAATATATAAAGAACACTGGGGGAAATGCAATAGTTTAATAGTGACACATAGGAATGCACCCTACCTCAGATGTCTTTATTGTTGAAAGATGGGAACTTTGAAATTATCTATTCTACCACAAAGAGGATATAATGGTAAAATTCTAACAGTGTAAACCATACAAAGATCAATATTTGTTGATATCTTTTGATGGAAACTATTTTAGATGTGTGTGATTTTGACACATGGAATGATATTTCTCATCAAGAATGCAATGGAATGAGTCGAAATAGACTAAATGTGGTCATAACAGTAGCTCAATGTATCATTAATTGTGTTAAAAATGAAAAATTATTTTTCATCTCTATAAGATGATTCTATTCAATCATACCCTGAGGAATATCAAGATAATCAATCCATATCAGGTATGATGTCCAAAAAATGGATCAAAATGAAAAGTGTAGAGCATGTAGTATTTGTGAATATTTCCCTTAAATAATCAGATCATTCTAGTGTATGGATCCTTGAGAATGGATGAAAAATCCATATGATAGGTAATAATTATCTCTTTAATTGAATATATTATGACAAGGAAGGTGTTTTAAAATTTGTAAATGATGTATTAATGAATATTATTAGCTCATGGAAATCAAAATTTGGGGGAAATGAAATGAGATTTGTCGATGTCTAGGTTTTTGAATGTCTCATTCACAAATTTCTTATTTCCAGAAATATTTGTGACTTGGGGCATGCTATAATAATTAAGAATATGATATGTTTCATCAAAGTAACAAATAGTGCAGTTTTTATACAAGGAATGAGATCAAAGGTTAATCTCCACCTTGTTTTTGGATAATAATATATGTTATTTTTTATCTGTTGGTGATGAAAATAGGTTGTGGTGTAAGTGACTTGTCCATCTATTCCATCCATTATTAGAATATCTTGTCAAATGTGATGCAACTCAAGATATCCTTATGTAATCATTGTATCATACTCACACGTGTGATGGTTTCCAATAAGGGATGATCATCCGAAATATATAAAAGGTAAAATAAAAATATTCAATTGGATTGCTTGAAAAGGTATATGAAGATGTATGTAGACCTATATCAGAAATATATATTGATGGTTAGAGGTATAATATTCTTTTCATTGATGATTTCAATAGTATTGAATTGGTATTTTTCATTTCACACAAGTCTGATTTGTTCTATTTCATAAGATAGTATCTGAGGGAATCTGAAATGAATCACAGACAAAAGATTATGATGTTTCATACTAATAATGATATGGAATTAAAACATAGTCTATTTAAATATTATATCGATGAAAATGGAATAAGGATCCGTTTTTTAGATGTGAGAACACCTCAAGAAAATGCAGTGGTTGAGAGGATAAATTAGATCATAAAAACATGCCCAGAATAATTCTTATTGAAAATAACCTACTATAGAAAATTATGAAGGAAGTAGTCTTCAAATCAGTCTAAATTTACAAGATGTCTCTTTTTGTTCTGAAGGAAAAAAATACTATATATGAGTAATTGTTTGTCAGTATTTCAATATTGAAATACTTGTGAATCTTTAGAAGTAAATTTTTTATTATCAATAAGGGAAAACATAGGAAAATTGAATCACATGGAGATTAGGGGATATTTTTTAAATATTCAAGAAACATAAAAGCATGTAAATGTTTCAATAAGAGGATTGGAAGGGTAGTTGAAATAAATGGAACCACTATAGTAGATAATGACTAGAATTATCTAAAATAACATAGACCAGTTTCCTGATGAAAGTGATGAGGAGGTAAGAAAATTAGGAGAAGTTGATGTGGAAAATACTGATTCAGATGAAGATACTAGTTATAAACAAGATGAAGTGAAATATAAATCGACATAAAAGATGAATATTTGAGAAAAAATTGATTGATATAACATCATTGGTGAACAGTTAGTGTAAGTTCAAACATGATGAATAAAGAATTTACAATAGGAATCCTTCCTTCCTCAGGTAGAGCCTAAATGTTTTGATGAGGTAGTTGGAGATGAGAACTGGGTTGAGGCTATGAATAAAGACAATGATCAAATTGAGACGAATCACACATGGGAGATTGTATTGATACCAATAGATAAAACTTTAATTCAGACTAAATGGGTCTTTTGCAACAATATGAATAAATATTGAAAATTGATTTGAAAAAAAACATGATTAGGGTGTAGAGGGTACATATAGATAGAGAGTATTTATGTTGATAAAACATTTTCACCTATTGTGGGGTTCATGATAATCAAATTATTCTTGTCATAGTTGTGAAAAAATATTCAATGTTTTCCAGATGGATAAAAATTTACCATTTCTGAATAGGGTTTAGGAAGAATAAGTTTATATTGATCACCTAAATAGTTTTCTCATTAATGAAAATGAGTGTAGAGTATTTTCTATAAGAAATTCTCTATATGGGTTGAATAAGGCATTGAGAGTGTGGTGATCGAGGATCAATCAGTTTTTAATAATGCTCGGTTTTCAACATAGTGGAGTTGATTACAATATATATTCAACAGTGACAATAATAAAAGGATGATTGTTCTGAGTATGTTGATTATATAATATTTGGTGTATCAGATGAATCTCAGGAAAAAAATTCATAGAATTTAAGAAAAGTGAGTTTGAAATTTCAATGATTGGTGAACTAATGTTTTTTCATGGTTTACTGATAACATAGGGAAGGAATAGAACATTTATTTCACAATAAAAATGTGCCAATAAATATTTGAGAAGATTTTGAATGGATAATTAAAAGAAGAGTACAACTCTAGTAGTTACTCAAATGAAACTATCTTGAGATAATGAAGTAAAAGTGGTTAATGTCACAAAAAATAGGCATATCATTGAAATTATACTGTACTTAACAACGACACAAACAAATATTATTTTTTACACATGATAAGAATTTCTATATCAATTTAATAGAAAATAAATCCACTTACTTGTAGTAAAATAAAACACTTCAGTATATCAAGGGGAATATTGATTTCGGTTTTTTGTACAATGAAAAATCCCAATTAGAGTTATTGGGAAATATATATGTTGATTGGTCTAGTTTAATATATGATATGAAATCAATATCAAGTAGATTTATGGTGTTTTTTCCCTAATTTTCTTATCTGTTTTCTTTACCCTTTGGCAGACCACAAAGTAGCGACCTTCAGGTTCTTTTACAAAGGGGGAGAAGTTGTGTCTATAAAAGGGTGGTAAATTTCATAATCATGAAATGCGGACCAGAGAAGAAGGGGGAGTTTAAAATCATATGATTCTAAATATGATCAATAAAAGGTTATATATCATGACATTTTGGGTTCTTGATGAAAGTTGTGAGTGGTTTTGGAATGAAGTGTTTCATTAATAAGCTTTTCATGATACTCTTTTTCTCATGATGAGCATGAATCATGTGGGATTAGATTCTTTTGTTGAGTAAATATTTTAACACTATATGAATCAAAAGAAGTTAATTTTTGAAAAATATTTAAGAATCATTAAGGTGGAATCAATAGGTGAAATATTTTCAACAAACCCAAAGGGGGAGATTATTGGGGAAAATCCCTCAAGGTATCATTGCAGTATTTTTGGGTTGATTGTGTTTATTCAAAAAGAAGGTTGTCATGGAATGTTATGTAGTATCAGGAAAGTTATTGATTAATATGTAAATAAATTTCCAAGATAGAGGAATTGATGACCTAGATGTGGTACCAAAAATTGCATAAACTAGGCAGTTTTGTTTCCCTGTGTTAACCGAATTTTTGGGGTCCAAAATTTAGAGTTTGGATAAAACATTGTGAATGTGGGATTTCCATGAATTCCTCATAAAAATATGGAAAAGGAATGAATTTTGAGAAAATATGAGTTTAATGAAGGTATAGTGATTTTCAGAGGCATTTGGTGTCATGAATGCTTGGTTTGGGAAAGGTGTGGAGCATCGCGAACATGCAATTGACCAATGGTAATTCTCTATGACTACGATATGTGGAGAATAGAAAATGCACAAATTTTTTATGGTGAATATCCATGAATATTAAAATATTTTTAAACTGGGTAAATTTTCAGGGAGATTTGAGAAAATTGGGAGCTTGATGACTAAGATTGGAGAGCTTCACGGAAAGGTGATTATATGGATGGAAGCTTATGGAATGGGTGTAAATGCCTATAAATAGGCCTCTCCCCCCTCAAAGAAGTAGAGAAAGAATTTGTGAAGATTCAAAGGCTCTAAATTCATGTTGCTGATTCATGAAGTTTGTTAATATGAAATGTTCATGAATAAAGGAAGTTTGCAACGAAAACGAAAGATGGAAAAAAGGTGTAAGCATCGCAAAAGTATTGATGTTCGTGAAGGATATGAAAATCCAACCAAATGTTTTTATCTTATCAAAGGCTAAGTGAGCTACATGAAGGTATTTGAGATTCATGAAAAAATGTTTCTTCTCAAAGGATGGATGAGCTTCGTGAAAGATGTGAGATTCTAAAATGTTGTGGGGTTTGTGAAGGCGGTATATAATTGATAATATTTTGGATGTTTCTAAACGTTTTTTGCAGCTTCATGAATATAGTGATCATCTTAAAAATATTAAAATGCATTGTCATGTAAAACTATGGTAATGTTATATTCATCATGTGGATTAAAGTAGGACTTAAATAGAGCATCTATCTACAATTGATGACTCATTTTTTATTAGTAATAAAGGGTCCTACATATACATAACATGTTTGTGAATACTTTCAAGAATAATGATTAAAGGAAGAAGATAGAGGTGATCATTTCCACCAATAGTGAATCATATAAGGAAATATTGATTTATTGACCTCTGGGAAGCAGTGATCTATCCATAATCATTGTAAAGGCAGTGAGCTTGGGCATAGAAGTGATATAGCTCAAACCATATTTTGGTAGCTAGCCTTAGTGTATTTGATATATTGGCATATTCTCTTTTTATGCTCCTTTGTCATATCCCAGTGAGAGTGAACCATGTAATATTACAATGTATCATGCATTATTTCATTTCTAATCATACATTTATATGGGAAAAGGAGAGAATTCTATTTTTTTAATGATGAAAAAATATCCAAAGGGGCAGTATTTTTAATCTTACATACCTTGATTTACCCCCACCCTCTTACGGTATTTAACCTTGTTGGAATAAAATTTATTCATAAGGAGAAACCCTGTTATTATGTGGTTTTGTGAAACCACTCTAATCAGGTTTTTCGTGTAGAGGTCATAACCATCAACCATTTCAAGGGGGTCTAAAATATAATACAAGGTGGTCAAGTCATTTAATTTAATCCATTTAGTAATCTACTAGTGACACATGGAAATTCTGGCACATGGAATAATTACTATATTATATATATGATGTCACATTAATGGAAAAACATATAGACCTCCTAACTCATGCTTTGGGAGGACCAATCTTCGGATATTTGGCTTTGGTTCAATCCGAAATGAAAGAAATTGGATTAATCATAAAACACCCTACAAAATTGTAAAAAATTAATTACATGGATTTAGAATTCCATATGGAATGGTAAATGAAGAAGAGAAGCCTAAGAAGTCTAGATCATACCAATATGATTCCCACTCACCCGATGATACATGATTCTTATATGAAATATAAGAGATCCTTCGGGGATGAGGATAGGGGATGCTAGATGAATAGGGGACCTATTGTGTTTGAAATGATAGAGAAAATGGGGTGAACCCTATTCAATGTTAGCGGGTAAATGGTACATTTTCCCATTTTTAAAGAGTTTCATGGTTATGTTGCATGTTATTACTAACCATGTTTCAACTATGTATCCCTAACTATCAAAGAGATACACCCTACAAGGTTTGTCCACAAGGTCAAGAAAATTGTGCCCCCCCACCATGTTTTTTTTGTTGGTTGAGTAGAAAATAGGGTTCATGAAAGAATCCTAGTTTTGAAAACCATGAGAACCCCATTTAAAACTTTTAAAATAAAATACATACCATTCTTACAACCATTCTCTTCAAACCTCATGGTTGAAAAAACTATCCAGAGCCTTTTTTAGGGCCACACAGTTTCTCTTAAAGGGGATACAAGTTTTAAAAAACCATTCACCATGCCTGTTTCTCCCCAAAATATGTCTTTTAGTTCTCACTGCTGGAAAAACACTCTCGTGTATCCATGAAAATTCTATGGCTTTGACCCATATCCAAAAAACAACACATTTATGTTCCCCAACACCTGGATTTTCATTCAAAAGTTTTGTTCAGGATTTGGCTCATCAACCATATAATGAATGTTAAATAATACTTGAAATTTAAACTTGATCCAAATCCATAGATGTTACAATGTCTACACCTTAGAACTTATACTCTCAATATTCCTTGTGGAATTTCCTAAAAACACCCTATGCACTAGGGTGATGAAGTGTCATTAAAATGGCCATGTTTTGTTTCCAAATTCCTAATCCACCTCTCTTATTAATTTTAAGAAAATGTTATTTAAACCATCAAAACCCAGGACAAATCTCAAAAAAAATTCAAATCTCCTAGATGGAGCTTATATGATCCTATATAAGTGAATAAATTCTCCCACCATCATATTTTTTATCATGTAGTCTACGGAGCTCTCTGCCTTATGTCTTATCCTTTGAATGACCATTTGTGAGTCATGACACGAAAAATGTTGGAATTTATAACTGAAACACATATGTAGCATTCTAATGATACACTTTGTATGTTTTTCAGAATGGTACACCCAATTTTGTGAAAGGGGACTGCTGTTGGTGCTTACTCGAATTTCAAGCATCAATTTTGATTTACCCGGTGGAAGAAGAATCATGTAGTATACATTGATTTACACGGAAAACCTTTTTCCAGTACCCTCGAAAACCCAAGGCATACCCAAAATGGATTCGTAAGGAAATTATATACACTATTAGGAGAGGCCTAGTCCCACCACCTCTATCTAACTATTCTAAAAAAACTCAGCATAGACAGTGGTTTCATTTCAAATGCAATATCATAATTCCCTTAAGAAGAGGCCTATTGATATCACATCAAGCACTTTCACCAAATACCCTGACTGACCTTCGATGATATCTCCTTACAAAAAAATTATAGCCTCTTTATCAAATATAATACAAGTTATAAAATGACCATCCAAAAACCAGTAATGTGTTATCATGACTCTTCTTGCAAGATGGTCACCTTCCAACAAACTATGGTGGAATCCACACCGTAAGGAATCCTTTAAAATGATGATTTTGAACACTTCCAAGAAGTACATCTATGAAAATATAAAATTTATTTTTATTTCCATGGATCAAGTTATATCAAACCATCACTCAACATACTTTGGATGAAATCAAGATAGGGGTCATGTTCATTAATAAACCATTAGTACAAAAAGATTTCAATGAAGGTGTGTATTTCTCCTTCTGAGTTATGATCACATTTAAAATAGGATATAATGGCTATAAGCAACACCTGACACCACACATACCTACCATGATAATCCAATTTTAAAAATTATTTCACCATATCATGGTACCCACATTGGCCCCAACATATCCCTCACTATAGGTGCTCCCTTAAATTTATTCAAGCTCTGGGTCTCCATTAATAGAAGCCTCAATAGGAAATCATCGATCCTCAAATATCACATGGAAACTCACAGACTGGTTATCCAAATGGTACCCCATGTAAATGGAATGTACCAAACATACCTTACATAGTTAGTGTATACTCCAGTACCACCTTGTTCCATAACTGATTCAAACTCCCTTAGAACTTTCATTATCAAGGATAAATGGATAGTGCTACATCGAATGTCAAATTCATTAAATCATGATCTCCCTTGGCGATCATAATGAAAAATTGGCATCTAATAGTTAAATTTAGTAGATAATCCTATTCAAACCACTTTGTAATGGCCCCTTATTATTTTATTTCTTCTACTCATAAATAAAAATTTTTAGTGACTAATAGAAAATTTCACACCTTATGAGTTTCTTAGATATCACATTACTATGAATGGAAAAACACTAGAAAAAACACATTCCGTCAACACTGAATCAGGTTCCTAGATACGGGGAAAATGATTTCAGCTAGTCGATCACAATATGAGAGTAAAACAAGCCACTCATAAGATCACTAAGATAGATTCACCATTAGACATACATGTAAGTATCCCACCCACCCATGTCCATGTGTGTCATTTATATTGGATGTAAATCCAAAATTAAACTAGGTCACTAGTGTTACCATACGAAATAATTTTGAAAAAATTATCCAATACCATTGGGATAAATCAAATTTTTAATTCCATATCAAAGGAACCGTGATTATAATGAGCTCACAACACCCATGCCACTATAATCTAGATATAGCCTATAAACATAGCCTTCACGGACCCATAGACCATTATCCATGTGGTAGACTAACCTAATGTATATGGTATCACATGAACATATCGATGAAAAAATAAAATATTGAATGCTTCACATCTAACTAAATATTAATAGAACATTATAGTTTGTTCCACTGAAATAGAAAATCATCATTTCGGGCGCAAGCATTCCTGGAATACGATAGCCCACAAAAAAGAGGAAGGTCACACAACCTACAATGAAACTAACCATTATGGAGGCATGTATAACCTGTTGAATGAGGTCATTACATTATTCAGAAAACATTAATAATTATTAACCTACCGATCGATCACCAATTTACATGGGGGCATCACATTATTAACAAGAGTCATACTCATGACAACAACACTCAAATGGTATCTCTCATATAAAAACTAAAAGGAATAATTAATTAATTCTGTAGTATCAAATGGTTCAACTACAAATGAGATTTCCCCGAATGTACACAACACATAAACCTATAATGATATCACACTTGAAAATATTATAGGGCCTTACTTCCAATCCTTCAGGTTTAAGCATAAATGATAAGAAGATAACTATAGCATGTGGGAAACTCCCACATTCCATCTCAAAGTAATTAAAAAAAACCCTTTAATTAGGGTTCATAATATAAATTCAAATAAAATTATTATTTTTAAGTCATTTAAACTAATTTTTTTGGACTTTTATACAAGTGATTTCAAGTACCAGTTTAAAAAAAATTGGGAAAATCACATTATAAATATTATTCCACACATCATTTCAGTTTATTTATCTTATAATTTCCTTTTTTCACATTAATTTGGTCCAAAAATATTTCAAAATTGGACTTGTTAATGAAATTTTGAATTTCAAATCTATATAGGAAAAGACTCTTTAGTATGTATCTGTAATTTTAATTAATTAATTTCTCATAACAATAAATCTCAAAAAGTAGATAACAAGGAATTTTTTTAATTTAAAGAACCGATCAAGTAATATTCGACCATAAATTTATATGTAACGCCATATAAAAGGCTTCAAACACATTAAATAACCATTCCATTAACATAAGCATGTCCTCATGAGGTTATATACCAAAGCATATAAAAATAGAAAGGCGACCTACTAGGGTATAACTATTTAATTTCAGACCTTTATAACTCAATTAATAGGTTTATCACATAATCATTCATTATCAAGTCCAACCTACTTGGGTGGAGTCCTATTACCTCATAATAAATATTCCCCAACTGACCTTCTTTGGGCCCATTGTGCATTTCAATAATCTAATCATAGTGACTGTAATTCCCAAGTTATAGAGATAGAAAAAAAATTTATTTATGATTTATATTATAATGAACTGTAATTAATATGTATGGGATAAAATTGTTAGAAATAAATTTAAATTATTCACAATTTAAGGTCCCAAATGGTCAACTCATTAACCTTTCATTTTTTTATTCAAGAAGCAAATTTTCTTATTCCACAAAATGATCTAATTTGATAAATCCCCATTCTTAAATTATAGAGTTATAAGAGATTAAAATTTGTAATTAACATTAATGTAACTAAAACCATATTATCACCCTTAACATTAAAAATAGTAAACACATATATGATGGTTTGATTCTATGGGTTACCATTATCAATTTATAAAGGCCCATACTCCTTAAAAATAAAAACAAATTGGACCTATTTAATTGTAACCATCAATGTTTCAGTGCATGAACCCAATGGTTCATATATCAAACTTAAAATATATGGATGATTGAATATAATTACACCATCAAGATATGAAGTAAAATACTATTTAGTTTGATGAATAAATTATATTTAATCAATCATATATCATGAATACAATAATTCCATTATAATTAATAAATACAGGTAATCATAAAAAATCATACAAAGTGACTATATTATCAGGAAACACTCAAACATGGAATATACAAATAGGAATGAGAATATTGTTCCTAGAATGGGGTACAAATCATCATGCATCAGGCAGCTTATAATGAAATCTACATGTCATGGAAATTGCATGGTAGGTGAATCTCTATGTGCCTAGATGATTCATGTAAGAATACCTCTTTTTCATATTATTCTAAGGGTACAACCCATGAAAAATGTAAATAAATAACTATTGGAATTAAAAAAGTCACCCATGGTGAAATTATTACCAACTATAACATATAAAAACATAATCAACAATCCCTTCCTTGTAAAATTGATCTTTCTCTCATATGTGAGTTGGATGAACATAGAAACAAGCTATTTACCATGTTATAATGCATTAATAATATCATTTATAACATCAAAAATATTTATAAAAAAAATAAAAAGGATATGATAAATTATTAATGTCCTAGCCTAGGTGTTACTAAAATGATTCCCTGAGCAGGTCAGTAACTATGCCTGAAGCACAAATCCCTATATGCAAGAGGCTACTAAATAAATGTGAAGATGTAAACACGGTATAGTGGGGAGACTATACCCTCTATATCAAGAATGAAATATAGAAAAAAAATAATAAATAATGTTAAAAAAATAAAAACAAACAATGATGAATAAAAAATGATCATTCATTAACATGTCCAGATATAAAATTAAAGCAAGTATACATAGTACATAGTTATACAAAAATGTGAAATAAATAATAAACAAAATTAAATATATATTCAATATAATCACGAGCACTAGTTCGGTCTACTACTCATGTACTATATCCTATCCTAGATGGGTAACAACAAGCAATTACAATCCATGAGCCTAGTCATACTACCATGTGATATGTTTGGGTACCCATTGCAATGGTGTCCCAAACATGGTGTGATATATAATCAATAGTCCACTGCTAATGGTTTATAATAAATAATCCTACCCATGAATATATAATAAAGAAGTTTTAAGTCATATTAACTATAAACAATGGTAATAATAAATGTAAACAATTTAGTCTCAATTTCTTCAAGGACACGTGGCCGACTATATCTGCTTCGGCCTAAGACATAATATCTTTGAACATGTCACCTTGTATGTGTGTGTTTGTGTGTGTGTTTATATATGGACTCTATATACACCCCATTGTATATAACAATATATATAAATATGCCATTCTAGTCATGACCCATGGTGTAACTCAAACATCCTTATATAATCGTAAGAGTACCATGATCTGTATGGGACATTATGTTTGTAATAACTCAAAAAAACAATACATAAATCCCAAAAAAGAGTCTCTAGGGAAAATTAATAATTATTAAATAGGTTCTTATAATAAAAAATTGTTAATCCCAATATTTGATAATTGGAAACAGAAGTCATGTATATCACCCTGCTAATGGAAGTGGCCAATATTCTCAACATCATAATCGAGGGGGTGTGACACACCAAGGCCAAAAATTCAAGCAATGTGAGAGGTCATTCCCATCATCCTTGGCCAAGGGGTTTGATATTTCATTCTCAACATCCCTAACTAAATTATATGCATTCATAATAAAAATTTAAGGTAATTTAACTTTGCCTATGATCCCTATGTATACAATTCCTTAATAGGGAATTTAGAATCTCTCAAGGGACATCAGATCCTGTTTAGTATAAACCACTATAAAATTTTAAATACAAGTCATAGGACCATAATTTCCATAAAATATTCAATTTATAAAACTATTCCATATTATTTTTTTTGTCACAATAAAGTAATTCTATTTAAAATAACTATGATGCCCATGGGAATCACCCAAGCTAATGATATAATTCACTTTCCGCGTAATAAATCAATTCAATTTTTTATTTATAATATATCACTAATAAAATGGTGGTTTTATTATAAAATATGGATGTTACTTTAAAAAATTATTCAATCCATTTTTATCATCCCATTTAATTGTTTTATCCTTGACCTATGTTAATGATGCATTGTTTTAATTTGTTTCAAAATTTTCTTTATTATGATTATCACGTTATATCATGTCTCATTGTTCGTGTTTATGATTTATACTCTTTTTATTCCCCATTAATATTCCTATTGTCTAACATGTATCACCTTATTCTATTTTTATAACCTTACTCAGATTTATATATCACATGTTTCTTATGTTTTTTCCTAGGTTATCCCATGTAGTATTAAAAGACATGGAATTGTTGAAGCATGTTAAGGATGTTTTCAATAATGTCATTGTATCCCATGATTAAGATGTTATCCAATATAAATAATTCTAAAAGACACTAGACTATCAGATCTTATGGTTTGTATTAATTGTAATTTATTTAATTAATCATTAATTAATGGGTAATAAAGAATATAGTTGTTATAGTTGGTATCAGAGAAAAATTTAAGAAATTTTATGGGATTATTATTAGAAAAATATAGAGAAAGACATAGGGATACAACTATGTATGATAAAACATCCCTAAATTTTGATAAGTATAGATTAATTATTGATTCAATAAAATATATTCATGTGCGGTTACTATGAGTGGAATTGGATCTAACACAGATGTACGTTGGGGTAACAACTTCGACAAGGCATTCCAGACCTAACAGGGTGAAACTTGGTACATGACAATGAGTCTTACCGTGCATGTGGTTTGACACTCCCATGCGATATTATTTGGTAAATTCATTTGCTCATTGTGAACAATTATTAAATGAAATAAAAAAATAACCATAATAGAATATTTTTTGAAATATATCATTGATAACATAGATTGAATCCATGACATTCATAAGTTAAGGAAATAAATATAATTTAGAAGTTATGATCTTAATATCTTTGGATTATTATTAATCTGTTCAAAGGTTTAAAAGTACTCATGCCTCAATATATATCAGATAATATAGAACCAGAATCAATTAATTATAGGTTGGTTTATCATCTATAGTATTATAAATTCCTTAATATCATTAATGTCTAGTATAACTATTCAACCACGACAAAAAATCATGGAAGTTACGTTTTCAGTGATAATAGAAAATGAGAAATTATTACACCCTATGTATATAACTCCTCTACTATCATAATTTTTGGGCTAAACATCCTAGAGGAGCTTTTCATTCTCCATTTGGTGTATTTTTATGAAATCCCTGTTATGGATTGGATTTTCCTATAAAGAGCACAGACAAATTGCCGTAGGAAGGAAATCACTCACCATATCATGAATCATCCTTCAATTTTATACAAGTTTAAGGATAAAGATGAATCTTATTTAGAACCAAAATCTCAAGAATGGATATTATTTTCCTATGAGTAAATTTATCTAGATAAAATTATTGATTCTATGTAAATAACCCTCCTTGAATCCATTCCTATTGTGAGTGAATACGTTGACGTTTTTTTCAAGGAGTTGTCTTTTCTTCCTACTAATTGAGAGCTTGAATTTGAAATTGAGATTATTCCTAGGGTGTATCCAATATCCAAGTCTCCATATATAATTTCTTGTGGATCTTGAGGGACTGAAGGAACAACTATAGGAGAATTTGGATAAAGGTTTCATATGACCAAGTGCTTCACCATGGGGTGCAACTATCCTCTTTATCATGAAGGAGGATTGGTCAATGCGTATTTTCATTGATTATTGTGAACTCAGAAAGATCAATAAAAAGATCAAGGATCCTTAACCACATATTAATGAATATTTTTATTTGATACATGGAGTTAAATACCTTTCTAATGAGGATCTGTGGTCAGGATATTACCATGTTAGAGTGAAGAAGGAGGGTATCTCTAAGACTACTATTCATACATTTACAGAAACTCTAAGTTCATAGTGATGTCTTTTTGGCTCACTAATGCTCTAGAAATCATCATGGAATAGATGAATATAGACTTTATGTATTAACTTAATAAATTTTTGGTAGCCTTTATAGATGATATTCTAATAAACTCCAAAACCAAGGAGAAGCATGAGGACCATCAGAGCACCATGCTAAAGACATTGGGGAGAAGCTTTATAAAAATTATATAATGGGTTATGTAAATTTCATTATTTGGGAATATCATCACAATAAATGGGATATTTTTGTATCCTTCAACGACAGAATCAATCAAAGGATGGCCAAGTCCAACATTTTTTATAGATATCTGTAGTTTCTATAGATTAGCTGGATATTATCGTCAATTTTTTAAAAATTTCTAATGATTTTCAAACCCCCTAAAAATATATCTCGAAAGGGATTTATATTTTCATATAATGATAAATATGCAGATATCTTAGAGGAATTGACAATGAGTCTTATCACTAACCCTATTCTTAGAGTATCCATAAGTGGAGAACATTTCCAAGTATTTGGAGATGGTTAGAAGAAGGTCTTGGGTTATGTATTGATACAAAATGACAAAGTCATAGAATATCCTTCAAGGAAGTTAAAATTGCACAAAAAAATACCCAAGGAATGATCATGAGAGAAATGCAGTGATATTTACTTTGAAAATATAGTGGTATTATCTCGTTGGGAAGAAGTGTGAAATAAATACAGATCATGAAATCCTCAAGTATATATTCACATAGAACGATATGAATAAAAACCAACAAATATGTTTAGAGCTGATCAAGGACTATGAATGCTCAATTCTCATCCATCCTATTAAAGAGAATAAAGTGGAAGATACTCTATATTGAAAAGATCCATAAATTATATCATTAATGTGAATTGGTATGGATCTGATCTTCCTAGATTTAGAGAGGATTGACATGGGAATAATAATATAAATAATATCATCAATACTATCATAAAATATTTATCAATTGTTCAATATGGAGAGGTAAAATCATGATCAAAGGGATGATGTTGGAATTTAGAAGAAAGTGGAAACTATAAGGAAATTAAAATAATTATAATTAAACGTTAATGAAGAAGGAATTATGAGATTTGGGTCTAGACTATGTGTTCCATCAAATAACAAGTTTAATAAGAAGTTTTTGGATAATACACATAGTTTGAATTTATACATTCACCCAAGAAGCACAAAGATGTATGAAGATATCTATGAGAACTATTGGTGGGAAAATATGAAGAATGATATCACTAAATATACCTCAATGTTCCTAGTATTCCAGCAGGTGAATGCTAAAGGAAATATTTTTAAAGGTATTATTCACACAGTACCCGTACCAACTTGGAAATGGAAAAATATAACCATGTAATTTTTCCCTAGACTTCTGAAAACAATTGGGGGAAATGCTATTTGAGTTGTTATGGATCATATTACAAAGTTAGTTCACATTATCTAAATATGAGAGGACATCTCACTAGATAGAATTGCATGTATATACACCATAGAAGTGGTAAGGTTACATAAAGTACACTATCTATTGTATCTTATCAAGGTCAAAGATTTACCTCCATGTTACGTAAATATATCCAAAATGCACTAAACACTAAGATAAACATCAGTATGGCATATCATCCTCAAACTGATTCATATTTTGATTGGTCTATTTATACACTTGAAGATATGTTGCGATCATATTTTATGGACTTCAAAATAGGATGGTATAAAAATATTCCTCTGGTCGAGTTATCCTATAACATGTTTCCACTTGATCATCTAAATGGATCCTTATAAATATCTTTATTATAAGAGGTGCAGAAGACATGAATTCTAGTATGATGTTGCAGAATAAAAATTTCTAGGTCTTTAAATGGTCAAGGAAATGGTAGAAAAGGATAAGACTATTCAACATCACTTCAAGGATACAAAGAGTCGACAAAAGATTTATTCTTACAATCATCAATGAGAACTACAGTTTGATATTGGATACATAGTATTCCTCCACATATATCGATGCAATAAAGTGATGAAATTTGGGAATAAGTGAATGATTTTTCCAAGATACATCAGCCCTATTGATATCCTTGATCACATCAGCATGGTGTAATATCAATTAGAAATCCCAATGATCCTATCTCAATTATATGATTATTCCATTTATCTCTCATGAGGAGTTTCACACAAGACCCATCACATGTACTCAAACCAAATACGGTACCATTTTAGAATGATCTTTCCCATTAGGAGGATCCAGTGAAGATCTTAGATTGTAGAGAAAAGGTTCTATGAAATTAGACAACGCACTCTGTCAAAGTGTTTTGGAGAAACCAAAAATATGAATATGGAATATGGTAACAAGAAGAGGTGATGAAATAGAGTTACCCTCATCTATTTTAGAGTGGGAAAATAAAATTTTGAGGGAAAAATTTCATAAGGGGTGAAGATTGTAATAACTCAAAAGGTTATAAATAAAGTTCACTTCGAATTTTATTTAAATATCTTATTATGTAATATATCTATAGAAAACACATGAACATAGTTGGTTTTATTATATCCAAATGGATTTAAAACACCATTATGTATAATTACTATTGATAATATAGTCGTTTAAAAATGAATACATGATTATTATAAATTTTAGGTTTTATAAAATTTAATTGATACAAAAAAATGATGTCCTCAACAAGTAGGATCATACCCTATGAAGCCCATTTATAGAGGCTTTCAATGGAGATAAAGTCTATGGGGTTTTCCATTGAAAAATTCCATGCTATGATCCAACAACTTAAGATTTAGTGAAACTTTTTATATGAGATGTTGAAGCTCGTCGAGATCACAACCCAAACCATGTTTTTCAAACCACCCCTTGAATGTCTCACAATAACGAACCTCACCCTTAATATGTTTTCAAGTGTATTAAATTGATATGTATCAAGAACCTATAAAGATAAGTTTATATATTATTTTTTATATAATGGTGAATATATTTTCATCATATTATTATTACTTTATAAATAATATTTATTTTGATTCAACAAAACACAAATAGTATTTTTGGTTAATATTATAATTCAATTAAGGAATTTTTTTATAGATTAATGGATTTTTAAAAAAAAAATATTTTAAAAAATATTAATAATATATAATTTTTAGTAAATTTAAATGATCATATAATTCTTATGAAGTCAAGTGTAATTTTTATATGGGTTTGAAAACCGTTACTGTCAAAAACCCATCATTTTCAATAAATATAAGCTATTGTTTTAAATGATAAAATTTAAATATTTAGATATTTATTTACATAAAATCAATATTTTTTTTCAATCATAATTTTGAAATTTTCCAACAGTGAATTTTTCATAACTTTATGAGACCGTTGAATTTTTGGGTAAAAATTAAATACCATATAAATATAATCTGTGTATTATGACATCATAATGACCCAAAAAAACAATGTAATAAATACTATAAAGGGTATAGATGAATGAGCTTATATTTTACATTTAATATAATTTGATTTTATGTGTATTTTACTAAACATATAAATCCATTATGAATCTTACAGACCCGTTAATATATTTTATGGTTTTAAAATAATTTCATTAGAAGTATGAATAACCTACACATATTCCTAGGAATTATCATATTAATTTCTGATATTTATATTATAAAATAATGGAAACAACTCCCATTTCATAGAAACCATGGGAAAACCATTAGAAGGTTTTTGATTTTGGTTATTTTATTATGTAGAGTCCACAAGCTAAATGATAAATAAATCCCCTCATTTCCTATATAAAAACACCTAATATCCCATTTATACTTACTAAAAATCTTTATAAAACACCCATAATCTTAAATACACTCTATAGGGTCTGCCCAAGGTTCCCCCATGCTCTCAAGAATCTCCTCCCAATTATTCAGTATCACACAATCAAGAAAGTGATCTTTCACTCTCCATTTATTATCAATTAATTATTTTCTGTTATGTAACTCAAATTCCATTTTTTGATGATGGAATATGTTATTAAATATTCCATTCCATTCCATTTAATATATAAATTAATATATCCTCTTTAACTCTAATTATTCCATTCAACAAACCGTTATGGCAACCTATTACCATGATGAAATTTATTAAGGTATTTCCCTCTTTTCATTTCCATTCAAGCACTTATTTTATGTTATGTATATTGAATTCCATTTTCTTATTCTAGGATATATTATTCCATATAAAATTTAAATTTTATTTACCAATGATTATATCTCCTTTTACTAATCATTTATTATCCAATGATCCTTTATATACACTCATTACTATGCTGAAATATAGTTATGGTTTTTTTCTTTATTCAAGTTTCTTAATTAACTTATACCTTAAATTTCTAATTTAGAATGTTGGGATATGTTTTTCCATGTTTATATTACTTACCATTTTATTTATTATGGAATAATCCTTGTCTTATGATCTATGTGGCACACTTAAGCATGAGAATAAATTGAAGGTGACAGGTGCACCCAAAATTATATAGTACTCTAATGCCCTTCTTAATATTTAGTATCATGGTACTCTATGTTGGTTCTAGGACTAAACCTGATTCATTTATGGTAATTTTTCCACCATAATGTTTTGGCAGTTTGTCCTTTACATGTGTTTATGATGCATTTTTTGAAGTTTTTTCCTCATTTCCAATGTTATGATAATTATGTTATATCATGTTTCATTATTCATATTTATGATTTATACTATTTTTATTCACAATTGGTATGCCTATTTTCTAATGTGTATCCCATTAGTCCATGATTATTCCCTTACTGGTATTTATAGCTCAACCCTTTCATATGTTTTTTCCTCAGGTAATCTCGTGCAGTTTTAAAATCCATGGAATTTTAAAAGCATGTTAAGGATGTTTTAAATAATGTATTTGTATCCCATGTTTAAGTTGTTATTCTATATACATAATTTTCAAAAACACTAGAATTATCAATCTTATGGGTTGTATTAAGTTTAATTTTATGTAATAAATCATTAATTAATCAATAATGGAGAACAAGGTTATTATAATGCGTGTTTATCTTTGAGTGTCGGGGAGCCCCACATGAGCATGGTGTAAGGTAAAGTTGTCTAGGTGTTTACATGTGATCCATGAGGTTCCACACTATGATCATATTAATGTTTATAGTTAATATGAACTTTCAATTTTATAAATGACTTAAATTATGGGGAAAATATTATTTTTCTCATCATATTTGAGAAAAAATAAACAAGTATTGGATACAATCTCATGGTGTATCCCGTTTTAACATTCTAATTTACAGATTTAGAAAGAAATTGCATCTTCAATTGGACATTTTGGAAATTTTAACTGCCCCTTCATAGACAATTCCATGTTTATTTGTAAAGGTTGTTAATCTGTTCGTTCAAGGTATAGAGGCAATAAAAACTGATAGCTGGATTTAAAGTGGAGGATAAACAAAGATATGTTTTAGATCTATTATATGAATTTTAGATTTCAATGTTATTAATAACATATGGTGTCTCCATATTACATCTAGAAGCTCAAATATTGATGAATGTGTTATTACAAGAAAATTATTCCCTTGTTTTATGTTAGACAGTTCATGTGTTGAAGAGAATCATTATTTTTATAATAGATTTCCTTTAGCTTTGGGATAAGAATGCTATCATATCATAAGGAGTTATGAGTTTCATTGTTTTATAAATTAGAGATATTTCTAATCGTTTATGGTAGTGAACTAGGAGGGTTAGTGAGATGACTCAAAATATTTTACATATAAATTAGAAGGCTTTAGTAATTCTGGTTCACATACATACATTTGTGCATATTCTGTGAACACATCCCTATTAAACTAAGCTATTTAAAATCTCCCTTTTCATTTGCATAATTCTTATCCCATTGAGAAGTAAGAGAGATAGACAAATAGATGTGTTCCTTAAGGTGAGCTAAAATACCCTTAATTGAGTAATAATAATTTTAAAATTATACACACTTATTACCCCCCATCAAGGTGTAATACTCTATAAGTAACTAACAATTGATATTAATGTAGTGATTATTATTTATCTATTTTTTATTGTAGAGATGATATTCAACCACAACGGTGTTACTATCTATGAATATATTAATTTACATTTGTAGGAAAGTCATATGAATCAAAATTTTAGGCATTTAGGAATGGAAATAAATATAGTAGTCATTTGTGGAATCAATACTAATATATATAGTGGAACCTTTATATAGATATATCATCAATAATTGGATATAGATTCAGAATCTATAAATGACTTGTGATGTTCTCTAGTCAATACTATCTTTAAAAGGCTAATGTCTTGAAAAACTATAATATTATGTGGGAAAATATTCAAAATATTTATGATGTATATTTTAAGGTTGGAGATAATAAGTTTAATGATTTATGGAATAATATGATTATTTTATAAAGATTTCAAATGAGACAATTAATGGATTTTTGATTGTCTAAAATTTATTTTTAAAGACATGCGAGCCCTTGATTATGACTCAAATATGAGAAGCACATTAATATGTTCATGATAAGTCTCTCTCTTTGTTTCATTGAAAAAATTTCCATTTGTTGAGGAAAATGACCCCAAAAAAATATCACATGATTATTCCCAAGGTACTCTTATGGATAATGAGGTGAAAGATGAGGTGAATCAAACAATAATTAGGGAGATAACACAGGAGGAAGTATTTTATTCCATTAAAAATATACTAATAATGGAGAATATATGTGTAAGTGAAGCTGATTAGTTAATGTCAATTTTTCAAATAATACAAAGAGATAAAGAGTGAAGTTTAAGAAAAATATTCCTTTTTTCTTTATTAATATGTGTAAAGGTGGGATATATTCCTATTAATTGTCCCATGAAAATCCAGATGATGATGATAAAGATAGGTGTCACAATAATGTAACAAAAGATGTGGAAGGAAAAAATTAATACCAATGGAGATAATTTATAAAGATAAGCTTCTTTTCTAAAAAATATTATTTAACAAAAATTGAAATAGATAAATTCAAAAAGTTCAAGGATAAATATGTGTTGATGTATATTGTAAATAATCCCTAAGATAAAGATAGTGATGATGAGAATGAATTATTTATTGGACTATTTGACCATCAAACATAATTTGGGGAAGGCTTAAAAGAAATTTATGTTTATATGGAAAATAAAAATAAGTATTATGTAGTGGTTCCTCATTACATACTTTTAATGTAACGACAATAAGAAAAATAGTCATTGATGTGATATGATACTGAAAAAACTCAAATATATTATTTCTATAAATCTATGAAAGGATTTTAAAATAAATAATAATATGTATGAAACACTCAAATAATTTCTCGTTTATATAAAACTATAATATGGAGTTAAAAGGATTGAGAATATTAAATAATATGGTCTAGGTTGGCATAATGAATATGAACATCATTAAAGTGTTTTTACTCTCACCATGATGACTGGGAATTTTAAGACATCATAATGAAGAGAATACCAATATATTTCAGATTAAGATAATAAAACTATCCCATAATTATAGTGATTAATAGATAAAGTCTAATTTGTGTTGAAACATGATGAAGATATGAATACAACAATTCTTGTTTCTAAACCAAAATTTTCAAATATTCAAAACATGGTAGATTTTCATGGAACTCGAAAGGATACAAATCATATTGATAAGGAAGATACAAGAACATTAATGGTTTGTTGTTTTTTATGTAAATATGGGGAACAACTACTATGTGTGCTCTATGGCTTGGATACTTCTCTTTGATCAAATCCATTCCAAATTGGCAAGCATAATTTCTAATCATTTTTTTTTATTTTAATGGATATTTCATTTTTTTGTGAATTCTTCAGTCATAAGAATTTATTTGGGCATCAAGAGGGAAAAATAGACTCAATAATTCCTCAAAGATAAAGAATAAAAAAATATAATCTTCAACCAAAATAACATAAACTCAAAAAAATTAAATATTTCAAGAAGAATACTTGTTCAGGGTTCCATATATTGAGGAGACATGCCCATTAACAAAAGTAATAAAGAAAGGTTATTTATAAAAATATAATGTCATAAAAATTTACTTAAGGGAGATAGACATGTTTCTTTCATGGATATTTTATAGTGGTGGTACATCATATATGGATAGAAATAATGACATCATTTATAATATCAATAAAAAAATATAGTATCCTTCATTTTGAAATGTTTAGGGCCAAAAAATTAAATCTTTATAGAAATGAAATTTTTTTGATTTTAGAAGGATTAAATATATTAAACTTATCACACATATGACTATGGTTTAAATATGTATCACATGTTATTTTAAGGTGATAAAAAATATTCGTACGATGATTCAAAATTTACAATCAAAAAATGTAAGAGAATTTTCAAATCATAGATTTTTTTAATACTTAGAAAATTATGAAAATTTACATCAGGTTTCATTAGTTAGAACATCCTAAAAAATGGGGTATTGGAAAAAAGATATTGAATAATCCATAACATAGCCCAGACAAAGTATATATTGAATTCCCTTCCAGTTAGTTTTTGGAAATAATCTATTATTATATCCATGTATAAATCAAATAGATAACGTTTATATTTTAATTAAAGAACAACACCATATTAATTTTTTAGTAAATAATCCTTCACTCAAGTACCTCTATGATTTAAGAACTAAATGTTTTATTCCTAATAAGAATATCTGTATAATGACTAAATATTGGAGTTATGAAGTCTAATTTCATGGTAATTTATAAATGATAAAATCTTATAATTTATTAATTAGAAAAAGGGAAAATTATTTAGACCAATGACATGGTGGTGGCCAAAAATGAGAAAATTACAACTACATAAGACCAGATTTTATATATCAACCAACCATTTTTTAAAACTAAAAGTAATGAAGTGGAACATTGATAAGGATGTGTTTTAATACCTAATGAAAACTCAGTTGAACAATATATTGATGAATAATATACTTCCACAAAATAAGGTTAGAGAAGATGAATGAGTATAGAAGAAATCAAAGAAGGGTGCATTGTTGGAGATTGAAAAACCTTAGACCAAACAAGAAGATTGAAGGCTCAGTAGTAGATTTCTTTATTATCATTAGTGAAAACAAAATATTTTCAGTGGGATATAAAGGATGAGTGTTGGGTAAATAATTTGAATTAATATCATGATCATATATATATGAATGAAATATGGGAATTAGTTACAAAGTCTAACTCATAAAAATTATACCAGAACCAAGTGGTTGATCTATAATAATTTTAATTGGTGTTTTAGATCAAAAATTGTCCGTTCTGCAGGTAGTGTTCCAAAATTTATGGTATTGGTCTTGAATAGAAATTTTCATTAATTTAGTTACATGAAAAAATAATACTATTCATGGCCATGGTGGTAAAGAAGGGATTCAAGGTGTACCAAATGAAT
Source organism: Viscum album (assembly GCA_963277665.1). NCBI lineage: Eukaryota > Viridiplantae > Streptophyta > Magnoliopsida > Santalales > Viscaceae > Viscum > Viscum album. The sequence goes on along the minus strand of OY728119.1, from coordinate 32,964,503 downwards.
TTTAATTCAACCTTTCATAATTTGATCCTTTTAGAGGAAGTATTCATCGAGAAACTATATTTATTTCTCATTGATAATGATGATAAAAAGATTAATAATATTTAATATAACCTTATATTATAAAAATAATTCACCACGATCTTAGTATTCAAGGTTGAACCAATACCTATGTAAGCCTATATTTCAAATGGGGTCAGCTTATCACAACTGATATATCAAGAATGAAAATGATTAGTGGATTATGGTTCTTGTTTATTCAGTTTATTGTATTTTTAGTACTAGATTATATCTAGTGTAGTAAATTTCAGAATCTTCTGTGGTGGGAATTCATTATTCAGATAGTGAATTTTTATTTTTCATTGGAATATAGGTGATTCAATGATTTTATCTTAATATTTCAAAAATAAATTTTCAAATGGGGAACTTAAATTTTTTAAAATTGATCGATCATGATTGATGGAAACTATTGATGAGACCAATATATAATTATCCACATTTGATGAGTGAAAAATAGTCTATGTCACACACATATATAAAATATTAGTAATTTACTCTAATTTAACACCACTAAACCAATCATTTTGGTTTCCACATATTAAGATATAGAATATAAAATTTCTCTGATCAAATGAGACAAGATATCTATGAAAATGAAATTTTTATATGTTAATCTCGTCGTGGAATATGGAATATTTTGAAACATCATTTCACAATAGGATACTGATTAAACTTGTTTAGTCGATGGATGAAAATATGATTTAGATGATGGATTACACATTATGATTTCATTGATATCATATTAATGTAATATGAAGTACTAAATATCCTAAAGAACTATATGAGTTGAATAAATTATAGTTACTCAAGAATTCACTTAGTTTTTATAGATAGATCAACAAGTTGGTGATGTGTGTGTGTGTATATGTGATTTATCCAATTGCAATCATATGTGATAATTCAAGTGTGATAAATCTCAGTAACACCCCCCATTAAATTTGGTGGACCATGCACATTGACATCAAATATATTATTATAATGGAGAAGGTCAAGCATGTAAATATGATATTGGAGTATGATTCATCTCATGATCAATTTGTATATATAATGAAATATTAACTACCCAAATATGTGTTTTGAGATGAAACAGTTAGCTATTATTGTTTAGAAAATGGGTTCAAATTAATTGATTCTATGATGGAACCCTCAATACCCATATTTTCTTTCATGATAAAGGTCAATTTTCTCACCTCTTATTATTATATTTCTAACCCTATATTATAAAAATTTGATAAAATTGATTTGTTTGGGTTTATTTTCAAAGGGGATAATTTTAAAGAGTACCTGATATGTGAATAAGTACTAAGGGGAGTGTATATATTCAAAAAATAAAGGGTAGATATGTGTGGTTTTTGAAAGAATTCAATGTATGTGTTTATGGAATATTTTCATTCAATTATTGTTTCACATTCTGATAATGGACCACATGATCATATAATTGGTTATTAGTGGATCATTGATACATATATTCAAATTTGTTCTTTAATTTACATATATCTATTATTTTAGTTTTTGGAGTGTTTCCAAATAATAAAAAGCGGATGATGGTAAGAAAAAATATCCCAAATTTGTTTTTGGATTGTTTTTTTAATGTTTCTAAATGGATGTTTCATATGATATTTAAAGAAGGATCTTATCATGTTTGGGGAATTAATACTGAAAACATTAAGGAACATGTTGTGGGGGTACCTTTGGTGGATCTCTAGTGCATTATTGGGAAATACCCAAACTGACTATGGGTCTTTTGATAGTCATTTCTAGTGAAAAATTACAAACTGACATGGACCACACCATTTCACTTAGAATAGAGGTCTAGATGTTCACCTATGAACCAAGGGGATCCACACATGGCTATATTGAAACGAATTATTGTATAGATGTTTACCTATATATAAAGGGATCTGCACAACTAATATTTCAATGGCCATGGTTCAGATGAAATGTATTGCGGAAAAATGGATTGCTACATGAAGAAACACAAATGGTTATTAGTGTGTTATAGTCAAAACAACCAAGGATTGTGCACTACACTATGTTTTATCCCATTTTGGTGTTCAAGTATATAGATATAGAAACATAATATTCATTAAAGGGTATTTTCATAAGTTATAATAACCCATTATTGGATGGTTTTAAGATAGTTTTTTAAATACTTTAATATATGCATTCATGGAATGATGGAATACATATCAAGATGAGGATTTTAAGAGAATAATGATTGATGGGGGATTTTAGATCTTATGTATTACTTATATATTTCAATAGGTATAAGAACACAGGTTGTTTAAAAATTATATATGGTTGGTGGAAGGTAAAAATTGGGTTTTTCTACTGAACCTGAAGGGTAAGTGAGATTGATCTGAATGTTTTCTTTTAACGAATTGAGATTTACTAATTCCAGTGCATTGAAATACTTCTATGCATGTTCCTTAGGAATATCCCAATTTGGGTGAAACAATTAAAATAAATTATCTCATTTAAGACATATATCACTCAATGATAAGGAATATAAGGAGAAATCAAAGTACTCCCCATGTTGAAATAAAAATAAGCTTAATCTTGGAAGAATAATTTTAAACTTATATACTACAATTCACCCCCGCCCCCACCTCAGGTGTAATCCTCAATATGGAACATACAAATTATGGGTATTGGATCACAACATTATGTACCCCAGAATTTCATCAATAGGTATCATAAGTGAAACATGTATGGATATTTTTGTATTATTTATCAATTAATTAGGATGTACTTACTTTAATATTGATAAAAATAATAATTTCTTGACCACGACCTTGATGAAAAGAATAATATCTTGGATAAGGCCATGATGGTAAGATCATGATGTTTGAAATTTTACATTATGTCACCATGTATATAGTTATTGTTATCTATGGGATCTATTTATTTTTATGACTATCAATTGATATATTATGATATTATTTTTACATAATTATTGAATTATAATGCTTATTTATTCCTAACAAAATATTTATTCCATGTTTATTCAATAATTTCCTTTGTTGTCTGTTTCATCTTACTGGTCATTTTTATAACACATTCTTATGTTTCTATATTCCTAGTATATGAAAAACTTATTAAACAAGATATTTTTATCATGATAACATGTATATATAATTTTGGGTGATTTTGATAACTTATTATAGATTTATATTTTCCTTATATTATGTGGAAAATGTACATTAGGTGTGAAAGAAATGGGCTCTATTAGTTAATTATTTTTCTAATTATATAATTATATAAATCTAAATGGTATTTATAGTGTATATAATGTAATATTTTAAGTAATTAATGTATGGGAAAACTATATACGAGAATCTATAATTGGTATGGAATCCAATTTTTAATGTTTGTGTTTGAGACATGGGATCTGGGAGTGTCGGTATGAGGTGTTACAACCTAGAATCATAATCATTGTGGTTGTTGTTATAATATTTCTTAGTGGGGGATCCTTTTTAGAGGAGGAATTTTAATTCTAAAGATAAATATTAAACCTTTTAAGTTACTCCATATTTTACTTACATGGGACTTATGGTAGAGGCCACTTAGATATAGAAGAGAAATTAGAAATCCCTGATGTTGATTTCACTATGGAGTATATATGAATAAAAAATCATTTCTATCCAACCCCAAAACACATAAACTATCCCTGATATGTATAAATGATACTTTATATTTTATACATTCTATAATAACTTTTGGATTTTAACTTATGGGTACCACCACTTGTATATGTTTTCATTGCAATAGATTATATACCTTGACGAATGAAACTATCCTAAGACCACTAAGATAATCAAAAGCTAGAATTAGGTGGGTTCTTAGCTACATATAAAAAAAATCCAAAAAATTCACGTTTGAGTAAAGATCATGCAGTCAATATGCTGATTACACTCTTGTTTGTGACCTTGTTTCAATATGATCCAAAACACACCCAAGATCCCCCACTTCTCCATTGTAGGGAATACCATTATATGATTATATTTTGATATACTGCCATGAGTTTTATTGGAAGTTATTCATCTTAAACTCAATGTATTATTCAGATCATGTTCACTAGTACATCTATATGATCATTAATGTTAGCTTCAACAATTCATTGGAAAATTGATGCATCCTCTTGAAATCTTCCCAATAAACCTTCATAGAAATAAACTCCCCACACCTAACCACAATGATGGGAAACCCTAAGACATAATAGATATCTTATAGACCAAATATTTCTCCATCATGTATTTGGCTAAAGGAATTGGTTTGTGGGATCCATTATCTTAACCACTCTTATATCAAACAAGTGTTTTTTACATATGTTTGTCTATCCAATATGGATTACATAATATATTGAGATATCTTTGAGATCATACATGAATTATACATTTTTCTAGTAAAAATAGTTCACTTATATCCATTTAGGCCTAAAATAACCAATTGTATGAAGATCTCATTTATCATTCTATCTAATCAATAGATCAGTAGTTAAATGAAGAAAATTGATATGATGACATTTGTAATATGGATAGATATGTGAGGTTGTGTGCCTGGATCCATTGTTCTGTGTTTTATCAAACATTCTAGGTATGATCCAAATCATTTAAATAAATAAATTTTGTAGAAATATTGGATTTAGTCACATTATTGTACTACATGGACTAGAAGTGAAGCATGTAGTTTCCCGTCCCTATGATGCTAATTTCCATCAAAATTTCATGATCATGTAGTGGATAGATATCATATATAGGGTAATCATGGTGATTTATATTTATGGTGAAGACAAGAAATATTATTAAAGTTTCATAATGATCATAGTATCCTATATTTTTATCTCAAGCATCTAATCAATACAAGTGAAAAAACTTGACATTTTAAGTGGTGATTTCAACTTGATCCATTATCAGTTTTCACTATAATAAAAAAAATATTGATTAGAGATTTGATAAGAATTAATTATAATGAAACTAAATAAATAGAAGGAAAAACTTGGACCCCTAGGTGAAATTTTAACTTTGTAAAAATATTTCCCCAATGACCTTTTCTGAAATCGTTTTCCATGGAAATTCATGGTCGACCTTCACCCAAAGATTTCACAAGAAGTACTTCAACCAACCTCATTGAATATATGAATCAGAAAATACAAGACCCCATCCCCCAATGGAACACTTCCTTGGTCAAAAATGAGAGAATGGATAAAATGATTCCCAAATCCCACCTTCAATAGTCTTTAGTTTGGAGACAATTACTGATGGTATATTGTACACACATATGAGAGGAATTACCCTCTAAGTGAACATGAGGAATGATAGATAACAAAAAAAACAAAAAAACAACAACATTATCATAAGGGTGAAGATATCCCAATACATGGATTTAAGGTCATTAAACTGAACAAATACCAAAATAAAATTCAAATAACCAAATGTACATCATCATCAACAACCTCAAAGTGTAAGAAACTATTGAACAAACCAACGAGTTTTTAACGTCCAACCCAAACACCCACTAGATAATGCATACCTAAAAATTTTTATATATAAATTGGGTGATAATAGTAGGTATAACTAGTAATATTTTTCTTATAACATATCCTGAAATAGACAAAAAAATAAATAAATAATCCTTGTGAATAAACAACTGAAGCTCGCTCATCACCTAATCTAGAATGCTATGTTCCCTGCCTCACCTTTTCTCTCTATCCAAGTATTTCATAGAAGAAATAATATAACCCCTAATATAATATGAAATTACAGTAACCCATTACCACCTACACATTGTTTTTCACCCTTCCCCAATGTCACATGTCCTATGTCATCTCCCCTCAAACAAAGTGGGCCTTCTTGAAAAAACCTACGAAACTGTAGAATACCATGAACCTAGTGCATCAAGTCATCTAATCATCACATCCCATGAGACTCAAGAATCACATCATCTATACATAAATTTACACTTATCAAGATAGTAACTAAGTGGTTTTTAAATGCTACCACAATCCATATATCAGGTATTATACCTCAATCTGTCATAGCTCATACAAGATATACATATAATAATACTAAGGATACTATATCTGGAGATACATGTGTGTGAAATAAGTACAAGTCATTACAATCATATATACAAATATATATTTTATAGATAACCACCATTTATCCCAACATGTAATAGTACTAGGATAAGTGAGTAGGGAAATAGGGGTAAATATCCAACAATTCGTCACTAAGCTTGATGTTGGGGAATACACCCTCCCATAGTCAACTAAATTTCATTCTCCCAATCGAAGTTGGTGTGGTAGAATATGAAATAACATGACATAGGAATATATATAGCTCAAAACCACAATAAAGGTGACTACAAAGCCTTAACATCACCAATAGATATCGTCTCTTAGAAACTAATATTCCACCGCTAAGAACAATATATCCCATATGACACAAGAATATCAAGAAGAATTTCATTTGATTATTTATTTTAAACAATTAAAAATAATATTAATTACTAACCAATTTTGTTCCCTCCATGCATAATCCAACCAATTACATGGTTCGACAATATTTATCATCATTTAGGATTCCATTCAATCACAAACCCAATAGATTAATACATTTCACATTCATTTTTGTTCCATAATTCCAAGTATTCTAGGAATCATTCTCTTATAAAATTAATATATATATATATATAAACTATCCCCAAATATATTTTTCATGATATAAGGAATGGAATATAAAAGAATTTAATTTGGACATCTGACCATTAGATAAATTCACTATTAAGAAATCATCCCATCTTTTAGAAAAATCTCATTGGGAAATCCTATATTTACCCAGCTATATCAATCCTAGATTCATCCCTAACAAAACCATAAATATAATCATCGATAATACATTCATAAGAGTCTATTACAACCACAAAAAATGATCCTCTCTTCCCATACCTCACCAAACCATCAGTTATCCCATCTCACATCATGTCGTATAACTAGGCTCCTCAATAAGAGTAATCACACAATCCAACAACAAAACAAAAAATATCCAACATAGAATCTATTCTCAAAATACTATGAATTGCTCGTTCGCAATAAAATTGGTTGTCTCTACCTTAAATAATATTTTTATTAAACAAATTTTTTTAAGGTATTGTATTAACTGATTCAATTATTATAGGTTATAACCACAAGGATCATAAGGCACCAACTATAGAAAATTATTTATTATTTAAACTTGATTCTAAGAAACATTTATAGGATTATAAAACAATAATAACATACCATTAAACATTCTGTTTTGATAATTTTAATCAACAAGATTTAGAAGACTATATTATTTAACCAAGAAGAACAATAGGCTTTATAATCATTATCCATTTCACAAGAACTAAAAACATAATGGACCATAGAATAAACATTTATTGAAAACTATTTAGAAAAAAAGATGTAAAATATTATCATTTTAGAAAAAAAAGAGATCATTACATCCAAACCATGGTTTAATATTTATTCATGTTTAGTATTTGGTATGGTTAATTATATCATAACTTAAATAATTAATAATGGTAAATTTATTATTTGATGTAAAAAAGAGAAGAATTTATATAATAACTCAATTTATAATATCAGTTACATAAACATAATAATGGATGATCAAGGATCAGCCACCACCCTAACTGAAGGCAGAATCACCAAAAACTATCATCAGAAATCCACAAAAAAATGCTCATAACTTATCCCTAAAATTGAGGGAACATCCATAGTAAATACCTGAACAACGGAAGAATGGAAAGAAAGAGTAGTGAAGGGTGACAAGGACCAAAATAATTTTATTATCCAAGAACCAGGTTTTGAAACACATAAGAATTAAATCATAGGGAACCAAATAGGCATAAATAACACTTACCTGAAGAATGTTTTATTCAATGGAGCCTTAACATGAGACAAAAACCTAACTAAACCCTCTAGGATCATCATAGAATTTTTAATTCAAAGTAACAAAAAAGAGATGGTAATATATTTATTAATAAGATATATAATTAATTCAAATCACATTTAAAACTCCCATAAGGAGTTCTTAATTTTTCACATATAATTGGAAATGATCCTCAATGAACATTGAAAAATTAATCCATTAAAAAAATAGCATGACCAACACCATGATTTACACTATGGCAAGCCATGGTCACCATTTTCATTAGTAGGATGTTTGAAAAGTATTAATCTATAGAATTTTCTATCATTTAGATCCTTTTTTATCACTTCATCCAAGACCACATGTGTGTAATCATCCTATTCATGAAATTACATTGAAAATACATATTTCTAGATATGGGGATAAAACCACCACATGACCAACTACAGGCCGTCAGGTATCAACCATATCCATCCTAAAACAACCTCTAATATGACCACCACAAGGTAATGGGGACCATATGAAAGGCCAAAACACATCTCAAGCCGTAAAAAAACCTCCAAACTCCCACTCTACACCACCAAATAATAGAAAAAAAGGGAAAGGGTGGTATAGTCTATATAAATATTTTAAATAGATCTCAAACAAATACTTTCCTTGAGAATTAATACAAAAAACATAGATACTGATAGAGAATGGTTCATCCAAACGACCAACTCATGATATACATTTCTATAATATTAATGTAAAGGTGGAAAACCCACCAAACATATAGGAAAAATGTGTAATTATATGAAAAATTAGCAAACTCCACTAAAACACTCTCCTAGAGGTGATACCTATCAATTAAGAGGAATTCAATAATAAATACATCAATGAATAGAAAACCATATTATATGTAAGATAAGTTTTAACAACAACAAAACATATTTTCAAATGATTGAATATGAATTGAGAAATAAGTGATTCTGAGTATTCATCTTAAAATAACATTCCCATGTGCTCTTCTATAGACCACAGAGTTGATAGAGGATATGAACTATTGGAATCTATCACCTACATAACACATTCTCCTATCAATCTTATAGGCCACTACTCAAAGGTTACATGATAATCATCATATATCTCACCACAGTAAATGGTGTGAGATTCATTATAAAGATAATTATGAATAATAAACACATTAAATACATCATGAATCAAGATAATCTATTAGGTAAGTGTTATCTGATATGAAATGTCTCCAAAATGACACAAAACATCAAAAGGCCCAATAAAATAGTGATAAAGATTACTCCTATGACCAAAACATATCCAATCACACTGAGGATTCACCATTTTGAACACAAAAACTATAATTTTAAACTCCATAGGTCTCTTACTATAGTCTATATTAGATTTTTGATTATCTTGTTCCACCTTCATCCTCTTAGGAATAACCTAAACCATATCTATCATTCTTTACACTACTTCCAACCCCCAATATATTGATTATGACTCAATATCACCATAATTTTCAATTTTAAGGAAGGTTATATAGTGCTTAAATGGTTCCATAAAAATGGTGCAGTTAAAAATATTCTTGTATGTAAACTTGAGAAATAGTAAGTTCCTCATCCATGAATGTCCAAAATCCAAAAAACAATCATAAAAAATATCCCCAAGATTCTGGTTATTCTTCTCTGTTTAGACATCATTTTGTAATTTCAGATTAGTTTTAAGGTATAACTGGGATCCAAAATCATTCTAAATACCTCTCCACATCATGTTGGTGAGGTAAGGATCAAGATTAGAGATAATAATTATCAAGAAACCAAGGATTCTCACTACCTCCTCTTGATACTTCCGTGAAAAAACCCAAAATGAGCTCAATTTCTTGATTTCTAAGAAGTGGTATTATACAGTTTAATGATCCATTATCATCAAAATCACATCAATTCCTCCATTTTATCTCAACGAAATAACGAAAAATTACACTATGATATCCTCCCACTTATACGGAGACACATTTAATTCCTGCAAAAAACTAATGGGAACACAGTGTTCAACCTTAAACTTCTAGAAGACTCAACATATAGAACAAAACATTTGAACAGAACACTTTTACCCGTTTTCACTAAAAATTACATCTCAAATCATGGTAAATATTTGTTACACTTATATATTCTTCTAAGGGTGACTTTTAAAACTAATAAAGATCCACCTTGAACATCACTAAATAATGAAAATCCTCCCCTGGAACAAAACTCAATTTTTTTTCATCCTCAATACTACCACTATGGGTATCACCAAAGTAAAACTGATTTATATATAAAATAACCATATAGTACATAAAATTTTACTCCTCTAATTATTTCCCAAAATACGACTACATCTTTATATAAAACATGAATCCTCTACGACCAGGGGTGTTACCAAGATCCATCATAGATATCTCTGCCTATTGAATTAACCTTTCCTAAGGTATGTGAAATATTGAATTCATTATCCAAAAATAATTTCACTCCCTATCTTCAAGGAATGATTTGATCACACTAGAAGAATTAATACCTTAGACATCTATAATCAGTGTAATCCAAAAAACAATTCATTGGTGAAATAGTGTGACCAATATTTTATGGAAAAAAACCCACTCCAAAATATAAATCATGGGTGAAACTGTTATGTTCATGAGGTTGTAACTATCAAGATACATATTAAATAACTACATTATGAAACATCAAAAAACTACCCAATACAATACATAAATAATCATAGAAAACCTCAAATTTAACTCCTTCACAAAAATAAAGAATCATAGTGCATAAAAAATTCTCCATATGGTATTTGAATGTTTCTTGAATCTAGTAAATCCATAATGAATCCCATTCATTCCTATTCAAGGTTTAAAAATTTGTCACAATCTAAGAGAAGTGCGGTATGAACATCATATAAAATCCAGCATGACTGAGGAAACATTTTACCACTATAACAATATTAGATAATTCCAGAGAAACCATCACCTCAATCATTGAAGGATCCAAAACAACACTACCCTAATGCACACCAAGTATAATGAAACAATACTCATATTCCCAAAAATAAAAATATGAAATCTTCAAAAATATCTACTCCTAATGATGAACCCCAAAATTTTATCATTGATACTCTATGTTCAATTCACTAGATGAATTGTAAATAAAGATTTAATTGATTAAAACCACCACAAATCGATCCAGAAACTCTCAAATTTCTTTATTCATTAGTCCCACGAACATAGATGGAGTGTTCATCACATCAAAAAAAAAACATTACAATTAACTTATAATAACCAAAATAGCTCAAGAAATTAGTTTTTGATGGATCCTCATACTTTACCTACATATAATGATATATCAACTAAAGATTGATCGTTAAGAACCAACTATATCACTTCATCTGTTCAAATAATTCATCAATACACAAAAGTTGATAATGGTTCTTCATTGTCTCCTGATTCAACTAATGACAATTAAAACACAAACATCGTCTATATTTGATTTTCTTCGTGAATAGAAATGTTAGTCCTCAATGTGACATGCTAATCCGCACAAAACGTTACTAAAGAAGTTCTATGAAGTTTATACGATTCTCCCACAACTTAGAAGTCCACATCATATCTATATACATAGAGATCAAAGATATTTCTTTCTACATCTTGTTACCAAACTTAGTTTTTGGTTATGGGTAGTACACTAGAACCACTTCATGAAATACATTAGAGTACTCTTCCAGGAACATGTGAAACACCGTCAGTTGAACCTCTGATGAAAACAACATCAACTTTTCTATCTTGGATGACATGGGAGAAATATTCCTCTAACCTATATAAGTGATTATATCGAAAAAGAAGATAGAATACTCTCCATACGTTTCAAAGTACCCAATATGCCTCATAAATAAATCGATGATAACCTACACTAAGTACATCCAATACATGATATGGATGATATTGTAAGGGTGTATCAACAAACATCGTAATTTCCCCCAAGGGTAGTGCTACCCCAATGCCTTCTCAAAATATCTACATAGTTCAAAAATATAAGATCAGTATCTTACTAGCATAGAAAATTTCAATTGAATGGGAAGACTCTCCACCTCATGTCTCAGAGAATAGACTATTTTATGCGATATAAAAGAGTATGTACCTCACGAATGAAATAGAGAATGAATACAAGTAGGAAAAAAATTAAAGGTAACATTGAATAATGCCAGCATCACTTGTCGGAGGAATCCCCATAGAATATAATTGGAGAAAACCTACTCCAGGACCTCTCTGACCATGATGAAGACCACCTACATAGACACACTTTGATCTCTATAGAAGACTACCATCACATGGTTGTCCTATGCCCACCCTGTTTCACCAATATTTATCAAATGCTGGAGCACTATACTGCAAATACCATGGAAGAAACTACTAAAATGATGGAGCCTAAAGTAAAACACCCACCATATGCTATCAGGGTGACCTGGAGATATATATATCAATACAAATATTCTTTAAAATATTTCATCCGAGACTCTTCATCACAAAACTATTCTAAGTAATATCTGATTAGTGTCCTGAAATAGATCCTAAAATCCTGCTTTCTGGTACTCCCTTTTCGAAGGGAAAGAATCTCCTGCTGAATAGACACCTTTGTTCATGAAGAAGGAAACTAAACTTGAAATTTATCTCAAAACATATCCCATTAAATAATTTACTCCTCACATTCTGTAAGAAATTATAATTACAACTACCTTAAGTACCCATGCATCATAGTCATTACCTATAAAACTGAATATTTCTTTTAATCGTGGATCAAACGGAAGGATATCTCTAACTCCTCCAACCAAACCCTTATTGTTGATTCTGAAATAGATCCACAATAAATTTATAGACTCGAGCACATAAAATCATTTATTTTACTCCTCTAATTTTAATTATTATTGACCACAACCCTATGAGGATCTACTGGAATATCCAACTAAACATCTTTGGTATGAACATGATGAGGGAATTAGACTAAATCTATACTAAAAAAATAAAAAACGATCTAGGAATTTGAAACCCAAAACATAGAATTTTTAATATTAAATAATTAACTAAGGTCCAAAATAATCTCATGGTATACTCATTTCAAACATAGGCACAATGAAGATTGATGTATGAACCTTTCCCTGGTCTCTACCCCACAACTAGTATCACTTCTCCTATTAGTCTTAGTAAAGATAAGTTCCTCACATTAGATCATACTATTACATAAATACACATATCCTAGATAGTCTCCCTTTTTTATATCATATAACAAACATAACTGTAGTTTTTTCCTACTTACCCGTATAGTACCCACCAGTGCATATATTCAAGATCTATCTTATCCCATAACCCATTTTTTTAATAACACTCGTTCCTGAACCTCTTTCACTATTGGTGCCCATTATGGTCTTTAAGGGAGATAAGGTGGATAAGGATGGTTGAATCCAAACTCCAATAAGTCATGAGTTTGAAATTAAAACATAGGGTATATCATAAACATACATGTGAGGAATTACCCTCTATAAGTACATGAGAAATGATAGATGATATAAAACCACCAAAAAAATACTTCTCATAAATGTAAATAGAATTCAATTAATATATGTACTATCATATAAATAAAAAACTTCCAAAATAAGAAACCAGATAACAAATGTAAATATTTGGAAATGACCTTGAAGCTCAAATATTTTTCAAATAAAACAATGAGCTAGTAATTATTTTCCAATCACGAAACAACTACCATGGAAATAAAAAATAGTTTTTATAAACATAGAGTGAGAATAACAGGTATACTGAGAAGTATCCTCCGTATAGCCACTCATGAAAAGGATAAAAATATCATAATAAATCATAGTGGATAAGAAAGTGAAGCTCACTCATCGCCTAATATGGTTTAATAAGTTCCTATACATACCATGGATCTCGCAAAAAGTATCATATACAAGGAATAATATAATATTAAAATAAAATACAATAAATTTATCCCACTGCCACTTACACATAGTTTTTCAGATCTACCCCAACATCGATTTTCATGATTGATTATTATCAAAAAGAAGAAATCCTACTTGGTTAAATCTAGGAAACTGTATCATATCATGCACCATATGCATCACATCATCTCATTATCCCGTCCAATTAATCCCATGATACACAACATCCCATAATCATCATCCACATAAAAATATATTAACGATGTAGTTTCTAAGATCCACCACAACACATACCTAATGTATTATACCTCACGAAATCACTATTTATACACAACATACCAATAAAAATCCATAGGGTACTAAATCTAGATATACATGTGTTTCACATAACCAAAAACCCTTATATCCTTCTACAGAAATATATATATAAATATAACCATTGTCCATATTAGATCATAATTATTTCTGGAGAAGTGAGAGAGGTAAGATGGAAAAGTTATCCATATGTTCCTCACCAAAATAAATGCTGGGTAAAACACTCTCCTAATGTCATATGGGTATCAGTATCCTCATCCATAAGGGTGGGGTAGTACATGAAATTACATGTCATCAGAATATATTTATATCTCACAACTACACTATGGGAAACTACCTAGACTTAGCCTCAACTATAGGTTTCATCTTCTAGACAGCCGACATCCATTTCCTTGGATTATATATCCTATAAGTACACTTTATCTCAATAAGAGATTAATTTAATCATTATTTTTTAAATATTTCAAATAACCATTAATTACTATCCCTTTCCATGAACTCATTGCATAATACAACCAATCCCATGGTTCTTAAATAATTATCATCATTTAATATTCTTTTTAAACACCAACTGCATGCGTCAAAACATTTGACATTCATTATCAATCAATAATTATAGGTACTCTATGACTTTTCCTTGGCTAACATAAAGAGATTCATAAACCAATCATATTTAGTTGTGTTAATAAGTGGGGAGAGGAATTTAGAACAATGAAACTCATCCATAAAACTTTTAAATAGATTCATTACCAAGCATAAATCAAAGATTCTTATACAACAACAAAGACAAAATACTAATTTATCCTGGTCTATTAGTCCTGGCTTCATCCCTAACACCACCATGTATATCATCATTCATCCTACAATCACACACATCAACTATTGAAAAACACATGTGCCTTCTCACTCGTATCTCACCAAACCATCATCCAACTTTGGCTCACATCATTTCGTACAGTAAGGATCTTGATTAATATAAGTCATGAAATGAAGAAATGAAATAATAAAAGGTCAAAAGGGCATCTAGGTCTTAAAACCAAGGCATTCATCCTTCTCAAGAAAATTGTACCAGTCAACCTAAAAGTTTTATTTTTAGAAAACCACAAATTATTTACCGACATGAATTGACCAATTCATTCAGTATATGTAACCACCACATGATGTTTAACACATCATATATCAAAAATTATAAATAATATAAACGTAATTTCAATAATCATTTCCATTTTTCACAATAAAATAATTAACAAAACCCCATTAAACATACCTTTGTATTACTTTTAATCGATAAGCATTACCATTTTGTCAATTATTTCAAAAACCAAAATTACTATATCCCCATTTGTTATCTATTTTTTAATAATAATAAAAATGATAAACTATTTGATAATCATAGATAAAACACTATCTTGAAAAAACAGTAAAGTTGTTATCACGATATAAACACATGTGATTGATATAACCAAACCATGATGAATTATTTAATATTTTTTAATCCTTATTAATATTATCTCCACCATCACCCAAAAATAAATCATGTTGACTTTATGACTACACATAAAAAAAGGATAATAAGTGAATCCCCTAACTTGATTTATAATTTTAATATTTATTCCACATAAATGTAGGATCGTAGATCGTCCACAAATATAACTAACAAAAGAGTTTTCAGAATCTATCAACTATAATACACCATCAAAACATGCTAATAACATAGTATTGAAGTCAATGGAATTACAATAGTGAACATAAAACAAAAGTAATAAGTGATAGCAATATGAGTGGAAGGTACCTCGAACCAAAATTGTATGATTATTCATGAAAAAGTGGTTACAAACCATCATAAGTCGATCAAAGGGTTCCAAAAGGCCTAAAACTAAGACTTACCAATGGATGATTTTTATCTATAGAACCTCAATGTGAGATAGAAACCAAAAAACATATTATATTTTTAATTACATCTTGAATTCAAAGAAACACAAAAAGTTAGGTCTATAGATCAATTAATATTATAAATAATGAATTATAATTACTTTAGAACCCCCATATTGTTTTTTGAATTTATCGTTTTGAAGTGGTCAAGATCCGCAAAATAAATATTGTTGATTTTATCCATTTCAAAACTAGTAGCACTGTCAACATGATTTCAACCATAGATTATCCATGGTTATGTTATTTTTCATTGTATAACCCAAAAAGGCTTCAATAATGGATTATTTCCCATACCCAAGACACTTTTCATCACCATATACAAGACAACATTCCTGGATTTATCAACTGATCCATTTTGTAGAGGTGGTCCACCAAGGTGATACAACTTACACAACATCATCACAAGGTATTTTGATTATGGTTGTTTTATATAGGAAGGGACCATGATAAACACAACCTTCAATAGTTCTTGACAATCCATAATGCTGCTCTTAGAGCTTAAATAACCACATTGCAATTTGATAATGAATTTAGATTGACCACGTCCATCCCAAAACAACCTCCACTATTCTCATTAGGTTTTGGTGACCCTTTTAAATGAAAAAACTCATCTCAGACCTCTCAAACCCCACACAACTCCCTATTGACACAGCCAAGCCTCGATAAAACATTAAGGAAGTGTTAGTAATGTATAGATCAATATAATGATAAAAATTAATTTTACTACAACACACAAATAAAATTAAACAGAAAATCCTATGCACTATTTATTAATTCACTAAGGGATGTGTGAATTTAATATATGTGTTCATAATTTATAAAAATAAATAATACTTGGGTACACATAGGTTAATATTTATCAATCACAATACTAAAAAGGGGTGATAATATGGTTCACATTCACACTATTTATAGGCATTTCATAATGGTACACCACAAATAGGCATCACATGGATCTAGCATGAATAGGTTGGGCTTGAAAATAATGCAAACATATAGCACACACCGATAGAACACTACCCCAATGAAATCTAGAATATCCATAATTACCAAAAGGTCATCTTTCTAGAAATTCATTTTATTCCCCTGACACATCATCCTCAGGATTAAATCATCATTATTTCAGATAGATCCAAAATAGAGGTGGGGTATTTTTTAGTTTTCTCTAACTGAAGAAAAGTGGAATATTATAAAGTAGGATAATTTTTTGTGAATATGATGGAACAATTCCCTAAAAATCCACCATATTGTTCCCAAACATGGTAGAGTTCAACTAATATATTCACTAATTTTAATCGATATAAATAGTATTCACATGAAAGTTGAATAAACATGCATGTCACGACCCGGACCATGTTGGGGTTTAGGCACATCTACCCCAAGCCAGCCTCTATATACTAGGAGGTGGAGATAAGCACCAAAGTAATAAATTTCTCAGGGAAGAATTTTCCTAAACACCTACAAAAAGTTACACAACCAACTCATGAATAAGTTTATAAGTAATGAAGAAAATATGAAATAATGTTATAAAATGAACCAAACATTCATGAAACTTTAGATAGTACAAAATTATGGTCATATAAACTGAAAGAAAAGAGTAGGAAATAGATGCCCAATATGAAATATGTCTCAATGTAAAAAAATATAGAATTAAATACTGAGAGAGACCATACCCTGAATCCAAAGCTGTAAGAACTATACTTGGTTTGACACCTAGTATCTCTAAGATCTTCTAAAGTCATAGTCGACATGTCCATCATCCAGAAAAGTGAAAATGCATGTTAGTGAATCTCATTCCGAGGTGAGTATATACATACCCAGTAGAATGTCCTGGAATAGTGAAGGGGGAGTAGTAATAGATACAACTAAAGAGGAAAATATTAGATAGATCAAGGAATAATGAAAGAATATAGCTTAACCCAGCTCGAGTGAAAGTAAATCTCTTCCATGTACAAGGGGATATGGTGACTAGATGAGTTGACTATCAATCCTTTGTCGCCAATACCCAGAGAGTAATCTCGTCCATCCATGAGAAGTTAGACACACAAATGAAGTGCCATACCCCAAGTTTCTTCGACTATCCTAGTAGGATAGTACCCAAGACCTCATGAGTGGGTATATAAGAAGGATATATATATGCTCAGTCAAATAATCCAAAATGAGAGTGTAAAGGGATCTCTGTCTAATAGCTCATCCCATGAAAAAGAGTCCCCCACAGTTCTAAAAGAAGTCCACAAATGATTCCCATTATCTCATGAGTTTTCAATGGGCACATAAGTCTACGAAATGTAATATCCACATTTTGATACTATCCACTATGGGCGGCATCGACTATCCCGTGCGGTTTTTGGATGGGTCACAAAAAATTTGACTTGGTGGGGAAAGTGTCCCTCTTTCATGTGAGTCCTGAGTTATGTAAAATCATGTCTCATCACTGTTCCACAGAGTCGAGGGGCCAAAAACTCTAGGTAATTTTCCCATGTACTAGTATGACAGGAGGGTTCTACTCTACTATTCATCGAGGAACTCCACTTACCAGTACTACATATAGATAACGCTTGGGAATGACATCAAGAAACTCTCCTACCCAGACTAATGGAGTGTAATACCTAAGAAGAATACATCAAATAACTCCACTACCCAGTACTACTGGAGGGTAATTCCTATTACTATGATCGTGAAACTCTACTACCCATCCATACTAAACTGTAACACCCAGAAAGATTTTGTTGTGTAACTCCACTACCCATTACTATTAGAGGATAACACACAATAATTTCACTAGGGAACTCTACTACCCATCTACATGGGAGGGTAACCCCCAGAAATATTCTGTAGTGGAACCCCACTCTCTAGTCCTACTATAGGGTAACACCAGATACTGTCATCAGGTAACTCCTTTTCCCAAGATTGTTGGAGGGTTAAACCCATAAATCCATGGTAATTCTTTATGATTGTAGTCATAATTGGGAACCTACTGGCCATGCTTTATGCTTTTAATATTTCACAATTTATCTATAAATCATTTATTTTAGACACAATCACATTCTACATGGTAAAAAACTCATGATAGTATACTTGAAGGCCAAAATATGAGTTTAAACAAAGGATATACATACATTTGAAGTCTCTTAAATGGAGATATATTAGAAAAAAACATGTGGGGGAGGCCACATGGCATATGGACCCAATTCAAATACTATCCATGTGTCTGGTTGGTACATGAGTTCCCTTCCATGTAGTGGTAGATGTAGTGTAAGTAGACTACATAGACTATCCAACCTATTTGGGGACCAGGCCGTGTCTGATGGTCATGTCCATGTACATGACCCCGAGTATGTGTGGTCCATCATATAGTTTTCCCAACACTGGAAAGGGGTTACACAACGTTCAAGGGGGACTACATGTTGTTTCCAAATTAATATTTCCAAAAAAACCTAGTGTTTTTGCTAAGGGGTGTTACACACCCTGATTTCCATCATGTACATGGCGTGTAGTAATTTTTTGCCAGAAAGTTCATATTTCCATCCCTATGTTCTTACATTCAACACAATTAAACCACTTTAGTTACGATGCTATAGGAGTCCAAAAAAAGGTGGATCTTTCATGAAATTGTGATTATGGGATGCTTCTATCCTGAAATTGGTCGTTGTCATGCACAGGGGTTTCATTGGTCGTTCTGCATGATTTCATTCTTTCATCGATCAAGTTCATGATATCAATCCAATAGATCGATCGTCCTTGAACCATTAATATTCAAGATCTATTCTTCGATCACAAAAATATCATGATTTCATTTATTTTCCATGAATCAATGTACCCATTCAATCTTGGGTCACCTAGAAATTTTTGAATCAGGAACCACGGGGGTTCCATCGATGAATAATAAAAATTCATTTTTGAAGAAGGAACAAGAATAATATTTTAAAATGATCATTGTCCAATAATTATTGTCCACTGATCAAGGATGTGATCCATGGTCAGATAAACAAACGAAATAATTAGATTCTAATATGTTGGAACATGAAAAAGCTAAAGGGAGGGGTGTGGATCGGATAATGATTATAAATCTACTCAAACATTTAATCCAATGGCATAAAACAAAAAATACAAGTCTTAACATTCTTTTAGAAATAACTGATGAAGAACATGCTCACGCAATGATTGTAATAAACTGATACGTTCTTCGCATCCTGATCCACTTTATCTTATAGTTTCATCATCGTTCTCTAAAGGATTCATCAAAGGGAGTAGGAAGAGAGTGTCACTGGTGGTGGGAGAATTGTGAGAAAACCCTGGAAAATTATATATAATGATATTTTATAACATATAATTTAGGTTTTAAGGAATTATTTAATTAACTAAACAATTAAATAAATCCACTTAGCATACTACCATTGAGTGAGGGGTCCAAACACCCCATGACAACTCACATTATGTTTCACCTATGGTAGACATTATGTTTATAATGAAAACATGGTCTCCAATTTCTAATCCGTCCAACCATTTATGCTTTATCCAATTTTCTTTTTGGTATCATGAGAACATAATATAAAATATAAAATATATTTTTTATTAAATTAATTCTGGGAACACCGGTCCTCGGAATCCCACGTTGTCTTAGTGACTAGATCTATAAATATATATGAAAATATTTGAATGTATTATAAGAAAAAACTAGGTTACTATATCTTTCAAACCTTCAAAATTTTCATCCTTGAAATGAAACTATTAAAAAATATGGTATACTAATCCTACACTTGGCTCTCCCACTCCCAGTAACTCTCTTAAATGTTTCTATTTTTCCATAGTATGAAAACCAAGGGGATGGTATCTCCATGAAGGGTCATCACCTGTTGATCCTTGATCTCCACTGGGTACTCTTCAATGTTGTATCCTTCCTCGATGTCCAACTCACCCTAGTCAATGACGTGAATAAGGTCATTCATGTATCTCCTCATTTGTAACATGCGGAAGATTTTATGGACCTGCTCAATTTGGGGTGGTAGGTCTAGGTTGTATGAAACCTCACCAACCATCTATATGATCTAAAAGGACCTGATAGACCTCCAGGATATCTTCCCTTCCTGACTGAACCTCTGCATTCCTCATTGTGGGGAGACTCTTCAGAAAATAGAGTCTCCCTACTCAATCTCCAAGGTCCTACAACATTGATCTATATAGGATTTCTACCTTCTTGAGGCCAACTTCATCCAATCACAGATGACATAAACTTTATCCATTATAGTATGCTAAAACTTTAGTCCCATAAGATATGACTCACAAATCTATGTCCAACATAAGGGTGACCTAAAAGGTCTACCATATAGGGCCTCTAAAGGTTCTATGCTAATTGTATAGTGGTAGATGTTGTTTCATAAAAACAATAACATGGGTTGTAGATCCTCCCAACTCTAGATAGATTCAAGAACACAAGACCTATGAATATCATCAATCACCTAGATAGTGCCCTCAGTCTGCCCATCGATTTGGGGGTGAATTCTGTACTCATTTGAAATTTTTTCTTGAATTCCTCTTTTATTCTACTTGAAAATCGTGTCGTAAACCACTCATCACGATTGGATATAATCTTCAAGGGACCCCCATTAACGTGAACAATCTCCCATAGGTAAATATTCCCCTAACATTCCACCTAAATCTGCTCTCTTATGGAAAGAAAGTATGACAAACCTTCTAAAATATGTTGCTCTGCCTTCACCTGTTGAGAGGTGAGGAACCAATCCATGATCTCAGTTATGATCCGTCTCATTTAGACCACCAAAACTACCTCTGAATGTCTTTGTACATCTTCCAAACACCTGTATGTATAGTAATGAGAGTAATTTGGAACTCTCGTATCACCACTTCCCACAATGTGACTAGAACTGCTTTTTAACCCTGGAACACAATGTTGTGATTCCATCCTTCATTATATCCCTATAGTAATATTACAATGGATATATGATAATGTAATACATCACATTCAATTTATTTTAACTAGTAATCTCTCACTCACTCAATGAGAGAAATATTCAATACCATTCACTGAAGAAAAATTATATCATCCTACCCTTCCTTGTTCAGCTGTTGGGAAGTTAATTGCTCCAAGGCTTCCTGCACTAAGAGAACATAAGACTTAAAATTAACTGAATATGATATAATTTTTACCTTACCTAGATTATAGACTATCTCAAAGTCCCAATCCTTTATGAAATCTGACCAGTTTCACTGTATTAGGTCCAGGTCTCTCTATTTGAAAATTTACCTGAGCCACTGGTGGTCTAAGTAAACCACCAAGCACTCTCCCAGAAGATAGTGTATCCACATCCTCAGGTCAAACACTACTAATTCCAAATCAAGGATGTGAGTTTTGTATTTCTAATCATGGGGTCTCATCTTCCTCAACTCGTATGTGATAATTTTCTACTGTTGTATCAACATGCAGTCGATCCTAGATCTAGAGGCATCACAATACAATAGAAACTCCACACTTTTATCTGATAGTGTCAATAGTAGATCACTCATTATCCTCTACCTAAAATTCTCCAAGTTCATCTATTATAACTTAGAATAGTTAACTGGCTTACCTTTCAACATTAGGGTGATTAAAGGGTCCGTTATTATTGAAAATTCTACCACATATCTCCTATAGTACCCCAATCAGTCATGAAATCTTCATTCTTCTAACACATTTTTGGGTAGATCCCAAGAAATCACTACTTAATATACATTGAATCCATGTATAAACCTTTATGAGAAATGAAATTTCCAATAAAGTAAACCTATGGTATTTAGAATACACACATTGAGATATTTCTGTAATATTGGTACTCTCGAAGAAAATCAAGAACCATCATCAAATTCCATGAATGATCCTCCACTGATGTGGAGTAGATGAGTACGTCATCCATGAGGAAAACAAAAAACTAGTCCCATTATGGATATAAAACCTAGTTCATCAAATCCATAAACATGATAGGTGAATTCATCACACCAAATGGAATCAAAAGAAACTCATTGTGTTCGTAGCGACATTGGAATTTCAACTTTAGAATATCAGCCTCAAGAACCATAATTTGGTGGTACCCAGACCTGAGATTGATATTCCAGAACCACCTCATACCTCGTAACTAGCCAAAGAGGTATTAAATCCCTAGAAAGGGGTGATTTATCTTTATCGTGGCCTTATTCAGGCAATGATAATCCACACAATGTCGTAAAATCCTGTCTTCCTTTTTCACAAACAATATTGTTGCTACCCATGGGGACACACTAGGTATGAAAAACAATAATCATTAAGGTTCTCCAACCACAATAATATATCCTAGATCTCAATAGGTTCCATTTGATATGCTACAAAATATATTGGGGTAGTCTGAGGATGCAATTCAGTGAAAAAATCAATCTCCTGCCTCAAAGGTAATCCTGAAACATCCTCATGGTAGAATTCCATATAATCCTCCACAACTAAAGGAACCCATATGCCTGATTATTCAGAATCCACAAGGGATACACATTCCAACTGATGGGTGGTAGACTTAAACCCACAACTCGTAGAATCCACCTATGTTTCCATGATATCTCTCTCACTAGAAAAGGAGAATATCATCCCACCAACGCTTAGGCTTCTGAATAGTTTTTGGTTACAATTAATCTTGACTCATACAACAAAAATCCAATCCACAACCAATGTGACATCATAAGGTTCCGTCGTGACAACCAAAAGGTCCCACAAGAACCTATCCCCGCCAAGAGATATCTCTAATTTCTGAAAGATGAAATGTATAAAATAATTTTTCCTAGAGGAACCTAATGTTTAATCTATTGTACTATCATCGCTACTAGGAGCTCCATTTATCACACCAAGAGACGAGAGATAAAAAAATGAATGGAACCTATGACTAATAATATCAAGAAAATATTAAAATAAACATAGATCATACCTCAAATAATCTCGTGTGTTGTGGGATCATAGACATCCAAATCATGAATTTTTCTATGGCCCTGACCGCCATCTCCCTGAGCCTGACGTGGGCTACCTAGTGGGGGTGGTGAAAGGATCTCATTGTGTCATCCTCCACCTATATCTCCTACATGTCCTATACTAGATTTTCCTCACTAGGGACCACAATATCCATGCCTGGGAGATCCCTAATCACAGTTTTGTGTCTACCATGGTGGTCCATCATCTATCTGCCTGGGCTACTCAGTAATCCAGGTCGAGAAGTCCCATGCAATGTGAACATGCTCGTCACAAGTAAAATAACACCCCTTAATAGGATTCTCTGTCACTCTGTATTGTCTCGGTCGCAAATGATAATGTTCCTAAGTTTTCTCATGAAAGGGACTCCTGTGTTGTGATTCAGTTGACTTGTACCTACTAGTTGCAGTAGAAAACTCATCTCAATGACACTCACTAGTAGCTCAAACTTCCTGGTGTCCCTCTAATATAAATATCTTTATCACAAGTGCCTACTCTATCACCCCAACAATGGTGGGGATGCAAAGGGACACTACATTGGATTAGATCTCTCTATAGATTCCCTTATCAAACTTATTTTCTCATAAGTAGACGTCTCTAATCATGTTAAGGGAATAATGCGTAAGGTCTTTGAACCAAAATGTGTACTCTACCGCCATCATCCATCCAAGCTGATGCTCTAAAATATCGTGTGTCTGGACTGAGAATAAGTAGAAGTGGAAGTTCTCCTCATGGAATTTATGTTGGAAGTCATGCCATGACAGTCTCGAATCATCATGCATATATGTAACTAGGCTCCACCAACACCCAACTACTCCATGGAATAGGTTGGCTACCAGTTCAACCACCAAATATGTTGGTCTCTGGATAAGCTTGAAGATATAGACCACCAAATCTATACAATCCTCTATAGCTAGAGGACCTACCTCACTGTAGAACCTCAGCGGTCTCTGATGTTGGAACCCGCGGAGCGCGCTCAGCCTCCAAACTTCCTCAGCATACCATACTAGGATGATCTGATTCTTAATAGGGTAGGTGCTTCTATTTTCCCACCTAGAGGAAGGGGATAAAAGGATTGGTTCTGAATTGTGTCCTCGTTGCTGATAGGATCACTTTCATGGACCCAATCTAGTATGTTGGCTAGCTGTCATCGTGAAGACATCCTAAAAGTTATCAAGGAGAACCATAGTTAGATGGTCATATATATATATAATAATTTGGAGATAAATAAATGATAGTCAAAGTCTCAATCCTATATTTGGAACGTGCCATTTATCTCTTCGACAAAGGTCTCGACATGTCCAGCTAACAAGCATGTAGTCAATGTTTTGGGGAATGGCTACGTCAGCCACTCGTACCATCACTAGACTCCATGGGCTAAGAGACACACTTGATACACTTTAACAATGGTTCCCTAAACTCAACCAATAAAATTAATGGTATACATATGAACAAAATCCAAATGAATTAAATTTATCAGGTACTAATCTGTTAGGACTCAACCCATGCTGAGGTTTGAGCTGCAACTACCCCAAGCCCACCTTCATAGGATAAGGGTGGCGATAAGCGCTGAAGGAATAACTGACACGGGGAGGCCTTTTCCTAAATACATGTACACATGAGCACAACCAACTCATGAAAAAGTTCAATGGTATAAAATAATATATTCCACATTGTAATAAAACAAACCAATCATGCACGAATATCTAGAAAGTACAAAAGTATGGTATTGTAAACTGAAAGTAAGGTGGAAAAAATACACACCCATCCATAAATATGTCCCAACCTAAAAAAAAATAAAAGTAAATGTTGATTGATACCATATCATTAATCCCAATATATGACCATAGTACGCGGCCCACCCACTCAGTATCTCTAATCACCTCTAAAGTCAAGATTAGAATGTCTGTCATCTGCAAAATACACAACACATGTGGGAAAATCCCATACAGGGGTGGGTATATACATACCCAGTATGACACCAAAAAATGGTGAAGGGGGAGCAGTAAGAGATACAACTGAAGAAAAAAACATTATATAGAACATGGTACAATAAAAGATTACATCTCAACCCAAAAAAAATTAAACGTAAATATTTTTCAAGAACTGGGTTCTAAACATGGTGAATAGATAAACTACCCATCGAACCTCTATTACCTATACGTAGAGAGTAGAATCATCTAAACATGAGAATCTATACAAGGAAAACATGTGGCATACCCAACACGTCTTTACCTCTCATGGAAGTATAGTATCCAAAACTGAAGGAGTGGTTACAAAAGAAGGATATATATATCTCATGCATCTCATAGCTCAACATAAGAATAAGATTCACCTATAGTTCCAAAATTATTCCATAAGTGATTCCAAAAATATCATGAATCTACCCTGAACACCCAATTATAAGGAACTCAATCACTACACTGTGATAATATATGCTTTGGGTGGCACTGGCTCACCCACACAATTTTAAGTCGCATCACAAAACTGGTCTTGGTGGGGAAATCATCCCTCTTCTTCGTGAGTATATCGGTACATCAAACTATATATCATTACCTTGACTCACATTAGAGGTGGAAAACACAAGGAACCCATGCCCTGTTATGATAGGAGGTTACAACTCGTTAAGTCATCGAGGAACTCCACTATCTAATCCTATTGTTGGGTAACTCTCATGAATTTCATCAAGGAACTCCAATGCCCAGTCCTGGGGGAGGGTAACCCCCTAGAAGAATTTATATGGAAAGTCCCCTACCCATTACTACTTGATGGTAATTCATGGTTGTAACATCACAATTAAGTAATGAATGATAGATATTTTTATCTATGTCTACTAATGAATTAGATAGTGTTTTAGAGGCTTAAAATGAGAATAAATCCAATCTTAAGCATGGAATACACTAATATTTTTACAAGATTGTTTTACTGCCTTTTGATGGAAAACCATTTTTAAATCTATATTTTGACAATTTTATAAGCTATATTTTTCAAAATAAAATTATTCTTTATGATTGGGACATTGAAATTTACTTTGGATAAATTTCTGTATTTTTCTGATAATGTTATTTTTTTAATGAATAGTGAAAAATGTTGTATTTTAATTCAAAACCTCTTTTTAATCTAATTTGTTTATATGATTATATTATATTTTTAATTGTTTTTAAAGTTAAATTAGAATATATTTTTACCATTTAATCCAATAGTGGTCGTTGGAATTAATTTCACTTTGAAATTGGACTTAAACTAGTGTCAATCTTTTGATAATTATTGTTTCATAAAAACACGCTATTTGCTCAGACAGCGGAAATTAATTATTAAATTAATTAATGTAAATTATATGTTTTTAATTTTGTAAAATAGAAATCATTTTTGAATTAGGAATATCAAATATATCTTAGGGTGAAGTTTTGGTATTTTTCTGAAAAACTTCAATTTTTGATGAATAGTGAAACCACTAAGTGGTACTTAAAAAACTGATTTTTCGTTTAAATGAAATTTTACCACCTCTGTGTTTTGAATTTCAAAAATCCGACATAAATGGTTGTCATTAAGAAGTAAAATGTGGTTCAATGGGATTAAAATAATTTTTTGGTGAATAGTAACTTTTAAGTTTTTAATCGCGATTAGAGGTAATTAGTGTAATTTAAGGTAAGAATAATGTTTTAATAATATGAAATGAACTTGAAACATGTCCTACCCTTATTGGATGTGTCATGGCCGAACAAGAAAATCCATGGGTCAACTTGGGAACCCCATGGAGCCACTTTGGAAGGAAAATGACATTAATATCTTTTTATTTAATTTTAAAGTAAGAAATGACGGAAACATGAGTTGTTTTACTAAAACAATTTTTAAATGGGGTCATACAAGTCTGAAGTTTGACTATAAATAGTCATTTTAAAGCTAAAAAGATTTCATACATCATAGTATTTGTTTTATAATTTTTAGACATTAAATAAATTAAATTATTTATGACACCATGATGATGCAGCGATTACCACATTATTTAACGATTTAAATAAAATGAGAAGATAATGTTAAAGCTATAACATACACTTGTCAAAGACCTCATGTATGAGTATGTTTCGAACCCATATCACCTTATTCTTGAAATACATCAATGTGGGACCTTTAAAATCTGAAACTCATTTGAAAATAAAGTATCATTTTGTAACTTTCCAAGAGTGCCCCTCCTCTCCTCTTATAAAAGGCCCCCACCTCTACCACCTTACCCACACTTCCAAAGCCTTTTTCTCAGCCAAACCCTGCCCATTTTGTCTCTCCACATCCATATATAACTCTTAGAAGCCTCACATTGGGCAGAAGTCTTCCCAAGGAAGCCTTTGAGCTCAAATCAAAAAGAGTTACCCGTTTTTAAGGTAGTGTCTTATCTTGTGTTCTTATGTTTTATTTTTCTTCTCCAACACCCTAAAATATTTTTATTCTTTTATTTTGTAACAAAAACAGTATATTACATATACTATGATGTTTTTATAATAAGTATTAAAGCTACACTTACACACACCTACATCTAAAGGTTAAAGAACATACTGTTTCCGTGGATGGCGAATTTCTGCCTCACGAAACGATGATTGTTCAATATTCTTTTAACACCTTCAATGGTGGCCATTAATATGAAAATATATTTATATATGATATATAATATGTTTATTTTTTACTTAAGCTTCTGTATTTTTCATTTATGTCATACCTTTATGGTTTCCATTATGGGTAAACGTGATATTTTCATTTTAGGAAGTGCAGACTACCGCCCCCTCAAAGTGATTTGATTCGTTAATGCCATATGTGGAAAGTATAAAGGATGTAATTAATGATATTATATATTATAAAATAATGGAATTATAATATAATTTTATATCATTATGATTCCATTCCATAAAATACGAAATAGAAATGAAAGTAGCATTCATGCGTACGTACGGCTTACCGTCTCCATGAACGGTGCATTTCATTTATTACCTCTAAATGTTATGTAATATTATAAATGCAAGTATATAATAGATATATATGATATATATGATATCTACATCATGAGTATAACTTTGGATATAATGGATACATGAACAAATTGTAATTATAAAGAGTTTATTTTTGACTCAAGTACCAATGATCGTTAAAACAACCGTTATTAACTTAAATAATTACATAGTGTTCATGATATGGTAATAAGTGATATAAAAGGAATAATGAACTTGAAAAATTTTCTTAAGAAAGTATAAATTTACTCAAGTTTATTATTCATGAGGTTAAATAACGATCGAGTCAAGTCGGACCCGAGGTATGAGACTTCGTCTCAATCTCCTTTCATTGAGGCATATTTTGTTTTATACACAACCTTCTTTTATACGGTGTATAAACCCCTTTGACTTTTACGTTTATCCAAAAGGAATCTTCTTTATTCAAAAAGTTTTACTAAACGACAAAAGGGAATGTTTTTGTCGTATGTATGCGGCGATAATGACTTCTCCGCCGCTGTGACCATTATTTGAGTTTCGGCTTCCTCTACAAGCCATACCTTTTTTTAAAAGAAAAATAAATACCATGTTTGACTTTTCTTTTATTTTGGTATTGAAAATGGTTTTCATAATATTTTTATATCAATGTGTTGTATTGATATCTTGTGATTGAATAGTGGAAATGTTATGTTTCCTTTATGCATGTTTTATGTGATACAATTATGTTATGGTTCTTGGGAATTATTATGAAGATGGGTGGTTCCGTGATAAACTAAGGGCAGGTGAGCCCAATATAGCTCTCCAATTCATTGGGTAACACGAAGGAGTTAAACTTTAAGGTTTCTCTGAAGAGATTTAGGGAATATACTGTGATGGGTATTTCAAACATAACCAAGAGGGTTACTCCCTATGTAAGAATGTTATGAATGCCTCAAGTTACCTTTATGTCTTATGATTTCTATGATTTATTCACGATTTGATGAGGTATGTTAAAGTGCTTATGTTTTATGAGTAGAGTATGATTTCATTGATTCTTATGTATACATGTACTCATGTTTCTTTCCATATTTTTATAACCCTTACTGAGCTTTTTATGCTCATCCCAAGTTTTTGAAATGTTTTTCACAGGTCAAGGGAAGGGTACATGATATGATGATAGTGTCAAGGAAGTGTCAAGAAATAATCCATTTTTTATTTTAAATATGTTTCCGTTGATGGGAAAAAAATTAATACTATCTTTTATTGTAACCACTTTGTTTAAATGTGGTATGTAATGCAAGTTTTATGATCTAATTCTCTAAAACTCTAAACCTGAAAAGATCCTCAAAGTGTAATCTTGTAATAACACAAGATTAAGTAATGTTTAAGGCTGGGGCCTTATAGTTGGTATCAGAGGTCGGTTTAGATAACTTTAGGAGTTATAATTTTATTAAATGATTATCCAAAAATATTTTTTTATGGTCAAATTGAAATGATATAGCATTTGAAGATTACCATGTTGCTTCATCTAAGACATGTTTGTTCAAAATGGTTTTCTGCAGAGGAAACAAGGAAGCAGTGCTAGGAAGGCATACAGATGGAAATAACCTTCCGAATCAGCAACCTGAGATGGCCAGAATTGGAACTGAACAGTTTGTTGCAGTAATGGCGCAGTTGACTCAAGCGATAAATGGTGGTGGTATCCATGTACGAGATCATCCATATCAACCGCAGAGGAACATGTCAGTGGTGGAACATTTCATGAGGCAACATCCCCCATCATTCAGAGGATCATCTGACCCTTTGCTAGCTGAAGGGTGGATTAAATCACTGGAGAATATTTTTGATGTCATGGGGTGTTCAGACAATAAAAAGGTTAGTCTTGCTATTTACCATTTGGAGGGTGAAGCAGATCAGTGGTGGTCGATGGTTAAAAATATCAGGAACGCTGATGAGATTGATGCTCTCAACTGGGATGAATTCAAAGGTATGTTTCTTGAGAAGTATTTTCCTAAGGCTGTTCGACTTAGGATGGAAAAAAAATTCTTGGAATTGAGGCAAGAGGAAGACTCAGTGGATGCCTATGAAGAAAGGTTCACTTGATTGGAAAGGTATGCTCCAAATTTTATCTGAGACCTTGATAGTAAAATCAATCATTTTTACTCAGGATTAAAGCCAAAATATCGAAGGGAATTAGCTTCTCGTGAGTTCAAAAGTTATGAAAAGCTTGTTCAATGTGCTGAGAATGTGGAAATGGAGTTTTTCGATGATCAAGTGTTCTATAACAACCATCATAAGAAGAGACCGAGGTGGCAGGAGAAAGGAAAGAATTCTTCAAAAAGGTCTGATGGTAAGAAAACTAAGTTTCCAGTTTGTGATAAATGTGGTAAAAGGCATGCTGGGGAATGTCTTCTAAATTCTGGAAAGTGCTACCGATGTGGTAAGATGGGACATAAGGCTCGTGATTGCACTGAAAAATATCAAGGTGATGGTAAGTCCAAATTCGATTTACAGTTAGTGAAATGTTTTAAGTGAAATGAGATGGGTCACTATGCAAATGAGTGTTCGACAAAGATCTCGAGTGATGGGAAGAAGTTAGACTACAAGCAGAAAGGGGTGGTGAAATCCTTTGCAACTACTTCAGCAGATGTCGGGCCATC
This sequence comes from Viscum album, assembly GCA_963277665.1. Taxonomy (NCBI): domain Eukaryota; kingdom Viridiplantae; phylum Streptophyta; class Magnoliopsida; order Santalales; family Viscaceae; genus Viscum; species Viscum album. The sequence goes on along the minus strand of OY728119.1, from coordinate 32,932,711 downwards.
AAATGAATTTGTATCAGGTACTTTTTTTGTTTTTTTCAGATTATTCCAGTGTGTTGTTTTATTCGGGGTCTACACATTCTTTCATCTTTGAAAATTTTTCTAGTAAAATGGGAATTCCATCTCAAGAAATGACTCCTGAACTTTTGGTAAAAACACATGGGGGAAATGTTGAGGAAAAAAGAATTTATGAGAATCTTCCTATCCTTATCTGTGGAAAGAACCTACTTGCGAACCTTATTGTTTTACCTCTAGTAGAGTTTGATGTTATCCTGGGTATGGATTGACTCTCTATTTACCATGATAAGATTGATTGTAGAGCTAAAGAAGTTTCTTTTCAGAAAGACTTTTAGTTTGTGTACAAGAATGAACCCTTACTATTGATAACTTATCAAGAGGCTGAGAAACTTGTAAAAGATGGAAATGAATGTTACCTTGCACACATCGTTGAAAACAAAGGAACTGTTCAAATTAATGATGTTCCAGTGGTAAATGAGTATCCTGATGTTTTTCCTAATGAGTTGCCTGGAATAATACCAGATCGGGAAGTTGAATTTACTATTGACTTAGTTCCTGATGCTAATCCAATTTCAAAACCTCCTTATCGAATGTCTCAAATTGAACTTTTAGAGTTGAAGGAGAAATTGCATGATTTATTAGAGAAAGGTTTCATTAGACTTAGCACATCACCATGGGGTGATCCTGTTTTATTTGTTAAAAAGAAAGATGGTTCTATGAGACTTTTCATTGATTATAGGGCCTTGAATAACATCACTATTAAGAACAAATATCCTTTACCTTATATCGATGATTTGTTTGATCAGATCCAGGGAGCTCAGTATTTTTCAAAGATTGACCTGAGATCGGGGTACCATCAGTTGAAGGTAAAGGAAGCAGATATTCCGAAGACCGCGTTTCTCACAAGATATGACCATTATTAATTTGTAGTAATGCCTTTTGGGCTAACCAATGCACCTACTGTATTCATGGACCTTATGAATAGAATTTTCCATGAGTTCTTGGATAAGTTTGTGGTTGTTTTCATTGATGATATTTTGGTGTTTTCTAAAAGTAAATAAGAGAATGAAAGACATTTAAGGGTTATTTTTCAAACATTAAAAGAAAATAAATTGTATGGGAAATTCATAAAGTGTGAGTTTTGGTTACAACAAATTTCTTTCCTTGGTCACATTGTTTCTAAATATGGGATAACTGTTGATCCTGCAAAAACAAAGGTTGTTGAAGAATGTCCAAGACCCACAAATGCAACTGAGATTCGTAGTTTCCTTGGTTTGGCAGGCTATTACCGAAGGTTTGTTAGAAATTTTTCACGGTTATCCAGTTCAATGAATAAGCTAACTTGGAAGGGTGTTAAGTTTATCTGGACAAACGAATGTGATGATTGTTTTCAGGAATTGAAAAGAAGATTGGTGAATGCTCCAGTTTTGGCACTACCTTCCAGGAATGGGGAGTTTGTTATTTACAGTGATGCTTCATTGAAAGGACTTGGTTGCATCCTAATGCAGAATGATCAGGTAATTGCTTATGCTTCACAACAGTTGAAAACTCATGAGGTAAATTACCCTACACAAGATTTTGAATTAGCTGCTGTAGTTTTCGCTTTAAAAATTTGGAGGCATCATTTGTATAGAGTAAAGTGTGAAATATATACCGATCACAAAATTTTAAAGTATATATTCACTCAAAAAGAATTAAACCTGAGACAGAGGAATGGCTAGAATTAATCAAGGATTATGATTATACAATTCATTACCATCCGGGAAAAGCAAATAAAGTGGCTGATGATTTGAGTTGAAAAAGTAATGCTTCATTAAAAATGTTGCATTTGGAATGTGATCATTTGGTTAAAGATTTGATGAACTTTGGCATAGAAGTTGTTGGTGCAGGATGTCCTTCTGTTTTGTTTCAGGTATCAGTGAAATCTTCTCTATCAGACAGAATCAAGCAAGCATAGAAGCTAGACAGTGAGTTGCAGAAAAAGGTAGAGCTGGTTCAGAAAGGTAAGTTGCCTGAATTCAAAATTGATAATGATTGTTTTTGAGATTTGGGAAGAGATTGTGTGTGCCTTGTGATTCATAGTTGAAGAGAGAGTTGTTATGTGAAGCTCATAGTTCTCCATTTTCAGTTCATCCTGGAAGTACAAAGATGTACAGAGGTCTGCGGGAGTATTACTGGTGGGACGAAATGAAAAGAGATATTGCTGATTTTACTGTGAAGTGTTTGACTTGTCAACAGGTTAAAGTAGAGAGATAGTTACCGAAAGGGATGATTCAGCCTTTAACAGTGCCAAAGTGGAAATGGGAGAATATATCCATGGACTTTGATGTGGGATTTCTGAAGACACCTCGAGGTAATAATGCAATCTTGGTTATTGTTGATCTCTTGACTAAATCTTCTCATTTCCTTGCTATACAAGATACTTTTTCCCTAGATCAACTTTCCAGTTTGTATCTTAAAGAGATAGTCAGGTTACATGGAGTTCCTCTCTCCATTATATCTGACCGTGATCCCAGGTTCACTTCTAACTTTTGGAAAGGCCTTCAGAAGTCGTTGGGTACTGAATTAAATTTTAGTACAACTTTTCATCCTCAATTAGATGGGCAGTCAGAATGAACAATTCAGACATTGGAGGATATGCTACGTGCTTGTTCGATGGATTATCAGGGAACTTGGGACCAACATATTTCCTTGGTTGAATTTTCATATAATAATAGTTTTCATTCCAGTATACAGATGGCACCATTTGAGGTGTTATATGGGAAGCGGTGTCAAACTACAGCTTTCTGGGATGAAGTGGGTGAAAGGAAGATGATGGGACCAAAATTGGTAGAAGAGTTGTCAGAAAAAGTTCAGCTGATACAGAAACACATGAGAACCGCTCAGAGCAGGCAGAAGAGTTATGCGGACAATAGGAGGAAGGATCTCTCTTTTAAGGTAGGTGATCATGTTTTTCTCAAAGTCTCACCATGGAAAAGTGTGATGCGATTTGGTAAGAAAGGAAAGCTGAGTCCAAGGTTCATTGGACCATATGAAATTCTGGATAGAGTTGGATTAGTTTCATACCGAGTGGCTTTACCTCCGATTTTATCTCAGGTACACAATGTTTTTCATGTTTCAATGTTAAGGAAGTACATGCCAGATCCATCTCATGTTTTGAGTCCAAAGGTAGTTCAGCTGGAAGAGAACATATCTTATGAGGAACAACCGGTCCAGATTCTTGACCACAGGGAGCAAGTGTTATGGAATAAGGTGATTCATCAGGTAAAGGTTTTGTGAAAAAACCACATGGTTGAAGAGGCAACATGTGAATCTGAAAATGAAATAAGGGCTAAATACGCCCACTTATTCGATAAGTAAATAAATTGAGGGGACACAATTTTCTAAAGGGGGGAAGGATGTAACATCCCAATTAAGTAATGAATAATAGATATTTTTATCTATGTCTACTAATGAATTAGATAGTGTTTTAGAGGCTTAAAATGAGAATAAATCCAATCTTAAGCATGTAATACACTAATATTTTTAAAAGATTGTTTTACTGCCTTTTGATGGAAAACCACTTTTAAATATCTCTTTTGATAATTTTATAATCTATATTTGTCAAAATAAACTTATTATTTATGATTGGGACATTGAAATTTACTTTGGATAAATTTCTGGTATTTTTCTGATAATGTTCTTTTTTTAATGTATAGTGAAAAATGTTGTATTTTAATTCAAAACCTCTTTTTAATCTAATTTGTTTATATGATTATATTATATTTTTAATTGGTTTTAAAGTGAAATTATAATATATTTTTACCATTTAATCCAATAGTGGTTGTTGGAATTAATTTCACTTTGAAATTGGACTTAAACTAATGTCAATATTTTGATACTTATTGTTTCATAAAAACACGTTATTTGCTCAGAAAATGGGAATTAATTATTAAATTAATTAATGTAACTTATATGTTTTGAATTTTGTAAAATAGAAATCATTTTTTAATTTGGAATATCAAATATAGCTTAGGGTGAAGTTTTGGTATTTTTCTGAAAAACTTCAATTTTTGATGAATAGTGAAACCACTAAGTGGTACTTAAAAAACTGATTTTTCGTTTACATGAAATTTTACCACCTCTGTGTTTTGAATTTAAAAAATACGACATACATGCTTGTCATTAAGAAGTAAAATTTGGTTCAATGGGATTAAAATAATTTTTTGGTGAATAGTAACTTTTAAGTTTTTAATCACGATTAGAGGTAATTAGTGTAATTTAAGGTAAGAATAATGTTTTAATAATTTGAAATGAACTTGACACATGTACTACCCTTATTGGATGTGTCATGGCCGACCAAGAAAATCCATGGGTCAACTTGGGGACCCCATGGAACCACTTTGGAAGGAAAATGACATTAATATCTTTTTATTTAATGTTAAAGTAAAAAATGACACAAACATGAGTTGTTTTACTAAAACAATTTCTAAATTGGGTTATACAAGTCAGAATTTTGACTATAAATAGTCATAGAAAAGACAAAAATATTTCCTACATCATAGTAATTTTTTTATAATTTTTAGACCTTAAATAAATTAAATTAGTTATGACACCATGATGATGCAGCGATTACCACATTAGTAAACGATTTAAATAAAATGAAAATATAATGTTAAAGATATAACTTAGACTTGTCAGAGAACTATTTGATGAGTATATTTAGAACCCTTATCACCTTATACTAGAAATACATCAATGTGGGATCTTTAAAATCCGAAACTCATTTGAAAATAAAGTAACATTTTGTAACTTTCCAAGAGTGCCCCTCCTCTCCTCTTGTAAAAGGCCCCCACCTCTACCACCTTACCCACACTTCCAAATCCTTTTTCTCAGAAAAAACCTACCCATTTTGTCTCTACACATCCCTCTATAACTCTTATAAGCATAACATTGGGAAGAAGTCTTCCCAAGGAATCCTTTGTGGTCAAATCCAAAAGAGTTACCCGTTTTTAAGGTAGTGTCTTCTCTTGTGTTCTTATGTTTTAATTTGCGTCTCCAACCCCCTAAACTATTTTTATTCTTTTCTTTTGTAAAAAAACCAGTATCTTACATATACTAGGATGTTTTTATAAGATGTATTCGAGCTACACTTACACACACCTACATCTAATGGTTAAAGAACATACTATTTCCGTGGATGACGAATTTCTTCCTCACGAAACGATGATTGTTCAATATTCTTTTAACACCTTAAAAGGTGGCCAATAAGATGACACTATATTTATATATGATATATAATATATTTATGTTTTACTTAAGCTTATATATTTTTCATTTATGGCATACCTTTATGGTTTCAATTATGGGTAAACGCGATATCTTCATTTTAGGAAGTGCGGACTACCGCCCCCTCAAAGTGATTTGATTCGTTAATGCCATATGTGGGACATATAAAGGATGTAATTAATGATATTATATATGATACAATACTGGAATTATAATATACATTTATATCATTATGATTCCATTCCATAAAATATTAAATAGAAATGAAAGTAGCGTTCATGCGTAAGTAAGGCTTACCGTTTCCATGAACGGTGCATTTCATTCCTTACCTATAAACATTATGTAATATTATAAATGCATGTATATACTGGATATATATGATATATATGATATCTATATCAGGAGTATAACTCTGGATATAATGGATACATGAAAAACTTGTAATTATAAAGAGTTTATTTTTGACTCAAGTACCAATGATCGTTAAAACGACCGTTATTAACTTAAATAATTACATAGTGTTCATGACATGGTAATAAGTGATATAAAATGAATAATGAACTTGAAAAAGGTTATTAAGAAAGTAGAAATTAACTCAAGTTTATTATTCATGAGGTTAAAGAATGATAGAGTCAATTTGGACCTGAGGTATGGGACTTCGTATCAATCTCCTTTCATTGAGGCATATTTTGTTTTATACACAACCTTCTTTTATATGGTGTATAAACCCCTTTTACTTTTAAGCTTATCCAAAAGTAATCTTCTTTATTCGAAACTTTTTACTAAAGGACAAAAGGTAATGTTTTTGTCGTATGTATGCGGCGACAACGACTTCTCCGTCACCGTGACCATTATTTGAGTTTCGGCTTCCTCTACAAGCCATACCTTTTTTAAAAGAAAAATAAATACCATGTTTTACTTTTATTTTATTTTGGTATTGAAAATGATTTTCATAATGTTTTTATATCAATGTGTTGTATTGATATCTTGTGATTGAATAGTGGAAATGTTATATTTCCTTTATGCATGTTTTATGTGATACGATTATGTTATGGTTCTTGGGAATTATTTTGAAGACGGGTGGTTCCATGATAAACTAAGGCCGGGTGAGCCTGATATAGCTCTCCAATGCATTGGGTAACACGAAGGAGTTAAACGTTAAGGTTTCTCCGAAGATATTTAGGGAATATACTGTGATAGGTATTCCAAACGTAACCAAGAGGGTTACTCCCTATGTAAGAATGTTATGAATGCCTCAAGTTACCTTTATGTCTTATGATTTCTATGAGTTATTCATGATTTGATGAGGTATGTTAAAGTGCTTATGTTTTATGAGTAGAGTATGATTTCATTGATTCTTATGTATACATGTACTCATGTTTCCTTTCCATATTTTTATAACCCTTACTGATCTTTTTATGCTCATCCCAAGTTTTTGAAATGTTTTTCACAGGTCAAGGGAAGGGTACATGATATGATGATAGTGTCAAGGAAGTGTAAAGAAAGAATCCATGTTTTATTTTAAATATGTTTCCGTTGATGGGAAAAAAATGAATACTATATTTTATTGTAACCACTTTGTTTAAATGTGGGATGTAATGCAAGTTTTATGATCTAATTTTCTAAAAATCTAAACCTGAAAAGATCCTCAAGGTGTAATCTTATAATAACACAAGATTAAGTAATGTTTAAGGCTGGGGCCTTATACTGGTAGTGTCATCAGGGAACTCCACTGATCATCCCTACTAGAGGGTAGCACCTGGAATGATGTCATCGGGGAACTCTACTACCCAGTCCTACAGGAGGGTAACACCTATTACTGTCATGGGGGAACTCCACTTCCTAGCCCTAAGAGAGGGTAATAACTAGAAATATTCCATCAAGGAAATAAACTTCCTAGTAATACTATAGTGTAACACCTGTTACTATCATCGGAGAAACCCACTATTTAGCCTTTCAGGAGGGTTACACCTAGAAAGCCCCAGTGATTTTGTATGATCGTTTTTGTCATTGGGAACTTCCTAGACAAGTGTAATTCCCATAAAATTTTACAATATATCTTGAAATCTCTTACCAAGTACACCATCATGTTCTACATGAAAAAACACTCAATATAATCTACTCACGGTATAAAATCTGAGTTCAAACAATGAAAATATGGATGTTCAACGTCTCCTAAATGGAGCTCAAGTAAAACACAAAATGTGAGGTGACCTATACAGTGCATGGTCCCAATTCATATCATGGGTGTGTCTCTATTTGTTATAAGGGTTCCCATCCATCTTGGGGTACACACCGTATAGGTGGACTAAAAGGCATGTTCAACCAATTCGGCGACTGGGTCGTGTCTGCTGGTTGTGTCAGTGCACTCAAACCAATGTTCATGTAGCCTTTCACATGGTTTTCCATATCAGGGAAGGGGTAAATGACATGTAAGAGTCACTACACTCCATTTCCACCTTATGATTTCCAAAAACCCAAGCTCCTTGGATGAGGGGTTCTCCAGGATGTTTTGTTCATCATGTATATGGAATACAATCATGTTTTAGCCAGAAAGTACGGAATTCTAGATCAATGTAGTGATTTAAATCCATTCAAACAGATTCAGATCTAATTTTATCTAATTCCAAAAAATGTGTATCTACCATGAAATCATGATTCAAGGACACTGCTTTTTGGAAATTGTTCACTGTCACACGTAGGGGTTCGATTGGGAGTTATACATTACGTTTTTCATTCATCGAATGAGTTATTGATCAAAACAACAATAGGTTGAGCATCCTTGAACCATGATGATTCAATATTTATGATTCACTCATAAAACCATCATCGTTTTATCCATCTCCCATGAATCTGAGTATCTGATTGAGCTCAGGTCACCTAGTAATTGTTGAATTGGGAACCACTGGGATTCCATGGGAGAAGAACGTAAATAAATTTGGTAGGAAGGCATGATAATATGGTTTTTTTAATTCTCTATGACTAAGAATTATTATCAAATGTTCAATAATTTAATCAAGGGTTAGATAAACAAATGGAATAATCAGATTCCAATATGTTGGCACATGAAAATTCTGAATTGAGGGACATAGATTGAAGAACAATTATAAATCTACTGAAACATAGAATCCAAAGCTGTAAAACACAAAAAGATAAGTCCTAACGTTTTTTAGATTGATCTCTAATGAATAACATTATTGTGAAATGATGGGAAGAAGCTGATGCATTCATTTCATTTGGATATGTTCATTCCTCGAGATTCATCATCATTCTCTAAAGGATTAGTCAAAGGGAAGAGGATAAGAGCTTCATCGGCGGTGGGAGAATTGTGAGACAACCCTAGAAAATTCTCAAAAATGATATATTTATTACATATCCATTAGGTTTAAATAAGTTATTTAATTTTTTAAAACATTATATAAACCCACTTAGCATACCACTGACGAGAGAGGGGTCTGAACATCACACGCCGACTCACTATATGTCACTCCTAGGGTAAAAACTGCATTTCAAACCCAACTGTGGCCATAGATTTCTAGTAAAAACAACTGTTTAATATTTATTTGGTTTTCTTGTTACTATACTTTGTGCACAATATAAATATATTTAATATTTTTTATCAAATTAATTTTAGGCACACCAACCCTTGAAATCGTACGTTGTCTCAATACCTATTCCTAGAAATATATAAAAATATTTCAATGTCATATAAGGAAATAACCAATTCTTTATAGTGGACCATTTTTGTGTGAATTTTGAACCCATGCGCAAATGTTTCATGAAAAACTTACATCACCCTAGACACCATAATTTTTTAATATGATTATCTTCCTCCATATTTGGGTCCTTTTAGATAATGAATTGATGGAATGAATCTCTCCATTGACTAGTATCACTTATATGTCATAAAATCTCCTTAGTTATCATATTGAAGACTATAACAAAATAAAAATAACCAATAGAGAGGGAATTGGGTTTCCTAATGGTATATAATTAGGGAGAATTCATGAGAAACCATTTCCTTCTTAGTTCTTCAAAAATATGTCAAAAATCAATTATCAGGTGAAATAATCCATCATCATTCATCCAAAACATCTAGGTTCCCCTATAACTAGGACAATGATGCCCTCATGTATGGTCTCTTGGTGCATCTATTCACCCTAGTACAACTTGGGTTCCAACTATCCCAATTATCATAGGGCTGAAGACACTTGTTCGTAGTCACTTGGGAGGACCAACTTATTCTCCCTAACTAGGGTATACCACTATGGTATACATCACCAGGGTGAACCACCTTATCGTCCCTCACAAGAGTGAAATGCCTTGGTCTCCCCCACTTGGGAGAACCACCTTATTCACCTTGACTAGGGAGAACTTCCTTGGACCCCCACACTAAATTGAATGACCCTGTTCACACTCATTAATATTTAATACCTATAATTACCTCACAATAAAATATAAAAACCCATTAATTAAGGAAAACCATCCTATTTTGTGCGTTTAGTAAGTTAATATGAACTCTTGGAATCAATGGCATAGAATATCTTCACCCAAGTCGCATACATGGGCAACCAATTATCATGGCCTACTCGAAAACCACATCTTTTATGTGATCAGTGCATGAAAACCTATATACACCCCTTCAATCATATATTACCTTTGGGAATGGTGTCTCATAGACTTCCTTGCAAGCTGATAGGGCACTCAATGAATTTACAATCATTTATTCCCTTGATAAAAAGGGTCTCTCCATAGGGATGCAGGTGAGACCATCGCTTGGACAAATAAGGTAATCTAACCAATACAATCCTAAATAATATTGTCCTAAGAATATGGTGGATGTTGCATTACCTTAAATTAGGGAGGTATGTAATTCTAGAATAAAAACTATATTTACCATTCCAATCACCTAATTATGTGTGACCATCATTCTTCTCTCCCTTCCTATTAACATTTAGGGAGATTAGAGGAAGGGCTTTAACTAGGTGTAATCCCTAAATATTAGTTACTTTACATAAGCCACTAAATTGGTTAGTCATTCAAGGGAATCCATATATGTGTAAAACCCTCTCAATCCTCTCTTATTGTACCTTTCATGACACAAAAAATCCCCAATAATGATGTTACATTGTGTAACCAATGTACTGACCCCATGAAGTAAACAAAATTAAAACATTCTTACATCGTTAAGTTCAACTATATGATATGGTCCTTCTCCATGGCCTTAAATTTTGTATATCAAACTAGATGGTATTTTATTCTTATTAATTTAAATACATATGATATCTCTATGATGTTAAAAAAAAATAACTTTCCCTAAACATTATTATATGGACAAATTTTAAATTAACCCATTTAGGTACTACCTTACTGGGCTATATTCCCACTTATTCCAGACATCCTCACTCATGTTTCTATATACCCTATATGTCTTCAATTAGATCCATTAGGTCCATATCCCCAATGTATATTCTTTTTGACTAGTCATTTACCTAATGAATTCAATCCCCTTTCTTAAAGAGTCATATTCACACCATATTCCTTATTATGTCCTTCACAAGGATATATTATCTATGAAATTTGTCCCCATCTGTCCATATTCACTTTGAGGTCAAACAGAATGGGACTATCATGGGTAAGTCCCACAAAAAACATCTCTATGAACTTTTATCCCTACATTCCTTAACATAAAACACTATACTGAATGAAACATTCCTGTTTATATCAATACAAAAAGTATAATATTTTCTCTTAAGTGGGACTAAACTACTCAGGTTCTGATTTCTCTCACATAGATATATGGGAAGCCCCTAAGAGGCTGATCCCAACAACACCAACACCTACTACTTCCATGGATGTTGATAAACTATAGAGTTTCCATCTCTATGGAATTGAACCATAGTACCTTAAAATTAACCATCACTAATTACTAAAGGATAATGATAGAGAAACTATAATACATAATAAGATTCATATCGATCAATGTTAATGACCAACCACTAGCATAGAGGTAACTAGTCCCATGCTGGGGTTGGGGAATGATTCATGAATATGACATAAATCCATAAGAGTTTCTAAGAGTAGGTATCAATCCCCACAAAAAGGTGCATTGATCCTGACCTCCCACCATATGAACCAACATTGATTCAAAATTTTTTCTGGTAAATACCCACTAGTTGACTACCTATGGAATGAATCTTTTACTCAAATCAACACCAAAAATTCCTTATGACACAAATCAGGCATGAGACGTTTCCTTCTAAAAAAATTTTTGAGTTGATATTCTATAAATTTAAGACACTATGTTTTTATTTCTTCCATTTTTTCTAGATATAAACTCCATTTATCCCTTGAATAAATATTTGAATTATATTTTAGAATGTTACCATAAAAAGAACTTAATTTTCATCCAAAGTTCATGGAAGAAAATATGAATCTCAATCAATAATTTAAATTTTGACCATTAATAAACAAAGGTCAAATATCATTATAGAAATAATAAAACATTTCAAAAAGTTATATTAATTTAAACATATATTCATTTGTTTTAGATCATAAAAATGATAATAATATATCACGGTCCTCTTTAAATCAACAGATTATTATTTCATTTTGGATTCATAAAATAAATTATCAAACCATGATACAAATTAAAGAGTTTCATGACTGTCTGTGATAACTAAATGGAGTTGAGTCATTAATACAAGACATTATTAATTATTTTATGTTAATTTTATATAAAATAAAAAATATTATTACATTAATCCTTTTATTTTGATAAAAAAATTAATATCAATGTCTCCACTTTTTAATGTTAACTTTAAAATACTGAAATTCAATGAATGATAAATATTATCTAATATTTATAAGGAAAATCTACATATTTTGAGTGTTTATTCCTTGATGTTTATTTTTTAATTTTGCAACCTCCTATATTTTGAATATATGATTTCACCCTTAAATGATATTTGTGTAAAATTTTAAGTTATATTTTTTGATGTAACGAATCAAGCAAATATTTATTATATATTTATATCATATTTATTTTTATGTATTAAATAATGATTTCTTTTCAAAAGGAAATATTGTATAAATATATATTATAAATGGATATAATTCAGCCTATAATAAAAACGATAAATGTTTTTATATCATTATAGTATATTTTATATGATGGATATATAATTTCAAACAAATTTTAAAAAAATATTTTGATAATAAATACAGGTAAAGAAAAGTATTAAAATTTGGACATAAATATGATAATAATCTCTAATAAATATCATATCCAAATAAAAAATTCTAATAAGATAAAACAATAAGTTATATGATTAACATTTTTTAATTTTATGTAGAGAACATTCATAGAAAAACATGTAATTTTTTACTGATGGGAATAATATGTACCTAAATGAAGTACAATGAAAATATGATCATCGTAATAGTAACGAGAGAGTTAGAAAAGTAAGCTCATCATTTGAATGTTATCCTCCTTATTATAATATTAATATTATCTATTTAATAGTAAAATACAAAATTTAATTAATATACCAATATATAAGAAACAAAATATCATAAATACCTATTTTATTTAATAAATATAATGTATATATTTATCTAATGTTTGTATTCCCAACTATGTTTTATTTTTATTAAAAATAATAATTATTATAAAATAAATATAAATATTTAATTTACGGAATTTATAAATTTCCATTCCTAAAAAGGATTCTTATTTTGAATTAGAATATGAAAATATTCAAGAGTGATTTTTTAGTAATTTAGTGAAATAGATTAATTTTTTGATTAATTTTAAAATATAGTATGGAAAAATATTTTCTAAAAATAAAAAATTTATTAATTAGTTAAATAAAATATATGAAATGTAAAATTTGATCCCTAAGATAAATAATAAATATATTTTAATCAAAGAAAAATAGGTTTTATAGATTAAAAAATAATTTTATAATAAGAATGAAAATTTTAAAATATGAGTGGATTTTCTAAAATTTATATTATCATATTAATAGTTTTTTCATAAATAGGATTTCTTATTTATAATTGGGATATTTAAGTTATTTTATGGTAACAATTTCAAAATTTCTTCTAACAAATTAAATAATAAATTAATTAATTGGTTAATTATGATTCAATAGTGATGTCACGAGGGAATGACCCTTCAAAAAATATAATCCAACTTGTAAATAAGAAAATGGTTTATCCAAAAGGGTTCATAATGCTATTATTAATCATACATAAGACCAATAATTCATTTCATGGTAATTAACTAATTTTAAAGTGAATATGTTTTCTAAAAATATCCATCAACTTGTCTAAATACAACATCAAAACGCCATGGAATATCACATCAATAAATTATCAAATTTCTCGAAAGATTTATAAATAAACCCTCTTAAAAATAAAAATATCTCTAAAGATATTTTAGTCACACACTACTCAAAACCTCCATGAAATTGGGTCCTAAACAATGTAGAAAACTTCAACATCGAGGTATCATGCCTTTATAATCCTTTTAATTTTTCTTCTTCTAATACTTTTTTATAATTTTTTCTTCTAAACCTATCCACTAAAATTTATTAATTAGAATAATATTATGATAATAATTATATTATTCTACTATAACAGTTATATTTAGATATATATATTTATATGATCTCTCTCCCACTTTTGACAGGTCACCTTAATTATCAGTTTAATCACATATGACAACATTTTGAATTATTTTTTTATCACTACCATCATAGAGGGTTAGTATATATTATATATATATTTTTTCCTTTTTTTGGGTGTTTGTGTATCTATATTTTTATGATTTTTATGTTAATATAACTAATTAATGTTTAAAAATGATTGAATCCCTAACATTCAATAAAAAATGGAAATAATTCAGACACTCATGTTGTTAAGTCATTATATATTTAATAAAAAAATATTAATAAATAATTATTAATGACTATAATAGAAAATGAATAAAATAAATTATAGTGATACTCTTATCTATGAATATTTTAAAAAACTTAATTTGTTTACATAGAGGTGTAGACTTGATAAAACCAATATTGACCTATGTTTAGTGAATTCTTGCATCAAGATCCTCTCATTGAATCATGTTCCTTATTCTTAGTCAAAAGATCATTATGTTTGAAAAAAATATCCTTAGTATTAATAATATTATATTTTCCCTTAAAATATATGGATGTACAGAATCTCATATCAATTGATTCATTATTTTTTGGTTATAAAATATGTTAAGGGAATCTTATCTCAATTTTTTATCCATGGATTTTATCTCTGATTTTTAATCTAACATATATTATAATGCTTATATAATACAATTTAAAAATTTTTAGGTATGTTTTCATATGATTTACGTAAAATTTAATATTCATTCAATTTTATCCAATTAATGGAATCATTCTTCTTACATTAAAAATATGATTGGTGAAATTCTCACTCAACCATGATATTTGGGAATCTCAGTATTTGTATAACACTTATTCAATAGCTATGTTTATCATTTATAACATAATGTAATATTCATTTTCATAATGAAATTTTAATGTGATTTATATTATTTATTAATTATAATATAAAACAGGTAAACATGATATTCATAATTGGATTTTCAAATTCATTCTATTTCTTTTGGGTTTACACTCTCTCTTCCCACCTATATTACACACGTTTCCTCTAAATTTTCATTGAATACCTTCTAAATACCAATTATTTAATTAAAACATCACTTGTTATGGGGATATGAGTGTTTTTATTTAATTGGAATAAATTTTTATCCACATCCAATTAATTTCATGTAGACAAGTTTTTTGAAACCTCTCATTGATTCTGGAATTGTTTTCTCCATAAAACCATAGCCTAATCTCTTGTAAATTAATTCTTATATGACTAACCATAAAAATCAATATATTCCATTATTTTTTGGGTACCTCCATATTAATTCATAAAATTTTTCTTTACAAAATTATTTTAGAAACCATTACCTTAACATGGGATTATTTTGCATCTATTCATAATTTATGTTTTTTTCCTATACGAAACATATGATTTACAACATAATATGATATGGTGAGTGGGATAAGAATTATATATCTCTATAATAGACTAGGTGAAACTATATATCTCATGAGATAATTGTGTGTGGATATTATGTTGTTATATTTTTCAACAATTTTATGTGTAAGATGATACACTTAGTTTAATATCTAATGTAATGAAAGTATATTATTCTGTTAGTATTTTCCATTATGTTATGTTGTCTTTGAAGTAAAACTCAAGTTATGTTTATGATATTTCATTATTATTCATGTGCAACATTCCTTTCATTTTCACATTGATTTCCCGTTTTCCATAGATATTCATCAAGTTACACTTATTTGATGATCTAATAATCCAGTAGAAGATCTCAATGTATCGTATATCCTTATAAAATCCCAATCCATTTTTTAGTCCATATGGGTTTTATCATGTTCTCCATTAGTTATAGATTCGAGATCCAATGATTGATATAAATAAATATCATATTACATGATCTCACTTAGTACATAATGATCTCCTAATATTAGTGATTGATTATGTTTTTTATATTTACATTCCATTCAAATAACATAACTTTCAACTCATCATGTCTTTAATATATGTTCAAAACAAATATAAATTTTAAAGAAGTTTCTAGTAAACATAAAAGTGGTATAAAATGAAGGTTTTGATTAATTATTTTTATTTTATTGGTTGATGATGTATATGAACCATATTCATAAAGACAAAAAACATAAGATTCTAGTGATGTTTAAAAGTAAATAATTTTAATGTTATATATATTGTGTTTTTTTATTAAAAAATATTTTGAAGTGTGTGTATGGGGGGATCTTTGTTGGCATCAGAAAAGAGTTTTGTTATTTTGGGAATTATTATATAAAAATATGAGGTTCAAAAACCATTAATATATAACCGTTTATTTTTTTAAAAATAACTTATATTTAACTAAAAAATTATATGGGGTTAAAATTTCAACTCTCTTTATTTTAGGTTATATAATGAAAAAATGATGAATTCATGGGTAATTATTTTACAAAATATGTGTAAAAATTTATATTTGATCAATAATATATGAAAATGAAGAGGATTAAATTTATATATGGGGAAATAATGTAAAATGATATTTTTTATATTTATCTTCTTCTATTAACATATAATGGTGTGAAATTAAATTATTTTTCTTATGTTATAACAAATTAATTTTTTATTATATATTTATCCCTTAATTATTTCTATTCACTGATTAAATAAATTATTTCAATAATGAACCATAATAGAATCATATCATATAAATGAATCACATTCACTAGAAAACTAAAAAGGGGGCTATTTTATTACATCAATATATAATATTACATATGGATGATAAATACGTTTTAAAAAACATTCAAAAGAGTAAAGTGGGATAACATATACAAATCAACCAAATCAATAGAGTTAGAATATAAATAAGATCATTTTCTCCTAGAATATCATTGTTATGAACAATATTTTAAAAAGAAAACAAAAAAATTATAAATATGATTTGAATTTTGAATAGAATAATGAAAACCATGATAGAAAACTATGTGAATTATTATTAAAGGAAATAATATATATTTATAAGAAGTATAAATGAAATAAAAATGTTGGTATAGTATCCAATTCATCAAGAAAAGTAATGAGACCATTAAAATCATAATCTAAATGTTGTAATAGTTTAATACCAATGTAATTGTTTTATCAACATTTGAATAGAAATAATTATAAATTAATATTTAATGTATTGAATAAAATGTTTTCATTCATTTAAAGAAAATTTTTTGGTAATTTAATTTATGTTTAGATATAAAAATCTACTATTTTTAAATCAACATAAATATTGGATTTATATAATTTGGAAATTTATTTTAAAAAATTAAATGTAAAATATGTAATCAATAGGTAAAAATTGCACAATAGTGAAAAAATTGTAATTTTTTAAAATAGATAAAATTTTAAGTGAAATGAAAATAAATTATGTAATATGTAAAATAATATTTTTATAAATAAAATCAGGATTTTATAATTAAATAAATTATTTTAAATGATTCATTATGATTTTAAATATATTTTAAAAAAATTATTAATCTTTTAATAATTTGTCCAATAGGTTAAAATTTATTTTTTATAATAAAAAATTGAATTTTAGCTTATAAATAATTTTTTTTAAAATGATTTTCTAATAGTTAGGAATTTAGTTTTGTTAAATATTTACAATATATGTAATTGATAGAACAAAAATATGATTAGCAAAATTTTTGTTTCATAAAAATTAAAAATTAATAATAAATGTGGAAGTATGATGCAATAATGATGTTAGACTGACATAATTGAGAATAGCCTTCATACAACATGTACTTGTGGAATAGGTTTAAAAATTGTGGTTTTGATTACAACTAATATCAATATATTTGAAAATTATTTTCATGAAATTGTCATTTATTAATTTTTGATTCAATATTTTTCCCCTTAAATACTCTATATTATTTTTTATAGATTCTCCCCCTCACACAAACAATAACTCACTTTAAAAAATAATATTATTTATCAATTTATACTAATATACATACTATTAGTCCTTCTTGGTACCTTAGTGATGCTCTAGTGTCCAACCACTCTACTCCACAAAGGCATCCAGATAATAGAAATGCCATAGAAATCATGGACAATGTAATATTTCTTCCTATTCATTTTAATTATTATTATTATAATAATTTATTGTAATATATATTTTTAAAATAATCTGATAAAATTGATTAATTATCATATCTATTATTTTTTAATTATATTTTTATACTATAAAATTATTCCTTACAATCTATGAATATGAAAACTATCTTCATCCCTCTTTTGACACATCTTGTTAGTGGTCAATTTTACCATACACAAGAATGTTATCAATTATTTGTTTATAAATACCTTCATGGATTCTTAAAATCCTATAAAAATATTATAAGTTTGTATTTTAAGTATACTTATGATTCATCATGAAATATAACTACTTAATAAATAAAAATATTTAACTCAAAAATATTGAAATGAAAAATAGAATAATTCAAATAAACATTTCATCATGACTTTTTACATTTATAAAATAGTTAATAAATAATTTTTAACAATAATAATTCAATTGGAATAGCATATATAAATTTAATATAATTTTATAATTTATTTAAAAAAATAATATTATTATACACGAGGAGTAAATATTATGAATCTAAATTGCCTCTAAGGTATGATTATTTTTGTTCCATACGCATATAAATTGTATTAATTTATCTTAATAAAATTTTATAAATACTTTATTAAAATATCCAATTAATTAATAATATTAACTTTTCTGTTGAATTTTTTTTCATAATCTCCCATTGATTGACCAATTTTTCATATGTTGTAAAATATTTAAGGGGTTTCATATCTAAATTTCATTTCATTGGGTTTTATCTCCTTTTCTGCATCTAAAATATACTAAAAATTGTTTATAATACAATATGGAATTATAATTATACATTTTACATTTATTTTTATGATTTATATGTACATTATATTCATATGTTTTATAAATATATTCTTCTTACATTATAATTAATTTAATGGAATTTTAACTCAATTCTATTTTCTAGGACGCTATATATATTATTATAAACCTTATTTATTACTCTTGTTATTATTTATTCTGTAATTATAATAATAATTTTGTTCCTACATTTTCCATTGAATTATTATACACATTCACTTTAATATCAATCATTTATGTTCAAGTCTTACAATTTAATTTTTTATCAGGGTTCTCAAACTCTTTCCTTTATTTTGGATTTATACCATCTCGTCCACTCTCTATTCCCTCTATTTTATCTTGATTTCTTCTACAACCCATATTAATGTCCTTTGTCTTATTTTCTAGTACCATATTCTAGGGATATTCATGTATTTAAATATTTACGAGGAATATTTATCATCCATTAATAATTTTTATAAATACTTTTTTTAAACATTTATTAAGTTTCCATTTATATTATCTCATAATATCCATGAATATTGATACATCTCAAACCTTATGACCCATTACATAGTGGGAATTCATGTTATGATTAGGGGTGAATAATTTTATGATTATATGGCAGAGCATTAGGTGAAATTAAGTTGTCTACAGTTTAGAGGATTATGTTACACTATAATGGTGTTTTATACTATGTATAGAGATTAGTAGTGGTATATATCCATGGAGGTGGAGTTTTGATGGTTTTAAAATTTTTATAATAGCTACTACATGGATCTTGTGTTTCATCATGGATCCTTGGAGAATAAATTCTTATGTTTGTATCGATTTTAGGGTAGATACATTGTAGAGTTTGGCTAGGGCCCGACCTTCTTATCTGCGATTAAATATTATGGTGTAGTGGTTTCCACTAAATTGTGGTATTTATCTTAGTTTTTTGGATATGTGGTGTGGACCTAAATATGTTTCTTGAATACTGATATGAATATCCCACTATTTTATAGTCTCTTCCTTTAAATCATAGTGTTGACTTATGTGGACATCCATGCACCATTGTATAGAGTTTTGCATCGTTGTATTAGTTTTTATAGTCTTGCCTTTAAATTCCGGAAACCCCTAAAACCCGATCATATTCCCATATTTTCTCTCATTAAATAGTTGATATAGGTATTTAACTTATTGATATTTCTTCCACTTTTCATTATATTTCTAGCCTAAAATTATGAGATTAATTATAGATGAATCTTAGTGGATCCCTTTCTCTTATCTACCATTTTTTCTTTCAATTATTCATCCATACAGGGTTGTTTAAATGGAATAAATTATTTGGTTATTATTTGATAAGATAATGATTTTTATTAATATGTTCTTGGTTGATAGGGGTGCTTCCTTATGATGTGATTCTTGTAATTTATATTTCTCTGGTTTCTCCTTCACATAGTGGTTCAAAAATATTTCTTGAGGTAGGTTAACCTCATTTTATACTTTTTATATGGATGAGTGGGGATTATTTTTTTTCCAACCATTTTATGGATATTATGTTTCATAATAAGAATATAATTCATTGGATAAATCTGAAACTACATGGGAATGGGTATTAATCTTGTTTTTTTACTACTTATGTGATATTTTATATGTGATTATATATGCTTATTTTTGTAGCTGAAAATAATGTTTGTTGGGAGACTAGTTTGTGTTATAGCTGTTATGATTTCAAAACCCTTGATGTATGTATTTCTTAACCTCAACATAAATAAAAAGACAAGAAATTATATCTAGTAAATTAATCTGTTTTCAATATAAACACAATAATTTTGAGATAATAACCCCATTAAATAAGTTTTAAGGTTATATGAAAGTCTTTAAACCTGAAATTGTGGGAAAATGTTATAGTAGAAGTGTGATTTTTTGTGGAAATGTTCTAATTAAACCTATTGAAGCTAAATTAAACTTTTTGGTTATTTTTTAGTGTTGGTGGGGACTAGGATTTTGTCATAATATTTTTTGTTGTTTTATTATGGTTGGATGAAATGAGATATGATGCAGGAAAATGTATGACTGTTTGGATGTGGGATTATTGTGTTAAAATGGTTGGGTTGTGGTTATGGATTATAATATATCACCATGTAATTATCAATTTTTGATGATTTGTGGTGTGGTGTGTTTATGATAGTTTCACGGTTATCCGTGGAATGAATTTGGAATGTTGAAACTAAAATAACATGGGTTGGTTACTGAATAAGTGTTGGGGGAATATAAATATAATAATTTTATGAAATTGATGTGAGGTAATTATATTAAATTCATTATTTGATATGGGAATCTGTTTTGTTAAATATAAATAAAATTGAATAATAAAAGTATGTTTTATGATAACTTAATAGAATATGGAATTTTTCGAACTTATAAATGAAATGTGGCTTATGTTTTATGTGTTTCTTGTGTGATGTAATTCATTTAGTGTTGGAAGTAATGTGGTCAAATGTTTTATTAATTATGGTCATTTTTTGAGTCACGATTGTTCTCTTCTTATATATCCATAGGTCGAATTTATATGTGGGAATAATATATTTAGTATTTTCCTTGTGATATCTATATGAACGTCCCCAGTGTCGACCACTATGTGTCAAAATCCAAATAATGGGGGGAGGGGGGTTCTTCTCAATATCAAAGATGTGATAATTAATTATTGGATATCCCTTATTTTATCCTCTCTCTCTTCTAAGTGAGGTTTTTAGGAATGGGTTATGATAACTTGTGAATATAGTAAACTTATTGTTTAGTTAATGGGATTGATGTGGTGGTTCATAGTGGGGATTTTGAATGGTTGGATTAGGTAAAAGTTTGATATCCTTCGTGTTTATGATATCATATTATCCTATATATATGGTGGTGGTTATTGGAGGAAATAGTTTCTCAAGTTTCTTAGGGTGGGATACGATGACCAGTTTCATGTGGGCTGCTTTATATGATGGAGTTGTATATGTGTCTTTAGGTATGATTACTATATAAGTTATTGGAGTTCCAGGATGTATGAAGTTGTGACACGAGAGATGAAAATTAGTGTTAAATTTGTGAATGGTAACCTTTTATTGATATAAATAATATTTATTACTATAATAGGATGCGTTATTTAGTAGATGTGCCATGGTGAGGACTATATTGTTTAGTTGACATACATAGGTGAATATTGGTTCTAATATTTCTTCATTAGTTCATTAGCATACTCTTTTCATGTGTGGATGAGAGAGCTTGGGTATGATGCTACTATGTATACATGTTATGCTCACCCCATGTATAATCTAAATTTTTCTCAAATTTCATAGAGGATTTTAGTGGTTGAGCTGGACATTGTTAACTTAGATGTTGTAAATGTTGTTCAGTCACTACCATAGGACATTCCTTTTTAGATTTAACATATATCATTTTATTTATAGTTTTTGACATTGTTCACGCACTGTGGGATGTCCTGATTTCAGTTATTTCATATTCTATTATCAGTTTCTTGTCATTAATTTATCCTATATCCCAATCCTACATTATTATAAGGGTAATTCCATCCACGTGTGAGATTTTTATACCCTTGGTGCTAATACAAAAACTCAGGGCATACTAAGGGTGGGACTCATGGGTCCTTATATCCCTTCATTAATTTACATCCAATGAGGGGTACCTTTAGAGGGAGTTGTTCATTAAATAGTGGTATAAAAGTGATGTTGAGTGATAAGGTGGCGTTTGGAGTTAAAAATTTAGAGAATTTAATGGTTTGGTATAGAAATAATTCTAGTTGATATTGGTATATAGCATAGGCTAAGGATATCAAATTGGACTTGTGAATTTGGGGCCTTCATGACACAATGAAAGTACTCTGTGGTTATTGAATTACCTTGTGAAATTCTTCCACTTGAAGGAAGAATTCCTAAGAAATGTACATGTATTATGATTATTTTTTATTATGATTGAATGAGGGGGTTTTTATATAATAATAATGAAAATAATTCAATGGATGAAATCCTGAAATTTTATGTTTGTTTTCATGAATGTGTTCATGTGGTATTTTCTATGGATTTTCCATTTTTTGGAATTAGTTTTATAACAAGAAAGAAATGAGTAAAAGAGTTATCAACTTGAATGAGATGTTAGTCTGAGTTCTCATTGAGACTTGAATGTTTTATTCATGTGCCTATTGTAAGTTTATTCCTTAAGAAATAATTTTTTTCTATTTTTACAATACATATAATGTAAACTTTTCTTCTAATTTTGTAAATTATTATTAAGGTATACTTAGTGTATTTTATTATGAGCCACTAATGAGTTTTGAAAACAAAAATGAAGCGTGTTACCTTTTATATATTTCATACTTCCATCATGAAATTGTTATTTTGAACCATTATTACCGTAATTGGAAGTTGATATGTCTTGCATTTCTTTCTTTTTGTGATATATCAAAACAATGCATTATAGAGGTATTGTAAAACATAGGTTTTGATATTTAAATATTCAATTTTTTGAGAAAATATCATCATGATTACTGAAAATTCATTTTATATCTAAGGACCTTGACATGAATAAATTTATCCATACTTTTTTCAATACTTCCATTTTGTAGAATCTTTCTAGATATATATAGAATTCTAGTATTAAAAATATATAGCTAAGATGAAATATCATTAACTCTAATATTAATATTTTATACTGACTAAAAATTAATTTTTTATTTTAGGAAAAGTGAGAAGCCATGAGTCACAATGGGGAAAATGAAAATAGAACAAGATCGCAACCAACACAAACTACAAGAAAATATCATGAAATAAAACAACAAGAACATACCATCATAACCACTACCAATCATAATAACCATACTCGTCACCACACCTTACACATGATTCCTCCTCTACAGTGGATGGTTCCCATTCAGAAGCTAGCATATACTGCCTCCAGAGATTATAACCTTGGTCCCGACTCCTTATTTGATCCAAAGAGGGATGCCCCAGACAAGACTGCCTATATATGCTTTGTTTTTTGAAAGCAAGGATCACCCAATGATCTCGCTTAGATGAAGCTCTGGTATTCACCAGACACGACATGTAAGAATAATCCTTCCTCTTTTTTCATCTTGGGTTAACTGACAACATTCTTACATCTTCATTAATACTATTTTCCCCACCTTGTACAATATCAATAAAGAACCAAGTGTCCAAGCCACTCAAGTTTTCTTTATCACCCCCTGAAATATAACCTCTCTTGTCAATGAGAATTTATGAAATAGGTTCTTTGAACCCCTTATCATTTCCCCTCCTTGGGTTAGGAGTGTTGCATTCGATCACTGAAAGGCCCCTAACTGCAGCTCCATTTTCTTTAGAAGTTTCCTTTCACTCCCCCTCTGCTGCTGTCCAAAGTTCATCTTCTTTTCCATGAAACTTTTTGATGTCTAGTCTAGGAAGCTCCTATACCGGCATATAGACCTCCTCACGATTCCAACCTTCATTCATTTGGTTCTCTTGGTAGCCCCCATCAATATATATAGACTTCACATGGTCAGTGATCAAACCTTCTTTTGAGAGTCCATCGAACCTATTGCTCAGTTGAAGTAAAGGCCTCACCGGGAGAGCAAGACCCCCAACTTATCTAGTCCTGACTAAGCTGGCCACATAGATGGCAGAAATAACCCCCTCTCCTTCTGCCAGTTTTACTCTCTCCTCCACATCTCCATTTCTATGTTGTTTAACATGATTATCCTTGAGATTGGAAATGGCCTCATTCTGTAAACACAGCCAGGAAGGCCCCTCCTTGTTCTTCCGGAGCCTTATAAACACTTTAGACACCTTTGGGTTACCTTTGGTAACCATCGCTTCCATCGTCACAGGATCATGAGCACAAACTTCAGACACCTTACGAACACCCTCCAAGACTTCATGTTCCAATGGGCACGGTGACTGAACCCCACCGCAACCATCTGAACCAATATCCCACTATTCTGGACCAGCTCCCCCATAAACCATAGGTGCTTTACCTTTTTAAATTTCCTCCCTCCTTGCTGAGACCTGAGAACCCCCATGATGAGTCCCCCCATTATAGGTTGAAGGTCTCCTTCGGAAAACCTCCAGAGAGTGTCCCAGATTGTTACATGACGAACAAAAGTCAGCCCAATTTTCATAAATCATCATTTACTTGCATCTATATTTCTCTCTAATGGTATTCCAAAAAAAATCAAAAGGTAACCTGGATGCATCCACTTCTACACAGACCTGGGGATTAAATGGATGACACACTACCTCTATTCATCTATCCACACATAAGAACCTCCCGATGATATTACCCAAAATTTTGATAATATATGTATTTTGAAAAGGTAATGGAAGGTTAGGAAAGCTTACCCAAACCACCACTGAGGGAGAATCACGATCCATATAAAAGTCAATGGACCAGTGAAGTAGGAAAAATCAAATCTCGATACAGCTACAAGGGGGATATTGACCAGTCTTTGATGAGTTCCACCTCTGATTAAAATAAAATCATGATTTGGTGGTTGTAAAGTAACCATACTATTTCCCTTTCTTGGAGGTCTTATGAGGCAAACACGAATCTGTCAAATGTACAGACTGAAGGTCTCCACTACTTAAATAGAGAAATCAGGGTGAGTTTTAGTAGCTTCGAGGTTTCCATGAACTCAGTAGTTTATATCTGGATGTTGGGGATTTTATCAAGAAGATCCAGGACTTTGTGACTTATAGACACTTTTGGAAAAGGAGAAAGAAAGTTAGGGTTGGATAAGGGCCGAAAAGTCAACCATGCTCTCTCGAGGGAAGACAACGCCACCTCCCCTACTAAGGGGGGAGGAGCCAGAGCTTTAGTCATCGTCATCACCTACTAGGAGAAAGCATCACTAGGGTTTCACCTAAGAACCACTCCATCTTCTCCATCCTCTTAATATTTTATAAAACATTAAGCATTAACTGTGATAACCATTAACAATTTTAAAGTTGTCTAAATAAAAAAATGTATCATTTTCAAAGTATTGTTAATATATTTGTTATGATAGATTGTACTTGTTATTAAACATATAAATGTGAATTTTATGCATTTTGTTTTCTTTCCACTTGTTATATGAATCCCCCTTAGGAGTTAAATTTAATGTGAGCATAGATTTTTTTTATTTATATTAAGTTATAGGAAAATGATTATCCTTATTTATGGAAACCTATTAAGATAAGAATGTTTTTTACAATATGAACCTTATCATTACAATATTTATAAAATACATACAAATATAATAATAATCCCATTCATGTTAATTCATGAATATAATTCAATGAGTATGTGTGGAAAAATAGAAGATCATGTTATATTTAATCATCGAAATAGAATAAAGTAAAAAAAGATTATTAATTATGTATATCCTATTATGAAATTTGTAACTTATGGATATTAATCAAGTAGCATGTCTAGCATGTTTAATTAGAATATGAGACTGTGTATTGTTGTAATAATATTTTATTTGAATATGGAATAAAAAACATGTTAATATTATTGCATTGTATGATATTTTTTTTCCAAATCAATGAAATTCTTATAGAATGTTTAGTTCAATATTGATAATAATCACACTTTATACTACAACATGTATAGATTTAATTTTTTTATTTGAGAGAATGTTTTAATCTAATAATCCTGAAATAATATTGTATATTTAATGGGATATTTTAATTAAGTACAAGGACCAAGCTTGTAATTATTTCAATATGAATATGGTAGCATGCTTCCACAATTAATAGATAATTTATGAATGTTTTATTTTAGCATGTTAAGAATGATGAATAATATGAAAAATGGGAAAATTTATGTTTTATTGAAATCGTGATTCCCATTAGATTATGTGGTTTTCTTTAATTTTAATAATACATTATGAGTTAATTTTTTTTAATTAATCAACATGTTAGATACATTTAAAATCATGGAATTATGTTTCCCCAAAATTTTACATAAAAATAATGAGTGTTGTTTGTGGTTTCATTTTTTATTGATTTATTATTTGAAGTATTGATATACATTAATAAAATGTATCTCCGAATTATAAGATGGTGTTTTAATGGCGGGTTAGGAATAAAATTTTCTATAATGAAACATAATCTATAAAATAATTATATCACATTACATGATAACATTATGTTCATTGAAATGATGTATCTTTCTATTCTGGACAAGTACCCATGTTATGACTGTAAGTTGTTTTATCGATATATTGATAGAATCGCCTAACTCCCAAAAAACGTCAACCACTTCTAGTCCAAAAAAATGTGGTTAAATAAATAATGAAATTGATGAAGATAAAAAATATACCACAACTATAATTTTTATGAAGAAGTAATTGGTTTAAATTTCATTTTTTTGGTTACAATGATTTATTTTATATGAATAGAATGTGTTATGGATTTAAACATATGAATATATGGAAACCCCTCCTCTTTTAAAACTTAATCTGCATTTTTACTTTTTAATTCATAAATTGTTCTTATAAAAAAATTACTAAAAATTATTCAAAAAATATATATGATATGTTGATTCCAAATTTTTTTTTGACATTTTTATAAAATTAAATTTCTAAAATAAAAATAATAAACTTTTAAAGAAAATAATTTAATTCATGATAAATTAATTTATTTAAATAAGACCATTTTTTCAATTAAATTTTTTTAAATAATTATTTAAAATACTATGATGATTATATATCCCTAAAATATTTATTTATATCCATGATTACATGGGTTTCCACATTGGATATCTGAAATAACATATTACAATATTATTTTGGTTTCCACTACACACCTTCATCAAACACATTCCACTATAATGGGTCTCTATGGTTTATAATTGATGTATATTAGGTTCTTATATGGATATTATGCCTTGGAAAAAATGATTTGACACTTGGGCTCATAATTATAAATCCCTCTAATTTAATGGTTAGTATTATATATCACATTATATAGTTTTATGTGGACATTAAGAAGTGAGATTTATTAAAATTTTATTAGTATGAATAATGAAGTAATCTTTTTCTATAGTGACTTTCATAGACATTATGCAGTATGAGCTTTCTATGATGTAATTATTCATTGGAAGTATTCCATGACATTTGCATATGAATCTTACTTTTAATAAATGTTACAAATTCCTTTCATTTTCAAATTCATTACACATTTTCCTAGGGTCTCATAAATTTACACGTATATTATGATCCATTTATAGGAACAAAGAAGTCGATCTTTCATATATCCCAATAACATTCACATATGTTTTTATGGTTTCTATTGTTTATATCATATTCTTCCATTGATATTGTTTCATGATGTAAATATTTATATCAATAGTTATCATATTATAAGATTTCACATCATACTTGATTCTTTCATGATACCTATTATTGGATATTTGAATCATGTTTCCATTTCATTCACCTTGATTATATTTTTTATCACCATTTCTTTGACAGATTCTGCTAGACGATCACAAGTATTAAGATGAGTCTAATAAAATTAAAAACATTATGTAATGGATTATTTTGTTAATATTTTATATTATTATGTATGTTGACGATGTAATCGGTACCGTATTCTCAATGATAGGTAACTTTGGATTTTATGAATTATTGAATTTAATATACCTTAAAAGTTTGAATGTAAATTATTTTTGTGTTATACTAGATCCTGATGTTAAGATCTAGAGGGATCCCAGGTGTCCCACACCACAAATACAATTAATTTTTTTTATAAAAAACCTATGAAAGAAGAAATGAGATATAGTTATACTAATTTTAAAATGAAACATAACATTTTACCACACCCTACACAATGTTTTTTATAAAAACTTTTTCTGAGTGAAGTATATATACAAAATATATTTTTTTACGATAACATTGGAATTATTAATTTTTCCCCTATCTATTGAAACTGTCCTAAATTAAAATAGATATAAGTACCCTATAGAACTTTTCCAACCAATAACTTCTCATTCATTCCTTAAATAATTATTATTATTAATAATAATAATTAAAATATAACCTTATAAATATCATGAAGGCTTATTTTATAGGTTTTATTTTAAATTTATAGAGACTCAATTTAGGTTACTGGACATTAATAATTTAGAATGTTTACTTTTTTGGGTATATAAATAATATTAAATAGTGATACAATAATCAATAAAACATATTTACATATTTAAAATCAACTCTCTTTTAATTTAAAATAAAACCCTTTTTATATAAATAATTTTCTGATTGAGGAATATTTGGAAAAAAACATCTCATCATTGAAATCAACCTTTTTTACTTTTGGGAATATAGAGGTCTTCAATAAATATATATCATCATCAACATTACTATTTTTATTTAAAATGAGGATACAATGTATAAATAGACAATCCCAAGGAGGATAGAAATAATGGAGGCCAAGGGCATTGCCCCAAATTAGGTTCACCCCCTCAAGCTTAAATTGAGAAATATTAGAAAGGCACATGATCGAGATACTAGGGGTCTCTAGAGAATTAAAGGGATTCCCCACATTATTCCAATCTCTCCAAGTATGGGTTACACTAGTGCTCCTATCAAGGAGGGATTTTAATTTCCTAATAGTGTAGAATATTGATCAGGGTATGTTTCCTTTGTCAAGAAGGGGAGCATGAATTATCATGGAATTAGTCTCCATGTGAAAAATGTAAATCTCTTTATGCATGCATATGGTGATGCCTGTAAGAATTGCATTGGACTCTTCCTACATAGAAATTCCACTCCTGTAAAGTGCCATAAATGACAGGGCCACACTACATCTTAAATCCTAAACCACCCCTCCACCTCACATCTCACCTTAAATACAAGAATTATATATATATAATTTATGTCCAACCCTAGGAGGGATCCACCGGAACCATTTCCCCTATGGCTTGAAACCTATCTACCGACCTGAAATTCCAAACATATCAACCAAGATTAATCATACTCCGATTATAAGGAACCTTCCTATGGAGGTAATCCCCTTAAACCTGTCCCGATTTCTAGATTTCCAAAAGCACAAATAGTCAGTGCTGAAGATAATGGATCTCACTATTTTCCTTCATTCACTATCAACTCCCTGAAACCATCTCTCTATTATGTAATTTAATCTTGTATCCTCGGAGGATTAACCTATGAACTCTCAAAAGAAACTCCAAACCTGACGGGCACAGTCCCCTTTGAATAATATATTTCTCATAATCTCTTCACATCTTTTCATACAGTAATGACAACATGAGGCCATGCTGATGCCAAGATGTTTAATATTTTCATCGGTTGGAAGGGAATGGTTTTGGATCCTCCATGTGAGGAAATTAAACTTTGTAGGAATCCTATTATACCATACTAGGTCGTTCCACCATCTTGTTGTCCCTGAGGAGTTCTTATCCAACAAAAGTCCTTCGAGTTGAACTTCCTCGAAGTGAAGGGAGTGAAGACACACCGATCCCACTCCAAGATGATGAGAATAGAGTCAATAAATATGTATCAATGTATCAATTAATCAAAAAATGTTTATTTTGTATTGTTATCACTCTATAGATTTTGTAAAACAAAACTATCTTTATGATAATTTTAGCTATAAGACTCAAATTTAAATGATTTAATTTTTTTTGAAATATTAATTCATGAAATAGGTTTAATTTTTTTAATAAAAATATTTATCGATCTCTTTAATGATCTAAAAATACATTTGATCGACCCATCTAAACATTAATTTTTTAGTTTCACATCTATCAGATGATAACATCTACAATTCATTATATTTAATTAAAACCATCAATTAAAGAGTTTAAAATATCAATATAAAAATTGATTCATTATCATACATTAATTATTTAATCTAATAATATTAATGATTCCTTTTGATTTCTATGTTTGTTATATAACTAACGTATATTAAACATCCAAGCTATTTCATCACAACCCCATGATGTTTTCATAATCTAAATAAAATTTAGATAATATTTCTTTAATTAATCAATGAATATGATCAAAAATCAATGTATGAATTTAGAAATAATTTTAAAATATAATTTAATATAGTGTGGATTCATATCCCACATTATTCAATTGATATAAAACATGTTTGTATCCTTGATTATAGACAAAAACATGTATATGGTCTTCTTTATCCATTATTGACCATATTATATTACCTCAAAATAAAAAATAAAAAAGTGATTATAATGTTTCTAATTTTTATATATAAACTTATAAAAATATAAAAAAGATAATGATCTTAACTTTTTTATTATATGAGTTTTTATAAGAGTTATAACATGAAATCTTGAAACATTTTACGTCATTATAAATAGATCAAACAATTATTCTATTTATATTTTTTTAACTCATGTAGAGAATGCAATGTAACCTATGACACGATTATTTTATCATAAAATATAAAATAATAAAACAATATCTACTCACTTTATATCTTAAGTAATTACTTATTATTCTTCTATAAACTTATGGGAACCTTTGTTTCTCCACACCCATTCTCCATGTCATATCTATATAAGCATACACTATATTAATTATTCTGTTATAAGTTATTATTATCTTGAAGTAATTACCAATATATTCATGCCAATTTGAATCATTTTAAACATTTTACATAAAATTATGTTAGTAAAATATATTTAAATTCTTCTTGAACTATTTATGTGATATTTCCATGTGATGATCCACATTAAATCATTTACATGTACACTTCTTCTCGTAAGTACCAATAAAAAATAAAAATGATGGATATTTATGATATAGAATTTTTTATATTTTAACCATCCTTATTGTTATATTTTATATAATTTTACCAATAGAGGTAATATCACAACCATAATACTCTATTGATAAATATTTCTAAGGAATCTATATTCCTCATTTAAAATATTTTTTTTAGATTGTGGTTTCCCCTTCTTTATCTTATCATGGATGAATATTCATTTATTTTATTTGATTTCATCTTCATATGGCCAGTGACCATTCACCATTATGATATATTGAATAAATATACAAAATTAATGGAATTAAATCTTCATTAATGACTATTATAGGAATTTATATATTTACATACTTAAAAATAAATATAACGCATTTAAGACATTGAATATTTGTAAGACTATGGTTGATAAAATAAGGTGTATAATGTATATGGATATAAATATATATAATAAAATATATTATATTTCATTAAAATTTATTTTATTCTATAAAATTGAGCGTGTGTTAAGGAAATTACCATTTATGATACCCCATAACATAATGATATATCAAAGGGAATGAACCCAAAACTCATAAACATATATGTAATGGGATCAGTTAGTACACCAATGATTGGGGAAGTGTATTGGTGTTTTTTGTCTTTAAAATATATGTCCATTATATAATTAATCTATGTGACTTGTCAAATTCATGATCCACTCTTAAAATATCTTCATAAACTGTATGTATGAATAGTAAGAGTCAAGCGGCGAAATATATTTTTTACAAAGATTGAACTTAATGCAAGAGTCCAGTACATTCTGTATTCGGTTTAGGTTAAAAGACCTAGAATAAAAATAATATATCACAGAGTAAAATATAGGGGTTAGTTTACATCCTTTATTCTTCATAATCTTTCAAAATCTAATAAAATTTAAGAGCAAATTACACAATTGAACTTATACAAAAATAGTAAATGAACATTTTTTTATAAAAGTATAATCAAACTTAGATTATTTTGACATTACTCATAGTTGAATATAAAATTTAGAATAATATATGATTCTTAAATATTAAATAATATATCATTATTAGGATATATATTTAATAGAATATAAATATTAATATAACATTAGCAGGTGGATCTCTCTCTCACCTGTTGAGAATAGACAACTCATGTGACATAGAATGAACACATGATACATCCTTCTTCTTATAAATAGAATGAATTTGGATTTATGGTAGTATAATTAGCATTCCATAACCTGTTTAGAAAAATTAAAATGAAACACTAGTCATTGGTCCTCAAATTCTCTCCCTTTGATACAACTACATATCTACCTCTCTGAAATTTTCAAACACAAGTTTCTTTATTATTTCTATATTTTATAATAACATTAATTATTGGATGATATTTCTATAATGATATTGGAAACTTCAACAATCCTCAACCCCATGAAAAATCCTTAACGAATAGCAGTTTTGACAATGAACAATAAGTTAAATTATTGAATTTGAAATCCCTTAGAAATAACTGATGATTTATCTCATTTAATCACATTCATATTATCATAAATATCTATCTAAATCATTTATTTTACATATCCTATAATATTTTAAATTTAAACATACCATAAAGAATCATCAAATTTAATTTCAATGCTCTTTATAATTTTAAATTCTAGAAAATTAGTAGTTTTCTATTTATCATGCTTCTAAATATTATATATGTATAGTTTAATCTATAATTATGATAGAAAATATATGTGAAAACACTATTTCATTCATGAAAATTATTCATAGATACATTTTAATAAAATAATCTATAGGTGTACATGATTTCGATATATATCCATTATATCAAAATGTTATGTTGATCTATTTACCCTTTTCTACAACAATCACAACTCTAATGGGAAAAAATACATCAATGCTTACACCATTATCTATATCCACATAAAATCTATTTCACAGTGATTAATTCTAGATCACAACTCTAAATTGATGCCTTTAAAAATGTTATGACCTATCAAAACTCTATGTCACTCTACAATGTTCATTTATAGTTCCAAGAGATTTCCAATTCTTTAATAACTTTAAAGGGTAAACTCTATGTCGGTAAAAGATAAACTCTATGTTTAATAAATATATCATTTTCAATACCAATATAGAAATTAATTATTAATGAAAATTTAAAAAATAAATTAATCTATAACCAAACACTTCTAAATTTTTTTCAATAAACCCAAAATATTTTATATAAATGGTTGAAAATGAAGACAACATCTTCAAAAAATCTAATAGAACCCATTCAATTCATTTTTGTTTGTTGTTAACCCAGAATACACTTTCTAGACATCACCTATAAACTCAAATTCTCATTCAAGAGACATCAAATCATATCTTTTCTCAATGTATAAACATCCTAAAACTACACCATAGTTTAGAGTGGATTTTTTAGAGAACCACATCCCTCGGTGATAAGAAACATTTGATAAAATTAATTAAAAAACACCCTCAAACCATTCAATCCAAATTTCAATAAACTCTACAATTTAATAATAAAAACATCTAATCCAATTAATGGAAACAAAAGTGAACCTCTATACTTTGAGAAACCAAATTTAAAGAAAATTTATCTAAATCACTTATCCTCTTATAAAACCTATTCCACAACTCATTTGAGGGTTATCTATAAAACATTTATTTATATAGGAGGGATTGATCACCAATGTTCATGCTTATGGTCTCAAATATGACCTTAGGGAGAACCTTGGGGATGGTATATACCAATTGAACATGAGTTGGAATAAATTCCACCTATATGTAATAATTTTCCTCTTTCTTCCTAATGAAGTTATATCTAACATCAATATAATAATTCCGAGAGTTTTTTATGTGACCTTTGTCATTTTTATTATCAAAATTAGTTTTGTGTAGTTTCTAAATGTTTCCCACAAAATCATATATCTCATCTTTTAACCAAATCATTTGATTTCATGAAAAATTTAAAAAAATGTATTTGGCCTCAGTATAACTAGTGTGATTGGGTTTTTTATATAATTTCCAACTGACATAACCATATATCAAGAGTAAAATGCCACCAAAATTATAACTTTTATCATTTTAGTCACTTTCCCAAAAAAACACCTATAAACATAGAGATAATTGAATTTTTCTCTATAATTTAATGTTTGTCATATCTTACACTCCCTTTGATTTATTCTAGAACCCCTTAAGTATCCATAATAATTGACTCCATTATGTCACTCTACATATAGAAAAAAGACTAATAATATATACAATATCTAGTATAGTATCACTAATATAATGAAAAAACTCAATAAGTCTTTACAATTTTCAATTATTTAAACTATCTCCCTTAAATGTTTAAGTCCATTTAGTCACACATGAATAGCTATAAACACATTATTTAACTACTCCATCTAAATATACTTAAAAAACACTCTAGAGAACATTTATTGGGATAATAAAATAATATTTATCTCATTTTATAACAATGAAACCTAATAAATATCTTAGATCATCTATTATTGACATTTAAAACTATATATTAGGTTGATTAAAATTTTTATAGAAATCATTCCCATAATCACATAAAAAATGATATCATTTTTATTTGGAATTATAATAATTGTACTTTTATTCTTTTCAATAATACAAATTTTTTACATCATTTACTGTAATGAATTTTAACTCCCTAAAGATGTTTTCAAACATTAAATACTAGGACATTGGTGCCTATTTAAATCCCTAAAGAACCATATTCAATGTTCATACTAATTCTCCATCATTTTCAAGAAAAAAATCCATCTTTTTTCTCTATATAAACATATTTTTATTTCTCACCATTTTAAAAGGAATATTTGGATTCCATTTGAATATTTTATACTACCTATAGGATTCTATAAAAAAGAACATCCTAAAAACCTCCAAAATTAATATAGATGAAAATACATCATTGAAATCAATACATTATTCATGGGAGTATCTCATCAATATAATTATATATTTTTTCCTGATAATATTTCTCTCTTCATTCAACATGTTCCTAAAAACCTACTTAGTCCCATTGATATTATTTTTATTAGGTATTTTAAAAAGATCACATATTTTACTATTCTCAATTTCATTCATCTATTCATATTTAGAAACAGTCAAATCATTATGTTGACATGCTTCAACCAATGAATTTGGATTAATGTATTAGATTAAATATATTTTTTTCAAACTATAACCTTATTTAGGATTCTACTCAAGATAATTGATTTCATTTGATATTCTCTATCTCCACGTGTATCATAAGCTATTGGAAATGTAACATCCCTGGTAAATAAAGAATATAAAATTTTCAAATTTATTACAATTTGTGAATTAAATATTGATTTTACTTTAAATGGGATTCTATGTTTGATGGAGAACCCGATACACAATAATGTGTTTCTTTGAAATCTTATGTTGCACACAATGCTTAGTCATACTGAAAAATAATAATATAATATTATTTTATGTGGTAGTTAAAGCCTAGTAGTTGTATTGGAAAAAATTAAAAAAACTAACTACAATATGAATATAAATGTTTTTAAAATTGTTTTACATTTATCCAATAAAATTTAGAGGCATGAAATGTGAATGAATCCAATTTTAAGTATAAATACTGTAATACTCTTTCAATGGTCAATTTACCACCTTTTGATGGAAAACCCTATTTAAATATATTTTGGGTTACATTTATATAATATATATTAGAAAATAATTTTTTTAGAATCGGGACATCAAAATTTACTTTGGGTAAATTTTTGGTATTTTTCTTATAAAATTCATTTTTTAATAAATAGTAAAAAATTCTGTATTTTAATTCCAAACTGCCTTTTTATATAATTTATTTTTAAGGTTATATTATATTTTAAATTGGTTTTAAAGTGTAATTATATTATTTTTTTACTATTTAATCCAATGTTGGTGATTGGAAATAATTTCACTTGGAAATTGATCATAAATAATTGTCAATCTTTTGATAGTTATTATTTCTTAAAAACACGCTCTCTGTTTTGATAGTGGGAATTAATTTAAATTAATTTCTACCACTTCTATGTTTTGAATTTGGAAAAAAAGATTCCATGTTTGGAATCATGAGGTCCAGATTGTGTAAATATGTAACTTTATTTTTAGACAATATGAATATATACTTCCCTGAATATTTTATTTACCATGGTTAAAGGGTAAATTTGGTAAATAAGGGTAGACAAATAATATTATAATAATATTAAATTACCCTAAAATGTGCCATAATCCTATTTGTTGATACATTTCCAACCATGGGAATCCTTGGGTCGATTTTGGGACCACATTGAGCCACTTGGGAGTGATAATGACACTTTATAAGAGTTAATTTAAAGTAAAGACAAAAATGACTTAAACATATATATTTTAGTAAATCAATTGTTACATGGGGTTATATATGTTATCTATTAAACTATAAATATTAA
The DNA here is from genome assembly GCA_963277665.1 of Viscum album. Lineage (NCBI taxonomy): Eukaryota > Viridiplantae > Streptophyta > Magnoliopsida > Santalales > Viscaceae > Viscum > Viscum album. Next base: position 32,895,573 of record OY728119.1, on the reverse strand, counting down.
TTTAAAATATTAGTTAATTTAATATATCATGATATTTTTTTTTATAATTTTTAGTCACCATAAAAATAAAAATATTTATGACGCAATAATGATGCAGTGTTTACCTCATTAATGAATGATTTAAATAAATATGATTATAAATATTAAAATAATATCCAAAACCAGTCCAATTTTTATTGGATGATTATATTTAATAAATGGGTCATCTTAGCTTCAAGTTTAATATGTTTCCGACCTTTATATGCTGAAATAATCATATAATAAAATAATATTTTTAAACAATCCTAAAGAGTCCCTCCCCCCATTATAAAAATCCCTCACTTCTAACTTGTTCCTCACACTTCCAATGCCCCTTGTATCATAAAAAAAATTCCAAATTAATCTCCCTAAATCCCTATACTCCTCCTAGAATCCTTTACTTAGGAATAAGGCACTTCAATTAAACTGTTTTGTTCAAACCAAAGGGTGTTACCCGATTTAAAGGTAATGTCTTCTCTTAAGTTATTTTCTTTTATTTTACTTCTCCAACCTCCTAAACTATTTTAATTCCCATATTTTATAAACAAAATAGTATAATAAATATACTAGGTTTTTTTTATTATAATTATTATAACTACACTTTCACACACCTCCATCTAATGGTTAATGAACATATTGTTTCTGTGGACGGGGAACTACTGCCTCACAAAATAATGATTGTTCAATTATCTCCCACAGTCTCTCATGGTGTCCATTATGATGAACTATATTTATATGTGATTTATATTATATTTATATTGTTTCTATGTTTATGTATTTTCCATTTATTTCATTCCTTTATGGTTACCATAATGGGTAAATGCGATAATTTCATTTGAGGAAGTACGGACTACCGCCCCCTCAAAGTTATAGGTCACGTTCATGTCGTACGTAGAACATATAAATGATGGATATAATTAAATTATATATTATATTATACTTGAATTATAATATAACTATTCATCATTACATTATCATTCAATTATATATGAAATATAAATGAAAGTAGCGTTCGTGTGTACGTACGGCTTACCATCTCCATAAACGGTGCATTTCATTTCTTTTATCCAAATGTTATGTACTATTATATATATATATATATATATATACACTGGATATATATGATATATATGATATCTAAATGATAAATATAGTTCTGGATATAATGGAATTTCATCCACATGGACAATTTATAATTATAAAAAGTTCATTTTTAACTCAAGTTTTGAACATCGACAAAATGTCTGATATAAACTCAAATAATTAAATAATTTTTATAGCAAGGTAATTATTTTTATAGAAGGAATAATAAGCTTAATTTTTTTTAAACAATTATATATTTTCTTTAGTTTATTATTCAGGAGATTAAAGAACGATCGGTCAAGTCGGACACGAGGTAATGGGTTTCTTATCTCACTTTTAATTCTTTGAGATTTCTATTGTTCGCCACATATTTATTTCATGTGGTGTATTGTGTAATTAAATTTGATATATATTATCATTTTTGGATTATATTCATGGTATTATATGATTCAATTGGTGTTTATTAAATTTTTTCATAGGACTCGATTGATTACAATGTGGTAAGAGGTTTTCATCTCACTTTTTATTCCAGTGAGATTCATGCTATATTTCCCAAAATTTCCTTTTGTGTGGTGTATGTACTACCTAGGATGGTATTAATCGTGTAATATACTTTAATTTATTTGTATTTACATCTTCATTTTATGATACTTCTTTGATGGGGTGTATGTTTTGTAAGTTAGAAAACCGATTAGGGAATTTCTAATTTCAATTTCAACTCATTCGGGTTTAAAAAAACTTCATTGATTATTTTACTCCAAGATTATTTGTGAAATCACTATTTAATTAATTATTTAGTAATTTAAACTACCCTTTGTGTGGATATACTTTTTATACACATAATCATTCCATTGATAAATTCTCAAGTAATCGATATGAACTTGAGAGGAGTAAGCATAACTCAATTTCCATTCATTGAGTTAAACATCCAAGTCATTGGTGTTGTTGTTACAAGAATATGTTTTAATGTACTATGGTATATTTACATTTAATATCAAATAATATTGAGTCTATTAATATTTTTCACACATTATTATGTCATTTATTTATCCTTTACCTAAGGATTCAGTCTTTATATGGGATTTCTTCTCAATTTACATTCTATTGAGACTTCTTTGTTGTTATGCACCAATTCACTTTTATATAGTGTATATACTGTAATTTGACATATTATATCATGAATTCCTTAATTTTCATGATATTATAATGTTTTTATTACCTCAAGTATTTGTGTTCAAGAATCTCTCATTTTTTGAAACTCTTACTAAAATATCATTTTAAATGTTTTAAAGATTTATTCTTCTAAATATTCTCATTATTGTCCATGTTTTCAAAATGGGTTTTAGGATTTATTTACAAGGAAGTTAATATTTTCAAATTATAATTCATTTAAAGGTTTCTATGTGTTATGGTACACTTTGATTAAAAAATCTCTTTTTTAAATGTTTAAAATAGTTTTTGAAAATGGTTTGATAAAGAATTGATTATGTCGATATCTTGAAATAATATATTATGATGGCAATGTAGAAATGTTATCATTAATTTATAATTGTTTTATGTGTTATGACTACATTATTTTTCTTTGCCATTGATTATGAAATATAGGTGGTTCCGTGATAAACCTAGGGTGGGTGAGCCCGAGATAGCTCTCCAATGCATTGGGTAACGTGACAGAGGTAAACATTAATGTTTCTCCAAAGAGATTTAGGGAACATACTCTGATGGGTATTCCAATGTAACTCCCAATGTAGCTGTGCTAGATACAATTTAAGTATGTTTTTTATGCCATAAGTTACCTTTATAATTTATGATTTTTGTGTGTTATTCTTAAATCTTATTATCTCATAAGGTATGTTCTGATTGAAAAGTTTGGTTTCATTCAATTGTATTTATCGATGGGATAATGTTTTCTTTCCATCTTTTATAAACCTTACTATGATTTTTATGCACATACCATGTTTTTTTAAGGTTTTTCACAGTACTTAAAGATGAATAGGGTCAAGGATGGGATCAAGGAAAAGTCATGCTGTCTAAAACATATAACAAGACTGGTTTCTTTTTAAGTGTTTCTATTTTATGAAAAAATGGATACTGAGTAGTAGTGTCTGCGTGTAATTTTCCAGTTGATATGTAATAGTTATGGCATAATTCTTTGAAACTCTAAACCTTAAAATATCCTCATTGTGAATTATTCATTTAATTCAAGATTATGTAATGTATTAAGGTCAGGTCCTTATAGATGGAATCAGAGGTCAGTTTAGACAACTTTAGGGATTATGAGTTTTCGTTAAACACATTGTTAGTCCCCATGTCTATTATTTCAGTTAAATCCTTGTTTTCTAAATTTTTTAGATCAAGGAAATAAAGTTACAAATGGAAGGAGGAGGATCTCAAATGACATTTCTATCTCTTCATGATGACTTTCTTGCAATAATTATTACAACGTCATGTTCAGATGATTGTGAAATGTTTTCTAGCATACAACTCACTTGCAAGCAATTTTTTGAGATATCAAACACCTCCATTATACCTTGATATCATCGTGAATCGTGGGTTGTATTTAATCAAATCATATTTTCTCAATATTCTCATATTTTCATGAAAGTTAAATATTATCAAGGTATTTTCAAATATTTTATATTATCACAAAATTTTGAAGAATATTATTATTTTGAAAAAGGTGTTGAAGAAGAAGACCCTTGCGCTTCCTATTTATATTTCCTTTTACAATATAGTCTCTTATCACATACTTATGGTATTTTAAAAAGACCATTTATTGAATGTTTCAACTAAAATTATGTCCGACTGTTTTATAAAAATCATGTTTTATCATATGTTTTGAAATTATATGTCATACATGAGTATTTTCCAAAACTGTTTTTCTACGAACACCCATATGACCCAAGTTGTACAAGGTGTATTTGGATGAAGGAGGAAAATGATATTGAAGGATCTCTAAATCATTGTTGCAATGAATGGACCTTCTACCTACGTGAATAACTTTTTGATGAAACCATATGGACACCATGATCAAGGTATGCTATTATTTCTACTGGGAATAGTTTTATTTTATCATATGAAGGTGAAAAAAAATGATAATATATAAGATGTTGAGTTCTTAATGTATTAGGAATAAATTGAAAGGTATAAGAAAACATTTGAGGTTAAAACTTTTTAGGGTTATTTTGGAGTTTTATAAAAATTACAACCCATAATATTGGTGACCACCAGTTGCATCCAGAAAGTCCACAAGAATCAATCCTACAACCGAAGGGCGACAAGGGCGCATCACCTACCATTGTCCTATGTAAAGTCCCTAGTTAATATGACTGCTTAATTGTAACACCCCAAGCTTCCACGATACACTTATCTTTCAATAATGCAATAGCTTGCATTGTACGCAAGTTCGAGTTCTAAAACACCGTGACTAATCAAAGTAGCCGTTATGAATAGTAATAACCACTTTTTAAAATTATAGAAATCTTATATTTCAAAATGGACTTCATTTTTGTATTCGTAATATCGAAATTAGCCTATGTTGAATTTTTGGTATTTTTCTGAGAACTTCTAATTTTTTATGAATAGTGAAAAATACTTAAAAACAAATTTTTTAATCAAAATAACTTATAGTGATAAATTATACTATTTAGTGGTTTTAAAGTATAATTAGAATATATTTTTACAATTTTATCCAATGGTGGTCATTATAATTAATTTAACATTGAAATTGGACATAAACAATTGCCAATCTTTTGATATAAATTGTTTCTTAAAAACACGCTATTTGTTGTAACAGCGGGAATTAATAATAAAATTAATTAATTCAACTTATATGTTTGGAATTTTTTAAAATAGACATCATTTTTGAATTCGGAATATCAATTATAGCTTAGGGTGAAATTTTGGCTTTGTTCTGAAAAACTTCAATTTTTGATGAATAGTGAAACCACTAAGTGGTAGTTAAATAACTGATTTTTCATTTAAATGAAATATTACCACTTCTGTGATTTGATTTTCAAAAATCCGACATACATGGTTGTCATTAAGAAGTAAAATGTGGTTCAATAAGATTAAAATAATTTTTGGTGAATAGTAACTTTTAAGTTCTTAATCGCGATTAGAGGTAATTAGTGTAGTTTAAGGTAAAAATAATGTTTTAATAATATGAGATGAGAATGACACTTGTCCTAATCCTATTGGATGAGTCATGGCCGACCAAGACAACCCATGGGTCAACTTGGGGACCCCATGGAGCCACTTTAGTTAGAAAATGACATAAACACCTTTTATTTAATGTTAAAGTAAAAAATGACACAAACATAAAAGTTTTTACTAAAACACTTTTTACGTGGGGTTACACAAGTCCAAATTTTGATTATAAATATTAATTAGAAAGCTAAAACGATTTCCTACATAATAGTATTTTTTTTATAATTTTTAGACATTAAATAAATTAAATTATTTATGACATCATTATGATGCAGCGATGACCTCATTATTTAACGATTTAAATAAAATGAGAAGATAATGCAAAATACAAGGCTTACACTTGTCCAAAGCCTATTGGATGAAGATATTTCGAAACCTTATCACCTTATCCTCGAATTATATAAGTGTGGGACCTTTATAATCCGAAAATCATTGTGTAATAATGTAACATTTCAATCTTTCCAAAAGTGCCCCTCCTCTCCACTTATAAAAGGCCCCCACCTCTCCCACCTCATTTACACTTTCAAGCCATTTGGCTCGGCCAACCTCTGCCCAAATACTCTCCCAAAATCCCCCTCTTACTCCTAGAAGCCTCACTTTGGGCAGAACCCTTCCCAAGGAAGCCTTTGGCTCAAATCAAAAAGAGTTACCCGATTTTGAGGTAATGTCTTCTCTAATGTTGTTTTGTTTTATTTTTCTTCTCCAACCCCCTAAAATCTTTTTATTCATTTCTTTTGTAACAACACCAGTATCCTCAATATACTAGGATTTTGTTATAAGAAGGATTCGAGCTACACTTACACACACCTACATCTAATGGTTAAAGAACATACGGTTTCTGTGGATGGCGAATTTCTGCCTCACGAAACGATGATTGTTCAACACTCATATAACACCTTCAAAGGTGGCCATTAAGATGTCACTATTTTTTTATATGATATATAATATGTTTATGTTTTACTTATGCTTCTGTATTTCTCATTTATGGCATACTTTATGATTTCCATTATGGGTAAAACGCGATAATTTCATTTTAGGAAGTGCGGACTACCGCCCCCTCAAAGTGATTTGAATCGTTAATGCCATATGTGGGATATATAAAGGATGGAGTAAATGGTATTATAAACTATATTATACTGGAATTATATTATACATTTATATCATTATTATTTCGTTCCATTAAATATGAAATTTAAATGAAAGTAGCGTTCATGCGTACGTACGGCTTACCGTCTCCATGAACGGTGCATTTCATTTCTTACCTCTAAATGTTACGTAATATTATAAATGAATGTATATAATAGATATATAAGATATATATGACATCTAAATCATGAATATAATTCTGTAGATAATGGATATTCTACCACATAAACAACTTGTAATTATAAGAAGTTTATTGTTGACTCAAGTACCAAAGATCGACAAAACGACCGTTATTAACTTAAATAATTACATAATGTTCATATCATTGTAATAAGTGATATAAAAAGGATAATGAAATTGAAAATGGTTCTTAATAAGATAGATATTAACTCTAGTTTATTATTCAGGAGGTTAAAGAACGGTTGAGTCAAGTCATACACAAGGTAAGGGAATTTCTTACCCCAATTTCTATTCTTTGGGTTAATCTCCTACTTTCAAATTATGTCATGATATTATTATGTTGTATATTGTATTTATACTTTCTTTATGTGTACATATAGTGAATACACATAATAGATATATTTTATTTCAAGGGACTTTGTCTCAATCTCCATTCATTGAGGCATATTTTGTTTTATACACAAATTTCTTTTATACAGTGTATAAACCCCTTTGACTTTTACGTTTATTCAAAATGAATCTTTTTTATACTAAGAGTTTTACTAAACGACAAAAAGGGAATGTTTTTATTTCCGTACTTATGTGGCGACAACGACTTCTCCGCCGCCGTGACCATTATTTGAGTTTCGGCTTCCTCTACAAGCCATCACTTTTTTTAATGAAAAATAAATACAAAGTTTTAACTTTCTTTTATTTTGGTTTTGAAAATGGTTTTGAAAACGTTTTTATTATATCAATGTGTTGTATTGATATCTCGTGATTGAAATGTGGAAATGTTATGTTTCCTTTATGCATGTTTTATGTGATACGATTATGTTATGGTTTATGATATGTTTAAACCTATTCATATGAGGAATGCATTGGACTTAATAAGTGACGGGTGGAGCCCGCTATAGCTCCTCGATGCATCGGCAGGTCTCATGAGACAAACTAGTGTCTTGGCACGAGGCCTTGACAAAATCTTATTTGTGGTCTAGGCACGAGGCCTTGACTACGTGGTTATGATAGTCTGGAATTATGCATTCCATCATTATGAAAGTGGTTATTGATATTGCATGTGATTATTCGACCAGTAGAATATCCATGTGAAGAAGTGAATGGCATTATCTCATTTTACTTTTGCCATATTATGTTGATGTTCAAGTTTAAAAGGCTTTTGTTTTAGTTATACATTGCCTTAAATTTTTATGTTTATTTATGAAAGCTTCCGCAATATTGTTATCCTTACTGAGCATCTGAGCTCACCCCTTTAAATGTTTTAATATTTTCCAGGATGTGAAGAAGTATTTTATGAATGACCTGCAGGGATTGTCAGAAGAGGATATGAGAGTGGACTATGGAGACTTTTTTATTGTAGTTTTTCACTTTATGATGTAATGTAATGTTTACGAATGTATCTAGTGTTTCCAAGGCTAGTAAACGAATCGGTCTTTCGAGACTTGATCTTTTGTGATCATGCCAATGTTACGAAGTAATGCACCTACTCTGGGTAGCTGGGGTCGGGGCGTTACAGTTGGTATCAGAGGCAGTTTAGTACTAACCTTGGAAGCTAGATTTAGATAAACTCTGATTAGAGCACATAGCCCAAAGATAGACTTTGAGGATTAGTATAGAAGAACTTCCTAGAATTTTGGTATTATAGAGATGTTTTGAGTTTTCCGAGCAATACATCCCTGTCTGGATACGAGCAGGTAGAGGCGGCTCTAGCACAGATGTACCTAGGGGTAAAACCCGAAAACACTGCTTTGAGCTAGACTTGAATGGGAACTGGTGCACGAAAACGGGCCTTCCTGCACTCTTGGTTACGACACTCCCGGGGGATATGCTTAAGATAACTCTAATTTTCTTTACAAATCATTATGAAGGGTTTATGAGTATATACTTCCTCAAAGAAAACATTTTTATGATTATGGATTATATCCATAAATAGTTCAATTTATGTTAAGTATTTTATAAGTATGGAATTATGTATTTTGATTCATAAACTAATCTAGTTTATGCCATTGTTTAGAAATGGCGCCTAGTGGAAGGAATGGAAACCGTATCAATATACGAACTCCGTGTAGGGATTTCCCTCCTGCTCAAGATAATTATTGTGGATCTGGAGATACAACTGGTGCTGATCAACTTATTACCATACTGGGACAACTCACTCAGGTTATGAATAATAACCTTACTCGTATGGAGCACCCTGATCCGCAACGTGGAGGATCAATGCTAGACCGTTTCATGAGGCAACAACCACCAACCTTAAATGGGAGTACAAATCCTATATTAGATGAGCAATGGATAAATTCCTTAGAGAAAATATTCCATGCCTTGGGGAGTAGTGAAAGGGAGAAGGTTGTCATGGAAGTTTACCGCCTCACTAGAGATGCCGATCAGTGGTGGTCGCTGATTCAAAACACAAAGGAAGATGATGACGTATCAAATATGGAATGGAGGGAGTTCAAAGATCTTTTCTTAGAAAAATACTTTCCTCGTGACCATCGAGTAGATATGGAAAGGCAATTTCTGAGTTTGAGGCAGAAGGAGGATGAGAATGTCGCAAAGTATGAGGCTAACTTTACAAGGTTAGCGAGGCATGCTGTCGATTATATACGTAACCCAAGGAGTAAGATTGATCGTTTCTTTGATGGGTTAAAACCATTTCTCCGTCGAGATTTAGTATCACAATCCTTCTCATCATACGAAGATATTGTCTCGTGTGCTATCAAGATAGAAAAGGAATTCTCTAAGTCTTATGACAACAAAGTAAAGCAAGAGAAGAAGAGAACGGTGGAACAAGAGACAGATAAAGGGAAAAAGGGAAAGAAGGATTTTCCATTATGTGATAATTGTGGGAAGAATCACCCTGGTACTTGCCTAAAAGGAATGGGAGTTTGTTATAAATGTGGAGAAAAGGGTCACCAGGCTCGTGATTGCAAGGGAAAGAAAGAGGCTGTCAAAGTTGAATGCTACAATTGTAGGGAAACAGGGCATTATGCAAATGAATGTCCTAAGCGTCAAGGAAACTTACCTCAGAAAAGGCCAAGGGATCAAGGCCAATCTTATGCTGTGACTACAGTTGAAGTAGAATAATTAATGTATTGGTGCTTTTGGACTCAAGGATTATATTCTGGTTATAAGAATAATGTGATATATATATGGATTGTACTGTAGTACTTGTTGATTTCAGTAAGGTTTTAATATGATTAAGGTAATCATATTTTTAGTATGTGACAATAAGAGAAACTTTTCTTTGTTTGGGGAATCTGATGTTACAATTGATTTTGGAATTTAGAGACCTTTTAGAGAAAGTCTGGACGGAGGTATTTTGGATAACTATTAAGGTTGGAATGGATTAAGTTGAACCATAGATAGTATTGTTTAAGGTTAGAGAATTTCTGAAGATTATTTTTGGAATATTATAATACTATAGTTTTAGGAAAAGGACAACCTGCAGGGTGGGGAATAACCCGTCGCGTCGGACAAAGCTGCAGGAATCGAACCCACAACCATAGTGCGACAAGCCTTTATTTCCTACCACTAGCCTACAGGAAGTCCCTGGTTATTACAAAATAGTTTTACTAATCTAAATGGTATGTGTTAACATTTTGAACCTTATACAATTAGGATAAATAGAATATTTTTGAGTTCTGTTACCATTTGGAGTAAAAGTTGGGTTTGTGGTAAAAATTTATTAACGAATGAAAGTATACATAACAAGTATGTATATTCCCTTAAGTTCTTAGTAAATCTCCTAAATAAATTCCTCAACATTATAAAAGGTAACTTAAAACAAAAATGTTGTCAGTTAACTTTTCCAACTGGGGATTCAATGACCGTTTAACCAATCACAAGTTTGTGATTTTCTTGTAGTTAAACTTTCTCCTAATCCTGTTTTCTATAACTCTCCATCAGACCTTGATCGTTTGTTTTTCTTCCATATCCATATTTTCATAGAATCCTAGAATGAGCTATATTGTGTGACCTTTGTACTTATCCTGCTTTCATTTAATGTTATATATTTATTAACCTTATTTCTGATGTGGGTTTTCCTCAAAGGTATTTTATCTTTTCAACCTTTTATTTTCAAAGAAAAATATCAAATTGCGAGGACGCAATTTATTGAAGTAGGGGAGAATGTAACACCCCGAGCTTCCACGATACGCCTCTCTTTCAATAATGCAATAGCTTGCATTGTACGCAAGTTCGAGTTCTAAAACACCGTGACTAATCAAAGTAGCCGTTATGAATAGTAATAACCACTTTTTAAAATTATAGAAATCTTATATTTCAAAATGGACTTCATTTTTGTATTCGTAATATCTAACTTAGCCTATGTTGAATTTTTGGTATTTTTCTGAGAACTTCTAATTTTTTATGAATAGTGAAAAATACTTAAAAACAACTTTTTTAATCAAAATAATTTATAGTGATAAATTATACTATTTAGTGGTTTTAAAGTATAATTAGAATATATTTTTACAATTTTATCCAATGGTGGTCATTAGAATTAATTTAACATTGAAATTGGACATAAACAATTGCCAATCTTTTGATATAAATTGTTTCTTAAAAACACGCTATTTGTTGTAACAGCGAGAATTAATAATAAAATTAATTAATGCAACTTATATGTTTGGAATTTTATTAAAATAGACATCATTTTTGAATTCAGAATATCAATTATAGCTTAGGGTGAAATTTTGGCTTTGTTCTGAAAAACTTCAATTTTTGATGAATAGTGAAACCACTAAGTGGTAGTTAAATAACTGATTTTTCATTTAAATGAAATATTACCACTTCTGTGATTTGATTTTCAAAAATCCGACATACATGGTTGTCATTAAGAAGTAAAATGTGGTTCAATAAGATTAAAATAATTATTGGTGAATAGTAACTTTCAAGTTCTTAATCGCGATTAGAGGTAATTAGTGTAGTTTAAGGTAAAAATAATGTTTTAATAATATGAGATGAGCATGACACTTGTCCTACTCCTATTGGATGAGTCATGTCCGACCAAGACAACCCATGTGTCAACTTGGGGACACCATGGAGCCACTTTAGTTAGAAAATTACATAAACACCTTTTATTTAATGTTAAAGTAAAAAATGACACAAACATAAAATGTTTTACTAAAACACTTTTTACCTGGGGTTACACAAGTCCAAATTTTGATTATAAATATTCATTAGAAAGCTAAAAATATTTCCTACATCATAGTATTTTTTTTATAATTTTTAGACATTAAATAAAGTAAATTATTTATGACATCATTATGATGCAGCGATGACCTCATTATTTAACGATTTAAATAAAATGAGAAGATAATGCAAACTCCAAGGATTAAACTTGTCCAAAGACTATTGGATGAAGATATTTAGAAATATTATCACCTTAGACTCGAATTATATAAGTGTGGGACCTTTAGAATCCGAAAAGCATTGTGTAATAATGTAACATTTCAATCTTTCCAAAAGTGCCCCTCCTCTCCACTTATAAAAGGCCCCCACCTCTCCCACCTCATTTACACTTTCAAGCCATTTGGATCGGCCAAACTCTGCCCAAATACTCTCCCAACATCCCCCTCTTACTCCTAGAAGCCTCACTTTGGGCATAACTCTTCCCAAGGAAGCATTTGGCTCAAATCAAAAAGAGTTACCCGATTTTGAGGTAATGTCTTCTCTAATGTTGTTTTGTTTTATTTTTCTTCTCCAACCCCCTAAAATCTTTTTATTCATTTCTTTTGTAACAAAACCAGTATCCTCAATATACTAGGATGTTGTTATAAGAAGGATTCGAGCTGAAATTATACACACCTACATCTAAGGGTTAAAGAACATACGGTTTCTGTGGATGGTGAATTTCTGCCTCACGAAATGATGATTGTTCAACACTCATATAACACCTTCAAAGGTGGACATTAAGATATCACTATTTTTGTATATGATATATAATATGTTTATGTTTTACTTATGCTTCTGTATTTCTCATTTATGGTATACTTTATGATTTCCATTATGGGTAAAACGCGATAATTTCATTTTAGGAAGTGCGGACTACCGCCCCCTCAAAGTGATTTGAATCGTTAATGCCATATGTGGGATATATAAAGGATGGAGTAAATGTTATTATAAACTATATTATACTGGAATTATATTATACATTTATATCATTATGATTTCGTTCCATTAAATATGAAATTGAAATGAAAGTAGCGTTCATGCGTACGTACGGCTTACCGTCTCCATGAACGGTGCATTTCATTTCTTCCCACTAAATGTTACGTAATATTATAAATGAATGTATATACTGGATATATAAGATATATATGACATATAAATCATGAATATAATTCTGGAGATAATGGATATTCTACCACATAAACAACTTGTAATTATAAGAAGTTTATTGTTGACTCAAGTACCAAAGATCGACAAAATGACCGTTATTAACTTAAATAATTACATAATGTTCATATCATTGTAATAAGTGATATAAAAAGGATAATGAAATTGAAAATGGTTCTTAATAAGATAGATATTAACTCTAGTTTATTATTCAGGAGGTTAAAGAATGGTTGAGTCAAGTCAGACACAAGGTAAGGGAATTTCTTACCCCAATTTCTATTCTTTGGGTTAATCTCCTACTTTCAAATTATGTCATGATATTATTATGTTGTATATTGTATTTATACTTTCTTTATGTGTACATATAGTGAATACACATAATAGATATATTTTATTTCAAGGGACTTTGTCTCAATCTCCATTCATTGAGGCATATTTTGTTTTATACACAAATTTCTTTTATACAGTGTATAAACCCCTTTGACTTTTACATTTATTCAAAAGGAATCTTTTTTATACGAAGCGTTTTACTAAACGACAAAAAGGGAATGTTTTTATTTCCGTACTTATGTGGCGACAACGACTTCTCCGCCGCCGTGACCATTATTTGAGTTTCGGCTTCCTCTACAAGCCATCACTTTTTTTAATGAAAAATAAATACAAAGTTTTAACTTTCTTTTATTTCGGTTTTGAAAATGGTTTTGAAAAGGTTTTTATTATATCAATGTGTTGTATTGATATCTCGTGATTGAAATGTGGAAATGTTATGTTTCCTTTATGCATGTTTTATGTGATACGATTATGTTATGGTTTATGATATGTTTAAACCTATTCATATGAGGAATGCATTGGACTTAATAAGTGACGGGTGGAGCCCGCTATAGCTCCTCGATGCATCGGCAGGTCTCATGAGACAAACTAGTGTCTTGGCACGAGGCCTTGACAAAATCTTATTTGTGGTCTAGGCACGAGGCCTTGACTACGTGGTTATGATAGTCTGGCATTATGCATTCCATCATTATGAAAGTGGTTATTGATATTGCATGTGATTATTCGACCAGTAGAATATCCATGTGAAGAAGTGAGTGGCATTATCTCATTTTACTTTTGCCATATTATGTTGATGTTCAAGTTTAAAAGGCTTTTGTTTTAGTTATACATTGCCTTAAATTTTTATGTTTATTTATGAAATCTTCCGCAATATATTTATCCTTACTGAGCATCTGAGCTCACCCCTTTCAATGTTTTAATATTTTCCAGGATGTGAAGAAGTATTTTATGAATGACCTGCAGGGATTGTCAGAAGAGGATATGAGAGTGGACTATGGAGACTTTGTTATTGTAGTTTTTCACTTTATGATGTAATGTAATGTTTACGAATGTATCTAGTGTTTCCAAGGCTACTAAACGAATCGGTCTTTCGAGACTTGATCTTTTGTGATCATGCCAATGTTACGAAGTAATGCACCGACTCTGGGTAGCTGGGGTCGGGGCATTACATTAATTCAAGTTAAATGATTTCATGGATAAAGAATAAGTTGATTTTTGGAACTTATGTTTTATCAAATAGATATCCTTAATATACAAAAATGATTCGGTTATTAAGTGATAAAGGTTATTTTAGAAGATGTTTTTTTTGGAAATATTTTATGATTATGGGAAATAGAATAATATGGGATCTCATTTGTGGTGTAATGGATGAAATTTTATTTCGTAAGAATCTATGTTTTTATTTTAGACATATGAAAATTTGTTTTAATTTTGTAAATTATTAAACTATCATGGAGAATATGTGATTATGTTAATTAATTTTCAGTTAGAGACTTTAAGAATAACTGATGTTATTTGGTGATAAATGTTAAGATTTATGTTAGAATAATATGTGATTAAATCCTTCTTAGATTTCAGTTTCAATATTAGTTTGAATTAATTTAATGAATTTTATAGACAGTTGTTTATTGAATGGTCTTTAATGATATTTGGGTATTGTTTGACAAATTTTGGAGATTAAGAGTAGTTTTTCTTTTTGTAAAATATTATCATTTTTGGGGATTATTTGATATTTTACAAACCATTTTGGTTTTTGTTAATGTCTAAAGACATGGGAAAAATATAGTTCGTATTTTTTGGATTATGTGATTCTCTAGATGTTGATTATAACACTTTCAATGTGAATAAGTCATCTTGAATAATCATAATTTGGAGAAAATATGAGTTTGTGGTAGAAATATAGTAAATTATGAATGTTTACATGAAAGCTAAGTATGTTTACTTATGTTATTATTCAATATCTTAAATAAATTCGCCAACATTATGAAAAGTAACTTAAAATGAAAACATTGTCTGTTTACTTTTCCTACTAGGGAATTAAAGACTGTTTAACCCATCACATGTTTCTAATTTTTTTGTGGTTAACTTTCTTCCAATAATGTTTTCTACCACTCTCCATCAAACCTGGATGGTTTTTTTCTCTTCCATATCCATGTTTTCCTACATGGAATCCTAGTATGGGCTATCTCGGGTGACCTTTGTATTTCTCTTTCTTTCTTTTAATGTGATATTTTTATTGACTCTTTCTCTTATGTGGGACTTTAAATGATGTTTCCAATCCCAATTTTAAAATTTCGGGGATGCAATTCCCAAAAGGGAGGAAGGATGTAACATCCCAGGTAAATAAAAAATATAACATTTTCACATTTATTAAAATTTGTAAATTAAATATTAATTTTACCTTAAAGGGGATTCTATTTTCGATGTCAAACTCGTTACGAAATAATGGGTTTCATTGAAATATTATGTTTCACACAATGCTGAGTGATACTAGAAAATAATAATATAATATTATTTTAAATGGTAGTTAACGCCTAGCCATTGTATTGGCAAGAATATACAGAACTAACTAAAATATGAATATACATGTTTGTTAAATGTTTTTACATTTATCCAATAACATTTAGAGGCTTGAAATGTGAATTAATCTAATTTTAATCATAAATACAATAATATTCTTTAAATGGTCGATCTACTGCCTTTTTAATAGTGAACCCTATTTAAATCTAGTTTTGGTCACTTATATTTGTTCTATTTTAAAAAATAAAATTTTTCTTTAGATTCGGGACATCAAAATTTACTTTGGGTAAATTTTTGGTGTTTTTCTAATAATGTTCATTTTTTAATGAATAGTGGAAAATACTGTATTTTATTTCAAAACTACCTTTTTATCCAATTTATTTATAAGGTTATATTGTCTTTTTAATTTTTTTAAAGTGTAATTATATTATTTTTTTACTATTTAATCCAATTTTGGTCACTGAAGATAATTTCACTTTGAAATTGGAAATAAATAAGTGTATATCTTTTGATAATTATTATTTCTTAAAAATATGATTTTTGTTTTGACAGTAGGAATTAATTTTAAATTAATTTCTAACAAATATGTGTTATGAATTTGAAAAAATGGATTCCATTTTTGGAATTAGGAGTTCCAAATTGTTTAAATAGATAAATTTTATTTTTAGACATTATGAATATTTACTTTAGTGAATATTTTATTTACCATGGTTAAAGGGTAAATCTGGTAAATATGGGTAAAAAAATAATATTATATTAGTATTAAATTACCCTAACATGTGTCATAATCTAACTGGTTGATATTTTTATGACCATGTACATCCTTAGGCCAATTTTGGGACCCCATGGAGAAACTTGGGAGTGATAATGACACTTTAAATTAGTTAATTTAAAGTAAAGACAAAAATAAATTAAACATATATGTTTTATTAAATAAATTATTACAAGGGGTTATATAAGTTATCTCTTAGTCTATAAGTACTAAATTGAAAGCTAAATTGATTTCCTACATCATGGTATTTTTTTATTATTTTTAGACGTCATATAAATAAAAATATTTATGACACAATAATGATGAAGTGTTTACCTCATTAATGAATGATTTTAATAAATAAGATTATATAGATTAAAAAAATTTCAAAAACCTTTCCAATTATTATTGGATGATTTTATTAAGAATATGATTCATTTTTTCTTAGACATTAATATGTTTTGGACCTTTATAAACTGGTAATAATTATATAATAAAATAGTATTTTTAAACATTCCTAAAGAGCATCTCCTCCCCCTTATAAGAAGCCCTCACTTATAACATGTTCCTCACACTTCTCATACACCCTTTCTCATCCAACATCTTCCCAATTAATCTCCCTAAATTCCTCTCCTCCTCTTAGAAGCCTTAAATTTTGCATAAGGAACATCAAGTAAACGTTCTGGTTCAAACCAATGGGAGTTACCCAACTTAAAGGTAACATCTTCTCTTAAGTTTTTTACTTTTATTTTACTTATCCAACCCTATAAAATCTTTTTATTCCTTTATTTTATAAATACACCCATATATTTAATATACTAGGTTGTTTTTATGAGAATTATTCTAACTACACTTACACAAACCTCCATCCAATGGTTAAAAAACATACTTTTTCTGTGCACGGTGAACTACTACCTCACGAAAAGATGATTGTTCAATTATCCCATACCGCCTCTCATAGTGGAAAATATGATATAACTGTACTTATTTATAATATATATTATATTCATTTTGATTCTATGTTTCTTTTATTTTCCATTTATAGCATAACTTTATGGTTCCCATAATGGGTAAACACGATTATTTCATTTGAGGAAGTGCGGACTACTGCCCCCTCAAAGTGATATAACTCGTTCTTTACATATGTGGAACTTATAAAGGATATAGATAATTAAGTTATATATGATATTATACTATAATTATAATATATTTATTTATCAGTAAATTTTAATTCCATAAAATATGAAATAGAAATGAAAGTAGCGTTCATGTGTACGTACGGCTTACCATCTCCATGAACAGTGCATTTCATTTCTTATCTCCTAATTTTATGTACTATTTTAAATAAATATATATACAGGATATGTATTATATCTAAATAATGAATATAATTCTGGAGATAATGGAATTTCTACCACATGGAAAATTTATAATTCTTATAAGTTTATTTTTAACTCATGTGCTGAACATCGACAAAATGACCGATATGAACTCAAATAATTAACTAATTGTTATAGAAATGTAATTATTGATATAAAAGGAATAATAAACTTTAAAATGGTTCTTAAACAAGTATAAATTAACTTTAGTTTATTATTTAGAAGATTAAATAATGATCGTGTCAAGTCAGACATGAGGTAAGAGGTTTCTTATCTCACTTTTAATTCCATGATATTTTCATTGTTCGCCACTTATGTATTGCATGTGGTGTATTGTGTACTCACATTTGATATATATTATCATGATTCACTTTATATTCATGGTATTATGTGATTCAATTGGTTTTTGTTAACTGTTTTTTATATGACTCAATTGATTACAATGTGGTAAGAGGTTTTCATCTCACATTTTATTCTCGTGAGATTCATGCTATATTTGCCACTATTTCCTTTTCTGTGTTGTATGTACTGACCATGATTGTATTAATTGTGCAATATACTTTAATTTAATGTTATTTACATCTTCATTGTATGATCCTTCTTTCATGGGGTGTGTGTTTCGTAAGTTACCAAATCAGTATGGGGTTTATAATTTTAATTTCCACTCGTTGGGTTTTACGCAGACTTCATTGATTATTTTACACCAAGATTATGTGTGAAATCACTATTTATTTACTTATGTAGTAATTTCCACTCCCTTTTGGTGAATTTACTTTTGATACACATAATCACTCTATTGATAAATTCTTAAGTTATCAATATGAACTTGACAAGAGTAATCATAACCCAATTTCCGTTCACTGAGTTAAAAATAAAAATCATTGGTGTTGTTGTTACAAGAATATGTGTGAATGTCCCTTGGATGATTTACATTTAATATCCAATCATTTTGAGTGACTTTATATTTTTCACACATAATTATGTCATTTATTTATCCTCAAACTATGAATATTGTCTTTATAATGGATTTCATCTCAATTTACATTCTATTGTGGCTTCATTATTGTTATACACCAATTAACTTTTTTATGGTGTATATACTATAATTTGGCATATTATATCATTAATACCTTCAATCTCATGATATTATAAAGTTTTATTACCTCAATTATTTGTATTCAAGTGTCTCTCATTTGGTTAGGATCTCTAACTAAAATATCTTTTTAAATTTTTTAAAGATTTATTCTTCTAAATATTATCATTAATTTCCATGTTTTCAAAATGGGTTTTAGGATTTATTTATATAGACATTAATGTTTTCATATGATAATTAAATTAAATTTTTCAATGTGGTATGGGACACTTTGATTCAAAAATCCCTTTATTAAATGTTTTAAATGGTTTTTGAAAATGGTTTGATAAATAATTGATTAAGTCAATACCTTGAAATAATATATTATGATAGGAATGTGGAAATGTTAACTTTCCTTTATTCTTGTTTTATGTGTTATGACTACTTTATGGTTCTTCAGCATTGTGTATGAAATATGGGTGGTTCCGTGATAAACCTAAGGCAGGTGAGACTGAGATAACTCTCCAATGCATTGGGTAACATGATGGAGGTAAATGTTAATGTTTCTTCTAAGAGATTTAGGGAATATACAGTAATGGGTATTCCAACGTAACTCCCAATGTAGATTTGATAGCTACAATGTATGTATGTTTAGTATGCCGCAAGTTACCTTTATAATTTATGATTTCTATGTGTTATTCATAAATCTTACGATTTTATAAGGTATGCTGGTATTGAAAAATTATGGTTTCATTGAATTATATTTGATGATGAGATAATTTTTTCTTTCCTTATTTTATAACCATTATTGATATTTTTATGCTCATCCAATGTTTTTGAAATGTTTTCAACATGACATAAATATGAATAGGGTCATGGATGGGATCAAGGAAAATTCATGCTATCTAAAACATAGAACTAGACATTTTCTTTTTAATGGTTTGTATTTTATTAAAGAAATGGATACTGAGCAGCAGTGTCTGCATGTAATTCTTATGTTGATATGTAATATTTATTTCCTAATTCTCTAAAACTCTAAACCTAAAAAGATCCTAAATGTGAATTATTCATTTAATTCAATATTATGTAATGTTTTAAGGTCAGGTCCTTATAGAATTTTTTTTCATTTTTAAAATTGGTATCCTCAACACTAGTGTGATCCCACTCAGCTTTAACAATCATCAGTGTGGATTATGCTTGAATAACACCTTATTTTTCCGAGTTATGCTTCAAATTTCCCCCTTTACCATCAAACAGTACTGTAGCAATATAATTATATGTTAAAATATTATTTTATATAACACAATTCAAAAACTTTATGATTACTATTTCTCTATAATCTATAGTCTTTCATTCCTAATAGTATCCCAAAACAATACCATCCTCAACCTTTTCATAAATCTTTCTAAATTTTGAGTTTTTCTATTTTTATAAGGAATGAAATACCAAACACTTTAATATAGTTTATGGTAGTATTTATTTTATAAAAAACACATATGAGGAAATTTTATACTATGATATTTATAGAAATATATTTTCGATATCACCAGTTGTTGAAATAAAATCTCAACAATAAAATTCTGAGTGACCGTATTCCATTAAAATTTAACTTCTAAAATCTATTATTGTCTTATTATTTATCATATATTCTATCTTTTTGGGCAGTCTATATGGATTAATATAATGGTGTTCAATTATTTTTTTCAAGATTAGATTACCAATCTCTTCATGTGTACTCTTTCCCACTATCATATTTAAATTTCATGATACATATCCCAATAATATATAAACTATTCATATAAAGGTTATACAAAAATAAACTACATAGGATTATAATTTATAATAATTACCTTTGTATTTATCACATAATCATCATTAAATGTTTCCAAATAAATAACACCTTGAGTAGCCATATTAATCATTGGTCCAGATATATAATAGTGTATAAACTCAAATGATTTATTGTTGTGAATTTTAGATCTTTTATGTCCCTCTTCTGTGATTTTCATATTATCTATTGAGATTAGGTAAGTGCCTCATAAAAATAACCATGGATATCTTTCTGAGGATTCACAAAAAAATACCACCTAACCTTCCATGCCATGGTTTTTTACAACACTTGCACTTATTCCCTGATATTATTTTGATTCACAAACCAGAATGAGATTTCTAATAGTCATGTCAATTATATTGATAATAATATCATATTTGATTCTATTTATGATACACATGTTATACTTTAAAATTTCCTAATTTTCATCATCAAATAACTGAAATACACTAATAATTTTATGTTTTATCACATAAGAATAAAAAAAACTATTAATTTTAGTTTTTGGGCCACTATGTTAGCTATTACAGTACCCCTGATCTTTAAAGATATTTCATTTCCAAATGTAAAAAAACTTCTATCATTTTATCAATGTTTTTTTGGGATCATGTTTCTACTATTCGGCTGTGATGAAAATCCATTAACAATGATCCATGATTTTCTAATTTTAATTTCATGTAGTGGCACATTAATAACATGGGAACTATCACCCTTATATTTCTACTAAATCTCTTTTTCCTTAGTAATATTTGGGTTTTAACATAATTCATGATAATAAAATAATTTTTATAGTGAAATTATTTCTTGAATAATTACAAAATAACCTCAATGCCTTTAATCATATTTCAGACTAAAATTATATAAGGGATCTATCAAGAACCATACTTTTCATAAATATATATTTCATCCTTTTTGATGAATATTCATTAAATAAAATAATCATTTATGCCAAAATAATATAGGTCTAGTGTCTTTGGAATCCTTGATACATAAATATCTTGATCATAAGTGAATGAAATTATCTCCTGCAATATTCTTCATAAGTAGAACCATTCATAGACATGTCAAATGTAATACCTTTCTTAGTTACATTGTGAATAGGAAACATAAAAAAGGGTAATCATGGATGAACAATAAGTGTAAATAGTATAGAAATCATTGATAACATTTACATGTTAAGAGAAAAATAGTATGATAACATGATCTTAACAACTGAAAAACATACCCAGTATATCAAAGATCATAATAATAAATCATGAAATAAATCTATAATATTCATAATAAATTAATCATGAAGAAATCAATGAACATAATATATGACAGCATAACATTGGAATAAGACATGAACTTTTATCCTATACACAAGATTATAACATTATTAACATGTATAAATAGAAACAAGTTCACTACATAAGCTAAGGACATGAAATCATGTCCTCACATAAAATTACATATAAGAAACTATGTCTAATAATAATCTTATTATCATGAAATCCTGGTCGATTCATAAACTTATGGATAAAAAAACTAGGTCCAGGCATTAGCTTATCGACATGAAAACCTAGTTCACACATAATCATATGGACATGAAAGACAGAGAAACACATGAAATTGTGAAAATGAAATTAATTTCTAACATAAAATATTTACCCCAGGTGTTATAAATATTTATCCACTGAATTAAAGGGATTTAACTGACCCATCCATCATATAATCATAATTAATTCTTCTAAATTCCACATGATCATAAATCATAATATTATAACATAACCCATAGAAAAAAATGTGTACCATAAACATGTCATCAATATAATCATAAACCACTTTGATAAATAATAAGTATGGTATAATTGGATCATATCACTATTAAATCACATATAAAATCAAGGAATTTTATTATAGATAGATAATTATTTTAAAGAATAAATGGAATGTTTTTTGAGGAAAATATCCTTTTAAATTTAAAATAACTTTTAAAAATAATAAAATTTACCAAATATTAAAGAAAAAATTGTTTGAAAATAATATTGGAATCTTGTATTGGAAGATTCAAATAATTTATTGGTCAAGATAGTGGGAAATCTTGTTCTTGTCGTACATGTTAAAATAAAACATTCCTTTCACACCTTTGTGGAAAATGTAAAAAATTCCACATTTGGAAAATGATAAGAACATTCCATTTAAACCATTTTTTTAAATATAAACCTTGTGTAAAAATGACATTAAACAATTATAGGAGAATAGTAAATTACTTTTTTAAAATATTTTTTTTGAAAACATTTATATAGAAGAAAAAATTCAAATGAAGAGAGAAATAAATTCAAATTAACATAAAACATAATTTCGATGTCTTGAGTACATAAGGTGAGTAAAATGAATTGAAATATTAATTACCTAGAAATAATCCTATTATAAGAGTATTAATTAGTGTTTTGAGAGGTAGGTCATATTAATTTTTCATCACAAACTTAATCTTAAAAAATCCAGATAAACAGTGATATTATAATATAAAACACCATACATATTTGGATAAATTTGAATCATAAGAATCGTGAAATTAGGAACCATATATAGGTATAAAAAACCCCATTAAATTCATAATATTTAAAAAAAATATTAATGGGTAGTATATACACCACATAAAAGAAACAAGTGATGAATATGGAATATGTCTCATAAAAATAAAAGGGTGGTGAAAATCTCTTACATCGGGTCTGAATTTAATTATTTATGTTAGAACAACATGTTTAATAAATAAATATTTATTATACATATATTCTAGAATAATAATAACATATATAATACCATATATTTTTTATATATAACTTGTTATCACATATTTATTAATAATTCCTTATTTAAATTAGTGTTCTTATTTATATAAATTTCATTTTTCATGTATATTTGTGTGTGGTAGTTTTGTTTCATATACATTGATCATGGTTAAATAATAATTATATGGTTTATAACTATATAAATATAATTTATATTTATTATAAAAACATTTATAATCCTCTATAAATGATTAATATAGAAAATTTAAATACGTATTTGAAGGAGATGGTAAGTCGTATGTACACATGAACATTATATTCGCATTTAAAAAAGATAGAAAGAAAGAAAGTAATGTAAAGGATTCACCATTATAGAACCATTATAATATCAAAAAAATAATTTAAATAAATTAAATAAATACTTCTTACCACACAATTACAATGAAAAATGAAAAACAAATCACATCACTTCGTTGAGGTGGTAGTCCACACATGCCCAGGAAAAATGTTATTATTTTATAAAGGACTAGAATCTAATAAGGTAGATGTAACATCCCAAGTAAATAAAGAATAAGAAATATTTCATATTTATTAATATTTGTGAATTAAATATGAATTTTACTTTCAAGGGGTTGTTATGTTCGATAGCGTACCCGATATGCAACAACGGGTTTCTTTGAAATCTTACGTTGCACACTAATATAATAATATTACTATTTTAAATGGTAGTTAACTCCTAGCTATTATATTGGCAGGAATGAAAAAATCTAACTACAATATGATTATACATGTGTTTTAAATGTATTTTCATTTATCCAATAAAAGTTAGAGGGTTAAAATGTGAAGGAATCTAATTTTAAGCATAATTTAAATTAAAAGGCCAATTTACTGCCTTTTAATGGAGAACCATATTTAAATATAATTTAGGGAAATTTAATAAATTCTATTTGACCAAATAAAATTAATATTTATAATGGGAACATCAAAATTTATTTGTGTAAATTTTTGGAATTTTTCTGATAAAGTTTATTTTTAATGAATAGTGAAAAATATTGTATTTTAATTCAAAACTATGTTTTAATATAATTTATTTATATGGTAACATTATCTTTTTAGTTGGTTTTAAAGTTTAATTATAATATATTTTTACCATTTAATCCAATGGTGGTTATTGGAATTAATTTCACTTTGAAATTGGACATAAACAAGTGTCAATCTTTTGATAATTATTATTTTTTAAAAACATGCTATTTGTTTTAACAACGAGAATTAATTTAAATTAATTAATGCCATTTTTATGTTTTGAATTTATAAAAATAGAAATCATTTTTTAATTCGGAATATCAAATAAATCTTATTCTGATTTTTTGGTATTTTTCTGAAAAACTTCAATTTTTGATGAATAGTGAAACCACTTAGTAGTAGTTAAAAAACTGACTTTTTCATTCAAACAAAATTTTTCCGCTTCTGTGAGTTGAATTATAAAATTTTGAGAGACAAGGTTAATATCAAGAAGTAAATTTTCTTTCAACAAGATAAAAATAGATTTTATTGAATAGTAACTTTTGACTTTTATTTACCGTGGTTAAAGGGAAATAGAGTAATTCAAGGTAAAAAGAATATTATAATTATTCGAAATTAGATTAAAACTTGTCCTATCCTTATATGATGAGTCATTTACGACCAAGGGAATCCTTGGGTCTATTTTGGGACCCCATGGAGCCACTTGGGAGTGATATTGACACTTTAGATTAATTAATTTAAAGTAAAGACAAAAATGACATAAACAAATATCTCTTTGTAAATTATTTTTTACATAGTGTTATATAAGTTATTTTTTAGACTATAAATATTCAATGGAAAGATAAAACTATTTCCTAAATCATGGTATGTTTTTTATAATTTTTAGACATCAAATAAATTAAATTAGTTATGACAAAATAATGGTGAAGTAGTTACCTCATTAATAAATCATTTAATTAAAGAAGATTATAAATATTAAAATAACGACAAAAACCTATCCAATTCCTATTGTCAGAATTTATTTCAACCATGAGTCATCTTATATTCAACTTTAATTATTTTTGGACCTTTATAAACCCAATATCATTATATAATAAAATAATATTTTCACACTTTCCTAAAGAGCCCATCCTCCGCCTTATAAAAGGAGACTATTTCTATCCAATTCCTCACACCTCTCAAGCCTTTTGGCTCATCCAACCTCTACCCAATTAAACTCCCTATATCCCTATCCTCCTCATAGAAGCCTTAACTTAGGCATAAGGCAATTAAACAAACCATTTTGGTTCAAACCAAAGTGAGTTACCCAAATTAAAGGTAACAATTTCTCTTAAATTCTTTTGTTTTATTTTGTTTTACTTCTCCAACCCCTAAACTCTTTTTATTCCATTATTTTAAAACAAAACCAGTATTCTTAATATACTAGGATGTTTTTATGAGAAGTATTTGTACTACACTAACACACACCTCTATCTAATGGGTGAAGAACATACTGTTTCTGTTGATGGCAAACTAACGCCTCACGAAACAATGATTTTTCGATTATCTCCTACCGCCTCTCATGGTGGCCATTAATATGGAACTGTATTTATATATATGATATATATATATATATTATGTTTATGTTTTCTTTATTATTGTTTGTTTTCCATTTATATCATTATATTTTGGTTTCTATTATGGGTAAAACATGATAATTTCATTTGGGGAAGTGCGGACTACCGCCCCCTAAAAATGATATGACTCGTTCATGCCTTATGTGGGATGTATAAATGATGGAATTAATGATATTATATATGATATTATACTGTAATTATAATATATCTATGTAATATTTTGTTTTAATTTTATTAAAATAATAGATAGAAATTAAAGTAGTGTTCATGCGTACGTACGGCTTACCGTCTCCAGGAATGATGCATTTCATTTCTTACCTCCAAATGATATGTACTATTATAAATATATATATACTGGATATATATGATATATATGATATCTGAATAATTAATATCATTCTGGATATAATGGACTATTGACCACATGGTCAACTTGTAAATATAAGGTGTTCATTTTTTTACTCAAGTACCAAATATCGACAACATGACCATTATTAACTTGAATGATTACATAATGTTTATAACATGGTAATAAGTGATATAAAAAGAATAATAAACTTGAAAAATGTTCTTAATCACGTATAAATTAAATTTAGTTTATTATTCAGGATATTAAAGAATGAACGGGTCATGTCATACATGAGGTAAGGGATTTCTTATCTCACTTTTAATTCCATGAGATTTCCATTGTTCGCCACTTATTTATTCGACGTGGTGTATTGTGTACTACTATTTGATATATATTATCATGATTATCTTTATATTCATGGTATTATGTGATCAATTTTTTGATTATTAACGTTTTTGTATATGGCTCAATTGATTACAACGAAGTAAGGGTTTTTCATATCACTTTTTATTCCCACGAGATTCATGCTATATTGGACACTATTTCCTTTTGTGTGGCATATGTACTGTCCATGATTGTTTTCTTGGTGTAATATACTTTAATTTATCAGTATTTACATCTTCATTGTTTTATCCTTCTTTCATGGGTTGTTTGTTTCATAAGTTACAAAATCGATAAGAGAATTTAAATTTTCAATTTCCACTCAGTGGGATTTATGCATACTTCGTTGATTATTTTACACCAAGATTATGTGTGGAACACAATTTATTATTTATGTATAAATTTACAGTCCACTTTGTGTGGATATACTTCTGATACACATAATCACTCCATTGATAATTTCTTAAGTCATTGATATAAACTTGATCTTAACTCAATTTTCATTCATTGAGTTAAACATCCAAGTCATTGGTGTTGTTTTTACAAGAATATATATGAATTTCCTATGATTGATTTACACTGAATATCCAATCATATTGAGTGTATTTATATTTTTCACACATAATTATGTCATTGATTTATCCTTCACCTAAAGATAATGTCTTTATAATGGATTTCATCTCAATTTACATTCCTTTGAGACTTCTTTGTTGTTATGCACCAATTCACTTTTATATGGTGTATATACTGTCCTTTGACATAGTATAAAATGATATCCTTTATATTCATGGTATGATAACGTTTTTATTACCTCAATTATTTGTATTCAAGCTTCACTCATTTGGATAGTAACTCTAACTAAAATACCATTTTAAATGTTTTCAAGATGTATTCTTCTAAATATTTATCATTAATGTCCATATTTTAAAAATGGTTTTAAGGTTTTAATTATGTGGACATTAGTGTTATAAACTTAAAATTACTTTTAAAAGTTCCAAAATGGTATGGGACACTTTGATTCAAAAATCTATTTTTAGACGGCTTCTTGACAAATATTGTGACTTTTAAATGTTTTCAAGAAAAAGGGGGATATTTCTCTCAAATAATTTTGATGATTATTTTCATCTATGTCAATATCCTTTATTATTATCAATTGAGGTTAATCTGTTACAATAAAATCTTCCATATTTTATTGAATGAGTTATTTTTGACTGTGGATGTGCTATTTTTACACCATTAATGGTTTGTGGACAAAGTATTGACATTTTGTATGCTAGTTTTAATACGAATGTTTATGTTATGTTTCAAACTTTTCATATGAGGAATGCATTGGAATTAGTAAGTGATGGGTGGAGTCTGATATAGCTCCTCGATGCATCGGTAGTTCTCCTAAAAAAAACTAGTGTCTTGGCATAAGGCCTTGACAAAATATTATTTGTATTCTTGGCACAAGGCCTTGACTATGTGGTTATTATAGTGTGGAATTATGCATTCCATCATTATGAAAGTGGTTATTGATATTGCGTGTGATTATTTTACTAGTAGAATATCCATGTGAATAAGTAAATGGCATTATTTCATTTCATTATTTCTATATTATTCTGAAGTTCAAGTTTAAAAGGCTGTTGTTTTATTTATACATTGCCTTAAATGTTTATTCTTATTTTTGAAGGTTTCCGCTCTATTGATATCCATACTCAGCATCTGAGCTCACACCTTTCTATGTTTTATTTTTCCCAGGATGTGAAGAAGTATTTTATGAATCACCTACAGGGATCGTCTAAGGGGATATGAGTGTGGACTATGGAGACTATGTTGTTTTAGTTTTTCACTTTATCATGTAATGTAAGACTTATGAATGTATCTAGTACTTTCAAGGATATTAAACTAATCAATATTTTGAGACCTGATCTTTTATGATCATGCCAATGATACTTAATAATGCACTGACTCTGGGCTTCTGGGGTCGGGGCATTACAGTTGGTATTAGAGGGAGGTTTATTACAAACCTTGGAAACTAGATTTAGATAAACTTTGATTAGAGAACATATCCCTAAGATAGACTTTGAGGATTATTATAGAGTAACTTCCTAAATTTTGGTATTGTAGTGATTTTGTGTGTTTTCCAAGAAATACATCCCTATCTGGATACGAGCAGCTAGAGGTGGATCTGGCACAGATGTACCTAGGGGTAAAACCTAAAAAAACCTCTTTGATCTAGACTCGAACGGGAACTACTGCACGATAATGGGTCTTGTTGAACTCTTGGTTACGACACTCTCGGGGGATATGCTTAGGATAATTTATATTTTCTTTACAAACCGATTTGAATTATTTTAATATAAGATGAGAATAAATGACCTTGTTTAATCCTAAGGTGATTAAAACTGAAAATATGGTGTGATGAATAATTTTATGACTATTCTTACTCACACAATGTTTTCTGGATTTAGTAAATGGATGGATTCCAAGGAAGTCATAGTAACTTTGAGAATGATGTACAATGTGGGAAAGGTGGTGGAAATGAGCAAAAAAATGTAATGTAGATAGGTGTAAAATATATCGTGTTCATGTAGAATCAGTTTTCCAAAAATATGATCGACAATATATATATTAACCAACTCCTAGACTCAACAAATAAGTGAAAGGTGATGAATTATAAGAGCTCCAGCAGTGGAGACCATAGAGAAAAGAATCTTCAGTTTCCATCATGCAAAAAATGTGGAAAGAGACACCTAGGAAAGTGTCTCAATGGAACAAAGAAATGATTTATGTGTGGGAAAGAAGGACATAAATTGAAGAATTGCTGAGGAAAAATGAAGAGTACTATGGAAGAAAATTAAAATGGTCCCAAGAATCCATTTATAGTCATTTTCTATAAATGTAGGGGACCTGGCCATTACCTGAGTGAACACCCTATTCTATTGGATATTTTCTTGGTCAAAGAAGAAGATATGTGGAAATAAATGGTTGGAGAAATGTTTAAAAGTATTAGTGCTCCTTGTTGATAGGATTACTTTGTAATAATTTCCTCGTATATTTGTAACCCTGTAG
This sequence comes from Viscum album, assembly GCA_963277665.1. Classification (NCBI taxonomy): domain Eukaryota; kingdom Viridiplantae; phylum Streptophyta; class Magnoliopsida; order Santalales; family Viscaceae; genus Viscum; species Viscum album. The sequence continues at coordinate 32,865,521 of OY728119.1, read as the reverse complement.
TTTGTCATGTGAAAATGATATTTAAGTAAGAATTATCTTTTCTCTTGTGAATATAGCTATAAATAACCATTTGGTTTTATATGATCATTGGGTTTGAGGCAACTAAAAGTTATTATATTTTGGGATGAAAATACAAGGTATGAGATAGAATTTGTGGTTAAATTATGTTATAATTATTTTGAGGAATTTATCTCATTTTGGTAATTTTATTAAAAATATATTCTGAAAAAGGATAACACTCAGACCGTGTGACAACCCGTCGGGTCAGACAAAGATGCAGGAATCGAACCCTCAACCATAGTGTGATTGGTATTTATCGCCTACCACTGGATTACGTGAAGTCCCTGGTTAGTGTGACTAATTATTTTTAGTTTAATTATTTTATTGATCAATAATAAGTTGATTAGGGATCTTATGTATTATCAAATGAATACCCTTAGTATAGGAAAATTATTTGGTGATTAAGTGATAAATGTTATTTTAAAAGACGTTCACTTTGTTGGGAACACTATATACCCAAGGAAAATAGAATACTATGGGATTTAATTTGACGAGTAATGGTGGATTTTTTTATATGTTTTTATTGTAGATTTATAGCGATTTAAGTTATTTATGGAAATGGTTAACCTATCATAGAGAACATGTGATTAGGTTAATTGCTTTTAAGTGTGTGACTTTAAGAGTAGTCGATGTTATTTTGAAATAAAACTTAACATGGAAGACTGTGTAATCAAATTCATCTATGTTTTGGGTTTCAAAATTAGTTTAGAATATATTGATGGATTTTAAGGACAATTGTTTATTGAATTATATTTATTGAACTTTGGGTATTGTTGGTTTAATTTTAGAAATTAAGATTAGAATTTCTTTCTCTAAAGGATTATCCTTTTTTGGGATCATCTGATCTTGTACTAACCATTTTGGCGGTGGTTAATATCTAAAGACAAGGTAAATATATTGTTTATCTTTTGGTGATCATGTGATTCTCTAGATGTTGATTCTATCTCTTCCTATGTGACCAAGTCATCTTGAATACTCATCGTTTGAAAAAAAAAAGAATATGAGTTGGTGGTGGAAATTTATTAAAGAATGAAACTCTACTTAAAAAGTAAGTATAACTCTTTATGTTCTTAGTGAATCTCATAAATAAATTCCTTTACTTTATTAAATGGAACTTAAAACAAAAAAACGTTATCCGTTTACTTTTTCTACTGGGAAACTAATGACCATTTATCCCATCACATGTTTGTGGTTTTCTTATTGTTAAATTTCGCCTAATCATGTTTTCTATCCCTCTCCATCAGAACTTGACACATAGTTTATCATCCATATCCATGTTTTCCTACATTTAATCCTAGTATGGCTTATATCGGGTGACCTTTGTACTTATCTTTCTTTCTTTTAAAGTGATATTTTTATGAACTCTTTTCCGATGTGGGACTTTTAATGAAGTTTCCAAGCCCAGTTTTAAAATTGTGAGGATGCAATTCCCAAAAAGGGGGGAAGGATGTAACATCCTAGGTAAATAAATAATAAAGAATATTTATTATTTATTAATATTTTTGAATTAAATATTAATTTTACTTTAAATGGGTTCCTATGTTCGATAGCGTACCCGATACGCAACAACGGGTTTCTTTGAAATCTTACGTTGCACACTAAAAATATAATATTATTATTTTAAATGGTAGTTAACTCCTAGATATTGTATTGGCAGGAATAAACAAAACTAACTATAATATGATTATACATGTTTGTTAAATGTATTTACATTTATCCAATAAAAGTTAGAGGCTTAAAATGTGAATGAATCTACTTTTAAGCATAATTTACATTAAAAGGACAATTTACCGCCTTTTAATAGAGAACCCTCTTTAAATCCAATTTTTTTCAATTTAAGAAATTATATCTGACCAAATAAAATCAATCTTTAGAATGGGGAAATCAAAATTTACTTTGTGTTATTTTTTGGAATTTTTCTGATAAAGTTCATTTTCTAATGAATAGTGAAAAATATTGTATTTTAATTCAAAACCGTGTTTTAATATAATTTGTTTATATGTATAGATTATATTTTTAATTGGTTTTAAAGTTTAATTAGAATATATTTTTACCATTTAATCAAATTTTGGCCATTGTAATTAATTTCACTTTGAAATTGGACATAAACAAGTGTCAATCTTTTGATAGTTACTATTTCTTAAAAACATGCTATTTGTTTTAACAACGAGAATTAATTTTAAAATAATTAATTCTGATTTTATGTTTTGAATTTGGAAAAATAGACATCATTTTTGAATTCATAATATCAAATAATGCTTAGGCTGAAGTTTTGGTATTTTTCTGAAAAACTTCAATTTTTGATGAATAGTGAAACCACTTAGTAGTAGTTAAAAAACTGACTTTTTCATTTAAACGAAATTTTACCACTTCTATGAGTTGAATTTAAAAATTACGTGAGACATACTTAATATCAATATGTAAAATTTGGTTCAATAAGAAGAAAATAAATCTTGGTGAATAGTAACTTTTGACTTTTTTTACCGTGGTTAAAGGTAAATAGGGTAATTCAAGGTAAAAGGAATATTAAAATTATTCAAAATTACCTTAACACTTGTCCTAACATTATTTGATGAGTCATGGCCGACCAAGGGCATACTTGGGTCTATTTTGGGACCCCATGGAGCCACTTGGGAGTGATATTGACACTTTGGATTAATTAATTTAAAGTAAAGACAAAAATGACATAAACAAATATCTCTTTGTAAATTAATTTATACATGGTGTTATATAAGTTAATTTTAGACTATAAATATTTATTATAAAGATACAAAGAGTTCCTAAATCATGGTATTTTTTTATAATTTTTAGAGATCGAATAAATTAAATTATTTATGACAGAATAATGGCACAGTATTTACCTCATTAATAAATGATTTAATTAAATAAGATTATAAATATTAAAATAACAACCAAAACCTGTACAATTCTTATTGGATGAATTTAGTTCGACCATGAGTCATCTTATCTTCAACTTTTATGATTTTTGGACATTTAGAAACCGAATATCATTATATAATAAAATAATATTTTCACACATTCATAAAGAGCCCCTCCACCCCCTTATAAAAGGAGACCATTTCTATCCAATTACTCACACCTATAAAGCCTTTTGTTTCATCCAAACTCTGCCCAATTAATCTCCCTACATCCCTATTCTCCTCCTAGAAGCCTTACCTTAGGCAGAAGGCACTTCCAAAAACCATATTGGTTCAAACCAAAGCGAGTTACCCAAATTAAAGGTAACAGTTTCTCTTAAATTCTTGTGTTTTATTTTGTTTTACTTATCCAACCCCTAAAATCTTTTTATTAATTTATTTTATAACAACACCATTATCCCCAATATACTAGTATGTTGTTATGAGAAGTATTATAACTACACTTACACACACATCCATCTAATGGGTGAAGAACATACTGTTTCTGTGGATGGAAAACTAACACCTCACGAAACGATGATTGTTCGATTATCTCCTACCACCTCTCATGGTGGCCATTAAGATGGAACTGTATTTATATATATTATATATATATTATTTTTATGTTTTCTTTATTCTTGTTTATTTTCCATTTATATCATTATATTATGGTTTCCATTATGGGTAAAATATGATAATTTCATTTGGGGAAGTGCGGACTACTGCCCCCTCAAAATGATATGACTCCTTCATGCCTTATGTGGGAAGTATAAAGGATGGATTTAATGATATAATATATTATATTTTACTATAATTATAATATAACTATGTAATATTATGTTTTAATTCCATTATAATAGTAAATAGAAATGAAAGTAGTGTTCATGCTTACGTACAGCTTACCGTCTCCATGAACGGTGCATTTCATTTCTTAACTCCAAATGATATGTACTGTTATAAATATATATATACTAGATATATATGATATATATGATATCTAAATAATTAATATCATTCTGGATATAATGGACAATTGACCACATGGACAACTTGGATATATAAGGTGTTCATTTTTTTACTCAAGTACCAAATATCGACAAAACAACCATTATTAACTTGAATGATTACATAATTTTTATAAATTGGTAATAAGTGATATAAAAAGAATAATAAACCTGAAAAATGTTCTTAATCAAGTATAAATTAACTTTAGTTTACTATACAGGATATAAAAGATCGAACGGGTCATGTTGGACACGAGGTACGTGATTTCTTATCTCACTTTTAATTCCGCGAGATTTACATTGTTCGCCACTTATTTATTGTATGTGGTGTATTTTTTACTAACATTTGATATATATTATCATTATTATCTTTATATTCATGGTATTATGTGATCCATTTGGTGGTTATTAACTTTTGGTTATACGGCTCAATTGATTACAATGAAGTAAGGGGTTTTCATCTCACTTTTTATTCCCGCGAGATTCATGCTATATTGGCCACTATTTACTTTTGTGTGGAATATGTACTATACATGATTGTATTATTGGTTTAATATAATTTAATTTATTAGTATTTACATCTTCATTATATTATCCTTCTTTCATGGGTTGTTTGTTTCATAAGTTACCAAATCAGTAAGAGAATTTCAATTTTCAATTTCTACTCAGTGGGCCTTACGCATACTTCATTGACTATTTTACTCCATGATTATGTGTGGAATAACTATTTATTATTTATGTAGTAATTTACACTCCTCTTTGTGTGGATATAATTTTGATACACATAATCACTCCATTGATAATTTCTCAAGTCATTGATATAAATTTGATCTTAACTCAATTTCCATTCATTGAGTTAAACATCCAAGTCATTGGTGTTATTTTTACAAGAATATGTGTGAATGTCCTATGACTGATTTATACTTAATATCCAATCATATTGAGTGTATTTATATTTTTCGCACATAATTATGTCATTTATTTATCCTTTACCTAAGGATAATGTCTTTATAATTGATTTCATCTCAATTTACATTCCTTTGATACTTATTTGTTGTTATGCACCAATTCACTTTTATATGGTGTATATACTGTCCTTTGACATAGTGTATAATTAAATCATTTATATTAATGGTATTATAAATTTTTCATTGCCTCAATTATTTGTATTCAAGCATCTCTCATTTGGATAGTAACTCTAACTAAAATACCATTTTAAATGTTTTCAAAATGTATTCTTGTAAATGTTTCTCATTAATGTCCATGTTTTAAAAATGTCTTTAAGGTTTTAATTATGTGGAATTTAATGAATTACAATTAAAATTCATTTTAAAAGTTTCAAAGTGGTATGAGACACTTTGATTTAAAAATCTATTTTTAAATGGCTTCTTGACAAATATTGTGACTTTTAAATGTTTTCAAGAAAAAGGGGGATAATTCTCTCAAATAGTTTTGGTGATTATTTCCATCTATGTCAATATACTTAATTATTTTTGATTGAGGTTAATATGTTACAATAAAATGTTCTATATTGTATTGAATGAGTTATGTTTTACTGTGGATGTGCTATTTTTATACCATTCATAGTTTGTGGAAAAAGTATTGACATTTTGTATTCTAGTTTTAATACAAATGTTTATGTTATGTTTCAAACTTTTCATATGAAGAATACATTGGAATTAGTAAGTGACGGGTGGATCCCTCTATAGCTCCTCGATGCATCGGTAGGTCTCATGAGACAAACTAGTGTCTTGGAAGAAGGCCTTGACAAAATATTATTTTTAGCCTTGGCACAAGGCCTTGACTATGTGGTTATGATAGTCTGGCATTATGCATTCCATCATTATGAAAGTGGTTATTGATATTGCATGTGATTATTCGACTAGTAGAATATCCATGTGAATAAGTAAATGACATTATTTCATTTTATTTTTTCCATATTATGCTTAAGTTCATGTTTAAAAGGATTTTTTTTATTTATAAATTGCCTTAAATGTTTATGCTTATTTATGAAAGTATCCTCTATATTGATATCCTTACTGAGCATCTGAGCTCACTCCTTTCTATGTTTTATTTTACCCTGGATGTGAAGAAGTATTTTATGACTAACCTATAGGGATGGTCTCAAGGGATATTAGTGTGTACTATGGAGGCTATGTTGATGTAGTTTTTTTACATTATCATGTAATGTAAGACTTATGAATGTATCTAGTACTTCCAAGGGTAATAAACTAATCGGTATTTCAAGACTTGATCTTTTATGATCATGCCAATGATACATAATAATGCACCGACTCTGAGCTTCTGGGGTCGGGGTGTTACACTAGATATGATATTAAAATTATAGAAGTTTAATTATTTAATAATTATCATATGAAAATATTAAACCCCACATAATCACCATCCATGAAATATGGTGGTGAAGAATGAATAGTATCTCTATGTGGTGTTGATCAGTTGTGTGTTCATGTGTAAAATACCTTCACTTTCCATTTTATGTGATAGATGATGGATAATTTAAATTTGATAATAATAAATAAATAATTATATTTATGATATTTAAATTTTTATTTAATGATAAATACCATATATTTAGTGGAGGTAAATAAGAAGTTAAAAGAAAGTGATTGGTTATGTATATTGCCTCATATTTTAAAGAACTACTTTTAATATCTTATTAACAATCCTTATATTGGTCTTTGGGGAAGAAAAAAACCCCTATAATGTGTATAAGTAATATACTAATAATATTGTTTAATATAGTGATTGAACAGAGATCCAATGAATTAATGAACTTACCTCTTGTGAAAATGAGTTAACCAGGTGGAGTGATGATCCTAATGCGTCACCTTTCCACATCAACTGACTATGTCATGTTTCCATGATCTCAACTAACCACATTTTAAGTGAAGATAGATTTCCTTGACTAAAATAGAAATGGAATTTTTCAAATATCTAGTGCCTAATTAGGATTATTAAATGTAGATCCAACAAATTATTTAAGAATGATTATTCTCCAATGGATAATTTGATGAAGATCTTTTTAAGATAAATATTTGATAATTCTAAAAAAAATAGTAATGAAAATATTTTATCTTATATAGAGAATAATAGAATAATCATTATGTGATTACATGTGTTGATGAGAAGACATTATTATTATATGATTTTGATAATATTCTAGGAAACTCATAAGAATCCATTAAAAGATGAAATCAATGACAACTGATCCACTAGTGTTGATCAGACTAAGCTGCACTAAAGTTTTATTACTATATTCCCCTGCTCTTTCTATTCTTGAATAACTTTTTAGATATGTACTATATTGATCTTTTTGTTATTATAAATTTAGTATCATGTGTTAAAATGGAAAATAATTGATATTCTCTATAATCCTTTCATTTTCATTCAATGGAATAATTGTATAAGATGTACTATATGACTATGTGTCTTTTTCATCCAATGTTTAACGGTGGAAGAGGCTTTGTTCATGGGATGTCCTATATAATTCTATTTGTAAAACCCATTATAGTTTATGGATTGGTTATTTGTTAATAAACTACCTGTTAGTGCGTCATTACCAAGTGGAGAGGATTGGTACTAAGCATCAAACTGAAAAACCTTTTTAAATTTCGTTGTGTGATTTAAAAGATTCTTATTTTAATTTTCAAATTAGTTTTTGTTTTCTAAACTATAACGACATGTTACATTAATATTTAGTCTTAATTTTTTAATATAATGTTTTTTATTAAGTAACTTAGATTCAAATATTAAATAATGTAAAATCTATTTAATCAAATCCTTAATCCCACATTTGTTAAACTATTTGAATGAAAAAATTTATATATTTATAGTGTTTTGACTAACTGGGTGTTTTTATTAAATTAGGGGGATTTAGTTTTTAAATTTTATAAAATAAAATTTTAATAGAAACCGAATTCACCCCACCCCCTTAATTTTTCCACTCTAACCAATATTTGGTATCATAGGTTTTTTCAAAATCATTTAAACTATGATTTAGTGACACTTAATGACATAAAATTTATATTGTTTCTTAATTTATTTCTTTATGGATAACAATAGACAAGAAGTAACTACCAGTAATCAACCTCCTTATTTTGAGGGAAATAATTATGTTCAATGTATTATTAAAATAAATATTTATTTCTTGACCCATCCTAGAGGGGCCCATTCCACGACTACCCCAATCCCACCTCAAATAGGCTAGGGGTTAGTGATCAGCACCAAGTAGGCATATCCCACAAATGGGATGAATTTTCCTACAGTACCTATACAAACACACACACATATCCAAGATGAAAATGCTGAAAGAGAAAAACACTAAGTAAACAATGCATGAAGACTACTATATCACACTACCAGAGTACAATAGTGACAGTAGGTGAAAGAAACCAGGGCCAGAACATGCCCACCGAAAGAAGATAATCTACATCCATAAGCCCAACCTATACAGCAAGAGGTACTGGGACTGTCATTTGTAAATATATTGGAACACACCTTGGCATGTATAGTCTCACAAGGTACCACTTAGTATTGGTCTTCTTGGATCTCTGTTCAAAGAGTCGGTCTTCTGCAAAAGACACAACACGTGCAGGAAAAACCTATGCCGGGGTGAGTAAAAAATTCTCTATAGGGAAGCCCGAAACAAAAAAGGAATACCATAAGGGAAATAAAAAAAATTAAACACCAATAAGGAATACCATAAAAGAAAAAAAAACTAAATACCATAAAGGAATACCACAAATTATATACCATGAAGGAATAATAAATTAAGGAATACCAAAAAGGAATATCACAATGGAATATGTAGTCAGCTCTAGATAGATATATGTATACTGTAAATATATTAAGAACTTCCAGATGTACTAAATCTAATAAGATAGACAGTCTCAACAAGACATATAGTATCTATAAGACACACAATTTCTATAAGACATAAAGTCTACATAATACACATAGTCTCCATAAGACACACATCCTCTATAATACACACAATCTCTAGGTCATAGTTATCCACAAAAATGTTTGATAGAAGTGAACTAATTCCTGGAGAAATCACAGCTCAATCCATTAGGTCATATAGAAACTCTCACAAAAACCCACTTAGGATATTTAAAATTATCATATCATCCTAAAGGTCCCAACACTGCAGACGACTCTATAAACATATTTCCATTTTGAAAGTTATGGCCATTTAAAATTTTAGAAGGGGGATAACGGGGTCATGGACCGACCATGGAAGTTGTCCACCCGGTCCCCCCTATGGTCAACCACCCCATAGTAGCTCGCTAAACCATGGCTCATGGTCGACCACCATGGTCAACCATGGCACAGTGCGATCACCTGGGTTCGACACATGTTTACCCCAACCTATGGGGTCTAACCCTATCCATCGAGTTAGAAACACTCCAGCTAGGCCCATACCACATCCCTGACCTAGCCCAATGTGATGTAAATGGCTACTCACCAATCTCTGTCAATATTCTAGATCAGTTAGCCAAATGCATTCACTCACGGTGACCATTATCAGTCCACACAACCACTGTATCCCACCCGACGTTAGAAATTCCACACTGTTGTGCATCACAACATGCACCACCCACCGCTGCCCTCCCATATGTGTTTTACCATTATTAATCAGGTTTTCCAAACAATAAAAAGAACACACCTCTATGATTCTCAGATCTTGAGTTACATTTATTTGGCCTCTATTTTTTTTGGCCTCTAATTTGGGGGTTTGATCACGTTCAGATCCTCCCATAAAGTTGATTTGTGATCATAAGTATCCAATAGAGAAGAATTCAAAGAATTGGGGAGGGGAACCAGAATAATTCAAAAAGAACAAACCATGTCATTTTTTAGTGTTAGCCTCGATTCATTCTTGTTATATGGATAAACGAATAGGATAAACTAATCTACTGATAATCTAACAATGATAACCCATCCCTCAACAAAGATCAAACCAGTGATCAATCTATTTTTTATTGACCCATGTTCATCATGCAAATAAATAATGGGGAAAATCAGAAATCAATTCCCTACCTAAAATATTGATCATTTTCTCTTGAGGATTGATTGTTTTTCACGATCAATCAAGAACAATCTCTGATCCCAATGTTTGAAATAACTACCGAGATAATTCTATAAGGATTATCTCAAGATCCTCTAGTGAATTTCTAGGGTTATGAGCCTAAACTAGGGTCCCTACTAAGATAATCCTATAAGGATTATAAAAAAAATCAACTATCAGTGTTTATATTTCCATAGGGAATAGTGTCCCCATGGTATTCTATTAGACACTTTACATTAGTCAGAAGCCTCTAGCTTAATGGGAGGTAGACTTGAGGTCATATAGTGACACTATTTTAACTACTATCCAAAGGCATCATAGGTGTATCCTTACCAAACAGTATGATAACAATTTTTTATTTCTATTATGTTTTGGTAAGGGTATATGGGAGATTTTTAATTTGTTAGAACATACAAATAATAACATTCCTAGTAGTGATCAAACCATGTATAGGGTAAACAAAAGTTTCCATGGATGGGATTTGTTGTTTATAGTTTTTTGTCACATTTTTGATGCATTCACTATGATTGATGCACCTGAATTATGATGTTATGATTCATGGGAGTTTTTTTATAGCCATATATAGAAGTAGAGGGTGTGGGTGTTCATACATCACTATCTGAACATAGGACTATTATATCATATAAATTCTTTATGTGATTGATACGTTTCTTGTCTTTTATAGTTATAAGCCTATTATTTTATTCTTTGGGATTGTATCTTCCATTGGTTTTGACTACATACTTGTAAAAAGTGGTTAGTTATATAAAGTTTCAGTAGTGTCTTATATGGTGATTTCCTATATAATGATATGGTTTAATATTACTTGATAAAGTGTTAGGTGCAACCGTGATATATAATTTGAGATAAATGGATTTAAAAAGTATGTTTTATTTAAAAAAAGTTCCAGTAAGTTGTTTATAAGATATATTCCCTAAGATCTTGTGAATGAAAATTTATTTAACAAATCCCTATGAACCTCAAATCTTGTAGAAAATTGGTAAATAATTTAATTTATCAATTAGAACCATATTAGTTATTGGAAATATTTAAATGAAAAATATTATATGATCATGGGTCTTGAAACCCTTATATGTATTTTTATTAACCTATGTATAGGTACAAGGGACTTTGTTGAACACTTAATTTACTAGAGCCCTGTAATAAATGTTGAGATATAACATATATGTGAAGTGTGACCTTCGTTGGGTGTTTGTGACTCACCACATTGTGTGTATTTGGGCTATATAGAGAGACTTGAATTATGAATAATATATGATATGTGGTTCTCCATGTAGTATGATGTTATACTATGAAGACCTCCTTTTCAGTTTTTCCTTGAGGACCTATGTGTCCGAAGATTTTTTAACCATTATAGGGTGGGAGTTCAGTAGATGATGTATTTTAAATGAGGGACCTTGAGGTGGATTTTGGGAATTATCAATTTCATTTGACCTTGAAATGGGAAAGAGTATTATTTCATTAGTGGTGACCCTTGTAAGGATTAGTTTTTTTGGATAAGTGGTAATACCTAGTGACTCTAGAGGGAGGCTCGGTTTTAGTAAACTGGTGTCAGGGGTAGTATAAGAGTATCACATCGTAGGGGTTATCCTTTCCTTGTGATTGACATAGGGACAAAAATATTGAGTGAATTTTTATGTTATGCTTTTCCCTTTGTATGTGTATTGGGTATGTGACATAGAAATAGAGAAATTCTTTGATGATATTGGTGTGACTGAGGTAGACCATGATTGTATGATTAGACTGGCCATGATATTTCCAGTGTGTGGAAACCCATAAGGGGTTTGGGGAAAGGTATTGAGGGGGTTACTTTTGTTTTTAGTTGGATGCACTAAGAGTGATGGAGAAATGATTTGATTCTATTAGTTTTAGTTAAACCTTTTATAGCATTGTGTGATCTTGGGCTTTTACTATAGAGTTTAGAATACATCGGTTGGTGGAGAACAAGTGTTTGACATGGATGTGATGCCATTTTTCATGCGGAATGGGAAATACAAGAGAGTACACCTATATTTTATAGATGAGATCAGTTATCCCATGTTGGTAATGGAAAATTCCTAATTTTTTTGGATCAATTCACATGACGTGTGATTGGGTATATGACATAAGAATGGTGATCCATGAATGGTCTTAAAAAGGAAAGAACATCGAAAACTAGTGTTTGGAATCGTGGTTTGAAGCCAAGTATGGGATCGATCAAGTGTCTGCCTCTACCAATATTGGGATGTGCTTCTAGAATCTTGGTGACAGTGAGGGTATACACCTTCCGTTTTGGAATTATTCAAGTTTTAGGGTGATTTTTTGATAGACATTATAATAAAAGATGTTCTAGATTTTGGAGAGGATTACCAAAGGTACTCTTTATTAATTACTAGTAGACTTCACATGATCATTTTTAGAGGTTTATGAATATGATACTATTTTTGATGTGACGTGAATCATGTGATTTTTAGTTTAGTTACATGATTGGATGGTGAAAGAGTGTGAATTTATTTTTTTTTCATTATATCAAGGTATTTTGGGATGTAAATAATGGTCACCATTGAATTATCGAATTTTGAGAAGTTGTGCATGCACAAGGGACTACTATCCATGAAGAGGAAATATAGGAATTATTTCTCATGGTTTGGTTGGAAAGGATAAATTCCCTCATTTGATAGGGGATACATTTTTTAGGTAATAGTACTATGACCTGATTGATCCAAGAGAATAATCCTAGTATGGTATTTATAGGATGATGAAAATGGATCAGAAAGAGTGAAAAATATGTAATGAGGGTAGGACCATTTGGGGTCAGATCTTGGGGATAAGTGTAAAGAAATCTATATAGCAGGGATCCACCATAAGATATTTGATGGAATTTCCCTCACATTTGATGAATTATAGAAATTAATAATAATAGAGTTTAATGAGTTAGGGATGACCAATGTTTGACATAAAGACTGGATCTTGGGTATAATTGGGAAAACCACATCTAACCATAGTGTTCAGGGATAAAAGAGATGTGGATCATTGATTTCATCATTTCGACCTGGTGGAATAAGGAAAAGGAAACTATATGGTGGGGATTATGATGATAGTAAAGGGTATGGGACTCATGTTCTAAGAAGTATATTAATATATTGGACTAGTTTTTATATGGTTGTGATGAAAAAAACCATCAATGCATAGGTACATTCAACCGAATATGGATTACTTAGTTAACAATATATGTTAATTTCTATGTGGTACTAGAGGTTACTATAAGGATTCTGAGCCATAGTTGTAGCCTATGGATAGTGTATAGTAATTCTAGCGTGGGTATGATCATTGGATTAAACCAAGGGATCACACCAAAGGTTGTGGTGTGTTCTTTAGAATATCATGGGATGTCTTAGGTGATCATGGAATCATGTATGAATAATTTAATGAAGCATTGGTATAAAAAAATTACCATTTTTCTAGAGAGTTTTCCCAAGGAGGTCTAACAAGTTGTTTTGTGAGGGATTCGATACAATTAGTGAAAATCTGAATCAGGCACATCCATTGAAATGATATGAACATGGGGTGAGGATTTAGTTAAAGCTTTTCAATGAAATATTTCATGTTAATTCCAATGTTTATGGTAATTAATACAAATCTATTTCCATTTTTAATTGTGGTTTGGGGTTTGTGTCATCGTTTTGATTAGTTTTCTCTTATGTGGCTGGCATTGAACAAAATATCCAATAGTGGGGATCACATCATGGATTAATTAAGATTGAATTTCTAATTTTATAAAATTTTGCTAATAATCTAATGGAATGTAGTCATTGACCCAACTCTAGGGTGATTTTTGGGTTCAGGATAATTCTTGGATACTAGATGCTAAACTAAATGGGGTTTTTGGATGCTTAAGTGTGGGTATCAGTGGGTTGGATTTCTAAAATTGTAATTTAATAAGTTGTTTGGGTGACTGGGTGTGATGGCCAGGATGTAGGCTTGGGTAAAAACCGAGCTTGTGGAATGTTGGAATTCTAAAGTGGTGTCATTATGTGTATATCGTAGAATTTCCTTATATTAAATAGCCGCATGAGTGTGTCTGAGAGATCTAACAAGAATTTTATGGAGATTCTGACACCTTTTCTCCAGTAACACAGATGTGATATTTACATTATTAAATTGGTATAAGATACTAGGGATATCACTATATAGGATCAATCATTTTGGCAGTCTTTATGAACTATATACATACATTATTCCAATATTAATTTAGAAATATAAAATTACTATATTATGAAATAATATATAATCCATCGTATTAATCATAATATCATTCTTCATATCCATCAATAAGGAATCAAACTAATGGGTGGGATCAAATTATCAATTAGGGTTACATACTGTAGAAGCTATCATGATCAAATATGGAATAATCATTATTGAAATTTAAATTACTGAAAAAACATTCCATTAAATCATTAACTTGTGAAAAAAATATTTATGTATAATATCAATGTAGGAATTGTTTAGTGCTCTATTTATTGATCTCAGACATCATGTTATCTATAGTATCAAAGACTTGTGCCAAGACTGTTCAAATAATGGGTAGTAATACATTATAAACTCATTTAATTTGGCCAATTGATCAATCACGTGAGTCATGTCAATGCATTGTGGGTCTATTTAATTTTTGGCCCTACACATCACTATATATCCAATTCATTCATCGTCTATTATATTTTTTTCATAACAATATTCCTTATCAATAAATGTAATTTATGAGTAAAAAAATGCAGTATCAATAATTTCTTAGAAGGTAAATTAAATTTCAATGTAAAATTCAATATTTAGTAATGTAATATGGTTTAACTAATAAGAATATTCATGATGAATATTAAATGTAAATGTAATTCCAAATGAAATGTGATCATATTGAATAGAATGTACCAATATAAATGATAACTTTAAATTTATCAAAAATTTTGGTTTTGAAAAACCTTTATGCCTTTTAGATAATAATATAAAATGAACAAAAATAATATTTCTTAAAATATCTTTCTTTGTAAAACTATTTAAATAATTTAGAATAATTTAAGACAATAAAATTGTTATTACTTTGTTAATTCCTTTTAACGATGTATATTCTTTAAAAAATAATTTGTAAATTTTATTATGAAAATAAAAAATAAATCTTTTGGATAAATTAAAATGATACCATTGAAACATTTTAAAAATTAAAGGATAAAAAAAATTCCTTTATGTATATAAAAATTAATGTTGTCAAATAATTTTGAAAAATATATACATGGAAGAAAAATATACCCAATCAAAAAGAGAAATAAGATCAACATTTCTATTAAAAATTCTACATAAAATTGTAAGTAAAATTAAATCATTAATCATAAAGAAAAAATGGATAATAATTATAAATACTTTCAAGGGTGTTTATATACCCTACATAAAAATAATAACTACATAATATAAAACATGTCTCAATGGAGAGAAATTGAGGAGAAATATCATACATCTTGTTTGAATTCACTCATAAGTTCTTTTAACACATTTCATAGTGAATTTAAATTTATTATAATTAAATTATAAAACCATATACATATATATAGTATAATATATGATCTATTTATAATATTTCATTAACTATTTTATAACACCATTTTTATTATTATGGTTTCGATTGTTAATATATTCATTTTTCATATAAGTTTTAATTTGATTATTTATTTCCTAAAATATTTATCATGGTTCCATAATATCTATAATTTTGTTCATGATATATATATATATATATATCATATATTTTAAATATATCAATATTTATATCCATCCAAAAAAGGTATAAATATAAAAATTAATTACATCGTTCCTAGAGATGATAGTCTATACGTAAGAATGAACATCTATTTCACTTTTTGAAGGATGGAACAAAACAAATAAATAATAATTAACATTAAAAATATATTTATGATAACATATACATCTTATATAATTATTAAAAATATTCTCATTGCAATACATTTAATGTGTATATAAAAAAATTGATCGCATCACTTCATGGAGGTGGTCATCCATACATACGCTTGAGAGACTTTATCATTTTCATAAAGAATTTAAGATAAGAAGTAATATTTGATATTATAATTATATATTAATATTAATTTCATAAATATAATATATAATCATTATTTCCATATAATTAATCTAGTTGTGAAAAACAAATTACACCGCTATGTGGATATGGTAACTCATGTGTGCGCACAAGCGATGTTTTCTATACTTGTAAGATGTAAAATATATTTAATATGGTTATAGAAAAATATATAATTATATTTTTGATACTATATTTATTATTTTATAATGGTTAAAACACATTAATATGAGTTATATGAAGAAAAATAAACTTCAAATAGTCAGTAAGGATGATTACCTCTTCTTTAATAAACTTCATTTATATCTCCTTTTAAGGGTCCTAGGTATGGGGTTTTGGAAGATCAAAACCTATAGAAAATTTATAATAATGTTTATAAGGTAATTATTTGGGTTGTTTTAATCTATTTTTCTCAAATTTGTGTTATAAATGATGAAAAATGGTGTACTTTTATTAGTGAGCGGTGGGGCATTCTTGGAATTTCAAAATGTATTAAATTAATATAAATTATTATTTGTGTATAATTAGGTAAATATTTATATAATTATATGATAATATGAGTATATATAAAAATAATCTCATCCAATAAAATTTTAACAGATTTTTGTTATTTTTTACTCATATCTTTTAGTTTTTACCCCCATTAACCCTTTTTCAATTTCTACAATATAAAAGTTTCGTACACTTTAAGCGTCATGAATGTTACCATAAAATGAAAAAAGACTCATAAATGGAGCATGGTTGAATTTTTAAACCATATACCATTCATTTGAATAAATATACAAATTTTATGAATTGTAATGCTTTTAATAAAATATTATTTATTATAAAATATTATTTATTATAAAATATAATTAATGTCATTTTGAAACTATTCAATTGATTTGACATTAAATCACTATAAAAAAGATGGAGTCCAGATATAATCCTTTCAAAATTCCATAAAATTTTATATGTATCTAAAAAATCTTGGAAAATAATAATTCCTCCAATTTGTATCACATTTAAGATTTTTAAATTTCTATATTAATTGAATACATATTGTGTCAATGTTGCGTAAAAGTTTAAGAATATTATTCAATAAAAAAATTAAAATAAATTCCCATGATAAAAAAATTCCTTACTATTAAATATAATATTTTATAACTTAACATATGTTGTATTTATACATATAAAAATTTTATATATAACAAAATAAGAATACTATAAATTTTATCTTTCTCTCACAAAAATATTATAAATATAAAAATAAAATATATATGACACAAAGTTGGAATTTTTTTGAAACATGTAAAGAAATACATTAATTAAATTCATAAAATATGGAAAATTCTTATTTTTTATTTATTTGAAAAGACTTATCACATTACTTTTGTCCTTAATTAATTGATTTATCCTTTACTCATGTTATAAAGTTTACCACAATTACTATTCAAAATTCTTAACAATATAATGGAAATAATTTCAAAAAATAAAATTCCTAATTATAAATATTATATCCCTTTTTTCATGTTTCAATATATATATTTCGTAAATTAATTTTAATATAAATATTTCAGACCCAATGAAAAATAGCTTTTAGATAAATGAATTTTAAAGCCTAAAAAATAACTTCTATCAAAATCATGTGATTTTTTTAAAAAAAATTGATTATTATAAATAAAATATATCATATATAAATTTAATACCAAATATAAAATGTAATAGTCCTTTTATTTTACTTTATTAAATTACATGAAATGACAATATTTGGAAAATCGGTAATTTCACTATTCACTAAAAAATCAATGTTTTCTAAAAAATCCAAAAATTTCACCTGAAGTTAATTTTGGTATTCATTTTTAAAAACTGAAGTTATCCTAATAAAATTTAATTCATAAAATTATAATATTCAGGTTTAAATTAGGAATAAAACTATTTGTCTTATGATATTGTTTCATTAAAAAGAAAAGATTACTATAATTTGTACTCAGGTGTATCATTCTCCCGTCCATCAAAAAATATTTTCTTGAAATTTCTAAATGTCACATAATTAATGGATTTGGGTATATCTTAATTATAATTTCTTCAAGATCCCATTTGTTCACTTTGGTCTTATTATTTCTTCCAATTACTTTTATCATCCAAGTCTTCCAATTAATCTACAATTTTTCTCTAGTGTCCAAAATATTGATAGGATATGTATAGTAATGTTAATAAGGTTCCAATTATATTTCCATCAAGGTGATCAAATGCATTGGATCAAGTAGGTATTTGGTCAATATAGTGTTATGGAACATATTTTGTACCTTTGAGAGGCATGGGGGAATTACCAAATGGTAAACCACAAATCTATCTCATTCATAAATTTCAAAATGTATAATGTAAATGGGGATATGTTTTCCATCCTTTCTAAATATCACAACACTCTTATATGGAGATACATTAAATAGAACATGATCTCTCTCATTAAATTAATATTTCATTCATTAATCATCATAACTATTTTTCATTCTTTGATCTACTTTAATACATGATTGAGTATTCTTCACCATTTCCATCATCTCTTCGTCATTTTATAAACCCAAAATATTTATTTTACCAACTTCATCCAATCAAGTTGGAGTACAACATCTCTTACCATACAGTGATTTATATGAATCTATTTTAATACTTGAATTGAATCTATAATTAATATAAAACTCCATTGAATTTAAATATTAATCCTTCATATCGTTAAATATAGTTGAGAACAACATAATTATGTCTTTCAATGTTTTAATAGACTATTAGAAATGTTTATTAGTTTGAGGACAAAAGGAAATTATCAAATAATGCACCATATTCAAAGACTTATGAATAATCTTCTATAATTTTGATATAAATCATGGATCATTGTCATAATCAATTGAAAGGTGTGAACCATGAAGTCTTACATCATCACTAATATAGAGGTGTATGAGGTGATCAAGTAGTAAATAATCTATTATAGTGAGGAAATGTGTAGTTACAGTAAGGTGATCAACAATAACCCATATTGTATTATTATTTCTTGGAGTCTTTGGTAATCTAGTGCAAAGTCCATAGTAAAGTCATACAATTTTAATATATTGATAGGTAGAGGTTTCATTAATCTTCTTGGATTCTTTATCTCATCCTTTACCCATTTATATACAAAATAGATTAATAAATAATTCGTAATTTCACCCATCATATTATACCATAAAAATGTTTCCTTCAAATCTCTATACATCTCAGTGCTTTTATCATGTAAAGAAAAATTTTAACTATGGGAATCATTTAACGATTCACTTATTGAACATGTATATATAGAACACATAGTCTCTATAAATTTTAGAATTCATTCTTAATATTTTAAGTATATTAATTTCCCATCATTCTTGACATTAGTTTTCTTTCCAAATTTCTCATCATTTGGTAGATAACATGTTATATTTTCTAAAAAAATGATGGTTTAGAAATAATTTTAAAAATATGTGATGTTTCCCCTTCTTTAATATTTCACAAATCTAAAGTAACTAATTCTTTAAATATAGGATCATGGTTGATCCTCATTTTAATCAAGAATCCATGATCATCCCTTCCCAATGCATTCACTACCTTATTTTCCTTCCCTGAGTGGAAATGTACTGATTAATAATAATCCTTGAGCAGCTTGAGCCATCTTCGTTCTCTATTATTTATATATTCCTATGAAAAAGTGTACATAAGGTTCTTATTATATGTTCATATCTCACATCTTATTTCACAGAGATAATTTCTCCATATCTCCAATGAAAATATTATCACTGGAAACTAAATATCATGAGTTGGACAGTTCCACACATGATTCATTAACTACCTTGATGAATAACAAATAACTTTATCCTTGTGCATAAGAACAGAATAAAGGTCCTTCTTCATTGAATCACTATATATCACAAATCCATATTTTCATGATGGTAGAGATAAAAAAGAATCATTAATTTAAATCCTTTTTAAATTCCTTAAAACAACATATATATATATATTATAAACATAACCACTTTACATGTAATATTTATTGATAGTTTATCCAATTAGAAAATAGTTTCAATAAATCAGTGATAGTGATATACTAATATAATAAAACTATGTTTCTTAATTATTTTCATCACTGTAGGCCATTTTTTTATTCCATTATTATTGAAATATCAGATGAGATTTCATGTTTGGTGAAATTTTCTCCAAGAAAATAATCTTTTTAAAGAAAGAATTGGAATTTACTAAATTTATTATATAAATATTTTCTTATAAGAGTCCCATGAATAATCTGAAAGTGTTTCTCATAGTCCTAAAAAAATTTATAGTTAAACATGATATTAACAATAAATACCACAAAACAATTATCAATATATTCCTTAAATAATTTTTTTGTTTGATCCATAAAAAATAGGATGCATTAGTCAATCCAAATGGAATTACTGTAAAATTCTAATGTTCATACCTCATATGAAATACTATCTTTAAAATATCTTCCTTCATTACACGTAATTGATTATAGCTATAATAAAGGTCAATATTTGTAAAAAATTGATCATCATAATATTTTTCGAACAATACATAAATAGAATTTACTAGATACATGTTATTTAGTGTAATATAAATGATTTTACTATAATGAATGTATAGATTCATAGATTGATATGACTTATTAACATAATGAATAGTGTTTCCCTAGAGTAAAATACTAGTATATATGAATCTCTTTTCACACAACTCAGGTCGTTATTTCTTCAACTCCTCAAAATCAACTATGGAAATTCTACATGGAGACTATGATTTATGTTTTACGTTAGGGATTAAATAAATGGAAACTCAAATTCATGTTCTAGTTTTTTTCCAATTAATTCCTCTATAAATACATCAAGTTATTCTTATAATCCATGAACATACTCAATTTGAATATTTACCTTTTCATCCATATTTTTTTCTCTCTTATTCAGTAAGAATGTTATTAAGAATATCTATTAAAGGTGAATCTTGATATTAATTAGATGATAAATTATCCCCTATAAATATGACTAATTATATATCCTATTTATGATTGATAGTTTCTCTATCTTAAAAATAATGTTTTACATTATATTTTAAATGATGATCCACAACAAAGTTTATATCAAAATTGATAATAGTTATAAAAATCATGTCATTAAGTAGGGTATGTTTATGTGTCATAATGGTAATTTAATGACACATATTTATTTATGGGATATTTATACAAGTCGTTTTGACAAAAAAATTACTTCTTATAATTCTTGGGAAATATCTAATATTTATATAAAATATGGATTTTATAAAAGAGTGTAAAGATTAAAAATTAAATATAATACAAGCTAAATTTGATGATATGATTTAATTACATTTCACCACATCTTTATGAAATTCATCCTCATGTTTAGTGATCACATAATCTTCGAATTCTCCCCTTTACCTATTTTTTGTCATTTTATTGTGATTATAGGGACATTTTTGGGAATAATTCACCATTTATTAATAGTTGAAACAATAGAAAAAATTGATTTCTTTCTTCCCCTATCATTCATAAGATAGATAACCCCTATCTTCTCACTTGTAAAAAATATCATTATCCTTTAGAATTTTTTAGGATGTTCATTACACAATTTTTACATGATGGAAATTTCTTCATTCCATTCTTCTACAATTTCAATTTATCTTTTTCTTAGTGCCCATACAACCTTCCCTTATCTTGATTTCCTCAAAGATATATAATCTATAAAATTACATCTCTATTTTAGTTAAACTTTATACTATATCCTCATTTGTTAAAAAGATTTTAAAAACTACTTCCCTTTAGAGAATCATCTTAATGAAATCAAATAAATAATAAATCTTACTTTACATTATATGTGGGTAGTATAATGTATACCTAGATAATATTATGAAATTAGCCTCATAATTTGGTAAAATTTATTCTTCTTTATTCTTTTATGTGAGGAACTTCATATCCATTAGATATAATTGTTCTCTAGTGAAGCATTTGTCAAACAATAACCCATTAAATTTTATTAATTCCATGTTTTTAATTTCCTTATCCTCTTTAGTGTTCTGAATCAATGACCTCCATTCATCAGCATCTCCTATAACACAATATACTAATAGAATAACCTTTTAAATTTAATTACATCACATATCTAGTAATATTTTTTTTGGGATCTATTCTATTTCTCAACTTCCAATGGATTGGTAATTCCACTAAAATATAGAGGCTTTTGTCACATTAAGCGATCTAACATTGTAAATTCATTTTGTGGAAGAATAGGATGCTCTATTTTAGCTATGTTATTTTTCATTATAAGAGTTGATACTCCAATATGGTCAGGATCAAATTATAAATGGTACTAGTTAGATTGGTATTACTAGAAGTGTAATCCATATATTGTCTATGGGTATTGATTTCAATTATTCCATTAGGAAATTTACATAAATAATTGCATACACAATGTTAGATTATAATTACCATGAATATTGAGTAATAAAATAATATTCTTATAATTATAAAATTTCTCAAATACTATAAGTTATTTTTATAATTCTCATGTTAGTTGTGTTTTTTTGTAATATAGTTCCTAATGTTTTTTCAAAACATCCTCTAATACCAAATATAGAAAATTGACTCAAGTAACCCAAATCTAGTTTTCACATTATTACATTGGTATAAGATACAAGGACCATTTAGGAATGATCAGTTTATCATTTTTTAAAAACTAGATACAAACAACATTCCCATATTATATTAGGAATATAAAATACCTATAATAAAAAATATGTTTCAATCATTGATATTAATCATAATATCCTTCTTTATATCCAGGGAAAGGGAAACAAATAAACGGTGAGATTTTATACTCATTATGGGTGATGTATAGTAGAATTTATAAAGAGTCAATAAGGAATAATCAATAAAGAAAGGTAAATAAAAGAAAACACACTTAATTTAATCAATAACTTATACACAAAATACATCCATGGATAATATAAAGGTTTTAATATCACGGATAATAGAAAAAAATTTATTAATGAATTAAATAGTTAATTTTGTATGTCATCATCTCAGACATCCTCATATCTCATCTATCAAATCCTTATTCCAAGACATTTTAGAAAATGGGTAAGCATAAACCAAAAACCAATTTAATTTATCTAACTGATTAGTTTGAATATATCAATTAATAAATTGAGTGTCTATATAATTCTGACCCCCATCCATCACTACACATCTAATGCATTCCTTATATATTTAATTAAATTTATGACAATATACATTATCAATAAATGTATATATTGAGTAAATAATATAGAATATCAATATTTTCATAGAAAATAAAATATATTTCAGAGTAAAACACCATATATAGAAATTTTATATATTAACAACAAATAATATCCATGATTTTTATTAAAAAAATATAACATCCAATGAAAAATTATCCTTTAAAGTGAATGTATCAAGATAAAAGATAAAAAACAACATATTTGGAATTCATTTTTCATATATGTTTGGATTTAGTAGTTTATGTGCTAATGTATTTCTCATGGTTCCATAATATAAATTTTTTTATTCATGATATAAATATCATAAATATTCAATATATATATATATATATATAAATTCATCAATATAAGATATAGATATAAAAATGAATCAAATTGTTCATGGAGATAGTAGTTTGTATGTATGTATGAACGTTGTTATAACATTTGGACATATAGAATGAGAAAACGGAAAAAAAAAATATCCATTATAAGAAAAAATTTATATTATATATATCTTATATGTTATTAAATATATATTTATTACATTCCATGTAAAGTGGAAATTAATAATAGATAGCATCGATTAGTGGAGGATGTTGTCCAGACGTATGCATGAGTGATGTTATCATTTTCCAAAATATTGGAAAGTAAAAATGTATATATCATATTATAATCCCATAAGTATATTTATCTCATATATATTATATATATTAGTTTGTTCCATATTTATAACCATCTATGTAAAGTGGTGATTAGAAATGAATTACACCGCTACATGGATACAATATTTCATACACATACTTGATCGATGTTTTTAATTATTATAGAATGGAAATGATATGGAATATACCAACCCATAATCATAATAAACTTTTTTTATTTATCTCTCAAATAAATATTATAACGGTCAAAATCGAATAATATGTTACAAAGTTTCAATATTTTTAAAATATGGGTGGAAATGGATAAAAAGAATTTATACAATTGGATAAAGTAAATTATTGGGATGATATTTCATTCTTTATCACATTATTTGTAACCAAAATTACTCGATTTTACCCTTCATTGATGTGGAAAAATTTACCGTGGTTACTATTCATAGTGAATAAAAATAAATGGGAACTATTTAACAATTTTTAACCTCATAAATTCAAATAATATATTACTTTTTCTATATTCAATTTATAATATTTGTCAAAATTAATTTTAATGTTAATTCATATGACCTAACAAAAAATAATTTTTGGAGAAATACATTTTTAAGTATAAAAATCAACTTATATCAAAATCATGAATTTTTCTTGGATCAAATTAGATTATTCTAACTAAAATATGTCATATATAACCTTAATACCAAATAAAAAATATAATGGGACTTTTATATTACTTGATTTAATTAAATGAAATTATAGTATTTGAAAAGATACTATTTTTCACTATTAAATGAAAAATATACCAGTTCCAAAAAACCCCAAAAAAATCACCATATCTTATTTTTTAAAACAATATTTATAAAATGAAATTAATTTTAGTAAATTAAATTTATAAAATATTCAAATTTATATATTAATCATAAATAAAACAACATGTTTTTTCTATTGTTTCTTTAAAAAGAAATAATTATTATAGTAAAATATCAAATGTAACAGTGAGGAATTAGTTATAGTTGACCCATGGAATTAATCAGTGATGTGTTATACATAATTTTCAATGTTTGATTAACCACATTAATTAAAAGAATTTGTATTTTTTTAATGAATTAGAGATATGATGCATGCATTATTGAGGTTCCATATAGTGAAGTTAACCAGGTGTGGTATTTACACATTCAAGGCTAGAAACAAATGTGTTTGGTTTGTGATCAAGGCACTTTGATATTTGGGATGATATCTCCAAGATGATCTATTTCATGGAGGGTGAATTCTATGATCTCTCCCTTTTATAGGGGCGAAATTTTTTAAAACTTATAGAACTACATATAATTACCCTTAATCATGGTGTTTTTAGGAGTGTGAGGAATGTTTGGATAATTCCATTGGTTTAGGGAACATAGGCAAAGTATTAGTATAATAATTTAGCACTATCATTTATCCAATACAATCCCATTGTTAGTCAACTGAAAAAACCAGAACCCCGGTCCATGCCTAGAACCACCAGCCAAATAATAGACTAGGTGTTGTTGGTTGGTGCATCATCGGTGATTCAGTGGAGTTTATCAATGATTCGTTCACCTATTAAGAATTTTTAATGGATATTTTGTAAAATTATATTGATTCCTCTTTTATTCATCATCTTGGATGTCTACTCAATGGTATGACCAGTAGTAGTTCTTCCACAACCTTACCCCACACTTCTTTTTCCTTGGTGGAGCACCTTGGTTCCTTAAAGATTTCTAATTTAGTTTCATGTGATTGAGATTATAAGGTGAGTAAACTAGTACTCATGCTTACTATGTTTAAAAGTTTCATTTTAAAGTGAGTTCTCAATGATTATAATTAATTTTCCTTATTTCTAGGGAGTTTTTTACTTTTATGTTTTTCCAATTCAATACAAGATGATGATTGATATTAGATGTGTATACTATACTAAGTCTAAGGTTGTTGGTCTTAGAGACAAACCCTTAATCCTATTATATTTTATAAGTGAAAAAAATTATGTGAACATATTTTCAATGTCCTATAATTGTATAATATTTAAATTAAGATTTTTTTGAATCTTTATTTACATTAATTCCAGGTTTAGTATTCATTAAATCATAGAAAAATGTTAGTTCCATAAGGTATGGGCCTAATGGATATTGAAATTGATTGGAATTTATCCAAAAAATAGTTAACCTAGTTTATCAAATAAATGAGAAATTATAGATTGCATCAATATTTGTGATGTGAAATTTTCGAAACATCTATAATTATGGATGGCTTATAACATAAATGGGACCTATTGAGGTGTGAATTTTGAATTGAGAAAATAATATATAGAATTTAAACATGGTATTAATGAATTAAATGATGAATTATGATATAAACTGAAATTTATAAAATTTATAGAGGATAAATGATATTTTTGAAATATAATGCTTTCCATTGGAAAAGGATAATGAATATATGTAATGGGATGTGATGTATAAAATGAATAGATTTTATATATAGTTGGTACCAATATTCTATGAAGAGGAAATTTCAATTTAATTTATAATTTTTGAATTATAAAAAGGAAATAATTGTTTTCATATTAACTATTGAACGAGTTAAATAGGTACCCTATTAAAAAATGATGGGTTGGAATTATTATGAAGGATTCCATGTAGTCAGTGTGCACTTTTTATATATATAATATTATGATTGATCCTTTGATTCCATTAGGGGACTTAAGTGAATGTCATGGTGTGATGAAAACCTTATATTCAATGAGGTATAAATATATATAATTTCATGAGGAATCCATTAGATTATATATAGATTCATGATCATGAATGCCTTAGTAATTCCCCCTTATTTTAGGGTAAAGTATTTATTTATCAAATATCAAGGATTAATGTTGTGGATTCTTAAGGGGTACCTTGTTGAATGTTATAGAAGGAGCTATAAAAAATATTCATGATTTAATATTGTAGTAATGCCTAATGTGTGTGCTATGGATTCTAAATAATTCATGAAACTAAATATTAAGTATGGTTCCTTGAGTACATATTGATAGTACAAATCAATGGAATTACAATGGTTGATTCCATGGATTCCCTTTGGGATTTGTTGGGGGGATTCCTGGTGGAGACACATGGATTAACTTGTACTATTATGACTATGGTGACATGGGTTTATATCTTAAAAACATATTTTCCATATTTTATATCATATATAAATATACACTAACATTTGTTGAAGCAGGTAGGTTCATCCTTGGGAGTCACTACAGAGCCTATGATTGGATGTTGTTTTATTTATTTACATTGTAATAGAAAATTTCTTTTTTATCTGTATCACTTATATATAATCTTGTTATATGAAACGGCTATTTTGGTAAAACCATTGGGGTGTCCTCCTGATTTATACTGACACCCATTTTAGACCACCATTAAACATGGGTACTAGAGTATAAGACTATCTATTTTAAGGTTTGGTTATCGAAAAGGACCTAATGATTTTGAATGGTTTATTTTCATGACACACCAATAGTGGGGTATGGATAATAGGACTCGGTTGGACATTTTTCCATCATGTGGTAAAGTTTAGTTTTAGTTTTAGTTTTTTTATTTTGTGTGATTATCCATGGGGTATATCTTGTGAAATGAATGGAATACTCCTAGTTAATGAATTGTAGATATTATATTTATTATAAAAAATTTCCTAATTTTATCTACGATGGTTATTAGGCTAGATTCATGTGATGTATTGTTATTGTTTCTACCAATTTGACTCAAAATATAGTTTATTGTCACAGTGAATTATCCTTATAGATTGTCTCATATCGTCTTTTTTCCATTAGCATATGTATAGGCTTACATGAGGCCCTGTAGTGAAACTAGTATAGAGGATATTTATAGTGAGTTAGGGTGGATAATTTTATTAGTATTCATTATGAAATGAATCTATAAAAGTTAAAAATATAATGGAATCCGAAAAAATGGAAAAATAAAGCCTATATAAATTACATGATTTGTTTTAAAAAAATTGATGATTCGTGAGCTGATTCGTCATGAAATAAAATCACAATACAATGGTCATGTTGTTAATTTTTTATGTTATTACATTTTTTTTCTGGGTAAGGTGGTTTTTTAATGAGGTAATAAAGTTATGTCATGAATAAAGTGATCATGTATCAATGTGTTAGGCTATCCTAGATTTTTTATTAAATGTAGAATCAATTTTTATAGGAAATGTGAGGTTTCACTATAAAGTATGATTTTCCCTATAAAAAACAATATTAAACTACAATGTTATAGGACATGGAGTTCTGAATCTCCTTGGTTTTTATAGTATTTAATGAATAATGACATAATAGACAAGGCCTTTCTATAATAAAGAATAAATGATTAATATATTTTACTAATAACAATATCATGACACTGTATTAAACATGGTTACACCATGAATGTCACTTTATCATTTTAATTTACAATTTCATGTCATGTTAAGTGTTCAAATTTAGTTTTTAAGTGTTTTTATAATTTTTATTCTATAATTATTATGCAGCTACTCCAAATTGGTATTTTAGGACATCTAAAATTAACAAAGGTGGTTTGAAGTTCATGAATTTACTAAAGATAGAATTAGATATGGGAGGTGTTTATAATTGATGTTTGGTTTTAGATTTATAATATTAAATTCTAAATTTAAATATGAGAGATGATATTTTTAGTGTAACTATTAGAAAAATATATAGATAATGTGTTCAGTGAGTGGGTTGTATAAAATTTTTAGAGTGAAATAGAGGAAGAAGAATTTTATGATTCCTAAGTGAGAGGTGAACTGTGAAGTTTCATCATAAAAACATATCATGATGTTGGGAAAGTTTAATTTAAAGATTTAATGTTATCTTAAATAATAATTGGATGGTATTATTTTGTCCAATTATGTTCATTTTTAATTTCAATTGATTTTTTTTCTTATATTTTTTTCTTTCATGATGATTGCATAGTGAAGAATATAAAATAATGTTTTGTTTTCGTGGATTGTGTTCCATCACTTTTTGATAAAAATATCAATGTTTAGGAAATTGGAGTTAGTACTCATCTATAATAATGTGATTTCTCTTCATAGAGGTAAAATATTATTATAAATGTTTCATTTAAAACTATTTTTATAAAAATTAAGAGTTTGTTACATAATCCGAGAGATATTTGTTTTGTCACAGGAATTAAAGATAACACTTACTCATTTATATCAATGATTATTAAGGGATTGTGTGATATATATTTTTTAAGACCCATATAAGGATATAGAATTTAATTATGTAAGCTAAACTGTTAAAATTGTATATTCCCACAATTTTTGATTTTCTCTAAGTTGTAGGAACATTACCAAAGTGATCAAGTATATTTCTTCGATAAGAAAAAGTTATTATTCAATGGAAACATATAAATGAAAATACCCCACTATTAGTGAAAATGTGATAATCTAAATACCTACTCATATATGAGTATTCCAATAATGAATATTAGAGTATAATTATATATTTCCTATGATGAGTTATTTTTTTATTTTGGTGTTGAATTGAGATCTCCATTTTGCAGTGGTTTTGGTTCTAAATTTTATGACTTCTAAGGGTTATATTAACTATAGGCATAATGATATAATTTTGAAGCCTTGTGGAATGATTTATAATATTTTAAAATATTGAATATTAATATACCTATTTTCTATCCATTTAAATATTAATAAAGTTACTATTAATGGGTTCGTTCCTCATACACAAGGTGTTGTGATGGTAGTAACTCGTCAAAAAAAAATGATAATGACAGTAGATCTTGAAATAAAATTATTTAATATGGTCTAGTGAATCATATCATCAACTTTATTTGGAATAATATGACGAAAGGAATTAGAAAAAAAAATTAAATTTTATTATTTAAATTTGAATGTTAAAGAATAAAATTATTTATTTATAATTTCAAATACGATTAAATTTTAATGAATGATTTTTTTCCATTGAAAAATGTTCTAAAATTTTTAATAAAGTGTTAAGAACCACTTTAGTTTTTGGTGAAACTTATGAAGATTATATGGTTGTGAAATAAGTACGGCACAAATTTCCATAAATTTTGGATTAAAAGATACATGAACATGAATATCATAATTACAATAGATTACCATTGGAATATTTTTAAAGATTTATTATTTCCTATAAAATGGGTAAAGGATATACTATTAATAATATGATTAAGAATAAAATGGAATATTTTGGGAAAATTTGATAAAATAATTTCATGAACCTCTTTATATGTTTGGAATGGAAAATGAATGGAATAAGAAATTTAATAAAAAATTCTTTCAAATATGGGTTATTGGCCACTTTTATCCAATTTTATAAAAATGATGAAAGAAGAATGCGATGAAAATTTGGTGTTATAGATTAGTTCTTTATGGAAGATAAATTCAAAATTAAATAATGATAAGTTTAAATTTGATGGAAAAGGTATGAGTTTATCAAAAAAATCGAGAAGATAAAATAATAGACTCTGTTGGATGATGATAAATGTGGTGAAGATGTGTATCTCCCTAAGAATTCATAATATATTTATCATTAAAAAATAAAATGTTTTTGATATATTGGGATGAAAGAAATGCCAAACATCAGGTAATAATGACTTATTAAAAATAAAAAATCAATGACATTAAGGGATAATTATATTATATAGCTAAAATAAATTATTTTTAAAAAAAGTTCAAAGTCACTTAAGGAAATAAAATTGATGACGAAGCAATTTTCATGAACAAATTTATTGAATTATGAATTATTTTTAAATATAATTATATTGAGTAATGGTATGAGTAAAATTTATCGACAAAATTATAGTGATAAATACAAGTAACAACATTCATGTTTTTTTTATAAATGATAAGTAATGTTAATTTAGTAATTATATGCTATATGAAAATAATTTTCTTACAAACATAATTTTTACCAAATATTATTCATTTAATAGAAAATTTCTTAAATATTAAACATATGGAAATTTATTGTTTATACATCTCACAAAATTTGTGATCATTCATACATTTTTTTATCAAATGGTTGGAAATAAATAAAAAATAATTTATTGGTAAAAATATTTTTTTTTCAGAAAACTATTTTTATTCGCGCAATAGGTTTTTATCCATATAAATTAACTTATTCACTATAGATATATGCTTTTAATTAAATATATAGATAATATATTTAATAAAATAAATTTACATTCATATTATGGTTTTACTCAGTATGGAATGAGAATAAAATCCTTTTTTATTATTAAAGGTACATTTTCTCTAAATATGGTATTTTACACATTTTGTTCATGGATATTATAATTAATATCCAAAACCTCAATAAATTAAATCTAAAAAAATATTTCATATTTTTAATAATAATAATTAATAGTAAAAAATAATTTCAACTTACTTTTTACCCCTAATGAATAGTTGTAATGGAAAAAGTATTTTCAACACAGTATAGGTTAAAATCATTAATAAGTGGTTTAAACTAAGAGATTTAATATAAAATATCTCATAAACCTTATCAATACCCAATAACCTGAGTAATGTTTTAGAATACCACTTTATATCAACTAAAAATGGATTTTATGCATCCATAAGAAATGAGAATGATATTTATTTTATTTTGAAGTTCATAACATTTACAAGGGTATTGATCCTCTCACATACCAAAGGGAACCTCATATTATAACTTCCTAACACAATGTGAGCATTAAAGGTCAACAATTCACTATAAAAACCTCTTCCTAACAATTTTTCCCACATCATATAGGTTTATGTGTCACCAGAAGACCATCCTATGAAAGCATAAGGTGTAATCCAAATAACGATACTCCATGAAGAGGCAATCATCTTAACCAGCTTCATTTGTGTCTATTTATAGTTAAACCTCCTAAAATATTATGTATCAATATTAATATAATTATATTAGTATCATCAATATACAAAAATGATATTTTGATGATGTGAAAACAATTACCTATTTCACATCTCTCAAATAGGAAATGAAAGTGTTTCTCATGTGTATGTACGAACTACCGTATCTATGAAGCTATGTGTTTCATTATTCATCACCACCTAAAGTGGATATTTATAATAATATATTAAATTAATATGTATGATCATTAAGATTGTATTTTTATTATATAATGATAAAAAAATTTCAACCTTCCTTTCCTTTTTCCTCTTTAGTAATGAAATCATTGTTCATGAATACATGCAGACTACTGCATCTATAAATGATGTTTTTCATTTTTAGTAAACACCTTTAATAAAATGTTATAAAACTATATATATTTAATAAATATGATATTAATGAAATTATTAATATTATGGATATTTTGAATCTATGACAAAGTTTCAAAGACTATAATTGTTAAAGTAAAACATTCATGAAATACGAAATAGTTGACACCAAGAATATTTATTTTTGTGAATAAATATTAACAAATATGTGATTGGAAATTATGAATAAATAATATAAAGTAATATATGAATGAATAATAATTATATATATGTGTATAACATATATTAATTTTTGTATAAGAGGTTATATAGTGTGGAAAGAAATTCAAGACTTAGGATAATGGTTTTTCATGTCACTTTTATTTATTGGTACATATACCATATTTACTACTTATTTAATATTGTGTGAATTATATACTAATATATGGATTTTTTAGTGAAAATTACATAAAATTAATTGGATTTAAAAATACATTTCAAGATCTATATTTTTCGGTTTTCTATTCAATAGATATGAATATTGTAATATTTTCTTTATCACAATTTCACTTCTTTGAGGTAGGTTTTATATTCACCACCATATTTATTTTTTACTATGTATATAATACCCAAAAAGGAAATTTATGTTTAACTTCATGAAAATTAGAGTGATATAAAAGTCAAACTAATGTTTTCTCTTTCATGAGGTTGTAATTTAATGATTCATAAATTTGTAACCATTTATGTTACAATCTCACTTTTTAATTGGATTATTAATGATTGAATTTACATTATGAGAAATTATAAGTTCATTATCCTATAATATGAATCCATATTATTATTCTCTCATAATTTATTAATTATTTCATGCATTCTTTTTATTTTACCCCATTTATGTAGTCAAAATACAGAAATAATGTTATTATGAAAATGAGGCCTTAATTATTTTTCAGGATGAGAATATTTTTCTTCCATGGACATATTATTTAAAATATTTCAATAATGTTAATTAATAGTCTATAGAATTTTTTTTGAACCTTATTTGACATTATTTTTAAATGATAATAAGGAATTTTTATAGTCTATTCTAATGAAGTTATATTTTACTTTTTAAAAAAATATTAGAAAACAATTATTGTAATGCCACCAAATGAAAATATTTTCCTTTTATCATCACAATTTTTTAATTTTATTATTTCTTTATAGGATTCCATAGTTTCAAAAATAAAATCCATTTCTCATTTCATTAATGTTTTTTAAAAAATATTCCCAAAATAAAACATTGTTTTCTCTTATTTTTAAAATGAATATTTCTATCACATGTTTAAAATTATTTTTCATCTATGTCAATATACTCTAAAGATTATTATTTTTTAATTCAAATATTCCATTATGATACCCTAAAATTTATTTCAATGTATGGATTGTGATGATAATTCTTTTAGTATGCTCTCATGAAACATAGTTCTTTTACATGGGTGAATTATTATATGATCAAATTATGAATGTTTTTATTAACATGTGGATCAAATATAAATGGTTAAAAATATGTGAAGGGTGGTCCAGGAATTATATATCCCTCCAACATAATAGGTAGAGCTTGAGATATTCAAAGATGTTTTTAATAGTAATTAGGTGTTAACATAATCCATTATGGGAATCTTTCAACTATAATTATCTTGTTTGGTAACATTAAATGAGGAAATTATTTTTTCTGTTTATTCTTATGAACAAAATCCATATTCTAATGATATTCTCTCTAGGCTCGGGTTTTATGATCAATGATTTCTCAAAATTATGTGTGATGTATTTTTTTATGAATGTTTTTTTTACTTGGACCATGAGTTTTGATCTTTGAATAATTGTATATTAATTTTGTAAGTTATGATCATGGTTTCACACCATTTTGATTGTCTTATGACCACTTATGATCACTGATTAATATATTGCATACCCTTAATGAGCATATTAACTCACACTTTTTTGTGATTCATTTTCCCCCACTTATAATGAAAATTCTTAAGAATTGCATTTCTAAATATATTACCATATGGGAAGAATATTATGAGAAATATTGAATATATTACAATAAATAATATTCTCAGGTATTATATATCCAAATATACTAAACCATTACTATTCTAGGGTGTAAAATATAGTATAATATATCAGGTTTTCATATATAATGATGAACTGCATATGTTTGTTATGAAATTGTTTCCTCAATTAGTATAAAATAATGGATTAGTTATTTTTTGATATTAAGTTATGAAAATTTTCAAAAAATACCATATGAAAACCTATTACAAACTAAAAGTAATATAGGATAAATATAAAGTATCATATTTTGAAAAGAAGGTGTCATAACATAGGACATCATAGGATTTATATTTATTATGATAATATTTTACACTCTATTTATAATGGATTGATTATCACACTAACCATTATTATTTTAGTAATGGATGGAAGATATAATGATGAAGTTGGGGTGCTGGAAAAAATGATCAATATTTATAATAACTTATTTTTTCCTATTTCAATGCATTCCTTTATATTTTTGAAGGTCTATTAGGATTTTCATTCATAACCTCAATTAATAGATGTTTAACTATTGGTGAAATATACTAATGGTTTGATGATGACATATTGTGTCTATATATCATCATGAATGGAGTTTTTTGGGAATTTAATTCTTCTAACTCTTGTTATTCTCCCTCGTGTTGAATTTTATTTCAATTTTTTAAAAGATTAGCTCTCTCTATATAGTGTATATATCATATACTGACAAACATATGTCATGTTTGATCTTCTAAATAAAACTACAATCTTTTAGTGGGAGGATGAATATGAATTTACAAGGTACATTACATTAATTATATTGGTCTTACTAAAAATTAATTAGGGGTATTTTTCTCAAATGGAGAGTGAGAGACTCTATATTAAAGATATTCTTTTTTGTTGTTGATTATTTTGATGTATTTCCTAAAGGGTGTACTTGTTTTCCACTGTTTCATGAATGTGAGTTTTAATTATAACTCAAACCCATTGTTGAACATATTTCAATGTCTCTTTATATAATTACCTTGACTAAGTTAGTTAAATTAAATATTTAACAAGGGGATATAATGGATAATAGATATATTCAACGAAGCTCTTCACCATGGGGTACATCTACACTTTTTTTAGAAGGAAGATGGGTCAATAAATGATTTCATTTTTTGAGAACAAAATAATATCACAATAATGAATAATTATCCCCCACACCATATTGATGATTTATGATTAACTATGAGGTGATCAATCCTTTTCAGTGATTTTACTTCAATTTGGATATCATAGGTTAAGTTTAAAAAGAGAGTACATACCCATTTTACCCTTCAATATGAGGTATGAACACTGTGAATTTATAGTAATTCCATTTGTACATTCAAATACATTCATTATAATCATAGATCTAATGAATACTGTTTTTAGAGATTAAAATTATATTTTTTTGGTAGTCATTATAAATGATGTACTCATATATTCTAAGAAAAATGAATATCATTTAAGAATATTTCTGAGGAATCTGAGAAAAGATATGTTTTATTCAAAATTTGGAACCTGTGAATTATAGAAATAGAAGGTATCATTCCTGGGAAACATAATTATAAGCAAGGTAATATCAGTGGATCCTTTAAATATTTCAGTTATTGAACAATAGGACATAACAACTATAATGACTAAAATTCATAGTTTTATATGATTTGATACTATCACTTATTTGTGATAAATTTATCATGGATATAAAATCCATTAAGTTTCTTGATATGTAATGGATTTATTTTTATTTATAATGATGAAGGTGAAAATAATTTTAGGGAACTAAAGAGAAGGTTGGTTAGTGAAATTGTGATCACACTACCATACAATGGAAAAGGGATTTTGATCCAAGTGACTCATAAAAAGGATTGGATATTTTTTTCTCCTCATAATCTATCCTTGTTGGGAGTTTAATGATTTAGAGAGATCTAAAAGTTAATATTTTGTGGGACAATATGAAGAGAGAAATTATATTGAAGGAATCATTATTATTGGAATGTCAGGATGTTGTGGATGAATTTATGAGGTCTAACTTCATATTGAAACCATTATAGATAACTATGTGAAAAGTGGAAAAAATAACCATGTATTTAATTATAGGACTCCCCAATAAATTCAAAGTTTATAACTACATTTGGGTTGTAATCAAGGACATTATAAAGCGATAACATTTTCATGGATGCAACAAATATTCCATTATTAACAAACAAAAAGTAATATATATTAATGAAAAGAAATTTTCATGAAGTAACACTCTCAATAATATTTTATTGACCTGTGATTTTTATCTCAACATTATGAAAATGTGTTAAGTAATAATTGAATAGAGATTTCAGCATTAGCATAGTATATCATCCTCATATAGATGGTCATTCATAGATAACTATTGAAAAACATGATGATATATTGAGATATTTATATATTTAATTCAAAGTATTTTCATGTAAACATACTCATATGTTTTAATAATCATAAATCAATAGTTTTCACTTGAGAATTCAGATGAATCCATATGAATCAATCTAAAAAAGGAAGTGAAGATCTTGATTATGCAAGGACGAATTTGGATAATGACAACTATAGGGACATAAGATAGTTGAAGAAATTTGAATTGAATCTTCAACCCATTAAATATTATATTAGGAAATCTCTGTAACACTCTATGATTTCAGGATATATTTTTCATGACATAAAATTAATTTCTCGATAGATTGTGATACATGAAATACTGAGTCAAAATGAATCAGAATATAATATACCATTAAAACAAAGCTATTAAATTACTGAAATGAATATGTATAAAATCATTTTTACAATTATTTATAAAGTATTTATATAAATAATATTTATTTATATTTATGTGTTCAAAGGTTTGTAAAATCATTATATGCTCTAAAATATAATGACAATTAAGTGTTCATTTTTTTAGTACACATGAATGCTGGTTTTTTATCCCCTTTGATAGAAGTAGAGATTGATTTAGCTTATGAAATTGAAATAATAACATATAATTATATGGGATATAGTGGTGTTATTCTATATTCATAATTTAATAATATTTTTAGGATTTATGAAAGGAAATAAAATAAAGACACCCAGTTAAGTATGATACCTCTTCTTCAGAAAACCTCATTTGGTAAGAACAAAAATCCTTCTTATGATGGATTTCAGATCGATCTATCAGATGTAGGATTTGGGTAGGGATTTTTGGAAGTTATTTGGGTATGTATTTTATAACCCAA
Organism: Viscum album; assembly: GCA_963277665.1. Taxonomy (NCBI): domain Eukaryota; kingdom Viridiplantae; phylum Streptophyta; class Magnoliopsida; order Santalales; family Viscaceae; genus Viscum; species Viscum album. The sequence goes on along the minus strand of OY728119.1, from coordinate 32,827,765 downwards.
AATTCTTTGAAGCTGTGAATAGAAGTAGAAAGGGGTGGCCTTTTATAAGTTAGGTGAGTGGCACACTTGTAATTTTTTAAAAGAAAAAGGAGTACCCATGTTTTTTACACACCAAAAGGCTCCAAAAAGGGAAATTATAGATAATTATACAAGAATGGTCAACATATTTCCATAAATTATGTTTTCTACATTTTTTTTTGTTCATTGTAACCTTTATCATTTTTCATTACCCCCCTATAAATCTATTTTTACCTTAACGGTAGTAATTATTTCTTACTTTTTTCACAATTAATTATTATAAAAAATACTAACTTTAAAATATTATATAATATAAATTTTTGGTTTCAAAATATAGAATTCAATTTACCAAATTAAATTCAAATAATTCGAAAATTTTAATTTAAAATAAAACCTATAGATACCAAGAAATAATGTGATTTCAGAAACTGTGTTTTTCATGCAAAATTTTATTTTAAATTAACTATATGAATTATATTAATACTTTTAGTAATTTAAATTATTATTTTTGATATATAATATTTAATTGTTTTAAAATTGTTCCTTATTACTGTTTTTTTTAATTAGCTAAAATGGAGAATCATCATTCACTTTAAATCTGTTTAAAAACCCTATTTTTAAACAAAAAACCTATTTTAAAATACAATATAAAGTTGATATAATAGAATTAAAGTGGATTAAATAAAATCAACCAGTACTTATGATTGTATAAATTATATTTTTAATATAATTTTATGTTTAAATAACTTAAATTATTGATAATAAATGACATTTTTGGAAAAAACTAAAATTTTCACTATAAACTAAAAAATAAACATTTTCAAAAAAAATCCTAATACTAAACCCTTAGATAATTATAACATTCCAATTTAAAATATTAAATTTAATTTTTCAAATTTAAATTATATAATATGGAAATTATTCTTTTAAATAAAACCTTATAATTAAAGAGTTCAATTAAAACTTCTTTCCTTCTTTATTTATAAATTACTTTACATTTTTATATTGAGTATAACTATCAAATTCTTATTAATAAATAGAAAAATGATTTATTTTATCATTACATGGGTTGTTAAATTCTCCATAACTTTTTAAAAAAGTCTCTTAATTTCATTCACTTATTCAATAAGTGGGGAAATATTTCCCTCGTACAATTTTCAAATTACCATATTTCCTCTTCAACAATATAGGTTTTTTATAAAACCTTAACCTAGTGAATCACATTATAAAACAACAATTTATCTCTATAGTCAAGAATAAAAACTGATTTTTTCTCATATTAAGGTTTCTTATCAAATTTAACTACTTCTGGGATCAAAATAAGAGATCAATCCAACACATGTATATTTTAACATCCAGACATGAAAAACATAGAATACCTAGGACAAAAATGTGGGAAAGTCAACCAAGTTAGAAATTGATCAAAATTTCTGTAAAATATCATATAGTACAATGAACCACAGATGTATATTTCACTTTTTACCAAAATTCATAAAACGTATCTAAGGATATATTTTAAGAAAAACATGACTACCTACCTTGAAAGAATGAACTTTCCTCTAATTGCCAATATAACATTTATGTCAGCTATGAGACTTCCTCATAAGTTGTTAAATCAACTACACATTATCATCTATTTTATTTACTATCTACGGTCCTATAAACATTTTTTCTTCAACATCATCCCAAAAATTTGGTGCTTTAAACCACTTTCTATATAATGTATCAAAAATTTCCATCGTTATACTAGAATTAAAAGTATTTTTATATGAAAACTCATCCAATTAAATATGAGGATCCCAACTTCCTTGGTAATCGATTAAAAAAGAAAAAAACCTGTCTTCTATGTTATGAATTAATTTCTCAGATTTTTTATCAAATTGAATTTGACGTATATACAACAATAAAATTTAATACCCAATGAATTCTGAAGTCATTTAAAAAAATTATATGTGAAACTGAGATCATGGTCTGATACAATCGAAAAAATCTCTCAATGTAACCTAAATATCTCATTTAGATACACTAAATAAATTTTAACCAAATACATAGTATATTTAATGGGAATTAATTGCATACATTTAGCTAATAGTTCAAAAATAACCAAAATCACATTGTTACCTTAATATGTATTTTGTAATCCCAGCATGAAATCCATTGATATATTTTCTTATATTCACTCCATCACTGGAAAAGGTGGAATCATTACCTTTGATAATTTATTATGCTTTAAATTGTATACATGTACAACACATCAAAGTAAAATCATTAATACCTCTTTTCACTACATCCCACTAATAATTATTTTGATGGTATTTGTAAATATTAGCACTTTCAAGATGAATGGAAAATAATGAACTATAATAACCATCTAATAAATATTTATTCAAATGGGAATTTAAAGGAACACATAAACTTTTTCCAAATCTTAAAACACCTTTTTCATCAATATTAAAATCCAGAACATGATTTTTTAACATATTCTACATTTTCTAGATAATCAAGATCATACTTCAAAGATTTCATAATTATTTCTGACAATGTTTACCGAACTAAAACTTATAAAATTGGGGATTCCCCGATATCCGCAACTTTTAGGCTAAACATTATCAAGTCATCCACCAAAGGGTCAATATCCAAAAAACATGTTTAATGTATCATTTTTATGACTAATATCATTAGTAACTTCATTTATCTTTTATAGGATAGTAATGAATCATACAATAATAATCATTTATCATTTATAAGTATATTATATTTCCCATGTTCAATTATTTATGAGGGAATATATACTTCATAATTTTTTAATCATTCTATATCTCACAATTTAAAGAATTGGAATGATACATCCTAATTTTCTAATAAAAAATAATAGCATTTAATTCTAGATCATGCATAAGATAATTTAATTCATGAGGTTCCAATTGATGTGTATCATAATAAATTACATTATCATTATATATTAGGAAGTAAAAATTGTATTTTCAATAAATAATAATTGTAGATGATGATTTATCCATTTCTATAGGGTTGTGAAGAAACTTGACCATTTACCAATGTTGTTTTTAGTTCCTGAAAAAAATTATAACATTATTTTTCCTAGATGAATTTAACTCATTTCTAAGATAACATAGTATATGTGCTAGAAAACATAGAAACTTTTTTGAATAAATTGTTTGTATTAATCCACTAAATCAAGAAACAATGTACACTTGTGATATTTTTGGGTCGTGGCCATTCTTCAATAACATTCTCTTTATTTGGCTCAATAGTTTTTCAATTTTTAGAAAAACTATGTCCAAGGAAATAAGTTTCATGAAAATAGAATCCATACATACAAATTTCTCATATATTTTCTTTTTTTTAGGTTTTCAAAATAAAATATAGGTGTCTTTCTTATTCCTAAAAATATTCATAATACCCCAAAATGTCATAAAAAACTATTAACATATCAAATAACTCATATAAAATTATATTCATGAGGTACATAAATATAGCATGTTTATTGTACAACCCAAAGGGAATAACTATGAAATCATAATTACCAAATATAGTATGAAACACTATATTTGGACTTTCATCCTCCTTCACCATTAGTTGATAGTACATGAATGTTAGATTAATGTTCAAAAAAAAATTATCTATCAGGAGTTGATCAAAAAATCATCAATATGAGGTAAATGATACTTGTTCATAAAAGTGATGTTATTCATGAAACTATAATAAAGTAAATTTTCCATCAAACTATATTTCATTATAACAAAATAAAATAGGATCACCCGATGGTGATGTGATTAGTCGAATGAAACCGTATCTAGAAACACTTGTAATTTATTTTTCAATTAAAAAAGTTATACATGTGCCATTTTATATGGGGGTTTAGAAATAAACTTAGAATCAGGATCTAATTCAATTGTAAATTCAACCTTATGATCAGTAATAACACCAGTAAAATCATCAGGAAATAAATCAATGTTTTTCCACACTACTCGCACATCACCAATTTGAATAGTGTATTTCTTTTCATCAATATGATATAGGTAACTTTCACTTTCATCAATAATCAATTTCATACATTCCTGTTTGGAAATTAATTACCTGAAATTATTCAACATATATTTCTTAAATATGAAATATATCTTAGCATGATAAACATAAATTAAATCCACATAATGAATGATATAAAAATCTACTATGGACAGTTCAACATGGCTGGCTACAAATATCATAATGTTAATGATAAATAGAAATATTCCTATATATAGTGGTTTCTTTTATATTTTCACAATGATTTTCACCAAAATTTCTATCATAATTTCATTATGTGTTATTCCCAATATTCTTTCAAATTTCTTAGAAATGGATGAATACAAAGATCCCAATCCAAACAACATATTGACATAATTTGAATAAATAAGTAAGATGGCTTTCACCACTTCACTATATGGCCCATTATCAACTATAGTAGTTTAAAATTATTTTTCCATGCATTTTATTTTCAATAATGATGATTTTCACCATGATAATGTTACATCAGAAAAATATAATTATAATACCCAAACTCATTATAGATAAAAACCTTACCACTACTTTCCTATCTTTTATGTCCTTTGTTTAATATTCATGAAACTTTTCTTTGTATTCACATGCCTTGTGACCAAAAAATCCACACTAATAACTCTTTCTAGATCCACAAAATCATTCCCTAAAATTTATTTTACACATACCAAACATGTTGGGGGATTAACTCCATACATTTTAGTCAGATTCTTATAACACCCCACGACATTATGCTATATATCTTTTAAAATCTAACATGTCTGATATTTAATTCTTTACACAACATAGATTTTAAAACCGTAATATATAATTAAATACCATCTTTGTAATAATAATGTGACCCTTATGAATAGTAATTGGGACAATAGAATATCAACCTCAGCTATGATAGTATAAATAAAAATTAGGTTTCTTAAAAATGAAAATAGGATATATTTATATCTTATAAAAAGTTTATAACTATTTTAAAATGGATAGATTAAGTGTTGGTAATTTTGTGAAACCAAAATGTTTATTAAAAATTTTATAATTATTGTAATTATATAAAATAAAATTTATTTTCATAGAGTATATTCATCAATTAATACTTTCATTCTTTAATAATATGAGATAATTTTGTGAGATGTTAATTAATTTTTCAAAGTGTTATAAAATCAATTATAATTTTAAAATCAGTACATTTTGAATAAATGTTGATTTTGATTAAAAATTAAATTTATCATATTTTGAAAATTATATTCATAATATGGAGTCAATTTTTAAATTCTTTCACATGTAAAAATGATTAGGGTTAATTTTTGAGATATTTTTAAAATAGTTGAAATATTTTTGAGTAGTATAATGTGTTAATATATAGTATTTTACATTATAAGTAAATAAATTAATTATTGTGTCATGGATGATGTAGGGATGAGGTAATAACTCCTTATTTAGAACTTATATTCTCTAGTTACTATATTTATTCCCAATAAACAACATTATTCATAGTCTGGAGAAGAAATAATAAACAAATTAATTAAATAATAAAAAACACCCCTCTCATCCAATCTAAATACCACCCCTTCTCCTCACACCTTTAAATACATAAATATTTCTTATATTATTTTCATTTTCATTACCAACCCTCTACCCCACATTATGGTCCTTATGGAATCACCAAAAGTTCATTTCCATGTACCTTACTAAGGTTCTCAAGGAGGCGACACTCAAGAGATAAAACCTTCTCTCTCCCTCTCTCTCTCTGTCGATTTCTTTTCTTATCATATACCTCCAAACCCTCCCCTATACAAAATGATATGATAACTCTAGTATATATTATATATTTAAATTTTATTATATTAATGGTATATCAACCATTAATTCGCTTCTATTCCCCTTTTTATTCTAAAAATGAAAATATTCTTTGTGAGGTGGCGATTTACCACTGTCGTTGATGACAAGTCATCGTTTTTCAAATCCACATTCAAGGTTGGTCATAAAACCATTTTTATGGTCCAATAAGACAATAATTTATGTAATAAATCTTATTTTATTTTATATAACTTGTATATATAAATCATATTAATTTATAAGACTAAACTCATTCATTATGATTCAAACAAATGCCAAAATAACCTAAATGGTTCTCATTAACACGTTATTTAATGATTCGTATTAATGTATTTAAAAATGATATATAATACCATTAAATCTCATATAATTTCATTAAAAAAATATAATTTTAATTCTAGATATCTATTTCTATTTTACATAATCTTTCTGACATGTATACAAGTGAACCCCTCATTAAAACCTATGAAATGAACATTCCCGAACAACAAAATTAAATCTTATAACTCGTTAAAAGGGGAATTAATAAACTTAATAAAATAATGATAAATAAGATTCAAATTTAAAAGGTTTTTAATTATATTTTTAATTAATATAATTTCATTATTCAGGACATTATGTACAGGTGAAGAACACTTTTGGTCATATGATAAGGGTTTCTTCCCAAACCTCCATTTTCACTTCACATTATGATATCCCTGTATTTACACCAATATAATTATTAATTATTATTATGTACTCCACATAAATTATATTTATAGTTTCAAAAAACATATATAAATAACATTTCATCTTTCATTAATGGGAAAATACATTACTTTCAGGGATCCCTTTTAAATTCCCCCGATAAAAAAAATCCTGATTAAATGGAACTTCCGAATTTATTACCCATTTTTAGATACACTCCATAATTATTTTAAAGACACCAATATTTTCATAAAATAACACTTTTTATAATTAAAAAATATATTATCTATTTTCTGGTTTTATGTAAATAAAATTATACCTTCATTGGTATAAGGATTCTTTTATATTGTCTCTTAAACCTCACTTAACCGACTCTTTTCTAAAGTTTCTTAAAACCTCTTTTTACATGTTTTCACTCTATTTTGAAATATTTTATGCCTAAAAAATATTTTCATTGTAATTTCCATTTTATATTCTATGATATACCTATTTATAATATCATTTTAATTCAAATAAAAATTATTTTTCAAAAGAATTCTTCCTTGGAATGTAAAAAGTGTATTTTTCTTATGTATTTGAGGATGATTTTATTAGATTATTTTCATTTATTTAAAACATATTATATTGAATATTATTATGAATTGGGATTGATATTTTATGGTATAATCTATCATATTTTATTAAATAGTTTGTGATTAGTTTAACTATGTACGTGCTATCTTAATACCATTCATAATATTTCGCAGAATGGTTAGTGATTATGTTTACTTATTAGAGAATGTTATTTACATTTAATGTGTTTATGTTGTTTAGGATTCACCCCATTTATATGATACATGAATTGGACATAGAAAGTGAAGGTTAGGGACCATTATTGTGCCTTGATTCATCAGTATGTCTCATGAGAAAAACAATAAATGGACTTGGTCGAGGCCTTGCCCATTTATTTTTCGATAAAGTTTAGGCTGGGGCCTTAACCACTTATTTTCATATGTGATGTCTGATGCCTCTACCTAAAGTTTCAAATATCGAGTATTATCTATTACATTAGTATTATATTATAAATTGATAATCTATGTGATTATTCGGCTAGTATAATATCCATGATTAAGTTTCATTATCATATGATTATTTATATGGAATTTTTTAATCACCTTTCATTCCTCCCATATTAATCTTAATATTATATTCTTATGGAATGTGTTTTCAACTAATCACTGAGACTTATTGTTTATATTTATGATTGCTTCCATTATATTTCATACCCTTAGTAAGCATATGAGCTCACTCATTTATTATGTTTTATTTTTCCTAGGATGCAAAGATGTATATTATGACTGAATTACATGGATAATCAAGGAGTTTATGGGTGTGACCAATAGAGTCTCTATGTTTTTCCCTTCAAAGTTACTATGTAAATGTTATTTTTCTATGTAGTTCTTAAAAATAAACTAAACTATTATTTCCTTTGGGATTAGACTTACTGATTTATTATACCAATATAATAAAGTAAGACACCAGATACGGGATACTAGGGTCATGGTCTTTACAGATGGAATTATATAGTGCGAACATTGGAAACAGTATTTAGAAAAAATAGATTAGGGAACATAAGTATAATATAGACCCTAAGGATAATCATAGAAGAACATGCTGGAATTTTTGTAACATATAGATAATATGGGTATTCCTAAAAATAAATCCCTATTTAGATACTAAAAGTTGTTGTGGTTCTACAATAGATTTACCGAGGGGTAACAACTCCAAAAGGTGTGTTGGTCCTAACTCGGTGTAACCTATTACAAGATAATAGTCATTACTGCACACCAAGTTTGACACTCCCTAAGTATATGCTTAAGATAATTAAGATTTTCTTTACAAACAATAATAAAGGATATAAATTAAACATGACCCTAATGAAACACATGTTTACAATTTTGATATTAGTTATGCATAAATTTACAATTAATGTTAAATGTTTCTCTAGTTTTAAATTTTTCATTTTGATTCATAAATTTATTAATTATATTCCATTTTATAGAAATGGGGTCTAGTATAAGGAATCTTAACCATATCAACACACAAATTCTATTTTGAGATTTACCTCCAATTAATGGTAATGTCATTGGAGCAGGAGATGCAACCAGAGCTGAGAAACTTATAACCATACTGCAACAATAGACTCAGGTTATGATTAATAACTTTAGTCAAATAGAGTATCCTGATTTACAAAATGGTGTAACAATGTTTAAAAATGGAATGTGAAAACAACCTCCATTATTAAATGGGACTAAAAATCCATTTGTAGATGACCAATGGATAATTTCCTTAAATAAGATATTTCTCACTTTGGGAAGTAATGAAAGGGAGAAGGTTATCATTTCAGTTTATCTTCAGTTAGTAGAATCAGATCAATGGTGGTCGTTGATTCAAAATAAAAAAAATGTGGAATAAATTGAAAATATGGAATGGAAGTATTTTATCTAAATTTTCTCAGAAAAATATTTCCATGGAAATTGCGAGAGGATATGAAGAGACAATTCTTGAGTCTGAGACAAAAAGAGGATGAAAACATTCCCAATTATGAAGACATCTTTTTTAACACCCCAAGACATTACAATAATTTCATTCAAGAATAAATATTATTTTTTCTCTCTTTATACACAACACCATTTTATACTTACTCTACCCACAACACTATGTTAATTGTATTACATGCCAAATGGAGTTTTACTCCCTTTTATTAATGAGATAATTTTAATAAGAAAAGTACAGTTTAATAAAATTTATTTTTAAAAATTGACATTATTTTTTGATTCAGAAGGTTCAAATTATTTTAGGATGATGTTTTGGTATTTTTCTAAGAAACATCATTTTTTATGAATAGTGAAAATTACTGCAATTTAGATAAAAACAAAATTTTTGTTTTAATAATTATTAGTGTTATATTATATTTTAGGTTGATTATTAAATTCAAAATAGGTATATTATTTATATATTAATCCAATTTAGGTAATTGGAATCATCTTTATATTTAAATTAGATATAAAAACCAATTTAACTTTTGATCGTTTTTACTTTAAAAACTCGCATTCTTTCTCCATCTCTGGGATTATCATTAAGCATAATTTTCCAACATCTATGATTTGAATTCTTAAAAATGGACATACATGGTTTTAATCATTATAATATTTGTGATAAAGTATGTTCATCTAAATTTTGGACCAAGAATTTAGTGAATGTGAGTAAAATTAATTATAGTGATTAACATAAGATTAAGCGTAATAAGGGACTACACCTTAATATTAAGGACCAAAATGACCTAGAAACTTATCGAAAATAAATTAAATGATAATAATTTGACCATATCCTCACTTGTTTATAAATTTATTGGTTATTGGTATATTATTAAATGGAATTTCCCTAAATGAATTGTTAAACAAAGAAAAAGATAAAAAGGGAATTTTCTTAACTTTAACATTTATAAATTTTTAGATTTTTAAAAAAAATATTATTTTAGGTTATAAATATAAATTTTAAATATAAAAGGGTTATTTTTATCATAGTAATTAATAAATAATTTTTAGAGATTAATTAGTTACTTAAAATTCTTAAGAAATTCCAATGTAATGATTATTTTTTTAATAATTAACAAATAAATATTATACTATAAATATTAAAAGTGAAGTTAATTGGTTGAATTGTTTCCTTAATTTTTTTTTTTAAAATGAATATATCATGTTATAAAAAATTTAAATTAATATAATTTAATTATAATAGAATTTTAAAATTTTAAAATTAATGTTAAATACAAATTGTCAAAATTAACCTAATTGTTATTTTACAATAAATGATATTTAATTAAATGATTTAAAATTAATAAAAACCTATATTATGCTATGTTAATTTTTTGTTTTAGAAAATATTATATATGGAATATTAATAGACCAATTTTTATTCTATAACTATCATATTGACCCATTTTCTACAAAAATATTAATAACATTGTACAGTTTTAATGAGTGTTTTAGCACGCCACATGCGCTGGTTTTAAAATTAATTTCTAAAAAACACGTGATTATTATATTATAAATTATATATAATTTTAATAATTTTGTTTATCTTTATTTTATAATAAATAACACTTTAGTTAAATCATAATTCTTAAATTAATTAGATTATAAAACTAGATTCCATAATAAAAATTGAAATTATAAAATTTGGGAATATTAGAAGTTAAGGAACCAAATTTTTAAAAATCCCATATTATTGTGTTTTGGGGGATTTAACCTACCATTATTACAAATTACTCCATTATTTGTTTATTTTTAGAAGTTGTAGGTAAGTTAGACTTCCAATTAATGAATATCTTTTTGTATTTACAAGAGTGACACTCCCAGTCCACTATAAAAAGGTAACCACTCTACCACTTCCCCACACCTCTCAAAAACATTTTTGTATCCAAAATCTTCCCAAATTGACTTAAAAAATCCATACCCTTGACTCAGAAGCCTCCATTTGAACATAAATCTTTCCAATAATTCCTTTTGGTATAAAACAAAAAAAGTTACCTAATTAAGAGGTAATGTCTTATGTCAAGATCTCTAGTGTCATTTCCATTCTCCACCCACTCAAATTTCTTTATTCTATTATTATGTAACAAATCTAATATACTAAATATACTATGATTTTTTATGTAAATATTTTAACCTACACTTATACACACCTAATTGTGTTGTATAATGAACATATTGTTTAGGTGTACAACGAACTACTGCCACCGGAAATGACGATTGTTCATTTTTTTCCTTAATACCTCTCATGGTGGCCATTATGGTGGTAACACTATTTATATATGTTATATATGATATTTATAATGGTTTTAAGCTTATTTAATTTTTATTTACAACATACCATTATACTACTAGAAAAATAACCTATAGCCATGGATCTATAGCCGCAATTTTATAAGTTAGTTGCTATAGGTTAATTTATAGCCACACCTAACATAAAACCCATCACATGACCCCCTCACATTACACTCACCTTTATGTGGCCCTCATTCCTTGATGGTTCCCCTCACGATCTATCTTCTCCCCGACCCTCCTCCCCCAATGGTTCCCTTGTGACGCTACCCTCGCGACGCTACCCTCGCGATGCTACCCTTGGGACGCAACCCTCACGATGTTTCCCCTCACTACAACCCCACCGCGAGCTCTCATCGCCAACCCTCCTCCATGGACACTACCACCAAACTCAGACACATCACAAAACTCCACTAATAGTACTCTTAGGTTTCCACCCCACCTCCTCCTCTGGCGTGCCTCATACGCGACCCCTCCTCCCGGTGATCCTCCTCATCCTTGCGGATCTTGGCTGGTCACAGATCCTTAATTCTCTTACCCAAAAAGTTATTCTGGTTTCTATTATATATTTTGGGTGCCTCAGATCTCAATATATATTTTTATTTAACTTCTCTCAGGTCATAATCATGTAAATAAGGAGAGATAGGTCATCTTAGAGATCCCTTGGTATTGGGGAAGATACATTCGGTTAATTTCTATGATGGAATAATGAATGAAAATAAGGAATATGTATAATAATAGACTATGGGAGAAGTTTCAACCACATGGTAGAGATTAAAAAATTTTATGCGGTAGAATGAGGATATCTATGTGATGATATGATTATGTGACCTCATGAAACAACCATATTACAACAGAAAACGATGAAAGTATAATGTGAATATTTGATTATCATGCAGATATGATCACACTGACTAGTCTTGTTGGAATATATCATGTGTATGTCTCTTTTATAAATACTCTACATGCAATTTTCATATAGTATTTATTTTCTATCATATGTTATTATTGAAAAAATATATTAAAACATTAAAAATTAATATATTGTGTTGTTTTGAAGGATTTTATTCACGTGATTACATAAATTAGTCAATGTTTTTAAATGTTCATAATTATGGAAGACTTCAATGATGTTCTGGGTGTTAATTTCTTATTTTTAACTCTATTTTTTTCTATGCTAATATTCTCTTTTTTTAGGATTATGATAATTGGGCTATAGAAATATCTGATAAAGAAACAATTAATGGTTGTACTAAAGAGAATAAAGATTTGTGGAAACAGGTTGGATATTTGATGCATTCTATGCTTTGGATTCAATTCACATAAATGTTATATAGTCTATATTCATTTCTATAATAACACAATTAGGCCTCATTTTCAAAAAAAAATTATGAAATTTATTCTCTATGTACCTGGGGTTGGGTATAAGAAAATACAATGAAGGAAAAGAATACTTCAGTGAGCTCCCAAAACACAAGAAAGAATTTATATGGGTTGACGATAAATATGGAAAGTCAATTGAGCATGCATTTAGAAAGAAAAATATTGATGTTGGAAAGAATTGGCTTTAGTAGTTTGAGGTTAGAATTTGACTTTGAGGGGTGATTTCTATGGTTCTACGTGTTTAACCATATTATATTATTTGTTTTGGTAGGATTTCACTTACTTTGATCAGAGGAAGAATATTATCAAGTACAATGACTTTGTGAACAAAGTACTGATAATGTTTACAATGGCAGACCTTCAACGGTCAATTCTATCAATGGTTGATTTCTTGAAGCCAGGAAAAGGGAGATTCACTTCTACTCTTTCAAGAGGAATTTTTTAAATGAGGATAAGGTCTCCCAACTCTCAAGTTTTGTATCATAACACTCAACTTATCTCTACAAGGAGACTAGCCTTGTTGGTACCATAATTGGAATGGCGCAGGATGTTTTTAAAAGTAACAACATTAACCTGCTTCAACCAAAGGGTCAATTTGGTACTAGACACCAGGTAACGTTTTTTGTAATTTTACTTCATTTTAAAACAAATTCACCCAAAATCTCACTTTATGAGACTTGTGTGTTTTAACCAAGGAGGAAAAGACCATGCCAGTACCAGATACGTTTACACTAGACTATCTCTGATTACCCATTTCTTATTCTCAAAGGATGATGATATTATGCTCAACTACTTAAATAAATATGGACATTCTATTGAACCCACATGGTAAGTTTGTGATTATAGTGATTTTATGAATATTTTTACTAAATTTTTTGTGCTACTCCTAAAGTATATACTGGTGATACCAATGGTTTTGGTCAATGGGTGTGAAGGGATCTGTACAGGGTGGAGCCTTTATGTCCCAAATTATGACCCCAGAGTCATTTTAAAAAATTTGACATTCCTTTTAAATGGATAAATGATGGATCCCATTGATCCAGGTACAAGGTATTTCAAGGGACTATTGATAAACTAGCAACCACGGAAGGTGGGGAAACCTACACTTTCAAAGAAAATATAGAAGAAGTGGATGAAACGACCCTAAAGATAATAGAGCTGCCCATAGAAAAGTAGACTCAATATTAAAAGGTGTTTTTTGGAATCCATCAGGACGGGGAATAAAAAATCAAGGATCCCTTAACTAAGGTGGGCATGCCTAAACATAGGTATCTCTTTTCCTTCTCCAGATTGTCTCTAAAAAATGTTTTTTCCATAAACATACAAGATTAATAGGAGCACAATGATCAAACCACTTTTCATTTTGAGGTCATAATGTGAGAGGAGAACCATGGAATGGTAAGGAATAAGGGTTTATTGAAAAAGATTAAACTCACAACTTTTATTAGAATAAAAAATATTCCCCTATCTTGATTCAAATGGTGTCATTAAGATATATGATACACCATAAAAAAGTATGATCACCCTCAAATCTCATTTTTCATTTTTCAATGTTGATTTTCAGGTATTTATGCCCTTGTTTTTCTTTATGTTCTTGAATATTTCATTCACCTACAACTTGAATTATTTGAGAAGATAAAAGAAACTCATATCCTATGAAGTCTAGTTTATATATAAGGCCAATCTTTTACTGAAATATCTTTTTTCTACTGCTATGAAGAGAGTGCTGTTAAATAATCTTGAATAGGGTCTATTGAAGTTGGATGTAAATGATCGGTTTATTCTTAGGGCGGTGAATGGGGATATAGTTGTAATAAATAAAAAGAGGGTAGAAAATGGGTAACAAATTAGTGAATCATATCTGTATGTCCTATTTTTTCTTATTTCATTCCAGTTTTGTTTTGTGTGTTGAGGTTTCTTTCAATTTTATCATGAAAAATATATGGGGTGTCAACATATTATATGTTGTTCAACTGTGGAATCTTTTCTCTAGTTGAAAGAGTGGGTGTCTAATAAGATTTATGTATATAAATGGAATATTTTATCCAAGTTGGGAAAGAGAATTTTAATCAACATAGTGTAATTGTCTCTTCTTATATTTATTATAACATGAATTCATATTTTAATAAATTCATTTGTCATTTTTTTAATTATTTGATTTATAACTATTAGTGGGAAGGCTAACCAGGTAGAAGTCCTCTATACTAGGTTAAGTTGGAGGTTTTGTGTCATGAGAGGTATTTGTGGGAGACTTGTGTTGAAATATATTAATTCATTTAATCTAGTTATTTTTGGATAATTAAGGGTGATTTCTTTTGTATGAACTAAAAGACCTTTGGTGTAGAGTTTTGAAGGGAAGTAGTTTTCCCAAGACTAAATTTATTTTAGTACATCTCAGGTTGAAACCATTATATGTTTGGATGTGGTTGATATATGCTCAAGAAATCCTTAAGAATTGTGCTAGAGTGTGGAGTATTGAAGGAGTATTCATGTCTGTAATGAAAAATAACTTCCCTTTCTAACTATTTTGGGTGATTTTTCTTAGGGAAAGTTCTAATAGTGATATAAGGGTTTTAGAAATCCTCCAAAAAAATGTGAACTAGGTTTTTTCATCATTATTATTATCTTGTTTGTCCCATTTAAGGAAAATTTCATCATTAATATTCATTTTCTTATTATTAACACCACTAACACTTTGATTTGGGATCCTTATTCCATAGATTGTTTTTTAGTTAGTTCTTATTTCTCAATGTCTTGGAAAGTGTGGCATCCAAGCGGTCCAACATAACAATTCCACATGGGATGGAGAGAAGGAAAGAGATAGAATATAGGGATAGCTACCCATATATTCCGAGAAAAATTAGTTCAAACACACATTTTATAAATTAATTAAACATTTAAATGACATTTAAAAAACTAAAGAGGATGTACATTGTGGTGTGACTCATAGGGTTCACGACATAATTCCTTTTTAAAACCAACCTTGTGATGTGGCCCTTCAAGTCATGTCTTGAAAAATATCCCATAGTGATAACCCAAGAACCTAACTCTACTACCTAGGACCATGTTATGACATGATCCTTACATTCATAGTGTAACCACCCTATGTAGATAGGGCATTATAGTGAAACACTATCGGTCATGGTGTGATACACCTTTAGATAAACAATGTAACCTTACTTTAGAAAACTTTATTCTTATGAAAAACAATCATAATACTGCATGGTCCTTGGATATAGTGTGTTATTTCACCGGACTTGAAAAATATATTATTATGTAACTACACATCATGTCACGGTTCCCTTGGTTGTAGTGTTACTATTGAATTCCAGAATAAGTTTAACCTCAATCCCAATAAAAATTCTTAAAAATCGACTCATGGTCTATGCCAACACCTCTAAAACTTTAAAATAGGTCAAATAAACCTCTAAAACATTAAAAAGGTTCAAATACACATGGTTATTTTAAGATTTGTCCTAGATTAACTCACTTCAATACTTGAACTATTATAACCTCACAACCATATGACAGCTCCCTCCCATGTTGTCTCTAGTTATGACACTGACCAACCTCAACTAAATCCTAAGTGTCTTCTACACAACTCTCCCAAAATATCTAGATGAGTTTTAACACATCTATCTATCCCTGTTCACCTTGAAAAATACACATAAAAATATTAATTCCAACCACAATAACTCCCAACTGTAAGAGTAATCTACTTGACAACATCACCAGAAACTACCTGACTCACTGAGGGTATCGTACCTATGTTCTTTCCACTACTTCATGCTGCCTATTTCTATTTCATGTTTTATTTTATTTTATCATTCTATTTTTTTCATAAATTTTCTTGTTTGGTGTCATGATTTTTTTCAAAACCATGTATTATTTCATTTTTCGTAGAACCACAAACTGTTTAATTTCATTCATTTAAAATAGGTAAACATTATTGGATTATTCATTATGGATAAACTTATAGATATAGATCTCCCAATACTCAAGATGTTGGTGCAACATGCTTAATGATGGGATTTAATATGGATTTATAGATTTCTAACTATATGCTCAAGAATGATTTTCCATTATAATGTGTTGTTGAAATTCTGGATGATATGACTTCCAATGCCTTCATGAAGTTAGGGAATCTAATAACTGATTTGGAGTCCCTTTCTATGTGAGTTTTTATCTAATCTGGTGATCTATTTCATAGAACTTCATTTGAATCTTATCTGATCTGGTGATCTATTTGATGGAACATCACCTGAATCTGGTGTTTTTGAGAGTTGTGCATGATTATTATTCAAAATTGACGGTAGCTATAGGCTGAAAACCTACCAATCAGGGAATAATGTTCACCTTGATAATATCCAAGCATCAAAGATAAATATTGTATTCAATATTTTTGATTCCACGCTAATTACGTTGACAGAAAAAATATTCTATTTGTAGTTCTTGGTGTATTGTGATATTACTTATTTTAACTGGTCTCCCCATGTTAAAAATTAGTATATTGCCTTGATTCTTAGACATGATTATCTTGATCAAGAAAACATTTCTATCCTTGGTATTTAAAAAAATATTCATGCAATCATTCCAATAAACAATGCTTTTTTGTATTTTATAACATGCTGGATCTGTGGGGTGAACACCATACATGTTAATTTCATAGTGGTTTGTATATTGAATAACATAATAGTTTAAATCCATATAATATGGAACTCTGTAATATTACTATATCTAGTAACTTGATGGAATCATTCATCTCAACACATATGATGTTTAGATTTTACTAGATCATCACAATCAGATCAATTTATTAGATCACCACCAATAAGGGAATGGGTTCACTCACTCATCATAGTGATATTTTACACTTGTCAAATTCCAAACATGAGACTTGTAGCTTCTAGCAAAAGCACTACACTCATATCCAATTTGAGAATCTTTTGTTGTAGATCTAAGCTCACATTAAGAAACTGTACAAGTATTTTCATCTCTTTCCTTCTATGTTATTAAATTTTTTGAGTCAATTATCACAAGGAAAATGATCCACCACCTTACTAAATTATTTTTGTCTTGTTCATGGAATGGGGAATCATTCTACATGGTCATAGTTAATAGTAGGCGATATGTCTTCCTCCAATCCTAGGTAATCTTGTACAGTGGAAAGAATGTTTGGAATCACCACTTCTCTAGAAATTTGTTTTATGTTAAACTCTAGATCCAAATATTTCATAACTATACATTGATAAGATGACACAGTGAGTTACCATACTAATTCCCACATGTTCTTCTATTGATCATGGTACTATTCATGCACACTAGAAATGGATTTAACAAATTATAGTAGTTATTTAATCTTTACCACCTATTCACGGTACAACTACTCCAACTATGAATACTCTATAGCAACTCTAGTAACCATTCTAGTAGGAACACTTCAAAAAAATCAGAGGCAATCATGGTGAACTACTACACTACAACAAGGAATTTTTTGGACAGTCCTACAACAAATCATGTCAACGCCTATGTCTCTTTCTATATAGTACAGAAATCATTGAAAGTTTTCACAACTTCCACTCAATGTTTGGCTCTCAAAATAAATCACACAACAACAATTTTGGTGGCGCGACCTTATTCCAACATTTTTACAACATAGAAGATGTTTGCAAGATAAGATAAAACTTCTTACAAGTTGGCACCGATAGGGATTTCTAACAATGATGTCTCTGATTACATCATATGGTAGAATGAATAGATAAATCCATTTGTTTTTTTTTGTTTTTCACCATTGATCTTGTGTGATCCAACAGCAAAAATGGACATCCAATTCATTTTTCTATAATGAACATTTTCACTATGATCGCATGCACTCAAAAAAATTCACATCTTAGCAACAATTGATCTTTAACCTTGATTTCTTCATCCAAGAAGTAGTGTACATCCTTTAAGATCTCAATGAAAGCACCAAATTTTTAGGTTTCTATATAAAAATGGACACGGAATAGAAATCGTGTAAAAGGAAAGGAAATTTGTTTGGTATTCACAACAGTGAAACCCTTTTCTGTAGATTAATTTTTCCAAATGACTATTATCAATGAGACTTCATAATTTTATAATTGTAATATATGATACCATGTTTATATTAATTCTCTGTTTTTTTTGTTAATTTTTTTTGTTCAATGATATGTTTTAAATATATGTTATATTAAATATGGAATTTCTTACATTATAATTATTTCATGTAATTTTGATGCTTTAAATTATATCAGGTACATAATAGACCACTGTATTATTCTGACCTAATACATTTTGTGTTGTTAACATCTTAAATTTTTACTGTTTCTCTTTGTCCACTATTTTATGATTTTAATTTTCTGATACCCAATTAGCTTTTTGTTAATTTAGACCTTTTATATTGAAATTACATGAACTATGGAGCATTTATAATCATAATGTATGCAGAGTCTACAATGTTTTGATGATATCCAAGAGGATCTATTTTCTTGTTTTGTGATATATGAATTTGAGTTTTATCAGGGAGCAGTGATAGTGTTTTTTTCTACAATTTTTTTTGTGTTTTAGTAGGGATCAGGAGGTAGGGAGTAGATAGCATTGCACAGAGCAAGAATGGAGGTAGGGGCAGGAAGCAGGGAGAAATCGTTGATCTAGGGAGGTAGGGAGTAGGGACGCATGAGAGGGGTAGGGGTAGAAGGCAGGAGGCAAGGGTCGTGGGGAAAGAAGTATGAGGAATATCTGAGGCAGGGAGGATCATGGAGAAATGTTAAGGCAGGGAGCAATGGTTGAGCAAGAAGTAGCATTGTGGCTGGGAGTAGGGATCAGCATTGACGTAGGGAGTAGTGGTTGAGTAGGGAGCAACATTGAGTCATAAAGGTATGAGACATATGGGGAGGGAGGGAGCAGGGGTAGGATTAGTTTTTCTCTAGAAACACAGTTGTTGTAGACTTTATTTTGTGTGGAAGTACTATATTTTTTTATGTATACTCCATGAGGTCACCACGGTTTTGAACTGTGGAAACAAGGTTATTTCCACTATTATAAACGGTGGCAATATGGTTATGGCCACTGTTATAAACCATGGGGAGCAATCTATGTGGAAGATTTTATATCCATAGTTAGGAATAGTGGCTATAGGTTTTTTCCAATATCAATGACAATAGGCACCACAGTTGGTGAAACTAGGGATATATCTTTGTTTTCTATTAGTGTAATGTTTTTCATCTTCTGTAAATATAATAATTGCATTTATTAAAGTTTGGACTACCGCCCCCTCAAAGCGGTATGACTCATTCATTCCATACATGGAACATATAAAGGATGGTTTTGACAAACCAATGTAACATATATAACATATATATGATACATGAATTATAATATACATATGTATTATTTATTTTTCAATATTACAATTCAACTATGAAATTAAATGTATCGTTCATGCGTACATACGACCCACCGTCCCCATGAATGGTTCACTTCATTTCTAATCTCCAAATATTATGGACTACTATAAATACATAAATAATGATTATATATGATAATTAATTCATGTTCTATATTATTTAGATGATGAAATAATGATCTAATTAATCATAACAACAAAAAATGAGTTAAAACATACTCGAAAAAACTATCCAATTAACACTTGAAATAGTAAAATTAATGAAGGTTGTTAACAAACGGGTAATTAGATATTATAAGATATTAATATATGGTATTATAAACATGATTATTGTTATGATATTAGTTAGTAACAAATTTTAAACAAATATACATGACTCTAAATACCACACAACAAAATGGAAGGATAAGGTATGGTATTTTGTCTCAATTTGCATTCCATTAAGAATTATTTTTTTATTCACCAATTCACTTTTATTGGGTGTATATAATACCCTTTGAAATTTTATATCATGAATCTACTTATTATCATGATATTATAAGTTTTATTTAATTCATGGGGAATTATGATTTAAATGATTCAGTATGGTATGAGACACATTGGAGTGTTTAAATATTATTTTTCATCCAGAATGTTTTAATGTATACAACCCTTCTTGTTACTTCTCCACCTATGAGGTATAATTCATAATTCCATATTATTTATTCGATAAGGATATTTTATAAGGCACATTTTTATTTGATATATGATGAATTCTTTCGACATGCAATACATGGGTTGGGGACGGGTTAATGAAAGCCCCTCGATGCATCAGTAGTCTCATGAGATGAGTTAGTTGGCCAAATAGTTTACAATATATCTTGATGTAAAAGGTATAATGTTCTTGGGAAACATGACTTCTAATAATTAAGAATTTCCGTTATTGATAATTCAGTTATTATTTATCCATGAGATTTTTCATCGACATATCTATAGATGCATTTCATTTTTAGCTCATTGATTTAATGAAATGTGTTTTTAGTTTCTTTCTTTGTCACATTGGTATTTCCCTATATAGTTATTTTTAAGACATAATTTATCATTTATCTACCTTTCCATGATAATTTATTCTGATTAATTCACTATTTCTTCTTCTTTACATACCCTTATTGAGCATTTGAGCTCACCCTTATTATGTCTCTTTCTCCAGGTTAGGAAGAAGAATTCTTTGAATAAGCATTCAAGGATGTTGTTTATTTCATTTTATTATACATCATGATTATATTTTATATTTCCCATTGTATTATGGTTTTCATGTATGTAATATTTCTTTCCAAGATAGCTAAAATGGTCCTTCGGGGTTTGATTCATTGTAATTATGCCATGTAATAAGATGGTTCACCAACTTCGGGATTCTAGGGTTAGGGCATTGTATTTGGTATTAGATGAAGTTTAGAAGCAACCTAGGAATCTAGATTTATAAAAATTATATTAGGAAGCACAACCCAATGATACTCATTGAGGATATATATATAAGAACATCCAATAATTTAGGTAAGGTAGTGATTATGTGGATATTACTAGAAATACATCCATGTCTAGATACTACAAGTGGATGTGGTTCTATAATAGATTTACATAAGATTAATAACTGTGACAAGGTGTTCCAGGCCTTATTCAAGGTAACCTGGTACACAACAATGGGCTATATAGAACTCCTGTTTTGACACTCTCAGGGGGATACTATTATGATAAATCACATTCTCTTTACCTACCATTATGAAGGTTTTGGATGTAATGATTTCCACAAAGTAACTAATGTTTATGAATCTTTTATTTTTGATACATAAAATTTATGTTATGTGTTATATAATATTTATTGTTATACAATGTTTGTAATTTTTGGAGTTAATACAATATATTTCATTGTTTATAAAGGGATCTTGGAATGAAAAATGGTGTCAATAATCATAGAAAATGTAGAGATTTCCATGATGAGGAAACAAATACAACTTGTATTGGAACTGAGCAAGTTCTGGGTATATTAGGGCTACATATTAATGTTATGAAAAATAATTTTCCTAAATAGATAAACCTAATCTATAGAGAGAATCACCTATTCCAGATCTCTTTATGGGGTTTAATCCACAATCATTTAGTGGGATTACTAATCCAATTGTAATTGAGTAATGGATTAAATCAACGGAAAATATTTTTACTGCCTTGGAATGAAGATAAAAGGAAAAGGTTACACTTGTAGTCTATTGTCTCAAAGGTGATGCTAACTAGTGGTGGTATCTAATCTCAAAAATAGGGATGAAGAAGAAATTAAACTCATTTAATAGATAAGTTTTAAGGAGACATTATTCGATAAATACTTCCCTATAGATCAAAAAAATTGAGATGAAGAGGAATTTCAGTAGCATAAACAAGGTGGAACAATAAAGTGTTCACAATTATGAATATTCCTTTACAAGGTTATCTGATAATGTTATAGACTATATACGCTACAATGAGTGTAAGATCAACCACTTCAATGAATGTCTTAAGCCAATTCTTGTAAAGGTGTTTGTTTCCCAGAATTTCAAAACATATGAAGAAATTGTTTTATGTTCAATCAAGATGGAGAATGAATTCTCAAAAACCAATGAATTAAAAGGAAACTAAGAGATTAATAGGTCATCTTATCACCAAGAAAAATGGAATGCATCAAATAAGAAAAAGAAGTTAGATAAATTTTCATTCTGTGAGAACTATGTAATGAATCAACCTGGTAAATGTATGAAAGGAATGGTATTTTCTTATATAACTTTGGATAAAAGGGTAACTAGGAAGAATAATGAAAAGGTATGAATAAAAAGGATATTATTTAGGGTTACAACTGCATGGAGGTGGGAAATTATGAAAATGAATTCCCCAAAATTCAAGAGAATATACCTCCAAAGAAACAACAGGATCAAGGTCAAGAATATGTTATTGGAACAAATGACATTTAATGATTAATGTACATTTTTATTTGGATATAATAAATTAGTTTAAAAAGTATTTTTTTATGATTTTCTCATCATATGATTTTATAAAAATATAAGGATTGTACTCCATTACTTTTTCATTATATATTTGAGAACATATGCATAATGATACTAAGAAAAGATATTCAGTAAAAAGTTAATCTTTTTTGGAAAACACATGGTTTTGGGAAAGTGAACCCTTTATATGTTTTTAGTTTTTAGATAATTATGATGAAATTATTGATTTGGAAAAGCACTAACTTACTTGGAACAGATTAATAACTTGTGAAAAAGTTTTCTATGCTATCACTGATGGTGTTTACGACAATTCTTGATTTGAGGAATATATCCAATAACTTGTGTCTTACATAAAGAATAAGGAAGAGTGTATTATTTACAATAAGGTTTTATGGTAATTTTAGTTATTACCATATTTCAGTAGGATACATGATGAAGTTATTCACATGTTTGGAATGTGAAAATTTATAGCTACATCATGTTGATTAATGGACGATGATAAGTTCATTTTGGAAATTAAGTGACCATTTTTCTAAATTATTGGATCACTATCTTTTGTAAATGTTAACCATTTATGAAATAGTTTATCATTGAATGATATTTTAGAAGTTAATGTATTAATTAACTATATAAAGCATCTTGTGCAAAGATACAAACTAGAAATATTCCAAGGAACAACTAAAGAATAAGATTGTGTTTATAAAATACAAATGTATATTTACATATATTCATAGAGAGTAAATGAATTACTAAACTTTGGAAAAATGGGTTTTTAATCAAAAATGTTTTCTAGTACCTTCATTTCCAAGAAATCATATAGACCCTTAGATCATTGCAGATTTATAGCCTTCTGATTATAACTTTCTCCAAACAGTTTTCTCGAGCACACTCGATCAGAACATGATTATTATATTTTTCCTCTATATCCATGTTTCTATTTCCCACCTATGTTATCCAGTGAGTGAGCCTATAAACATGACCATTTTACTCTCCTCTCTATTTTATTAAGAATATTTATTATTAACCCTATTTAAAATGGGGGGTTTTTCAAAATTAGTTTATGTTAAAATATCAATTTCTTGATTACTAAGATCAAGTTTCAATTATGAGGGTGCAATTTAATTATGGTGGGGAGAATGTAACACCCAAAGGAATTATAATATTTTCATTCTAGAATAAATATTTTTTTGTCTCTCTTTAAACGTAACACCATTTTAAACTTACTCTACCCATAACACTATGTTAGTTGTGTTACCCAGAAAACTGAGTTTTACCGCATTTTATTAATGAGCCTATTTTAAATCTATATTCTATCAATTTTATGAATTATATTTTTAAAAATAAACATCATTTTGTTATTCTAAATTTCAAAATTAGCTTAGCTTGGTTTTTTAGTATTTTCCCAAGAAGCTTTATTTTTTGATGAATAGTGAAAATTACTATTTAGTTAAAAACAACCTTTTAGTTTAAATGATAATTAGTGTTCAATTATATCTTAATTTTGTTTTAAAACTCATAATAGATCAATTATTCATATATTAATCCAATTTATTTAATTGGAATCATCTATATATTTAAATTATATATATATTTTTTTTGAACTTTTGATTATTTTTTCTTTGAAATCATGCATTCTCAATACATCTTTGGGGTTAATGTTAATTTTAATTTTCTCAATTATATGATTTAAATTTTGACAAATTGAAATATACGATTGTAATTAGTAAAATATGTGTGGTATAATAATATCAACTAAAGTTTTTACCTGAAAAATTAGTGAATGTGACTAAGAGTAATTACAGTGATTAAGGTAAGTTAAACTTAATAAGGGACTAAACCTTAATCTCAAGAACAAAAATGACATGTAAACATTTAAAAAATCCATTGGCTACCAATTGGTCGACCACATCCCAACTTGGTTCTAAATTTATTTTTTTGTTGGGCTATTATTAAATGGAAGTTCCCTATATAAAAGGTTATGTAAGGAAAAACTCAAAAATGGATCTTTCCTTAACATTAAAATTTATAAAACCATGATATAAGTAAAACGCATCATATTTTAGGTTATAAAATGTCTATTGTTTACATAATAAGTTATCAATAATTTTTAGATATGAATTACTTGCTTAAAATTCTTAATAAATTCTGATCAATTGATTATTTAGTTAATAATTAAATAAAATAAAAAATACTATAAATATAAAGAGTTACATTAATTGATTTAATTATAACCAATATTTGTTTTTTTAGATTAATATATCATGTTATGTGAATAAATAATTAATATATTTTAATTCAAATATTGTTTTGAAATTTTAGAATTAAAGTTAATTAAATAATGTCAAAATTGACCTTATTGTTATTTTACAATAAATGATATTTAATTAAATTATTTGAAATTAATAAAAATTATATATTATCCAAAGTGATTTTTATGTGTTAATAAATATTAAATATGATCTATTAATGGACCATTTGATATTTTATAACTAACATATTGACCCATATGTTGTAAAAACATGGTTAATGTGGTTCGAGTTTAAGTAGTGTTTTAGCATGTCACATGCACTTGTTTTAAAATTCATTTATAAAAAACATTGGTTTTTTATTTTATAAATTATATATAATTTTAAAAATTTGGTTTATTTATATTTTATAATAAATCCCAATTTATTTTAGTCTTAATGGTTATATTAATTATATTTGAAAACTATATTCCTTAATAAAAACAAATATTATTAAATTTGAGAATTTTATAAGTTAAAGTAAAAATTTATTAAAATGCCCATATTATCTGTGGTGGTGATTTTAGTCTACCATAAATCTCCTTTACACAATTATTTTTTCATTTTGGAGGAAATTTAGGTAATTAATAGTTCCCATTAATGAAAACATTTTGATATTTACAAGAGTGCCAGTCCCCCTCCACTATAAAATGGGGAGGACTCTACCCCTTCGTCGCACCTCTCAAGACACTTTGGATCATCCAAAATCATCATAAATTGTCCCCCAACATAACTAACATAGAACTGTATTCCTCCATTTGGGAATAAATACTTTAAAGGAATCCTTTTTTGTATAAACCAGAATAAGCTACCCAATTAAGAGGTAACATCTTCTCTCAAGATCTCTCATTGCATTTCTATCCCCCATCCCCTAATATATATTTATTCATTTTATTATGTAAAAATATTGTCCCTAATATACTTGGATGTTTTTATGTAATAGGTTATACCAAAACTTAAACACACCTCCATCTAATGGGTAACAAACATAGTGTTTCTGTGTAAGGAGAATTGTTGACTCATGAAATTTTGATTGCTCATTTTTCTTGTACCACCCCTAATGGTGGAAATTATGATGGAAAATTTTTTTATATATATTATATATGATATTTATAATTTTATTACACTTCAATAATTTTAATTTATAACATAACTTTATGATTTCCATCTTGGTAAATATGATAATTTCATTTGAGGAAGTGTGGACTACTACCCTTCAAAGAAATAAGACTCGTTCATTCCATACATGGAACATATAAATGATGATTTTAAAAACACTATTATTTCTGACTCTTTCGTCGGGGTGCACGCGTTCGTCTGTTGGAGGATGAAAGGTATTGTTTTTTGCCCTAAATTCCCACTTTCCAAAGGCGGGTGACATCTGTTCCTTGTTCAGGGTCATTTTCTCCTTGATCGAAACGAGATGATGGGATGTCGGTTCTTCCTTCCATGGATTCCTCCTCGGAACTCGTCACCTATTCTGGGTCTCCCTTATATATTTAATACGTTGTTCATGAAAATCTTCCCTGTGCCATATCTTCATGGACATCAGTTAATTACGCTGCTTCTGTAGGGACATTCCAGAGGGTCCAATCAGGGCAGCAACCTTCGGTCAGGGTAGTAGTCATGTTGGGCATCACTGGTGCATCTGGACACTAGAACACTGGAACCTCTAGGTTTCGTCCCCTTATTATAGGGCTTCTCTAGGGTGGGGATGCCCGAGGCATCCCACGTTGCATGTGGGGAATTATATGCCATGGACAAGTCTCGGAGGTTTTCATTAGCTTCTTATGTTTAACACAGGATATGTCATGAGTTTAACGTCTGGAAAAGACAGATTGGACTGACCAGAACACTGACTGGAGTGGATTAGATAGATTTAGCCCCTTGAGGGAACACTGATGTTGGGGATAACACAGGGTTATTTACCTAGTCACTTCTAGAAGCAACGAAGAGGTTGATTGGCATGATCTTACTAGAATGTGGCGGATCGGGAAAGAATCAGGATGGTTGATGGGTGGCCAAGTGAAGTGGGTGTAGAATGTTATGGGGTCGACTCAGGGTGATGATGGTGGTGGGATTGAGCCTTGAATATACATCTAACATATCCCTGTGGTAGGGAATCAAATTCCACATAGTTCAGTGGGATGATGGGACACCTTTAGAGGTGGCCTGTGAAAATGGATGCATGGATGAGACCCGGAGGAAGTGGAAACTCCAGGTAGGGGCACGATCTTCCCAGAACACATGGGATTGAGGGAGAGATTAGGATGATCCATGAATTGAGGGAGTGAAACTCAGGGAAGCATCCTATGTACCCCTATGGTAGGGAATCAAAGTCAACGTAGTTTATCTTGACTAAGGCTTACCACTGATTGGGGTTCCAATGGCCTACCGTTGAAAGAGGTTGACAACGGCTTACCGTTGAAAGGGGGATCACAACGGCTTACAACTATTTGGGGTAAAACCTCAGGGAAGCTTCCTACGTACCCTGTCCAAGAGACAGGGATCGAAACCCATGTAGTTCGGGTATGGTTGTGGGTGAACCGACGTGAAGGTGGTCAGAATGACCGGGTGTTGGGCTTGAACCATAGAGAGGTCTCCTACGTACCTTTCCTTGGTAAGGATAAAGGTCCACGTAGTTCCGGAAATGGAGGGGCATTTGGGGCTTACGCTCTGAGGTAACCCGAACTGTTGGTGAACTTATGTGAAGATGGTTGGAGCGACTTGGTTTTGGGATTGAACCTCATAGAGGCTTCCTACGTACCTTACCATGTCAAGGATAAAATTCCACTTAGTTCGGGATTGGTTTGGTGAACCGATGTAAAGATGGTCAGGACCAATGGTTGTTGGGCTTGAACCTCATGGAGGCTTCCTTCATACCCCTCCTTGGCAAGGATCAAAGTCCACATAGTTCAGTAAACGTGTGGGGCTTATACTCTGGGCTGACCAAAGAGGATGTCATGGTTGATGCTTATTATAATCCCACGTAAGTCGTGCTCAGTGTCAGAAACAAGAGGCAGTGAAAACCTGACGATCACGTTGCGGAAGGTGCATCCGTGGGAAGTGGAGTGGGGATTACACATAGTTAGAATCCTGGGGTGAGAAATATTGGTACATGCACCTGGATGGAGGCCTGGATGGTGAAAAGGCCCAAAGGGAGAGAGATTTGGCACTGAAGAAAGGAGGGATTCGGTGCCCATCCCCCCTATATGGTCTTTGGCCAAGAAGAAGTCAGTAGGATCATGGGTGCTACCTCCTACAAAAAATCTAGGGGCTTATAGAATGATGGTTGACATTTCCCCACGTAGGATGCATGGGTTGAAGTCATAGTTTAACGTCGTGTGCTGATGATGAGGGTGCTTGGCATTTTAACATCCTGCAGCTCGGATGTGGTGGGTTCTCTCCGCACCCCTAGGACTTACATGACTGGTGCCCTCTATACCTTGGTGAAGATAAGGGACAGGCAACACCGTGCCTAGGGGGTGTCGTGAGGTGATTCAACTGGGGGTCCACGTTAGCATGGCTATGCAAAGAACTAATAGCCGTTAGCGTGCCTATGAAAAGAAGCATGAGGCAAAGCAACGAATGGGAGGTGGTGTCCAGGGGACTTTGAAATCACTTCATGCAAACCTGGATGGTCACACTAGAAAAGGAATTGCAAATAAGAGGGGTTCATAGGAAGGTCCCTTGTGAAGCTCTAGTGCTCCATATAGTAGAGGGTACTTGCGAAGGGGTGTGCTTCATGAAGTGGAGTGTCCCAGCTTAAGCATAGGGTATAGATGCATATAAGCGGTGCTTCACAAAGTGTAAAGGCATTTTCAGAGCACTTCCTCGTAAAGAAAAGGTGCCTCATGAAGTAAGATGTTGTGAATCAATGTGCTTCGTGAAGTATAGTGACCCTACCTTAGCATGTGGATCATATGTACATGAGGGGTGATTCATGAATAATAAATGCTCTATGATGAACTGGGTCCCCTTGGGGATCCCCTTCCTTCGCGGAGGCCCATAGGCTCTGGGAAAGGCATCCCTCTCTAAAGAGGGGAAGAAAACATGGAAAAGGGGAGGCACTTCATAGAGAAAAAGTACCTCACGTAGTTTTTTTTCGATATGCTGGGGGGGTGCTCTGGTGAACCCTCGACGCATCTTTGCCTGTGGTGACGACGGTGGCCATCTTGCCGGCTCCTCCCCCCTTGGTGGGGGAGGGGTAATCGTTGTTACATGCGCTTTCAAGGACCTTCCAGCGATTCTCCAACCCGGACTTCCTCCCACCCTTTCCGAGGGAAATGCTAAAACCTAAGGTTGCAGATCTAATCGATGGGGATCTTAATCTTCAACTTTCCACTTCAGAATTTTCGAAAGCTTCAGGCTTGCTAAATCTCACACTGGTGGCTCGCTTCAGCCAGAAGAGACCCTCAGTTGATGCCTTCAACCAGTTCATCTTTGGGTCTTGGGATCTCCTGGAACGAGTGGTGGTAGGCCTACTAGATAGTAAACAAATAATGATTCAGTTCGAGTTAGAGGCAGATTTGATCCAAGCATGGGCGAGAGCTCCCCGTTTCTTCAACGGTTCACGTTTCCTTCTACTTCGGTGGTCCTTTGATCTACACATGAAGCGCGACTTGCCTTCAATGGTAGTTTGGGTTAGTTTTCCTAAAATTCCATTACCATTTCAAAACCCCTCGATAATTCGTATGTTGGGGAATCTGGTTGGTCAGTTCCTTTGTACTGATTGTCGCACGGAGGCTGTATGCCATCCAGTGAACCCCCAGGTATGTGTTGAGGTTGATGCCTCTCATGTTCCATTTGATTTTGTATGGATCACGATTGGAGAGGAGTATCTTTGCAAGCAACGGGTTATCTAAGAGGACTGGATTAAATTCTGTGGATCCTGTAAGAGGATGGGCCACTCGGTTGATCGATGCCGAGGTGGTTATACAGCACGGTTGGGGAGGAACTTCATAGGAAAGGAGCTCCTGGGACCTCAGGTGTCAATGCCAAAAGCAAAACTGTGGGGGCTAGTCTAGAGATGGACAAGGAGGAGAATTTAGCAGGTCCTTGTGTAAGAGGGAAGGTGTTATGTGAGCCTGGGTTGGCTATGGAGAGTAATTATACAGGGCCTAGAAGGGATGTAGTGCAAGATGTTAGGAATTCTCCTGGCATAATGGGAGAGCCTTGTTTAGAGCAGGCTGGGGTTGAAAGAGATGCAAATTCTGAAGAAGTGGTTGTCATGCCAGGGGATAGGAATTGTACCAGGCTGGACCCTTTGGACACCCGTTTTATTTCATTAAGTAACAGGTTTAATGGACTGTCCGAGGATTTCTTGGCTGAAGAAATGGTGGATGAGGAGAATGCAGGGAAGGAGGATGAGTTGGTGGTTCTGGATAACCAATAGTCCGATGTATTGGTTGCTGAGCAGGCTAGCCATGGTAAGGAGATGGAGGTGGTTCAATCAGAGGAGGTCTTGGGACAAATTCTTGCTATCCACGACACCCCCAGTATGTCCAGGAGCGGCTCTCTGGTGGTTGGTGTAGTCTAGAGGTTGGGAAACTCGCAGGCTGGTGGTTTTGGGAAGGAGACACATGCCATGGACGAGGTGAATGCTCCGTTAGAGGATGTGCGTCTGCCTTTGAGAGATAATAGAAATCCAGATCAAAGGAGGGACTGCTTCTTTGAACACTCTAGAGTGGGGAAGGAAAATTATAATGGTAATGAGACCATGAGTGCTCCGGCTGGTCGGTCCTTCAGTGAGGTTGTCCAACAGGGGACCTAGGAAGAAGTTGTAGGGGAAATAATGTTGGCTGCAACTACAACTAGGAGATCAAGGAAGGACTATTCATACCTCCCGGGCCCAATGCGGACCAGGTCTGCTTCCAAAAGGGATAAGCAGGTGACTATTGTAGTCAAGAAAGGCAGCAGGATTAAGAAGGCTTCGGCAGACTTGGCTGCTCTGGAGAATCCTAGAAACCGCATTCATAGTGTGAGTTTTTGGAGAAGCCCGGAGTGGGAATCAGGAACTGGGGAAGAGAAATTGAGCTTGGGTTTTGATGAAGACTTTGGGTACTATGACTTTTAATTTTGTGCTCTTTAGTTGTGCTCTTTGTAATGGTTTGCTGGATCAGGTTGGTTGGGCACCGGACACCCCTAAGCCGGCTTTAAAAAAAATTATTTTCAGCCAGCTAGGAAGTTTAAGGGTCAGATGATCCGCCCTCTGGACTTGGGGGTAGGCCGGTATTTATGGGCAAGAGGCGCCACGAAGTAGAGCTCACTTGGCATGAAGATAGATTTTGTTGCTTTGTGGCGGGTTGCGAACGTCAAATTCATTCCTGGATCATCCAGCCTCCTTTCTGCATGGTGGGATAGCGAGCATCAAAGGCGTTCACAGATCATCATGACTCCTTTCTCCGAGACAAGCTCGCGAACATAAAAGGCGTTCACGGAGAATCCCGCCTCCTTGCTCTGCGGCGGTCGCAGGGCCAGGGGGACTCCGTGAAGGGGTTTTGCAAGGCATCCATTAGGTATTTCTATTTCTTCATCTTCTTCTCCCATTTTGGCACCACCAAATTCCCCCCCCCTCAAACTTGGAGCTGAGGGTAAATGAAGTGTAAGAACCAGGATCTTCGTTTCAGGTATGTCTTTCCTTTTCTAGTTGTTCTTGACAAAAAGAGGAAAATCCTGAAATTTTAAATGTACACACCGTGTACTTTATAAGTACATGTCGTGTACATCGATGTCGTGCCAGGTCGTGTGCTGGCCGGTTCCAAGACAAACACAGGGTGTGTAAGGGTGATGTGGAGGCCTCTTAAAGTGGAGAAAGAAAAGCTATGTACACGCCGTGTACCCCAGAAGTACACGCCGTGTAGTTTATTTTTTTTCATTAAATAGACTGGGGTCATGCCTAACCGAAAAAAACACCTTCTTATTTAGGTTCTTTGACTAGGAGCTCCACGTACGGTCGCGAACGTCCTCCGAGCCCTCAAGCCTCCATCTGTTTGTCGAATCGACCATCATCGATTGCGTTGCAACCGCAGTAGTGAGCTCTTCCTTCTTCATGAGTTTCATTCCTTGATTTTCCCTCTTTCTCAAGATATCATGGGTTGAAAGTTTAGTGTGTTTTCATAGATCTATGCCGTTATAAGGAGAATCAAGACTCATGGTTAATGTATATTGATCTCTTAGTATCAAGGTAGGTGGTTTGTGCCTTAACTTTTTAAGTCTTTGAGTTTTATGTGCAAATTCCACCAATACCCATGAACAGGGTATTACGTGTTTCCCATTTTTCCCCTGTTGTTTTCTTGCCTTTATTGTTTTCTTGTGTAGAGGTAATTTGATCTTGTGTGAGGATAATTTATATTATTGGATGTTTTTCCCATGTCATGTTCTTTTTTTGACCTTTTTTTTTGTTAGCCTTTGGCAGTTATACCTATTTTCCATGCCTTTTGACTGCAGGATGGAATGATATTTCTTGACATGCTGATGTTTTGTAGAATGGTTATCCAAGTAGCTCTATAGTTGTACTATGGAATTATAGCATTATTATGCACTAACTGGCACTGGACTGTGAGAATCGGGTGCTATAGACTATAAGGGATAGACCGAGTGAGCTACCCAAAGAGTCTTGAATATTATAGACTATAAGAGGGTAGACCGAGTGAGCTTCCTCAGAGAGTCTTGGTTATTATATACTACAGGGGATAGACCGAGTGAGCTTCCTAGAGATTCTTGGTTATTATAGACTACAGGAGGGTAGACCCAGTGAGATTCCTCATAGAGTCTTTACTTGTTTGAATTTCAATAAACATTTCCAGGCTAGAGAAGGAATTGACTGAGTGAGCTTCCTTAGAGAGTCTGTGGTAGACCTGAGACTATAGGAGGAATTGACCGAGTGAGATTCCTTAGAGAGTTTCTAGACCTTGGGGCTATAAGAGGGTTAGACCACGTGATATTACTCAGAGAGTCCCTGACTACCCTAGACTATAAGGGGAATTGACCGAGCGAGCATCCCCAGAGAGTCTTATATTTTCATATGACCAAACCAGAGGGGTTAGGCTGAGTGCACTGCCCATAGGGTTGTTGGTAATTCTTGGATAGGACCACAGGGGTTGGCTATGATTACTTACTAGAGAGGGTTCCTATTGTGGTTAGTTGTTTTCTTTACTGCTGCTTATTGTTCTGTGGATTGATTGTTGTGGTATGTATTCCTGTTACTGATTACTGATTACTAGCTGCTGCTTACTGTTACTGTTTACTTCTTATTGTACTATTACCTGCCATATTCTCACTAACTGTGAGGCACAAATCTTCGGGTGGTTTCCTACTAGGATTTAGTCTCACACCCTATTTCGGTCATACTTTTGGGACCAAACCGACTATGTTGTTGCAGGTATAGACAAGGGAAAGCGCCCTTCGACTTCTGGCACTTGATTACTTTGGATCAGGAGAGCATGGGATCAAGCTTAGGCTTGCGATGCTAAGGAGTTGTTTACCTTTCCTTTTGTACTTGTTTTGGCACTATTTGTATTTCTATCATTATGACCTATTTGGCTATTTTCCTAGATATATATCATGCATCATTTCATATATATACATATGTGTGTGTGTGTGTGCTCTAGTGGATTATTTTTTAGTCTTCCGCTGTTTACTTGTTCATTTTTGTTGGATATTTACTGCTTCTGCTATTTCATGTTTTTTTACTTCTGTTGTGTACTCTGCCAATGAGGGCATTGTTTCCCCACTATCACACCCAAGGCCCTCACTACTAGTTAGCAGCCTCTGGTGTTTGGGGAAATGCGCTTGAGGCCATGTGACCAACCGGGTACGGGGCACCTCTGGTTGGATTCCGAAACCAGGACATTAAAAAGTGGAATCAGAGGGAGATTTTCTCTTGATTTACTATTTGGAGCCTTTATCCAGAGATAGGACGGATTCGATACTTTGTAATAAGTTGTGCCCAGGAGTAGCAAACCCGTGTACAGGGAAAAGCCAATCTACCTCGCTTATTGGAGTTTCTGGTTTTTCTATGTTACAGTTGATTTGATTTCACCTAGAGTGATTCACATGCTTTGTGTTGTTATTGTTGTGCTAGTGCTGTTCTATTTCTGTCACAACCCGATGAGATGAGGGTATTCCATCTCATGCATCATATTGTCACTTATTAGAAATCACATGCCATGCATTCTTGCCATGCCTTATAGGGTGCATTAGTGATTGTATGTTGTTGTGATAGACCTTGTGTAGATAATGCATGTTGTTGTGATATATTCCTTGATAGAATACCTTCAGTTTGATAGAGGAATTGTTGTATTATGCCTTGCTTAAATGAACACCAAATTTTGGTTCTTGAGGTGTTATGGGCCCTCATGAATTAGAACACAGTGGGTCATTGACTTTTTTCCCTTGTATATGATATGTAGAAGATGTCATGCTTTGGTTCTCAGGGATTATGGGCCCTCACGGACCGGAATTTGAAACCTTCATGTTTGTTTTTCAGTGTTTTCTAGGCTTCAGTGCCTTTTCTGAGCTACTTCCCAGAAAAACCCAGAATACATGGAGTTTACTTGACTACACGTCATGTAGTTTTAAACCATGTCACTGGCTATGTGAGTAGAAACACGGGGTGGTGAAAAAGTTTTTAGGAACACGCCGTGTATAGTTGTTACACACCGTGTAGTAGTGATCTGTGTACTTGGTCGTGTCACTAACAACACAGGTTGGGGAAGATCGTGTAGTACACACCATGTTGGGTATGAACACTCCATGTAGTCTTGTTCTAGGTACCTGTCCATGTCACGAACCACACAAGACAGTGTTATCTCTCTTATACAAGTCGTGTTTTTTCAGAACACACCATGTAAGGGTCATTCGTGTATCCGACCATGTAACTAACAACACGGGTCGCCGGAACCTTGTCTAGTACACACCGTGTCCTTAGTGAAGACACCGTGTAGTCTAGGGTTAAGAGGACCGTGTGAGTTAGTCGTGTAAGGAGAAATCGGGTAGGGGAATGAAGATGAGGTACATGCCGTGTAGTCTGGGCTGTTACATGACCAAAGGTGGCAGGAGTACACGCCCATGTTAATGACCTTAAGGAGAACACCATGTAGTTTTATACATGTCGTGTAGTTGTGTTTAGTAAACTTGAGTGTTTCTTCCTTCTGTTCTCGTTTTGTACTCTTGTTTTATCTGTCCTTGATAACCCTGATCTAATGTGTGATTTTGATCTTTCAGAGATATGCCTTCAAGATGTCCTCCGGTCGTACGTCAGCTACCAAATGGTGATCAGACACCAGATATGGCCGAACAGGGACCTCCTACAGATCCTCCTGTTGTGCCAGCTTTGGCACCAGCAGTTATACCTATTGTCAGTGCCGATATATAGTTCATGGAGGACTTCCTGAAGATGATTCAAACCTTTCAGGGAGCTACGCCTCCTGCCCCGTCGATGGCTGAGTTGACGTGGGTTTTCCAGCAGCAGCATCCTCCTACTTTCTCAGGGTATGGAGGACCTCAGGCTGCAGAGTCGTGGCTAGAGGCCATGCTGACTATCTTTGAGCATCTAGAGAAACCTCCAGAGAAAAGGGTAATGTTGGATACTTACATGATCCAAGACACCGCTAAGAGGTGGTGGGAGGTGATCTCACAGTCAGGGCACCAGAAGAGTATGACTTGGGATGAGTTTTGACGCATCTTGTACGATTACTTTTATCCGGAGACCTTGAGGGCCGACCAAGCTCGGGAATTTATGAATCTCGAGTAGGGTACTCTTTATGTTATGGAGTACTCATCTCTTTTTACCGAGCTGCAGTGCTTCACGCCTATTACAGTAGGTGATGATTTGTTTTTTTCTAGGAAGTTTGAGGACGGTATTAGGTAGAAGATCCATTCCCAGGTGAATATCTTCAGGTTGGCTTTGATATCCTAGATTGTCAACTAGGCACTGATCACTGAGTGCAATCTGAGAGATTCTGGAGTAGTGAGCCAGGGTGGTTCGACATCCAGAATCAGTGCTCCTCCTTATGATAATAGGAAGCGACGTAGGGAGATGTCTTGAGGAGATCAGAGTTGGCGGAATGTATCTTCAGGCAGCCAGGTTGTATTCTAATAGTGTGGTAGGAGCAGGCATACTAGGCCTCTGTGTCAGAGAGACCCAGTGTAGTGCCGATCTTGCAGAAATATGGGCCATCTTCAGTGTTTTTGTTAGATCTTCTCTCCTACAGCTGGTGATAGGGGTTCTTCTAGGACCCTACATACAGGAGATGTATCGCCAGTTTCTCACCAGTCTGGGAACTGGAGTTCTTCCGACCGTTCGGGCCGAGGTGGAGGTCGAATCCATGGTGGTCAGTCACCAGGTTACCAGCAACAGTAGAGTGGATCAGCTCAAAGTGGTCAGTCGGGGGTGAAAGGTCGCGGTACAGGCCAGACTTTCGCTGTGGAGCAGACCCATCAGGAGCAGGATCCCAAACCATCTACAGTTAGAGGTACGATCTTAGTAGCCTCTATTTTATCTTCATCCCTTTTAGATACTGGTTATTCACATAGTTTTATCTTTTTTGCTGTTGTGGAGAGCCTTGGGCTCTGTATCTTTTCATCTTCCGACATGTTGACTCTTGATACACCGTTGGGAACAAAGAAATCTAGTGTATGTAAGTGCAGATAGTGCCCTCTTGAGTTTGCAGGGTGTCACTTATTATGGGACCTCTATGTCCTATAGATGACAGGCTATGATTTCATTCTCGGTATGGACTGGTTAGTTCCCTTCTAGGTATTCGTCGATTTCTATCGTTGTAGGGTGAGTTTTTTATCACCAGAGGGTGGATCTTTTCTCCATAGAGGTGAGTGGGATGTCCAGGAGGGTAAAGCTGGACCAGAGCATCATGGGCTAGGAGGAGTTACAGCCCAGATTTCCAGTCTTTATCTGGATGACTAGGGGACTTCATAGTTAGACTTTCCTTAAGTGGTGGATCATTTTAGGGATGTCTTTCCAGAAGACTTTTCATGTTTTCCTCTGGAGCGTGAGTTATACTTTTCTATTGAGATTATGTCAGGAGTAGCACCGGTGTCCATTCATCCTTATAGGATGGCTACACCTGAGTTTCAGAGATCAATAAGCAGTTGGAGGAGTTATAGGCAAAAGGTTTCATCTGACCCAATACTTATCCTTGGGGTTCACCTGTCCTATTTGCGAAGAAGACAGACGGCTCCCTTCGACTTTGTGTAGATTATCAGAAGCTGAACTAGTTGATGGTCAGGAACCAATATCCCTTGCCGAGGATTGATGACCTCTTTGATCATCTTAGAGGAGCCAGGGTGTTCTCGAAGATCGATTTGAGGTGCGGTTACCATCAATTGCATGTTAGACCATCGGATATACCTCTTATAGCCTTCAGGAGCAGGTATGGTCTATACGAGTATACAGTTATGCCATTTGGTCTCACGAACGTGCCAACAGCTTTCATGGCACTGATGAACCGAGTGTTCCATCCATACTTGGACTCTTTCGTGGTGGTCTTCATGGACGATGTCTTGGTGTACTCTAACACTCTACACGACCATGCTACCCATCTTGAGATTGTTCTGAGTATACTGAGAGAGCATCAATTATATGCTAAGCTCTCGAAATGACACTTTTTGATGGATCAAATTCACTTCTTGGATCACATTATCTCAGAGACAGAAGTATCAGTAGAACTCGAGAAGGTGAGAGTTGTAGTTTCTTGGGAGTAACCGAATAACGTCTTTGAGCTGCAGAGTTTTCTAGGGCTGGCTAGATACTGCAGACTCTTTATCCAGGAATTTTCACTCCTTTCAGCACCATTGATAGGTCTGTCCAAGAAAGGGGTGAAGTTCTTATGGTTATATTCTTATGAGACAGTCTTTCATGAGATGAAATCGAGGTTGACGTCAGCACTGATACTAGTCTTGACAGATCTGGGCAAGAGCTATACTATTTTCTATGATGCTTCAGGTATTGGGTTGGGAGCTGTGCTTATGCAGGGAGACAGAGTTGTTGCGTACAGGTCACGGAAGTTAAGGCCACACGAGAGGAACTACCCGACACACGATCTAGAGTTGGAAGCTATTGTTCATGCCTTACGTTGTTGGAGACATTACCTTCTGGGAGAACACTTTGTGGTTTTCACTAATCACAAGAGTCTCAAGTACATCTTTATTCATCGTGATCTGAATCTGAGACAATGCAGGTGGGTCGAGTATCTTCAGTCCTTCGACTTTGAGCTTGCCTATACGCCAGGAAAGGGAAACACAGTGGCTGATGCGTTCAGCAGAAGAACTTTGATTCAGTAAATTTAGGAGGCCAGCAGTGAGTGTCAGCTTCTGGATCTGTTTTCTGAGATGCATTTGGAGGTGCATGATAGACAGGGATAGACTTTTCTATCTTTTGTATCCATTACCTCTACCCTTCTTGATCAGGTACAGATGAGACAGTTATCAGACTCAGAAGGCCTAGTCCTGTGGGAGAGTGTTTTAGGAGAGGACCCTCCTCCTTGATGGAAAGTGGGTGAGGATAAGATATTGTGTTTCCAGGGACGTGTATGGGTTCCAGCAGACATACACGAGGAGATGATAAGAGATTTTCATTCCTCTATTTGGTAATTTCATCCTGGCATCACCAAGATGCATTGTGATCTACACCACTAGTACTGGTGGCCAGGTATGAAGAGAGATGTCGCTGGTTTCATCATGATATGTTCTACTTGTCAGCATGTGAAAGTGGAGTATCAGCAACAAGTGGGGATTTTTCAGCAGTTATCCATTCTTGAGTGGAAGTGGAACGATGTCGCGATGGACTTCATGACCGGGTTACCGAGGACACCTCGAGGGAGTAATGATGTTTGGGTTGTCATGAACAGACTCACGAATGTTTCTCACTTCTTGCCGATCAAGGATACTTTCAGTGTTGATGAGATGGTATGGTTGTACATATGAGAGATTTTATGTCTGCATGGAGTTCCACACTCCATTGTTTTAGATAGGGATGCAAATTTTACATCTCAGTTCTAGAAGGGGCTTCAGAAGGCTTTGGGTACACAGGTACTTTTGATTACAACATACTATCCCCATACAAATGGCCAGTCCGAGCGTATGATCTAGGTTCTTGAGGATATGCTCTGATCTTGCATTTTAGACTTTGGAGGTTCTTAGTAGAAGCATATTCCTCTGGTGGAGTTTTCCTATAAAATAGTTTTAAGGTGACTATTCAAATAGAACCTTACGAGGATTTGTACGGTAGGCCATGTCGATCACCTTTGTGATGGCTGGAGGCAGGAGAGGCAGCTTTGCTGGGACCTCGACTTGTTCAGGACACCTCAGAGCAGATAGAGTTGATTCGAAAGAGGATGACTATAACACAGTCTCGACATAAGTCTTATACTGATCAGTGGAGATGACCTCTGGAGTTTGAGGTCGGGGATCAGGTTTTCATGCGTGTCGCACCGAGGTTGGGACACAAGAGGATTAGGAGACAGGGTAAGCTTTCACCATGGTACGTCGGGCCGTTGGAGGTGTTGGAGAGAGTTTTTCCAATTGCCTATTGGTTGCAGTTACCTCATAGGTACCAGGCTATGCACGAAGTCTTCCACATTTCTCATATCTGACGTTACTTTCCAGACCCGTCTCATGTATTTCAACCCGATGAGGTTGAGCTCAAATCAGATGCGTAGTTTGAGGAGCATCCTATCCAGATTTTAGATCGCAATAAAAAGGTTCTACATGGCCGGTCTATTCCTCAGGTACAGGTGCTATGGCAGCACGGGCGAGTATAGGATGAGACCTGGGAGAGGGAGGCCGATGTACGATCGTGGTGGCCAGAGCTGTTTGGGGTTTCTTCTTCAATGCCTCGCTAGGAAAATTCGGGGACGAATTTCTTTAAGGGGGGAAGTTTGTAAGAACCTGAATCTTCGATTCAGTTATGTTTTTCCGTTTCTGGTTGTTTATGAGAAGAAGAGGAAAATCTATAAATTTTCAAAGTACAAGTCGTGTACTTTCTAAGTACATTCCATGCACTTCGATGTCGCACCAGGTTGTGTCATGGCTGTGTCCGGGCCACACACACGGTGTGTAAGGGCGATGTGGAGGCTGCTTAAAGTGGAGTATGGAAAATATAAGTACACGTCGTGTACCCCAGAAGTACACGCCATGTAGTTTCTTTTTTTTATTAAACAGACCGAGGTCACACCTAACTGACAAAAATACCTTCTTCTTCAGGTTCTTAGACCGGGAGTGCCCCGTATGGCCACGCACGTCCTCTAAGCCCCCGGGCCTCTATCTATTTTCTAAATCGACCAACATCGATGGAATTGGAACCTTAGTAGTGATCTCTTCCTTCTTCCTAAGTTTCATTCCTTGATTTTCCCTCTTTCTCAAGATATATTGGGTTGAACGTTTTGTGCATTTTTGTAGATCTACGTCGTTCTAAGGAGAATAAACCCTTTTAGTTAAATTATATTGATCTCCTAACATCAAGGTAGGTGGTTTGTGCCTTACCTTTCGAAGTCTTTGAGTTTTATGTGAAAATTACTCCAATACCCGTGAACGGGGTATTGCCTGTTAACCGTTTTCCCCTGTTGTTTTCCTGCCTTGATTTTTTTCTTGTGTAGAGGTAATTCGACCTTTTATGAAGATAATTGAGATGCTTGGATTTTTTTCCCATGCCGTTTTCTTGTTATGAACTTTGGGTTTTGTTATCCTTTGGCCGTTATACCTGTTTTCCATGCCTTGTGACCATAGGATGAAATGATATTTCTTGACATGATGATGTTCTGTAGAAT
Source organism: Viscum album (assembly GCA_963277665.1). Lineage (NCBI taxonomy): Eukaryota > Viridiplantae > Streptophyta > Magnoliopsida > Santalales > Viscaceae > Viscum > Viscum album. The sequence continues at coordinate 32,786,422 of OY728119.1, read as the reverse complement.
GGTTAGCCAAGTATCTCTATAGTTATACTTTGTCCTTACAACATTATTATGCACTGACTGTAATGGGACTGTGAGAAACTGGTGCATATAGACTATAAGGGATAGACCGAGTGAGATTCTCAGAGAGTCTTGAATATTATAGACTACAAGAGGGTAGACCAAGTGAGATTCCTCAGAGAGTCTTGGTTATTATATACTACAGGGGATAGACCGAGTGATCTTCCCAGAGATTCTTGGTTATTATATACTATAGGAGGGTAGAACGAGTGAGCTTCCTCATAGAGTATTTACATGTGTGAATTTCCTTAAACCTTTCCAGGCTAGAGAAGTAATTTACTGAGTGATATTCCTCAGAGAGTCTATGGTAGACCTGAGACTATAGGAGGAATTGACTGAGTGAGCTTCCTCAGAGAGTTTCTAGACCTTGGGGCTATAAGAGGGTTAGACCGCATGATCTTCCTCAAAGATTCCCTGACTACCCTAGACTATAAGGGGAATTTGCCGAGTGAGATTCCCCAGAGAGTCTTATTTTTTTTATATGATCAAACTAGAGGGGTTAGGTTGAGTGCACTGCCCATAGGGTTGTTGGTACTTATTGAATAGGACCAGAGGGGTTGGCTATGAGTAATTCCTAGAGAGGGTTCCTATTGTGGTTAGCTAGTTTCTTCACTGCTGCTTGTTGTTCTATGGATTGATTATTGTGGTATGTCATCCTGTTACTGCTTACTGTTTACTACCTACTTCTTACTATTACTATTTTCTGTTTATTGTACTATTACCTACCATATGATCACTCACTGTTAGGCAAAGATCTTCGGGTGGTTTCCTACTGGGATTTAGTCTCACTCCATGTTTGGGTCATGATTTTGGGCCCAAATAGACTATGTTGTTGCAGTTATAGACAAGGGAAAGAGCCCTTCGACTTCTGGCACTTGATTACTTTGGAGCAGGACAACATGGGACCAAGCTTAGGCTTGCTATTCTAAGGAGCTGTTTACCTTTCCTTTGGTTCTTGTTTTGGTACTATTTGTATTTCCAGCATTGTGACATCTTTGGATATTTTCATAGATATGTATCATGAATCATTTCATATATATACATATGTTCTTCAGTGGTTTATTGTTTAGTCTTACACTGTTTACTTTTTCATTGTTGTTGGATATTTACTACTTCCACTATTGCATGTTTGTTTACTTATATTGTGTACTATGCCAATGAGGGTATAGTTTCCCCACTATCACACCAAAGGCCCTCACTACTAGTCGCCAGCCTCTAGAGTTTGGGGAAATGCGCATGAGGCCATGTGACCAATTGGGTACGGGGCTCCTCTGGGTGGCTTCCGGAACCGGGACGTTACATGAAGGGTCAAAGTCTGAGGGTCAATTGACAAAATTCTTTCAGCCATTATTAATGTTCTCTTGCGAATAGGGCTCATGAGCCTGATAGGCGACATGCAATCCAATCACGTCATGAAGCTCTCGTGGTAAGGACACGCCACAAAGATCCAAAAGTTGTTGCCTATAACTAGGGGAGCTGACCTCTCTTCTGTCCTTTCTTATCTCCGTGAATTTGGCATTTTTCGCTCTTGATTCGTAATGCTACACATACACCATGATTGCTCTCTGTGAATCAGGTCTTCTGCTCTGCGGCGCATAGTGAGTCTTTGACTCCATAATAGCGCTTTGCGATCTTGCGCTTAAAGGCCAAGGTAGGGCTCTGTGAATAGGATTCACGAACGAGCTCTGTGAATGAGCTTTGTGAACCAAACTCGAAAATCATCCAAATATTAAAACTGAATAGCTCATCAAGAATTTTCCTAGGGGGTTCTTATGGATGCCTCCTAGATGGATGAGATGGTGACCATTCTAGGTCTAGGGGAGTTAATTTGTAGCCACTCTGACCATGGCTCATTGGTGGAGCTGCTATCGAAGAGCCATAAGAACTACATATTGTGTAAGATGTAGCCTTTGTATGGATTCGGGCTAAGGTATGTCTTCTTTATCCCAGAAGGAAGTCGGGATAAACCAGATTACTGGTTCAGGTGCACGTCGTGCCAACACCAATGGTTCCAGGCGACGACGGTCATGCCCGGGAGGATTTCAGACCCGTCATCACTAACTACTTATAAAACCACCTGAATAATGTCAACATGAAGTAATTATAGTTGTAGATTTCCCCCCTATGTATAAGACGATATTGAAGGTATCTTTGAGGATCCCAAGGAAGGGGTGGTCTGAGGAGTGGTACCTGCACCAGGGTGGAAACTTCATAGAAGATTGGGAATGGGACTACTGGGTACGCGCATCATGTGAGGAGTTCAGGGAAGAGATAAAGAGAGTGGGTTTGTATGAGGCGGCTCGGGCCTCCCAATTCCACATCTACCAACCAAAACAGCGGATGTCAGATCTATTTAGCAGATGGTCGTCGAGGACCAATACCTTCCACTTACACCATGGGAAGGTCGGTATCAGCTTGTGGAATGTCCACTAGATTTTAGGGGTCCTGATATTGGGGGATATGTACGATGAATTCCTCCCCGTCATGAGTGAATGGGAGGATCCAAATCAAATTCTATGGTTGGAAATGGCAATGATGGAGCCGGTGCCGGGAAAGGACAAAAAACTAGTTAGAGATGTCCACTTCGGGCGATGGTTCAAGAAATTTCAGATTTTTCTAGAAGAGAGGAATTTTCCGATGATGCATTGAACTTGTATGTAGGGGGATCAACGGGGCAAGGAGAACTCGTACTGGTAGCTCTTGGAGGACAGCTTGTGGAAGACCAGGGGGTTCGGCGTCAGCACCAAGCAGCAACAGATAGTCAGGCTAGCTGCGTTCATTACTGCTCTTATCTATAGTTGGATCCTGTCAGTGAGGGATACCAACATGGGAGTGGAACCAAGAACATTTATCATGGTGTCCATGTTGGTGATAGGAGAAAGAGTTATCCTCAGGATCCTGATGCTTGCCAAATTGTATAAGATGATGTTGCATATCAGTGATGGGAAGAGTCTATAGAGGATATGGGGGCCATTCCACGTCTTTTATGGGTGGATAGCAGCACACATCATGGGGGTTTATGAGTACCTAAACCCCATATCGCCTCCAGGTTTGAACTTCCTCCCATCAATTCTGAATATCACGAGAAGCTTCCCGCCCAATCTAACCACACCGTTGGTGCTGAACCGAGTGTGGAAGGTAGAGGAATTCAATTTCCACCCGTTTTCATTGCCAATGGGGGTATTCACTGATGATGGTTGGGGAATGGAAGAGCACCAGGCCTATCTCTTAGCCTTTCGAGGTGGAGTCCTGGAGGTGAGGGTGGACCGTGATCCCCTCTACGAGCCGTACACCCCACACCGGTTTGAAAGGAAATTTTGGTTCATGCATAGAATGACCCTGTGGGTCTATCTGGAGGTGTGCTATGAGGAACACTAGTATGTGATGAGGCAGATGTGGCTCATGTTCACACGAGAGGACCGGAAAATGCAGAACAAGTTGCCTCTGCCCATAGTCGCTTTCAGGCTAGTGAAGGAATATGACCAGAGATGGGAGGAGGCCTACTCGGGGGAGATGCTGAAGCAGCCAACCATTCGAGTCGGTGACGGTGAGCATTCCCAACCTTGGGGTTTGGGCCGGAAGGCGGAAAGGGAATCTCGTGGTGGCGGGGCTTCCATGGTGGCGAGGCCCACACCAGTTGAGGGTGGGGAAATAACAAGAGACCCAACTATGGTTGCGGGCCTAGCAGTTCTAGAAGGATAGAGTCACCCAGAGGGGAGGCCACCGAGGGGATTCCTTATAATACCTACTTAGGCTCCAGGGAAGCAGCATCAGCACATTGATATGCCATAGAATGTTGTCTTCTCAGAGGACTGGGACATCTGGGATGTCAACAGGAAATTCCTCAGCTTGTTCGAGATGTGGCAACACCTGATCCATCTCGAGATGGATTTTTTAGGGGTAGGTTGTATTAGGGTCGACTTTTTAGTGTCACAAGATAATGGGGAACAATATCTGACTAAGATAGAGGACTTCATGCACTCTCGGGGTGCTCCTTGTCCAATTATAGATCAAGTCAAGGTGTTGTTAGATCACACACCACATTTTTTGGCTACTGATTTAGGGGAATAGTTCCCACTGTCGGAAAAATCAGAAAAGTTCTCCTAGGATGACGATGCTGGGAGAGGGAGCCCGTTGGAGTAGGGAAAAGTTAGAGATCAAGACTCGAATGTTGAAGAGTTCACAGAGGCCCTTGAGGTACAAATCTGAAACCCCCTTCTTCAAGGATTTCTTTGAGGTTGTTCTGGACTCTTTTCTATCATATAAACTATGCATGAGAGTCTCATACACATAACTCATTCTCATCCCTCAATTGATGCAGATGCAGGACCTTCGAGATCTACGCCTACTGTCGCATCTATTGCTACATTCAGCGGGGCAAGGACACCTGAGGCGACCCCTCCGGAGCTTTCAGATCATCCGACCATATACAGGGGGCCACGTTTAGGGGTCTCAATGGCGTCAACCCAATAACGAGACCTATAATTCAATCTATATAAGTATCCTCTACTAAAATTATTATTTCCACCTACTGACCATGTCAACTGACATCCAATCCAATTTTTGGTGCAAACAGTTCTTAAAATGGCGTGGGTCGTAGTGACGAGGTTGGTCGGGGCTTCTGGAGGCATCCTTCCTAGGGTAATGTTAGTGGTCGTGGAGGTGGAGGTCCAAACTGACCTAACTACGGCGGTCCCGATCACTTGTGGGACCTTCAGCAGGGCTGCACCTAAGATTATTGTGGTGTGATCCAATGATGAGGATCAATAAAATAGCCCAGGTCCCACCACGCCTGACCAAACGCTAGATGTGGACCATGATGATGAGTTCCTGAGGGCATTCCCCACATATAAGTCTGCCAACTACTTCGACTGGGAAGAGACAACGTCTGATGAAGTTGATAGAAAACTAGTTTGTTGCCGGTCATGGAAGTTGATTAAGTGCTTCATTGATGACACCCCTTAGGAACTATGGTTGGATGAGATGGATAGAATTCGCTCGCGGCTGCGTGAGCTATGTGCTGGGGGAGTGGATGCCCAACATCCTCACATGCTCGTCCGAGATATTATGGTGGGGACGATTCATGAGTATTACCGTGGCCTTGGTGTGGGATGGTAGCGGAGGAAAGCGGTGAACATCAAAAGGCTTTAGGAGGATGAAAATGAGGTTCAGCGGCTGCAAAGCGAGGCGGACAATCACTCAGCCTCCCTCAACGCACAATCTGAGTTGGTATTGCGATTGAAAGCCCATCTAGAAGAGGCCGAAGAGTATCTGGAGGGATCCTCTAAAGAGATGGTTTTCATCTAGACCAGTGTGGAGCGGTCTTGGGTTACGGCTAATGAGCTATGCCCTGTCGCTACTAAGGAGGGGTGAGAGCTAAATAGGTGGAAACAAATCCTAGATTCAACAAGCTATAGGGTGGTGGAGCTGCAATTCTCTTTTGATGGGTTCAACCTGACCATGGGAAGGGTCAATCTTCGGGTGATGTAATGCATGTAACTTTTCAACGTACTTTCATTATTTGATTGTTTTATGCCAACTATAAGCATGAGTTCTGTTATTTTTTTGATTTATTACATCATTGTGACATTTGTGGGGTGTCCGACGATCATTCCCAAAGCTCACGTGGGTCGGGCCCGATGTGAGAAACAAGGGGTGACAACCTTATTACTCCATTCAAACGTGGGAGTGAAAACCAAACTTTAGGTATTTGAGGTCTTGGACAGCCAATCCGGATTCCTAGAAAGAAAGGGGAAAAGGCCTGACTAGAGGGGGGGAGACCTCAGAATAACCGGATTGCCATTTTCCCGATGTGGTCTTGTGCACAAGAGGGGTAATTCCTGGGGAGTTAGAGTTAATCCGAACATAGGGGAGTGAGAAGTGTGGATTACGATACCCCAGATTCAGAACATTGTGGGGGTGGTGTGACAATGAAGGATAAATTTTGACCGTGTTCAAAACACAGTATCCTAATTGTGTTAGCTTGAAATAGGGATAACAAATGAGGGTCGACCACTAACCATATTCGAAACACGGGACCTGACTCGAAACGTTATCCATTAGTCATACAGAACGTTAGCCCAGGACAGTAGGCGAGCCATAGGCCAAGCATCCATACCATTAAGGGGTTCCTTTAGACGTGAAAAGGGACGAGGGTCTGAATAAGGGGCACACAAAGTGTACAGGGTGGAGTAATGGGTTGTTTGAACGGAGTCCAACACTTGTGCAATTACACCACCTTGGTGAAAACACATTGGGTGGGCGCATTGGTCTGATCAAGAATCAGACACAATTCCAAACCGGACCTCTCTGGTAAGGACCTGGAATGATCAGTAGTTTTACATCATACAGTAGGACGAGGACTAAAAGGGAAGATCCTAGGAAGGGACTATGTGGTGCAGTAGCAATAAACCTAACGTGAATGAGGACATAGTCACATACCACACTATATATCCCCGGAGGAAGTTATTCGGGTCGAGGGACCAAAATTGGAAATTAGGATGGGCCTGAAGAAAAGCGGTCGGTCATTCCAACGTACCCCATTAGGATGGGAATCAAGTCAGACGTCGTTCTGAGAGCATATTTTAACATCATGAGGGACGATGAAATAGATGGTTGTGCCATTACACATCCTACCAAAACTACTAAGACCACGTGAGTCGTGCGCGATGTGGGAAACAAGATGTAGTGGTGGGACTTTCTTGACACAGGAAGGAACATTTTAGGGGAGAAGGAACATTAGGTGAATGTCATCCCAATGATTCTAACCCATCCACATAGCGCACCTAGACGCGCGAAGAAGTAAATCCAAGTTTTTTAGAATTCCACTTGAACATAAGAAAGTTGAAATATGTGAATCATTAAGCTCAAGATCTGGACCACAATGATGGTGGTGTGAAGATAGGGGGTGGATTTTGACCATGTTCGAAGCACAACATCCTAATCATATTATCCTAATATGGGGACAAACAGATGAGGGTTGACCATTGACCATGTTCGAAACATGGTACATGTCAAAAATGATGTCTGAGGACCTTAGTGACGTTGGCCCGAGATGATAGGTGAGCCGAGGCGGCATTAGACTAGGCCATGAAGGGGGTACCTTCATATGTGGAATAGGATGAGTATCCAAATAATAGGCTCACGAATCTTGGACATGGAACGAGGGGAATGTCACCGTGAAAATTCCACACTTTGGGCTCTTTGTAAAAATTCATCTGAGTACGACAATGAGACATATCATATGGAGGGAGTCGAGTCCCTTCCCAAGGACAATGGTCCTAGAGTCACATGCTTTCGGATTAAGGTCCTAGGCTAGACCATTAAGGGGTTCCTGATTTAATGGACCATGCACAGGGTGTCAAAATAGCCAAACATGACCCACAGTTTCAATGGGGAGATATTAGTTTTGGGTCATAGAACATGGACCATGCTGTGAAAAGACTTGGGAAGTGCATGGTGAGGCTATTGAGAAACCCTACGTGAACGAGAACCTAAGTGGTACTCGCCACACGACATGTTCCCAAACGAGTTCGAGCCAAGGGTCCAAATAAAGAGGTGGGATTGCAGATTCTTGAGGATGGACCCACAGATAAAAATTTCTAGGCGTTCCTACATATCCCATGAGGATGGGAATCAAGCCAAACATAGTTCTAGAAGATGCCGTGTAGTTTAACATCTTATAGAAAGGACATGGAGTGGTCTTATTTTATGATCATAGAGTTCAGACCATGAATGGTAGGAAATGCGGGAGACACATGGTGATGAAATTTCACAACTCGAAGTGATCGTGGACTTGGAGTTTGGATCACCATGCGCTTCCTGGGGGAGGATTCAGGTCGAGGGACTGAAAACAAAGGTTAGGTTGGCCCCCTAAAAGGTGTGCAGCCTTTCCAACATACCTTATGAGGATTGGGATCAAGCCATACGTAGTTCTATAAGGTGTCATGGTAAGATACTTGTACTAGGGATAATAAGGTTATGCGGGTCTTGACCTCGCACTGAAAGGAGTGGTATTTGATATATCTCGTTTTTCCTTTAGGATGAATGGTTTTTTTTGTGAAGAAAAGACCCTAGGATAAAAAGTACAAGAATCACCATAAGAATCAATCCGTATGCAGTTGTTGACAAATGGTATGGTGCGTGACTGATACCAAACATGATGTCCCCTCAAGTGAGGATACCATGACACAGTTTCATTTTTTGTTGTATGGCCAGGACGATAATGTCACAGTTTAGGGTCATGTGATGGGACCAACCATGCATTTTTAACATCATTCAGGGTAGACGTAACAGTTTAGAGTCATGTGGGACCAGGTTTCATAGTCTAAAGTCACATGGCTTAGACATATATAAGAAGGATGTGGTTCGAAAGGGAATGTACAATGTGTGATAAAGAATACCCAACATGAATGAGGATGAGGTCCACATCATACCATGAATGATTCCTTAAAAGAATCCCAAGGCCGAGGGGCCTGGAAAAAAAATGAAATGGGATTGGAGAAGATGGCTCTCAGTTGAGCTGGACCCTATGAGAAGATGTCCGGGTGTTCTTACGTATCCCATAAGGATGGTAATCAAGCCACATGTAGTTATTTAAGGTTCCTTTTAATGTCGTGTGGGACTAAATACAATTTAATGTCATATGGGAAAGGAAGTAGAGGGATAAAACTTAGAGAGGGGCTTATGTCGTGTAGCTAATACAAACCCAACGTGCATGTGGACAGAAGCCCATTCCACACCATGCAATCCCATAAGAGTTAAAGCTCCGGGGGAAGCACATTAGAGATAAATTAGTGGAACTCGAGCTGGACCCAAAGATGAGATGTCTAGGCGTTCCTATGTATCCCATATGGAAATCAAGCTAAACGTAGTTCTAGAAAAGATCTTAGTTTATGTTCTTAGAGCACCGACCATGAATAAGCGGAATCCTTCCAAATAGGTACAAACTTCAGTCCAATCCCTAAGCCAACGTGATTTGAACTCGGTGTAGGAAACAAGGGAAGAGGAGATCCTTGCAATACATGGAATGCGCTTAAAGTGGAAATCGGTGCGGAGCCCTGAAGAATGTTATACCATGACTCTGTACTCCTAACGTGCGAATGTACACTGAGGGATAGCACCCGGAGTGTCCAGAACCCACTCGGACATGATGAGGTGGAAAGTGGTGTGAATCATGTGATCCATATTTTGTGCTTAATGGGGTTGGTGTGATGATGGAGGATAACTATTGGCCATGTTCGAAACACAATATCCATATCATGTAACCTGAAATGGGAACAAAAAATGAGTGTCGACCACTGGCCGTATTCGCAACGCAGGACTTGTATCAGTTTTTTGTTCAAAACCCTCGAGGATGTTGGCCTGTAATGGTGGGAGGGCCCTTTAGCTGAGCATCCATGCCATTAGGGGGTCCTTTCAGTTGTGAAAGACTATGGAACCCTAGTAAAGGGGAACATGAAGCCTGGAAGGTGGGTGGGAGCATGTTTGGGTAAAGTCTGGCACTCCAGGCGCTAAACCATAGTACTCTTGGGCACATTGGTGAATCACCATAGAGGGTCGAGGGAGTCAACATGAGAGCATCCAATTTGAAAAGATGAGTATAGAATAAGAGGGTAGATAAATCTCCGGAGAAAGGGGGTATATGGCGTGGTTGTTACAAACACGACGTGAATGAGGACATAGTCCCATACCAATCCATATAATCCTCTCCCTGGGAAAGTGTAGGCCATGGGGCCAAGGTGAAAAGGGGATTTCTAAAGGATGGTGCTGGGCCAACAGAAAAAATTTCTGGGTGGTCCTACATATCCCATACGGATGGGAATCAAGCCACACATAGTTATGGGAGGTGTCATGCAGTTTAAAGTCTTGTGGCATGGATGTGGATTAAGGTCAGGATATCCAAACGAGGGATGTGTACGACACTATGAGTAACTTGACGTGAATGAGAACATAATCCCATACCACGCTGTACAGCTCTAAGTGATACCTCGGGCCTAGGGCCTAGGAAGGTCAAAAGACCTGAGGATGGGCTGCAGATAGAAGATCACATCCAGCTTGCAGTTTAATGTCTTACCGGGAGGACGATGGTGATATTAGTTTAAGGTCATAGAGCTCAGACTGTGGATTCCTAGTTTAATGTCATATTCATGGGAAAGATGAATGAAAAGGGCGAATCATCATGCCTATGAAATACCACTGGGTGGAAATAATGATGTGAGACAGCTGTTGACCAAATTCACAACACATCATCCCTCCCCCCCCCTTGCGTGACCCAATCAACCAATTGGGCATCAACCATTGACCATATTCGCAACACGAGACTTTTACCAATTTTTCTCTCAAATCCTTGGGGATGTTGGGCCTAAATGGTAGGATAACCCTTATGCTAAATATTCATGCCATTCGGGGGTCCTTTTGGATATGAAATATAATGGAAACTCAAATGATGGGGCTCGCGAAACATGGTGGTCCTACGTTCATGGGAATGTGTGGGATGTGAAAAAATATCCCAACGTGAATGAGGACTTGGATTCTGGATCACACCGCACACTATAAAATGACGACTAGGGCCAACGGGGCAGAAGGGTCAAGGGACCAAAAAGGGTCAAAGTGCCCGAGGGTCAAGGGACCCAAGGGGAGGTTCTGAAGTTTGGGCTAGTCCAACAGATGAAATGTTCGGGTGGTCCTACGTATCCCATAAGTTTGGGAATCAAGCCACACATAGTTCTGGAAGGCCTTGCTGTTTAGCATCGTCCGGTGAGGAAATTATAGAATTAATGAATGAGAAGGGATCACATGGTGCAACCCTCATACTCCTGACATGAATGGGAGCTAAATAAGCATGCAATACACCATGGTCCTCTGAAAGAACTATACCCCGAGGGATGATTTAAAGAAAATAGTTTGGGGGTTGGACTTAAGACGTAACGTCTAAGAATTCTTATGTATCCCATACGGATGAGAATCAAGCAAAACATAGTTCTTGAAGGTGTAGTTTAGCATCTTTTGGGATGATGTATAGTTTAATGTCTTACAAGACACAACAATTTATGGTGTTGCTAGACCAAATACAATTTAAGGTTGTGTGGGACCTAAGCAGTTTAGGGTCATGCAGGACCTGGTAGTTTAGAGTGTTGTGGGATAATGTGCAGTTTGAGGTCATGCAATACAAAATAGTTTACGGTCATTCCGGACCTTATGGCTCAGGAAAAGTATCGCTTGAAGAACTTGGCATTGGTGGGAGGAGTTATACGCTCACCATCTGTGGTCACCAAAGAGTATGCATTATTGGGGTATACCTTATGTACAATGAAAGGTCCTTCCCATTTGGGTTCAAACTTGAGTGGTTTCCTGCCAAGTATCATTGGTGTCCAAAGGGTGAGTACCAATTCGCCTTGCAAGAAGGAGCAGAGGAAAAAAATTTTGTTGAAAGCTCTAGCCATCTTGTTCTGGTGACTTTCCAGATTGTACAGGGCGTGAAACCTGTTCTCATCAAGCGCTTCAGTCTTAGCCAAATGGATTTCATTTAACTTATCTGGTGTCTGCTGGTCATAGAAAATTGTGTTTAATGAAGCCAACAGAATCCCGATGGGAAGGAAGACCTCAGTTCCGTACACCAGGGAACATGGAGTCACTTGGGTGGAATTACGCGTCGTCATCCAGTAAGACCAAAGGGTTTTGGGGAGCTTTTCCGGCTAACTCTTCTTGTTCTGACCAACCATTTTCTGTAAGATCTTAGAGAGGGTCTTATTTAACTCCTTGATCTTCCCATTTGCTTGCACGTGGTAGCGGGAGTTATAGTTTTAATGGATGTTGTACTTGGTGTACAATTTATTCAGCTCAGATGCTTTGAAGTTGGTGTCGTTATCGATAAAGAAGGCGTGAGGGATTCCAAATCAGTAGATGCTATTGGAACTCACAAATTCAATGATGGAGCGGGGCTTGACCTCCTTGAGTGGAACCACCTCTTCCCAGTAGGAAAAGAAATCCGTAACAGTAAATATGAACTAGTATTGGCGAGCTATCGCCGGTGGATAAGGTCCAATGACATTGAGTCCCCATACTATGAAGAGACAAGAGCACGTGGTAGTGTGGAGAGGCTCTGGTGGCTGATGCATGAATTTAGAAAGAACATGACACACATGGAACCTCTTGTAGAACCTGATGCAGTAATGGATCAGGGAGGGCCAAAAATACCCCAGTCTTCATATCTGGTGGGATAGCTTCGGCCCAGTCTTATGAGCCCCACAGGAACCGACATGAACCTTCTACATGACCTAAGAAATCTCGACTCCATGGATTCAAAGGAGGAGAACACCATCGAACCTGTGCTTGTAGAGGATCTGCTCAAGACTAGGACCACGCTGGAGGGTAAACTGCAGTGCGCGATGTTGGATTCACTCGCGCTCAGCCCGATCAGTTTGGAGGTAACCATTTTGGAGATACTCAACAACGGGGGATCTCCAATCAGGAGTCATTTCATCCACTGAATCTGAGGGACCTGAGGGTCCTGACGTGGAGGCTCCGGCAGTAAGATTATACACCTACGGGCCATCTTCGTCACCTGGGGTGATGGGAGAAATGACTCTCCAATGTGACACATGGATAATCAGATCATCCTGCTTAGGTTATGTAAGTGATGCAGCTAGGCCAGCCAGGGCATCAGCTCAACCATTCTGAGATCGAGGGAAATGGGTAACATCTGTCCATGATGGGAATTGGGCCATTATCTGGAGAGTGCACTCCCACAACGGTATGAACTCCATCTTTTTGACCATGTAGTCACTTTTGATCTGCTTTATGACTAATTCGGAATCCCCTTTCACATGAAAATGGGGTACACTAATCTCGAGGGCCAGATCGAGGTCGGTAATAAGAGCCTGATACTCTGCCTCATTGTTGGTGTTGTATTCTGACAATAGGAATGAGTATAGAAGAACAGATTGAGCTTAGATAATAAAGACAATACCCAGGCCTACCGTGTTGAGCTTGGGATCATTGAGCCTCCTATCGGTGGGACTCCGAGAAGAACCATCGAAGTGAATATGCTAGTATGCCATGGCATGATCTACTGATAGGATTACCTCATCATGAAAATAGAGATCCAAGGACTGGTCAGTAGGAGCTAGATGTGCGGCAAGGAAATCTTCCAATTCTAGCCCCTTAATAGCTTTATGAGGGAAAAACCTGATATCTAATTGCTGAAGAATCACTTACCACCGAGATAAAAATCATGTCAATATGGGGTGGTTCAAAACTTACTTTAGTGGGTCTACCCAAGACACCATCTGTACCTCGTGGTGCTGCAAGTAATGCCGCAATTTCTGTATGGTGATTATCATCACAAGGCAGCTCTTCTCAATGGGGGAGTATCTGGTATTTGTATCGAGTAGCATGAATCTGAGGTATTAAATGCTATTTCTTGTCACCTCATTGTTCTTCTGGGTGATAAGGGTTCCAAGAGATCATTCCAGGGAAGTCACATAAAGGACCAATGGATTTTCGGAGACGAGTGGCATCAAGACCAGAGGCTAAAGCAGATACTGCTTGATTTCCTCAAACGCAGTCTAGAATTCTTTATCCCATTTGTTAGCGATGACTTTCTTCATGATCCAATAAAAGGGATTACACTTTCCATCTAGATTCACAATGAATCGGTGTATATGGTCTAAGTGGACTTGGAAGCCCTGAAATTCCCAAATGTTGCTCGGGGGAGGAATCTGGTTGATGGCCTTGATCTTATTTGGGACGATCTCGATGTCTTGGTACCTAAAAAAATCCAAGGAACTTCCCATAGGTGACATTGAATGCACATTTCAATGTGTTCATATTCAGGTTGTGAGAACGGAGGAAGACGAACACTTACTCAAGGTCCTTGAGATGGTCCCAGAACTGGCAATATTTGACGACTAGATCGTCTAGATAGAATTCCACCAATGTCCCAGGGATTTGCTTGAATATGCGATGCATGGCCCACTGATAGGTGGAACCTGCATTCTTTAAGCCTAAGGGCATGACCTGGTAACAAAACATACCTTGTGGTGCCCTGAAGGCTGTAGCTCCTCATCCTCAGGGACCATCTAGATCAGATTATATCCGGAGTAACAGTCCAAGAAATAAATGGTTTGGAACCCCGTTGTAGCGTCGATCATCAATTTTTTCATAGGAATGGGAAAATCATCCTTCAGAAAGTGACAATTGAGATCCCAGAAGTTGATGCAGACTCTGATCTGTATGTTCTTCTTCCTGAATGGCATAATGTTGGCTAGCCACTTGGGGTACTGGACCACCTTGATAAAGTTGGATCTGATGATCTTATTGACTTCGGCCTCGACCATGGCACCGTGAGAAGGGTGCATCTTTTTAGGAGGCTACTTGAACCTACGGTGATTTGCTGGAAGAACAATGTGGTGGATGACTACCTGAGGATCTAGTCCTGGCATCTCATCGTAACACCAGGAAAACACATCATGGTGCTATTTAAGGAATTCCAAGTACCGCTGTTGCTCCTCAGGGGGCATGGTGGCACTGATCAACGTGGGTCTTGGGTCCACCTCGCTACTGATATTCACCTATACCAATCCATCAACCGTGAAAGAGACACCCTCTTCAACGGTGGGGGTAGAATCCTCCAGATCCTCTTCTTCAATTGCAGAGGAGGGATCCCCAATGGGAGGATCTTCCTCTAGGTTAGCAGATTCTGACAGGAAGCTAGTACCAGCCTGAGAAACAATGGTCACTACATCGAGAGATTCCGATATTGCCGAAACCATAGCAATAAAGTCTATCAATCTGATCCCATCTGGTCTTCTACACAAGGGGCCATGCTTGATGATGTCAAAGTAGTAGTGGCGCATTGGTTTGAGCCGATTAATTCTAGCCCGGCGAAACACACACGTATGACACCCTGTCATTTCCATGGGGTGGACATCCCAATACCTTATAGGGGTTGGGGGCTCAGGTATCACTGAGGCCAGATTTGTATAAGAATGCGAAGTGATCTCCCAACATCAATTGGATTTGGGAATGTGGTTCCCTCTTGTCCGAGATACAAAAACAAAATTCCCCATACCGGGGTTCGTGGACTCCAAATGATTGATTTGGAAGATATAGGTATCATATGGATCTATCCACGGGTCAGTCTCAGTCGTGGCATACTAGACCTCATTGGTCTGAATATACTTGTCTTTTCTTTTGTAGTAGTCGTAATCTAGATAGTGGGCTTCACAAGAGGAATGGGGAGATGTGTCGCCTTGAAGCACGCCCACCTGAACATTGAGGGAGTACTTAAGGAACTAGAGATATGATGAGGGAACTTCTGCGTGAAGGTGGAGCCATATTCTTCTCATCAATGCTTTGTAAGAGGTGTCTTGAGAGACAACCATAAACTCGATGTTGGAAACTAGGCCACTGAATTGGGTCTTCAAGGAGATCTTTCCAACCGGCATCTGTTTCATCCTATCATAACCCTAGATTCTTAGGTCATAGGGGCTCAGATCAACTACATACAACCACACTTTTCCCAGTGTCCGAGTCGGGATTAGGTTGATCCCATAGATCATGTCAAAAAGACAACGACGGATTTCCACACCATTGAACAGGCCGGTGATGTAAAGCGGGCAAATGTGCCCCGGTTTAGGAGAGCCCTCATCCTCTATAGAGAAGGAGTTAATGGCCTGGCATTCAGTATTCTCAATTTCCTCAGCATGGAATAAATTTGCAGTTGCTACTTTCGTCTCAAACTGGAGGGGGCTTCTTAAAGCATCAGCGAGGGCCTCATGCATATCTGACGATAGGAGAAGAGCCTCAAGGATAGAGAGTCTTTCTAGAATTGGAAAGATGTTTGAGGATGTCGTACTTCCACGCCAGGCACGAGCTTCTATTTACAGGGGGCACTCTATGATAGGAGGTATGGTGGACCCTGCCAGCTAGATTGGTAGGTGAATGGTGCTGGCAAGGTCCTATTGCTCACTAGTCGAAGCATGTGCAGTGACAATCAGAGGGGAACCTGATGACTACCATTGGTCCTTGGGGAAGCGTGCATGGTCACGATGAGGTCTGGGTGACTCGTCCTGATCTAGCAGCCCGAATAGCGGTGAAGGTGCACTTGATGTCACAAGATGAGAAGGACACGTTTTCCAAGATCTGCGCTAAGCTTGTTGTCCGGTTTCAGTGGAATGCATGACCTCATTGGAGGTGCCAATTGCTATACCTCGATGACCAATATTACCATGGCTCTGCAGACACTATAATTGGCTGGGGACGTTGGGGAGATTCACCTGGAACTCCCTATCGTCGAGAGTCATGTGGGTGTTTACAAACTCTTCGGTGTTAACCGAAGTGTACCCTTAACTATCACTTGAAGGTTCATCTGCTACCGAGTAGATTCTAGGCGGAATTTCCATATTATAGTGAATAAAGTTGCTGAGAGTGAGAGACGACGATGGAATCAGTGGGACGTGTTGCTTCCCCTTGCGCTGTCGATTCTTATTCTTCTGGTAAGAGGATGGATGAGATGATGATGCAGAAGTAGTGGATGTATCTTCTGAAGGATCTGGATGATTCAGGCATGTATAGATGACACCATGGTCATGGGAAACTATTTTTCGAGTCATCTAGTCATCGTACTAATGGGACCTGATGTTAAAAACCTACTATCACTCTCTCTCGCTATCACTGCTGCTGTCTGGTCTTACAAAGATGCACGCCACATGTGCTGGGGAAGGGTCCAACCAGATTATGTTGTTGTTGACCTGGTCTTGGAGCCAGTCCTTGAACACCTATAATTTCTTTAGGGTGTGCCATAGGATTTGGTGATATGGGTAGTAGTTGGGGCGATCAGTGAGATTCACCTCTTCTGGCCTTCTACACTCAAGAAAGAGTACAATCCCCTGCTCTAAGGCACTGTAGAAGTAACCAGTGACCTGAGCCTCATTGAATGAGTAGGTCAGTTTTCTTCTATTTAGAAAGGGGGCCCTTGGAGCCTGACCCTGGAGAGGAGTTGGAGGAGCCTGTCGAGGTGGTGGTGCCTAGTTATCTCACAATGGCTGCGGTAGATTACATGGGGGAACCTTCCGATTCAGAGGTGGGCACTGCTGGGTCAGAAAGCTATGCCTCAGGTGGAGGGCCTCTGTGAGGTTGCGGGGCTGGTGCTACTGGTAGCAATTCTAGTTTCCTAGGGCCTCTATTTGGGCCACTGCGGCGGGCTCGGCTCTAGAGGCCCTTCTCGCAAGAATTACAGGAGGAAATGGACATGCCTAGCTAGCCTGTTGTAGTGATTTCTCTAGGTGTTGTGCCTTATCAGAGAAGTCTCAAAATACCCCAGGGTAGTTTTGGGTTATCAACGAGGGAACCAGTTCAATCTTGATGTTCCATATGCACATCCTTAGTAGTTTCTCTTGAGTTAGTGGCATGTCGATAGAGGAAGTGAGCCCTATCCACTGGGTGAAAAAGTCTTCAACGCACTCATCAGGCCTCTATTTGCATTTGAAGAGGTCTGAGATACTCGTCTTCTAGGTGGTAGAACTGAACTAGTAGAGGAATTGCCTCAGGAGGTCTTCCCAACCAACTATTGGCCCGATGGGGAGCTGGTTGTACGAGACGAACGCTGGTCCCTTCAACATTTGCACAAAGCACCGAAGTTTGGTGGCTTTCTACTATGTTGGAGTCCCCAACATGGGCCCACACATTGAGATGAAGTGGTCCAAGTGCTACGGCGGGTCCCCTATCTCGTTGAAGGGGGAAAAGGAGGGATTTCCAAAACCTGGTGGTGCTGGCATATCATCCACCCACGCTGGGTATGACTTGCCATCAGCTGGGAGTGCTTCCTGTCATGTTTTCAACACCTTGAGGTGGGAAATGAGGGCTACCATTAGATCATCTGGGTGGGGTTCCCTATCCTGACGGGGATCCCTTACCACCAGTGCATTTTTGGGTTCTTTAACACAGTAACCGGGCTCAGCGGCTTGTGGAGCGACTGGCGAGATGACCTGTGGGGCAGCTGGGGGAGACCGAGCTGGGTTTCAGGGGTTGTTACTCCACTCATGAGTATTTGGTGATATGTAATGCGCTTTCCCGTCGTAGGCCTCAACCTCAACCTTGTCTGCATGAGCAAGATGATCAGGGTTACCCGGGGGTTGCTTGCCGAGGGGAAGTTGTGTCTGCCTTTACTGTCCAGGCTGAGGATCACCATAGTCTGGCTGTTGTTCCACAGCGAGTTCGGCCAGGAAGTCATTGAACAATTGTTTCTGTTTGGTGAGCTGCTGACACAACATATCCTTTTCAGAATCTTCCTTTATCTTCTTCACTGAGGTGGATGGGTTGGAGTGTTTGGCGGCTCTGAGGTTCTCCTTACACTTACCGAGATTCTAGTTGAGGACTAATTCCTCGGTGGGTGCAGGGAGACCCAGAATATTTCTCTATTGGCGAGTAACCCTTCCCAATTGATCCAAAAATGGGGGTATGCCCTCAGGGGGAAGGTCCCCGTCAAAGAGTTCTAGCTCATTCTCCCCTTCTGATAGGCTGTCCATGTTGACTACGACCCTTCCTGGGGGCATGTCCTCGATATCACATGGTAGGTGAGGTTGCCACCAGATAGGACTAGAGAGGAGGGCATCATACTACCACCAACCACGGATCTACACATGGGGGGAATCCTCCTTGGTGATCTTTCGGAGTACCTTGATACTCTGGATGCATCTTTTCTGGGCGGCTTTATGGTGACCTGGTGACTCAGGGCGCCATGCCACGGGGTGTGCAGCCAGCTCAACTAGACAATATTTTTTGTTGATGTCCTCAAAGTGTTCATGGATCTTTGGATAATACACTTGCTGATGACTAAGATAGAAGTGAGTCACCCAGAGGGTCTGGTGGAAACACTCAACTTCCTCTAGGGTTAGGGGATCTAACTTACAAAAGTTTGGTGCTACAGTCGGCCAAAACTTCTCAGGGAAGTGTTCCATTATGAGGATGTCCCATAAACTCCTAAGTTCGTATTCAGGGTTTGGCCCTTTATTTCCACACTCACCAACCAGAGGCGGATGGGGGACCGACAACAGTACTGTGGCAGACCGCTGGGACGAAAAGCTGGCCGGTGGAGAATACAGCGAGCGAGCTAACTGGCCGCCGAATCTCGGGCTATCCTCTGAGGAGTGTAGCAACCTGGCCACTCTGTCATAATAATATGGACTGGAGAGAAGGGTTTTTGGAACAGCAGCAGCATCCGCTCGGGGTGGGATATGGTGTGGCTCTCCCACCATTGATACTCAAAATATCTCTCTGTGATCTCTAGTCGAGGTGGAGAGCGCTTCTGGTGATGATGGTGGCAACTGCGTGGTCGGTCCCTGGGGACATTCCATATTTTCATCCTCCTAGATGTACCTACATAGGGAGGTAGGAATCTGGTGGATTTCACTTTCCAGGAGAATGAAGCTGATGCACCTCGTTTATTCCCTAGCCCTTGACGTAGTGGACCGAAGGGGGGGTTTCATCGCCGAGTCATACTCTGCATCAGAATCTGAGAAGCGGACTGGTTTGATCTCATTCAGAATCTTCTCAGCACTCTTTTTATGGTGGCGACAACCCACATTTCTTCCCTAGGATGGTTCTTCAGGACAGGGTAGATTTGTGACACAAGGAGGTCCTTTGGACGTACTGGTGCTGGGGTGGAGAGGGTTTCCTCCTGAGTAAGCCAAGGTGTGAGGAGCACCTGGGAAGATATCAAAGGGGACACATGGTGGACCTCCATGGGTAGTGATGGAGAGGGTAGAACCCTTTCTGAAGCTAACAAGAGCACGGTTAGGGCCTCCGTTCTTGCTCCCTCTATAGACATTAATATGAGGAAGGTCCTCGTACTGGTCAGGCTGAACATGGGTAGAACCTCCATGCTTGGTGCTAGTGAAGTGAAGTTTCTCCCCATTCCTATGATTTTTAGGGAGAGATGGGACTTGCGCCTGATGCTACAAGAACATGGGGAGGACCCCCACATTGGAGAGTGATCGAATGTGCAACGTCCTGGCCCCGGCGATCTGTGGCAAGAGGAATGACTCTGTACCCAGTGTAGTGAGCGTGGGAGATACTCCCATGCTGAGTATTTCTGTCATGGGGGGACCCCCATATAGGTTGAAGGTGGGATGGGGTGGACCTCCATTCCAATATTTTAAGTGGGGAAGACCCACATTCTCCATGGTAGTGGTACGGGGATAGCCTCCATACTGGGTGGCATAACTGCGGGTTAGTCAGTGGCGACCACTGCCTGTGTCGGCGACTGAGAGAGTTGACCTAGCCTACCTATGGGGCAGTTGGGGCCTCAATCAAGGTGGGTCGTATAACTTCCACTACCTAGTATATATAGGGAGTTGGTGATATGCTTCATCGGCGGCTCGGGCCATAGTAGCCGCTGACGCTGACGCCCCTTGGCAGGCATCCTCTTCAATTTGCGCATGATGGTGGTATCGGGTCGGACGAATCGGAGCCGGTGGTGCAGGCATGTGGCTCGCCTACTCCTGGGCCTATAATACTGGGTGGCAGCACAGATCTGTCTTGCTGGGAGCCCTCACCAGGAGTCCCTGGAATAGGACTATAACCGAGATGGCCCGGACATCCCCTGCCTTGTCGGCGTAGGGCAGGGAGTCGTCGAGGTGTTCCGGGGACAGGCTCCTGAAATGATTATATGTTGGGATGGGGAGTAGCGGCTCCCTGCATGGCCCTTGGGTTAGCATTGATGACAAGGAATAGACGCCTCTAAATCCAGGTGGTCCATGTCCCTCATCATGATGATCCCCTCCTCCTCATACCGGCATACGAGGTCATTAATCACCCTTCGTTGGATGAATTCTGATTGGGAGATGGGGTGTGGGAGCCCAATGGTCGTGGTCATTGAGACCTTCGTGGAAGAGGCAGAACCACGTGGGATTTCCGCATTGGCATTTCCCCTGCCCCTGTGTCAGTCGGTGAGCGGTGATCGTATTCTAGGTGTAGAAACCTGATTCATGAGAGCAGGGAGATTAATTCATCAGTGTTGAAAGAAAAAGTAATCGACGAATAGTGCCCCATCGCCATTCTGTATTCCATGACCGGTAAGAGGGATCCACACTGGAAACATTGTAGATTGGGATTCACAACATTTTGAATGCCCCAAATTCTGGTGAGTTTCCCTTCAAGCCCGCTATTTGCTTAGTGGGACCCGACGCAAGATAACTGGATCCAGTGACATGATAATTCATTTATGCCTCAAACTCTTCTAATCTCCATGTTGAGGAGAAGATCCTTTATGTCGGTTTCACCATTTCTATTTTCAACACTTTCGCTGAGGCACGCGTATTCATCTTTTGGAGGACGAAAGGCACTGCTTGTTGCCTCACATTCCCGCTTTCCAAAGGTTAGCAGCATCTGTTCCATGTTCAGGGATGTTTTCTCCATGATTGAAACGAGGTGATGAGATGTCGGTTCTTACTTCTATGGATTTCTCTTCGGAACCTTTCACCTAGTCTGGGTCTCCCTTATAGATTTAATACATTGTTCGTCAAACTCTTACCAGTTTCATATCTTCATGGACACTGATTAATTAGGATGCTTCTGTCGGGACATTCCAAAGGGTCATGTCAGGGTAGCAACCTTCGGTCAGGGGGGTAGTCACGTTGGGCATCGTTGGTGTGTCTGGACACTAGAACACTGGCACGTCCAAGTTTCTTCTCCTTATTATAGGGATTCTTGAGGGCACAGAAGCCCGGGGAATCCCACGTCGCATGCAGGGAATTATATTCCATGGTCATGCCTCTGAGGTTTTCCTCAGCATCCTATGTTTAACATAGGTTATGCCACGAGTTTAACATCTTGTATATATGGATTGGACTTACTAGAACACTGACTAGAGTGGATAAAATAGATGTATCCCCTTGAGGGAACACTGATGTAGGGGATAACGCATGTTTAGTTACCCAGTTACTGCTAGTATTAGCAAAGAGTTGGATTGGAATGATCTTATCAGAATGTGGCATCATGGGTAACAATTGGGATGGATGATGGGTGGTCAAGTGAAGTTGGTGGAGAATGTTATGGGGTCAACTCGGGGTGACGATGGTGGTGGGATGGAGCCTCGAAGATACAACCTACATATCCATGTGACAGTAAATCAAAGTTTGTGTAGTTCAGTGTGACGATGGGACACCTGAGGAGGTGTCCTATGAAAATGGACACATGGATGGGACCTGGATGAAGTGGAACCTCCGGGTTGGGGCCTGATATTCCCGGAACACATGGGATTGAGGGAGAGATCAAAATGAGACCTGAATGAAGGGATTAAAACTCATATAGGATTCCGACGTATCCCTGTGGTAGAGAATCAAATTCAACTTCGTTCATCTTGACAACGACTTACCGCTGATTGGGGTTTAAATGGCCTGCCGCTGAAAGAGGGCGACAACGGCTTACCGCCGAAAGGGGGCTGACAACGGCTTACCGATAGTTGGGGTTAAACCTCAGGGAAGATTCCTACATACCCTATCTACGAGGCAGGGATTGAAACCCACATAGTTCTAGTATGGGTTTGGGTGAACCGATGTGAAGGATTTCAGAATGACCGGGTGTTGGGCTTGATCCTCAGGGAGGTCTCCTACTTACCTTGCCTTGGCAAGGATCAAAGTCCATGTAGTTCAAAAATGGAGGGGCATTTGGGGCTTATGCTCTGAGGAAACCCGAAGTGTTGATGAACTGACGTGAAAATGGTTGGAGCGACCCAGTGTTGGGCTTGAACCTCATAGAGGCTTCCTACGTACCTTACCTTTGCAAGGATAAAAGTCCACATAGTTTGGGATGAGTTTGGTGAACCGAAATGAAGATGGTAGGGACCAATGGTTGTTGGAATTTAACTGCATGGAGACTTCCTACGTACCCCTCCTTGGAAAGTATCAAAGTCTAGATAGTTATGTAAACATGTGGGGCTTACACTCTGGGCTCCCTGAAGAGGATGTGATGTTCGATTCTTACTCTAAGACCATGTGAGACATGCTCAGTGTGAGAAAAAAGAGGTAGATAATACCTAACGATCATGTCATAGAAGGTGTGTCTGTGGGAAGTGGAGTGGGGCTTACATATGTCTAGTAGTTTAGGGGGAGAAATATTGGGAATTACTCCAGGATGGAGGCCCAGATGGCAAAAAAGCCCAAAGGGATAGAGATTTGGCACTGAAGAAAGGAGGGATCTGGTGCCCCCCCTCTCTGGTCTTTGACCAGGAAGAAGTCAGGAGGAGTAGGGGTGTTACCTCCTACAAGAAAAGATCGGGGCTTACACCAAGATGGTTTCCCTTTCCCCACATAGGATGCTTGGGGGAAGTCACGGTTTAATGTCATGTGCTGAGGAAGAGGGTGCTTGGCAGTTTAATGTCTTGCACCTCGGATGAGGGGGGTTCTCTCCGCACCCCTAGGACTTACATGACCGATAACCTCTTCCCCTTGGTGAAGAGAAGGGATAGGCAACACCCTGGATAGGGGGTGTCGTGAGGTGATCCCATTGGGGATCCCCGTTAGCATGGCTATGTGAAGAAGAAATAGTCATTAGCGCGCCTATATGATGAATTATGTGGCGAAGCAACGCAACATGAGGTGGTGTCCAGGGGACTTTGAAATCACTTCGTGCAAACTTGGAGGGTCGCATGGGAAAAAGAATTTCAAAGTAGATGGGTTCATAGGCAGGGGCCTTGTGAAGATCTGGTGCTCCACGTATTGGAGGGTACTTGCAAAGGGGTGTGATTCGCGAAGTGGAGTGTCCCGGCCTAAGCATAGGGAAGACGTGCATATAGGAGGTGCTTCGCAAAGTGAAAAGTAATTCGTGGAGCATTGCCTTGTGAAGCAAAGGTGTCTCATGAAATAAGATATTGTGAAGCAATATGCTTCGCGCAGTAAAGTAACCCTGCCTTAGCATGTTGATCACATGTACATGAGGGGTGCTTCGCAAAGCATAAATTCTCTATGATGACCCGAGTCCCCTTGGGGATCCCCATCCTTCGCGGAGGCCCTTAGGATCCATGAAAGGAATCCCTCTCCAAATAGGGGAAGAAAACAAGGCAAAGGGGAGGCACTTCGCAGAATAAAAGTACCTCTTATAGCTCATGGTTCGTAGAGTAGTGGCTGCTTCGCGATTTGGGAGCTAGGATGTTGAAAGGTCGGATGACCCGCCCACTCGAATTGGGGGGATGCCGGTATTTATAGGCAAGAGGCGTCGTTAAGCCAAGCTCTCTCAGCATGAAGATGGATTTTATTTCTCCACATTGGGCCGTGAATGTAAAATTTGTTCACGGAGCATCCCTCCTCCTTGCTCAGCGGATGGCTCATGAACGTCAAAGGAATTCGCGGAGCATCTCACCTCCTTGCTCCGTGGAGGGCTCTCAAATTTCAAAGGCGTTCACAGAGCATCCCGCCTCCTTGCTCTGCGGCAGCCTTGGGGCCAGGGGGACTCCACGAAGGGGCTTTATGATGCGGCCATTTGGGCTTTTCGTTTCTTCTTCTTCTTACCCCATTTTGGAACCAAAGACTATGTAACATATAAAACATATATGTGATAATATAATTATAATATACATATTTGTTATTTATTTTTCATTCCTTTAGTACAATATTGAAATGAAATTAGTGTTCATTCATACATACGACCAACTGTCTCCATTAACAGTGCACTTCATTTCTAATCTTTAAATATTATAGACTACTATAAATACATATATACTGATAATATATGATAATTAATTCATGGTATATATTATGGAGAAGATGAAACCATGATCTAATTAATTATATTAACAAATAATGAGTTAAAACATACTGGAGAAAACTAGGCTATTGACACCTAAAATAGTAAAATTAATGAAAGTTGTTAACAAATGGGTAATGGGATATTAGAAGAAGTTAATATATGTAATTATAATCATGAATATGTTTATGATATTAGTTAGTAACATATTTTTAACAAATATAGAGTAGGATAAATACCACACAAAAAAATAAAGGAAAAGGTAATATATTTCATCTCAATTTACTTTCTATTGAGACTTAGTTTTTGTTTATCACCAATTCACATTTATTTAGTGTATATACTACCCTTTAAAATGTTATATCATGAATATAATTATTCTTATGATATTATATATTGTATTTAATTCATGGGTAATTATAATTCAAATATTTCACTATGGTATGGGATACCTTGGAATGTTTAAACATTATTTTTATTCAAGAATGTTTTTACATCAACAACCCTTGTCGTCACTTATCCTACTCAAAGGTATTATTTATAAATCCATATTATTTCTTAAATATAGAAATTTAATAAGGAAAATTATTTATTTCATATATGAGGAATGATTTTGACATGTAATACATGGTTTGGGGACCGTTTAAGGCAAGCCCTATGGGTTGAGGACTGATTAATGAAAGCCCCTCGATGCATTAGTAGTCCCATGAGGTGAGTTAGTTTGAAAAATAGTTTAAATTGTATCTTTAAGATAAAGGTATCATGTTCCTAGGAAACATGAATTTCTATAATTAATCATTTTCTTTATTGAGAATTCATTTATTATTTATAAATGATATTTTGCATCAACATATCTATGGATGCATTTAATATTTAGTTCATTGATTTAATGGAACGTATTCTCAGTTTCTTACCTTACTATAATGACATTACCTTATCTAGTTATTTGTATGGAATGTGTTATCATTTATTTACCTTTCTATATTAATTTATTCAAATTTATTCATTATTAATTTTACTTTACTTACACTTACTGAGCATTTATGCTCATCCTTATTATGTTTCTTCACTCAGATTATGAAGAAGAGATCTTTGAATAAGCCCTAAAGAATGTTGTATATCTCATTTTATTATGTATCATGATTATATTTTATATTCCACATTTAATTATGGGTATCATGTATTTAATCATTATTTTCAATACTTATAAACTGATTGGACCTTCATGATTTGATTTATTGTAATCTTTCCAATGTAATAAGATAATGCATCGGCTCTAAGCTTCTTGGGTCAAGGCCTTACAACCTTACAAGTTTAGAAGGGCATGGTATATATTGCATACATAATCCAAATAAAAATATTGGTTGAATTTTGATAGGTAAAAATAATTCTTCTAAATAGAACTAGTATCCAAAAAATTCTCATCATATGAAAATATAGTCTCATATGTTTTCAACATAGAGAAAGAATTACTTATGCCATATAAATTCAAGGGAAAGCAAGATAAGAAGAAGGTGATTGAGAAAAGAATGGATAAAAATAATAATAAAAAAGGAAATTTTGAATTTTGTGATACTTGTGGAAGGAAACAACCCAGTGTACGGTTAAAAGAAAAAGTATTTTTCTCCATGTGTGGTGAGAAAGTACATCGGGGTGATGATTAAAAGGGAAATAAATAAGACAAGAATGTTAAAAGTTTTAATTTTATGAGATAACACACTGTAAAAATGATTGTTTGAAGCATCAAGAAAGCATTCCTTAAAAAAGGCCACAGGATAAAGTAAAATCTTATGTGATCACAATATATGAGGTTGAAGATCTTAATGATGTGGTCACATGTACTTTAATCATCTCCTCAAATTTAGCTAATGAATTATTTGATTTTGGATCATCACATTCCTTTATATATTCCTATTTTCTTTAAAAATTATATATTTCTAATTCACCTTAACATGGGTGATTTCATTAAATACTCATAGTGGAAACATCATTTCAACAAAGATGTATTCGGAAGATCCTATTACGACACATAATTGTGTTATAAGTGATAATTTTATCACAATACCAATGGTTTATTTTTATATAATTTTTTTAATGTAATGGATTTCAAAATATATTGCATGAAATTATTGATAAGATAAGAAAATTATTATTCATGATGAAGGAATGGAATTTCTTATATTTAGATGGGATACATCATCATCTGATTCTTATCTAGATTCACCCCCAGTAGCTCTACTTAATGAATTTCTTAGGGAGGAATAGAAAACATCATCTATGGTTGGGGAAATAAATGATCAAATTGAAAATGTACCTATTTTATAATAATAAATTGATGTATTTCAATAGGATTTACATAGAAATACTCCATAGTGGGATTTTGAGTTTTTTATTGATTTAATCTCGGATGCAAGTCCATTATCAAAGACTACATATTGAATGTCCCTTGTGGAATTAGTGGAGCTGAAGAAACAACTATAGGATTTGAGTAATAAGGGATATATTCATCCTAATGTTTCTCCATGGGGATCCCTTATTCTATTTGTTAAGATGAAATATAGATCCATAAGGTTGTGCATTAACTATAGAGAAATCAATGATGTCACAATAAAGAACATGTATCCTCTTCCTCACATTGATGGTTTATTTGATCAAATTCATGGAGATAAATGTTTTTCCAACAATTACCTTCAATATGGATATCATTAAATCCTTGTGAGGAAGGAATATATTACAAATATATCATTTTAAACTAGGTATGTGAATTATGAATTTATAGTAATGTCATTTAGACTAACTAATGCACCATCTATTTTTATGGATCTAATAAACATAGTGTTCAAGGAATGTCTTGATGATTTTTTTGTGGTAATTATTGATGATATCTTGATATATTTCAATAAAACTATGAGGACCATGATTACCAATTATGGATTTTTCTAAATAATCTTAGAAAGAAATTGTTATATGGTATGTTTAAAACGTCGGAATTTTAGTTTTAAATGGTTTATTTTCTTGGACATATTATCTCTATTGATGGAATATCAGATTAATCTCATGATGAAAAAGGCAGTTCAGAAATGTCCTACAACAATGAACATAACTAAGGTACATAGTTTCATTGGTTTAGAAGGTTACTATCAAAGACTCATTCAGAATATTTCCCAATTAGCTAACTCATTTACCAAGATTAAAAATAAATGGGTTAATATTATTTGGACAAAGCAATGTGAATAATTCTAGGAATCATTGAATAGAAGAGTAGTTGATACTCCAACCTTGACTCTACCATTGGGAAATGGTGTATTTTTGGATTCGTGGTGACACATCAAAGAAATGTCTTCGTGGTGACCTTATGTAGCACGCTAGAGCTATTTCTTGTACATAAAGGTTGTTAAAAACTCATAAAAAACTATCCAAATCATGATATTCAGTTAGTATCCATAATCATTTCACTGAAGATATTGAGACACTATCTATTTGGTGAAAGATTTGAGATATATATATATATATATATATCAAAGGAGTATGAAATATATCTTCTCACAGAAAGAACTCAGCAAGAGGAAAATGCGATGGCTCGATCAACTCAAGGATTATGATTGTTCAATACACTACCCCATGGGGGAAAAATATGGTATCATGTGATTTGAGAAAGAAATTTCATGTATTTCAATACAATATAAGGATTTATAAGGATCATGTTTACATGGATATAATAATTATGGATATGATAATTATCAAGGGAGGAGAAACATCACTAGTTTTTCCAATGGTTTCCAAACCACCTTTATTGGAAAGGATTAAAAGTTATCATTCTAATTATGATAATTTTTGAAAGAAAATTAATTTTATGATTGATGGGAAATTGGTATGCTCTGTATATGAAGAAGGCATTTTGTAATTTGGGAAGAGGCCTTGTGTTCCCTCTATACACAATCTAAAAAGGTAATTATTGGATAATTCTCATAATTCAAATTTTTACAAGCACCATAGCAGTACTAATATATAATGATATTTTAAGTAACATTTATAGTGGGATAATTTGAAGTGGGAACTTTTTTATTATGTATCAATATGTTTTCTTTGTCAATAGGTAAATTCTTGAAGAAAACATCCTAGAGGAGTCATGTAGCCTCTACCTATACCTATATTGAAATGGGATAACATTACTATGGATTTTGTCACTGTATTACCAAATACACCAAGCAATAATGATATATTATGGGTAATTTTTGATCGAATTACAATATCATTAAAATTCATCGCTATAAAGGGGGATTTCCCACTAGAGTTCCATACATGACACTATATTAATAATGTTTTAAGAATTTATTGAGAACCTCCTTCAAAATTTTCAAATAATGATCCACGATTTATGTAACATCCCAGTTCCAGAAGCTACCCAGAGGCACCCCATACCTGGTTGGTCACATGGCCTCAACCACATTTCCCCGAACACTAGAGGTTTCCGACTAGTAGCGAGGGCCTTGGGTGTGATAATGGGGAAACTATGCCCTCATTAGCAGAGTACATAGCAGAAGTAAAAAAATACATACAACAACAAAATCAGTAAATACCAAACAACAATAAATAGTGAAAGACTGATAAATAAACAACTGGAGTAAAATATATAAATGATGCATGATACATATGTGTCTAGAAAAGTATCCAACCAAGTCACAATGCGGAATGCATTACTAAACCCATGTACAAAAGGAAAACAGATAAAAAACTCCTCATCATCGCAAGCCTTAGCTTGGTACCATGCTCTCCAGCTCCAATGAAATCAATAACATAATGTATAAGGGTTCTTTCTCTAATCTATACCTACAACTACATAATCTATATGGGCCCAAAAGCATGACCCAAACAGGGGGTGAGACAAAGTCCCAGTAGGAAACCACCTGAAGATTTGTGCCTAACAGTCAGTGAATATATGGCAGGAAAAAGTAAATAAAGTAGTAAAAAAGTAGGTAATTAGTAGCAAACAATCCACAGTTTCTAGAATATAATTTACAAACAAGTAAGCAGCCACTCAAGAAATTAAAACAAACAAGTAACCCTCTGGGTAGTTCTCACAGCCTAACCCCTATGGTTCAACATACAAGTACTAGAAACCCTCTGGGAGGCCCACATAGTCTCACCCATCTGGTTCAACTAATGAATAGACTCTATGGGGAAGCACTCACCATCAATTCCCCCTATTGTCTTGTATCGTACTAAAGGTGCTCTAGGGAAGCACTTAGCATCTCATTCCCCTTGTGGCCCACGTCGAGGAACTACAGACACTCTAAGGAAGAACTCAACGTCAATTCCCCCTATTTTCTCACATCGTATTATAAAGACACTATGGATAAGACCTTACGTCCATTCTCCCTATGGTCTACTACACTAGGTTATCACAGCCCTGTGTAATGTCAGTAAGTATCACATCACGTAACGGCCAAAGTAACCTCAAGAACTACTTGGCTAGCATTATACAGTATCTCATCATGAAAGAACAACAACAGTGAAAAGGAAAACTAGACCCAACAATCCAAATAGGAAAGAACATGCATGGAAACACTTCCAAAGCCTACCAATTTTCCCAAAACACAATCAAAATCCTCTACTCTAGAATACAAGCAAAGCAGGAAATAAATAGGGATAAAACGGTAAACACGCAATACCCTATTCATTGGTATTGGTGGAATTTGCCCAAATATTCAAATACTTTCTACAGAAAGGCACACACCACCTACATTGACGTTAGGAGACCGATATACTTGAACCACGAGGCTTGAATCGACTTAGAATGTCGAAGATCTACAAAAACTTCTAAAATTTTCAACCCATGATAACATGGAAAATAGAAGGAATTGGTAAACGATGCTCTAGGAGAAGAGAGAACTCACTACTATGATTCCAACGCACCTGAAGAAGTTCAAATCAGAGGAAAAACAGAGGTTCGGGGGCTCATCAAAGATCTGCGGCCGTTCGGGAGCTCTCGGCCGAACGAGACCTAAAAGGAGACGTTTCTGGCGATTAGATGCGACCCCAGTGCATTTAATGAAATAAAAGAAAGTACACGGCATGTACCTTTGGAGTATACATCATGTACTCGCCTTTTCCATACTCCACTTTAGGCAGCCTTCATGTCACCCCTACATGGCTGTGTGTGTGGCCATGACACGGCCAATACACGGCCTCCAGCAACATCACAGTACACGGTGTGTACTTATAAAGTTAATGGCGTGTACTTTGAAAATTTTCATATTTTCCTTTTTTTCCTAAAAAACAACTAGAAAAGGAAGAACATACCTAAAAAAGAAGATCGAGGATCTTACAAACATCCCCCTTAAATAAATTCGTCCCTGAATTTCCCTAGTGCGGCATAGAAGAAGAAACCCTAAATAGCTCCAGCCACTGTGGTCGCACATCAGCCTCCCTCTCCAAAGTCTTCTCATGTACCTGTCCGTGATGCCATAGCACTCATACCTGAGGAACAGACCAGCCATGGAGAACCTTTGTACTATGATCAACAATCCAGATCATATGTTCCTCAAACAATGCATCCACATCAAGCTCAACATCCTCAGGTTGAAATACATGAGATGGGTCTGAAAATGTAATTTTGGAGCTGAGAAACGTGAAAAACATCGTGCATAGCCCAGTACCTATGAGGTAACTACACCTGATAGGCAACTGTCCCAACTCTCTCCAACACCTCAAATGGTCCGACGTACCTTGGTGAAAGCTTACCCTGTCTTCGAATCCTCTTGTGTCCCAACCTCGGTGAAACATGCAGGAAAACCTAATCCCCAACCTTGAACTCCAGAGGTCATCTCCACTAATCACCATAATACTTCTGTTGAGACTGTGCAGTAACCATCCTCTTCTGAATCAACTCTATATACTCTGAGGTCTCCTGAACAAGGTGAGGTCCCAGCAATGCGGCCTCTCCTGCCTCCATCCAGCAAAAAGGTGATCAACATGGTCTACCGTACAAAGCCTCATAAGGTGCCATCTGAATAGTTGCTTCAAAACTATTATTTTAGGAAAACTCCACAAGAGGTATATGATTCTCCCAAGAACCTCCAAATTCAAGCTCGGAGCATATCTTCAAGCACCTGAATTGTACGCTCGGACTGGCCATATGTCTGGGGATGGTATGAGGTACTCAAAAGTACCAATGTACCCAAAGCCTTCTGAAGCCCCTGCTAGACCCGAGAAGTAAAACGTGCATCCCTATCTGAAACAATGGAGTGTGGAACTCCATGTAGACGTACAATCTCTCAGATGTACAACCGTCCCAGCTCATCAACATTGAAGGTCTCCTTAATTGGCAAGAAGTGATAAACCATTATAATCATATCGATGACAACACAAACATCATCATTCCCTTGAGGTGACCTCAGCAAACTGGTAATGAAGTCCCTCGCGACATCGTTCCACTTCCACTCCGGAATGGATAACTGATGAAAACGACCTACTGGTCACTGGTGCTCCGCTTTCACCTGCTGACAAGTGGAACATCTCATGAAAAAACCAGCAATATCTCTCTTCATACCTGACCACCAATACTGGTGGTATAGATCACGATACATTTTGGTGACTCTAGGATGAACTGCCCAAAATGAGGAATGAAAATCCCACATTAGCTCCTCACATATATCTGCTGGAAACCATATGCGTCCCTGGAACTAGAAGATCTCATCCTCGCCTATGGTCCACCCAGGAATAGGGTCTTCTCCTAACATGATTTCCAATAGGACTAGGCCTTTAGAATTTGATATCTTACTCATCCGTACCTGATCAAGAAGTGTAGATGTAATAGCTACAGAAGATAGAAAATTCTTCCCCTATCTGTCGTGCACCTCCAAATGCATCTCAGAGAACAGATCCATAAGTTTCCACTCACTACTGGCCCTCTGAACTATCTGAATCTAGGTCCTCCTACTCAACGCATCAGCCACTGCGTTGACTTTCCCTGGTATATAGACAAGATCAAAGTCAAAAGACTGTAGGTACTCAACCCACCTGCACTGTCTCAAATTCAGATCACACCGAGTGAAGATGTACTTGAGACTCCTCTGGTTAGTGAAAACCACAAAGTGCTCTCCCAAAAGATAATGTATCCAACATTCCAAGGGATGGAAAACACCTGCCAACTCCAGATCATGTGTTGGGTAGTTCATATCATGCGACCTCAACTGTTGAGACTCATACACGATGACCCCATCTCCCTGCATAAGTATAGATCCTGTCCTAATACCTAAAGCATCACAGTAAATAGTGTAGCTCTTTCCCGGCTCTAGAAAGACTTGTATCGGTGCTGAAGTCAACCTACCCTTCATCTCCTAAAAGTTTGAATCACAATAATCTGACCATAAGAACTTCGCACCCTTATTGGTTAGACCCATCAGTGGTGCTGCTAAGCAGGAAAAGTCCAGTATAAAATGTTTGTAGTGTCCAACCAGCCCTAGAAAACTCCGCACCTCAAAGAAGTTCTTCGGAAGCTCCCAGGAAACTACTTACCTCATTTTATCTGGGTCTACTGATACTCTTTTCCCTGAGATAACATGACCCACGAAGTGAATCTGATCCATCCAAAAGGGGCATTTTGAGATCTTAGCATATAACTGATGCTCTCTCAGTGTACTCAAAATGATATCAATATGGGTAGCATGGTCATTTCGAGTATAAGAGTACACCAAGATGTCATCCAATAAAACCACCACAAAGGAATCAAAGTATGGATGAAACACTCAGTTCATCAGTTCCATGAAAACTGGAAGCGCATTCGTGAGACTGAATGTCATACCCATATACTCGTATAGACCATACCTGCTCTGGAAAGTTATAAGAGGTATATTAGATGGTCTAACGCGCAACTGATGATAACCGGACCTCAAATAAATCTTTGAGAACACACGAGATCCTCGAAGCTGATCAAAGAGATCATCGATCCATTGCAAGGGATATCGGTTCTTGACCATCAACTAGTTTAGATTCTAATAATCCACACAAATCCCGAGGGTCCAGTCTGCCTTCTTTGTAAACAGGACATGCGAATCCCAAGGAGAAGTACAGGGTTATATAAAAGCCTTTGCCTGCTACTCCTCCAACTGCTTCTTGAGCTCCTGCAACTCAGGTGTAGCTATCCTATAAGGAGGAATGGACACCAGTTCCTCTCCTGGAACGAGCTCAATAGAAACGTTTACCTCATGCTCTAGAGGCAAACTTGATAGTCCTCAGGAAAGACATTATAGAAACGATCCAACACTGGAGGAAAGTCTAACTGTAAAGTCCCCTGGTCATCCAGATACAAACTGGAAATCTAATATGTAAGTCCACCAAGCCCACGATGCTTGGGTCCTGCTCTACTCGCCTGGACATCCCACTCACCCTTATGAAGAAATGATCCACCCTCCGGTGATATTAAACTCACCCTGTAGTGATAATAGTAGACGACTTCCTGGAAGGGAACTAGCCAGTCCATTCCAAGAATGAAATCATACCCTATCATCTCTAGGACATAGAGATTCCATAGAAAGTGATACCCAACCACCTATAAATGGAACTCCTTGCAATGATGTACACTAGTCATCTTACTCCCCAACGGTGTGTCTATAGTAAAAGTATTGGTAGAGGGGAAGATGCAGAGCCCAAGGCTCTTCACAACAGCAACATAGATAAAGCTATGGGAAGCCCCTATATCGAAAAGAGAAGAAGATCAAACTAAGGCTACTAAGATCGTACCTTGAACTGTAGAGGGTCCAGGATCCTGATCCTGATGGGTCTGCTCCACTACAAAAGATTGACCTGTACCACGACCCTCTGACACTGACTGACCGCTCTGAGCTGATCCACCCTGCTATCGCTGAAAGACCGGTGACTAAACACCACAGCCTTGATCTCTACCTCGGTCTGAATGGCCGGAAGAACTCCAGTTCCCAGACTGGTGAGAAACTGGTGGAGCTGCCCCTAAAAGAGGAGTCCTGTCACCAGCTGCTGGTGAGAAAACCTGACAGAAGCGCTGGAGGTGACCCATCTTGTAGAAATATAGGCACTCCACTGGGTCTCTCTGGCTCTACGACCTCATATAACCAGACCTTCCACACTGTTAGCATACCACCTGGCTACCTGAAGATGTGTCTCGCTGCCTCAGATCACCATGCGTAGACTCCCTACGGTGCTTCCTACTATCAGCTGGGGAAGCACTAACTCTGTACGCAGAACCACCCTGGATATCAGCCCCAGAATATCTCAGATTGCGCTATGCAATCAGTGCCTGGTTGATGATAGAAGCGATGGAAGTCAACCTGAAGATATTCACCTATGAGTGGATCTCCCGTATAAGACCATCCTAAAACTTCCTTGCCATGAACAACCCATCTCCGCCCTGGATGGGGGTGAAGGGATGAAGCTTGGTGAAATGAGAGGAATACTACATGAAAGAAAGAGTACCCTACTCTAGGCTCATGAACTCCTGGGATCGATCGGTCCTCAAGGTCTCCAGATAGAAGTAGTCATAAAAGACTCACTGAAACTCCTCCCAAGCCATAACATGTTTATGACCCGCCTATGAGATCACGTCCCACCACCTTTTGGCAGAGTCTCATAGCATATAGGTAGCGAGCTTGACATGCCTTTCTGGAGCTGTCTCATGATGCTCAAAGATCTTCATCATGACTTCTAGCCATGACTTTGTAGCCTGAGGTCCTCCTTCCCCTGAAAAGGTGGGATGTTGCTGCTACTGGAAAACCCACGTCAAGTCTTCCATAGTCGAGGTAGGAGATGATACTCCCTAAAAGGTCTGCATCATCCTCAGAAAGCCTTCCCTAAACTGCACATCAGCTCCTGTAACTGGTATCACTGCTGGTGCCAAGTCTTGCACAACAGGAGGATTTGCTGAAAGTCCCTGATCAGCCATATCCGGTGTCTGATCACCGCCTGGAAACTGGTGTACAACCGGAGGACGTCTCGATACCATGAATCTGCAAGGTCAAATTCTCACCTTAGATCAACATTATCATGGACTGAAAACTAGGAACATGATAATAGAATATGAGAAAGAAATCATTCAACTTTTACAAAATATTACTACACGATGTGTATAAAGACTACACAGTGTGTTCCCTTAAGTCATTTACATGGGCATGCAGTTCTGCCAAAACTGGTCATGTAACACCCCAAACACATGGTGTGTTATCCTAACACATGGCGTGTAACTGAATCCTCTTCCCCTATCTGAGTCCTTCTACACGGTTAAGCCACACGACTCTCCTAAGGCAAAACTACACGGTGTGTTCAAGGTAGACATAGTGTGTACTCAACAAGCTTCACCTGGCCTGTGTTGTTAGTGACATGGACTGTGTACCCAGGTTACACTACACTGCGTGTTCTAGACGAACACGGTGTGTACACAAATGTCCCAACAGACCGTGTGGTTAGCTACATGGCTGGCTACACGGCTAACACTACACGGCGTTTTCCATGCGGACACGACGTGTATGAGAAAGGATGACACAGACCTATGTTGTTCATGACACGACTGGGTACATGGGTCAGAATACACGACATGTTCAATGTGGACATGGCGTGTATAAGAAGACAATACATTGTCCATGTTGTTAACTACATGGACAGACTCCTAGGATTACACTACACGGTGTGCACAACCGGTACACGGCGTGTTCCCACAAGGTTTTCCCTATGTTGTGTCTCTTCCCACACGGCTGATGACATAGTTAAAGAATACACGGCATGTATAAAAGGTACATAGCATATACTTAAGAAAAATTGTTTCTTCCCAAACAGAAGAACACATGGCATGTAGTCAAAACTACACGGCGTGTATTCTGGGTTTTTCCAGACAGTAAGCCTCAGAAACTACTCCGGATCCCATAAAACACTGAAACGAATAGTGAAAGTGCCAAATTATGACCCGTGAGGGCCCATACTCTCTGCAAATCAAAGTTTGGCATCTTTAACAAGTTAAAAACAAGGTAAACAAATCAATGATCCACAAAATTCCGGTCTATGAGGGCCCATAACACCTCAAGAACCAAAATTTGGCATTCATTCAGGTAAAACATTTCAAAATCAATTCTCTAACAAGAAACTGATATTTTTATCAAGTCATCTATCACAAAAGCATGCATATTCTACACAAAATCTATCACAACAACATTTAATTGCTAATATATCCTAGATGACATGGCAAGAATGCATGACATGGGATTTCTAGGAAGTGCCTATATGATGCATGAGATGACATACCCTCATCTCATCGGGTTGCGACACAAATAGAACCTCAATAACATCAATGGTAACTTCACAAAACATGTGAATCACTCAAGGTGAAATCAAATTAACTGTAAAATTGCAAAACCATAAAAATTGCAATTAAACGAGGAAGATTGGATATTACCTATAGATGGGTTAGCTACTCTTGGGTACTTCCTCATAGCGGTATTGGTGAAAATGGGATTCTATTCCAAATGGGTTGATATGGTCATGCACTGTGTCTCGACCATATCTTTCCAAATCAAGATCAATGGGGAGATCACCCGAGGATTCTCTCCATCTAGGAGCCTTCGACATGGAGATCCTCTCTCCCAATTTCTCTTTATCTTGGTGGCTGATGTTTTTTCTAACCTTATTTCTAGGGCTACATCCTCAAACTCCTTACATGGGGAAAAGGTGTTCCGTGTTAGTCCACAAGTTTTGAATCTTTTCTTCGCCGATGATAACCTCCTTTTCTCCAGAGAAACTACTAATGAATTCCGGGTAGTCATCCATGAAATCCAATAGTACGAGATGGCGTCCGGTCAGTCAATCAATCACGGAAAATCAGAAATCTCTTTCAGCGTAGAGGTACCTCCTTCCAAGAAAGAATAACTCTGTGAATTTACATACATCCAATTAGTATAGAAACACCAGAAGTACCTCGGGCTCCCCACAGTTATTTTCTGCTCCAAAAAATAAATCTTTGCATCATTGATGGACAGGATTGAGAAGAAAATCCAAGGCTGGACCCCCAAAAAAAATTCCAAAGCCGGCAAGGAGATCCTCATTAAATCCATCATCCAGTCTATCCCCAGCTATTTTATGTCCCTGTTTAATCTTCCATCAGCCATTGTCAACCTGATCCACACATGCACATCCAACTTCTGGTTAGGGAAGAATGATGGAATGAATAAAACCCACTATATTTCCTGGGAGAGACTATACAAACCCAAGTCTGAGGGAGGTATGGGATTCTGAAATTTCTTTCACTTCAATGATGTACTGCTGGCTAAGAAAGGCTGGAACCTAATTAATCGTCCTTCATCTCTCTGTGTGCGCGTTCTTTGAGCTAAATAATTTCCCCACAAGGACTTCCATGTCTCCTATCTTGGCCCCCGTCCAAGCTTCCTCTAGAGAAGCATTTGGGGGCCCATAGTCTCCTGGAAAAAGGGCTGGGTTGGAGGATTGGGAATGGCCAAACTATTAACATTTGGACCGACTCCTAGATGATTGATGAGGAAGGTGTATGGGCCTCATCCCCTATCCAAATAGGGTTCGAAGATGCCACTTTCAGGTGCCTCTTTTCTGATCAGGTTCCTAGATGGTGTCTAGAGAAGATTCACACATGGTTCAGTGATAGTGACAAAAGAATTATCCTGAGTACCCCCTGGGTCCTAGAAGTTGGCCCCGACCATCTCTTCTGGATCAACAACCTGTTGGGAGCCTACACAGTGAAGTACAGATACCAGCTCACCATTGTAAACCATTCAGTCGATTGGGATGGGGGACCCTAGAAGTCAATTTGGGAACTCAACGTTCCCCCAAAAATCTACCACTTCTGGGGGCAGGTGTGCACGGGCACCCTTCCTACCATGAGCCTTCTCACCTTCCTTCACATATCCAGTGATGATTCTTTCCCTTTCTATCCGAACGTCCCAGAATCCCCCTTGCATGCCATCGTCCAGTGCCCAGGGGCTAAGGAAATTTTCTACAAATGGGGCTCCACCTCAGCCACTTCACCAGCCATGGCCTCTGAACTCCCATCCTTCCTGATGCAATGGTGTTCCTCCCTCTCATCGGCTTTTGCAGGCTCACTTTACACCCTGGCCTGGATCATCTGGGTCCATTGTAACGAGACAGTTTTCAACCATGTTCATAGAACCCCCGATTTCTGTATTGAACAGGCCTCTTCGTGGATTGAGGGATGGAAGCACCATAATGTTCAACATAATCCATTTGGAACCCTTTATTTTCCCTCATAATGGTGTCCTCCAAGTGAGGGGATTGTTAAGATTAATGTGGATGCATCTCTCCCCAAGGATGGGCCTGTCGCCCTCAGCATACTGGCCCAAAATCATCAGGGGAAATCATTGCGGCCAAACATGAATCACACTCCGCTTTTTGGGAACCTGTGGTGGCTGAGGATACTTCCATCCTTGCTGTTATAATGCTCAACAAGGATCACGGATGGGATAAAATCAACCTCGAGTCAGACTATCTCACCATTATCAATACTATCA
The DNA here is from genome assembly GCA_963277665.1 of Viscum album. Lineage (NCBI taxonomy): Eukaryota > Viridiplantae > Streptophyta > Magnoliopsida > Santalales > Viscaceae > Viscum > Viscum album. The sequence goes on along the minus strand of OY728119.1, from coordinate 32,747,105 downwards.
ATTTCAATGACGGCGGCCTCCAGTCTTTTGGATCCCTCACCAGGAGAATACTTTCACTCTGTAAAGGCTTCTCAATATGCACTTTCTCCTTTACCAAAAGGGAAGTAAACAATGCTACCCATCAGTTGGCAGCCTCAGGCCCCTATTATGTAACCAGCTTTGGATGGACCATTTCCCTTCATGGCTTTCCGATTGTACGTTCGCTGATCTCCAACGATAATGAATCCGTCTTTAAAAAAAGTACCTATTTCATCCTACCCCTAGCTAAAGGCTCCAAACAGTAAGTCAAGAGAAAAGAAATTCCCTCTGACACCACTTTGTAATGTCCTAGTTCTGGAAGCCACCTAGAGGCACCCTGTACCTGGTTGGTCACATGGACACAAAAACATTTCCCTGAATGCTAGAGGATGCTGACTAGCAGTGAGGGCCTTGGGTGTGATAATGGGAAAACTATGCCCTCATTGGAAGAGTACATACTGGAAGTACACAAATATATACAACATTAGAAGCAGTAAATACCAAACAACAGTAAACAATGGAAGACTGATAAATAAAAAACTAGAGAAAAATATATAAATGATGCATGATACATATGTGTCTAGAAAAGTAGCAAACCAAGTCACAATGCTGAATGCAGTACTAAACCCAAGTACAAAAGGAAAACAGATAAACAACTCCTCAGCATCACAAGCCTCACCTTGGTCTTATGCTCTCCAGCTCTAATTAAATTAAGAACCTGAAGTATAAGGGCGTTTTCCCTTATCTATACCTACAACAACATAATCTATTTGGGCCCAAAAGCATGACCCAGATAGGGTGTGAGACAAAATCCCAGTAGGCAACCACCCGAAGATCTATGCCTAACAGTCAGTGAATATATGGTAGGAAAAAGTACAGAAAGTAGTAAACAAGAAGGTACTCAGCAGCATACAATCCATAGTTTCTAGAATTTAATTTACAAAGAAGTAAGTATCCACTCAAGAAATTAGAACAAAGAGGTAACCCTCTAGGTAGTTCTCACAGCCTAACCCCTATGGTTCTACCTACAAGTACTAGAAACCCTCTAGGAGGCACACATAGTCTCACCCCTCTAGTTCAGTTAAATAATAGACTCTCTAGTGAAGCAATCACCGTCAATTCCCCCTATAGTCTCTTATCATACTAAAGGTGCTCTGGGGAAGCACTCTACGTCTCATTCCCCATGTATCCCGCGTCGAGGAACTACAGACACTCTGAGTAAGCACTCAAGTTCAATTCCCCATGTGGTCTCGCATCGTATTATAAAGACACTCTGGAGAAGCCCTTACGTCCATTCTCTCTATGGTCTACTATAGTAGGTTCTCACAGCCCTGTATAAAGTCACCAAGTATCACTTCGCATAACGGCCAAAGTAACCACAAGAACTACTTGGCTAGCATTCTATAGTATATCATCATGAATGAACAACAACAGTGAAAAGGTAAACTAGACCCAACAGTCCAAATAGGAAAGAACAAGCATGGTAACACTTCCAAATCCTAACAATTTTCCCAAAACACAATCAAAATCCTCTAATATAGCATACAAGCAAAGCATGCAATCAATAGTGCTAAAACGGTAAACATGCAATACCTCATTCATGGGTATTGGTGTAATTTGCACAAATACTCAAATAATTTCTATAGAAAGTCACAGACCACCTACCTTGATGTTAAGAGACCGATATACATGAACCACGAGGATTGAATCGCCTTAGAACGTCGAAGATCTACAAAAACCTCTAAAACGTTCAACCCACAAAAACATAGAACAGATAATGAATTGGGAAACTATGCTCTAAGATAAGATACAACTCACCGCTATGATTCCAACTCACCATACAGAGTTCGAATCGGAGTACAGACAAAGGTTTGGGGGATCGTTGAAGATTCATGTCCGTTTGAGAGCTCTCTACCAAATGAGACCTAAAAGGAGACATTTTTGGTGATTAGACATGAACCCGATGCGTTTAAAGAAAAAAATAATGTACATGGAGTGTACTTTTGGAGTACCCCCCCCCCCATGTACTCACCTTATCCGTACTCCTCTTTAGGTGGCCTCCATGTCACCCCTACATGGTCGTGTGTGTGGCCATGACACGACCAGCACACGACCTCCAACGGCATCGTAGTACATGGCGTGTACTTATAAAGTACATGGTGTGTAGTTTGAAAATTTCTAGATTTTACCTTTTTTCCTAAAAAATGACCAGAAAAGGAAGAACATACCTGAAAAGAAGATCCAGGTTCTTACAATTTACATCAAAATTATGTGAAGTACTTCATAAATATTTGGATACTAAGCTTCATTTGAGTACTTCTTATCACTATAAAATTGTTGGGTAATCTAAAAGGATCATCCAAACATTATAATTCATGTTGATATCATTCTAACTTGACTTTCGAGGAATGTGGGATCATTATTTACCTTTTGTATAGTTTTTCTACAATAATAGTTTCCATTCTTGTATTCCAATGGAACCATATGAATCATTATATGGCAAGAGATTTCATACTCCAACTTGTTTGGATGAAGTGGGTGATAGGATGCTCATAGTCCCAAAACATGTTGAGAAAACAAAAAAACTGGTAAATAGTATTCAAACCCATATCAAAGTAACACATAGTAGAAAAATTCAATGTTGATAACCAAATAAAGGATTTGGGGTTTCAAGTGGGAGAACACTTTTTTATTATATTATCTCTATGGAAGGGTGTCATAAGGTTTGGTAAGAAAGGGAAACCAAACCCTAGGTATATTGGAACTTTTAGAATCCTGGATATATTTGTAACTATGATTTATTTTTTGGTTATTTCATCTAGCCTTTCTAAAGTACACAATGTGTTCCACATCTCTTTGTAAAGGAAGTGCATGCTAGACCCAATGCATTTGCTCACTTCCAAAGGAATATAATTAGATCCTTATTTCTCATATTATGAAGTGTCTATCTAGATTATTGATGTTAAAGAACAATTTTTTATGAATCATACAACTAAATAGGTAAATGTACATTGGAAAAATCATAAAATTTAAGAGGTTATGTGGGAACTAGATGAAATTTTGATGAAGAACTGCCCAACTCTATTTATGAGGTGACATTCTGCAAATTTTGAGGAATAAGTTTTTTGAAGGAGGGTAGAATGTAACACCCTAAGATTTTTTGTTTTGTCACTTTTAAAATTTAACATCATCGATAGTTTATGTTTCACAAAATAATGAGTTTAATGTAAGAATATAAAATTAAATATGACAATTGGAATAGTAATGTAACCCTTAAGAATCGTAATCCAGCTAACAGAATAGTAGCCTCACCTATGAAAGTATAATTATTATTTAGGATTATTATACCTGAAATATGATATATTTATCCCTTGGAAAAATTAGATAATTTTTTTAAAGAGGAAAAATTAAGTGTTGGTATTTTTGTTAAAAAAAACATTTATTTACAATATTATAATTAATATAATGATTTAAAATAAAATTTATTTTTATGAAATAGATTCTTGAATTAGTAATTTTTTTCTTATTATTATTATTATATAATTTTAGTAGACCTTAATTAATATTTCAATGTGTTATAAAATCAGATATAATTTTAAAATCAGTATTTTTCGAATAAATGATGATTTTAATTAAAAATTAAATTTATCATATTTTTAAAATTATTTTCATAAAATGTATTCCATTTTTAAATTCTAAACATCACAAAATGGTTAGGGTGGATTTTTGATATTTTTCTAAAATAGTTGAAATTTTGGTGAATAGTGAAATATAGTAATTTAAGGTATTTAACATTATAGATAAATAAATGAATTATTGAGTAATTTTTTATATAGGGAAGATGTAATAAATCCGTATTTCAAACTTGTGTGACCTAGTTATTTTATATATCCATAAGAATCATCACTATTCATAGTGTTGGTCCAAAATAATAAAAAATGAATTAAATAATAAAAAACACTTCTCTCTTCCACTATAAATACCACCCCTCACAAACCATTCTCCTCACACCAACAAATCATTGAATATTTCCTATATTTTTCCCATTTCTTTTAAAAATCCTATCCCCCATATTCTAGTGTTTCTGGTATCACCAAAGGACCATTTCTAAGTCCCTTAAAGAGGTTCTCAAGGAGGCAACACTCGAGAGGTAAAACCTTATCTCTCTCTTTAATTTCATTTATTTTATTATCATTCCATCACCTACCCTATATTAAGTGACATGGTAACTCTAGTATATTCTATTTAAAATCATTTTATAATTTTAATGGTATATCAATAATCAATTCTCTTATATTCCCCATTTCTATTCTAAAAAATGAAAACATTGTCTGTGAGGTGCCAATTTACCGCCTTTATGGATGACGAGTTTTAGTTTTTAAATTATAACTTAAAGGATAGTCATAAAAACATTTTTATGGTTAAATCAAAGTCTAATATATTTAATATAACTTATTTAATGTTTTGGAACTAGTATATATTCATAATATTAATTCATAATAAGATACTAGTTTGTGATGATTGAAAAAACACCAAAATAATCTAATTGGTTTTCAATAACACTTTATCTAATGAGTAATCCTCAAATATTGAAACAAAATTATATATAAGACAATTAAATATCCTATAATTTCATATATAACATATAATTTTTATTCTGGAAAACTATTTCCATCTTAGAAAATCTTTTATACTTGTACACAATTGATCCAATCAGGAAAACCAAGTAAACGAACACTCCCAAATAAGGATATTTAATCTTATAACTTGTAAAAAAGTGGTTAAATGAAATTAATAAAATTATAAATAATAAAATTAATGTTTAATATGTTATTAATTAAATTATTATTGATTATAATTTCATTATCCGGGAAAATAAGTAGAAGTTAAAAACATTTTTGGACATATGGTAACAGTTTCTTCATGAACCTCTATTTTTCTTTCAGGTTATGCTATATCTCTCTTTACCCAAATATAATTCAAAATTATTCTTATGTAATATTACTGATTTATGATTATATTTTCTAAAACTTATATTTCTAGAATATTTCATCATTCATTTATGGGGAAATACATGTTTTATGAGGTTCCCTTTTTAATTCCTCTTGATAAGTAAGTGCGATTAAATGGTACTTCCCAATTTCATACTCATTTTAAACTACAATCCATAATTTGTTTTAAGAAACAAATATTTTTCTAAAATAACTAATTTTATCATGATAATCTATCTCATATTTTTTATGGTTTATGTAAACAATTAATTCTTTTACTCTTTAATTAACCTTTTATGTTTTCTTTTAAACCGAACAGTAGTTGACCATTTCTAAAGTTTCATAAAATCTCATTTTTCATGTTTTCACTCTAGATGGAAATATTTTATACCTCAAATGTAATTTCATTTTACTTACCATTCATTTTATGGGATATATATGTTTATAATAAGATTTTTTGATAAACAAATATGACTTTTAAAAATAACTCTTCTTTGCAATGTAAAAAAGGGAATTTCTATGAAAAATTCCTTGATGATTTTATTAGAGTGTTTTCATATATTTCAGAAACCCTATTTTAAATAATGTGATTAATTAGGATTGATCATTTATTATAACATATTAAATATTTAATTAAAATTTTTATGATCATTTTGACTATAGTTGTTCTTTCTTGATATCATTCACCTTATTACTCGGAATGGTTAGTGATTATGATTACTGATCAGGGAAAGTTATTTATATTTCATATATATATGTTGTTTATGTTTCACCCAGTTCATATATGGAGTGAATTATAAATATTAAGTGATTGGAAAGACCTATTATATCCACATGATGCATCAGTAGGTCTCATGAGACAATTAACATATGGACTTGGTCGAGGTCTTGTTGTTTATTTTCATTTATGGTTTTGGGTAATCCCTTTACCATTTATTTTCAGATATCTTATAAAAGGCATCGACGATATGTTTTATATGTACAAAATTATCCATTCTATCTTTATGATATTAGCAATTGATAATCAATGAGATTATTTGACTAGTAAAATATCCATGGTTAAGTTTCATTCTCATATGATTTTTTATATGGAATTATTCTATCATCTTCTATTCCTTCCATATTATATACAATATTATATTTTAATGGAATGTTTTTTGATTTAATCACCATGCCTTATTTTTTATATTTATCATATCTTATATTTTATTGCTTACCCTTATTGATAATTTTATCTCCCCCTTTCTAATGTTTTATTTTTCTCTAAGATGCGAAGAAATATATTTTGAATGAATTGTAGTGATAATTTTAGACTTTATGTGTGTTTACAATGGATTTGTTATGTTTTGTTTCATTTCTAAGTTTTAATTTAACAGTTATGTTTGAATTAGATTTTTTAAAAGCTACTAAAATATTCAGTCATTTGTGATTCAAGTTCCTTGTCTATTATATCGATGTAATAAAGTAAGGAACCCACTCTGAGCTACTTGGGACAGGGACTTTACACTTCTTCTCTACTACTTTCCACCTTGAATATTTCTTACATTGGTTATCTTGAGGAGAATAAGTGTTATAATAATACATCTATACTTTCATATACATATGAAAAAATTTATCAAAAATTATAAAATATCAAGCGAAAAAATATCATCATAAATTAGGTTTAAACCCTGACAAAAAACTATTATTGTTTCTATCATTTTCTTAAATAAAATGGTGTTCATAACTAGCCAATATAGTGATGTTTTCTTCAAATGAAGCTATATAATTTCAAATAGTTTTTCTAAATTCCAAAAATTTCATCTCCATCAAAAATTAGACAACATTAATTAAATATTTATAAAGGAATATATTCTTAAATGTGTCACATTACATACCATCAAGATCATCTCTTTATTTGGTATTCTAAACCAAATACCACCATTTATCAACTTCTCATTCCAAATGATAAATTTAAAGGGTTACCTTATGGTGTTTTGAACATCACATGATATCAAATTTCATATCTAGGGCATTGATACATCCTTCGAATACCATAGGTTCAGATGATGAACTAGATTTTTGTGGATATTGTCTCATGAAATGATCTACTAATGACATGTTCATTCATGGTAAATAATGTTCCTATTTAGTGTGAATACCACCACCATTTATATCATGTGTCAACTGATTAATCACTATAAGAAACTATTTTATTCCAATTCCAACCATGTCAAGATGCTAATTATGAAGGATAATTTCCTCTTGGTGTCTTCCCACTGCATATTCCTTATTTCCTCTATAGAAAATCATTCTGAACAAACGTATTTTAGAGGAATTAAAATGTAAATATTCAAATTCTATATCATTTTAACATAATAATAATGTAAAATGACTCATGTATATTCAATTATCATTATCCTAAATTATAATTTTACCCAAACAGATCTTTAATTCCAACATTAAGGACTTGGCCTTAAAATTTACATAATATTGAGTTTTGAGTGAACAATTAATTCTCTTTCATTTGGGGATTTTTTCAGGATTATAGTTTTTAAGGATTGGATTACAACTCATAAATAATAAAAACCATACATTACAAAGTGAAAAATTCCTATTAGTATCCATTTTCTTAATAATATAAAAATTTTAAAATAAAAAATGATTTCATTTCACAATTAATCTATACAACATTCAACGTGAATTCTTTCATTTCCTTACCATCCTCAAACCCTATGAATTTTTTTTATAATGTGTGATGAGCACAAAAATATAAGTAAGGGACATAAAAATAAAGGAGACCAATAGTCAAATGAAAAACATGAAAACCCATATAATGTTTACCAATATCTTAATATTTAGTTGAGTGTATGAAAAAAAACATTTTCACATGAAAAATATACACACCTTTTTATTCAAAGAAAACCCTTTAAAACCTAGAGAAATAAATTGATTTTTTTACAAAACTTACGGAATCATATTCTTAAAACTCATTCAAATCCATTTGAATTAGAATAAAAATACATCTGACTTTCAATATATTTCTACAAAGAGAATAAATATAACCTAAGCCATTAGAGAGCTATAATGGGTCTCACCCTTCGTATAATATATATCAGGCTCACCTATTCTTGAATGTCTTATAATATGGCTCAACCCTTTATATATGCTATTTCAGGATAAAAAATGAGATACAATGAGGATCAACCCATCGTACAAGTTGTATCGAACTCACTCATATTTTATTTATTTATAAATTACCATATAATGAATAAAACATTTTTTTCTTTCACATTTTCATCACAAAACCATTTGAAAAACACTTTTGAATCTATATGAAAACATCAGATATTAAAATAAAATTCCCTTTTAAAACCCTATTTTCAATACCAAAATACATTGAAAAAGAGATAGGTCATTTTCTTTGAAAGAACATAAAATATTTTAATGGAATCCAAATTACAAATAATTTTCACAGTGGTGGGAAAATTCGTTTTCCATGTAAATGTTAGAATTTAATATTCTTTTTTTATCTTTAAAGAAATTTAATTTTTTTAAATATTCATTTTTTGAAGAAATTTGAAAGAAAGATAAAAATATACTTATAAAACTCTCATGTCTATATAATTAAAATAATAAAATAAATTTAAAAACATGGAAATGTAAGATAAAGAGTGTTTGAAGGAAAACTTTAAAAGAGGATTTGTTTTTAAACAAACAACCCCTATAAATAGGGAAAAACTTGAATCATAAGCCCCATGAAGTAATAATATTACGGAACTTAAATACCATTAAATTTGAGAAATTCATTATATAACATGTCAAGGGGTTTTATATGCACCTTGTAAAAGAATATAGGTGCATAACATCAAAATAAGGCTCAATTAAGGAAATTGAGACAAAGCCCCTTACCTTGATTTTGATTCATCATGCCCATTATTTATCTTCATGAATAATTGAATTCTGTTAATTATTTACTTGATTAAGAATACTTTTCTTCTTTATTATTACATTCATTTAAATTATTACATAGTCATATAAAATTACTTAATAAATTAAATTTACGTCAGATGTTTCAACTTTATACCTCAAATTGACATCAGTAGGTTGACTATTGGTCTAAGAGATCATTATTTTATCATCTATAGAATAATAATAATGGCATATTTATCATATATAGTCATTAATGATATTTTTTTTTAAAATAATGATTTCATTTTATGAAAAACGAACTATGTTCTGATCCTGAAGATGGTAGTTTGTACATACGCATGAGTAACATTTACATTTTTCAATTATCTTAATGGAAAGGTGGTAAGAAATATTTTATATTCAACAAATTATCATTATATAATTTATAAAATTTTATTTCATTAAATATACAAACATATACATATTTTATAGGATGTTGAGATGAAAAAAAGAAATGCATCGCTTCCTGGAAGAGGTAGTCCACATGTACACAAACGACATTATCATTTATCAGTGAATAAAATAAAATGATATATTATCATTTAAAAATAATAAATGTGTCATTAATATCTCTAATATTTCATTTATATCACATATAATAATTTACATTATCTTTAATACCTTTCATGTAATGTGTTAGTGAAAAATGAATCACATTGCTCCATGAGGTGGTAGTCTATTGTACAAATGAGTGGAATTATTATATCCACTAAAAAATAGAAATTAAAAAGGTATGTGTGATATCATAACTCAATAAGTTTAAATATTTTTAAAATAATATATATATATATATATATATATATATATTAGTGAGAGGTGATTATGGAAAAAGAAGGACTTCAGTTTATAAGACGGTAGTCCTCTATACACACAAATGTTGATTTCGTATCCCATTTTATGGAAGAGGATATTGATTTAAGTTAAGAAATTAAAATAATAGCAACTCACTATATGAGAGATAATTGTGTTATAATAAATTAATAATTTTACAATATTTTAAGGAGGTGGAAGAATAAATAAAATAAATACTCTTAGTTAAGCACAATACCTCTTCTTCGGAAACCTCCTTATGTCTTAGGGTGTATTTCTTGTCAATATAATGGATATAGATCATATGAATGAGATATAGGATGGTATTTGTGTAGTTATTTTCTGATAAAAAGTGTTTTTATGGTGTAAAGAGGAGAGGATAGGGGGTGTCCACTTATACGTTAGGTGAGTGGAACACTTGTAATTTTTGAAGAGAAAAAGACATTTCCTTATTTTTCACATTCTAAAAGTCTCCAAAATGGAAAATTATCAAGGATTATCCATGATAAATTTAAAATTTGTCTGTATAGTAGATTTTAGATAAATGTTTTTGTTATTTTAACCCTTATGTTTTTTGTTTAACCCCAGGTAAATCTATTTTTACCTTAACTATGTCAATTAAATTTTACTATTTTCACTATTTGTTGAAGGAAAAAATGATGTTGAACTTCATTGATAATATAAATTATTTATATTCTAATTATTTAATTTAATTTACCAAATTCAATTCATATAAATGGAAAATTTTAATTTAGAACAAATAAAGAAGACATAACGAAAATACGGGTTTTCAAGAAGTGTATTTTTCAAGAACAAATGATTTTATATTAAGACTATGAATAATAATAATAATAATTGTATGAATGTAATTAGTATTAATTCATATATAATCTATACATTAAATTTAAATAATTCCTCATTAGGGGTTTTTTAAAAAGTAAAAAAGGAGAAACATTGTGCACCTTAAAATAGTTTTAAAAAAATGCCTTTTTAAACCCAATAGTAAACTTATTGTAAAGTAAAAAATAATGTTGATTTGAAAGAATTTGACTGCATGAAATATAACCAAAGAATACTTATAATAATTTAAATCATATTCTAAACTTAATGGGTCTTTTATATTACTTGATTTATTTAAATAAATGACATTTTTTTAGAAATGGTATTTTTCATTATTCACAGAAAAATTAATATTTTCCAAGAAATCCAAAAATTTCACCTTAAGAAAAATTTGATAAGATGATTTAAAAAATAAAAATAATTTTTCAAAATTCAAATCCACTATTTTATAAACTAAAATTTTAAATTAAACCCAACCATAAAAGAGTTTAACTAAAACAATTATCTTTTTATGTAAAAATTAATTAATCTTTTTATGATGAAGTTAACTATATAATTCATATTAATAAGCATAAAAATGATTTATTAGATCATTGCCTAGGGTGCTACAATTATTCTAAAAAGACATTTCCATGCCAACCAAACCTTCAAGCGGGGAGTAAATATACTTTAACATACTTATATATAGAGACAAATGCATATAAATATGTATACATAAATAATAATAATAATATTATTGAATAATACTAAAAAAAATTAATACAAAGAAAAATAAATACTAAATAAATAATAATTTATAATTAAGAAACAAATGAATAATAAAAAATAAATTGTTAATAATAAATATTAAATATTAAATAACACATAGTGATTAATAATCACTTAAAAATAAATACATAATAAATATACAATAAATAAAAAATCGATATATGATAAATTATTAATTAATTAATTGTTAATTGATAATAAATAGTAAATAATTTATAATTATCGAATATTTAAAAAATAATTAGCTAACAAAAAAATATATTAATAATAAATTAAAAAAACTAATAATATATATATAAATAATTATTATATTGAAATTAATAAATTAAAATAATAATGAATTAATGATGAATAATAAATCAATATATAATAAATTATAATTAAATAAATTATAAAAATATGAATATTTGAAAAATTAAAAAATTAAATAGATAACAAATACTAAATAATAAATATATCGTAAATAAATACTAAATTAATAATCAAAGATGCAATAATAATAAATAAATTATTATTTTTAAATTATGAATAAATTAATAAAAAAAGTAATAAAATTTTTATGTTATATGTAATAATATATAATAAATATTAAATAAATAAATATTAATTCAATAATAGAATATTAATAAATCAAAAAGAAATATATAACATTTAATAAATATAAATAATTAATTAATAATTAATAATTAATAATTAAAAAATAATTAATAATGAATAATAATTAATATATATACATTTAAATTTATTGGAATACAATTATATATATCTTATAAAAATATATAAATAAAAACAAATTTACCTAAATTTATATCAATATGAGAATAGACAAAAACCCACAAAATTACAAATAATATAAATATAAATATATATATCAACATCATATATACAAATTCACATTAATGGATATAAATTTACATTAATGGATATATATATCTCTATATATATATATATATAAATTTACATACATATATATACACACACATTTATATTACATAAATATAAATAAATTCACACATATATACAATTATGTGTATATATAAACACAAGTAAATATATATACCCACATAATATATAAAAATATATATTCTTAAATATGTATAAATATTTACAAATGTATATAAATATATAAAAATATGCATAAATACATATAAGTATCTATACATGGTTAAAATTTAATATAATTTTAAACAAATATCGATAAATAAATATAAATTATAAATAAATATACATACATGTATAGAAACACATACGTATGTGTAATAGATAATAGATCACCCATATATGTATAACCACAAAAATTGCACCATTATCAAATCAATAATAATGTAAATTTATTGGTTAAAATAATATATGGCCCAAAAAGAATATAATGACAGTCTTAAAAGAAGCTGAAATCTAATAAAATGTTCAAAAATCATGGTATGTTAATATGAAACTCAATTTTGGAGACATTATTTTAATTTTAAACTAAAATATTATATTAAGGTTATACTTATTTAGTAAGTCAGGTATCTTTCAAAATGATATGATTTTACAACCTGTGGAGACCAAAAAGACAACCAAATCAAAATTTATAGTCGTTTAAAGTTGAAGTTCTATTTTCAACTTCTCTTAAAATCCTAATAAGATTTATTCCACTACGTATTACCAAATTATTATCTAATTTCAGTGTAGTTCATTTCAAAATATTTTATTTGATAGGTTGTGAAGTGATAACAGACACCCAAATCAATAAACATTGTCATTTGATATTGAATTCTGATTTTTAACTTATTCTATAATTAATTTAAGTTTCAAATAATTAAAAACTAAAAATTATAACTAATTAATAATTAAAAATTTATAAAAAATTAATTTTTTTAGTAAAAAATAATAAATTATTATTATTATATAACTATAATTTATTAAATATATAGTTTTATTCAATTAAATTTTTATTATTTTTTATGGAACCGCTGCTAGAAATAAATTTGAAACAAAAAATATTATTTATTGGTGGTTTTTGAAAAATGAAACCTATAAATAAATTTAATAAATAAATAAAGAAAATAGATTTAGTGGTAGTTTTAAAAAAACATGTTGATAAATTTGATGTTCACAATGTATTTAGCAACTTTTTTGAAAACAGATGCTTAAAAATATAGGGAAATTCAATTTTTCCAATAGTTTCCTTACTCCACTCCAAATCCTTTTTTATATTTTCTAAAGCCACTTTAAGGGTAAGTGGTAACCATACATTACAAATCAAAATACTACTCCAAAATACAAAGACGCACCGCATTCCCAAAACAAGAGAAAAACCATCACGTCGCACTCCAAAGCGTCGCACAACAAACTTCAAATTCAAATTTCAAAGTTAGAAAAACTGCTTTCAGACCACGTGCCAACCACATCATTTTGGGTTGAACCAAGAGCCACCTCGATTCGCGAAACTCTCACCTGACTCGATTTGAGACGACAGAAATCCTCCTGTCACCTCTTCCATCAAAGCTCCTCGAAACTACCACCTTCATCGACACTATTGTCATCACCGGAGTATCCTTTACCGTCATCACCATCGGCCACTGGAAGCACCATCCCCACGTCACCGACCAGGCTCCGTCACTGTATGCGCATTAGGACACCACCAACAAAGACATCAACCTTCGTGCCTCATCACCGCCAGACAATCTGAACCCAACACCGACGACAATCACCCTGAATCTAGCCACCTGAACTCATGACCCAAAGGATTGTGGAGACCACCGTGTTGCTCCGCTTAAGGGAGATCGGAGGGAACCTGGAACCAGAGTAGAGAAACAAGATGGTAGAGGTAGGAAGAAATGCCTAAGGGTCCACGAAACAACAACATCGCTTCACCTTCACCAAAATCACAACCATTCGAGCATCACCATCATGTAGAAAAAAACAACAGGAAAAAACACCACCTTTCATCTAAAACCAACTGCAACAAAGATCACCCACCGAAAAAAACCACATCGATATCGAGGGAGAACTGATGGCGCCTTCTGGGACACGCTGACTAAACAAACGCACCTCTCAAAGCTTACATGCACATGCATAGCTTACCGACTAGGAGAGTGGTGAAAGGAGCTTGAAGCTATGGCAATGAAGGGTTCGGGCAAGGCTTAAACTAAGAGGCAACCAACAGAAACACCAACCTCCTGAAGCACAAATGACCAGGACAACCGCACTTCCCAAAGCCTTTGAGAAAACCATCACTGCTAACCAACTAGGAGAGTCGCGCAGGGTCCGAAGGCCAAAGAAGCAGTTAAATCTGGCCAGGAAACCACAGGAGAAGCACGACCTCGACTGGACCGCCTACCCCTTCCGGTGAAGCCACCGCCAAACAGAAGCCCCACCTAAATACTAAACTCATATGAATTAAGTTGTAATACAAAATATGATACTTAAAGAATAGGTAATCATATTAACTGACTTCTTTCACAATCAGTTATTCTTCAGTATCCTTAAAATGTATTGTATCTTTACTGATATAATTAAATTATCATAATAAACATACTAAAATGTTGTTATACTGATGGAATAAAAATTATTAATTTCTAATCCATCAAATGGAAAGTTAAATCATCTCTCATGTGTGCATACAGACTACTATCTCTAGGAAGCAATGTGTTTCATTTTTCATCACAATATTACATAGATGGTTATATTTATGGTTTTAATTAATATATAAGATATTTATGACATAATTATTATTATAAAAATATAAAATACTATCTTCATTCCTTTACATTTACCCTCATAAAATTCAAACATCATTTTGGAACACATCCAAACTACCACTTCCATGGAAAAAGTATTAAATTTTTCTTAACTACCATTAATGTGTAGTTATAAAAGTTTATATAATGAGTAAATACATTTCATATAATATTATTAATATTTTTTTAATATGAAATCATTTCAACGACTTGAATATTAAAACTAAAACATGGTAAAAAATGATACAGTTGACACACATAATATTCATTTTAGTGTCGAATTACTAATAAATTGGAGATTAAAAATTACAAAATTTCCATATCTACTAAGATATGTTTTAATAAAATCTGATATATATGTATAATACATATTAATTTATTATATAGTAGGTTAGATCATGTACAATTCATGTTGAGACTTTAGGTATGATTTTCTCAACTCGCTTTTTATTCCTTGAGACATATTCCATATTCACCAAATCTTTTATATTGTGCGGTGAATATGCTACCCTATGGATATTTTTATGAAACAATCATGAAATTAAGTATATTTAAAAATCCATATGAATTTATTTATTTTATAGGAATTTTATTCAATATATACCAGTGTTGTTTTAGATTTATTATCTCAATTTCTTATTATTGTGACATGTTTTTTATTCACCAACTTCTTTATTTTTCATTCTATATATACTACCCATAAATTTTTATTATCATTGAATTCATAAAAACATTAATTATTTATAAATTCATCTATGTCTCCCTATTTCATGAGGTTTTGATTTGAATATTATTAAATCCATAAGGGTTTATGTTAGAATCTCAATTTTTATCAGGTTTGTTTATGTTTCAATTTGTATTGATGGATTATATTTTATATCCCTTTGAAACCCCATATATTTTCTTCTCCATTAGTTAGTTATTATTTTTTCAAATATTCTTTCTATTTCCCCCTCTCTAGTACTCAAAAGAAAAAAAATGATGAAAATCCAACCATATTTATTTTTTTAGATAAGAAATATTATTATTCCTTGTCCATATTATTTAAAATGTGTCCATAATGGATGTTTATATTACCTATTGATTGTGTAATATAATTTTAAAAATATTTCAACTTCTTTGAAAATTTCCAAAAATGAATATTCACTTTTTTTGAATGGGTTATATTTTAATTATTATAGATGTGTGAAAAGAATATTTTTGTTAATATTTTACTGAATGAAATGCTTTTCTGTCCATTATTAATATTTTCTAATACCTACATTACTAGTTTATGTGGTTTTAGAAATCAAATTAAAATCCCATTTTTTAGGTAATCGTTAGTTTTAAAATGTTGCCAAAATAAACAGATGTCTTCTATTATTTTATAAATCATAATGGTATTTCTTGTATAAAATTATTTTTCATCTATCTCATCAACATTTAACGATTTATATACTTTACTATGGATATGATCTCATGGTACCACAAACATTCATTATCTATATGGATTATGATGGTAATGTTTTAAGGTTTATTTATTCAAAACCATTTCATTTTTATGTATTCGTTATGATATAATGAAATGATGAATGTTTTTATGATCCTATAACACTTATAAATATGTTTCTGATTTTGGTATGGGTGGTCCAATAATTATATGTAACTCCAATATATTTGGTAAAGCTTGAGATCTTATGAGATATCACAAAAGGAAATGGGGAGTGAACCCAATCCACTATGAAACTATGTTTACAATATTAATTTAAATAAAGAGTCAATCTAATATATTGTAGGATTCAGTCCTCTATGATAGTCTTGGTAGTTATCCTTGACTAATGAATGATTTTATATGATTAGGTTTTTGAAAAAAACATCTATTATTTGTTTATGATATTATCTCGTGGATCATGATTGATTGTTGATGATTACATAGTCTTTTGGATCACCTCATTTTTTAAGAAACATTTTTAATCCATGGCCTTTGATTTATGATCTATAAATTATTAGTTTTGAAATTTATAATTTTTTATCATGAAATCACACAATTATGATTATCATAATCTCACTTATGATCATCAAATAATATCTCTCATTTTTACCCTTACTGAGCATCAGATGTCTCCCTTTATTATTTTTTGATTTCCCTATATTATAAATAATTGTTTTGTGTAGGGTATTTCTAATAATCCAATTTCTGAGAAGAAAATTGTGGCATATATTTATGATCATTCATTAAATTTGTTGTTCTTTTATCTTTACTAAAAATATAGTAAACCGTTATGGTCATGGTATGTGTAATATTATATAAAATATTAATTATTCATCTAAAAAATGAAATATGTGTTTTTTTATGCTTGAGTCACCTCAAAATGAATTTGATTTTCATATTACCATTGAAGGAGATGAACTTTTTTTATTAAAAAAGTAAATGATGAAGAGTTTACAAGGTATGAAAATGATGGATATGAAAAGTATGAATAATATGAGATAAATTTTATATTAAAAGTTATGTTTAAGAGTGTCATTTAAAAATATCAAAGTTAGTGAAAGTGTAAAACATTTAAAAAAAGTATCTAAATCTCAAATGACATAGAATTTTCTTGTGTATAAAATGAATCAAATTTATTGAATGATAAGGAATATTTAAAATTGTTATTAACGAGAGAGAATAAAATAAAATTATATATATAAGAGATGGTTAAATAGAAAAATAAAAAACATCAAAATTTTAATTAAATGCTATCAAAATCATAAAAATTTATCAATATACATTCATTCATCATTAATAGGTTCATTCATGAATTTAAAGAATTATCTAATAGATATATCTAGGTTGATGAACCCTCGAAGAATATTGATGGACTCGTTAATCATTATTTAAATCACTCAATAAGAGTAAAACGATATATATATATATATATTTAATAAAATGTTGATATTAATTTGAAGGAAAATTAATTGAAGATTATTCCTAAAGAAAATAAATTCCAAAAATTAAAAAAAATATAAAAATATCAACATGAATGGAAAATATACTACAATTAGTGGCATGAAAAATTCAAGGAAAAATCTCATGAGTAGAGAAAAGTGTGGGGATTATCCAAATATTTTGTTTCCTAAAAAAATATGAACTTAGAGGTAAGAATTTTGATAGATATTAAATAAAATAATCCAAAAAAAGTTATTTGTAGAAGAATATTCACATTTTGATAGCTATTTTTGGTGATGTGGTGGGTTTAGACATATAGCAGGGAGCTGTTGACTCAATAGAAAATATTTATATAGACTGAGAAAATATGGAATCTAAATATTGAGGGGATATTTAAAATTATTAAAAAAATATATATTCATAGGAAATCCTAAATTTGTGTGGTGAAAATGGAGGATCAATTTTAGACACTAAAACAACATTATGGATAGTATAACCAACTGAGTAATGAATCTTAAAATCAAAATTTTATAATTTTAGATTAGTTTCGTGTATATTATAATTATAAATATTTATAATAAGAAGTATAAAGGAATGGAAAAATCCATTTTATTTTATGTTTCATTGAATTATTTTCTAAAGGATCATTTGGAGATTCATTATATTGAAGGTTCATCACCTATTATAAGTGAAAATAAAAATAATAAATTATTTGAAAAAAAATAAATGAATTATTTTTATCATTTTTGAATTATATGTTACTAAAAAAAGGAACTATCTCAACACAAATTATTTAGAACATGTAGAAATACAATATTAAACATCATTTTGATGGGTTAATGAAAAACATGTTTATTGTTTCTCAAATCTAAGATAAAGGAACAAAAGTCATTTTTTTAAGAATGCATTGTTGTTGATGTTATTAAATTATAGTAATGTTTTCATAAGTAGATAATGAATAAGAGGTGAATTGTTTTAAGGGGGAGATACAAACAATTAATAATTCTTTATCATGGGGGATAATTAATTGGTGAATTAAAGAAATAGACACCTTAAATAATGTAATATGATTAATATTAATCATTTAGAAAATTATTTTTGTGTTACTATGTTAAATAAAGAAATAGATTGTATTATTCTCCAAATTCTAAGGGAAATATTGTCACACTGGACTTCGCATTGAGGTATGTTTTTAATTTTAATTTTTATCTAATGACTTTATCTATTCTTTTTAATACTTGTTTTGTAGGAATTCAGGCTAAGCCTAACGGTAGTTGTGCACTTTTTGTGCTAATAAATGAATATTGGATTGACAATTCCTAACACGCGGGTAGGGCACGGGCGAAGCTGAGCTGCCTGCCTAGTGTGTGGGTGGGCCTTTTTATTATAAATGTTTTAAACAAATCATTTTTATTAACATCTTTAGTAGTAGTATAATTATTAATCAATTTATTAATTTATATTATTAAATTCACATATAATTTTTATTTTAGATTGTTTTAGTTTTTTCATGTTCCTTTTCCATAGTTCTTTTTTTAAAATTATTATTATTTTCTCTTTTTTCTCCCTTTGTTTCTGTTTCTCTTTTTCCTTTTTTCTGTTTTTTCTTGATTTTTTCTTTTTTTATCCTCCCTCATTTTCTCTCCCCATGAGGAACTATTCATCCTCCCTTCTCAACTAGTCCTTATGACCTCCAGGAACCCTACCAGCCACCTCATCTTGCACCCAATCATGATCCCATCCCACCTCAATCCTCACTTCCTCGAACCAAGCTACAATCGCAACCCCCACCACTCCATGCTACCAGCAGCATCCATGATGCCCTTCTTGGATGCCTTGCTTCGAGTCGTGACACCCCATCCTACCACCTTGCATCAGGCCGCGCTGCACCCTCCTCCCTCCTCTAGACAATTGTGTTGAGACACACCCTCCTCTCCTCCTGCTCTACCTCCCAGCGTCCCCTGCTACCTCACACCGCCTGGCTGACCACACACCGCTGCCATGCATGCTCGAACCAGCCTCGCGCTTAATTCCTTCCCACCACAACCTTTCGGCCACAACCCTTTCTTCGATTCACCTCTTTCCAGTGAGGTTCCAACTGGCGTAAACTCTTTAGGCATCCTCTTTCTCATCTGGCTAGCTTTTCGAACCCCTCTCCATATGTGCGGAGTACTCCAGTTGTGCATTCTTCTATTTTTGGTGATGTTTCGGTTATGTATTATTTGAGATTGATTAAATATTAATTCATTTTTCATGATGCTTTGTTTTAGGGTAATTTAGAGAGTCCTTGGTGTGCATTTGTCATGCGATGAGAGTTTTGTGCCAATATTTTGACATTGTGATACACCGATAGGTGGTTCC
Organism: Viscum album; assembly: GCA_963277665.1. Lineage (NCBI taxonomy): Eukaryota > Viridiplantae > Streptophyta > Magnoliopsida > Santalales > Viscaceae > Viscum > Viscum album. The sequence goes on along the minus strand of OY728119.1, from coordinate 32,726,730 downwards.
GTGTGTAAGGATTATCTGATTAATTCTGTTTCTTGTGTAGTTTATTTATTAAATTTAATAATTTGTTTTAATGCACGCAGTTAGTTTTTGTTTGCAATTTAATATGTCTTTTCTCTGCTGGTAGTGTATCTATGAATTTTTCGTGTTTGTTAAAAATTATGCAGTTAGTCTGTTAGTATGTGCAAGAGCTATGTCTTGTGTTTTTTGGTGGCGCCAGTATGAGTTTGGTTATAAAAAGGGTTTTTTGGGTGGGTTTTGGAACCATGAGTCATTCATTGCATTTTTTAAAAAAAAATGTTTAATTAATTTTTATAGTTTTAAATAATTGTATTGTGGTATTTAAAAATTATGAAACTATTTATTTGATTCTGTGAGCAGTGCAGGTTGAGTTTTGTAAAACCTTTGGTGTGCATAATGTTTCAAAATAGGTTTTTGTGAGTGTGATATTGTGGTGAAGAATTTAGATAATACTCTTGTGTTTTGTGCATTTGAATTTAACAAGCATGTGAACTTGGATCTTTTGTGCACAAATGAGAAGCCTGGGTACTAGGTGGGATGACTAGATCTAGTATTCTAGTGATATGGGAGTGTCTTTGGCCCAGTTTCCCATAGCTGGTTTGTCAATAACAACACTAACTAATCTTTGGATGAGGATTAGAGACAACTAGTTTAGGTATGTGTTTACCTAGTAGTGGCTCATGCACGATAACATATATTGTTGTGTTTCTTTTTTTCACCAAGACACGATGTTCTATGGTCCCACTCTTTCTTTCTTTGCTAGTACCTATAGGGCCTCTTCCACTTCAGTTCTCTTGGATTAAATCATACCCACCGTCAGCATACGGTGTGGATTTGTGTGGCGTGAAAGTAAAAGTGTTTTATTTTTAAAAGAAGTGAAAGTATTTTATTTTTAAATAAGTAATTTTTTATTTATAAAGAAGTAAAAGTGTTTTATTTTTAATAACCACTTTTCTATTAAAGTTATTTTTATTCCAACTGTTTCCATTAGAATTGTTAAAATAGTCATTTCTTTTCCTTGGTTAAACTTTCAAATGAATTATCATTTAATATTTTTATTTGGTGGCATCCTGCTAAGATATTTCTCACACCCTACTTACACCATTTTGTTTTAGTAGATTTGGCCATGTCAGATATATGTAAAGGTAAGGCGTTTGGAAGTTGTGGTCCAGGCTATAAGCAGACTAATTGGTGCGGCATTGCGGAGATGGAATGAGGGTGGTGTCCTCTCCCCAGGTGGAGGTTTATGTATTGTTTTTTGGTTACCCTACAAAGTGGTATCTCTTTTTTGGTTTTTAGTTCAAACATGCAACCCAAATTTCGGTTTTGGGTTAAGGGCATGTTTGGTTGTGACATTCAGCTTTGGTCTATTTTATTTTGTTGGGTGATTTATTTTCATTTGTTTATTCAGGTAAATTGTTCCCAAGGCTTATTTTGATACCTAGGCACTTTTTCCAGCCTGTGCTGATTGGGATCTCCCTTCGGCCCTTTCCACAGACTGGGCCGGGTATCAGTTTTGATAGCGACCCGACTTGGTTCGTCAAAAAATGGTATCGGAGCACGGGTTTTTCTGTTTGGGTTATTGTTTTGGGACGAGTATAGTTAGAAAAGAGTTAGGATTGTCGGGGCATAGAATTCTAGTTGTGAGTAGGGTGCCTGACCAGAAAACCTCGTGACAGACCCTGAGTCTCCATTGGGTGTCGGGATGCTTGTTTCACTCTCCTCCAGTTGGAAGGTGTAGGCTGAAGACTGTACATGGACATCAGATGAGGGAGAAGTGGTTTTGACATGATATTTCTTTTGAACATTTGGTTTACTGATGATTACTATCATTTATGAAAATTGGATTTTTCTTTTGATATGATTTATTAATGATGTTATTTTATGATTGTTGCTCTTTACAGAAAGATGCCTCCTTGGAGAGCTTACATGAACCCATGGGAGGAAGCTAGAGAAAGTTCTCCTTCGCCTCTTGATCAGAGGTTGGTGGAAGCTGTAGTCCAGGTTTTTCAGTCTTTAGTAAAAAATATGAATCTTGATCCCACTCAAATTTCAGCTAGAGGATATGGGTCTGGCCACAAGAAGGATAATGCTCAGGTGTTTCTGAAGATTAAACCTCCTTCATTATTAGATACTTTAGAACCTCAAGAGGTAGAGGAATGGCTTGAAAGGATAGATTGTTTGTTTGAGTTCCTTGACATGTTTGTGGAGGTCAGGGTATAGAGAGCTTCATTTCAGCTAGAGGGTTCCCATCGCAAGTGGTGGGAATCAGTGCTTCAGTCTAGGAAGCATGAGCAGATGAGTTGGAAGGATTTCAAGGAAATATTTAACAAGTAGTACTATCTTGAGATCTTAGCCTATGTCAGATCCCAGGATTTCATGGATCTTTCACAAGGGGATCAGACAGTGCTGGAGTATGAGAACTGCTTTGTTGAGCTAGTGCGGTACGCGCCTGAGATTGTTTCAAATGAGTCTTGGAAAGCTCAAAATATCAAGAAGGGGATTCGACCAAAAATTTACCCTTAGGTATTATTGTTCAAGATGGGAACTTAGGCTGAGGTGGTTGATCATGCTTGCATGGTCAAGATTAACAAGAGAGGAATATTGGGATTTTCTATGTCAGTGTCAGGGTTTAGCAGGGGCAGTTCATCAAAGAAGAAGAGGAAGTGTGATGAGCAGGGAAAGAAGAGTGGTGGCAAATCAGGTCATTCGTCTAGACAGACATCATAAGTGGAATTTGGTGCAGGCTTTGTGGTGTTCCATCAGTGTTAGAAGGCAGGACACATCTGGCCTGCATTTCCCTCCCCTCCCAAGCCTTGTTATCAATGAGGAGTTATGGGACATATGCAGTGCTTTTGTAGGTTGACCAACCCTTATCAGAGTGGGATTAGATCTGCGGATTCTAGAGGAGTACTAGTTCAGTTAGAGCTGACCATGATGATGGGATCTCCGCACGGTGGTCGTGGTGGTAGGACCAGATCATCTTCGGGGTAGAGCCAGGTCAGGGCAGAGCCTTAGGTGAGCGGTCATTCCCAGGCAGGGACTAGGCATCTTCATGCTCTGGATCATGAACCAGTGGGATCTAATGTAGGAACTTCAACTCATCGAGGTACCATTCTAATTGCATCTTCAATAGAAGAAATTTTATTTGATATTGGTGCTTAATTTTTATTTATATCTTTCCTTCTTATAAATCTGCTGAACCAACCAACCGAACTGTTATCTTTTTCCATATAGTTGGTAACATTGTTGGGGGAAAATATGGTGTAAGGACTTAGGTGTATGTCATGCACACTCTCTATGTCATGAGTCGAGATGGAGTGGGATTTCTTGGTACTATATATGAACCTGTTAGATGTGATCCTCTACATGGATAGGCTGGTTCACATTCAAGCGCATATTGACTGTAATCGGTGACATGTTAGTTTTATGGAACCTGATGGAAGCCCCTAGGTATTCTTGGGGAATGGGATCATCAGTCGGGTCAAATGGGACCTCCACATCTTGAGTTGGGTAATCTTGCTTATTAGTTATCATCGCTCACTTTTGATGACGATAGTGGCACTTCTTAGAGTGGGTTACCTCCTGTAGTGGATGAGTATCCAGAGGTATTACTAGATTATTTTTTAGGCTTACCCCTAGAGCGGGATGTGGAGTTCTCAATTGAGTTGGCGCTGTGAGCACAACCTATATCTCTTCCTTCATATTGCATGGCCCCCACTGAATTGAGGGAATTAAAGATACAATTGGATGATTTGGAATCCAAAGGATTCATTTGACTGAGCGTCTCTCCTTGGGCCGCCCTAGTTTTATTCAAAAGAAGGCTGATAGAACCCTCCAGTTGTGCATTTATTGCCACAAATTGAATAAGGTTACCATCAAAAATAAATACCCTTTTCCCCGAATTGATGATTTGATCGACCAGTTAATTGGGGGAAAGTGGTTCTCCAAATTTGACTTGCGATTGGGTTACCACCAACTCAGGGTGAGAGAAGTAGACATCTCGAAGACATATTTTAGGAGCATGTATGGTCACATAGAGTATCTGGTCATGCCTTTCAGATTGAAAAATGCTTTAGCAATTTCAAGGGAAATCAGGAATATAGTTTTCCACCAATATCTTGACACCTTTGTTGTGGTATTTGTCGATGAAAACCTGCTATATTCTGGATCTGAGGAGGAAGATGAACATCACTTGCAGATTGTTTTGGGAAATCTGCAGGATCACCGCTTGTATGCCAAAATTTCAAAGTGCATATTCTGGATCAGGGAAGTGAAGTTTTTGAGGCATGTCATCTCATAACAAGGGGTTTTAGCGGATCCTGAGAAGATAAGTGTAGTAATTTCATGGGAACAGCCGAGGAATGTGTTTGAGATTAGGATTTTTCTTTGTCTGGTAGGTTGTTACATGTGTTTTTTTTCAGATTTCTCACAGCTTTCCCCCTCCATGACTTCATTGACCTAGAAATTGGTGAAGTTTGAATGGATCCTGTAGTGTCAGGAATCCCATGAAGATTTGAAGAAGTGGTTGAACAATGTACCTATGTTGATCTTACCAGAGTTTGGGAAGGACTATGTGGTTTATTGTGATGTTTTAGGTTTGGGCCTTGGGTGTGTACTCTTGCAGGATAATCATGTGGTGGCTTATGGTTCCTTCAAGATCCGGCCACTTGAGAAGAATTATCTAACTAATGATTTGGAGTTAGTCACAATGATGCACCCCCTGAAGACTTGGAGTCACTACCACTTTGGGGAGAATTTTTGGCCTACTCTGACCATAAGATCCTAACATACATTTTCTCTTAGAAGGATCTCAATTTGAGGCAGTGCCTCTGGATCAAGTATCTGCAGTGATTTGACTTTGACATTGAATATACCCTAGGAAAGGGTAATTTGGTAGCTGATGCTTTGAGAAGGAACATGCCAGTGCAGGCATTGAGGAAGTCCAGCGATGAGTGCACTTTGATGGGGCTCCTCGCCCAGATGCACTTGGTGACCAAGGAGCGCAACAGAGGTACTTTCTTGGCTAGTGTTTAGTTGACTCATTCCCTTCTGGAATTGATTCATTGAGAGTATCCAGATGATGAGCTATGTTAGCAATCTATGCAGTTTCTTTAGGGTGGGGAGACTTCTTATGGGTGGTCCTTATCTTCGGACTGGATTTTGTGCTTCAGGGGCCGATCGGTGGAATTGCCATCTCTGCAAAATGTGGTGATGCAGGATAGCCACCAGTCACAGAGGGCCATCTATCATGGTACTACCAAGAAGTATTACAATGTTTGTCACCTATTCTGGTGGCTAGGTATGAGACGGGACATAGACGACTTTGTATCGAGATGCTACACTTGTCAACAGGTGAATGTAGAGCATCAGAGACCATCTGGTTTGCTTTAACCCTTACCCATTCCTACCTGCAAGTGGGAAGAGTTCGCAATGGACTTCATCATTTTCCCGCCTCATACAATTTGGGGAAGGAATGCTATTTGGTTAATGATTAATCGTTTGACCAAGTCAGCTGACGTTATCCCAATCAGAGATACAACGAAGGTGGATGAGATGGGCCGTTTGTTTGTTCAGAAGGTGGTAAACTTCATGGTGTTCCGTCAGCGGTTGTTTTTGAAATGGGCCTCCACTTTACCTCTTGTTTTTTGGGAGGTATTCAGTAGGATTTGGGGTCACATATTAAGATGATCATGACATACAATCCTCAAACATATGGCCAGATGGAGCGGGTGAATCAAATTCTGGAGGACATGATTCGCACATGTGTGTTGGATCTCGGAGGTTCATGTGATTTCCATTTGGGATTGGTTGCGTTTTCTTATAATAGAAATTACCCATCCTCTATTATAATGTCACCCATTCAGGTGCTCTATGGTTGGCCTTTTCGGTATCCTTTTTGTTTGGATGAGCTAGGTGAGACATCACTTTTGGGACCGTGCCGTGTTCAGGAGACGTCTGAGAAGGTCAAGTTGATTAGAAAATGGTTGTTGACAGCTTAGAGTCGCCAAAAATCTTATGCAGATCAGAGGCATTGGGGTCTTGAGTTCTCAGTGGTTGATCGAGTGTTCTTGAAGGGGGACCCTTTCTTGGGTCACTGCTGGTTGGGAATGAAGGGGAAGCTGACACCGAGGTATGTTGGGCCTTTTGAGATTACTGAGCAGATTGGAAAGGTAGCATACCGATTAGATTATCCTTCTCAATTGATGTAGATTCATGATGTATTCCATGTCTCCAAACTGAAAAAGTATAATCTCAATCCATCCCATGTGTTTAATTAGGAGGAGTTAGAGATAGAGCCCAACTTATTAGTTTTTGAGAGGCCAGTGCGAATAGTGGATTCCTAAGAGAAGGTGCTTCGTGGAAAGTCCATTCGTTTGGTTCACATTTTTTTGATGAACTGGAATGATGAGCATGAGACTTGGGAGCGAATGTCATGGCGTGGCCGATACCACTCAAAGTGTATCACTTTTATTTGAAGTGGACAACATTTTATGCGAAAACAACAACTGGCATATGGAAAACCATCCAAACACATTAAGATTGTGCTGATACTTTAGGAAAACGATCCATGGGTCATATTTGATGGGTATGAGTCAACCCCACATAAATCTGAGGCACATTGTGGTCGTTATGACTCTAAGTGTCTCTCCTTTGTTTAAAGTGGACATCATTTTATGTGAAAACAAATGGCATACGGAAATCCAACCAAACATATTCATATTGTGTTGATACATTAGAACAATGATTCATGGGTCATTTGGGACATGTATGAGTCAACCTCGCCTCAATCCGAGGCACGGTGTGGCTGGTACTACTCAAATTCTCTCACTTTTATTTGAAATGGACAACATTTTAAGTGAAAACAACAACTGGTATACGGAAAACCAACCAAACACATTAATATTGTGTTTATACTTTAGTAAAATAATCCATGGGTCATATGTGACATGTATGAGTCAACCCCACCTCAATCCGAGTCACGGTGTAGCCGGTATCACTCGAAGTGTCTTCCTTTTGTTTAAAATGGACACTCTTTTAAGTAAAAACAACTGGCATACGGAAAACCAACCAAACGTATTCAGATTGTGTTTATACTTTATAAAAAAGATCCATGGTTAATTTTTGATGTTTAAAAGTCAACCCTACCTCAATTTGAGGCATGGTGTGGCTGGTACGACTCAAAATGTCTCACATTTATTTGAAATGGACATGATTTTAAGTGAAAACAAAAACTTCCATATCGACAACTGACCAAATTCTTTCAGATTGTATTGATACTTTAGAAAAATGATCCATGGGTCATTTGTGATGTGTACAAGTCAACCCTACCTCAATATGAGGCACAGTGTGGCTGGTATCACTCTAAGTGTCTCTCTTTTGTTTAAAATGGACTTCATTTTAAGTGAAAACAACAACTGGTATAGGGAAAACCAACCAAACACATTCGGATTGTGTTGATACTTTAGGAAAATGATACATGGGTCATCTGTGATGTGTACAAGTAAACCGGGCCTCAATCGAAGGCATGTTGTGGCTGGTACCACTCAAATTGTCTGTTTTTTGTTTAAAATGGACATCATTTTAATTAAAAAACAACAATTAGAATACATGAAACTGACCAAACATATTCAGATTGTGTTGATGCTTTTTCACAAGGATCCATGGGTCATTTTCTATATGTACGATTCAACCCTACCTCAATCCGAGGCATGGTGTGCCCGATACCACTCAAAGTGTCTAACTTTTATTTGAAGTTGACAACATTTTAAGTGAAAACAACAACTGTCATACAGAAAACCAACCAAAAGAATTTTTATTGTGTTGATAATTCTGAAAAATGATCCATGGGTAATATGTGATGTGTATGAGTCAACCTTGCATCAATCTGAGGCATGGTGTGGCCGGTATCCCTCTAAGTGTCTCTCTTTTATTTAAAATGGACATCATTTTAAGTAAAAAAAACTAGCATACGAAAAACCGACCCAACATATTCGGATTGTGTTGATACTTTAGAAAAAGAATCCATGGGTAATTTTTGACATGTATGAGTCAACCTTGACTCAATTTGAGGCACGGTGTGGCCGGTACCACTCAAAGTGTCTCACTTTTATTTGAAATGGACAATATTTTAACTGAAAACAACAAATGGAATATAAACGCATTAGGATTCTATTGATACTTTAGGAAAACAATACATGGGACATTTTTGATGTGTACGAGTCAACCCCGCCTCAATTTGAGACATGGTGTGGTCGGTACCATCCAAACTGTCTCACTTTTATTTGAAATGGACAAGATTTTAAGTGAAAACCGCAACTTGCATACGGAAAACCATCCAAACGCAATCAGATTGTATTGATACTTTAGGACAACTATCCATGAGTTATTTGTGACATGTACAAGTGAACCTCGGCTCAATTCGAGGCATGGTGTGGCCGGTATCACTCTAAGTATATCTCTTGTGTTTAAAATGGACATCAGTTAAAGTAAAAAACTGCTAGCATACAGAAAACCGACCAAACATATTTGGATTGTGTTGATACTCTATCAAAATGATCCATGAGTCATATGTGATAAGTCCGAGTCAACCCCGCCTCAATCCGAGGCATGGTGTGGCCAGTACCACTCAAAGTTTCTCACTTTTATTTGAAATGGACAACATTTTAAGTTAAAACAACGACTTACATATGGAAAACCAACCAAACGCATTCAGATTGTGTTGATACTTTAAGACAACGATCCATGGGTCATATGTGACATTTATGAGTCAACCCCGCCTCAATCCGAGACACGGTGTGGCCAGTATCACTCGAAGTGTCTGTCTTTTGTTTAAAACGGACATCATTTTAAGTAAAAACAATTAACATATGGAAAACCGACCAAACCTATTCGGATTGTCACTACTACAAAAACAGTTTATATCAGCACTCAAAAAGGGATTTAACAGCACTAAAAAAGTGCTACAATGCTCAACACTAATATAGGGGGGTCCCTTTTATCAGCGCTCTGAAAATTGCTGATAAAGGCCACTTTTATCAGCGCTAAAAAAAGCACTGATAAAAGACCCCTTTATCAGTGCTTTTTTTAGCGCTGATAAAAGGGGCCTTTATCAGCGCTTTTAAAAAAGAGCTGATAAAAGTCAAAAAAAATTAAAAAATTAAAAAAATTAAATAATGCATGGGGAGAGCTATTATCAGCGCTTGACCACCCCTTTTATCAGCGCTAGGAGGTCTCCCGCGTCTGCCCTTCTCACGCATCCTCACACGCGTGCACCACCTTTGTCTCCAGGCGAACTTGAACCCGCAACCTCCTCTTTTCACGGTTTCACGTTTACCACTATGCTATTTCATTTTTTCTCTATTTAATGATAAATCTTTATATATATATATAGTTATATTTATTCGTATATTGATATAGATTCATATTAATATAAATATTTTTATTCATATATTAGTATATATATATATTCATTCATATATTAATATATATTTATATTTATTTATATATATATATAGTTATAATTTTTATCCGTATATTTATTTGTATATTAATATATACATATAAGATTAGTTTTAAATACAGTTAGAAAATATGTTTTTTATGTGTGTTTATAATTAAATAAATAAATACATACATACATATATTCAACACACTCACACACACAGAGGCACAGACACAAACACATATGAATAAATACATATATATGTGTCTTTTAAAAGCCATTGAATGTTAAAATGACCATAACTTATATTCTAGAATCCCGTTTCAACTCCACAACCAGTCAAAATGAAGAAAATGAAACAATATTCAATATGATATGTGATACAGGCTTAACAGACATCTGGATCAGAAGTTATACGTGTTTGAATGTTAACAAATCAGGGTATCCCGACTAAAAACTCAGTTTTGGAGGCCTTTTTGGCCTTTTTTGGGCTAGAAAAAACCTTTACCAAGATCTCTTGGGTCTTAGCAAGGTAGAGTTCATCGCAGGCTTCGATTTGATATGTTGTAGATCTCAAACGGACACCCGGATCAAAAGTTATGACCGTTTGAAGTTTAAGTTACATTTTCAACTTATTTTATATATTTTATTAATTGTTTTGAATTTTTGTGTCTTCAAATTGTTATTAAATGATTTTTAATCGATAATAAATATCAAATTATTAATTAATAATATTTTTTTAAAAAAATTTAAATCCATTTTCACTAAATTTATTATATATTATATCTAATAGTCTATTTATATGTATATAAAACATATTCAAAATATATATATTATATTTATATACGAATAAATATACTCATATAATAATAATGTATTTTTTCATGATTTTTTTTTGAAACTTAGGATTTATCAGCGCTAGGGAAAAGCGCTGATAAATCCCCCTTTTATTAGCGCTACTAAAAGAAGCATTGATAAAGGGGTCCCTTTTAACAGTGCTAAAAAAGCGCTGATAAAGTGGGACCTTTATCAGCGCTTTTTTTAGCATTGATAAAGGTCGCCTTTATCAGCGCTTTTTTTAGCGCTGATAAAAAGCGTAGCGCTTCCCTCGCCTGTTTTTCTAGTAGTCTGTGTTGATATTTTAGCACAAGGATCCATGGTCCAGCCTCACACAATGCACTTCTCATGTGAGGAGCTCCTACCCCTATTCTAAAACTCGTGACATTTAATACACCAAGGACAACTACATTCCCTAAGTCACACAAACTCATTTATACACACCCATTATCATCATCACTAAGTTCAAAGACACTCGCCCCAAACCATGGGACATTATATTTGTGCTTCAGGGGCCGATCGGTGGAATTGCCATCTCTGCGAAATGTGGTGATGCAGGATAGCCACCAGTCACAGGGGGCCATCCATCCTGGTACTACTAAGAAGTATTACAATGTTTGTCACCTATTCTGGTGGCCAGGTATGAGACGGGACATAGGCAACTTTGTATCGAGATGCTACACTTGTCAATAGGTGAATGTAGAGCATCCGAGACCATCTGGTTTGCTTTAACCCTTACCCATTCCTACCTGCAAGTGGGAAGAGGTCGCAATGGACTTCATCATTTTCTTGCCTCATACAATTTGGGGAAGGAATGCTATTTGGTTAATGATTAATCGTTTGACCAAGTCAGCTGACGTTATCCCAATTAGAGATACAACGAAGGTGGATGAGCTGGGCCGTTTGTTTGTTCAGAAGGTGGTCAAACTTCATGGTGTTCCGTCAGCGGTTGTTTTTGAAATGGGCCCCCACTTTACCTCTCGTTTTTTGGGAGGTATTCAGTAGGATTTGGGGTCGCATATTAAGATGACCATGACATACAATCCTCAAACAGATGGCCAGACGGAGCGGGCGAATCAAATTCTGGAGGACATGATTCGCACATGTGTGTTGGATCTCGGAGGTTCATGTGATTTCCATTTGGGATTGGTTGCGTTTTCTTATAATAGCAATTACCAATCCTCTATTATAATGGCACTCATTCAGGTGCTCTATGGTTGGCCTTTTTGGTATCATTTTTGTTTGGATGAGCTAGGCGAGACATCACTTTTGGGACCATGCCGTGTTCAGGAGACGTTTGAGAAGGTCAAGTTGATTAGAAAATGGTTGTTGACAGCTTAGAGTCGCCAAAACTCTTATGCAGATCAGAGGCATTGGGGTCTTGAGTTCTCAGTGGGTGATCGAGTGTTCTTGAAGGGGGACCCCTTTCTTGGGTCACTACTGGTTGGGAATGAAGGGGAAGTGGACACCGAGGTATGTTGGGCCTTTTGAGATTACTGAGCAGATTGGAAAGGTAGCATACCGATTAGATTATCCTTCTCAATTGATGTAGATTCATGATGTATTCCATGTCTCCAAACTGAAAAAGTATAATCTCAATCCATGCCATGTGTTGAATTAGTAGGAGTTAGAGATAGAGCCCAACTTATTAGTTTTTGAGAGGCCAGTGCGAATAGTGGATTCCTAAGAGAAGGTGCTTCGTGAAAGTCCATTCGTTTGGTTCACATTTTTTTGATGAACTGGAACGATGAGCATGAGACTTGGGAGCGAATGTCATGGGTTGAGCAGGGCTACCCATTTCTATTCTCTGGTCAGGCTTTGAATTGGCTTTCTGAGGGCAGAATGTTTCCATGGTGGGGAGAATCGTCACACCCTGATTTCGCATTGAGGTATGTTTTTAATTTTAATTTTTTGCTCATGATTTGATCTTCTATTCTTAATAATTGTTTTGTTGGAATGTGGGCTGAGCCCAATGTTAGTTGTGCACATTTTATGTTGATAAATGAACATTGGAATGACAATGCCTAACGTGCGGGCAAGGCACGAGCGAAGCCAAGCCATCTTCTTGGTGTGCGGGTGGACCTTTTTATATTTAACATTTTAAGAAAATAATTTTTTTTTATTAACATCTTTAGTATTATTATTATTATTGATCCCTTTATTATTTTATATTATTAAATTCATATATCATTCTTATTTTAGATTGGTTTAGTTTTTTTATAATCCTTTTCCACCCTTCTTTTTTTTATTCTTATTTTTTTCTCATTTTTTATCCCTTACTTTCTATTTATCTTTTTTATTTTTTTTTTATTTTTTTATCCTCCCTCATATTTTCTACCCATGCGATACTATTAATCTGCCCTTCTCACCTGGTCTGTGTGGCCTCCAGGAACCCTTGCAGCTGCCTTGTCTTGCACCCAGTCGCGAGCCCAGCGCACCTCGCTCCGCGTCGCCTCACACTTAGCCACATCCGCGACCCCCGCCACTCCCTGCTACCTCCGGCAGCCTCATCGCCCTTCTCGCCCACCTTCTGTCAACCCGTGATTCCCCTCCCTACTGCCTTGCGTCGGGCCACACCACACCCTCCTCCCTCCTCCGGATAGCCGCATCACGGCGCACCCTCCTCGCCTCCCACTATAACTCCCGGCTGCCCCTGCTACCTCGCACCGTCGGGATAACCTCGCCCCGCTGCCTCGCATAGTCAGACCAGTCTCACACTGAATTCCTTCCCACCACAACCTTCCAGTTGCGACTGCTTCTTGGTTGCAATTCCTTCCGGCGAGGTTCCAGCCAGCGCAATCTCTTCTGGCACCCTCCATCTAATACGACCAGCCTTTTGAACCCCTCACCTTAGGTGCGGAGTACTCCAGTTGCGCATTCTTCCATTTTTGGTGATGTTAAGATTATGGTTTAGTTTTGATTGATTAAATATTGATTCATTTTTCATGATTCTTTATTTTAGGGTCCGTTAGAGAGTCTTGTAGTGTGTTCATCGTGCAATGGGAGTTTCACACCAATATTATGACATTGTGACACAACGGTGGATGGTTCCATGTGTAAGGATTATATGGCTAATTCTCTTTCTTGTTTAATTTATTTATTAAATTTATTAATTAGTTTTAACGTGCGCATTTCGTTTTTGTTTTCTATTTAAAGTGTCTTTTCTCTGTTGGTAGTGCATCTCTGAATTTTTAGTGTTTGTTAAAAATTATACAGTTAGTCTGTTAGTATGTGTCGAAGTAGTGGCTTGTGTTTTGTGGTGGATTCAGTATGAGTCTAGTTATAACAAAGGGTTTTTATGTGGTTTTGGCACCTTGATTCGTGCATCATGTTTTTTCTAAAAAAATTGTTTAAATTTTTCTAGTACTAAATAATTGTACTGTGGTCCTTAAAATTTATGTAGCTATTTTGTGTGAGTAGTGCAAGTTGAGTTTAGGAAAATATTTGGTGTACATAATGTTTCCAAATCTTTTTTTGGCTGTGTGATAGTGTGGCACAGAATTTAGATAACACTCCTATGTTTTGTGCACGTGACTTTAACAAGAATGCAAGCGTGGAACTTTTCAGCACAAATGGGATGCCTGGGTGCTAGGTGGGTGGACTAGATCTAGTGTTCTAGTGATACAAGAGTGGCTTTGGCCCAGTTTCACATATCTGGTTTGACGATTACAACACTAACTAAACATTGGATGAGGATTAGAGACCACTAGGTTATGGATGTGTTTCCCTACTAGTGGCTCGTGCACAAGAATATATATTGTTGTGTTTTATTTTTTTCACCTAGACACGATGTTCTAGGGTCTCACTCTTTCTTTATTTTTCTAGTACCTATTGGGCCTCTCCCACATTGGTGCTCCTGGACTACATCACACCCACCATCGGCATAAAGTGTGGCTTTGTGTGGAATGAAAGTAAAAGTGTTTTATTTTTAAAATAAGTGAAAGTGTTTTATTTATAAAGAATTAAAAGTGTTTTTATTTATAAAGGAGTAAAATTGTTTTATTTTTAAAAACCACTTTTCCATTAAACTTATTTTTATTGAAACTATTTCCATTAGAATTGTTAAAATAGTCATATCTTTTCCTTGGTTAAACATGCAGCTGCATTATCATTTAATCTTCATATGTAGAATCTTTCTATTTGGTGGAATCCTACTGGGTGATTTCTCATACCCTACTTACACCTTTGGGTGTAAGTATATTTGGTAATGTCTGATGCAGGTAAAGGTAAGACATTTGGAAGTGGTGGTCCATGCTGTTAGTGGAATACTTGGTGTGGCATTGTGGAGATGGCTTGAGGGTGGTATCTTCTCGCTAGGTGGTGGTTTTTATTGGGTTTTGGAAACCCTACCAAGTTGTAGCTCTTGTTTGGTTTTCAGTTAAAACATGCAACCCAAATTTTGGTTTTTGGATAAGGGAACGTTTGGTTGTGACTTTCATCTTTGGTCTATTTTGTATTGTTGGATGATTTATTTGCATTTGTTTTTTCAGGTAAATCATTCCCAAGGCTTATTTCGATACATGGGCACTTATGTCAGTCCGTGGGGATCGGGAACGCCCTTCATGACTTGTCACATATTGGGTTATGCATTGGTTCAGATGGCAACCCGACTTGTTTCAAGAAAAATATTATCAACACTTAAAAAAATAAATTATAGATTAAAACATCTCATCTAATAAAACTTGTCCATTAAGATATTTATATTCCTAGACTGTAGAAATAAAAAATAAGAGACAAATAAATTATCACTTTTATTGATGAATTTAATTTTATTACATGTTTTATATTCATGAATAATAAATTATATACCTTGATGATTTAAAAAAGTTTTTGGAGAAGTGTAGAGAAGTATTGTGGTTTTTTATTGTAGAGAATTTGAATGGATATCTAAGTAAGTAAAAACAATTAAGTTTGTATGAAAAATCATGTTATCCAACATGATTTTAGTGTAAAATATACCCCACTATATATTTTCATTAACATATTGAAGAAATTATTTTTTGTGGAAATGGAATGAATGATAGTAGAGGAGCATAATACATCATGATTCTTTTAGAGGAAATCGATTTGGACAGTGATACATGTTCAAACCCATTTCTTATATCATTAAAATCAATAAAAGGTACCACATAAAATGTTCTATAAGAAGAATCCACCCATAAAGTTCTTAATATGGTTTAGTATCCCTTATATTATTCAATAATAATAAAACAATTAGAAGGTTTGAGTAAATATGTATTGATTATATTTTCCTTGGTTAGTCTAGACTGAAAATTACTTTTTTATTATTCAAACACTTTTAATGAAAAAGTGACAAAACCATGATTTTAAAAACAAAAGGAAAATCTAAAACCATTAAAGAACAATTTAAGCCTATCAGAATTAGTCTCTCTAAATAATTTCCAAGAAATGTTGTTTACCTGGAAGTCTAGTTCGTCCATTATAAGATCTTCAAACTCAAAAGTTAGCTTATCCCAAACCTAAATATATTCCTTGAGACTGATCTTCCCATTATCAAACCCCCCAACTAAAATCGGATCCTGTTTATCAATCCTGGTATACTGCTCATCATTGAGGTTTATCTTTAAAGGATTCCCCCTCATTTTGGATACTTCTTCTTCAGTAGCGGGTACATTAATTGAATTAATTAATCTAGTCATTCCATTAATTAGTTAAATTACATAAAACTCATTACCTCTATAAATATTATGTTATGGATAATCAATAGGGTTAGCTGCATTTCCATGGGACCATTGAGAGGAGGGTTACATCTTTATTCATTGGTGAATCAAGATCAGATGATGACCAACTTCCAGATCTAGGTGAATCAAGGTGCAGTGAAGGAAAAGAGTCATCTTCTTTTTTGTGATAGTTTTATTCACCAACAATTGATCTAAATAGAGATATGACTCATTATTTTTTGTATTCAAATCTTATGATTAAAATATTGATCATGATCCAAACTTTATTCCTTAATCTTTATTTACATAAACCCTTTACATGACCCCGTGTATCAAATTAATTTATATATTTGTCCTTTTATATATTATACCATTAAATAACCCCTAATAATATACATATTTGTGATCACTGGACAAGAACAGTAGACCATTGGTGATATCACATTTGTTCTTGTTCATTTCCCCCACCTGTTCTTCACGTTCGTCATCATTATACCATAAGGTCACAATTCAGCTATTTTTTGGAGGGTCTAGGAACAATTGGACCAATAAATTCATGGTGGATGTGTGAACAATGACTTAATCAATGTTTTGAGTGTGAATCCATGATGATTATGGGTACCAATGATGGTTTTAAATATCTAATATGTAATGTGGAGGAGGTTGTGGTATAGGAGGTACATGTGGTGTGTGGAATCTTCAAGCAAAGGATATGAAACTCAATTTCTAGAAACTAGAAAGACATAATCATTAGACAAAGGTTACTAATTTAGGTTGGGGTGGAAATATTTCATTGTTTGATGAAAAGAAACCTTATCTACAAAAACACATGGATATATTGAGTTTTTTCAAAAAATACGACTACACACCATGTAGTTTGAAAAATCACATAGTTTGTTTTTCGAAAATCTATAGTTATGGGGTTTCTAGGGGAACATATGTATCACCTGATATGGTGGAACCCCACATTCTTTGTAACATGATGATGGTGGCCCAATGCGTACTCCGGGGGTACATGGACATGGGCATTGCCAGGAACACACCATATACTGGCACATGGCCAGTGTACTTGGGCACAACCAGAAGAACATGACTCGAAGTTGGGATTCCAAGACATATTGTGTAGTACAATAAATTTAGTGTATTACTACATGGCTAGTGATCCATTTATTAGCAAGGAAATGTTCAGGAAGATAAATTCGGCCACATGCCTTGCGGAACCCCTTACACATCATGTACCTCCTTTTGTGGAAACTATTACCTCTCATAAATCCTTCATTTGTAATCAGATTTTGGACCATGAATATCCTATATTGAGTGTTTTCCATGTATAATGTGATGGTGGCCTTCATAGTTAATTTTAAGATATGGTGAGAGATGTTATCAGACGGAAACATATTTAGGCAAAGCTCAATGACAGTTGTGATCAGCTAGGATCATCATATATTGGTACCCACCTAACAAACTAAGGTATGTGTCCTCTAAATATATACTAAGGGGAACCCTCATGTTGATTCAAGGAAGTGGTCCTCTATCTATCTACAATGTGGCAGCCTCCTATGGAGTCAGAGCATGGTTCCTCTATCTCTCTATTAAGTGGAACCCACATATGGAGTTAGAGCATGGTTCCTCTATCTATTCAGTGGAACCCTTATACAAATTCTAGGAATGAGTCTTCTATCTAATGAGTGTAACCCTCCAGTTGATTCAAGAAATGGGTCTTCTATCTATCGAGTTGTACCCTCCTATCGAGTTAAGAAATGGGTCTAATATCTACTGAGTTTCACCCTCTTATGATGTTAGGCCATGGGTCCCCTATCTACTGATTGGTACCACACTATTATAACATGGAATGGAATCCCTACCTATTGAGTGGAACCCTCTTATTTTACCAGGTTATGATTGGTATACCAATATATTGTGCCCCATCAACTGTGTGTCACAGTGGTGAGGTGTGGCTCTACATGGTTACTCCTCGGGCAGACAAACCAGATGATTAGAATCATTTATAGTGCTTTGTAACTATTGGTGGGATATTTTATTGGGGGTGGTATATGAGAATGAGATCCCATTTATATCACATTTATGTTTTTTAGAATATATCCTTTTTGATTAGTTTTTATTTCACTTCTTCTATGAGATGAGCTGTTTACTTCTGTCATGTCTCACATTACTGCACCTTCATATTTTGAGAAGTAAAAATGGGTATATAAATACTCACCCTTACATGGGAATTTTCCACATGTGACATGCCATATACAGATAACGAAAAGGTCAGCAATGATTACATAGGAGTGTTGGGGATACCTCAGTACATTTGACCATTTAAAGTGGTTGGGGATTGGAGATATAGAGCCAGGATCTCCCATATTTTACTTTTTCTATTATTGCTAGGTTGTAAATTCATTTTCCCATTTAATATTTAGGTTACACTGTTATACTCTTATATTCCCTAGAGGCTATTACATACAAGTTGTTTACTCAAGATTTTACTATCTATTATATTTATTGCTTTAAATTTCAACATAGAGATGTTTGGGTTCATGAATATAGGTACATTAGGTAAATACCTCCCATATTTTTTATTTCATTTGGTGATTGTCGCTATCCCTTGGCCTTTTGAGGTGGTCTTGGGAAATTTGTAGCTCGACCCTTCACCACCAGGAAGGACCCAGTGAGTCAGGTTGTGACAGATTTTTATTAGTGGTGGTTTGACCTTTATATGATGTTTATAGTTTTTCCCTCGTATGAGGGTAGATTGAGAATTTAGGGAGACTGTGTAAATGTGTCTCAGGAGTATCTCTCATTCTAGGGAACTTAGTGATGGTGTGGTGTCCAATGTATCAATTCACTGGGAATCTGACTACCTGCTTGTAGACTTGGCATACTGAGACATTGGCTGCTGGTAACATTGGTACATTAATCATATAGGATTGAGTCTTTTGAATATCCTTCTTATGTCATATCCCCATCCATATATATATATATTCTCATTTTAATGTGGTATGTATTGATAAAATTTTAAGATGAAACCACAAAGAGAGCCTTCTAGGTTATCAACTCTGGATCATATTGATGATTTGATGAGTGATGAAGCCTCATTTAAGGGGTCATTTCATGAGATCATTCCTCTAGGTTGGTAGGTCGCAGAACCCCCACCTATCAAGCAAATGATCATACCAAAATTGCAGGCTGATAATGCATGCATGCATAGAACCCTCTATGAGTTCCAACTGCATAGGGAACTGAAGTTCCAAGGTGATTCAGATCACAAAATGGTATATTATTGGCTAGAGTAAATGATATTAGTTTTTAGACTTATCTGTACATAGACTAATTATATGGTCATTTTGGAAACTGGACTTTTCCATAGATTATATGGGTGATAGTGGAGTTTATTCATAAAAAATAATGATGCTTTGTCACTCTCATGGTTTGACATCCAATAGTGGTTTAATGAGAAGCATTACCCCCTCATGCATTGGTTCAGTCTAGATTCAGAAGATTTTAGATTTTTGGTATGGAGGGTTGAGATTTGTTGAGTTTCTTGTGAGGTTAAATGTCCATAGATGAGACTCCCTTAACATTATTCAAGATGGTTACTTATGAGAATGGAAGTTTGAGTAAGGTTTTCTCAGAGACATTTTTTCCAATGCAATACCCATATGCATTCTAGTGTATGTTGGAGTGTTAGAGGGGGAACTAGTGAGTGAGATATTCCTATCATCAGGACACCATGAAAATAGAGATAAAAGTGGGTGTTATTGGGTGGATCCATTTGAAGTAGCTAGTAGGAACTAGTCAGTAGGATCTTGAAGCATGAGATATTCCCAGGAATGTGGTCTTGAGGCATAGGGGACGGATAGAGGACCAGGGTAGAATTGAGATTTGTGGTGTTATAGATATGATAGGCTTGGTCACCTAGTATTGGACTTCCCAACATAACATGTTGTGGAGGGTAAATATATAGAACATGGACCGCCATGCTAGATGTAGTTCCACGATCGTGGATCTCTCAGGAAAATTAATGGAAGCCCACATGGAGGAGGAGCAGGAAGAGGAGTTAGTGTGGCTCTAGTAGGAGGAGTTTATGGTGGTGGAAGTTGTCATTATATACTTCCACCACCATCACTAGGTGGCCCACACTAGGCTCTAAGAGCATGCGGTCTGGGTCATGCATAGCTGTAGGCTATGGATACATATTTCCCAACATCTCGTGAGACGATTAGAGGTAAAACATTTATTTGTTAGACTCTTTCTTTAATAGTATTAGAAACATGTACGATTTATTCCTTTATTTCTTTACTCCCATTATGTGATCTAGGGATCCTAGTTGAGACATTGGACTAGTAGGTTTACCTTGAGGTTCCTTCTAGGAACACTTCTTCAATAGCATTTATCTTCTGACAGTGTGATCTATCACTTGGTTGAGAGAGTTTATTATGGGACCTTTTTCATCATAATGAGGCCTTATGACTTCATCTAGGGTATGGATGGGTTTTCCATGATCTGAACCAAGATAAAAAATCACCACATATTATTAAAATTCCTTCTAAATGATGGAACAAGATTATCCTTTGTGGGTGAGATAGATTACAAGGTGGAGTATGCGGTACTTGAAAGAAGGAAGCTAAAACCCATCACACATTAGTTGGAATGTTTATCCCTTAGTGCAGTGGTCTCTATATGTATCTTGATTCCTTTGGTCGTGTTTTATTATAGTTATTTCTTCCCAAAAGATGTTCTGGGACTACGTTTGATGTGGGAGAAGGATATTTTCATCGACTTTTACCACATGATCACTCCACTGTCTTCTGCATCATATCATATGGACCCTAACAAGATTAGGGAGCTACAGTTGTAGTTGAAGGACCTTTTATAGAATGGTTTTATTTGAACTAGTGTGTCACAATAGGTAGAACTAGTGTTGTTCAAAAAAATAAGAATGGGAGCTTGTAGATTTGGGTGGATTATCGTTTCCTGAACCAGGACACAATAAAGAAAAAGTATCTCTTTCCATGGTTTGAAAACATATTTGAACAGTTTTGAGGTACAAGATGGTTCTCGAAGATTGATCTCAGTTCCTATTACCACCAGTTGAGAGTTCATGAGTATAATATACCAAATATTTCATTATTATGTCACTACAAGAAAAATGAGTTTCTGGTGATTCATTTCAGTGTGATTAATTCCCTCTATATATTTTTGGTTTTCATGTATTAGATCTTCTAACCAAACATTGACCATCTTTCTATTATCTTTATTAATGAAATACTCATCTACTCTATGTCATCAAAGGATCATGTAGAGTACTTGAGGGTGGTTGAAGACTTCTTTCAGGAGAACCAACATTATCTCTCAAAGTTCCTATTAGGGATCGATGAGGTTTACTTTCTATGACATATCATCTCTCAGAATGGATTATATATTTCGCCGATGAAGTTCAATTTTTGTGCTTGATTGAGAGCCACTAAAAAACGTGTCATCGTTTTATAGTTTTCTTGGGTTGGAAAGGTTATACTCAAGGTTTGTGGAATAATTCTACAAGATTGCAGCCCCCTTGGCTACCCCAACACAGAAAGGGTATTCATTTACTGGGATAGACTAGTTCATAGATCTTTTGTGGAGTTAAATATGAGGCATATGAGTGTTTATTTTATTTTTTTGATAACTAGAGGAGGGTATAGAGAACATAGTATATTACTATGTCTCTAGAAATGGTATTGGGTATATGTTGATGCAGAGGCATATATAGATTACATATCAGTTGAGGCAATTGAGACACCATGAGATGAACTACATCACTCATGACTCAGAGTTGGTAGTGATAGTATTTTCTCTGAGGATGTGAATACACTATCTAGTGGGAGAGTGTTTTGTTTTTTACTCAGACCATAAAAGTATCATGTATGTCTTAACATAGTTATAATTGAACTTAAGAAGGAGGCACTAATTGATGATCTTATATAAATATTACTTTTAGATAGTCTATACTTTTGGGAAGGGAAACATAGTGGTGGATAAAAATATTAGATTGACCTATTCTCACCTAGTTGAGGAGACATCTGAGCAGATGGATTCCATGAAATTGACCCTGGATGAGGATGAGGTTACATCTTTTCTTTAGTCGATGGTGTTGAATAATTCATTACTCTAGCATGTGTGGGAGGCTCAGTTGGGATACATTTACTATGATATTTATGTGGCTTGATATCCGCTGGAGATTCACCAGATTAATATTTTTATGAGGGAATCACAACATCTTTTTCTAAGGATTGATGATGGCTCTGTTCATGATATAAGAGGTGGTGATGAAGGAGTTTCACACTTTTCCTTCAGTTTTAAATCACGATGTAGGGATGATGTACTAAGACCTTTAAATGGGAGTTTTTGCAGTCTTTCATGATGAAAATTTTGGCCGAGTTTGTCTCTCAATTCCTCACATGTTAGTTGGTGAAGGCAGAGCACTAGGTTCTGGTAGGTTTTTAGAGCCTCTTGATATCCTATAGTGGGAATGGGATAGTATATACATTGAATTTGTTACATGGATTCCATAGACATCAAGAGGCCATGGAACTATATAGGTGGTAGTTGACCAACTTATGAAGATGAAACACTTCCTTGCTATCAGGGAGCAATGTTCATTGGAGAGTTTGGGGCAATTATACATGATGAAAATTATACACCTTCATGGGGTTCCATTGATGATTATCTCCCACAGTGGTGTATGGTTTACTTCATAGTTGTATAAAATCGTATATGAGGAATTGAAGACACAGGTTTGGATGAGTACATCTTTTTACCTCTAGATGGATAGGAAGACTAAGTGAACTATCTAGGTGAAAGACGATATTCTGAGGGATTATGTGTTAGAATTAATCCAAAGTTGGGAGGATCACTTAACCATTGTGGAGTTTGAAGATAATAATATTTATCACCCTACTATAGGAATGGAACCTTTTGAGTCCCTTTATGAGAGACTATATGGGTCACCCTTATGTTGGATTGAGGTTAGTGAGGAATCACTTTTTGGGATAGAGATGGTTTAGGTGATGAGAGATATGGTCTAAGTGATCTGTTAGTGGATGAGGATAACCTAGAGAAGGTATATATCTTATAAAAACTAATGTTGTAGGCCCTTGGGGTTCACACAGGGAAAAAATGCCTTATTGGGAGTTCCATATGATGAAGATTATAGAGATTTGGTAGGGGAGGCATGTTATCCCCGAGGTTCATCAGGCCATTTAAGAACATGCATAGGGTTGTCAAGTTTTATTACCACATATTCGAGCCCCCATAGTTGGAGTGAGTGCATAATGTCTTACATATATCACCACTGAGGAGATAAGTGAATAATTCTATGTATTCTATTTACTGGGGATAGATCGACATTGACGATGGAGCTAATTTCACAGAGCACCACGTGGAGATCAAGGATCACAAATAGATGATACTATGAGTATAGGCCATTATTTTTGTCCTTGTGTTGTTACAGCAAGGGAGAATGAAATAGATATACTTGGAGAGGGAGAGTTGTATCCAATCATAGTATCCCCACATTTTTTTGTTATTCAGGATGAAATATTGATGGAATGAAAAATTTAGCGACCCAGTTTTTCCTTGTAAGACTATGAAAAATATTAGGGAACATTTTCAGAGTTAGGTGGGGAGACGATGCACTATTTCAACACTTGGGGCACCCAGAATTAATTTTATACAAATATTAAATATTATTTATATCATGTAGACATATTTTTTTCAAAAACTATGGGATTCATACTATATGGAGTCTCAGATCGAAACTCTATGACAACAGTTGAGTTTGGAGTTTGGGATTTACTATAAGCATGACCTAAACTTGGTCAGCACCAGACATTCAGATTAAGCATACATTGGAGGGTACATTAAGTGAATAAAATATTTAATTCTTTTAATTAATTAATTAAAGGACCTAAATCATATTCCCTCTATGATAATATTGTTAGGGTGAATTTACAAGGTTTTCATCAAAACCATGTGACCGTTGAGAGTAGGAATCCACCATTCATCAATGGAGAATTTGTATCGGATAGTGAATGACTTTTGGATCTAGGTGAATCAAGGTGAAATGAATGTGATATATCATCTCATTCATTGGTGACTTCGTTCCTCACCAATAATTGATCATAATCAAGGCAGGATTGATCATTTTTTGGATTCTTCCCATGTGGTTAAAAAATTGATCATGATCAAAACTTTATTATGTGATCTACATTTACATAAATCCTTTTCATAAGCTCATGTATTGAATTTATTTATTTATTCGATCTATTATTTATTATTCAATGAAATTACCCCCACCAATCCCTTGTTTTTTGATTTTTGGCTAACAATGCTTAAAAATCGGTAATATTACCTTATTCGTATACCTTTCCCCCACCCAGTCTTTACATTCTTTGTTGTTGGACCATGGAGTCACAATTCGACTATTTTTGAGAGGGTCTGAGTGCATTAAAACCCAAAAATTCATCATGGATTTGTGGATAATGGATGTATTGGAGTTTTTAGGATTAATCGGTCATAATTTTCAGTAGCTGTGATTGTTTCATAGATTTGGGATACAAATTGGAGGAGGTAGCGGCACATGAGGTGTACAAGGCACATGGAAGCTTCAAGAAAAGGATCAGAAACCCAATTTCTAACCATCAGAGTGCCGAAATAATTGGATATAGGAAGCCACCAAATGTTTTATGTGGAAACTAGGCATGATTCTAGGTGGAAAAATTGATTTGGATAAAATCATGGAGATCCAGAGTTTATATAAAAATTGTAGATACATGTCATGTAGTTCGAAAGAACACACAACATGTTCATAAAAAAACTATGGTGCTAGGTTTTATAGGAAAACATAATTATCACACACCATGTGGGAATTACAAACACCATGTAACCCAATTCTATCAATCAGTGAGTACTATGGCAGTACACAAACATGGTAATGACTAGGCACACTGTATGGAAGGTGTACACAGGAACAACTAGGAGAACATGACTCGGACATGGGAGGCTGAGACAAGCTATGTAGTACCTTTAACACCATTTATTACTAATTTCATAGTGATACATTAACTATGGTGGAAAGTTTTAGGTATATAAGAGGGTCCACAAGCCATGTGGTCCACCCATACACATCATGTACCACTTTTTTAGGAATCTTCTACCTCTCAAATCTTCTTCATTTGGAATTAGATTTTAGGATTTGAGTATCTTATCTAGAGTGTTTTTTCATGTATAATATGGAGTATTTTCATATATTGTACAAGATATTTTGAGTTTGAAACATCTTTAGTTGTTGCTCGATGTTGGCAAGGATCTGGTAGGATCATCAAAGAGTGGTACCACCCTAATAGAGAAGGTTGTGGGTCCTCTAATTATCTAATGAGTTTCACCCTCAAGTGGAGTAAGGGAATGTGTACTCAATATATATACTGATTATAACCCTTTTATAGAGTCATTGAATTGGTCCTATATATGTCTACTTAGTGGAACCTTCCTCTGGACTCAGGGCATGGGTCATCTATCCACTTAGTGGAACCCTCATATAGACCCAGTACATGGTTCCTCTATCAACTGATTATAACCCTCTAGTAGAGTTAGGGAATGGATCCTCTATCTACTGAGTGGATCCCTTGTGTTATTTAAGGGCATGGGTCCTCTATCTACTAATTGGAATCCTCATATGGTGTTTAGACAAGGGTTCTACATCTAGTGAGTGGCACTCTCATGTTTTAACAGTGCAAAGTTCCTATAACTGTTGAGTTTCACCCTCCTATTATACTAGGGAATGGTTCCTATATCTAGATATTATGCCCCCTTGATTCATAGTTGTGATGTGTGGCGCCATATATATATTCTTAAAACAATCACATGATATGTTGAGAGATTTTTATACATTTTCATTTTTTTAACGCATCTAGGTTATATTTTTTTAATGATGTGTCCAAAAGTTGGTAGCAGTGTTTATACATTTCTAATTTATTGAAAGGTGGAACACCCATTTCCTCCTTTTCTCAACATTGATGACATGTAAAAGGAGGAAGTGGTTCAACCACCTTTCAACCAAAATAAAGAGAATTGTGGCTAGGCGTGTGCCGCCTTTTGCCTAACATAAAGGTGAAAGGTGGAAACCCCTATCGCCTTTCCTTGAAGACCCAATAAATGGGATCTCCCACACCCAATCCTCAATTCAAAATCCTCTCCCATATCTAGATTTCCATACTTTCTCTCTCTAAAATAATATTTCCTTGTGTGTGGTGGTTCTAGTGGCCTAAAAGATGTCCCGATTTTTTGTGAACCATCATTTAAAAGTATTTTTTCTTATTTAATTTAAAGTTATTTATTTATTTAATTGAATTGTTTTTAGTTAGTTCTAGATATATTATTTATTATGTAGTATAGTTAGTTATAAATATTTTAGAAATAATAGATGTTATTAGTAATGTTTAATTATAGATTAATTAATGAATAACTTAGGATAAAAAATGATTACATATAATGATTATCTAATAATTATTAACTAATATATATCATATTATTAACTTATTATTAAGGCATAATTTATTAAGGATTAAGAAATGTTTAACCAATGATTATATAATGTTTAAATAATGATCTATTAATGATTAATTATTTGTTAAATTATGACTAAATTATGATTAATTATTGATTAGGTAATGATTAAATATTGACTAAGGAATTATTAAATAATTATTAAATAATGATTAAGTAATGATTAACTAATTATTAAAAAAAAAATAAGGAATGGATAAATAGAGATTTACTTGTGCTTAACTAATGATTAACTAATGGTTAAGTAATGATTAATTAATGATTAAGTATTGATTATGTAATGATTAAGTATTGATTACAGAATTATCAAGGAATAATTAATGAGTGATTAACGAATGATTAAATAATGAATAATGAATTGTTAACTAATGATTAATCAATGATTAAGTAATGATTAAAGAATAATTAAGTAATGATTAAAGATTAATTATGTAATGACTAAATAATGATTAAGTAATGATTAAATAATGATTTAGTAATGATTAAATAATGGTTAAATAATGATTAAGTAAGGATTAAAGAATGAATAAAAAATAATTAAAAAATAATTAACTAATGGGTATGTAATTGTTAACTAATGGTCAATTAATGATTAAATAATGATTACGTATTGATTAAAAATGATTAAATAATGATTAACTAATGGATAAATAATTTTTAACTAATGGTTAACTAATGATTAAATATTTAATAAATTGTAACACCCCGACCTCAGCTACCCAGAGTCGGTGCATTACTTCGTAACATTGGCATGATCACAAAAGATCAAGTCTCGAAAGACCGATTAGTTTAGTAGCCTTGGAAACACTAGATACATTCATAAGTCTTACATTACATCATAAAGTGAAAAACTAATAACAAAGTCTTCATAGTCCACACTCATATCCTATTCTGACTATCCCTGCAGGTCATTCATAAAATACTTCTTCACATCCTGAAAAGTATTAAAACATTGAAAGGGGTGAGCTCGGATGCTCAGTAAGGTTAACAATATTGCGGAAGCTTTCATAAATAAACATAAAAATTTAAGTCAATGTATAACTAAAACAAAAGCCTTTTAAACTTTAACATCAACATAATATGGCAAAAGTAAAATGAGATAATTCCATTCACTTCTTCACATGGATATTCTACTGGTCAAATAATCACATGCAATATCAATAACCACTTTCATAATGATGGAATGCATAATGCCAGACTATCATAACCACGTAGTCAAGGCCTCGTGCCAAGACCACAAATAAGATTTTGTCAAGGCCTCATGCCAAGACACTAGTTTGTCTCATGAGACCTACTGATGCATCGAGGAGCTATAGTGGGCTCCACCCGTCACTTATTAAGTCCAATTCATTCCTCATATGAATAGGTTTAAACATATCATAAACCATAACATAATCGTATCACATAAAACATGCATAAAGGAAACATAACATTTCCACATTTCAATCACAAGATATCAATACAACTCATTGATATAATAAAAACGTTTTCAAAACCATTTTCAAAACCAAAATAAAACAAAGTTAAAACTTTGTATTTATTTTTCATTAAAAAAGTGATGGCTTGTAGAGGAAGCCGAAACTCAAATAATGGTCACGGCGGCGGAGAAGTCATTGTCACCGCATAAGTACGGAAATAAAAACATTCCCTTTTTGTCATTTAGTAAAACGCTTTGTATAAAAAAGATTCCTTTTGAATAAACGTAAAAGTCAAAGGGGTTTATACACCGTATAAAAGAAAGTTTTGTATAAAACCAAATACGCCTCAATGAAAGGGGATTGAGACGAAGTCCTTAAAAAGATAATTTTTTAAATAAAGTACATCTATAATGTGTATTCACTATAAGTACAAATAAATAATGTACAAATACAATATAGGACATAATAATATCATGACATAATTTGAAAGTAGGAGATTAACCCAAAGAATGGAAGTTGGGTTAAGAAGTTCCCTTACCTCGTGTCTGACTTGACTCAACCGTTCTTTAACCTCCTGAATAATAAACTAGAGTTAATATATACCTTATTAAGAACAATTTTCAATTTAATTATCCTTATTACATCACTTATTACAATGATATGAACATTATGTAATTATTTAAGTTAATAACGATTGTTTTGTCGATCTTTGGTACTTGAGTCAAAAATAAACTTCTTATAATTACAAGTTGTTCATGTGGTGAAATATCCATTATATACAGAATTATATTCATGATGTAGATATCATATATATCATATATATATAGTATATACATTCATTCATAATGTCACGTAACATTTAGAGGTAAGAAATGAAATGCACCGTTCATGGAGACGGTAAGTCGTACGTACGCATGAACGCTACTTTCATTTATATTTCGCATTTAATGGAATGAAATCATAATGATATAAATTTATAATATAATTACAGTATAATATAGTGTATAATACTATTTAATCCATCCTTTATACATCCCACATATGGCATTAACGATTCAAATCACTTTGAGGGGGCGGTAGTCCGCACTTCCTAAAATGAAATTATCGCGTTTTACCCATAATGGAAATCATAAAGTATGCCATAAATGAGAAATACAGAAGCATAAGTAAAACATAAACATATTTTATATCATATATAAATATAGTTACATCTTAATGCCCACCTTTGAAGGTGTTATATGAGTGTTGAACAATCATCGTTTCGTGAGGCAAAAATTCGCCATCCACAGAAACCGTATGTTCTTTAACCATTAGATGTAGGTGTGTGTAAGTGTAGCTAGAATCATTCTTATAAAAAAATCCTAGTATATTGAGGATACTGGTTTTGTTACAAAAGAAATGAATAAAAAGAGTTTAGGGGGTTGGAGAAGAAAAATAAAACAAAACAACATTAGAGAAGACATTACCTCAAAATCGGGTAACTCTTTTTGATATGAGCCAAAGGCTTCCTTGGGAAGAGTTCTGCCCAAAGTGAGGCTTCTAGGAGTAAGAGGGGGAAGTTGGGAGAGTATTTGGGCAGAGGTTGGCCGAGCCAAATGGCTTGAAGGTGTGAATAAGGTGGGAGTGGTGGGGGCCTTTTATAAGTGGAGAGGAGGGGCACTTTTGGAAAGTAATGAAAAGTCACTTTATTATAAAATGCGTTTCGGATTTTAGAGGTCCCAAACTTATAGAATTAGAGGCTAAGGTGATAAGGGTTCGAAATATCATCATCAAATAGGCTTTGGAAAAGTGTAAGCCTTGGATTTTGCATTATCTTCCCATTTTATTTAAATCGTTAAATAATGAGGTCATCGCTGCATCATCATGATGTCATAAATAATTTAATTTATTTAATGTCTAAAAATTATAAAAAATATACTATGATGTGGGAAATCGTTTTAGATTTCTAATGAATATTTATAATCAAAATTTGGACTTGTGTAACTCCACTTAAAAACTATTTTAGTAAAACAACTCATGTTTGTGTCAATTTAATTTTAACATTAAATATATATATATTAATGTAATTTTCCAACCAAAGTGGCTCCATGGGGTCCCCAATTTGACCCATGGGTTGTCTTTGTCGGCCATGACTCATCCAATAGGAGTAGGACAAGTGTCAATCTCATCTCATATTATTAAAACATTATTTTTACCTTAAACTACACTAATTACCTCTAATCGCGATTAAGAACTTAAAAGTTACTATTCACCAAAAAATTATTTTGATCTCATTGAACCACATTTTACTTCTTAATGAAAACCATTTATGTAGGATTTTTGAAAATAAAATCACAGAAGTGGTAATATTTCATTTAAACGAAAAATCAGTTATTTAACTACCACTTAGTGGTTTCACTATTCATCAAAAATTGAAGTTTTTCAGAACAATGCCAAAATTTCACCCTAAGCTATAATTGATATTCCAAATTCAAAAATGATGTCTATTTTACAAAATTCCAAACATATAAGTTGCATTAATTAATTTTATAATTAATTCCCGCTATTACAACAAATAGCGTGTTTTTAAGAAACAATTTATATCAAAAGATTGACAATTGTTTATGTCCATTTTCAATGTTAAATTAATTCTAATGACCACCATTGGATAAAATGGTAAAAATATATTCTAATTATACTTTAAAACCACTCAATAGTATAACTTATCACTATAAATTATTTTGATTAAAAAAGTTGTTTTATGTATTTTTCACTATTCATAAAAATTTGGAAGTTCTCAGAAAATTACAAAAAATTCAACATAGGCTAATTTCAATATTAGGAATACAAAAATTAAGTCCATTTTGAAATATAAAATTTCTAGAAATTTAAAAAGTGGTTATTACTATTCATAACAGCTACTTTGATTAGTTGCGGTGTGTTAGAACTCAAAGTTGCGTACAATGCAAGCTATTGCATTATTGAATGAGATGCGTATCATGGAAGCTCGGGGTGTTACATTCTCCCCTCCTTCAATAAATTGCGTCCTCGCAATTTGAAATTTTTCTTTGAAAATAAAAGGTTGAAAAGAGAAATTACCTTTGAGTAAAACCCACATCGGAAATAAGATTAATAAAATTTAGCCTTAATAAGAGGGAAAGGGAAATGAAAAAGTCACCACCCAATTATGATCTTGATTAGGAGAACATTGGTGGAAATTAGAGACATATAATTGGTGGAAAAACGTAAATATTTGTAGGGAGTGATTGAGGTCATCAATCATAATCAACTGTCAAATTGAGGGCCTCAAAGCCTTCAATCTATGTTGATTTAAAATATCATCAGTTCAACAAGACATAAGGTATTAGGTTAACACATGTTTTGTTTTAATATCCCTTTAATAAAGTTTAAGAATTAATTTATTCATTGAATAAGAGATAGGTATATATATATTTATGCTTGACAATTAGATTTTCAACCATCAACTCATCTTTCACTCAAAAAGATAATAGAACTCAAAAATATTATACTTATCCTAATTGTATAAGGTTCCAAATGTTAACACATACTATTTAGATTCGTAAAATTATTTTTTAATAACCAGGGACTTCTTGTAGGCTAGTGGTAGGAAATAAAGGTCTGTCGCACTATGATTGTGGGTTCGATTCCTGCAGCTTTGTCCGACGCGACGGGTTATGCCCCACCCTGCAGGTTGTCCTTTTCCTAAAACTATAGTATTATAATATTCCAAAAATAATATTCAAAAATGCTTTAACCTTAAACAATACTATCCAATGATCAACTTAATCCATTCCAACCTTTATAGTTATCCAAAATACTTCTGTCCAACTCACAGTCCAAATTTTATAAGGAAGGTAAACATAATGAAGATCCTTTTTCCCACGTAACAACATGTGAATACCTTCATCATGTATTCTTTTTAAACATACTGAATTACCATGATCCCTTATTCCTTATAGAATACTAGATATACTCCTTCTATCCAAAAATGTATACAAAACATCAATCAGTTTCAAGGAAGTTAAGTATATCCAATATAATTTATCCAAATCAATCACGTCTTATTCCAAAATCACAATCTCCGTATCAGAACCATATTATGGTCTATCTTTCTCTCAACCATATATTTTCCAAAAATTCAATCCTACTGTGGAGTCACTTTTCTTG
The DNA here is from genome assembly GCA_963277665.1 of Viscum album. Classification (NCBI taxonomy): domain Eukaryota; kingdom Viridiplantae; phylum Streptophyta; class Magnoliopsida; order Santalales; family Viscaceae; genus Viscum; species Viscum album. Next base: position 32,694,556 of record OY728119.1, on the reverse strand, counting down.
GTTCCACACAATCTCAAGTACTTGATGAAATAGTACTGCAGTACAATCCTTATATACTCCATAATTATTATAACCAGTACATCATTGATACAACACTCAAATTACAAAATTATTTAATAACAACACAAGAACTCTAATCATTACTCCTCATCTGTGGTAGTATCATAACTTGATTATTATCCAATAACATCATTTGGGGCATACTCTGATGATTTGGACATTGGTTTGCGTAGTGTCCCCAATCCTTGCAGAAGAAGCATTGTACATTTGAAACCATTTTCTTACCCTTGCAGTCATACACTTTGTGTCCTTTTTCTCTACACTTATAACAAACTCCCATTCCCTTTAGGCAAGTTCCATGATGTTTCTTCCCACAATTACCACATATTGGAAAATTCTTCTTTCCCCTCATCCCTTTATCCATCATTCTCTCTTCCATCCCTTTCGTCTCTTGCTTCGCTTCAAAGCCATAGGACTCAGAGAATTCTTTACTTATCTTATTAACACATGATACTATTTCTTCATATGTTGAGAACACATGGGAGACTATTTCCCTTCGAAATGTTGGCTTAATACCGTGAAAGATACGATCCTTCTTACTCTTTGGATCATACATACTGCTGGAGTTCACATTCCATCTACTGGGCGCCATTTCTATACAATGGAATAAAATAGGTTAGTTTATGAATTACAATGAATAATTCCAATCTGTTAAAATACTCAAAGTAAATTGAACGGTTTATGGATATAATCCATAATCATAAGAATGTTTTCTTTGAGGAAGTATATACTCATAAACCCTACATAGTGGTTTGTAAATAAAATGAGAATTATCCTAAGCATATCCCCCGGGAGTGTCGTAACCAAGAGTGCAGCAAGGCCCGTTGTCGTGCACCAGTTCCGGTTTGAGTCTAGCTCAAAGCGGTGTTTTCGGGTTTTACCCCTAGGTACATCTGTGCCAGAGCCGCCTCTACCTGCTCGTATCCAGACAGGGATGTATTGCTCGGAAAACTCATAACATCTCTACAATACCAAAATTCTAGGAATTTCTTCTATACTAATCCTCAAAGTCTATCTTCGGGCTACGTGCTCTAATCAGAGTTTATCTAAATCTAGCTTCCAAGGTTAGTACTAAACTGCCTCTGATACCAACTGTAATGCCCCGACCCCAGCTACCCAGAGTCGGTGCATTACTTCGTAACATTGGCATGATCACAAAAGATCAAGTCTCGAAAGACCGATTAGTTTAGTAGCCTTGGAAACACTAGATACATTCATAAGTCTTACATTACATTATAAAGTGAAAAACTAATAACAAAGTCTTCATAGTCCACACTCATATCCTCTTCTGACTATCCCTGCAGGTCAATCATAAAATACTTCTTCACATCCTGGAAAGTATTAAAACATTGAAAGGGGTGAGCTCAGATGCTCAGTAAGGTTAACAATATTGCGGAAGCTTTCATAAATAAACATAAAAATTTAAGGCAATGTATAACTAAAACAAAAGCCTTTTAAACTTGAACATCAACATAATATGGAAAAAGTAAAATGAGATAATGCCATTCACTTCTTCACATGGATATTCTACTGGTCGAATAATCACATGCAATATCAATAACCACTTTCATAATGATGGAATGCATAATGCCAGACTATCATAACCACGTAGTCAAGGCCTCGTGCCAAGACCGCAAATAAGATTTTGTCAAGGCCTCGTGCCAAGACACTAGTTTGTCTCATGAGACCTGCCGATGCATCGAGGAGCTATAGCAGGCTCCACCCGTCACTTATTAAGTCCAATTCATTCCTCATATGAATAGGTTTAAACATATCATAAACCATAACATAATCGTATCACATAAAACATGCATAAAGGAAACATAACATTTCCACATTTCAATCACAAGATATCAATACAACTCATTGATATAATAAAAACGTTTTCAAAACCATTTTCAAAACCAAAATAAAAGAAACTTAAAACTTTGTATTTATTTTTCTTTAAAAAAGTGATGGCTTGTAGAGGAAGCCGAAACTCAAATAATGGTCACGGCGGCGGAGAATTTATTGTCGCCGCATAAGTATGGAAATAAAAACATTCCCTTTTTGTCGTTTAGTAAAATGCTTCGTATAAAAAAGATTCCTTTTGAATAAACGTAAAAGTCAAAGGGGTTTATACACCGTATAAAAGAAAGTTTTGTATAAAACCAAATATGCCTCAATGAAAGGGGATTGAGACGAAGTCCTTAAAAAGATCATTTTTTAAATAAAGTACATCTATAATGTGTATTCACTATAAGTACACATAAATAATGTACAAATACAATATAGGACATAATAATTTCATGACATAATTTGAAAGTAGGAGATTAACCCAAAGAATGGAAGTTGGGTTAAGAAGTTCCCTTACCTCGTTTCTGACTTGACTCAACCATTCTTTAACCTCCTGAATAATAAACTAGAGTTAATATATACCTTATTAAGAACCATTTTCAATTTCATTATCCTTATTATATCACTTATTACAATGATATTAACATTATGTAATTATTCAAGTTAATAACGGTTGTTTTGTCGATCTTTGGTACTTGAGTCAAAAATAAACTTCTTATAATTACAAGTTGTTCATGTGGTGAAATATCCATTATATACAGAATTATATTCATGATGTAGATATCATATATATCATATATATACAGTATATACATTCATTCATAATGTCACGTAACATTTATAGGTAAGAAATGAAATGCACCGTTCATGGAGACGGTAAGCCGTACGTACGCATAAACGCCACTATCATTTATATTTCACATTTAATGGAATGAAATCATAATGATATAAATTTATAATATAATTACAGTATAATATAGTGTATAATATCATTTAATCCATCCTTTATACATCCCACATATGGCATTAACCATTCAAATGACTTTGAGGGGGCAGTAGTCCGCACTTCCTAAAATGAAATTATCGCATTTTACCCATAATGGAAATCATAAAGTATGCCATAAATGAGAAATACAGAAGAATAAGTAAAACATAAACATATTTTATATCATATATAAATATATTGACATCTTAATGGCCACCTTTGAAGGTGTTATATGAGTGTTGAACAATCATCGTTTCGTGAGGCAGAAATTCGCCATCCACAGAAACCGTATGTTCTTTAACCATTAGATGTAGGTGTGTGTAAGTGTAGCTCGAATCCTTCTTATAAAAAAATCCTAGTATATTGAGGATACTGGTTTTGTTACAAAAGAAATGAATAAAAAGAGTTTAGGGGGTTGGAGAAGAAAAATAAAACAAAACAACATTAGAGAAGACATTACCTCAAAATCGGGTAACTCTTTTTGATTTGAGCCAAAGGCTTCCTTGGGAAGTGTTCTGCCCAAAGTGAGGCTTCTAGGAGTAATAGGGAGAAGTTGGAAGAGTATTTTGGCAGAGGTTGGCCGAGCCAAATGGCTTGAAGGTGTGAATAAGGTGGGAGTGGTGGGGGCCTTTTATAAGTGGAGAGGAGGGGAACTTTTGGAAAGTAATGAAAAGTCACTTTATTATAAAATGAGTTTCGGATTTTAGAGGTCCCAAACTTATATAATTCTAGGATAAGGTGATAAGGGTTCGAAATATCCTCATCCAATAGGATTTGGACAAGTGTAAGCCTTGGATTTTGCATTATCTTCCCATTTTATTTAAATCGTTAAATAATGAGGTCATCGCTGCATCATCATGATGTCATAAATAATTTAATTTATTTAATGTCTAAAAATTATAAAAAAAATACTATGATGTAGGAAATCTTTTTAGATTTCTAATGAATATTTATAATCAAAATTTGGACTTGTGTAACTCCACTTAAAAACTGTTTTAGTAAAACAATTCATGTTTGTGTCAATTTAAATTTAACATTAAATATATATATATTAATGTCATTTTCCAACCAAAGTGGCTCCATGGGGTCCCCAAGTTGACCCATGGGTTGTCTTGGTCGGCCATTACTCATCCAATAGGAGTATGACAAGTGTCAAGCTCATCTCATATTATTAAAACATTATTTTTACCTTAAACTACACTAATTACCTCTAATCGCGATTAAGAACTTAAAAGTTACTATTCACCAAAAAATTATTTTGATCTCATTGAACGACATTTTACTTCTTAATGACAACCATGTATGTAGGATTTTTGAAAATCAAATCACAGAAGTGGTAATATTTCATTTAAACGAAAAATCAGTTATTTAACTACCACTTAGTGGTTTCACTATTCATCAAAAATTGAAGTTTTTCAGAACAATGCCAAAATTTCACCCTAAGCTATAATTGATATTCCGAATTAAAAAATGATGTCTATTTTACAAAATTCCAAACATATAAGTTGCATTAATTAATTTTATAATTAATTCCCGCTGTTATAACAAATAGCGTGTTTTTAAGAAACAATTTATATCAAAAGATTGGCAATTGTTTATGTCCATTTTCAATGTTAAATTAATTATAATGACCACCATTGGATAAAATGGTAAAAATATATTCTAATTATACTTTAAAACCACTCAATAGTATAACTTATCACTATAAATTATTTTGATTAAAAAAGTTGTTTTATGTATTTTTCACTATTCATAAAAATTTGGAAGTTCTCAGAAAATTACAAAAAATTCAACATAGGCTAATTTCAATATTAGGAATACAAAAATGAAGTCCATTTTGAAATATAAAATTTATATAAATTTAAAAAGTGGTTATTACTATTCATAACGGCTACTTTGATTAGTTGCGGTGTGTTAGAACTCAAAGTTGCGTACAATGCAAGTTATTACATTATTGAATGAGATGCGTATCGTGGAAGCTCGGAGTGTTACATAAATAGTGGTTAAAGAATGATTAAAGAATGATTATGTAATTAACAAACAATCATTATCAAGTGAATAACCAATTATTATGTAATGATTAATTAATAACTATGTAATGATTAGAGACTGATTAAGAAATGATTAAAGAATGATTAAGTAATGAAAAATGAATACCTCAGAAATGATTATAGAATGATTAAGTAATGACTAAAGAATTATTAAGAAATTGTTAAATAATTATTAAAGAATAATTGAAGAATTATTAAAGAGTGATTAATTAATTTTTAACTAATTTTTAACTAATGATTAAATAATGATTAACTAATGATTAACTTCTGATTAACCAATGATTAAAATTATATTAACATGGAACAAACATTGGTTGAAAGTTGAAGAAATGGATGATAAAGAGTGTTAACTACACATATGACTCATCACTCTGATGATTTAGATGATTCATCCTTTATTGAAAGCATGTTTTATTATGTTCGATGGATATGTTTTAGATGATTCACACTACCTTTATAAATTGTCGAACATATCTTTAGGAATGTTATAAATTTTACTACAAAACATTAGTGGAATATTTTATGATATAAGAAAATGTTCTTAAATTTTGGTATCATAAAGAATATGTGGATATCAAAGTAATAAAATCCATGTTTGGGTAATAAAAGTGTATGTGGCTCTAGTATAGATGTACCTTTGAATAAGAACTCAGACGAGGTGGGTTGGGCATTACTCGACATAACCTAGTACATGACAATGGGCCTTACTGAACACCTGGTTTGACACTCCTGGGGGATACGATTTAGATGATTCATATTTTCTTTATAAAATACTAAAATACCTTTTAGAAGATTAAAAGTTGTACTATGAACCATTAATATCATATTATTGTATATAATAGGATGTTATTAAATTTTAGTATCATAAAAATTATATGGTTAACCTTCATTTTCAATAGTATTCATAGAATGTTTTATAAACTAGGGTAAAAAGACAAATCCCCAAATTAGTTTATTTTTCAATGGTAAAATTAGAATTATGATCATATAAAGTGAAATGGAAAAGAACTAACACATTAAATAACACATGAATTATTTACAACAAATAAGAAATACCTTGACATTCTCAAAGGAAGATAGTTTGGTTGAGATGATTCTAAAATCAAAAGTGAGGTAAAATCCAGTTTATTTTCAAGTTGTGGCTTAATGGAATATTTTAAAGAGATGTATTTAAACTTGGAATTTTATATAGTTTCATATTTTTAATGAAATCTAAGATAAAATCTATGATAAGTTATTAGATGGCTGAAATCATTTGAAAATTCAAAAGTTATGTACATGTCTATAGAAGATGTTATTAATATTCCACTTAAAAATGACGTGGATTTTACCTGACTTATGAAGTTAGACTCATATCATCCAAAAATCTATTCTGTTGAAAATTTAAATGAATTTTTTATTGGTTGTAAAGTATTCATGTGTTATTTTATTTATTGTTTCTTCTTTATTTTACTTTATATGATCATAATTGTCATTTTATCATCGATAAATAAACTCATTTGATGTTTTCTCTTATTTTTACCACAGTTTCCAAACAATTATGTGTATTATTTTATATTTAAATTTTATATAATGAAAAATTAGAGTCATATATAAAGATATTTAAAGATTTCTAAAATTTCAGGATGGTAAATATTATATGGTCAAGCCTTATTGTCAACATTTTTTACACTATCAGAATCATGATCAAAAAACATTTTTGAAGTAGAGGGTCATGTTTTCCTATGCCTACAGATATGGGGAGTTTATTAATGTTAGGAAAGGATATTATTATAGAATCCAAGAAATGAAAATGTTTAGGACATCTGGTTGTTTAACCCTAAGTGAACATTAAGGTAGAATTCATGGTTTCTAATTTCTAGGACCTTATCTGTAGATCATTTCTATTAGTTGTAGACAATTTCAATTCTTGACTACACTATGGTTTTAATATTGTCCACTAATTTATAATTTGAAATGGTTCCATGTAATAAATTCATTTTTTCGCACTTATATGGAACAACGTTGGATTTATATTTTGTGTTTTCCTTTGTAAAACAACAACGTCCAATTGTATGGAGAATTCGACTTACAATAGTGCTTGAAGATGGTCTATCCCAACAAATTGAAGCTCCTCTCTATAATGTGGAAGAGAAAAGCCCAGATGATCTTATAGATATACATGTAAATCCATATTTTTATGATTGTTTTGTTAATGATAGAATAGACAGAGATAATAGTACTGATGAGGAGGGAGAACCTAAATTTGGGGATGAAGTTTCTGAAATGAATGTGTTTTACAGTAGCCTTGAGCCACAATAAATCATCCAACAAACTTCTCATCTTGGTTGGAAGCAATGACATGTTTTATTAAATTCGACTACATTGTTGTCACACCTGCAACTGATTTTACTAGAGTTTTATTAGATAGGTTTGGTGGGATAGAAATAAGATTATATGTTTGAATAGATTTTCCAAGTAAAGATCCATTGAAAAATATGCTAAATAGATTTCATATAGAGAGGTACTATAGATATTTAGGTCAATAATAATTCTATAAAAAAATAATTTCATATAGATTGATAAATATTGGGATGATTTTAGATTCCACTTGAGAATAATTCCTTACATTTCATTTTGAGGTTGGATAATTTCGAAGACTGAGGCAACTCATGCTTGTATTCATCCGAACCTGACACAAGATTTTACTTAATTGGATATTTAATTTATGTCATCTATTTTAATCAAGTTAATTTGGACCTAACATGATGTTATTATATCCCTTATTGAAGTGATGATACAAAAAACCTTCATTTATAAGATTTCCTAAAACAATGCATGAATGGAGAAATAGAAGGCCATTATGAAGTTCTATAGTGATTGGGATGACTTGTATCGGGTGTTGTCAAAATTGATATCCATACTAAGACACTGTTGACGCTCCTTTCGTCACAAAATCTAAAGATTGGAAAAGGGGAAGATTTGAGATTAAAATGGTTCGAACTTTGAAGAAAACATCAAACATCGGAAAAGGGGTGAACAAAGAGAATTTTGCCCATAGGCCGCGCAAGTTTCCTCATAGTCGCGCAAGTGGACTTGCACGATGCACTTTGGCGCGCAAGTAACTTGAGCGAACTAATTGATAACTGCCCGGTAACCGCCCGGGGTCTTCTCCTGCCTATAAATAGACCCTGTGAGCCCCCCATTCGGGGAGGGATTTTTCCAGAAACTCGGATTTAAGCTCCTGAAGCCCAAGTCTCTTCTCAAAGCTTCTGGAACACTTCTAAGGTAATTTCTTACCTAGAACGGAAGATCTAAAGAGATGGATGAAGACCTAAGTGTTGAAAACTCATCAACACTTGTGCGCCTGAATAGCCAGCCCTTAAGGGAAGTGACCACACTTGCGCGCCGCCTTACTCCTTCGATAGAACTTGCGCGTCCCTTTTCTAGAAGAACCTCAAATGGATTCTAAAGGCCTTAATAAAGAGTCTCTCAAGTATTTCAATTCTGGTTGAACATCACGCAAGTACCCCACACATGTCGCGCAGGTATACCTACGCGACCAGTACTTGCGCGCCCACGCAGTACCTACGCACCTTCCAAGACTTGCACGCCCCTGCCTTTTTGGGTGCCCATATTGCCCATTTTACACCTCTTAATCCATTACACCTTTCCTATTCAATATTCAGTCTTCAAGACACTATTAAAATCCATTTATGGAATGATTTCTTGATTTGACTTCCTTATCTGAAAAGAATTCTGTGGAATATCTCTCAAAACATAGTGATTTATACATTTTTATGTCACTAAAGATTGAGAGTTAATTCATTCAACCTCATTCTTTAAGATGAGAGACTCCTTAACCTGGGTCTCCATTTCAGGAATAATCCCCAGTTATAAGTCCTTTAACCTGGGCATCTTCCTCAGGAGTAAGCCCCAAATTCTTAAAGTTCCCAAATCTGGGCATCCTCCTCAAGAGTAAGCCCCAAACCTTAAGTCATAATTTTGGGTCTCCTTTTCAGGAATAAGTCCCAGTCATAATCCCTTAACCTGGGCCTCCTTTTTAGGAATAAGTCCCAATCATAATTTTGGGCTTCCTTTTCAGGAGTAAGCCCCAAGTCCCCTAACCTTGGCTTCCTTGTTAGGAATAAGCCCCAGTCATAAATTTGGGCTTCCTTTTCAGGAGTAAGCCCCAAGTCCCTTAATTTCTCTTTAACCAGTCCTAATTTACGTTTGATCTGGGATTCCTTCTCAGGAGTAAAACCCAATTATCAATCCTCTCCTAATTTAGGTTTCCTTTTCAGGAATAAGTCCCAAGTTAGAGTATTCAAATCTCCATGAAGCGCATATACCTTTATGGACCCTGTTCATAGATTTTCTCCCTAAAGTAAATCCTAACCTTCATTTATCTGGGCAGTCATACATACATAAGCCCCAAACTATTTCTTATGATTACATCTTTCATGGACCAATTGTCTATTTTATTACCAATACCTCTTGTTTCTCACACCGAGCATGACTCACGTGAGCTTAGAGGGTAAAAGTAATTATGAAATCCTTCTTTGAGCCATCAATCATAAACATCATACTCCATTACTCGAACTACGTGGGTTCTGATTCCCTTTCCAAAACAAAGGATACATAGGTATCCCATCTGCGGGTTCGATCCCAACTCTGAAATAATCTATGCCCTTTTGAATGACAATAAACTTCAAGTGCCCCACTGAGTGGCTTTACAACTAGCCTGGTCATCATAGTGACCAAGAGACTTTTATATAAATGTTTTGAAGGACACCATTGACCAAGAATATCTAAATAGATACAGATGATTCTCTATTGATGAAGAACCTAGAATACATATAAAAGATTCTCTAAATTTCTTACATATTTAATCATTGATTGTCAAAACTGAAGGAAAACTCATTTTATACTTGGTAAAGTAATAAGGATTCATGAACATAACTTAAATCTATAAAATGAGTCCCGGAATAGACAATAATTCCCCTAAAAAAGGTGTGATGAGTCCGACCTCCCATCCTCTCGACCAATTCAAATTCCTAAGCCTCATCAGTTCACAAACTAATGAAGTGCCTACCTTTGGAAAGTAGGTCCAAATGGATGTGGAATCATTGGATGTTTCCGGTTCTACGAACAAACCTGTTAGAAACTGATCAGAACGTTTGAATCTCCCATCCAGGAGGTCATCCCCGAATTCCGAGGGAAACAAAAAATGGTGAACCCGACGTGAATCCTTAACCAAGTTAAAGTGATGTTTTACCTATTTGTTAAGCCCCTATTTAAAACTCAATAAGAGGGATAACAAAAACAATCATTGACATGTGTGCTCATCCAAAGGATGAAGTGGCTGAATTTATCTTGATTACGTCTGTTATATCAAACAGGCACTCTTTTCTAAGATCTTCTGTATTTCCATAATGGCTGCTCTCAAATTCACACCTGTGAATACTGCTGCTGCAAATACCACTGCTGCTATTCCTACTGGATCGTCATCCGCTCTGAGGATGACATCACCTACTCATCATCTTCAACGATGGGTATCAAATGCGCTGGTTAAGGAGTACCGTCAACACGGTACCATCCCAACTCTGGAGGCTGCCCGACAGGCCCTCTAAGTAAACAAATCACACAGGTTGTCTGGACAACGATGACAAGTGATCAAGATGCAGGCGGTGCTGACTACCGTCTCCAACCATTTCGGGTCGTTATCCCCGGAACGCAATTTCCATTCGCTCCCTTACTCTGAGGAAGTGAATGAGCAGGTCCCTCAGGGCCTTAATTCAAAAAGACAAGATTCCATCCCGAGGGCTCCCATCAACAATCGCCACTAGACTCGTGCGGCAGTGCACCCTCAACACGATGAGGGTACCAACTCCAGGCATTTGGCTCAGGTTCCTCGAACCCAAGCAGGCAAGACGAACCGCCGGAGGTGGAATCCGGTTAACAATGGGCAGGTTTTCATCCCTGTCATCTCCAGAGAAATCCACCAACCTAACTTGGTGGCGAACAACGAGCAGGCACACACACCTGTCCGTTTTAATTCCACTGTCCAGCAGACTCGTCTGGCAGCATCACGCCAATCCCTCCAGGAAATTCCGGTGGAGTACTATAGGCAGGAACATACACCTTTTTATATATCATCAGTTAGTCAGCAGGCTCACCTGACTACATATGATGGATCTCGTCAACATCGTTTGGCGAAGTGTAATCAGCGGGAACATACACCTGCTAGTACTAATAAAGCCTACCAACAGTCTTGCTTGGTAGCGCACAGAGAATTCAGTCGAAAAGCTCCGACGACAAACAAGAGACATACTCAACTCTCTGCCTCCACACTTGAGTACTTTCAGGATTCACTGATAGGAAAAGGAGGACTGGAGCAGGCACATACACCTACTCCAAGCCCGGAATGGACGTATATCCCTGTTCCGGTAGCTGAAGTCACCAAGCATATTTTGTCAATGGTGAAAGAGTAGAAACAAATTCCTGCTCATATTCTGGATGCTTGCTAGGATATCATAACAGCTTTAGCATCATCTCAGGGAAAGACACATAAATCTATCCCTAGCAGTGGAGTGACACATCAACGATTCACTCTGGAACAGACACACACATATGTTCCAGTCCAAGAGGGTTATGGGGCATACTCCCCCATATCATACGGACAACCATGTCAGGAACATACACCTGATTTGAGTGGAGATCGTCAGCCTAACCTGACCATATTTCCAGATCAGGCACATACACCTGCTCAGAGCAACCACTTTTGTCAACAAGTGGTTTCCAAAGCGAGTAAGAAGGCATCTAAGAAAAATATCCACCCAGCACAGTCAGGAGATCAAAGGCCAATATGTAACAAGGCATTGCTCGATGCTGGAGTTCTTGAATCCCTAAGACATTTATCTGTTGGAATTCAAGATTCTACTCCCTCAGTTCCCAATAACGGGAACATTAATTCTGATGGTCTTCAACAGACACTTCCTCATGAAGGCTTACTTCGTGACAATTCGGTCAATCTTGATGTTTTGTCTTCAGATGAGAGCCACAAGAACCATCTGTGTGGTCAGAAGACCAAGGAGCAAGATATCTCATCTTTTGCTATAACCCATTATGGTGGTCCTCCCCATGATGATGAATTTCGATGCGAAAGTCCTCTCCGCAGTAGTGATTCACATTTCCTGGAAAATACTCCAGTGGACAATGTTGTGCCGAGAAATCCCTCTTATCTTGAGGCACTTGCAAATGCGAAACCAGTCATGTCTGATGCTTTATCACTAGAAAATGAAATACTTTCTCAATCAGAAGATAGCCCAGGGTATAGGTCATTCTCCGAACCACCCCTAAGTCATGCATCTTCTAGTTTGATCAATAATCTCTCTACCAATCTTGTTGAATCAGATGAAGCAACAAGGAAACACCAACTCTGGTCAAAACAGGTATAAGAATCTTCATTTAATGATGAAGAGGAAATGCTGAACATGAGGAAAAAACTGGCGAAAAGTGAGGTACCAGTCATGTTTTGGCCTTTGGCTGACTCCCAGTATGACATTCCAAAGATGTTGACGGAAGATGGAATCCATGATATTCGTCTCAACATATGAAAAACTCTTTTTCAATTGAATAAGAAGGTATTATCTTATGATGAATATGAAAATCATCTTAAGATAATATAAGGGATACAATGTCAGATTGATTTGGCATCTCTATCAGTCTCTCAGTATCCGAAGGCTGAAAAGCAGTAGAGAACCCTTCAACGTTCATGCCTTGGCTCACTAAGAAAATTGCATCAGTTAATTGCCAATGCCTCATCTGGTGTTCATATCATAGGACGGAGTGTTCATGGAGCACTACATTCCACAGCGCTTTCCAGTCAGCAAAGCCCGCCGAAAATGGTCTCATGCAATGTTATTGCCTATGGATGGCCACAGTCAATGGGCTTTGTTTGTAATCAAAATCTTGCTCAAGAATAGGCTTCAACTAGTTCCTCTCAAAATCAATCATATAGAGAAAAAGTTGTTGAATTGCTCCTACATCAAGCAGGTGAGAATATTTCACAAGCCTCTCGTATGGAGCGAACACATCATCAAGTGAAAGAAGTTTTGAAAATCATCCAACGGTCTGTTGAACCAGGTGATAAAAGTGGATACATGTTAATGTATCCAGCTAATTTCTGAACTAAGGTTCGCAAGATCAAGAGAGCTTTTAAGAAGGTCTCAGACATAGCATGTCAAGAGCCACCCCATCTTGTCAGACTGGGGACTCCTTTAACCCAACCCTCAGAATCAACAAATAGGATTCGAGGAGTTGAGCAGGAACAACAGGAACATCCCCAGTCCATGAGACTAGGGACTCTTTCAAATCATCAATCCCCTCCTCAGAGAATTTCGGTATTTTCTCGTTTGGGGAAGAAGCCCCAAGAGGAATGAAGAGCCAAATTATCAGGAGATTCCCTCCAAGTTATAGCTCGTCAAGAAGTTCCTAAAGGATTGAATCAACAAAAGGAAATGTCTCATCAAAGACATGAAAGAAGACAATATCACAGAAATGTTGATATAAGGGATGTGATGCATTATGCATCAATCAATGTCATCAATGTCGTTGTTGCTAATCCACCAGAGGAGGCTCACTCAGGGGACTCAGATGAAGAGCGTCCTGCTCAATAAATTGTACGCACCGATACAAATGAAGAAGGTGTGCGTACACGAAGTCAAAGGATTACTCAGAACCTAGGTAATCCACTTCCCTCTTTCCAAAAAGTATCCAACAAAGGGAGGGGAAAGAATCAGGTTACATATCCTTCCTCTGGAGAAGGTCAATCGCTCTCATTAGAGTAAAGGTTTGCACAACAAGAGGAAGAAATGAAATAATTAAGAAGGTTGAATGCAGAACTACTTCAGAGTAGTCTTCTTCTTAAAAATGCTGGAGTCCGACAGCTGAAGGAATTTGTTGTAGCTACTGAGATGGATCAGGAATATCCTCCTTTATCAGTACACCCTCAGAGGTCTAATCCTATGGGTCAAGCGCAACAATGGTTGGCAGTGCTACCATCAGTTGCAGCACCAACCACCACATCTGTCCAAGCTCCATTCATTGCACATACCCAAGACCAAATTCAACCGGATGTTTCTCAAAAGTTAATAACTACTATTGAGTCATTAACAGCTCAGTTAGAAACTATGGAAGGGAAACGAGTGCAAGTTCAACCAGAAAATAAATTTTACCCTGAATGGGTAGATTCAATTTCTCCTCCATCCATTTTTGGAAACCCTATTTTCCCTACTTTAAATGGATCAGGCGACCCTGAACAACATTTGACACATTACGTGTCTTGTTGTGATCCTATGATGGGAACTCCAGAGCAGCAAGAAGCAGTGAAACTCAGATGCTACGTGCAAACCTTGCAAGGACCAGATTTTGTCTGGTATACAAGCTTGCAATCCCGATCAATCATCGGATGGGAGGATCTTTGCCAAAAATTCATTCCTCGGTTCAACTCAACTTTGCCAAAAATGACAGTTTTTTATCTTACAAACTGCAAGAAAAGGGAGAATGAAAGAGTCTCTGATTTCATTGCTCGGTGGAAGGGATTAAAATATTCCGTGAGTTTAGCACTCCCTTAGGAGGAGCTGTTGCCAATCTGTGTGGCAAATTTGCGTGACGAATTATGCACGCCATTGATTCCTGTGAAATACACAGGAGGGTTTCGAGACCTTACTTCAATCGCTCGGCATATTGAAGATTCCCTTATACAAAATAAGGCTAAATCTCATGTAATTCCATCAGCTCCAGGAAGGAGAATGGGTAAAGTGGAAACTGCTACAATTATGCTTAAACAAGCGCTTGTACCTATTTCTACTTCAAAACCTTCATCTTCTTGAAGGACTCCACCTCCTGAACGCCAACAACAAAGGCCGTTTCGTCCAATTGATCAAAGAGATCAAAGACGAAAACAATTTGAGGATTTGAAGAGTAAAACATACTCTTTCCAAAATGAGCATGTTCCTGGTTACTTCATTTCAACTCTGGAAAATAATTTGGTTCAATTACCAGTGCCCAAGAGGCCAAACAAGGAAGGAGATGAAGACCGTCCCAATTATTTTCCCTTTCATCAAGTGTTGGGGAATCCCATCCAGGAGTGTTTTGTCTTCAAAGACCTCCTGCAAAAGATGGTCGACTTGGGACAAGTCAAGTTGAAAGGTTCTTTGACTCAGGTAGCATGTGTTACTGCTACAGTTCCAGAGGAGGAAGGTGAATGGCAAGAAGTCAAAAGCAGAAATGCACAGAAGTATGATGATTGAATGGTCAGAAAGGCAATCAATCAGACTAATTCCATTTTGAAAACACAATTAAAGAAACCAATTGTGTCTTATGCCATGAATATTGCGGTAAAACCATCTTCGTCAAAGGGAATGTCCTCAAAGAAACATCTTGATTCAAAGAAGGAAAAAGAATCAGAAGAAGATGAGTATCTGTCAAAGCCTAAATTGTCTTTGACTCCGGCAGACTTTATGTCATCTACTTCAAAGCCACGGGCACCGCCCCACCAAACGGCACAGCCTAAACAAGCTAATCAGAAAGAGTCTTCATCAGACGAAGAGTTAATATTCGGTTCTCTTTAATCTCAATGGATGGAGAACTCATTACTACTCCAAATAATGCCATATTTTTGAAGAAGTATTTTGTATAAACTACAAAGTACCCCTAAGATGTCCCCGCAACATGACACTAAACTGTGCGGCACCAGTTTGTCCTTGATATATGATGTTAAACTATACAACAATGGTCCAGTATGACCTTAAACTCCTCCTTGGTCCAGTATGACCTTAAACTATTCACAAGATGTCCCCGCAATATGACACTAAACTGTGCGGGACCAGTTCGTCCTTGCTATATGACGTTAAACTATAAAGCAATGGTCCAGTATGACCTTAAACTCCTCCTTGGTCCAGTATGACCTTAAAATATTCACAAGATGTCCCCGCAACATGACACTAAATTGTGTGGCACCAGTTCGTCCTTGCTATATGACGTTAAACTATACAGCAATGGTCCAGTATGACCTTAAACTCCTCCTTGGTCTGGTATGATCTTAAACTATTCACAATATGTCCCCACAACATGACACTAAACTGTGCGACACCAGTTCGTCCTTGATATATGACGTTAAACTATACAACAATGGTCCAGTATGACCTTAAACTCCTCCTTGGTCTAATATGACCTTAAACTATTCACAAGATATCCCCGCAATATGACACTAAACTGTGCGGCACCAGTTCGTCCTTGCTATATGACGTTAAACTATACAGCAATGGTCCAGTATGACCTTAAACTCCTCCTTGGTCCAGTATGACCTTAAACTATTCACAAGATGTCTCCGCAACAAGACACTAAACTGTGCGGCACCAGTTCGTCCTTGGTATACGATGTTAAACTATACAACAATGGTCCAGTATGGCATTAAACTGCAACTTCGTCCCACACAATGTAAAACTGTGAAAAAGTTCCCTAAAAGGTCCTGTATGACTTTAAACTACACCATGGTCCTATATGACATTAAACTGCACCATCCATGGTTCATGCATATGACCCTAAACTATTCATACTTTTGTCCAACATGACACTAAACTGAAGAAAAAAAAGTCCCTAATCTGTCCTCACTGCATGACATTAAACTGCACAGTCCCCCTTTCGTCCAACATGACGTTAAACTGTATTGTCCCTGCAACATGACATTAAACTGTGCAGCACCAGTTTGTCCTTCCTATACGACGTTAAACTATACAGCAACGGTCCATGCATAAGACCCTAAACTATTTGAAAGTCCCTTACGTCCGGAAAGACATTAAACTACATAATCATCAAAGGTCATGTATGACCTTAAACTGTACTTATGTCCAGCATGAAATTAAACTACACCATCCACGGTCCATGTATATGACCTTAAACTATTCACCCTTTTGTCCAACATGACATTGAACTGTATTGTCCCCATCGTCCTAACTACATGATGCTAAACTGTACAGAAAGTCCTTGATATGTCTTACATGAAGCTAAACTGTACTTTGTCCCTGCTACATGACATTAAACTGTGCATCGTTAAGGTTGTTGCTACCTCTTGTTTCTCACAATGAGTATGACTCACGTGAGCTTAGAGAAAACCTCAACCATAACACTCTCTCTGGGCTGCTAACCATGTGTAAGTCCCAACATCATTTTTTAGGTCATTGTCCAAAAGAATAACTTGATCATTAATTTATTCTTTAATTGAACTATGTGGATTTTGATCCTTGCTTTCCAGGCTGGGTACGTAGGCAACCTCCAAAGGTTCAAGCCCAAAAACAATCTCTTCACTTCGGTTCACCTTCATCTCATACGATGTTGATTCGTGAAACCGCCCTTAGAATCAATATCTTTACATTTGATTCACTTTCGTCCTTGTTATACGACGTTAAACTATACAACACTTTTGTCCGGTATGAAAATAAACTACAATACTCTTTGATTTCCTCATTTGAGAGGGAACCATTATTTACATTGATTTTTTCAATCATGTTTCATTTCAAAAGACTACGTGCATACATGGAAAAGCCTAAAATTTTTATCTCGGGTTAAACCATCATTGTACTAAAGTTCCCTTTCACCCTTCACATGTACGAACCAAATTTGTACAAAGGGTATTTATAGAACTACGTGGGATTGATTCCCATCCTTATGGGATACGTAAAAACGTTCGAGTATCCCTCGAATCCAGCCCCAAGTCTTTTGGGCCTAACCCCAAATTTTACTTTCAGTCCCTTGGCTGAAAAGTACTCATGAAAACACACACTATGTATTCATTATTATGGTCCGAACTCTATGACCCTAAACTAAGATCTCTCATACTTTCGTCCTGCACGACGTTAAACTGCATTTCAAGAACTATGTATGGCTTGATTCTCATTCTTATGAGAAACATAGTGAAGTCCAAAATTTCAATTTAGGACCCAGCCACAACATGATTATGGTTATCATTGACCTATGTATCTCTATATACATTGGACAATACCCATCTTTATGTGTTATAATCCTAACCTTAAATATTTTCAGATCTTCATAACCCTTTTCATGACTTTTAGTCACAAAAATTTCAAACTTCTGAGAATTCTTTTGCCTGACTATGCAATACGTGCCCATAGGTGGCCTTGCATAAACAGTCCACATATCAGACTTGTCAGCCGAAGGATACTATTTATTTGACTATGCAGCCAATGCCCATAGGTGGCCCTACATAATCCAATCCCCTAACGGGTTTTTCAGATAGTGGTAACTTCATTCTTGGGAAGAATGCCTCTTTTGTCCTTATTTGTCTTAAACGACAGTATGTAGGGATCCGCAAAAAAATAGCCATCCTTAACATATTTGTCCCACGTCCTTTTTCATGATCTGAAAGTATTCAAGTCTATGGTTTATACTCTCCATATTCTTCTTCCCTACGTTTGGGTCAGACCTTCGTAGGAGTGATATCTATTAAATTCTTCGATAGTCTTGTTCGGAAATATCTTCTCCATATTCAAGTACCTCTTTCCATACAGAAAACTCTATACTTTAGAAAATTTGAATCTCCATAAACTTTCACTGGATTTTAGCACTAGGAAAATAAATTTCTGAGAGTTCTTTTTCCTGACTATGCAGTACGTGCCCATAGGTGGCCTTGCATAAACAGTCCACATAACAGACTTGTCAGTCGAAAGATGCTATTTATTTGACCATGTAGCCAATTTCTTTAGGTGGACCTGCATAATTCAACCCCCTAATGGGTTTTGTTAAATAATAGTACCTTCATTCTTGGAAACTACTTCTTCTAATTCCTTTTAGATCTTTTTCATATCATTCCTCAGATTCAAATATTCTTAAAGCCATAGTTTACATATTTTTCTCTCATACTTTAGTATGGTAATATGTGTTCAGATAAATTTTCAAGGAATTGAATCAATTTTAATCCATTTTGGTCAAAGCTTTTTGACCTTAAACATTAGCCCCTTTATGTCCGGTGTGCATGCCTTTAAACTGCCCACAAAAGACAAAGGAACTCTGAATAAAAGTCAAGTTCCATCTCACTAAACATACATTTTTTATGATTTAGGTAATATTGAGAAATTAAAAAGGTTCAAAGTTTGTAGGGTTATTTCTAATAATCCTAGTAGAAATCAAACTATACTTACTAGGCCCATTGGCTTGAGTAAATTTGAAGTAGGTAGTGAAAGAATCTAGGTACAAATGATTGAAGATGAAAATGTTTTTCATTGATACACAAGAGATAGAAGGACATCCAAAGACTGGAGTCTCTTCTCTTTTTCAATAATTACAAGAGGCTTTCAACATAACTCTTCATTTGATTTACGGCACCCCGAGATTCATCAGCAATCACTTGGAATTCATTCATTCAATTGGATACAATAAGAGATGCAGTGATACCAGCTCTTCTTGGAACAATTGTAAAAGGATGTTCTTGAGTGCGGTTTGAGAAAATTTTCTGTTGATCAAACAATGACTCTGTTTCTGTCCAAGAGACTTGGGAGATGGATACATGGATTTGAGAATGATGCATTGGAAGTAAAGAGCCATTTGGAGAGAGTATTCTTTTCAGATATTGCTCTAATGCCATGTTTATCTTCTCTCCACCAACCGACAACGGAAAACATTTCAGCCCATGGGTTTTCCATTTTCATATCTACAAAGAAATGGCATGAAAGAAGAACTTGAATGTTCATACCATTGTTGTTTCTCTTAATGCACAACATAACCGAAATAGAGGAGTAGCAGTGTAGCTGCATTTCAGGTGTATAGTTCTTTGCATTTGGAACATTTACTCCTTGCAGATGACCACGACCACACAGAGGCAGATAGATGCTCTGTGGGAAATTAGGATGATATTTCTTCAAGTACTTAGCCAAATCTGGGAGAGTGCTGTCATAGATATCGTAGTAATCATGGCCAATGATGTTCATCATGTCATCAATCCACTTGCTAGCCAGTTCATCAGCCGTTCCAATTCCCTTGGGAACCACTGAATCTGCACAAAAGATGAATAAACTAACTCTTAAATGGGTTTATTTTTCATAAAATTTGTGAAGAAATTTGAAAAAATGGCAAAGGCCTTAAGGCGTGCAAGTCAAAAACTTGGCGCGCAAGTATGGAGGTGCCACACAAATATTTGTCGCACAAGTGACACCGCACAAGTCAAAATACCTTGACAGCAGTGCACCATCAAGGAAACACCGGAAAACAGAGCAACTTGCGCGACTAAAAGGTGACCTGCACGGCGAGAGCTCGAAGGTTGGAAGTCCGGAAATCCTAATGCTTTGTACGGAAGTGAGGCCTTGTATTTATAGGCCAGGAGGCCTATCTGCGCGCCATACCCAGTACGCTCAAGGCATGCGCGACGCGCACTTGCGCACTTGCGCGCCGCCCTCTGCACCCTGAACACTTGCGCGCCACTATTCCTTTGGATGTATTCGATTTCCTCAGAGTCAAATCCTCTATTTCTCTCCGGATCCAACTCCGATGGGGGACTTTTGTTGATGCTCCTTTTGTCACAGAATCTAAAGATTGGAAAAGGGGAAGATCTGAGATTAAAATGGTTCGACCTTTGAAGAAAACATCAAAAATCGACACAGGGATGAACAAAGAGAATTTTTCCCATAGGCTGCGCAAGTTTCCTCATAGTCGCGCAAGTGGACTTGCGCGACGCACTTTGGCCTGCAAGTAACTTGCGCGACCTAATTGATAACCGCCTGGTAACCACTCGGGGTCTTCTCCTGCCTATAAATAGACCCTGTGGGCCCCCCATTCGAGGAGGGATTTTTCCAGAAACTCGGATTTAAGCTCCCGACACCCAAGTCTCTTCTCAAATCTTCCGAAACACTTCTAAGGTAATTTATTACCTAGAACAGAAGATCTAAAGAGAGGGATGAAGGCCTAAGTGTTGAAAACTCATCAACACTTGCGCACCTGAATGGCCAGCCCTTAAGGGAAGTGACCACACTTGTGCGCCGCCTTACTCCTTCGATAGAACCTGCGCGTCCCTTTTCTGGAAGAACCTCAAGAGGATTATAAAGGCCTTAATAAAGAGTCGCTCAAGTATTTAAATGCTGGTTGAACATCGCGCAAGTACCCCACACATGTCGCACAGGTATACCTGCACGACCAGTACTTGTGCGCCCACGCAGTACCTGCGCGCCTTCCAAGACTTGTGCGCCCCTGACTTTTTGGGTGCCCATCTTGCCCATTTTACCCTTCTTAAGCCATTACACCTTTCCTATTCAAGATTCAGTCTTCAAGACATTCTTCAAATACATTTATGGCATGATTTCTTGATTTTACTTCCTTATCTGAAAGGAATTCTTTGGAATATCCCTCAAAACATAGTTATTTATACATTTTTATGTCACTAAAGATTGAGAGTTCATTCATTCAACCTCATCCTTTAAGATGAGAGAATCCTTAACCTGGGTCTCCTTTTCAGGAATAATCCTCAGTTATAAGTCCTTTAACCTGGGCATCTTCCTCAGGAGTAAGCCTCAAATTCTTAAAGTTCCCAAATCTGGGCATCCTCCTCAAGAGTAAGCCCCAAACCTTAAGTCATAATTTTGGGCCTCCTTTTCAGGAATAAGTCTCAGTCATAATCCCTTAACCTGGTCCTCCTTTTCAGGAATAAGTCCCAGTCATAATTTTGGGCTTCCTTTTCAGGAGTATGCCCCAAGTCCCCTAACATGGTCTTCCTTGTTAGGAATAACCCCCAGTCATAAATTTGGGCTTCCTTTTCAGGAGTAAGCCCCAAGTCCCTTAATTTCTCTTTAACCAGTCCTAATTTACGTTTGATCTGGGATTACTTCTCAGGAGTAAAACCCAATTATCAATCCTCTCCTAATTTAGGTTTCCTTTTCAAGAATAAGTCCCAAGTTAGAGTATTCAAATCTCCATGAAGCACATATACCTTTATGGACCCAGTTCCTGGATTTTCTCCCTAAAGTAAATCCTAACCTTCATTTATCTGGGTAGTCATACATACATAAGCCCCAAACCATTTCTTATGATTACATCTTTCATGGACCAATTGTCTATTTTATTACCAATACCTCTTGTTTCTCACACCGAGCATGACTCACGTGAGCTTAGAGGGTAAAAGTAATTATGACATCTTTCTTTGAGCCATCAATCATAAACATCATACTCCCTTACCCGAACTACGTGGGTTCTGATTCCCTTTCCAAAACAAAGGATACGTAGGTATCCCATTTGCGGGTTCGATCCCAACTCTAAAATAATCCATGTCCTTCTGAATGACAATAAACTTCAAGTGCCCCACTGAGTGGCTTTAAAACCAGCCTGGTCATCATAATGACCAAGAGACTTTTATATAAATGTTTTGAAGGATACCATTGACCAAGAATCTCTAAATAGATACAGATGATTCTCTATTGATGAAGAACCTCGAATACATATAAAAGATTCTCTAAATTTATTACATATTTAATCATTAATTGTGAAAACTGAAGGAAATCTCATTTTATACTTGGTAATGTAATAAGGATTCACGAACATAACTTAAATCTATAAAAAGAGTCCTGGAATAGACAATAATTCCCCTCAAAAAGGTGTGATGAGTCCGACCTCCCATCCTCTCGACCAATGAAAATTCTTAAGCCTCATCAGTTCACAAACTAATGAAGCGCCTACCTTGGAAAGTAGGTCCAAATGGATGTGGAATCATTGGATGTTTCCGGTTCTACGAAAAAACCTGTTAGAAACCGATCGGAACGTTTGAATCTCCTATCCAGGTGGTCATCCCCGAATTCCGAGGGAAACAGACACAATTACCAAGTTTTATTCCATGTTCCTATGAATGATCATGTTTTTTAATATAACCAACTTGATCCATATCGTTTTCAATTTCATCAGTTTTTTTTGGGCATTCCTCCCCTATATTTCCACATTTCGTTTCAGCAAGAAGTTCATACAAATTGATGTAATTATTCTATACATCAAACTAAATGGTGTATTGTTGATTTTAGAAACCCATGATGGGAACCTTTCAGCTCTTCCACCTTCATTTTCCATTGTGTAGAATGAAAAATATGAATTATGGAGTTTGTTTTTGGCACATATAAACAACCATTTCACCTGCATTCTGGGTTTCTATTTGATATCTGATCAGTATCTGGCAATCAATGAGTCCATCAATATGGAACCTGATATATAGAGACTCCCAAATTCACATCATCGATACTGCATCAAACAAATTTCTAGAAATATACAATAAAAATTCCCTAACAAACCTTTTAACATAGTAATCATGAGGCCGAGTATGCAATGTATTTGTTATTTTTTATGATTTAAAAAAAAGATAAAATCAATTTGTGTGAAATATGATCACTTTTGGGTAGCATCTGATCTAGATCAATGGTGTTATAATGAAATTTTCAAACAAATCTTCAATGTTAATCTAGATTTGTATAAATATATGATGTGGATTCCAAAATAAAAATGGAAATTTTCATATGATGGGGGTAAAAGGTATGGATACAAAACCACAAACATTGTGGATTACATCAATTGTGTCTTTAATGGGATTAATAAGTTACCTATAAAATCCCCAGTTCAAGAGGCATTTTATCATTATATTAGGTACATGGTTGATAGAAAAAAGGTATCATCTGATGAGATTCAATAGGGGTTATGGTATGGAAGACACTTTCCACAAGAGATTGAAAATAATAATGAAGAAGATTTTTGTTATCGATTATTACTTATCTGATAATAAGAATCTATATTTTATGTTCAAGTGAGTATAGATCCCATCCCAAGTCGTAGAGGTAAGAAAATGGTGGTATTACTGGAATCGAGGTAATATCAATGTGGAAACATCCAGAAATTATGGTTTCCATGCACACACACCATCACAACATGTGACTTTGTGAACATATCATGGGAAGCATATATTGATATAGTGTATCATATGGACACCATTTATAACTATTATTCTACACCATGTATTCCTGTTAGGAAATTTTGATATTTCCCATGAAGAACATCCAATAGTGATACCTGATTTCAAAAGGTTGCGTAAATGAGGGATACTGAGGTCTAACAGGATACAGAATGGGATAGAATAACCTCAATAATAAGGGAAACATTTGAGATGCAACATATTTCATCAAGAAGGTCATAACTGGAAATGATTCACTAACATTGCTCAATCGAATTCACACTCTCACCCACAATTATGTATTTTTCTACAATGTGACCTTCGCATATTGTTAATTAATGGTGTTAATATATGATCACTCATTTTTTTAGAGTATTCTAACATTTTAGAATACTTGTACTATCAAATAACAATAATCATTTCATATTCACATTAAAATGAATATGAAATGTGCATGTATGGTGACATAAAAGTATAATCAATCCATTCATGGATAAACCATTAATCATTCATGTGAGAAAATAATCATGAAACATACCATCATATGAGAAATCATACATAAATTAAAAATAACACCATTTTCTAATAAAATTTTAGACAATGAAGGGAAAATGTGTGTATATATATAAAACATATATTACAAAAAATAATTTACTAGGTAAAAAATATCTCAAAAACACTTTAGAAATATTATTTGAGAAACATTAAAAAATTCTGATTTTTTTGGTAAAAACATCATAAAACAATGAGATTAAAAATTCCATGTATTAAATTCTACCAGTTATAACATTATTCCCACCCTAACATTATATTTACATTTTAAACATAATACTTATTTCATTTAATTACATTTAGATGGAGGATACTGTACTACTCACTGTGCATGCTATGTATGTTTCTCATGGCATGGTAGAGGGTCATCTGGTTTGATGGATCAGGGTAAATTGAGTAAACTATAATCAACATGTTTTTCCTCTAGCAACCAATATAGCATGCTTATACCATGTTGGATTCTACAAAATTGTGGTATCCAATTTCATATTGATTGATCATCACCTTATTTATAGCCTCCTAAAGATGTAGAGACCATAGACACACACATTCTACCTACTTTAGAGAGAGATGGACATCACCCTCGAGGATCGATATTGTATCCCTTCTCATTCTTTCTATCCAAGGGGAAGCAGTTATTGGACCCTCCCTTGTAGATTGCCCTAGTCTTCTTCCAAGATTTCCAAGTGTCAACATTTTGGTCGATAATGCTGCTACAGATTTTTTGTCAACATTTATGAGGTGGATTTAGATTCTCTTTTCATATTTACCCACTGACAATGATGAGTAGACAATAATGTGTCATTACCATGCCTATATATTAAAAATCATTTGAGATACATTTTCCACTGACTACTTAGTTATGCATGTTCACATGATTTATCTAGGGATTTTTTAGGACTTTCATAGTGTCGAGACATACATCTGGGGATCTACATGATTGTATTACAATTATAGATCATTACACAAGGCATTCTCCTATGATCGCATAGATAGAGTAGGATGTGTTATCCTTCTTCAGATGTTGGAATGTGGGCACATCCCCTCACTTTTCCCAAATTTTTCTAGTTAGCTGCTACCTATAAAGGTGCTAAATTGAATGCTATGTGGATGTTGGTACGATCAATCTTATCTATTTTTTTGATGATAGTAGGATTTATTGAATTTAATTCCTTACTATTTATCATGTTCTATGTTGTATTTTATAGGTGGAGTCAGACCTGAAACTTCTTCAGCACTCTAACACACCATTTGGGTTCATATGATCTCATGTTAGACAACCTCTTACCCACCAACGTAACTATATACAATCATTCATTGAATAAAAAATTTCATAATATCATCAATTTTGGTTTTTAGTAACAAATTTTTTTGATAAAACTCACGTTTCATTTTAGATTTCATGCATACCATACCATGATTTATTGGACAAGTTTCCTATATAGTGAACTTTTGGACTTCATAATGCTATGGTTGCAGTGCCACTCATTAAATTCCATATTATTGTGTGTCACTAGACTAATATATGCATTATTCAGTTTTGGAATTATTTATCACATTACATTACCACTGAGATAGTTTCATGAGCCTTATGGCATGAAGCTGATGGGGAGGCATGATATCATCTGACACCGATGACATACCCAATATCTCAAGGGAGAAGATAATCTCATAATATCTAGGATATACCTACGATGTGATTCCATCTATCACAGTAGGTCGAGTATGATACATAGTAATGATTGAAGCTAATACTTTATATTACTTGAAATGGAAGAGGGAATTAGGACATGGTAAGTCAATAACTTTTATTACTTGGTTTATTGTAATATTTTATAATTAATTTGAATCTATTTACAGAATACTAAATCATATAAGATCATCCATCTGAGTGATCTATAGTAGGATTAAGTTTCTATCCTTACAGAAATCCATGATGTAGTGGTAGGGATGATGCCAGCTTATCCTATGGTTCATGAAAACATCTTCGATCATCCACCCTAGAGATATAACGTTCCTACCTAGAGAGTGGAGGTTCTTTCTCAAGAACCTCCTCCGGCAACTCTTGAATCTAAGGAGCCACAACAACGACATAGACTGCGTTGTGCTACATGTATTGCCTCACTAGTTCTACAGGTAGAGGTTGACCCTCTAGTAGTTTAGTCTCAGCCTATTGGGGATGTGCATCAGAAAATATGGGATCCACATATATTGGTTTCATATCCAAAGTTTTATTTAGGTAC
Source organism: Viscum album (assembly GCA_963277665.1). NCBI lineage: Eukaryota > Viridiplantae > Streptophyta > Magnoliopsida > Santalales > Viscaceae > Viscum > Viscum album. Next base: position 32,667,862 of record OY728119.1, on the reverse strand, counting down.
AGATTATGAAATATTCTATCATAGTTCATTTCAGTACCTCCAACATTCATTCCAGATCCTTCAAAGCATATATTGTTCCCCCATGAGATAATGGTGGGTCCTTATACTAACCTAGTGGGAGAAGGATTGTGTGAATCAGATGACATCTAGTTTACAACTCCCCTTATTCGTAGATAGATAGAGCATTTGATGGTCAAGTTTCTACTTCCCAAGGATGATCCCTCTCCAGGTCATCAGACACCACCCTAGAATGGAGATCGGCGATCTCGATATGGGTATCACATTCACACACCACCGTGTATGATGGAACCTCACCATGGACATTTATTGTACTTTTTCATGTATATTTTTTTTATTAAAATGAAGATATTATTTTTTACTACATAACTTTTTTACAGGTTTAGTCACTATTTCAAGTTTCATTTATATTTTAGTTACCATATATATTTTATAAGATTTCAATGTCAACTACATGAAACATAGGAAAACATATTAAATTTCAAGTATGTACTTTAAAATCTTATAAAATATAAAATATCAAAACAATCTAAATATTACATAAAAAATAACCTGGGAATCTTAAAAGTTATTGAATATAAAAATAATTTCATATATATAATAAATAATTGAAAATAAAAGTAATGTAAAACAATGACTATAAATAAAATTTCAATGGTATAAAAACAACATATTGTCCTACTAAAATTAATTTTCAAAACAAATATTGATGAATTTCAAACATTATAGATTCAAACTAATCCTAGATGTTGAACAGTGATTAAATGAAAACATTCTACATGAGCTCCACCTTTTACAGAAATATTCTAATTCTATAGAATAAAATAACTTACAACATATAAAAATTGAGTAATATAACATATTAAGAGTCAAGAATAGAATAAAAAAATATTTCTAGCTAAGAGGACTTCTAGTCTTATAGAAATGGTGTGTATAGAAAAAATCTGCAATTCACATGTCCTTTAGTCAGGGCACACGTTGCTTTCTTATGAGTTTCATTGAGGCAAATTAATTGAAATATTGAAAGAAAACAATACAGTAAGTATATAATATATATATATAATGAATATATTTATAATGAATAATAATATTATAGTTTTGAAATAATGACCAAATAACTAGTATTTATCGAAAAAAATTAGAATAAAACCATGTATAAGTGATTTCTAACAAGATACATATGAAAAAAATGATTATATTAGGTATGTTATAAAGTAAGGGTACATTTGGGAACATACCTAAAAATAAAACATAACAGAAAATATGAAAATTCATAAATATAATAAGTAAAATCTTATTTAAATGTCACAAAAGCTATTGCTTTAAAATATAACATTTTAAATTTCAAATATTAATGAAATAATTATAAAAAATAAATCAAAAACAATATATATATATATATATATATATATATATCATTATATAAAAACATATATATTTATAAATATAAAAACATGTATAATTAAATTTTTTGTTTTTCATAAATGTGGTAGGGTCACTACCGCCTTTCGACTAAACTGAAAGGCAGTAGGGGCCCTACCCCTGTTCATATAGAGTTTTAAAAAAATGACACAGAAACATATAATTGTTTTTCAAAAAATGTGTAAAAAACCTTGAGATTATGGAAATCGTTGATGATACTTTGTATGTATTGGAAGAATGTTTTCCATTTTCTAGGTTTTGAAATGGAAATCCCCTTTATCTCTCATCTAGGTTTTTATTCTGATTATATATATCTGTTGATTCATTTTTTCTCTCTTCCTATGTTTTTAGTTGTATACTTATATAGTGTCTCATATTGATCCCCCTATTTCTTTTTTGGTGTCTTACTGGGTATGTATACACTCACCCATGTATGGCAGTTACCCAAACATGTCATTTCTTATGTAGATGACATACACATTGGTTGTAATTAAAGGGGGGTATAGGGGATACCCAAGTGTATTTGACCATGTATAGTGGTTGAGGTTTATAGATCTAGATCCCATCCCTCTCAACTTTTACTTTTATTTTTATTTTCAGGTTGGGACATATTTATGGTTGTGTATGTATTTATCCCTTTTCTTTTTAGATTATGTTATTGTACTCTTGTATTCCCTATAGGTTTTTACATTCATGGTTGTTACGCTATATTTTTCTATCTTTTAAATTTATTACATTTTATTTCTACAAGGAAAATTTTGGGTTCGTTGGTACAAGTACATTAGGAAAATTCCTCCCATATTATATATGCCTTTTGTTCTTGTATCAAACCCCTAGCCAAAAGAGGCGGTATTGGGGAAGTTTCATCTCATCCCTCTACCATCCAGATGGGATCCTTTGGATCGAGCTATGATAAAATATGTGTATTATTTTGTTGAATGGTTTCAAATTATTGAAATACATGATGCAATTGAATTGATTTCAATACATTTTAATGAATAGTTCTTAAGTCATAGATCATTCTTGTATTTTCCTATTGAATCAAAAGTCATAGTTTTTCATACATTTACTCTAATAAAATGATACATCATATATTAAACTTATGTAGTTGTTTCAGTTTGCCTATGGGGGAATGGACTTCCTCTAGGGGAATATTTCAATAGTCATCATAACTATGAAAAACTAAATCACTTCACCTATAATTCACCTATAATTGGTATAGAACCCAATTGAGGGAGTAATGTGAATCATTTTTGAAATATTCCTAGGGTCAAGAGAATCTAGGGCCACTATTGAGATAGACATGTGTTGATAATCCTATTCAGAATTCAATCATGATTGATACTTTAAATTGACAAAAATAATATTTGTGGTTGAACTATCTGTGGATAAATAAAGAAATTATTCAAATTATATGGAATGAGATTTGGGTAAAATTGGTGTATTTATATATGAAGTTCCACTATTCATTGGATAAAGTGGGAGGATGAGGAATATTTTTCCGATTGAGCTCATGTGATTATGATTTTATTACGTCTTTAGGTATTTCATTGTTTATTTTTATTAAATTGTAATAATATGATGATTGAAATCTATTCCATTTGATGTTTCTCCATGGAAGATTCCCTCAATCCTTTTTTGATGAATTATATTTGTTAATTGTTAATTTTATTGTTATTGTCTCTAATGGGTTTTAATGATGAAATCAGTTGGATATATCTACTGAAATTCAATTTTAAGTTTTTCTTCTCCTAATTTTTAAATTGAACACACAGGTCACTCAAACATAATCCACTCCATGTGATACCAATAAATGGGATAATTTAATCGTGTCCAAAGATAACCAATCTCTAGGATATGAATGGATTGTGGATATAGTGATTATTATACATCCCTATCCAAACCGAGAAAATCATATAGGAGTAATAAATAATGTATCAGTCAATTATAAGAAAAGAAGGAAACACCATGAATAATGATTCAATGAGAGAATGGGGGAATGATTTAATGTTATAATAGTGTTCTTAATACTGAATTTAAATCAACTCAATTTTATATAATATTTCCTTAATCTCATCCCATTAAATCAGATAAACACATTTGTATCACTATCTTCTTCGGAGAAAACCTGAGTCCCACTACTAATATATTTTTCTTTGGTTCAAAATAAATTCTCCCACGACCCCATAACATGTCACACATTACACATTTTTTAAATTCAATAGAGTCCAGTGTCAGTTTTTATATATTCTTAAAAATTATTTAAACAAATTAAAATATTCATTTCTTCCCAACATGTTGATTTTGAACCTGAGGATGAGGAAATTATTCTAAAAAGACTTTTATCTTTTAAAATAACTAAATAAAACCAAATAGTGTCTTTCGCCATTCTGTTAATTAAATCTCATTCCTTACTTTCTTATTCCACCAAAGTTGCATTAGGAAGTAAAAATATGGAGGATAATATTACATAAGGTATCAAGACATTAAGAGAGATGTATACACTTAATTTCAATATTAATAATTGGAAATTGAAAATAAATTCTCAATAGGATTCTAAGATTAAAAATAAATGGTGGTAATTTTTCCTCAATTTTAGGGGTTATCATTGGGATATCCAAAAATGGATTTTAGAAAATTTAAAAAAGTATAAAAAGGATTAATAACTATAGGATTTTATGAGTCTCACATCAGATAGAAGGCTTTACTCAACTCTATCAAATGGAAAACGAATGAATGTATTTATAATCTATAGCCTATAAAAGTCATATCATAGGATTATCTATAGAGTTAATTCCTTTAAAGATTTTTCCCGGCTTCAAGGAGTGATCAAATATTGAAGGAGACACTTGGAATCAAATATAAAAGTATATAAACTCTCTATGTGTTTTATTAAAGGTTCAAGAATATGATTTAATCCTTACCGCATGATCTCTATAAAGAACATCTTTTCTTAGTATTATTTTACTAAGTATTGATGAAATATTTCTAGAACCTACTATAAACTTCTTCATGAGGGGAACTGGTTCAAATTTTAACTGAAAAAGTTAGAAACATGAGTGGGAGGATCTTCTAAAATTCACATCAATGTCATAAAATAACTAAAAATAGTTTTTTAAGGTTTATGGAACATTGGAAGTGTGCTATGGGAAGTGAACAACTTTGATTTTTGTTGTGTTCAATGATTAGTACAAGATCTACATGTCAATAGATGTGTTGTTCAAAGGAATTGAATCAAATAATATAGATAGCATGAATTACACTAGAACCAGAGAGAGAGGATCATCACACATTATCTATAATTAATTTAAATAATTAAGAATTACCTCTATGGAATTATTTATTCATTGATGGACCTCGAAACATATCTGTGATGAATCGTCATTTAATTATAGGAATCAGGTGTAGGTTCCCTCTAGTGGTGATCCACATCTGTTTCATGAATCTCTAGATGACACTAAAGTAATATATGGGTTATACCATGACAGATCCTTGTGCCTGAGTCATCTGACTTTGATCTCTATAAGAATTTAATCAAAATAATTCTCTTTGATCTGGTAGAGTAAGATTGCTCTCCATTCTTGGGAGAAATATTGGAGAAGAGATATGTCGAGGGCTTGAAATAATTCTCTAATTATATTCTAAACAACCCAAAAAACGAATTTTTCTATCGAGAAAATAACATAACTGGGTTTATATATTTCTAGGGTTAAAATAAAAAAATTTCTAAAGTTCCCTAAACTATTTATCTAATCCTAGATGTAACCCCATGACAAATAATAATAATAATATTATTATTTATCAACATGCGCTTTACCTACCAATTAAAATTAAATATTATTTAATCAAATAATATTCAATATTTGTTATTTTCTCACATGACCTAAAATAATGTTCAGTCATTCGAATATAATATTGATCAGAACATGAATAATGTATATTTATTTATTAGGTAAATATCACTGCATTATTCGCTAATATATAAATAAAAATTATACCCTCTAAATATAAAATAAATATTTACTAAATATTATACTCACATTATATTATCTCAAATAACTAGTGATAGAATAAATGTGGTCAAGAAAGAATTAATAGTTTTTAAATCAGATGAAGGAATAAATTTTTTTTCATCATGTCATGTAACAAATAATAACATACTATTTAACTGGGATTCTAGATACACTTAGTGTGTGACCCTCTTAGCCTCATTCTTAATGTTTGGTGGTAGAATAAATGTTTTCATGAAAACATGAATAATTATTAAATCACATGCGAGAATAATATTTTTTCATCATGTCATGTAATAAATAAAAAAATATTATTTAATTGAGATTCTAGATACACTTAGTGTGTGACCCTCTAAGCTTCATTCTGAATGCGATTCCTTAAAGTAGCCAATAGTCCAAGGATATTATCTTCAAACATTCCATGGAACCCCTAGAAAAAGAATTTAATTCCTCACCAACATAATTCCTCATACAGATGCTTACTATGTAACGTAATCCCATTATCACAATATCTCAAATCAATAAGGTTGCATGTCGGTTTGACCAACCTTTGTGTTTGATTTATCTTTCTTGAAATTTATGGAAATAGAACTTGCCTATATAATTCCATGTACATGGATTTATTTATGTCAATGATCCTAATGTATTAACTTCCATTATAGAACAGAAGGGATGAATTCTTTCTCACATTATTCATTAATGTAATATTATTCATGACACACCCATTGTATCCTACATCAGTGTGAACATATGTCGTCAAGGTTTTCTTTAATACATCAAAGTACATGACTCATAATAATAATTAATAATAATATTAAATTCTAAGGACCAATATACACGTCCGCAGAGAGGAACATCCAATGATACATATGAATGTGGATTTCTTATTGGAGAGTTCTATTCTCATAATATCTTACTGAATATTACCAAGTGCATACACCATGAGAATGTGCCTCATAGTCTTATGAGTCTTTACCCCTAATATACTGTATTATTTGTGTCCCTTAAATGACGTCATCTGACTATAAAACTTATATTAAAGAATAGTACCATAGAATTTTTGGGTTCTCATCCTAATGGGGAACTGTTATGACATTTTAGTGTGATAGCTACTCTTGAGACATTATCACATACTATGTCACGTAGAAAAAAAATATTGAGGTGATAATAAGTATATTAATATTACAAAACATGAATACAGGTTATCATATAGTAAACACATTTTTTCTCTAAGGAACCAACTCTAAAATACTCCCATTTTCATTAGAGCCAACTGCTAACAACCTTCAGTCCACTAGCTCTCACATGATACTCAATATTCTACTAAGATAGGCCTTTAGTCAATTGTTCTACCATGCTCTCTTTTTTAAGTAATCTAGTCACAATAACTTTACCCCTTTGATTAAAATTCGTCAAGAGGTGATACTTCTGGAGTACGTGATTTGTATTTGGTGTGACCTTGTATATTTTTCAAGATCCAGCGCTATAGTATTATCATGATACAATGTGATAGGAACTTTACCTCTAGGAAACAGATTAAGCCCCTAGACATAGTTTTGAATCTAAATGACGTCCTTAGATGCATCAAAAGATTCTATATACTCAAAATCTACTATAGAATCTGATAAAAGTGGCTGCTTTGAACTCGTCCAGCTCATGGATCCTCTGTTGGGACAGAAAAAAATCCTGATAGTTAATCCAAATCATTATGATATATCTAAAAACTATCATCAGTATGATCCTTGATGACGATTTCAGCATCTCCTCTATACACCATGAATATTTCTTCCCAGATACATAAGGATAACCTTGATAGTAGTCTAATGATTTTTTCCTCAATCTATTTGATATCATCCTACCTACTTAATGTTTAGGGAATATCAAGTCTCTTACATATCATTCCATACATGATTAATCCAATTTCTAGAGTTTATGGGATCTTACCCATTCTCCCTTTCTCATTTTGTGTTTGAGAACACATTTTCATAAAAATATGTAATTCATGTGACACTGGAACCAATCCACTATTGGATTGTTCTGCACTAAATATCATTAGTATCTGGCCAACATATTTACTTTGACATAGTTCAATAAGCCTCTTAGATTAATCACAAATGATACTGATCCCCAGAATATTTCCGGCTTCACCTAATTCCTTCATGGTGAAATACTTTTTTAACCAGTCCTTAACAGATTGTAAGACTAGAATGTCATTTCATATAAGTAATATTTAATCAACATATTCAAATAATATAACGACTTTATTCCAACTAAAACTCTTATAAACACATAGACCACATTCATTATTAACAACAAAAAATTGTTTTATGGATTCATTGAATTAAATGTTCCATTACCTAGAGCTTGTTTCAATCTATAAATGGATCTCTAAAACATAAAAATATTTTTCACAACATTTGGAGTCAGAAACCCTTTTAGTTGTTTCATATATAAATCTTCTTGAAGTTTCCCATTAAGCAATGTAGTGTTGACATCCATCTGCAAAATCTCAAAGTCATGGTAATCTACTATATCAAGTAGAATTCTTATGGATATAAACAAGGAAACTAGTGAAAAGATTTCATCATAGACAATCACTTGACTTTTTTTAAACCCTTTATCCACTAGAATTTCTTTAAAGGTATTAACTTTACCTTCCCTATCTAGTTTCCTCTTGAATACCCATTTTCATCCATTGGTATTTATATCAGTTGGAACATAGACCTAATCCCAATATTGATTATGATACATGGAATCCAATTCAGAATTCATGGATTCTTTCCATATTACATCTTTTGAGCTCTCTGTTTCTTCCTTGTAGGAGGGAGGTTCAACTTTCTCAACAAATAATTAGGTACCATATTTGGTGACTATAAAGCTACATCTCTATGGTTCTCCTACCACTCTTATGCTCATATAAAATATTTTTTTTTCAAGAATTACTTCTTCCATGTAGACCTATCGAATCAGTTCCTCTACCAACTCTTTTGTATCTTTAGCATCAACTTCATTAAAGTCAATATTTCACCAACTATACCTTTTAAGGATGTCCTCTTCTTAATAAATAAATCTTTTTTTTGTGATAGTTACTTTATTTTCTGTGGGATTATGTTGGTAGTATCCCATTTTTTTGGGATACCCTATAAAGATACAACTTGTTTCTTGGAGATATAGGTTGTTTTCTGAGAAGTCCTTAACAAAAACATCGCAACCCCTTACACATTTATGTGACAAAAATAGTTTATTTCCACTACATAACTCATAGATAATTTCATTTTTATCATTATTTTTTACTCAGTCTAATGTGTATGTTTTAGTTTGTGATGTGTATCCCCAAAAGGATAATAGGAAATCTGTATGACTCATTATCTACCTTACCATGTCTAACAAGGTATGGTTCCTCCTTTCCCTAACACCATTCAAATTTAGTGTATAAGGTGGAATGAGTTGAAATAGAATCCCAAAATCATGTAAGAAGTTAATAAAATCTGGGTTAAGATATTCACTAACTCAATCTAATCAAATATTCTTTATCTTATTATCAAGTTGATTCTCTACTTCATTCTTGAATTCCTTGAATTTCAGAAAAGGCTCAGACTTATAAAGCAGCAAGTGTACATATCCATATCTATTAAAGTAATTAGTAAAAGTTATGAAGTAATAATATCTACCTCTAGCTTCTACTATAAATTTGACACACACATTAGTGTGTGCCAATCCTAAAAGCTCTGCGGCCCTTTCACCCTGTATAAAAAATAGTGGTTTTTTTCATTTTTCTTGTAAACCATCATGACATCACTCAATTGGTTTTATCTTAAAAGAGTGAAAATAACCATCTTCATATATATTTGTAAAGTTATTCTCATTTACATTACCAAGATGTGGATTCAAAAGTGTGGTGTTATATGAGTCCTATGAACATGATTTGTTATCAATTTGCAACACTTGAATTTCATAATTTAAAACATAAATAATATTATTTACATGTACATACCATAACATATGTTTTACTTATAGAAGAAACAACTTTTGTTTCCAAATTTAAAAATAAACCCATCTGTATCTAGACATGATACACAAATTTTGTTCTTGGTAATCATAGGTACATTATAAGAATATTATAAAATGAAAATCATTCTTGTTAGCAATGAAAGATAGTAGTCACCAATGGAAAGGGTATCAATTGTCACACCATTAAGAAGATTGCAGATCCAACTCTCCTCTAGATAACTTTTGGAATCTACTTTGTTATTTAATTTGGATACTAATGTGAGCACCACAATATATATCTCATACCCAATGTGTAGATATTTTAATATTACACTTGATGGAAAACATACCATTAGCTTCCCCTTGTTTCTAGGTGAATTTCCTCTTCTAGTGGCCTAACTTTCCACATGAAAACATATTTCCTCCTTTTCCTTACTCTGTATCAAGATATTCATCTTCTTGGAAGGATGATTATCGATAGATTTAGACTATTTATATGTCTTGGGACCCTTTGTATTGTTATTCCTTTTCATTTTAAACATAAGGACTATGCGTTTATCACGGACCATGTCCTTATCCACTTAGAAACTCAAAGTTACATGTTCTGAAAGACTCTTCTCATTATTTCTCATATTATAATCAATAATAAAACTGTAGAGTTACTTTCATAGTCATAAAATTAAAATATCTATATGAAAATAATGTTTGAATTTAATCCCTAATATGTTGAAGTGTTCAATGTAGGCAATAAGATTGACTACATGAGGAAAAATTGGCACAAACACTCAATGCATAGTTATAAAAAAAATTGGAATATATCTTACCTCTCTTGTCTCACCTCCTCTTGATAGATATCTCAAAGATGAGATATCATTGTATAAAAAATCATATCCTCATGTTTCTTCAAAATATCATTGGACATAGATGCTAGAATGAAACATTGAACATCTCTAGAATCATTCAATTGTTTCTCATCGAGTTTTAACTCTAAATTACATTCCTTATTTGAAGGTGTTTTAGGAAAGGTTTATTCCAACACAAATAGTTTTCTTTTATGGTGAAGGATGAAACATAGGTTCCATTTCCATTCATGGAAAAATGTGATAGTGAGAAGGTTTTCATTATCAATTATGGATCACAATGATATGTTTGATGGAATTTAATTATGTTTCTATAAAATTGATGCGAAAATTTTTAGTAATTTATTTAATATATGTAGACAAAAAAATAAATATTATATTTATTTCCCTCCCACTATTTTATCAAAGCATAATAGTCCTCACCATTGGATTTGGAATATCTAATAACTTGTACATTCAAGTGGAAAGGACACATATTACCCTTCTCATAACCAAACTTTGGTTGGTCAAGAAACATTAATGGTTTTAGGTAGGAATTCCAAATGGAAATGGAATTAACTCATAGTTCCTTAATCTGCTGAGTGGACTCTACAATTCTGAAATCCTTCAATTATATTTCCTTAACTTTTTTCTATTATTTACACAAAGTCCTACATTTTTAGTCAACCCTTGATATGAACTAAGCTAATTCAACCAAAATTTCAAGTTATAATTCCCTGATAATTGAATGCACCCCAACTTAGGCTGGTCAATTACTTCGAATAATGGTTTTATTTTATCCTAAGTAGTGGAAGGTTGTACCAACTAAATATTTTATTGAGGGATTTTATCCTTTTATGAATAAATTAAAAATTACTATAATTATCTCATGCTTTTTAATATTAAGTGGGTTTACTTAAGTGATTAACCATGTATTATATAATATTTACGCAAAATCTAGTTTATTTTTGTTTTACCTTACATGATTCTTAATTTATTAATTATATGACTACGATAAAAAAATCCATAATTAAATAACCATGATACTTGATAGAATTAAAATAATAAAGAGGTTTGATCATGATCTTTAATAATGGATAGTTTATCTAGTGGTTAATAAAATAATCATTGGGCTAGGGGAAAAACACCTTTAACCAATTAGGGTTCATCTTTATATATTTCCACCTTTCCACCTATGTATCTACTTGGATTGATTTTTGATCATCCCCAAACTTCAACTGCCTCAACTAGGTTGGGATCCCGATCCATTACATATGCTTTTAAATCACACACATTTTAAGAGAAAAGGGGTTTACATAAAAGAAACCGTGGGCACACATGTCCATATATAATAAAAGGAGAGAAGGAATGCAGGACAACAATTTAATTTAATAATAAATTAAATGAAATGAGACCAATCACATATAAAGGCACGGTCTATTCTCATGATCATCCGCATTTATGAAACGAATTACACATTTAATAAAACTAACATTCAATTTTTTTATGATTCTTAATTAATATAAAGTGTGCTCAAATCAATTAATTATCATATTAAATTAATCAATTAATTCATTTTAATTATCATCTAAATTACCTTGGTATTCTTATCCATTATAATTTTATACAAATAAAATAAATTAATTTCAATTTAACTATGTATATGAATGTACCTTAGAGGAAATATGTTGAATACCTATCTGAATATACCCAACATGTATTATACTCATATACTTATTTATTAGTTCTAACATATTGAATAAATGGATTATCATATACTTTAATGACATGTAGTATTAACATAATGATTACATAAATTATATAATTTTTATACAACATGTCATTCTTTAATGCATGTTGTGTAACAACTATAATATGACTCATACATGATAAGAAGATCCAATCAATACAAATATGTTAATTAAACATTTACACACACGCACACACACAAATATATTAAAACCCATCACATGGAGTGTCCAATAAACTTAATGGCAACACACAAGAACATGTCTTGTAGTTTACATAATATAATAAATAAATTTTAAATCTATGTAATTTGGTATAAGTACACGGTGTGTGCAGTTGAACTACATGGTGTGTACATATCTCTTCGTCTATCTGGGGTACACGCCTAGCAAATCTTCATGTAAATAATACCTTAAATAATGGAGTACACGGTGTGTCCAATGTGATACATGAAGTGTGATCTCTGAATTACATAGTCACCAGTTAGGTAGGTCATGTATGGTAATACAAAACCCATCTGTGACTCAAAGGGACTACATGCCATGTACATGGTCTGAAATGTGTGTACTCTAGTTGACAATGTGCCACCCCATCCTAGTCAACAGGCGGTGTAAGTTATTTAATGCACCATGTGTAATCAATGGACACAGTTTGATTTAATTGCCAAATTAATTCTTGATTCATTCACCACAAGTACACGACATGTAATTATGATTACACAGTGTGTACTCTTGAGTTATTCTAACCGAATCCTTGGATCCTTTTGATGAGATCATAAATTTTATTTTTTTTCAATAAATTAATTGTATTGATTAGATCTATGAGAAATATTGGATGAAGAAATACATCTCATTATTTAGATTAAATGATCTATTAAAATTGAATTGAAAAACTAAATTAAAATGTGTAAATACCCAACAATATTTAAATAGTTATAAATAATTATGTGACTGTTATGATACCACTTATAAGTTAATGGCGCAGTAGAAGCATGTGATCGGTGGTGCCAAAAATTTATTTTTTCTGTGTTCAATGATCAATATGAGATCTACATGATGATAAATGTTGTGTTCAATAGAATTTAATCAAATAAGATAGACAAGATGAATCACACTGAAACCAGAGAGAGAGGATCATCACATATTTTCTTTAATTAATTTAATTGGATAAGAATTACCTTTTTGGAAATATTTTTTCATTGAAAGATCTAGAAATAGATTTTTGATGCACAATATTTTCATTGTAAGAATCAAGTTCAGATTCCCTCTAGTGGTGATCCACATGTGTTCCACAAATCTCCAGATGTCGACGAAGGAATTTTTGGGTCATATCATGGAAGATCCTTTCACTTCTGTCGTCTTCCTTTGATCACTATGAGAATTGGTTCCAAAGTATTCTCCTTGATCTGGAAGAGGAAGATTTATCTCCTTTCTAGGGAATGGTCTATGAGAAAAGATATCTAGAGGGCTTGAAATAATTCTCTAATTAAGTTGTACACAACCGAAAAAATATATTTTTCTATTGAGAAAATAACAAAAATGGGTTTATATATTTATAGTCATAAAATTAAATAATTGCACAAGTGACCTTAATTATTTAATTAATCCTAGAGAAAACCCCATGTTAAATTATAATAATAATAATATTAATTCTCTACATGTGTTTAACTTGTGAATTAAAATTAAATACTATTTAATCAAATAATATTTATTATTTATTTAACAAGACCTAAAATCCTAGTCCTTCATTCCTCCATAATATTTATCAATCCTTGAATAATTTATATTTAATTATTAAATAAATATCAATGTATTATTCTCCAATAAATAAATAAATAAATATTATATTCACTTAATAGTAAATAAAGATTTATTAAATATTCTGTTCACATTATATTCTATCAAATAAATGATGAAGGAATAAACGAAATCAAGAAATCATGAATAATTTTTAAAACACATTTGAGAATAATATTTATTCAACTTTTTAAATAATAAATACTAATATATTATTTAAATGAGGTTCTGAACACACTTAGAGTGTGGCCCTCTAAGCCTCTTTCTTAGTGGCATTAGGTAATGTAGCCTAAATTCCATGGTTAGTGTCTTTCAACATGCCAAGGCACCCATCGATAAAGGATTTAATGCCACAATGACATAAAAATCATACATAACCTTATGTTGTAATGTAATCCCTTAGTCACATTATCTCAAATCTAGAAGGTTTTATACTGGTGTTATCAATGTATATGCTTGATGTCTCTTTCTTTAACTTTCTATAAATAAAAAATTCTTATAGAATACCATGACCTTGGATTTACTTAGGATATATCATTTCCATCAAAGGGTCTGAGCTGTTAACTTCTATTAAATAACCAAAGGGATAAATCCTTTCCTGTATTATTCATTAATTCAATATTATTCGTGATGCACACAACATATCTTACCTCACCTCAAACATCAGTCATCACAGTTTTCATCAATACATCAAAGTATGAAACTCATAATACTAATAATAATAATAAATTATATACACACATCTGCAGATATGAACATCCAATGAGACATATAAATCTGGATTTTCAACTAGAGGATCTCGTTCTCGTAATATCCTACTGGATATTACCATGTGTGTAAACTAAGAGAAAGTTCCTCAAAGTCCTATGAGTCTCTAACCCTAATATCCTGCATCATTTGTGTCATTCAAATGATATCATCTGACTATAGATCATATATTTAAGAATTGTGTCATAGCACATTCAATTTATCATCATATCACAGAACTTCTATGACCTTTTAGTGTGAAAACTAATTTAGGGACACTATCACATATTATGGTATGTAGAAGAACAATCATGATGTGATAATAATTTTACTAATATGCCAAATTATGAATACAAGTTATCATAAAGTCCATATAATATGGTTCTAGGGAACTAACTCCAACATTGTATACAAGAGGTAAAAATATAAATCTCACCTTTTATAGGGAATAAAATTGAAGAACTAACCTCTCTTGTGAGGCAGCTA
Organism: Viscum album; assembly: GCA_963277665.1. NCBI lineage: Eukaryota > Viridiplantae > Streptophyta > Magnoliopsida > Santalales > Viscaceae > Viscum > Viscum album. The sequence goes on along the minus strand of OY728119.1, from coordinate 32,652,805 downwards.
ACTGTGAATAGGTGCAAGAGACCTCACCCACCACACCTCATCGAGTCTTCCATCTTTTTTATTCATAGGAGAACTATACTGTTGGAAACATGGAATTTCAATGAAATGAAAGCTATGATTTGATAAACTAGAGGAAGTTGTGAAATACAGTAAGTGAAAACCATGTATTTGAAGAATTTTCCACCAAATAGATTGTATTTGGGAGACAACATACACAAATAACACCATTCTGACATGAATTATAATAGGCATATCAGCATTCTTTCCATCCCCTCCCATTCCAATGAAACATTTTATAACCATTAAAAACTTATAAAAATGGAAATATCAAGATACTTACACATAGTAACTATTGTGGTAGGTGATAAAGTATCCAACTAGTCAACAATCCACTCTCACCACTCATGAATTAGAGTTAGAGAAAATCAATGGACGGTTTGGAAAGTACATGAACACCCCAATAAACATCATGCTCAACCAAGTCTAATCCCCAAAGTAAATTTGAGTCATATTACATTATGTACTGTATAAAAACTAAGAAATAGTGAATAATTACCCCTAGAGATAAAATATGTGATCGTATGTCAATATGAACCAAAAAAATCTTTCTCTAAGAATGAATATGAATGGGAAACTTTTAGGCCCCACCATTGAATAAATATAAGGGTAATTCAAAATGTAATACCCACATCAATCCTAACTTCCCTTCCCTACAAGGATTTAATAAAAAAACAAAAAAATATTGAATCATGATATTAAAAGATCATATAGTTGTTAAAAATGTATAAATCATCATCACTTTGTTGTAGGATATCTGAGAAATTCTAAAGTGTAAAAACTCATAAAATACAGGAAATATTTGAGGAGGATATTTTAATAAAATAATGTTGTAAGATTACCTAAGAATGTATATTCTTTTATTAACCTAAAAAATCATAAATTTCATTATCCATTTACATTCACTATCCCCTGTAACATTGGAGATCTTATGATTTCCAATGCATTATTTAATTTAGGAGCATAAATTAATATAATTCATTATTCTATTTATTCTTACCTATAGATGAGAGAGTTCAAACCTAAATATATATTTTGAAAACTCACCGATTTATCCACCATGTAAGAGCCCAGATCTTCTTTCATGTGGGGATATTGATTTATAGTGTTTTTGAGAAAAAATGGAGTTTTAGGAAATTTAAGGAGTACATGCCATGTATATAGAAGTACACTCTGTGTACCTAGTTATCGTGGGTATCTATGTACTGGCTGTGTAATGGCCGAGTACATGGCCGTGTGGGGTGACCTGGAGGACACTTAAAGCGGAGGCTAGTTAAGTCATGTACATGGCATGTAAATTAAATGAAAATGTTGTGTACGTTTCTTTTTATTTGTTAAATTAGACCAGGATCATGCCTCATTTACAGAACACCCTTCTTCTGGATCTGTCTCATCCAGGATTGACTTAGATTGATGATTTTTCCGAGCCCCCAAACTTCCATTCGTGCTCCAAATCAACTACCTTATATTGCGTTGGAATTGGTACGGTGTGTTCTTCCTTATTATGGATCCCCTTCTATTGTTTTCGTCTCTTTCTTTAGATATCAATGGTTGATCATTTTTGACATTTTTTTACAACTACAACATTGTAGGTCGATTCAAAGGCTGAGGTTCAACTATATCTATCATACAATGTCAAGGCAGGTGGTTTGTGCCTTTTCATAGTTTGACTTTGAGTTACATGTATAACAAGTTACCAATACCCTAGTTTGGGGTATTGCGTGTTTAAGGAATTTAACGCTTTAGTTCTTATTATGAATTAATTTCTTGAGTTTGGGATCTTTTTTGAGAATAGGGTTTATTTTACCTTGCTATGGATGTGTTTTCCCATGTTTGAACAGATATTGGCCATTGGTTCTAGTTTTTCCTATTAGGCTGTTTTGTCTTCCATGCCTCGTATTGTTAGGATGGAGTGATATTATGTGACAGGATTGTGTTATGATTTTTATCCATTTAGCTAAGTTTTATTTTGTGATTTATTTTGGCTGCTAAACATCGTTATGCATGATTGAATTACACATGCCTGTGAGAACCTGGTATAGTTAGGCCGTGGGGGGATTGACGTTGAGTGTTTTCTCAAAGTTCATGTTATATTTTTCACTATGAGACCACATGGGGGATTGATGGTGATTGATCCCTCATAGTTTCTATAGTTATCGTTATGAGACCACCAGGGTAATTGACATCGAGTGCTTCCTCATAGAGTATGTAGTTTATTTTAAAAGACTATAGGGGTAATTGATGCTGAGTGCTTCCTCATAGAGTCTTTGTTTGAATGAGACCAATGGGGAGAAGCTGTGTGATCTTACCCTGAGGGTTGTTATATCATATTTATATAGGTTGAACCAGATGGGTTAGGCTTTGTAAACTTTCCCAGAGGTTTTCTTGTATTTTTTTGATTGTTTATTTAATAAATGTAAATGAATGTAGTTGAAACTATATGATTGTTTCCTTTTGAGTACTTCCTTGTTTATTACCTCATTTTTCATATTTACTACCATATATATTCCCTGATAGTTAGGCATAGATATTTTGTTGGTTGCTTACATGGATCCGTCTCACACCCTATTTGGGTCATTCTTTTGGGTCCAAAAAGATTATATTGTTACAGGTATATATAAGGTAAAGTTCCCTTCTACCTTAGGTAATTGATTACTATAGAGCTGGAGAGAATGGGACGAGGCTAAGGCTTGCAATTATGCTAGAGTTATTTACTTGTTTTCCCTTTTACTTTGGGTTTTTACTGTATTCCAACATTGTGACTTATTTGGATACTTACCTAGAAATATGTGATTGCATCATTTAGTATTCCGCTGTATACTATTTCATGTCATTATTACTGATTCTGATACTATTATATAGTTATTTATACTGTGTTACTCTTCCAATGAGGGCATAGTTTCTCCACTATCACAGCCAAGGCCCTCGCTACTAGTTGGAAGCCTCTGGTGTTCAGGGAAATGTGCTTGAGGTCATGTGACCAACCGAGTAAGGGGAACCTCTGGGCGGCACCCAGAACGGGGAATTTACAAAGTAGTATGAGGGGAATTTTTTCTTCTTTAACATTATGTTTAGAGATTATAGAAAGTGATCATAAGGAATAGGTTGTTGGTAATAGTTGTGCCCAGGAGTAGCTAACCCGTGTACAGAGAAAAGCTAATTTACCTCGATTATTGCAATTTTTCTAGTTCTGCAATTATTACGGATGATTTGATTTCACTATTGGGTGATTCACAAGATTTGTTTCTATTATCATTGATATCATCGAGGTTCTATTTTTGTTCTAACCTGATGAGATGAGGGCATTCCATCTCATGCATCATATAAGCACATTCTAGAGATCACATGTCATACATTCTTGTCACTCCATTTATGGTGCATTACTGATTGCATGTTGTTGTGATATATGTTGTGCTAGATATTCATGTTGTTGTGATATATTCCATCATATAATACCTTCTATTTGATAGGGTATTGGATTTTGTAAGGATTCGTTTGAATGGGTGACAAACATTGGTCCCTAAGGTGTTATGGGCCCTCATGGATCAATGTTTGGTGGATCATGTGTTGCTTTCACTGTTATACAAGTTATGTGACATGAATACGATGCCAAGATTTCATTTGTGGGGAGTACGGGACCTCAAAAATCATAATTTTGCAATTTAATGTTTGTTTCAATGTTTTTATGGGTTCTGGAGTAGTTTATGAGGCATACTATCTGGAAAAACTAAGAATACACGGTGTGTATTGATGAATACATTCCATGAATCCTTCTATTAAGGAAGGAACCGTTTGTCTTATGTACATGCCGTGTACTATATGTAAATTTCATGTAATCCTTGATCGTGTGACTACCTATGTGGGTAGGGACATGGGGTTGGGAAATCTTTAGTGGAACATGTCATGTATCGGAAGTACATGTCATGTTGTAGAGGTCATGTGTCTGATCGTGTGAAAAAAGACATGGGTGGATGAAATCCTTCTAGTACATGTTGTGTCTAGCATAAAAATGTCATGTAGAGTTAGTCGTGTCTCTGACCATGTGACTAATGACATGGAATGTTGAAACCTAAACGGTACAGGCCATGTCTAGCACAAACATGCTGTGTAGTTTTGTTCTAGGATAGAACTGTGTGGTTTAGCCGTGTAGAGGAACTCAGGAAGGGGGAAAAGGATTCAAGTACATGCTGTGTAAATGGAGAACATGTCGTGTGTATGGGAGGTTACATGACTAGTTTTGGCAGAGGTACATGCCCATGTAAAGACTTAAGGCACACACCGTATAGAGGCTATACACGCCGTGTATCCATGTTTTGAAGAACATGAATGATTTCATTCTCATGTTCCTTCCTTGAACATCTAAGTTTCATTCCTTGAGATTCTTGAACTGAGATGTGTGCTTGAACTTGCAGAGTCATGACACTAAGAGGTCCTCCAGTTTTATGCCAGATACATGGAAATGATCAAACACCGAACATAACAGATTAGGGACTACCAGCAGACCCTCCTGTCATTCATGTCTTGGCACCATCCATTATCCCAGATACAGTTTCTAATGCACAGTTTTGAGAGGACTTCATGAGGTTTATACAAACCTTCTAGGGAGTACCGCATCCTACCCTGTCTATGGAAGATCTGACGCGGGTCTTTCTGCAGTAGCATCCTCCTACTTTCTCAGAGGATAGAGGACCCCAGGCTGCAGATTCATGGTTAGAAGCCTTCCTATCGATCATAGAGCATCGATATACACCTCCAGATATGAGGGTAAATCTTACTACATATATACTTCATGATTATACCAAGAGATGGTGGGATGTGAAATCACAGGTGGGACACCAGTAGGTTATATCTTGTGATGAGTTTCAACGTACCTTCTATGAATACATCTACTCGAAGACATTGAGGTATGATCGAGCCCGAGAGTTCATGAGTTTGGAACATGGTACTCTCTCATGAATGGAGCATTCTTCTTTCTTTACAGAGCAGTAGCACTTCACACTCATTCTATTGGGTGATGAGTTATTTCTGGTGAGGATGTTTGAGGATGGTCTCAGGCATGACATTTAATCTCAAGTGAACATCTTCAGGTTGACTTCTATATCTTATATAGTCTACTAAACGCTGATCATAGAGAACAAACTAAGGGATTATGGAGCTGTGGTCCAGGGGGGTTTAGAATCTAGAGTTGGAACTTCAACGGTTAATAGTAGGAAGCACCGCAAAAAGTATACACATGGAGATCTGAGTAGGCGGGATACACCTTTAGGTAGCCTGGTTGTATGCTACCAGTTTGGGAAGGGTGGCAATAAAAAATACACATTTCCCGAGATACCCAGTTGAGTGTCGATATTATAGAAAGATGGGTAATCTTCAGTGTTTCTGTCAGTTTTTATCACCAGTGGCTGGTGATAGGTTCTTCTATGACTCTTCATTTAAGAGCAGGATCACCAGTTTCTCATCATTCTAGGAAATAGAGTTTTTCTGTCTGTTCAAGATGAGGTGGAGGTCATGGTCGTTGTATCAAGTCTCCAGGATTTTAGTGACAGTAGGGTGGATCAGCTCAAGGTGGTCAGACAGGGTCACAGGGCCGCGATATAGGCCAGACTTTTGTAGTGGAGTAGACCCATCAGGAGAAGTATCTCGGACCATCTACAGTTAGAGTTATGATTCTAGTTGCCTCAATTTTAGTTTCATCACTTTTCGATATAGGAGCATCCCATAGTTTCATATCTGTTTCCATTGTGGAGTTCCTTGGGATCTGTATCTTTAATTTTGCTAATATCTTGACACTGGACACTCTGTTGGGGACTAGAACAACTAGAGTACGTCAATGCAAGGATTTCCCCCTTGAGGTTTGTGGGGTCACTTCTTATGGGACCTCTATGTCTTAGAGATGACAAGATATGATGTCATTATCAGAATTTACTGGTTAGTTTACTTACAGTATTTCATTGATTTCTATCACTATAGGGTGTGTTTCGTGTCACTCTAGGGTGGTTTTTTATACACAAGGGCAGAAGGGATGTATAGGAAAGTAGATCTGGACCTGAGCTTCATGGGTTGGGAGGAGTTATAGCCCAAATTTCTAATCTATATTTGGATGACCCGAGGACTTGAAATATAGACTTTTCTCTATTGGTGGATCATTTCAGGGATGTCTTCCCATATGATTTTTCAAGTCTGCCTCCGGAGTGAGAGGTGGAATTTTCTATTGAGCTTATGCGAGGGGAGGCACTGGTGTCCATTCCTCTTTATAGGATGGCTACACCAGAGTTACAAAATATTAATAAGTATTTAGAGGATTTATGGGAAAAGGGTTTCATATGAACCATTAATTCTCCTTTGGGTTCAACTATTTGGTTTGCGAAGAAAGCGGACGGTACCCTCAGACTTTGCATGGATTATCGGAAGATGAACCAGTTGATGGTCAACAATCTATATCCCTTATATAGGATTGATGACCTCTTTGATTTTCTTTAAGGACCCCAGGTGTTCTCCAATATCGACTTGATATCCAGTTATCATTAGTTATGTGTTAGACCATTTGATATACCTATTAAAGCCCTTTGAAGCAGGTATGGTCTATACGAGTATGTGGTTATGGCATTGGGTCTCACAAATGCATCTACAGTATTCATGGCACTGATGAACTGAGTGTTCAATCCTTACTTGGACTCCATTTTTGGGGTTTTGGTGGACGATGTCTTAGTGTACTCTCACAATCGACCCGAACAAGCTACTCATCATGAGATCATTTTGAATACACTGATAGAGCATCCGTTATATGCTAATATCTCAAAATTCGACTTTTGGATGGACCAGAACCACTTCTTTGGGTCATGTTATCTCAAATACAGGAGTATCAGTAGAACCAGATAATGCAAGAGAAGTAGTTTCCTAGGAGCATCTGAAGAACGTATTTGAGTTACGAAGTTTTATAGGGATGGATGGTTACTACAAACATTTCATACAAGACTTTTTCAGGATTAGTAGTGCCACTAAAGGACCTAACTAAGAAGGGTACAAAGTACCTGTGAATACATTCCTATGATTCAGCCTTTCAGGAACTGAAAGGAAGGTTGAATTTGGCACCAATAATAGTTTTCTAGATCTAGGAAAGAGCTATACTATTTACTATGGTATGTTAGGTATCGGGCAGGGAGTAGTGAGTTTGCAAGGGGAATGTTTCTTTGCGTATGGGTCTTAGTAGTTGAGGTCTCATGAGAGGAATTACCTAACACATGATATTGACTTTTATATAGTTTTTCATGATCTACGTTGTTGGAGACATTATTTTCTAGGAGATCATTTTGTGGTTTTCACTAATCAAAAAGTCTCAATTACATATTTACTCAGTGTGATCTGAATCTGAGACAATGATAGTTGGTTGAGTACCTTCAGTCTTTTTATTTTGAGCATGCATACATGCTTGGGAAAGGCAACTTAGTCGCTGATGCATTGAATATAAGGACTCAAATACAGGCAGTTAAGGATGCCAGTATTGAGTGGAAGATTATGGATCTGTTTTCTTAGATGAATTTGAAGTTTCAAGATAGACAGGTGAAGACGTTCCTTTATTCTATAGATATTACCTCTACTCTACTTGATCGAGTGTCAATAATGCATCTATCATATACTAAAGGCCAAGATCTATGGGAGAGTGTGTTTGGAGAGGTCCCGATTCTTGGATGAACCATAGGTGAGGATGAGATTTTACATTTTCATGGGCACATATGGGTGTCATAAGACATATGTGAGGAGTGGATTTGGAATTTTCATTCCTCAGATTGGGATGTTCATCTGGGTGTTACCATGATGTACCAAGATCTACACCATCAGTATTGGTGGAAAAGTATGAAGAGAGATGTTTCTAGTTTTGTGATGAGGTCTTCCACCTGTCATAAGTTGAAGGTAGAGAACCAGCGACCAGCAGGGATTTTACAATAGTTAACCATTCCCGAGTGGAAGTGTAATGATGTCATGATGGACTTCATGATAGGATTATCGAGGTTTCCTTGAGAGAACGATGCAGTTTGGGTTTTCATTGACATAATCATGAAGGTTTCACACTTCTTTCCGATCAAGGAGACCTTCAGTGTTGATGAGGTGGGAAGGTTGTACATCTGAGAGATTGTATGTTTACATGGGGTTCCACACTTCATCATTTCAGAAAGGGACACTCGTCTTACTTCTTGGGTCTGGCAGGGACTACAGAGTGCTTTGGGCACACTGGTAGTTCCGAGTATAGATTACCATCCCCAAACAGATCGCCATTCCAAGCGTATGATATAGGTGCTGGAGGAAATGCTTCGAGCATGCGTCATAGATTTTGGAGGTTATTAGGAGAATCACATATCCCTGGTAGAGTTTTCTAATAATAATAGTTTTCAAACTACTATTTAGATGGCACCTTATGAGGCTTTGAACAGTATTTCGTGCTGATCACCCCTATATTGGATAGAGGTAGGATAGATAGGTATGTTGGGACCTCGTCTTTTCCAGGAGACCATGAATTATGTAGAGTTTATTCGAAATATTATGGATACTACACAATCGGGATAAAATTCTTATGCTGATCGACGAAGATGACCTCTATAGTTCGAGGTTCGAGATGAGGTTTTTCTACGTTTCACACCGAGGCTGGGACACATGAGGATTAAGAGATAGGGTGATCCTTCACAAAGATACATTGGGTTGTTTGAGGTTTTGGAGAGATTCGGTCTATTTCCTATCATCTGTAGTAACCTCATATGTACCAGGCTATGCAGGACATCTTCCACATTTCTAAGTTATGGCATTACTTCTCAGACTCGTCTCATGTTTTTCAACCCGAGGAGGTTTAATTGGAGGTGTATGGATCATTTGAGGTGCATCATATCTAAATTGTTTATCAAAGACCATGGTTCTTTGTGGATGGTTTGTTCCTCTTATACGGGTTCTATGGCAGCATGAGCGAGTACGGGATGAGACGCGGGAGAGGGAGGTCGATGTATGATCGCATTGGCCGGAGCTGTTCGAGGATTCTTCTTTTCCACATTCTTAGGAAAATTCGGGGACAAATTTCTTTAAGGGGGAATGTTTATAAGAACCCGGAACTTTTTTTAGGTATGTATCTTTATTTCTAATGTTTTTGATAAAATGTGGTGTTTCTAGAAATTTAAGGAGTACACACTGTGAGCATAAGATTGCACACCATGTACCCAGTTGCTGTGGGTATCCATGTACTGGCCGTGTAACAGCCGAGTACATGGCTAGGTGGGGTGACTAGAGACCACCTAATGCGGAGGCCGATTAAGTCATGTACACGACATGTACATTAAATAAACATGCTATATACTTTTTTTAGTTGTTAAATCAGATCGGGATCGTGTCTCATTTACAGAACACCATTCCTTTGGCACCGTCTCATCCAGGAATGATTTGGAATGATGATTCTTCTTCGAGCCCCTAACCCATCGTTTGTGCTCCAAATCAACTTCCATTGATTACATTATAATTGACACAGTGAGTTTTTCATTATTCAGGAGTCTCTTCTCTTGTTTCCTCCTATTTCCAGGGACATATGTGGTTCAATTTTTTTTGATATTTTTGTAGATCTACAACATTCTAGGTTGATTCAAAGGCTGAGGTTCAACTATATCTATTGTACAATGTCTAGGTAGGTGGTTTATTCCTTCCAATAGGTTTTCTTTGTGTTACATGTGAAACAATTGCCCAATATCCTAGTTTTGGGTATTGCGTGTTTAGGGAATTTAACCCACTAATGCCTATTAGTACTTAATTGCTTGAGTTGGGGATATTATTTGAGAATAGGGTTTATTTTACCTTGTTATGGATGTGTTTGACCATGTTTGAACCAATATTGACCATTGGTCCTGGTTTTTCCAATTAGGATGCTTTGTTTTCCATGACTAATGTTTTTAGGATGGAGTGATATTATCTAACACGCTTGTGTTATTCTTTTTAGATATTTAGCCAAGTAGTATTTTGCGATTTACATTGGCTACTAAACATCGTTATTCATGATTTAACTGCATAGGGCTATGATAACCTAGTGTAGTTAGGCCATATGGGGAATTGTCATTGAGTGATTCCTCATAGTGTCTGTTATATTTTTCACTATGAGACCACATGGGGGATTGATAGTGAATGCTCCCTCAAATTGTCTATAGTTATCATCACAAGACCACATGGGGGAATTAAAATTGAGTACTTCCTCGTAGAGTCTATGTTTCATATTTGAAATACTATTGGGGGAATTGACGGTGAGTGCTTCCTCAGAGAGTCATCGATTGTGCAAGATGAAATGGGTTAGACTGTGTGAGCTTACCCAGAGGGTCATTATATCTTATTTGTAAAGGTTGAACCAGAGGGGTTAGGTTATGTAAAATTTCCCAAAGGGTTTCTTGTATTTTTTTGGTTGTTTATTTAATAAATGATGTTGAAACTATAGGATTGTTTACTTTTGAGTACTTCATTTTTTATTACCTCATATTGCCTATTTCCTGCCATATATATTCACTGATAGTTAAGAATATATCTTTGGGTGGTTTCCTACTAATATTAGTCTCACACCCTATTTGGGTCATGATTTTGGGCCAAAAAATATTATATTTTTTCAGGAATAGATATGTTCAAGCGCCCTTCTACTTCAGGTAATTGAATGCTATTGAGCTAGAGAGCATGGGACCAAGTTGAGGCTTGCGATACTGTTGGAGTTATTTACATCATTTCCCATGTACATTGGTTTTGAACTATATTCCAGCATTGGGATTTGTTTATATTATTTCCTAGACATATGCTATATGAATCATTTATATATGGGATCCAGTTGTTTATATACTTGCAGTATTCCATTGTTTACTATTTCATGTCATTATTACGGCTTCCACTACTACTATCTATTTATTTCTGTTGTGTTACTCTACCAATTGGGGCATAGTTTCCCCACTATCACATCCAAGTCTCTCATTGCTAGTCGGAGGACTTTAGAATTTGGGTAAATGATCTTGAGGTCATGTGACTAACCGGGTATGGGGCACCTCTGGGTTGCACCTGGAACCGGGATGTTACACACCACCTACCTTGTATCTGTTTAGAAGATGTATTCGTAACTGTACAATGATTTATATTCCATTATTAATTCTACATTCTCAGTATGCATGAAGGAAAAGGTAAATATCAAACTCCTATCATTATCTGTATTACATTTCTCAAGATACTAATACCAGAATAAATTCTAATAAATGAACTATTTCCTTGAATTTTGGTAGTCGAATAGTTAATTTCAACATCCTTGACTCAATAAAATTTCCACAGGAAGAGAAATATATGTTATATTAAAATATTTTTGTTTTTCCTTATTGTTTATGGGAGGATATTTAAATGTTTTATGACATAATCATTTTAGAAGAAATCATAAATAAACTTGATCTTCTTGATGAATCTATTTTTTATCTTAATCTAGAAATATGTTTGACTTTTGAAACTTTGATGAAATTGATGAAAGTTATTTTTTATGAGTTACTCAAATATGGTACTAATGTTTATTATTTTAATGTAAATGTTTTAAATATGGATAAATTCAAACTAAAATTATATTTATTAAAAATACCTCAATTGAAATTGATGTAGTTTCCATTAAAATTATAATATTCACTTATAATGTAAAATTAGAAGAAAAAATGTCATAATTTCAATAAAAAACAATTATATCCAAGAACACAAACTACTATAAATTCTGAAACAAAATAATAGGATGATAGTCTTAACATTTTGGAAAATTCTAGTGATAATCCCTGAAACTTTAATATGTATGATTTCTCAATAAATTGGGGGAAAGTTGGTGATGCATTTCTAAATAAGGCCGAACCAATCCCTTATTAAAGTAGTAAGAAAATGAATTTGAAAGACTTTTATAAGCTATACTTATCCACCCTTATCAAAATCTCAATGGGTGAGTCTTATTAAAATTATCCCAATGAAAAATATATGCACAACTGTGAAAAATTATAACGAGTTAGATCCCATAAGAATTCAGAATATCTCTTGAGCCTAAAAATATTATTGTAGATTGCACCATGTTTCCATAAAAGACCATTTCTCCATGCCCTTTTCTGAATTAGTGTTAGAGAAATTTTCTTGGAATAATCTCTATTATTTATGTGATGAATTTTCCAAGTATTATTAGATTATAATTACTTTAGAGTATTAAAAAAAGACCATGTTCAATTGTCCCTTTGAAAATGTTTCCTTCTAAAGGACTCTTTTCAATCAATGTGATTCTCCAAGTACTTTTCAAGGCTATATAGTAATTATTTTCTAAAACCTGATTAAAATATCCTATATGTGTTTCTAAATGACTTCAATATGTATGGAAACAATTTTCAATGTTGACCTGAACTTTTTAAAAAGGTGTTAAAAATTTATATTGATAAAAAATGGTTTAAAATTTTATAAGTTTTATTTTATGGTGGAAGAAAGAAACTTTTTGGGGGAATATTATTTCTAAATATGTAATTTAAGTAGATAAGGCCAAGTTTTATGTCATCTCTACAATACCACACCCCACCATCATGAAACACATTTAGTTATTCTTGGCCCTATTAGATTTTATAGAATGTTTATTAAGGACATTGGAAAGATTTATTTTCCTATAATTGGCCTACTCAAGAAGGAAAATAACATTAACTTTGATAACTCATATAGGGAAGCATTTAATATATTAAAATATTATTTATCCACTTACCGTGTAATCTATCCACTAAAATAGAATTACCTCTTTGAGAACATATATGGTTATTCAAAAATAATTTAGGAGTTCGATTTTTTAGAATATTGATGGAATTCTATAGGTGATATTTAATATTTCATAAACACTGGGAACATCCCAAACTAACTACATAATAATAGAGAAGTGCTTTTTATATTATTGTATATTTAAAATTATTTTATTCTTATCTTTTTAAAAGTAAAGTAACTATTTATTCAGATCATGTAACATTGAGATATTTGATAAAGAAATATCATATAATGTCTAGAATATTTGGATGGATGTTGGTTATTCAAGAATTTTAATTTGATATCAAGGAAAATGAGGAATGTAGATATATAGTGGAAACCCACATGAATTGGTTTCCTTACACTATTGAGGTAGAACCGATCCATATAACCAATCTAGATGACTCTCTCTATAGTGAGAAATTGTACAACCTCACCAAAGTTCCCAGGTATGCCGATCTAATCATTTGTTTCATCACATAAAAGGAACCATCATTTATTTTGCAATATAAAATGGGTAAGTAAAAATCTGAATAAAAATGCTACATCTGGTAATATCCATATCTATGAAACATTTATAGTTATCAAGTAATTATGAGGTGTAATCCTAAGGAGGAAATGAAATATGTGCTTCTTTTTTCAACACAATTGTATGTTTCATCCATTTTACACATGAAAGAAGAAGTATAAAAATTATGGTTGCTAGATTATTTTTTCCTTAAATTATAGATGACTCTAATGTTTTCATAAAAACTGTTAACATTTTTATTTCATTTATGGTATTTTAAAAACTAATTAAATACACTTGATAACCGTTAATTTTTTTTGAAATATTTTATATGTGATGAATGGATTAATCTTCCCCTTTCATGATTCATTTGTATTTTTTTACATAATTTTGGAAGTGGTTAATGTTTTTAAGTGGATTGAAGAAACAAATACACAAACTATTGATTCAAAAACCATTACTAAGTTTCTAAAAGAAAATATTTTTTATATGTTTTCAATAACTCGGGCTATAATCGGTGACCAAGGAACACACTTCTATTATAAGAACATGGAATACCCCATGAAGAAATATGGAGTGCAGCATAGGACCTCAACCGTCTACCAACCATATAAAAATAGCCTTATTGATGTGTATAGTAGATCTTTTAAAATAATTTTAGAGAAAACATTGTATCCCTATAATAGATACTAGAGTAAGAAACTAGAGGATGTATTTTGAGAATAAAAAACTGCCTAAAAACCCCCTTAGGTATATTTCCCTAATGAATTTTTTATGGTAAATACTATGACATGCCTGCTGATCTAAAACACAAATCCAATGGGAAATTAAAAGAGTTAACCTAGAGTTTGAAAAGTCTAGATAGGGGAGGAAGTTGCATATTGTGTAAATTAGGTAGCCGAGAAGGGAATTATATATGAACCTATTATTATGCAAAGAGAAATTGAAATATTCTAACGATTAATTGATCTAGAAAAGAGAGTTCCAGTGATGAGATAAAATTATAATATTTTTTTCAAGGATAAATCTATTCCTTAGTAAGCTTCATTCCCAGTGGAAAGTTCCATAAAAAGAAACTAATGTTTTTCCTTTTGGTTCCATTGTGATCAAAGTAGAAGATTAAAACAATCCATTCAAAGTGACTGGAAAATAATTAAGGAATTATCATGAGAAATTAAAGAAATAAAATTTATAGGAGTCTTGAATGCCCTCTAATATTTTTAAACAGAGATCCATCATTTTGTCTCTTTCCATTATATTTTTCAAGTTTATTACTTTATTTAAAACTATTTTTCTTTAGTAAATTAATGATTTAATTTAATTTTAAATTTTTATGCACCATGTGTTAGTGAAAGGGTTAATGTATCATAGGATGTAAATACAAAAAATAAAAAAAATAAAACCAAAATTAGTTCTTGTGATTATAATGAGTCTCTTATTGGATTTGTTTTTGACAAATTATAAATGAAAATTGACCTTTAACATTGTATTTCTTAATTAAAACACAAATTTATATCTAATGATTACAATGATTAGAAATTATTGGATGTGAATAATTTCTAGGAGAACATAATATTTTTTTTTATAGAAATTATATAAAAAAATTAGGTAAATTGAGTGAATTTTGAAAATATATTTGTGGAATCTGAATTATAACATGTGTTCCCTATAATTTCATACTTAATCTTGAGTAACCCAACCATAGTGATTGAATATCACATCAGGAATATTAATTAAAAAGTGTCCAAAAAATTTTATTTAACCTATTGTAAAATTGGAAATTTGTATCCCATAATGAATCTATGAGACATTGGCACCGTGTGTGTGAGTTAAAACCCATTGTACATATCCAATAAGTGATCTAAAGAATTCATTTCACAAACATGTATGGGAAAAAGTAAAATAAAATGCATAATTATTAAAAATTAATCCATTCAGGATAAAGAAATATTAATCCGATATGAATAAGCGGAAGTTCCCTTATAAAAATTCAAATTCGAAATAATCAAGGAACTGTGAAAATGAACATTGTTTTAAGAAGTTTAGGAATTAGGGATAAATCAATGTTCTACTTGTTAAAATATTAATTGCACTTAAATATATAAATTCAACTTGTGAAACTATAATTTGAATATGAATTGAAGTAAAATAATGTGTGAAATTCACATAGGAGGCATGACTACATTGTGAAAGAATTAATTGATCTGTTTCAACTTTGATATGTATATTTTATTTTAGATAATACAATTATTTTTTGGAATTCAATGATATAATTACCATAGAGTGAAATAATTGAAGAATGGTTTAGTGATGTTAGCCCCAATTTTCAATTTTTTAATTGAATTTAACACATATAATTAATTCAGAACCTAGGTAGACCAATAATTTATTGACTTTAGATAAATTTATAATAATTGTTTTAATTTCATAAAATTGAGATATTTAATTTTTTTTTCATTTTCTTGATTTAAATCAGATTTTATACGTAAATTTAAAACTATGATATTTAGTTGTCTATTTATGTTTTTAAATAATCTTATCATGAAAGATTTTAATGTATTAATCTTTTAAATGGTGAAAATTTGGGTTTGAATTTGAATTTGGGATGATTTTAAAATATAATTCATTATTATTGGAAAATATATTTTAAATCTGTAAAGAAAAGGGGAAAATTAATTTGAAATTTATTTTTTTAAGAATACATTTAGCTAATTTATTTTTGTGGGGGGGAAACATGAACTAAAATTCAACGTACTGACCAATATCACCTCTAAGATAGTGGTTGGACTGGTGGGTCACATGAACTCATGTGCATCTCCCTGAATACCAGAGGCTTCCAACTAACTATGAGGGCCTTTTTAAAATATATGTGGGGGAGACTATTCCCTCATATGTAATAGGTTATACATAGCAGAAGAAACATAAATTTATTACAAATAGAAAAATCATATAAATAAAAAAATTATAGTATAGGAAAATAAATAATCCCAACTGAATACATAATAAGAGCATAAGATGATAAACAAAACCAGATACAAAAAGATGTTATGTTAGGATCTCTGTACAAACGTAAAGGTTCAAAAATAGGAATACAAAAATAAAATTGAATCTTTAAAGGAAACGACACAAAGATACAACTGGATCTTGAGAAAAGGGTTTGTACTCGGCCCTTAATCCCCATCCTAAGTAGCAATTAACACTCAAACATAGGAAGCATCATTATTTCCACTATCTGTACCTATAAGCATAAAGTCTACTCAGGTACCAATTGGCACCCAAGGAGGGAGTGAGATAAAATTTTAGTAGGTCAGCACCCATGGTGCCTAAAAATTTCCATTTCATGCTATAAAAAAGTAGTGTGAAAATTGGTGATAAATGAAATCCATTAAATAACCATAATAAAATAAATATAACTTGGTTCGAGTTCTCAATGATACCCATCCCATATCACCAGCTTCAGCCTATTCTGAGAATCTGAATATGGTACATATAATAAGAAATATTATTATATATATATATAACAGCTATAGAAATAGGACGTAGACAAAAAGAACATTCCCAATATTTTGCTTTATCTTGGGTCTAATTTATGTGTCAACAAAGTGTACTTCAAAGAACCAGAAGATATCACAATTCACACTGAACTAAAGCAGTATCAATAATAACCTTCCATGAATTATCATCATTATTATGTTCAAGTTGGGAGTTGGAGTTTGAGCCAATCTTGAAGGTATCTCTAAGGTAAATCCTTCAATTTTTCCAATACCACTGAGTTCATCCAATGAAATTGTCTGAAAGACCAAGTACAACTCAAGGTGTGGCTTTATCATCAATATGTCCCAATATCCCATATAAGGGGTCATGTACCACCCGAGGCATGGTGTAGCCACTTTGCCAATGAGTCCACCATTTAATGTCCATATTCGAAATAGTATCACTCATGAGTATGTATAAACCCTAGGAAACTCTCACAGAGAAAACCATAAGACATCGACTCTCTAGCGTAATGTGTAACCACCCAGGAGAAAAGAGTCATTGTGCAGTCCTTCATATGGAACCCACATTCTCTCACCGCTCGGAATTTAATTAGATTTCAAGGAATCATGTATCATAGGGTATTCATTTATAATTTCAACAAAATAATATAAGTAACTCAAGCTACATACTAATGATCATTCTAGTCATCCAGTCACAACCAAAGAAATTTTTCACTAAAAGAAAAAAAACACATATCACAATATAATAGCACGACATGATAATAATTTTACAAGGAATAAATTCATTAGGCATAGATAACTAACAAATCTCAATAATCATGGTTCACAATAATCCCAAATAATTCATTTAATTTAAAACTCAACATAAAAAGGGTCATGTAACATATGAAATTAAATAATTTAATTATTAAGGTTTAACTAACAATGAGACCAAGAACGTTGGAACACACAAAGGGGTATCCAATGATGTTGCAACAATTTAGATATGTTAGATTATCTCAAACAAGGATAAAGTGGTTCTACAATGTAGTTTAATTAATTTAGAAAAGATAAAATTAAATATCTCTGGTAGGCACCAACGATCGCCACAACGTGTGATCTCAAAGATGAAATGAAAAAGGGGAAGGAGAGTAGACTCCCAACCTCATAATCATATTGGATTATACACTCCAAAAAGATCTTTGATTTGAACTAAAATGGAAGAAATCAGATAATTTTAGAAAAAACCCAATTTCCAGTAAAAACCTTCCATGGTAGATCACATGAAAGATAGAGAATGAGATCATACAATTCTTGGTGCATGAGGTTAGCCTTACTGAGATATTTAATACATAACATACAATGAAGAAAATAGATGAGCTATGGATTTGTAGTGTGCTTCTGAATGAGGATAGGATAGGGGGTGACGCACGACAATGGTGGGGTGCTTCATGGGGTGACACGCCCATTGGGTATAGGAGTGGGAGTGAATAAAAAGGAAAATAAAAAAAGGAAAAAAATAAAAATTAAAAAAATAAAAATAGAGAGAGAAAGGAAAATAATTAATAAAATTGGGTTTACCCCATAATAATTATTTTTATTTTTTTCTACAAAAACTTTTAATTTATTATTTATTTTTATTCCCTTTTAATTATTTTAATTTCTTTAAAATTATTTTTATTTATTTTTAATCCATTTTAAATTATTTTTAACATGAACGTTGTGCTAGGGCATGAGGTAAAAACATTATATAAATCCAAAGAAATTATTTAATTAATTTTAATAGGTTCTCATGACCTACAATAGGGTATGGAGGCACGTGCCCAAGGTCGTGTTAAGAATATGGAGTAAAAATTTCAATGGTCTACATATTCGTTTAAGTGGAGATGGTACAAGAATTTATGTGGGTAATTAATAATATTTTATCTAACCCAAAAATAAATATCCACCCAAATATATTTATACATGTTAGACACACACACACACACACATATATATATTATACACTCGTACATGTATATATTCCTACATATATAATTAATCCCCATATATATATACATCATATATATATAAATCAATTTTTTCCCAAACTAATATTAATATCAATAATTAAAATTATTATTATTTAATACAACTCACCAATGACACCATTAACAATTTAAAAACAACAACTATTAAAAAAGGGGATAACCGTTATTAAATTAATATTGATTGTGCATTTGTATTTAATTCTAAAAATTTATAGTATCACATTTATTACATTTCTTAGTTATTATTTACACTGAAACATAATTTTTTAATTATAGAAGTACATTTTCATTTTTTGTCTTCACAAAAAATACTAATATTAGGAATAAAATTATTACTATAATTTCTAACTATCCAACAAAAATATTTATAACCTAATTAAATTATCTTTGGGTAACATCTGATGAAACTTCCAACACTTGCAAAGGTTATACCCTACCTAGGGTAAACCCAATGTTTTGGACCTAACGAATGAAACAAACTTTTTTTATTATTATAAACTAGGAAAAAGGTCCAGTCCCTCTATTAAAAAAAACCCTCAATGAGGAAAAAAATAATGTAATCCAAGTGAGTCTTTTTGAACATAGATTTTAAACTCCTTCAGAAGAGACCCCAAACCATCAAAATCAATTAGCCCTTCTTTTGAATGTCCGATACTTGTAAGGGTGCCCGCAAAAAATTTACTCTCCCTCCAACTATGATGAATTCTTTGACCTGAGTTAGTTTCCATAGCACACATTCTAATAATTCTGGACCTAATGGTGGTCTCAAATTTCTCTTTCAATGCATAGTTTGTGAGAAAACAACTATTTATAATATAATAAATAGAATATTAATTTAATTAAAAATAAAGAGGGTATTATCACGTGCGAGGTTTCCAAAAACTCAACACACATCAAATATTTACCCTGTCTAGGGTAATCCTAGCATTCTGGACCTAACGATGGTCTCTAATTTCTCTTATGATGCACCTTTTGAAATTTACTATATTTTTTTGGAAATGAAACACACACGTGTATGAATAAATATATTTCATATTTTTATTCTATCAACATAGAGGGTTTGTTGGTGTCAGAATCCACTACTGACTCAGCATCTAGCTCTAAAAATATTTCTTATAATATTTCAAAGTGGTAAAGAAGGTTTTCCCCTTCATTAAATTTATTTCCATTTGAATTTTAATCTAATCAATTTAATTCATTATATTTAAAAGACACATTTTAGTGTCAACTATCAGAAATAAAATGTTCTAATTATCTATTTTAAAACATCCCTTCCCATCTAACAGAAAAATTTAATTTCATTATCTTTTTCATTTAGTTCAAAACTTGGGACATTTACACCATCCCACCTTAGAACACATCATCCCAGAGAAGCCTTAAGGAAAAACATAACTCTCACCCCATCCACTGAGTCAGGAAGTCTCATACAAAAGGTTGTGTTGCGTCTCCAAATTCCCAATGAATGTTCAAACATTGGTTAGAAAAGTAGAACCTAAGCCATTAAGATCTGAGCCAATTCATATTTTCCAACTGAAAAAATTGTACGGTACTTATCCCAAATCATTTAGCTAGAGACCTGACCATGTCATCATCTCATCGAATATCTAGTCAATGTTACTTACCACCTTAGGATTTAACATTAGAATGGGGAAAATCTAGAGTCACAAAACCTTCCACCATAAAAATTGCATACCACACATGCACTTAAGCATTCTAGAAATGCTTCTTGTGTTATTTCAAAAATGAAAAAATTTTAGATTCCCTATTGACCTCAAAGACCAAGTTGAGCCAGATTTTTATGAAAATCCCTAGATGACACACACCACACTCGTCTCATCTAAGGACATGCTGGAGAAGATCCTTCACATATCGCTCTGTTGAACAAGAGAAATAACTAGTTGAGCCACTCTGGACGACTATTCAAGAAGGTTCTCGGACTAGACAGTCAGAATTTTTATAAACTAAACTACAATGTCTTCTTTCAAGTTATCTAGAATTCACCACATCCACACCCCCCAAACTAAGATGTTGGTAAAAATACATAATGTCCACATCAGAGAATTGACTGAGCCAAAAGTTGTATCATCCTAGCGGTCAAGTTATATGAAACACCTAGTGTTAAAGAGTTAGTCCATGGAATTCCTACATGTGAATCCAAGGGTAAATCATGAAAAACCAAGATTTGATAAGAACCACATGTTTAGTTTGCTACCCTGGGATACCGCTAAATATGCCCAATAACTTTTAATGCTTTAGCATGGTGTTAGGATAAATCTCTCTTAGTGCATGAAGGATATAGGAAAGATAGGGGACATGCTCGTCACTTAATGAAGAGTATACTAATATGATTTTAATATTATCAACAAGATTAGTCGAACGACTAATGGGTGATACCTTAGGAGAAACTCAGCTTCACCTACTGATGTGTTGTCATTAACTAATCACTGGTCCTTTACCACCCAAGGCATACCCTGATTGTTCAAGCTTGACCATCATAGTCTACCCACAACCAACAGAATTACTCAAAGGATTCATACGCCAACAACCACACTGACATGTGTTGGCGAGAAAGCACTGACATGATTTAAATTTCACAAGCCTCGCAGTCATTTAAGTAAGACCGACCATCCTCCAATGGTCTTATTTGGTTGTGTTCCTTCTATTATTAAGGAAAAAAGTTTAACAAATGACATGACACTTCCCACCCTAGGAGTCTCCTAATTGTCAAAAAGAAATGATAGAGTTTCCTCTCAAAAGAACTCTAGGTCGGAACTTCCATAAGTATAAATTTTATAAACAAATGGCATGAAAACCAATCCAATCTGATCAGTGTGTAAAACACCTGAGTCATTGGAAGTCATCTTGAGAATTATGGGAGACATGATTGATTTGAAATACATGTCACCCTACTATGGATATAACTCAAAATTTATTTAATAGTGCAAAGATTGATGATTACATTGAACTCATCCAGTTTGTAACATCGTTAAGAACTCTATGGGAACCACATACATGAGCACATACTAACATGAGGTGATACAAAATAAATATAACCTTTCACTTAGATGATGACATATTGAGTCATCCATCATTATAGAGAAGAGATATTCGAAGAACTTATGAATTAGTTAACCATTCCCAAGGCATGTCCATCCTATTGAAAATGAGTATTACCTGATGCCCATGCCCAAAACAAAAGTAAATGAAAACATGAACACCCTCTGAACAAGGGATTAATTTTATGGTGTACCAACTAGGGACAACATAAAATGAATGACACATAAAAAGGAATAAAACTCATGAAATTATCAAGGATGTTATGTCCAAAGGGTGCTACCTACCATGGTCTAGCCCTAATGAAGAATAAACATTCACCCTAACACTGGGTCACACTAAAAGAAGAAATTAGGTTCAAAAGATGATCATTAAAGTCTTTGTTAAAAGAAACATCACCTACAGAAAATTCAAACACTTCAGTTCCAAGTTAACTCAATGATGCTTTATATACCCTTACGGGAGGGTCTTAAACAGAGGACACCATTACAAGTTTCATTTCCAAGCCCTTTACATTTAAACACATTTCATAATACAACATGCACATGTTTAATAGTCCAGTCATATGGGTGGCCATCTACCAATCCATAAACTGCCCATACACTTTACTGGAGGAATTCTACTCCCATTTAATTGCTACCAATAAATTTTCACAAAAAGCAACCAGTTACATATCAAACAAGCTAGTATGCCACTACAAGAATATAATAGAGATAAACATGCTAAAATCCTAGAATCTTGAAATTTTAATTATAGATACATGATAATAAAAATAGAATCATGATACAAGGAAAAAATGCTAGTAAAAAGGCAGAATAGAAACATGTTTCCATGATAAATATATCAGTGAAACATTGTATCTAAACAAGAATGATAGATAAATACAAGACATTGAATAGAAGTCAAAGCACTCAATCATATCACTAGGAAACCTATGAATACCGCTACATGGCATGGCATATGCATGACATGTTAATCCCTATGTGCCTATTATGATGCATGTAATTCTTCATCCTTTCCTTAACAGGCCTAGGGTAAAATATCATAAACCCCAAAAATCCATAAGCAGTGGAAATTACCCCAATCACTCGAGGTGAAATCCTATCAACTAGAATATTTAAAAGTGAATATCAATTACCAAACCAAAAAACATGGTAATTTCCCATACATAGGGTGATCATCCCTAGACACATCTACTAACTAGTGCTGGCACATTCCTAGTATCCTGTCTACCAACCCAAAATAACAAGACAAAGGAAAATAACCTCCTTTGATACCACTTTGTAGCATCCCCGACATGGGAGCCACCTGAAGGGTGCTTTGAGCAGGGTTAGCCACCTGACCTCAAGCACATCTCCGTGAACACCAGAGGTTTCTGAATAGAAGTGAGGACCATTTTAAAGTGTTTATGGGTGAGACTATTCCTACATAGGTAATCAGTTATACCGAGAAAAAGAAACAACAATTTATACCAAATAGAAAAAGTATATAAATAAGAAAACTGTAGTAGAAGAAAAAAATACCAACTAAATAAATATTAAGTGTGGAAGATGATAAACAAAACTTGATACAAAATGATTTCATACTATGATTTCTATACTAAATTAAAGGTTCAAAATATCAGAATACAATCATGAAATCAAATATGTAGAGGAAACAACACAAAAAAAACAACTGCATCTCGAGAAAAGGCTCAATACTATGCCCCCAATATCCATTCTAATAAGAAAAAAAAACTCAAAAACCATAAGTATCATGCTTCCCACTATCCATACATACGAGAATAAAGTCTACTCAGTACCAAATGGTTTTTGAGTAGGGAGTGAGATAAAATCCCAGTAGACCAGCACCTGCGGTGTCTAAACCTTTCCATTTCATGTTGTAAAAAAAGTAGTGTCACAATATATGATAAATTTAATCAATTAAATAAGTATAATAAAATAAATATTACTTGGTCCGGGTTCTCAATGGCACTCCACCTATATCACCTACTTCGGCCTAAGAAATGAATATGAATACGGTACCCATAATAAGTTATATTCATATATATAAAAAGGCTAGAAAAATAGAAGTCGGAAAAAAGAAACTTACCCCAAGCTTGTGCATTAGCTTGGGTCTAATTTATGTGTCAACAATTCAGGATTCAATGAACCAGAAGATATAAAAATTCACACAGAACTAAAGTAGTATCAATAATAACCTTCCATGAATTATCATTATTTTTATGTTCATGTTGAGAGTTGGAGTCTAAGCTTGTCCCAAATGTATCACTATGGTACATACTTCAATTTATCCTATACCATTGAACCTGTCCAAGGAAATATTCTAAAATACCATGTATCACTTGAGGCATGTCTTTATCATGAGTTCATCCTGGTATCATTCATAAGGGGTCAAGTATCACCCAAGGCATTGAGTAGCCACTTTTACAATAGGTCTTCCCTTGAATGAACCTTTGGGAACCAGTGTCACTCATAAGTATTTAGAAACCTATAGAAATGCACATCTTGAAAATCCAATGATATCACCTGCCTAGCGTAATGTATAGCCGGTCAGGAATAGAGATTCCTTAATAAAAAACCCACGTTGTCTCACCACCTTGAATTTAATTAGATTTAAAGTAAGTAGATATCATTGGGTATGCATTTATAATTGCAACAAAATAATATAAGTAAATCAAGATATACATTAATTATCATTCTAGTCAAGCAGTTATAGTGAAAGTAATTTATCAGCGAAAGAAAAAAAAATGCACATATCAATTTATAATTTCATGGAAGGATAATAATTTATCCAGTATGAAAATCATTAGGCATAGATCACCAACAAAACATAAGGTTCACGGTTCACGATAATCTCAAATAATTTATTTAATTTAAAGATCAACCTAAAGGTGGTATTGCAATACATGAAATTAAATAATTTAATTATTTGGGGCTAATAAAAAATGAGACCAAGAATGTTGGCACAACCAATGGGGTATCCAATGATGCATCAATAATTTAGATAGGATAGATTATCTCTAGAAAGATTCTAGTTGCTAAACAAAGCTGTTTAATGGATTTAGAAAAGATAAAATTAAATATATTTTATAGGAACCAATGTTCGGCATAACGTGATATCTCAATGATGCAACGAAGCATGGGTAAAGAGAGTAGACATCCTACCTCATACTCGTAGAGGATCTTATGTTCTGTGAAGATAATTGATATGACCTGAAATTGAGTAAATCAGAAGATTTCAGAAAATCCCCAATTTTGGGTAAAAACCTTCCATGACAGATCCCACTATGGATAGAGAATGAGACCATATCATTCTTAGTGCGTGATGTTAGGCTTACCGAGAGCTTTAATGTGAAACAGATAGTGAAGCAAACAAATGAGAGATGGAGTCGCAGTGGGCTTCCAAAGGCATATAAGAGAGGAGGAGGGGAACCACACTTGTGGGCCACTACATGGGGAGACAGTCCAAGAGTGGAGAGGAGTGGGAGTGAAGAAAAAGGAATCAAAAAAAGGAAAATAACGAAAAATAAAAATAGAATAAAATAAAAAAAATGGAGGGAGAAAAAAAATTATTAATAAAAATGGCTTTACCCGATTTTAATTATTTTTAATTTTTTTTCTCCAACTTCTTTTATATTTTTATTTATTTTTATCCCCCTTAAATTATTTTAATTTCTTTTAAATTATTTATATTTATTTTTAATCCATTTATAATTATTTTTAACCTAAATGATCTGTTAGGCCGTGCCGTAAAAACATTACTTAAAGCCCAATAAATTATTAAATTAATTTTAATAGCTGACCGGGACTCATAATAGGGTGAGTAGGCAGGTGCCCTGGGTCACTTTAAGAATTTAGACTAAAAATATAAATGGTATACACCTTAGTTTTAGCCGAGACGGAACAAGAATTTTTGTGGGAAATTAATAATATTTTATCTAACCCAACAATAAATATTCGCCCATATATATATACCTGTTATATATATATATATATAAACACACACACACACACACACTTATTTGTATAAGAATATATATACACTCTCACATGTATATATACACACATATATTTTTAATTCCGATATATATATACATAATATATATATATATATATACATAATATATATATATATATACATCAAATTTTTTGTCCTAAAATAATAATAATAAGAATAATTAAAGTTATTATTATTTAATACAACTCATTAATGACACCATTAACAGTTTAAAAACAAAACCTTTTTAAAAAAACATATAAAATTTATTAAATTAATTTTGATTACACATTTTTATTTTATAGGAATAATTAATAATATCACATTTATTACATTACCTGGGAATTATTTAGACCGCAACACAATTTATTAATTGTGGAAGTACATTATCTTTTTTTGTCTTCAAATCAAATAATAATATTAGTAATAAAATTGTTATTATTTTTTCTAATTGCCCCACAAAAATATTTATATCCTAATTAAATTATCTTCGGATGCGATATGACCAAACGTCGGATTCCCGCAAAGGTTATACCCCGCAAAGGGTAAACCCAATGTTTCAGACCTAACGATGGTTTCAAATTTCTCATATGATGCACCATTTGTGAGAAAATAATTATTTATTATATAAAAATTGGAATAATAAATGTAATAAAATAAAGAGGGTTTTATAACATATGAGGTTTCCAAACACCCGATGTAAATAAAATTCATACATTGCCTGTGGTATTCCCAAAATTCCAGACCTAACGGTTGTCTTAGATTTATCATATGATGCATGTTTTGATAGTTATGTTTTTTCTTGAAAATAAACACACATGCGTATAAATAAATATTTTTATTATTTTTATTCAATCAGTGTTAAGGGTCTATTGTTCTCAGAATCCCATGCTAACTCAACGTCTAGCTCTAACAGTATTTCATAGAATATTTCAAATTAATAAAGAAGGTTTGTCCCCTTAATTTAATTTATTTAAATTATAATTTTAATCTAAATAATTTAATTCAATTTATCTAAATGACACATTGAAGTTTCATACATGCAAAATAAAACGTTATGACACTCGGTTTCAAAACCAGCCTGCCCATCTAACAAAAAAAACAATTTCCTTCACTTTTTCATTTGATTCAAAATATGTGACATTACATAAAAAAATAATATCCGCATTTTAAACGATGAGAAATTTTTAAAAGAGCCACACTACTACCATAAAAAGGTATTTTTCCTACTACTGAGTTGGTATTCCATTATCTACCATGAAAACTAAAATAATACCCTGAGGATAAAGTTTTATTGTATCGTGGTAGTTCTACCATACCCCTAGTGCGATCGAGATCACCATTTATCTACCATACAACTATATTTAACCGTACATCTTACTAATGTAAAAAACATTTATGTAACCATGAATCAATCAAATAAAAATGAACATATTCTACTATCATTCACATACAATTTATCTAGGATGCTCCTTCATCTATTGTTAAACTAATTTTTTGCTCTTCTGAGGATGAATCATTGTCCATGGTGCCACACATCTTCGACCACAAAATGGATCTTTTGTGCTCGATCTGCCTTAGACATACAAACTTTGTTCTACCAGCAACCACATGAACCAAACCAACTACACCATTTACAATTAACTATGTATCCTACATCATATCATGAAATAAAAAGGATCTATCACATGAATATAAATCAACATTAGTTGGATCAATAATGATTTTATAATATGCAAGCAACATAAAGTTTTGTTGAAGTATGTGTGAGACTGTAAATTTAGAGAAGATGACTGATCTCATCGCCATGAAAGAGAAAGAAATAAATTATCAAAAATCAGTTGAATTTCCATATTCAGTGATCCCATATATAATATGTAACTAAATTCTACATATTAACCATTGAATCATGAATCATCTATGGTCGAAGAAGAAATAGGTTGAAGCTAAACAGAAGATTCACGAAGCTGATTTTGAGTCTTTTTTTGGATGAAATCGATGTATGGATGTAGATTTGAAATTGAAAGCTCTTTATACTATAATTTTATCCCTATATTGTTTTTAAATAAGTGTATTACATGGTTTCTTCCCCATTAATGATTCTTGGTTTGATTCAAATCCTTTTATGAGACCAAAAAATGAATATTGGACCTAAGAAAAATATAGTTGTAGTGGGACTCATGTTTTCTTTGAAGAAGATAGTTTAGTGAATCTATTTTATCATATTTAATGGTATAAAATTATGTAAATATTATATTAAATTTAATTCATTTTAATTTTTCCTTATGAATAGTGTTGTATCCTTATATTGTTCCCCCATTACTTTGATGAATCGTTGCTAAATTTATTTCTACTCTTCCTCAAATAGAGTGTTTCCTCATTGATCACTCTTATTTGTTTTTTAGTATGGATATATAATTTAAATATTCATTATATCCAATATCCTTATATATCATGTTGATTGGATAAATCCTATCATTATTATATTATCCTATTTTTTTCTATCACATGTAGTGGATTAATCTCTAGTGGATTTTGTGTGTAATTCAAAGAATGAGGCTAGAATAAATTAAAATTTAAAGTCAGTATAAATATCAAAATAATTACAATATTAAAATCCACCGGAGAATGTATTTTGAAAATTTACCGTTAATAAATATAATTCCCCAATATGGGAATTGGGATGTTTTACTTGGTGTGAAAAAATGGACTAGTGTGTCACCATCAATGTATTACATTAGAATTAATAGAAAAAATGAAGTTTGAAGGATGAAATAT
Organism: Viscum album; assembly: GCA_963277665.1. NCBI lineage: Eukaryota > Viridiplantae > Streptophyta > Magnoliopsida > Santalales > Viscaceae > Viscum > Viscum album. Next base: position 32,624,123 of record OY728119.1, on the reverse strand, counting down.
AATAATTATCTCATAACCTAAATTTAATTCATCTCTATCATCTATCCCACTTATCTACTGAATGATGGATCTTCTTATTGAAAATACTCTAGGTCTAATAGTCCATCATTCCATGTGACTAGCATGAGTTATTTATTCATTACAAAAAATTTATAGTACCACAAATAAACTAATTACATCATCAAGATTAATTGAATTATTCTTCAAATCCTAGAAACATGTATAGATCAAGGGCTACGATTCCTTTAGTAGGATATTGGATCATCAAAAATTGATTCGTTTTACTCCCATGATTGAGTTCTATTCTATTTAGTGGAAAATCCGAGGTATAGTGCTTATGAGTTTCAAAGATACAATTGACGAAGACTTATTTATGGCGACCCAAACTTTTCTTACATTACTATTACATCATTTTAAATTTAAACAACATAATATTATTACACATAGAGGATCCAATGGTTTAGTGTCTTGGTCAAACTAGGACCATTCATAACCTTTACAACATAAATCATAAACAATCATTTAATTCCTTCTTCACTAGCTTCTTACTGGCACTTTCCCTCTCATTAGTACATGTAGTCACCTGAGGATATACATCAAAAAATGGGTTAGCTAAAATCCCAGTAATATGATAGATAAGAACAATATATCATGGGGTGAGCATAACCATAACAAGGGAAAAAGGTCATGAACATTAGAGGAAGCATAAATATAAGACTTGAAATGTGGAAATGCATAAAAATAAAACATCATGTCTTAGTGGTTAACTACCACACATACTTGTGAACAAAGATAGAATCTTTTCCACATCATTTCACATTTACTCATGTGATTCATCATTTTTTCCAATGCATTGGAGCGCTGTATAATTCTGGGCGCACCCATCACATTCAAACATTCATATTGCGCTATATAATTCTGGGTGCACCCGTTACCTCATAAAATTATCATTGTCATGCATGCCACATAGAACATATATCAATACTGAACATAACTAACCCATGTTAAGTAATGGTTTTCCTCTCATAAGAATACATTCCTAAACTTTGGGTTCCCAAAAGAAAGAGGGAACAACATACTTGATACAAGAACCATCAACCATGAATGAGAGGTAAAAGTTGAGTTCTTAAAAGAATAGTTCTTTTGGATTACATTTTGTTTGACCTATACTTCAGTAGAAAACTTTTATAAACCAGAAAAGGTAATATAATGATTAAAAAATGATTTTTAAGAAGTGACCATACCAAATTTGAGTGAAATAGGGAGAACCCTAAGAAAGAAAATTGGGTTTGAGATTTTCCCCTTTACCTTGTATCCAAACGCTTCCTTCTCTTTAATGTGCTGTATAATGACATTATATTGATTAATAATAAATTAAAGAATATTTTATACAAGAATATAGTTCATTAAGATTTCACTATATCATTTTATGTTCCTTTGGAAGACTTATAGAGTTTAAAAATATTGTTTGGGGATGTGCGTTTTTATGGTATTTCCTGGGTAGTTCACTTGTATTCATAAATTACAGTTTTGGTAGAACATGGGTAAACATACAGAACTGATATTACATGTTATTAATGAAATTACAGAATTTGAAATGATCATATAATGAGTTATATTATATACCATGTGGGTGAATCATTAGATAAAAATGAAATGATGATTGTTTGGGTTAATTTGGGAGGTTATTCGATCACCAAGAACTTGTTTTAATTTATCACTTAGTAATATGTACAAAAGTTGGTTCCAGAACATTAAATAGGACATAATACATATAAAATATTCTGGTTCAACCATAAAAATGGTTTCACGACCAGATCTGATGGTAGAAATGGAATAAGAAAACAGGTCGTTCTTGAAGGTGATAAATTAAAACCTCACGAACAACTTTCTCTTTAATAAAATAAAAGGAAGAGGGAAATGGGTTGGATGATATAATATACCCTTAGTATCATAAAATTACATTATATTCATGATACTATAGTTACCATACCATTTGGACAAAGATAGTTGGGGAGAGAATAAGAAAAGAACTTGAAATTGAAAGGGAATTAAAAAAGAACAGGGAGAGAAATTACCTCTTGAATCCTCCTATTGACATCCTCCTTAAGGGATCTATGATTGGTCTTTTAATGAAATCGAAAACACTTGTACGTGGGGGAGGGGATAGGGAAGATGTTTGGAAAGATTTTAGATAAGGCTTCAAGCTTGATAGGTGTGAGGAAATGAGGGTGTGAAGGGTGGTATTTATAGTAGAGGGGATAGGGGCTTCCTTAATATAAAATTCATTAGTTTATTAATTTCTCCTAATACAAGGAATAGTGAGTCTGGCATGACCAATAATAGTAATTTTATAATGTAATCCTGAACCAAGTGGGCTTACATCAGCAGAACATCACACATGACCCTATAATTATCTTATTTAGCTTATTTTGGTAAATTATTGTATTTCACTATTCATCAAAAAATTCAAGTATTTCTAAAAAATCCAAAAATTTCATCCCATCCATTTCTCAACGTGTAGAATCCCAAAATGAATTCCATTTTTCAAAAATGATTTTATAAATATGATTAATTTAATATTTAATTAAAATCCTGGTTTATTACTAAAAAACAGTTTTAAAACATTCATTTACTTATTCTAAAATATAGGTACATCATACTTTCACTTGAGTATTATTTTTATATTTTCACGGGTAATGTTACTATTCATTATGGTATATCACTATTCATAAGGGTATGTTACTATTCATAAGGGTAGGTTACTAGTAACAAAAAATTATTTTTGTTTTATTAGACTCCAAAAATCATCTTGAACACAACCGTGTATGTCAGATTTTAAAAATTCCCAATACAGAAGTGGCAAACTTATTTTTAAAGATCACATAGCACTTAGTAGTTCATTATGTTGCATTGTCATGTGATTTTATGACATAATTATAAGAAGGTAATTTCCATTGAAAAACATTGGTTCGTTACATTCTTCACCCCTTAAGAAATTCCGCCCCTGAAATTTTAATTTACACAAATAGGTGAGGGTACTTCTCCTTCATTGCCTCTTCCGGTTCCCAAGTGGATTCCTCGATCTTATGGTTCCTCTACAACAGTTTAACAAGATGAGTTGTCTTGTTGCCCCGAACTATATCTCTCCGATCCAGAATCTTCACTGGCTGCTCTTGATAAGAGAGATCATCTTCCAGTAATACCACCTCTGAGTTTAGTACATGTGAGGGGTCCGGTATATACTTCCTCTGGAGTGATATGTGAAACACATCATGAACATGAGCCAAATTCAGTGGAAGTGAATGTCGATAGGCCACGACTCATATGCGGTCAAAGATCTCAAAGGGGCCAATGTACCTTGGGCTTAGCTTTCCTTTCTTTCCAAACCACATGACTCTCTTCCATGTTGATATTCGTAGGAAGACTTTATCTCCAACGTCAAACTCCAAGTCCCTTCGATGGTTGTCAGTATAGCTCTTTTTCCAACTCTGAGCAACTTTGATGTGTTTTTGGATGAATTGAACCTTCTCTGTCATCTCTTGAAAAAGATCAGGTCCAAGTATCTTTCTTTATTCAACTTCATCCCAACAGGTTAGAGTTCTACATCGCTTTCCATACAAACCTTCATATGGAGTCATTTGAATACTTGAGTGGAAGCTATTGTTGTATGAGAACTCAAGCAATAAGAGATTCTGATCCCATCCACCATTGAATTCTAGAGATCATGCTCTTAGCATATCTTCAAGTGTCTGAATAGTCCTTTCAGACTGGCCATTAGTTTGGGGGTGATAGTTTGTGCTGAAATTTAATTCAATACTCAAAGCATGTTGAAGGCTCCTCCATAATTTAGATGTGAACCTCAGATCATGGTCAGAGACAATTGAGATTGTAACACCGTGCAGTTGCACCACTTCTTTCACATAAATATTTTCAAGTTGTTCAAGTGAGAGATCTTCCTGAATAGCGATAAAATGGGAAGTCTTGGTGAGTCGGTCAACCACAAACCATATCACATTTTTCCCCTCTGACGTCTTCGGGATATCCATGACAAAATCCATAGTAGCATTTTCCCATTTCCACATGGGTATAGGAAATGGTTGCATCATCCCTTTAGACTTCTGTTGCTCTGATTTAACTTGCTGACATACCAAGCACCATGATAATTATGCCGCAATCTCCTTCTTCATCTTATCCCACCAGAAGTGTTCTCAGAGATCACGGTACGTCTTGGTACTCCCAGGATGGATATAGAAAGTTGATCTATGTGCATTGTACAATAGATCCTTCTTTATCCTAGGTGATGAAGGCACATAAATCCGCATTCTAAACTGAATCACACCATCATCATTGATATGGTACTCTTGCAGCTTCCCTTCCTTTACTTAATTCACCCTCTTTTGTATATCCACATCATCCCTCTGTGCTTCCTTAATCTTATCTTGGATGGATGGTTGCTCAATCATTTGTGAAAGGTAGTATGTATCCCATGCCCTTATGATTTCCAAATCCGTCCTTTGCATATCTAGTAAGATAGGGTCTTTCTCAATCCGTAACATGGATAGAGTAGTGGGTTATTTTCTTCCTAGAGCATCAGCTACCTTGTTCTCCTTTCCAGGATGGTAGTGAATAGAGAAATCGTAATCCTTGATTAGCTCTAACCATCTCCTTTAACGCATGTTGAGCTCCTTTTGTGTGAATATATACTTTAGGCTCTTGTGGTTGGTGTATATGTCACACTTTTCACCATTAAGGTATTGCAACCAGATTTTCAAGGAAAAAATCACGGCTTCCAGCTCTAGATCATGCGTCGGGTAGGTCTGCTCATGGATCATCAACTGTCGTGAGGCATAGGCTATCACATTATCATTTTTCAAGATTATTAAACCCAAGCCTTTTTTTGAAGCATCACTGTATATCACAAAACCTTTTCCACTTTTCAGTAGTGTGAGTACAGGAGCAGTGATTAGTCTTATCTTTATCTCTTTGAAGCTTCCCTCATATTATTCCTTCTAGACATACTTTACCCCTTTCCTTGTTAACTTAGTTTGTGGGCTTGACACTCGTGATAATTTTCTCACAAAACATCGGTAGTACCCAGCTAATTAAAGAAAACTATGGATTTCTGTGACTCTAAAGGGCCTGGGTCATTCCTTAATCGCCATTGTCTTTGAAGGATCCACAGAAATTCCCTCACTTGTGATCACATGTCCCAATAATGTGACTTTCTTCATCCAAAAGTCACAATTTCTAAACTTGGCATTCAACATCTCCTTTCTCAATGTCACCAACAAAATAATTAGATGTTCTTAATGTTCCTCCTTTCTCTTAGAGTATATGAGAATATCATCAATAAAAAATACCAAAAATTTGTCAAGGTAATTTCTAAAGACTATATTCATCAAATCCATGACGATTTCAGGGGAATTACTAAGTCTGAAGGGCATTACCAAAAACACATAGTGCCCATACCTTGTATGGAAGGTAATATTCTAAATATATTCCTCCTTCACCTTTACCTGATGATATCCATAATGAAGATCCACATTTGAGAAGTATTGATCTCCTCTTAACTGGTCGTACAAGTCATCAATCCATGGGAGAGGATACTTGTTTTTTATGGTGATCTACTTGAGTTCCTGATAATTGATACACAGTCGCCTTGTTCCATCCTTATTCTTCACAAAGAGAATTGGTGCACCCCAAGGTGATGCACTAGAGAGTATGAACCCTTTGTCCAGATGCTATTGTAGCTGCTTCTTTAACTCCTCCAGTTCGATAGGATCCATCCTATAGGGACACTTCAAGATAGGAGTTGCTCCTGGTATGAGTTCAACTTAGAACTCTACCTCATGATCCGAGAGAATTATGGGTAACTCTTTAGGAAATACATCTTCGTATTCCCTTACGATGGGAATTTCTGTAAGGTTGGAACTATCCTTTGACCCAACCATTTGGGAGTGGTATGCTTCTTCATAGGGAATCAACATTCACAGAGATGAAGGACTTTTCAAAGGAGATTTATGATCTTCCTTTCATTTTTAGAGGATCATGGGGTGGTTCAGAATATGAAAATAAATTTCCTTTTTCCAATAGTTGATATGTGCTCTATATAACGAGATACAATCTATTCCCATTATAACATCAAATTCCACCAAGGGAAGTATTATGATATTTTCCAGAAGAATCTTCCCACATATTCCAATATAAGTAGAGTCAAACACTTGGGTTGTAATTATTTCACCACTTAGTGTTTTTATAGATATCTCTAATTCAAGGTTTTGGGGCTTCAATTATATAGTTCTAGAAAACTTGCAAGATATAAAGGAATGCGTAGAACCAGAATCAAATAAGACTTTTTCCATTCTTGAGTGAATAGGAAGTGTACCTTGTATGACTTCATTATCTTTCTCCACTTTTTCATTAGTGATGGCATAAAACTCCCCTCGTTCCTTTGACTTTGGTGGCTGTTGATGTTGATTAACCTCAAGAACTCAAGGTTTAGTGCATTCGCTTTCATAGTGCCCTAGCTCCCTGAAGTTGTAGAATTTAACCATGAGTGGTTCTCTTATTTCATTGGCTATATTCTCATTCTTTTTCATGTCTTTTCGACACTCTTGAGCATGATTTCGTTCTTTCCCTCTCCCTTTGAGGCAGTTCCAATGGTCCAACTTCCCGCATTTTTGGCATGTGGGTCGTTGAGTTTTCTTCCCACCATTATCATTTGATCCACCAGCTTGAAACTCCATCTTTTGTTTCTTATCACCATATCCATGGGAATATTCTCCAAACATCATCTATACTTTGAGAGCACATCGAACAACTTCTTCATAACTCCCAAAGTCTCGAATTTCAAGAGCCTTTCGAAGGTGTGGTTTTAATCCACTAAAGAATCTATCAATTTTTCTATCATTGTTGATAACAAAACCTGAAGAATACCTTTCAAGCCTTATGAAATTCTCTCTGTAGGTTGTGATATATTCTCTATATGTTTGATTGAGCTCTATGAATTCTCTCTCTATCTTCGTACGAAGAGTTCGTGGGAAATACTTATTAAGAAACATTATCTTAAAGTCTTCCCATTCCATCTCTTCAATTTCCTCCCTTGTCTTGGTGTTCTTAATCAAATCCCACCATTGATCAGCTTCTCCATCTAGAAGATAAATGGATAGGGTCAACTTCTCCATCTTAAAACATTGAAGAACAGAAAATATCTTCTCCATGGATTTTACCCACTCTTACGCAGCTTGTGGATCAGAAGGTCCATTAAACATTGGTGGTAGTTGCCGCATAAAACATCTGATAGCCAGTTGCTCTCTCTTTGGTGAAGGATTATGTTCCCCAGTTTTATGGATATTGTTCAGAACATGTGGTAATTGGGTAAGAATAACCATGAATTTTAGAACTCCACCTCCCAAATCATTGGGGATTTCATTCGAGAAATCATTGCATTGGCCCTCAGATGAGTTGTTGGCCTGATTTCTCCTGGTTCCCACCATTTTCTAAAATAGAAAAGGTTAGAACAAAACATAAGTAAATAATTCATGAAAAAATAACTTATTCATTTTCACAATTTATAATAAAAGAATAAAATATTTTATCCCTATGTAAAGATTCTTCTGTGCCTATTTGTACTTAGTCTCATGCTAGATGTTTTCTCTAGGGTTCACTAATCCTAATTCCCAAATTAACTAAACCTTTCCTCTAATACCAACTATAGTGACCCAACCTTTTCTTACATTACTATTACATCATTTTAAAGATAAACAACATAATAGTATTACACATAGAGGATCCAATGATTTAGTGTCTAGGGAAAACTAGGACCATTTATAACTTTTACAATATAAATTATAAATAGTCATTTAATTCCTTCTTCACTAGATTCTTATTGGCACTTTCCGTCTCCTTAGTACATTTTGTCACCTGAGGATATACATTGAAAAAGGGGTTAGCTAAAATCCTAGTAAGAGGATAGATTATAACAATATATCTTGTGGTGAGTATAATCATAACATGGTAAAAAGATCATGAACATGAGATGACGCATAAATATAAGACTTGAAATGTGGCAATGCATAAAAATGAAACATCATGTCTTAGTGGATAAATACCACACATACTTGTGATCAAAGATAGCATCTTGTCCACATAATTTAACATTTACTTATGAGATTAATCAATTTACCCAATGCATTAGAGCACTATATAATTCTGGTCGCACCATTCACATTCAAACATTCATATTGCACTATATAATTCTGGGCGCACCCGTCACCTCATAAAATTATCATTATCATGCATGCCACAAAGAAAATATATCAATAATGAAAATAAATAACCCATGGTAAGGAATTAGTTTCATCTCATAATAATACATTCATAAACATTGTGTTCCCAAAAGAAAGAGGGAACAATATACTTGATACAAGAACCATCAACCATGAATGAGAGGTAAATGATGAGTTCTTAAAACAAGAGTTCTTTTGGAAAAATTTTGTTTGACATAAACTTAAGTAAAAAACATGTATATCCAAAAAAGGTAATATAATTATGAAAAAAATATTTTTAAGAAGTGACCATACCAAATAGGATTGAAAGAGGGGGAACCCAAAGAAAGAAAATTGGGTTTGAGATTTTCCCCTTACCTTGTATCTGAACGCTTCCTTCCCTTTAATGTCCTATATAATTACATTATATTCATTTATTATAAATTAAATAACCTTTTATACACGAATAGGGTTAATTATGGTTTCATTATTTCATTTTATTTTCCTTTGGATGACTTATAGAGTTTAAAAACATTGTTCGGGGACGTTCATTTTTATGGTTTTTCTTGGGTGGTTCACTTGTATTCATAAATTGAAGTTCGGGGAGAACATGGGTAAACGTCCATAACTAATATTACATGTTATTAATAAAATTAAATAATTTAAAATGATATTATAATGAGTTATATTATATACCATGTGGGTGAATCATTAGATAAAAATTAAATGATGATTGTTTGGGTTAATTTGGGTGGTTTTTCGATCACAAAGAACTTGTTTTAATTTATCACTTAGAAATATGTACATAAGTTAGTTAAAGAACTTTAAATGGGAAATAATACATATAAAATATTCTGGTTCAACTATAAAAATGGTTTCATGACCAGATCTGAAGGTATAAATGGATGAAGAAAACATGTCGTTCTGGAAGATGATAAATTAACACCTCATGAACGTTATTTTTAATAAAATAAAAGGAAGGTGGAAATGGGTTAAATGATATAATATCCCATTAGTATCATAAAATTACATTATATTCATGATAATATAGTTACCATACAATTTTAACAAAGATGGGTGGGGATAGAATAAGAAAAGAACTTGAAATTGAAAGGGAATTAAAGAAGAAGAGGGAGAGAAATTACCTCTTGAATCCTCCCCTTAAGATCCTCCTTAAGGACTCTAAGATTAAATTTTTTATGAGACCAAAAGCTCTTGGACGTGGGGTAGGGGCTAGAGAAGATTATTGGGAAGAGTTTATACAAGGATTCAAGCTTGAGAGGTGTGAGTAAATGAGGGTGTGAAGGGTGGTATTTATAGTGGAGGGGAGAGGGGTTTCCTTAAAATAAAATTCATTAGTTTATTAATTTCCCTTAAGACAAGAAATAGTGAGTCTTGCATGACCAAGAATAGTAATTTTATAATATAATCCTAAAACAAGTGGGCTTACATCATCAGAACATCACACATGACCCTATAAGTTTCTTATTTACCTTATTTTGTAAATTATGGTATTTCACTATTTGTCAAAAAATTCAAGTATTTCAGAAAAAATACAAAAATTTCACCCCAACAAATTTTCAATGTGTAGAATCCAAAAATGAATTCCATTTTTCAAAAATATTTTTCTAAATATTATTAATTTAATATTTAATTAAAATCATGGTTTATTACTAAAAAAACTGTTTTAAAACATTCATTTACTTATTCTAAAATATAGTTACATCATACTTTCACTTGAATATTATTTTTATACTATCATAGGTAAGTTTACTATTAATTAGGTTTTATCACTATTCATAAGGGTATGATACTATTCATAAGGGTAGGTTACTATTCACAAAAAATTATTTTGGTTTTATTAGACTCCAAAAATCATCTTGAACACAACCGTGTATGTCAGATTTTCAAAATTCCCAATATAGAAGTGACAAAATTCTGTTTAAAGGTCACTTAGCACATATTAGTTCATTATGTTGTGTTTTAATGTGATTTTATGACATAATTATAAGAAGATAATTTCCATTGAAAAACTTTGGGTTGTTACATATTCATGTATTCGGAAGAAGATGCACTTACTGGCTTAAGAATGGACTTCAAATGTTGGGATTTGGACTTGAGCTTGTGGGATTTAACAGTTAGCAACTCAGCTATATATATGGATCTATATTAAAAAGGATGTGGTCTTGAATCTTGTTTCCTCCCTCAATCATCAATAATTATACAACATACAATTCATAGTTTGGAATCAATTAAATTTCATTCGCTCCATAATTGAAACATCAATTGGGTTTTTCTCTTATCCATTTGATCTTAGAAACATAAATTTATTTTTTTAATCAAAATTTTACTTGTATTCATAGAAAATATAATGTTAAAAATCAAATTAGTTACCAAATATCCTCAACCTCAATCTCCACTCATAATTTGATTGTTCATGTCATCATCTTCTTCAGGTGAGCTTGAACTTATCTTCCCCCTCAATCAATTGAACTTAAACAATATAGTCAATGTTTTGAGGGATATTGGTCTCGTCTTGGATTCATGGGTAGTGGTCTTCAATGAAAGATCAATTTATAAAATAGATTAGTCAAGCATCCATTGAATTTCACTACCCATGAAACCAAGTTAAGACAAATAGACCATCGAAAACTGATTTTTGGTACAATTTCTATTGATTGAAGGACATGATAAGTTCACACTCACTCAAAGAAGATGACAAAATAGACAATAAAATTATGATTGAAGATTGATTCTAATGATATTTAAGAGACAATTGGAGTTTGAAAATTAAGCTTTCTGGACAAAATTTGAATGTTTATAAACCATATAAATTTATGATAGTGAGATTAATTGAACAAGAACAAAACTCAGCTGAATTTTCAATAATGGAGTCTAGTTAATTTCACTGAAGATAAACTTAGAAAAGGTTAGTTATATAGTGCATGATGACTGAGGGAGGAAATAAGAATTTAAATATCATCTAGTTCCATCAAACCACATTTCTATAATTGATTCCAAAAATTTAAATCCCACATAATCATGCCCAAATCCCACCATTTGAAGTATATTCTCAGGAAAAAAAGTGTTATGTGTTGATCCTATAAGAATATTTCCACGTCCACTGTAGCTATTGAACACTAAAGTATTGAACCAATGATTACCCTATACATTTTATAGAGATCAATCATGGGAGAAACATTATTTAGTTACTAAAGATTCTAGATTAATACCAAATTCATCACAACCCTTAAGTTCTACACTTGTCTAGGATCTAAAGAAGAATTCAAATAATCTCAGTCTTGAAATTGAATAATTTTTACGGAATGTACTAAAAATATTTAGGTATGAAGCAATAACTCATGTTGATCACATAGAAGGAAGGATGGGTGAACCTTGAGTGTTTTATATTAGAAGATACACTATTCAATGGAGAAGGTTTATCAATATTTTTTTGATTGATCTATTGAGATGATACTACTTCTTATTTCTTATTTCATTATCTATTTATTTTAATTCCATTATAATACTCTAGTGAAGGTACACTAGTCCATTTTTGGTTACTCTAAGGAAATTTCTATGATCCCCTATAAATAAATTGTATTTATTAATGGTTCATTATCCTAATACTTTATCTTTTATATTTCAATGGTGTAATCTATTGGATATTTCTACTAACATTCAGTTTGAATTTATTCTACTCACACTCTTAGAAAAAACATTCCACTAAGACTTAATCCACTCCATCTGATAAATATTAATGGGATAATCTACATGTGTTGGAGATATCCAATCACTTGTCTAGTAAATGATATAGGATACACTGATTATCATATTTACCTATCAAAATCGAAACAACTAGATAATATTTATCAATAAGGTATCATTCAATGCATGAAAGAGTTAGAAACAACTTGAATAATGACTTAAAATCAGATTGGGGGAATGATCTAAGTCTAAACCACTATTCTTAATGTTAAATTTAAATCTATTTAATTTCATCAACTATTTCAAAAATTCAAACCCATTAAACAAAATAAAATACATCCATAACATTTTCTTCTTATTGGAGATACTTAGCCCCACAACAACTATATATTTATAAGGTTCAAATTCATTTTATGGGAACCCTATTAAATATTTAACATCAAATGTAAATTTATAGATATAAGATAATAAATAGGATTACTAATTATATGAATGTTTATATGGATATATATTGGAATGAAATACAATTTTTATATAAATCTAATTGTTATATATATGGTCATTGGAAATATGGTCATTGGAAATATAATCAGAGGATTTGTAGCCATTGTTTATGAATGTATCCAACAACTATATTGAATATGTTCATTTTTTATTAAAAAATTGAAAATAATAAATTCTAAAAATGGTAACTAATTAAATGATATGAAAAAATATTTTTGAAATATTTTTTTGTAAAAAATATAATTTCATGAGTCACGTAATAATAATATTATAATTAATAATTGGTTTAAAGTATTTATAAAATTTAAAGGAATTTGTTATTATATTTCTAAAATTTAATATTTAGAAGATAAGTAACGTATTTTAAGGGGATTTGATTAAAATCATATAATTAAAAAGGGAATATTTTTCCAATGATTTTTTAAAATTAATGTGGAATTTTATATTAAAAATTGCATTTATCACTTTTATATGAGTATTATATTATAATTTTTTAATATATAAATAAAATGAAATATATAAATGTATAAGAAATATATTATCTACAATTACATATACCTTAATAAACCATGACATTTGAGTTTATTAGAAATAATGAATTTTCATGAATTCCTAGAATATTTTAGGATCATAGTTTTAGGGAATTAAGAAAAAAATATTACATTTCAAAAACATACAATAAATATTGTAAAAATCCACTCAGTAACCAATTTTTTCACATAAATTTAATTTTTGAATTTAAACCCTTTTTTCATTCAAAACATAGTCACTTAATTTAAAAATAATTCATATTGGCTAAAGGTATAGCTTTCTATAGTCCCTAATCATATTTAGGCCTTATATAAAACATTTGAAAACATACTATGAGAAAATAATCTCAGAAAGGGATACCAAATTTATGAAAAATCATAGTCTATTTTGAAAATCATGAATTCCCATATGTTTTTTTTCCATTTTTACATAAAAAACACTGAGTTGAAAAATTATTTTACATACTCATGAAATAATTTGATCTAAAATATGTTGGGGATGAAACCACATTTTTTTATGAAATCGAAGACATATTTCTATCTCAGTAGAGGGAGACCCATTACATAGCCTGAAGGCGCATGTCCTATTGTCCCACGAACACGACTTGAAGGCCTAATGGAATGAAAGTCCTAAAAATAGCCATGAAAGCCCATTTTTTCCAAAGGCCCCTCTGGTGAATTGTACTACTATAGAACCCAAGATACAATAGTTCCTTCTATAATACCAACACCTCTATAGTACCCTACTACATTAATTCCTTAATTATTTACATTAAACATAAACTCAATATCTTAACTTATGAAATTAAAATACTTCCACTAAAACATATTTGAAAGAATCTGAATGTTTCGTAGGTACTATAGGGAATCATCTTCATATCACTCTCATAATCACTCTTACATACACTCTTTTAAATTAAATAATTTACCCCATTAATTCAATCATATATTCAGTGGAGAAAAAAATCATTACTCAATGCATTGAAGACATATATTGACCTCATTCATCATCATGAATAGTTTTCAAGGACTAGAAAACATAAAAAACATATAATATTTCATTCCTATCATAAAATCGGAGGCTGATGTTGTTTAGAAACTCTAAGCGGTGTGCGATGGTTTCAAAGCGTTCGATGTGATCATGGACAAGGTGGATTGTGGAACTTTCCTTTACCAGTGTGTATACCTCCTCCTTCATCCCACCCATCAGGTGATTGGAATTTTGTTGCATTCTCTTGCTTTATTCTAGTTTTTGGTAGCATATTTAGACGCGATGGTGCCCTTCTCTCCCGGATTCCCCCTCTCGCTCTAGGACCCATCTAGTGTTTCCTCCTGAAACCTTCTGCTGGTGGGTTGGCGGCGTGTCTGAGTGCCGCTATTCTTCCTTTTACTTCTTCTCCTTCCCTCTTTTCACCTATTCCAGACATCTCCATGTGATTTGGTTCCAAATCATGATGTCTTCATCCTCATTCTTCTTCCATGGTGGTGCTGCTTTCTTGGGGGTTGTCTCTAGGGTGTGCCTATGTCGGCTTGATCTCAACCTTGTTTTGCCTTTTGGAATCGGTCTCTCCATGCTGATTTGGAACACTCGGCGCTCAAATCCCTGCCCTGACCTTAAGTCCTTCTGCTTCTATTCAAGTCAGATCTGAAGCGGTTCTTCCTTGGAGGTTTTGGGAGGTTGGATTCGGTGGCCGACGGTGCTCCTCGCACGATCTATTTTGATTTTCGGGGAATTCTTGTTCACTTCTTCAATAGTGGTCAATCTTCTCGAGGATTTCTCAGTGAAGGTTCTTTTGATATTTTTGATTTGGTTGTGTTCTGCCTTGATTATGGTGGCGGCCTTCGATGATGTTCATGACGCTGTCATGCAACTGTTTTCATGGGATGATGTGGTTAGTTCATTCCGTACAGGTGATTTCAATAAACTTGGTTTGCGAAGACACGAGTATGTTGTTTTACGGTGGATATGACAGTCTCTGACGATCTCCGGTGACTGGTGTGAAGTTTGGATGGTGAGGTATCAGTTCTCGGTGATGATATTGACTCTCTGTAGTCTCATTTCCCCTCTTACTCTGCCCTGGATTCGTGTACTGTCTCTTCTCCCTGGGTCGTTCTGGCGAGACGGTTTACACAGGAGCTTTGGGAGGTGTTGTTCGAGGGGATTTAGAATTTTGAGGAGGCTTGATCCTCACTCGACGACGTTGAAGGTGTCTACAATGGACTCTGTCGACTGGTGATGTTTGGTCGGTGACGACAACGACAATGTTAGTTTTCTGGCGGTTTAATGGTTCTTGATGGGATCCGATACTAGTTGTAGAGGTCAACAGTGGTGATTGGATGGTGATGGAGAATGAGCCGGTGATGATGTTTGTTGTAGATGATAGGATTTCGACTGATGGCTTGGTGATGATGTTCTACGGCATGCGTGGTTGGCGACTGGTGTGTTGATATGATCATATTGTGTTCTGTGTATCATAAGTTTCTTTTTGAATTTTGAATGGGGCATGTTTTGATTTTGTATCATTTGATTTTGTATCCCATCATTTACCGCTCTCCCTTAAAGTGGATTCATAGAAAATCAAATAAAAAGTATTTTTCAGTCTATCATAAAATCTCATAACTTATTCTATTTAACTCATATTCAGAATAAATTGTAGGATTCATGTCAAAATAAGGAAATTAATCCTTTCTTATTTGAAAACTCTTAAAATAAAAATGTTTTAAAATGAGTAGGAAAAGGAATATTATTTTTAAAAAACATTAAAAATGTTATAGTAATATTCTAATAGAATAATGGTATTGATAGCAGGAAAATTCGGTTAGTTTATATAAATTAGAAATAATTGTAATAAACATTGGTAAAAAGGGTCATTAGTGACCTCTATAGAAAGCATTTGAAAGATTAATTTTTAAAAATGAATGGTTAGATTAGAATGACTTTAAGTAATCATCTTATTATGTATAATAACATTATTAAATATTTTTTAAGAACATGGATATGGAAGGAAAATGTTATAAAACATTTAAAATTATATTTTTAAAAAATACCTTATCTATACTCTTACTCACCAATTACATACATTAACTACTATATAATAAACAAATGTTAATTATTTAAATGAATCAGAACCTTTTAAAGGTTTATTTTCTTATTATTGTCCCTTTATTTCATGTATCACCATGTCTAATATACTGAAGTTAGTGTGGAACAAAAATGTTGAACCCTATAATCATATATACAAAAGACTAAGGATCAAAACCAGGTAGGGGTAGATTTTTAATTTACTTTACCAGTTGATGTAGAATCATACCTATTCACCCGATATGGGCCTATGGGTCATACATTTGGCCCTTCAGACTACAGGGCCTTAGAGTCAACTTATTCCATCGGGCTTCACATCCTCTGCAAAACCTCAGGCCTTTGCACAATAGTATTTTGGGCCATAGTGCAATTGGTCGTAAATAATTCAAGTCAGATCACACAAGAGTCAGTTCAATTAAATAAATCAGAGAATGTAGCATCCACTAGAGTAGAACTAACTGTATTGAGAATAAAGAGTGTGAATGGGAACATCAACATCAGTACTAGGAATTGTGTAGCTCTGTAAATATCAATGTTAACTGATCATCCATGAGAGGTTTTATTTTAAGAAATATCATTGAAGAAAATATAGGGGATAGGAAGTTCTAATGTAGTCATCTCTTTAGTCCTTTGTGCTATATAATGGCCCATGTGTCACTTGGCAATCGAGTTGTGTACTAAGCCATGTTCCATTGTGGCTATAGGTCTTGTAAGAGGTCCCACACAACACAATTAAAAATGTTATTATCCAAAAATAAATAAAATTGTATTTCTTTCAAGCTATTACAATCGTGTCTTATATATTTACAAAATGAGTTATGTTCATATTGTACATTTTTATGATGTTTAGTTCATAATCCAAAAAAGGTAGGTTATTCATGGAAAAAGGGGTGATCATTTCATTATATATAAAATATTATTCATGAATTAATAATTATTTTTATATATTATATATAATTTTAGATCCATTCATTATTGGCATACATAAAAAATGAATCACATCGCTTCATAGTGGTGGTTCACATGTACCTTCGAGTGACGTTATCATTTTCCAATGGATGGAGGGAATGAAGATAAGTAATATATTATCATTTTAGAATCATAAATACTCCAAGAAAATTATATATATTTCTTAAATACATCATAATATCCATCCTGGGGAGGTGGTGATGAAAAAAATCACATTTCTTCATAGAGGTGGTAGTCCACACTTACATAAAAGTGATGTCTTCATTTCCCATATGATGGAAAAAGAGTTGTAGAAGGGTTGTTATATAATAATAATAATAACATTTTTGTACATTTAATATATTGATTTTATCATATTAGAATGTCAATGATTGATTTAAGAAGAAATAAACATATAAAAAACACATTTAAGAGTTATACCTCTTCTTTGGAAAACCATATTTTGCTTACACTGTATGCCTTTGATGTTGGACTTTTGGTAAATCCAATACTAGTAAGTCACGGGGAAAGATTTTGGGATATTATTTGTGGGGTTTGAGCTAAATGGCTCCAATTATGTGAATAAGAGAGTAGATGAGGTTCCCTTTTATACGTGAGGGGAGTGGCACTCTTTAAATATTTCAATGTTTTAACATTATATAATGTATTATTCATTGGAACATGGCACTAAATTTATCCAATTTAGAAACAAAATAGATAAGGGTCGAAATAATCTAATATAATAACATTTATGATCTCATTTTCTGTCCTTATCCCTTAGTTTTAACAATAATTAACCTATATTACCCTTTACTATGGTGAACAATTTTATAATGAACTTTGAGAAAACCCGTTATTTACGACGAGTTATTTGCGATGGGAATAAATCCCATCAGAAATAGTCCGTCGAAAAGGTTATTTGCGACGGGAATAGGCTCCCCATCCCAAAAACTTATGCGCTGATTGGCGTGGTTTGCGCACCAAACCGCGCGAAAGGGCATTTGCGATGGGTATGCACAACCTGTCACAAATTCCCAAAGGCTGTAAGACCTAGTTGTGATGGGGGATCCCCCATAGCAATTAGTTCGTCCCCCGGAGGGTATTTGCGATGGGACCCGTCGAAAATAACCGGTGGCAGTAAAAACCTATTTGCGACGGGATGTCGTCCCGTCACGAATAGTGTGTCGGCAGGTTACTTTTGTGACGGGGCCCGTCGCAATTAACCTTTTTATCACCGACAGCAATTAATGCGGCCGAAGGTATTTGCGACGGGACTCATCACAATAAGTACTATTAGCGATGGGACTCTCGTCGCTAATACAGTCGTCACAACTAATCTAACCTCTATATACCCCCTCAATTTTTTCTTCTCTCCTCCTGAATTTCTTCTTCCTCTGCTTATGAAAACTTTAATTTTAGAGTGAAAATTTTTTAGAGTTAGTTTCTTTTACGCAGAAGTTGTGAAGTCGCCTACAATTATAAGAGATCGAGTTTAAAGGTATTTATGTTTTATTTAATTTAGTATTTATTTAATATCTTTTTTTTATTTTAATTATTTTTTATTAGTTGTGATTAAGTAAGATTTAAATTGTTTTGTCATCAGTATTTATTTGAAATAATAAAATTAAATTATTAGTACTAATTCTTAGTAATTAGTAATAATTATTAATTATTGATGATAATTAGTAATTTCTATAAATAATTAGTGGAAATTAATAATTAGTAGCTGTATTTTGCAGTAATTAATAGTAATTAACAATAATTAGTAATAATTAGAAATAAGTAGTAATAATTAGAAAAAATAGTAATAAATATTAAAAGTTAGTAATAAATAGTATTAATTAGTAATAATTAGTAATAAATACTAATAAACAGTAATAAATACTAAAAAATAGTAAAAAATAGTAAAAAATAGTTATAAATACTAATAGATAGTAATAAATACTAATAAATATTAGTAAATACTAATAAATAGTAACAAATAGTAATAAATACTAATAAATACTAATAAATACTAATAATTAGTAATAAATACTAATAATTAGAAATAAATACTAATAAATAGTAATAAATACTAATAAATACTAATAAATAGTAATAAATAATAATAAATAATAATAAATAATAAATAAATAATAATAAATAATAATAAATAATAATAAATAATAATAAATAATAATAAATAATAATAAATACTAATAAATACTAATAAAGAGTAATAAATACTAATAAATAGTAATAAATACTAATAAATAGTAATAAATACTAATAAGTAGTAATAAAAAGTAATAAATAGTAATAAGTAGTAATAAGTAGTAATAAGTAGTAATAAATACTAATAAATAGTAAGAAATATTAATAACTACTAATAAATAATAATAAATACTAATAAATAGTAATAAATACAAATAAATAGTAACAAATAACAATAATTGGTAATAATTAGTCATAAATAATAATAATTAGTACTAATTAGAAATAAATAGTAATAATTAATAATAATTAGTAATAAATAGTAATAAATACTAATAAATAGTAATAAATACTAATAAATACTAACAAATACTAATAAATAGTGATAAATACTAAAACAATAGTGATAAATACTAATTAATAGAAATAAATACAAATAAATATTATGAAATAGTAATAAATATTAATAAATAGTAATAAATATTAATAAATACTAATAAACAGTAATAAATATTAATAAATACTAATAAAAATAATAAATAGTAATAAATACTAATAAATAGTAATAAATATTAATAAATACTAATAAATAATAATAAATAGTAATAAATAGTAATAAATACTAAAAAATACTAATAAATACTAATAAATACTAATAAATACTAATAAATACTAATAATTAGTAATAATTAGTAATAAATAATAATAATTAGTACTAATTAGAAATAAATAGTAAAAAGTAATAATAATTAGTAATGTATACTAATAAATACTAATAAATAGTAATAAATACTAATAAATAGTAATAAATAGTGATAAATACTATAAAATAATGCTAAATACTAATAAATAGAAATAAATACTAATAAATATTAAGAATTAGAAATAAATATTAATAAATAGTAATAAATAGTAATAAATTCTAATAAACATTAATAAATATTAATAAATAGTAATAAATACTAACAAATAGTAATAAATACTAATAAATAGTAATAAATAGTAATAAAGTGTAATAAATTTTTATAATTAGTAATAATTGGTAATAATTAGTAATAATTAGTAATAAATAGTAATAATTAGTAATAAATAGTAATAAATAGTAACAAATAGTTTCAAATAGTATTAAATAGTAATAAATAGTAATAAATTGTAATAAATAGTAATAAATAGTAATAATTAGTGATAAATAGTAATAGTTAGTAACAATTAGTAATAAATTTGTAATAAATTAGTATTAAATTAGTAATAATTAGTATTAATTAGTAATAATTAGTAAAAATTAGTAAAAATTAGTAATAATTTGTAATAATTTGTAATAATTAGTAATAATTTGTAATAATTAGTAATAATTAGTAATAATTAAGAATAATTAGTAATAATTAAGAATAATTAGTAATAATTAGTAATAAAAACTAATAAATAGTAGTAAATAGTAATAAATAGTAAGAAATAGTAAATAATAATAATAAATAATAATAATTTGTAATAATTAGTAATAAATAGTAATAATTAGTAATAAATAACAACAAATAGTAATAAATAGTAATAAATAGTAATAAATAGTAATAAATAGAAATAAATACTAATAATTATTAATAAATACTAATAATTATTAATAATTAGTAATAAATACTAATAAATACTAATAAATACTAATAAATACTAATAAAAATTAATAAATACTAATAAATACTAGTAAATAATAATAAATAGTAATAAATAGTAATAGATACTAATTAATATTAATAAATAGTAAAAAATGCTAATAAATAGTAATAAATACTTATAAATACTAATAAATAGTAAAAATTTGTAATAATTAGTAATAATTAGTAATAAATAGTAATAAGAAGTAGTTGTAATTATTTATCTTATTTTTTTGGATACTGTTTTTCTAATAGTAATAAGAAGTAGTTCTGATTTAAATATTTTATATATTGAGGGTGTTGAATATTTATTATCATTTGCATTATCAAAACTAGAATTTTTTTCAGAAGGCACAATTAAGTGTCCTTGTAAAAAATGTTCTATGAGAATGTTTGATGCTTTTGACAAGGTTGGGGGACATCCCTTGCATTTTGGTTTTCAACCAGATTATGTTATTTGATATCAACACGATGAACACATTTCCATAGAAGATACTAATAACTTAATTCTAAACCCATCATGGTTTTAAAATTTAGTACATGATGTTGCATGCCCACCTGTCCAACAAAATCAAACTCATGATATTGTTGATTTAAATCCTGAGTTGGCACCATCTGAATTTTATGAGTTGTTGAGATCTGCTGAGGATGTATTATATCATGATTTCAAGATAATAAAATTATAAGTGGTTGAAATATTTGTGCCTATTAAATCAGATAATGCAATCTCAAACAACTTTTTTGACCAGATATTTTATTGGGTTAAAACACTGTTACCTGAAGGAAATGTGTTTCCTGCAAATTACTATGAGAGAAAGAGGCTGGTTCATAATCTGAGCCTTAGTTATCAGAAGATTCATGCATGTGAAAATAATTTCATCTTATATTTGGGTAAAAATGAGTCATTGGATAGTTGTCCCACATGTGGAAAACAGAGTTATAGAGAATCTCAATCGGGGAAGTCTGGATCGATTCCTGTGATACAATTGAGATATTTCCTCCTTACACCCAGGTAGCAGGATTTGTTTATCTCTCATAATATAGATTCAATTATGTCATGGCACAAAACCAAGATTTCAACCGATAAAAGTTTGAATCATCCATCTAATGGTGATTCATGGAAACATTTTGACCGACTACATTCATTTTTTTCTTTAGAAGCCTGAAATGTGCGATTGGATATTTCTACTGATTGTTTCTGTCTGTTTGGTTCTTATGGTAGTTAGTATTCATGTTGTCCTATCTTTATAACTCTGTACAATTTACATCCATGGTTGTTGATGAAGGATCCCTATATCTTTTTGACCTTATTAATCCCAGGACATATGAAAAAGAATATTGATATTTATTTGAAACCATTGATTGATTAATTATATTCATTGTGGAGTAGTGGTGTTAGTATATACGATGTTGCTACG
This sequence comes from Viscum album, assembly GCA_963277665.1. Classification (NCBI taxonomy): domain Eukaryota; kingdom Viridiplantae; phylum Streptophyta; class Magnoliopsida; order Santalales; family Viscaceae; genus Viscum; species Viscum album. The sequence goes on along the minus strand of OY728119.1, from coordinate 32,601,821 downwards.
AAAAAAAATTTTATATTAAAAGCTGTATTGATGTAGATGATTAGGGACTTCTCGGAATATGGCATATTATCTGGCTAGAGTACACATGGTCTGAAATTATGTTCTTATTGTATGAAAGTCAACAAAGCCTTTATTATCATCAATGGAAAAAAACATGCTATTCTGACTGTCATCACATATTTCTTCCAACCGATTATCCTTTTTGGAGGAGCAAATCTCATTTCAGAAAAGGAACATTTGAAAGGGATGGACATCTAAAAATGATCTTAGGTACAGAGTTAAAATTAGTTGTATTTTCATTACCTCCCTACACATTTGGGCCAACATTAAAGTGAAAGAAAATTCATGGATTTGGGAAAAAGCATAATTGGATAAAATAGAGCATTTTTTATGATCTTCCATGTTGGTTTAATTTTTTGGTTCGCCACATGTTGGATGTCATGCATTTTTAGATAAACTATTTTGATAATTTATTTTATACAGTTTGGGATATACCAGGTAATACCAATGATAATGTAAAGGCATGATTAGATCTTGCCCAAATTCGTAGATGATTAGAACTTGAATTGTTTAAAAATGTCAGATCATAGAGGTTAATGAATCTGAAAGAATCTTATACACTATCTATAGAGTGTTTCTTATTTTTTTGTCAGTGGGTTGTGGATTTGATACTTCCAGTTGGCCATGCTTCCAATTTGGGTAGATGTGTTATGAATTGTCATATTACCGGATTAAAAAGTCATGATTGTTATGTTATAATGGAAAGACTTATGCTGATTAGATTCATTGGTTTGTTGATTTCTATGATTTTTGATTCAATAAAAGACATATCATATTTTTTTGAGACATTTGTGTGGCGACATCAAACTATGATGCACTAAGTAAATTGGGAGAAGATGTTGTTGTAATTATATATAAACTGGAAAAAAAATATTCCTTCTGGATTTATTTGACTCAGTGGAAAATATGATATTACATTTTCCACATGAATCTAAATGTGGAGGTCCAATACAGTTTCGATGGATGTACCCATTCGAGAGATTCATGAATAAATTGAAGAAAAAAGTATGTAACAAAGAATCAGTTGAAGGCTCAATTGCTGAAGCTTATTTGCAAGAGAGAATTTCTTTTTTATAATCTCATTATTTTGAATCTGAATATCCCTCAAAACATAAACACATGGGATAAAATGAGTGGAATACTGATGATGAAATAGACAATAAATTATCAGTTTTTAATTATCCAGAGCTTGACTTCAGTGGTGTTCATGAACGATGGATTTCAGATGATGAACATCAAAAAGCTCATACATATGTTCTGCTCAACTGTGAAGAAATGACATCATTTATACTATGAGTGATTCTATCACTTATTCTATAATTTATGTTACAGTAAGTAAACTTATTTTATTTGTAGGTTATATGATAATCATATCAAGAAACAACTTCCCCAAATTACATCATCTTCTCTTGAAGAACGCCGATAGAAAAAAATTTCTCAATGGTTTTAAAAACTAGTAACATAAATTATTGATGGTTTAATATATCAATTCAGTTTATTATTTGTTATATTGATAATTTTTTTACAAATTTTCAGGTGCCTCAACATGTTGATAAAATTGATAAGCGACTGTGTATATTGAGTAACACACCATCCAAAATGGTGAAATATTATAATGTATATGTGGTGAATGGTTTTTGATTTCATATATGTGCATATGGGGAATCAAAAAAAAACAATCAATAATGGATTTTTCTTGAGAGGATCACATCATAGAGAAACTGAAGTTGACTTTTATGGCTTGCTTGATAAAATTATTAAACTGTGTTCTCTAGGGAAAAATTACATAACATTGTCTAAATATTGGTGGTTGGGTACTAAGAGAGGCTTGTGTGTTCATCTGATTCATGGAATCGTCGATATTAAATTTTAAATTATTCTTTCAATAAATGAGCCATTTTTACTGGCTTTAAAGGCATATCAAATATATTACACAAAGTACTGTGCTACTTTAAGAGACCCGAGTGATTGGCGAAGCATAATAAAAATGAAATCACAGGAAAATCAGTTTACTCAAACTGAATGTGGTTTTGATGAAGTATAAGGTATTGAAATTTTTCAAGAGACTACTCAAAACCCATCTTTTTTCACAAAGATACATGAATATCAAGGATGACACCCCAAAATTAAGGGTCAATGGTGATGATGATGTTAATGGTGTTACAAATGACTTTGAAATGGAAAGAGATGATGAAACTGAAACTCATATGGATATTGATGATGCCGATGATGAATATGAAGACATTGACATCGACAGATATAAAGATGTTGATGAAGGTGAACATTTACACAGTTAAATCCTGGTGATAATCATAACTAATATATATCTATATGTAATATTTATTTTCATCTACTTTCTAACAACATTCATTTTGTGTTTTATATCGACCCTAATATATTTCATGAGTTAGAGGAGTCTGAGCTATCATTAGATGAGGAGGATTTGGGATCATCTGACCCTTATCCTAATGGCGGTTCTGGGGGTACGCGGAGGTGGAACAGTCTTGCATGACTAATGATTCTTGACCCTATCCCCAAGTGGCGTCCACATCTTGGTTTTGATCTATTCATGCGGTGGTATGATGACCTGTGTATTTTAGTTGGATTTCATTAATTTATTTATATACTAATTGTTTTATTATATTTTCTTTTTTCATAGTTTTTCCCATGTATCTATTGGAAAGGGATGTTCTATCTTGCACAATTATTTTTCGCAGCTGTGGATCACATGGGAATAGATTCCCATTGATGTGTGGCTTGGAATGTTCAATCATTAGATGGTACATAAAAAAATAATATTTATTTAGAAATTTATTTCATTAATAACTTGATATTATAAATTATTTTTAGGGTTTATGTTATCATATCGATGATAGCATGCATGACGCTATCCATGAGGTATGGGATGTGTTTATGCATGAGTGTTTTTGTCAGTTATTGCACAATTTGAGAAGGAAATCCATTAAGAAAGTGTGAGTGACATTATTTGATGAGTCATGTATATCCCACCGAATAGGGTACATTTCATCTCACATTTGGGATAACTATGTTCCCACTAGTTGAGGGGTGGATTTCAGAGGAGATCTTTATTTAGCCGACAGAACCGTGGGAGACAGGAGGTGACACATCGACCTGGTAGTCGTACATTCAGTACGCATAGAGAGCATCTAGTGAGTATCTATTTTAAATATTTGATACAACATTAAGTAAAAATATTTTATTTTATATTCATAAAGGTATTCAAGAATCCCAATATTATATATTATGATGTTTATCAGAGGATGTACAGTGGTCCAACCACTGAAGAGATAATAGGTGATCACCAACGTCAGATTGTGTTGAGTATTATTTCTTTTTCTGTTTGAAAATTAACTGCATATAATATTTTCACCATTTTAATTACAAATTGAAACTGAAGGAGTCATATGAGGTCACGACCTCTTAGACCCACTTTTAGAGTCAGGCCAAGATGGATGATCAGACTAGTGCCTACCATTTCGATGAGGTGTCATGGGTGAAGGCGACCCAATATGCCTTCGAGAAGGGCCCAATAGTCGGTATCGACTCTCATTTGACTCCTATGACTTATTATGGTATTGATGCGATGTTGGAATCTAGCTCAAGAGGAGGTCGTGGAGAGGCATCATCTTCTGGATCACAGTACCAGGAGCCGTTTTGAGCTCAAACTGAGCTTATAAAAATATTAAAGAAGTATAAGGAATAGATGCGTCAGTAGTAGTAGCACCATGAGAAGGACATGCATCGATGGTAGCAGCAGTAGCAGCATGAGGAGCTCATGCGTTGATGGAAGCAGCAGCAACATGAGCAGTTGGAGTACATGCATCGTCTGACTCATAGTTTAGGGATGAAGTTTCCTCCACCATCTCTTCTAGCACCTCCAACTCATCCAGAAGACTATCCCCCTATGTGATTTTTTTGTTCTGTTAAAAACATTTGAATTGAACATTTGTTGTAATACGAACTACTTACAGTTTTTTCCTTTTATATTGGTGTGAATGTTGAATTATTATTATTTTGTATTATTTTATTATTTATTATTAGTATTATATTTTTTTATGTTTTTTTATTTTACTAATAATAATAATAATAATAATATTTTATGATTTTTTTATATTTTTTTCTCAATATTGAGAAATTTAATATTATTTATTTGTTTTTTATTTTAATAATATTAATATTATTGTTTTCATTAATCATAATTTTATTTTTTTTATTTTATTATGTACTTTCAATTATTGAAAATTTTAATAATTCTTTTTATTATTTTAATAATAATAATATTATTTTTTCATTAATCACAATTATATATTTTTTATTTTATTATGTATTTGCGATAGGGCCATTTTGTGATGGGGGCCCATTGCAAGAAGATTATATATATATTTTTAAAAGTTTTTTGTGATGGGACCGTTGCAATAGGTTTATAACATATAATCTATTTGCGACTGGACGTTGACCCGTCAGAAATACTTTTTGCGAATGGCCTATCGTGAAAGGTTCTTGTATATATAATGCATTTAATCAGAGATCTATTTGTGTTAGGACCGCTTCCCGTCGTAAGTAGTGTTTTTTGCGATAGGCATGTCCCAATAAATAACTGTTGTGACGCCATTTTCTAAAACGAGCTATTTGCGATGGGACCCCGTCGAAAAAGAGTTTTTGTGATGGGATCCCATTGCAAATATCCAAAATTCCAGTAGTGATGGTTACTATCCATAATGAAAAAAGTTAAAAATGACTCCGTTAATAAATTTATTTCATAATGATTAAAAATATGAAATCAATTTTCATTATTATATTTCAAGAATAGATAGAAACTTCTTTTAATACATGTTCTCAAAATGCAACCAAAAATGATTTTCTTTAAATGTGGTTTTAACCATAAAAATGAATTTATATCAAAATTAAGAATATTGTTGATTCCTAAGGAATTAATTGGATAATTTTCAATCAAATGAGACTAATTTTAAGTTAAAAATAATCTTAAATAGAATTATATTTTTTAAATACATGAAAATAAATTATTGTTTTTATAAAAATATGTACTTTTCACTATTCTCCCAAAAATCAATCATTTTAGAAAAAGACCAAATATTCACCCTAATATATATTTGATATGCATGTATGGAAAATGAATTCAATTTTACCAAATTAAATTGTGAAAAATTATAAATTTTACTTTTAAATAAAATTATATAATACATTGAAAACAATTTTTTTAATAAAACTATTTTATATGAATTTTAAAAATCATATAAAATTAGTGTAGTTCATGTGTATCTATAAAATATAATAAGGAATAATAATAATATAATAAATTTATTTGATATTAACATTACCAAGTTTGAAAAACTATTCCATCTATAAAAAAATTATTTCTCCGCAATTTTAATCCTCATATAAACATGAGGGGATATATTTCCATCATAAACCTTTCAGGTTCCCACATTTCTTCCTCAATCATTTGAATCTTACACAAATCCTTAGATAATGAGTTGCATTATTCCATAATACCTACTCATTATGATCTAGAATCTATACTAGAATTTCCTCATATGAAATATTCTCTTCCAACTATACCGCATCAAAGATCAAAACATGAGATTTGTCAAGTATATATATCATTCACAATTAAACGTGAAACATATCGTATATGTGAGACAAACATATAGGTCAATATACTTGATAATAAATTCATCCCATTTTTATGTAATTTAATATATACTAATAAGTTATTGTATTTAATTTCCTTTCTTTTAGAAATGTATAACACATTTCCAATGATATATTTTATGAATGACATGATCACCTACCTGAAATGAATTATCTTTCCTCATATTATTTTCCTAACTTTTTTGCACACTCTATGCCTCCCTCATGTGTGTTTTAATCATTAATACCTTATAAATCATTTATTCTAAAAAATCTAGTCCCAAAAACATTTTTTAACCAACTCTATCCCAACATATTGGAGTTTAACACCCCTTTATATATAATTCCTCAAAAGGTCACTTTTTTATAGTATAATGAAAAAAATTATTATAAGAAGATTCCAAAAAAGAGATATTATTATCTCGACATCCATTATAATCAAATAAGGTATCTTAAATATTGTCCTCTAATGTAAGAAAGTTTCACCCTAATTATGCATCATATTGGCGATGAAAAGTTGTACTGAAATTATTTTAGTAACTGATGTCTTTTATTGTCCTTTATAAAAGTTAGAGGAAAATCTAGGATATCATAAAATTCAATAGATAGAGTAAATCCATGAAATTAGTCTATCGATTTATGGTATATTTAAAAAATACTATCCAGTTGTATTATATCTTGAATATAAATAAAATTTATAGATGTAGTTAATAAATCAACAATAACTCAAATAACACCATTACCTCATGATGTATTTAGTAATCCCACCATAATATCAAGGGATATATTCTCTTATATCTATTCAAGAAATAGAATAGGATAAATCATCAGCTTCAGTATTTGTTTCTCAGCAAAACTGTATAGTAAAATAAAAAATTGTAGGGTAAAATTAGAAATATCCTTCTTCATTTCTTCAGAAAATAATATTTCCCTTTATATCATAGTAATGTCATAATGAATAAAAAATAGAGTGTTATGATTTTCACTAAACAATACATTTATCCACTATGGTTCACATGTAATGAACAACATCTTTCCCCATCTCACAATACATAATTTTTCAATATTAAAATTTGGGTAATTTTCCTTTATTAACCAACTCCACTCTTACCTTAAAACATTAATCCTCTTTCTTAGAACAATTAATTTTGTTTGGAAAGGACTACTACACTAACCTTTGAAAAAAATGAGGATTTTCAGGATGTGTAATTTCAAGAACATTCAATAAATAATTAACTAAATGATCATGTTATAAACATATAATAGTTAATAACGAATTAAAATTTTATCTCAATGAACAAACTATCTTGTTTTCTTTACCTAGATGATTGTGAATCATGCAATCATAACACTTTATTAGTTCCAACCATCTTATCTACCTCATGTTCAACTCTTTTGGGGTGAATATATATTTCAATATTTTAGGGGAATTATATATTTCTCATTTTACTCCACATAAAATATATCAATAGATATTTTAATAAAAGAACACTAAAACATTTTTATGATCATTCGTAGAGTAAGTTTATTCATGGATTTTCAATTAGAATTATAGATATGAAATTACATGATTATCTTGCATCAATACACAACCAAGCCCCTTTAAAAAAGAATAACTATAAATAATAAACATAAAATTTATAGTTGAAAAGGTTGAAACTGAATTATTTAACAATATTTATTTCAATAATTGAAATAAATAATAAATTAATTTTTTCGGATGAATTTAAATCATTTTTAAGTTAACGTAGTTTTTGGGATAGATAACTGATAAATATTTTCTACCAATTATCATTTGAAACCTATTAATCCAACAATATTTTGAATCATAGTGACGTTTCACCATATTATTTTTAGTTAGATCAAAAATAAATCCATTTTTTAATTTATATACCCATTTAAATAAATAATTTGTAAACAAAATTAACATTTTCTAAAGTTTATATTCACAGTATTCTATTTTTAATCCAATAGAACAATACATAGGTATTAATCATGATTATCATATCCTTTAGAATAAACCTTAATGTCATCAATAAACAAGTCAAAACAATTATCCAAATAGAAATGGAAAACTCTATTCACATGATCAATAAATACAACTAGCTCATTAGTCAACCTGAAAGGAAAAAACAAAGAAATATAATTCCCACTCCCACTATGAAATTTCATCTTTGAAATGATTTTATCCTTCACATTCAACATATAATATCCATACTTGATATCAATCATTAAAGAAATAATCCCCTCCCTAAATCCTATCAAACAATGCATTTATATAAAGAAACAAATACGTATTCTCAACATCAATGTTATAGAGTTATCTATAATCAATTCCATCGACATAGATCCATACTTATTTTTAATAAACAAAGGTGAACCCAAAAATGAATTTATAAGATGAATAAAACACTGTTAATGAAACTATCGTGACTTCTTTTTAAATTCTAATAACTCTAATGGATTCATTCAATAAGCGGGTTTTGAAATTAGCTAAACTTATAGAACTAAGTCAATGGTGAATTAAACATACTAATTATGAATAAAACATAAAAATATTCAAAAGATACTTTCATATATTCATTTAATACTAGAACATAAATAATCTTAACAATTTCCCACTTTTTAAAAATATAATCTAGAAAAACATGTACTGTAATAAATAATTAGTTCTATAGCTTCTTAATATGTTACAATAGATATAGACTCATTCTATTATATATATTCAATCACACTGTGAAAATTCGAAATAACTTTTTATCTATATTATCTATCTTAAAATGATTAACAAAAATCCAATATATTTCATGAATAAAATTATATTAAAATATAGGAAAGAAAACAATATTTTAAGGAAAACCCAGTCCACAAATAATAACAATAAGATTCAAACAAATCATTTTAACCTTAAAACTTCCATCGTAAGTTTTTATTAATTTTATTTATCTATTTATTGAGATAACACTTCCATTTTACCATCAAAGTCCTTAGAAATAGATGAATATGTATACCCCAAATTGAACAAGAATTTGGATTAATCTGAGTAAACAAGTAATTTGAATGTCACTACTTCAATTAAAGACCCTGTATTTTCAAAGGTTGTCATGAATGAATGGGACATGCCATTATTCTTATGATCTTGATGATTTCTACCATTCATTATTCTATTTGGACACATATCATCACAATGCCCTATGTCATTTCATTTTAAACATTTCACAGTATACTTATCATATTTTTTTGACCATTACAATGATTATTTTCTTTGAAATAGAAATCCAAATGTCTTATAATACCAAATCGATAACACTTAATGATTTTATAGGAAACTCCATGGGATGATTATAAAAACATGTATAAGAAGATTTAAATTTAGACCTCTTACCTTAATATTTCTATAATAGATGTTTTCATGTTGATTTACATGAGGATCACTTCTTATATTTGTTGTTTTGAAATTAAACATACCCTATCTCAACCTTCTCATAACTCTATATAACATTATCTTTGCTTTTAAAATCATGATATGTTAATTCTCAATAAAAAAAAGATCCAACCCTATGAATCACCATTAAATTTACTATAATGGTCCAAAATAATTTCTTTTCATACCTGAAAATATCATAATATTTGCGTTATATGTGTAAATAGTGTAATCCACCTTTTTTATTACTACAAATTTTTTTTATTTCATCCTAGGTTTAATAACCTTTTGATGATAACTCACAAGGAAAAGAACATTAATTATAGACAAATCCAAGGAATCAATACTAAAATTCTCGTAGTTATTTTTAAGAAATGACCACCACTGATTGGATTCAACTTCTAAACAATAAATGGAAATAATACCAATATAGTGTTTAAAATAATATAAAAACATAAATACCTTTTTTAAAGCATTGATTCATCCTTCAATTTCCACTCAGTATAAGTTTCCACCCATTTCTAGAGGGGTTTGTTTAATGTAATCCTCTAATATAGACATGTTTCTATATAGGGTGTCTCGTTTCACTCTAGCATGGGTACTATAATAAGTAAACATTATCAAATAATTTTACCTAACTAAAACTATTCTATTCAATTTATAACCATTCCAGGTTACTGATTTAGAAGGATATTATCCTCCAGATACCTTTCTACTTAATTTACCATGTTTCCTATATTAAAATCCATTCTGAAAAAGACTTAGATTAAGTAATAAACATGGAAACCCTAAACGTTTTTCATGATAACATCTACCATAAATTAACATACCTTAAATTTAATTTCATAAAAGCATCATATCCTCTAATTTTATTAAAACATTTTTATGATACCATCAATAATGACCTATGCATTGATTAAATAATAATTTGGTTTTCAATAGCAAGGATTAAAATTTAATACATTCCCATGATCTTTTAGATTTAATATTTTTATGAATTAGGAAAAACCTTTACATATAAAACTCCTACAATGAAATGTGTACAATTATATTTAAAACCATTTCTCCAAAAATCATGATACTAAAATTTAGATTCATATTTCATTCAGAACAAGCTATCTTATTTTTTTTTAAAAAATCCTTATAGTATAAATAAAGTCCTAGATATAGATATTAATCAACCTTAATCTATATAAAAACAGTTTAAAATATTTTATGAGTATATAAGTATGTGATCCAAAATTTAAAAAACCCAATAGTTGATTATGAAAAGCATGAAATCTCGTAAGAATTTTTTTTATTTTTAAATAATGAAAATTGGGATTAAATATTCATTTACTTACTCATAAAATAATAATTGTTTCCCTAAATCCATTATTAAAACATATCATCATAAACTTAACAGATACAATTTTTTTGGGTTTCTTAATATATATGAGTTCTTATGAAAATAACTTTTAGAAAACATATTTTCCACCATCAAAATGAGAATAAATATTTATTTAAACATATGATAATTTTTATAAATTTTAAAGTCAATTAATTATCTTAAAAAACATTCTAAATCATATAAATGTCATGGAGGTACTATGTGACATCATCTCATATCACTATTACAATCAATCTCACAAGAAATATTTAAAATTGAATAACACACTCAGTTAATTGCGAAGAATATTGTTTAGAGAAAAAAATCATTCCCAATTTGGAGGGAACAAAAAATACATAACACACATTGAATAATTCATTTTTATCGCAAAATATCCTAAATTATTATGCTTAACACATATGTAGAAGCACTTTTTGGCTTTATGTGAAAGTAATGATAAATGTTTTTCCTTTGAAAACTCTAAAAATGAAAATTTTATAGAATAATAGGATGTGGTATATTATTTATAAAAACTAAATAAACATATAGAAAAATATTTTAATAGAAAAATGGTAATGATGGTGAAAAAATATGGCCATTTTGTATACATTTTCAAAAACATTATTTTACAATATGTGAAAACGAGTCAAAACTTACCTTTAGGGAAACGATTAAAAAGATTTCATTTTTGAAACCATTATAAAAAGGAAAGGATAGATAAAAATTATTTTCAAGAATAATTATAGTATATATAAAAACATTATGGAATAATTTTGAATATCATCAACATAGATTAAGTTTTTTAAAAAATATTTAAATCAATGTTTTAAAGAAAAATTCTTTACCTCACGCCTAATTATCCATGCATGTACACTAACTCTTCCATAATAAACTTCTATTAATTATTTAATCTCTTAAGAACACTTTTTATGTTTATTCTTATATTATTAACCATTTTTTCATTTATTACCATATATTTATTATTACTAAATTAGTTAAATTCATGTCGAACATTTTGAGGGAGTTTCGTTCATAATACCAAAACAACATTATAAGTTTGAAAATTTTTAAAGAGGTCATTATTAAATCATATAAAAAATAGTAAACAATAAATAATTAAAATTTTTATATATTTAATAATTCTTTTGAATTAGTGATTATTGGTGTACACAAAAAATGAATCACATCATTTTTAGAGGTGGTAGCCCACACGTACACAGAACTAAAGTATACCATTTACAACATATGGAAGGGTTAGAAGGTATGTATTTCATATGATTTATATAATCACAATTATTTCATGAATATTATATATTTTCATTAAATGAATTTTAAAAACAATCCTTGTGAGGTGGTGATGAAAAATGAAACATATTTAATTGTGGTGGTGGTACTGATATACCCATGAATGATGTTTTAATTTAACATAAGATAGAAAAGGGGATTGAAAAAGGTTATTACTATAACATCCAAAACCAAATAACTGGTCTAAGATTTATTTTCAAATGACCCTAGGTGTGCCTCACCATATACCAGAGGATACCAACTAGCATTTAGGCTATATAGTAAAACCATGGGGAGATTATACCATTAATCCGAGTGAAAAATCAAATATAATTAACAAAAAAAGTACCAATATCAAATTATTGTACATGAGTGAAAAATAATATAAAATATTTATGAAGTAATGTGGATAAAAACACTCTAACATGAATAAAAGGAAATAGATAACACATTGGTTTGAACAAAATTACAAGATAGAACAAGAATAAAAGTACCAAGAGGCCCTATACATAACTCTAAGGAAAACTGCGTACCATTCTCCTGGATCATAGGGATATATTCTATTAGCTTATCAAACACATTCAATATCCTAATATGTTTCTGAAATAGGTGAGGTCTACTCAGTTACCCAAGTCCCATGGAATCCCAAGCATGGTGTGTCTACAAATCAATAGGGGACCACAAACGTGAGTTGGAACCTAATCGGTATAATGAAGTTTATATGGATCTGATAATCTATAAAAAATTTAAACATGTAATATTTTACTATGTTTTGATAATATATAATCACCAAAGTAATAATAAACATTAAATACTAATATATTGACTACACAATCTATTACCAAGCTACCATGAACTTTGACTATACGTTATTCGGCTTCATGGTAGAATTATATTAAAAATTATTTTAGAATTGATCAAGATATTACAACAAGGATATTAAACATATCTCTTATAAATATCAAGGTATCAAGTTATATTGGGGAATAAGGTCATCCCATCCCACCTCTATCATGGGATAGGCCTAAATACCATCAAACCCCATCACTAATAATAGGTTGGGCCTCAAGGATGTCCTATAATCTCTATAACTAGGGTCAAGACACAACACCATCATACCCAAAATTTCACTAAGAAGTATATTACCTCAAGGACATCATTCCCCAGCCTTATGTTGTCATATATTGTCTTCATTTTCACATTTCATGCACTCTATCCCTCTAAGTGTTAAGCATATCATGACAGTCTACCTATTCTGAGTACAAATTACAATATCTCTAAATCCATGGTATATTACACATAGTAGGGAATAGAATATAATTGTAGAATAAGGTATATCATAATTAAAATCATTAGAAACAAACAAATACATGTGATAAATATAAAACATGGTCAAATAAGGTACACTAGCACACTCATGGAATAAAATATCATATATTAACTAATATGACACTCACTCACTCATTTGATCAAGAATCAAACACTACCTCAGGGTCTAAAAACATACATATGATCAAGTGTCATAAATCATCTAAGAGGATAACAAGGCACGCACATTGGATCAAGAATTAAACATAGTCTTAAGGGATACACATGCACACACATGTGACCAAGCATCAAATATGGGATCACGAGCTACACATTCAAATACATGAAATCAAAATACAACATGGGTCTCATAGGATAAAAATTAGTTCTCAAGCCTTGAACATCAATTTATGGAATAAAGATAGTGTACATGGGTCCATCGTAGCTCCTATCATATTTTATAGTTATTTAAGGCATGATTACTTTAATTAGTTAAGGAATTAGGATCACTAACAAATAAATAATTATTTTTTATTCAAAAAAAATTATAAATTTAATGTCATTTTCATAAGGTATTGAACCTCATATCACATGATAATAAAATATGTACAACACCATAGGTTATATTACATGGGGTCACCTACCTTAACACAAATACACCACCCAGCTACGTAAATACTTTCTTTTTATCTGCATTTTTTTAAATCTATCAACCTCCATACATTTCCATAATGTGCTAACTCGTTTATAATAATTATAAAATAGTTAATTATAAATAGATTATAAATAACTGAATACCTACTTGAAAACTTATAACCAAGGAGAAATGCATACATTTTGAATGACTTACTGGGTATCACAACCTATAAAAAACCATAACCAACCAACAATGGAAGGTCCAAAAAACATATATAATGTTATTCTAAGAGAAATCCATATCACATTAAAGAAAGAATAGTATAATTAAAAATAATTTATTTTTAACCTTTAGAAGAATTCAATTAAGAAATTCACCTTATATGAAATGTCATCTAATAGAGTTTTTTTCCCTTCTGACACTCTACTAATTCTAAGATAAGAAAAACCCCAAATTGATTCCCTGATACAATGGCCAATTCAACTCAATTTGACCAAAAAACATATAGGAGATTACTAAGGGACATATCTTTAGTGTGATTCCCAACAACGACACACGTTCATCATCACAAGACTTCAAGTATCCATGCTGATACCAAGATCTAGCTTTCATTAATAGTTACATCAAGAACTGGTGTAATTTTCATTCAATTATATAATCAAGATAATAACATGAATCGATCAGTGATTAATATGATCTATAGAATGAATATTCGAATTTAATTGAAACAAAAATGGATCACATGGTCTAAGACTTACAATGGGGACTCTCCCATGATAAACACCATAGGGATCCACCATAACACAAGGAAGAAGTGTTCCAAGATCAATGATGAAAAAAGGATATTACTTGGATTCACCAATAGATATCACTTAGTTCTACACCCTATATTGGGGAACACGTGGAGGGAAGATAAGAAGAGGTAACAACTTAATACCCCCTAAAACAATCCTGGCCAATCCATATAATTCTAAAGGCCATGGCTCCAAAAAGAACCAAACAACCCTTATAAATGTTATTTCCAACAGGATCCATAACCTAGATAGTGCACCCTAAGAACTAGGTTCAAGATCACCTACAATATAGTGTGTCCCATTGGGTAATAGGGCTACTACCTATCCCACATAATAACTGGTGGCTGCCACATCATCCCCTACCACTCTAGACCTCCACTGCTAAAAAACCAATCCATGAATCAATCATTGATATTTCTTCTAACTCTAGAAACACACCTTTACAATGATTAAATAAGAAGAATCTCTTTTTAACACCCGGTTCTCTAAAAAATCATTCACCAAAATAAAAGATCAAATTCCTTTCAAATTCATAACACATACTGATGTGGCTTGTAACAATATCCCCACTATAGATCTAGTATTCATCAAGTATATGTTGTGTAACTTCAATCACACCTCAAAATTTTAATCGATCATAAAGAATAAGAAGATATCTAAATTCCATCAATAGATTATAATTCACCACCTCAAGGACACACTCATTTATTAATACCCATCACCCTCCTCCAACCTGAATCCAATCACGAGCACCAAAAATTGAGAAAAAATATCACTATTCTCAAAAATTAAGATCATGATCACCACATCCATTGAACTCAACACACTAACATTTCTTTAACCGATTCATCCAAAATAATAAAAGTTATCTATGATATATAAATCACCATATAGAATATGATTCGGATAGTCTAAAGACACACCTGGTGTGATTCTGTTCCTTCATGTCTTATGAAATGAAAAACATGGTTTAAGATTCAATACCCTGAACTCATTTTTTATTTCAATATACATAAACGAGTCCCAATTGACCAGACTTAACCCAAATAGGAAACGATTTCCATAATGAACCCGATGAATCCTAAATGACATCTTCCATACCCGATATGATGAGCTCAATGTGGTTCCAACCTGTCACACTCAATTTTATTCATAACATATATTGATAATCTTCCATATGATTTTCAATAAAGGTATATGTAATAAACAAAAAATTCTCCATGAACCATAAATCATGATAAATTAATCGTCAAAGTGATTATTAAATCAATCCGAGATCCTAACTGAATTATAAACAACATTAAAGGAATATATGTATTTTATTAACGAATAGATATAACAATCCATAAGGATCTCAACAATTCTCTAATGCACCATGAATCTAACTCACTCTTACTTCACACTTATCCCCCCTCCCTATAAGTTTTATGCCTACATATAATCTCCAAACAATTCTACATCTGAATAATACATCAAGAATTCATCTTGCAACCAAAGAAACTAAAGTCCATTACACATGAATCTTCTGTAGTCACTATGACCATCCAATGTTTAGTCTTACTAAATACCAAGAGCCTTTCCATGTTTTATTTCACTTATGACCAGGTTGATTCTCCAAACCATAGAAGTATAATTATGTTCACCTTTCAATATATCCATCAGTCTACCTAGTCCACATCCAGTTCATCACTAAATGTAATTACTAAATTTGACTATATGGTTATACCAAATTATCATAAAAATAACTATACATTGGACATACCTAAACTTACATAACATATTTCACTACATTATACTTCCATTATCGATGTGAGTTAAACCTTCTAGTAGCATATATGTGGGTTATATCCTCTATCCCAGATTGATATTCTCACCTCATGTCATCTTCTATTTCAATTCATGGGAATATCTATTGATGAAAAACATGGGTTGACCACACAACAATACAATGATCCATTGTTGGTTCCATCTTCCTCTATGGAGATATCTTCTCCACACCAATATCTAGGTTATCAAGCATGTGATCTCAAGGATAAATTAAAAGGTTTATAACACCAAGGGTGACCCTAAAATAGAAATATATAGGGTTTACAACAATAAGCGCATCTATTTTGATTGAAAAGACCTAAAACATTCTCAAAATCCCACTATCCATCCCATTTATAAAAATTCAACAAACATTACATGAAATACCATAATGAATTTTTTCTCAAAAATTCATTCATATCAAGACACAAAAACCCCACTATTTACTCCAAACATAGCTATTTCCCCATGAGTCAAAAATATCTTAGCCCAAACTCACTCAACCTTTCTATTTTCCACATAAAAACCCACAAAATCCACCAAACTAGAGAACTCTTACCACTCCACTTAAAAAATGGAATCTCTAATTTTCGAGGATTCCTTTCCCACCACCCATCACATGTGTTCCAGTTTAAGAAGATAAGTGTCCACCCATTCTCTAACCCTTCGAGGGTTGAGATCATTGGATCTTCACTCAACCTAAAATTAGAGTCTAATAAAAAAAGAAATAGACTATGAAACTCTCAATCCTATCCTCAAGTCCACAAATTCTCATGTTCTTTGGAATCAATCTTTGTATCTTCATTCATAACACTAAAGGTGATATTTACTCAATAGATGAAGGAATATTTTAAAGAACATACTATGTCCTTCTAAAGGTTATTCACAAGCATAGGGAATTTTCATCAATAAAAACCATCCCTAAAGAACTATCCCTGATTATCCCTTAACATGGGAATACTCCTACTAGGTTACACCCAAGAAACATGAAGCCCTAACTCTCTAGTAACCAGAGTTACATATCCAAGGCCATAGCATCTTTCACATCACACGTAAAAGGTTTTATTAAGTGTTAAAACTCACAAAATTTCATCTTGAAACATATCTACCTGAATTCCATGATAGAATATCTCATAGACTAACCACCCCAAGGTTAAAGATTCCTATTTTGATTAAATTAAATTCTAATATGTGCTACATCGATGACTCCATATAAGCTATATTTATAACCTTAAATAATCATACCAATCTAATGGAAACTCTCATTAGAATATTTAATAAGGAAATTAATGCCTAATAATGTCCTAATAAGATAAATTTCACTACTATTTCCTAGAGTGACTACATCATCATTATTATCATTTTCGTTACCCGGGTACACACACCATAGTCTCACATGAATTCTATTAGAAGTATACATGCATAGGGGTTCAACTGAAACTGCTTAATCATGAACTCACATGTAAAAACATTTTAAAAGTTATTGAAACTAAAAATATGCGAACTCCATCATCATTATAATCACATACAATTAGTATATACGTT
The DNA here is from genome assembly GCA_963277665.1 of Viscum album. Classification (NCBI taxonomy): domain Eukaryota; kingdom Viridiplantae; phylum Streptophyta; class Magnoliopsida; order Santalales; family Viscaceae; genus Viscum; species Viscum album. The sequence continues at coordinate 32,583,921 of OY728119.1, read as the reverse complement.
ATGTGAATCCTACATGATGAATTTGATGCATGCAACACCTCTTGCTAAAACGACCAAGTTTACAATACATATGAAATCACAAATCTCAAAATAAAAGTTATTTATGTGATGTGAAACAATATAATAATAACAACACAAACCAAAACATCAATCCCATACCCAGGTAAAATGAAATTCCAACAAAAAATATTTACGTGATTCACTAGGATGAGTTTCATCACATTCATTGACACATTCCTATGAGTTCTATCCACCATATTCCTAAATATGAAAAAAACAGGATTTAATACCATTTTTTAATATCCCAACCTGAGTCACTAGGTCTTAGTTGTTATGCCACAAGACCTCAGGAATGCCTCCCAATACACTTGGGGTTGTGGATTAGAAGAAAGGGTCTCAAGTGATACTGGTGGGAGATTATTCTCTATATCGGAGTTCATAATACCTTATAAGTAACCCAAAATTAAATAATATCTAATAAAAGTACATAGATAAGAAATAAAATTCCATCTATATGAATAAATGTAGAAACAATATAATTAAACCTGAAAATAGGGACACTGATCACATACTGGGCTAAAAATAAATAAAATAGTGAAATAGAATAAAATTTAAAAGAGGTTATGCACGCAACACTAAACCACACCTCCTCTCAGTATCTAGGTTCATATAGAGTTATCTCATGAGATGATCAAATCCAAGCCTCATCATAACTCATACCTGCCAAAAGTGAGGGATTCTTATATACATAAGGTCAATCGACGCTCATGAATGGTGTGACCACAAATCAGTTGGCAACCACCCAACACGATTTAATAACTAAATAGTAAAATTAATTGTACATGAATGTAATAATATCAAAAATATTTAAATAGGAAATACATAATTGTTCAACCATAACATATACTCACAAAATTACACCTAATAAAAAACACCCATATACCGAACAGTCATGCTCTTACTAGGCCACCACAAACTTGGGATGTTCCTTCTTTAGATTCATACCAAACAGACAATGAAAATGGGTTTCAAAATATCTCACAAATGATCCACGAGGTTGATGAATATATATCTCAACAATATCAAGGCATCATTTCAGATTGGGCTACAAGGTCGCTGCGTCCATCCTCCGTGATTGGTCATTCCTCAAGATCATTAAATTTCATCCCAAATCATAGGTAATGCAACCATGTCATTGTATCTTATCTATTATATTGGCCATTCCCCATGTCCATAAAACCCCCAAGGTCACTACCATTGGTTTGGAATCAAGATTTTCATTCCACAACCCTATGTTTAAGACCATCATCATCATCATTACATGTTGTGCACACTACCCAATTTTTATATAACCATATCATGATAGTCCACATGTTCCAAGTACAAAGACTAATAAATCCAAAAAGCATGAAAATTACACACAACATGGTGGAATATATAAAGGAAGAACATGTTATATCATCATGAGAGTAAGTAGAAAAATAAAAATACTTGTGATAAATATAAAAAATGCTATAATAAACTACACAAATATACTTATGGATCAAGCATCATATAGGGTCACATGGGATACACATTCACATACATGTGATCAAGAAGAAAACATGGTCTCATTGGAAACACATGCACACATGTGTGATCGGTCGTAAAAAATGGTCTCATAGGCTACACATGAAGACATATGTGATCAATAATCAAACATAGTATCATAGGCTACACACACATGCACACACATGTAATCAGGCATTAAATATGGGATTAACAACCACACACAAAGACACAAACACATGATCGACATCAAAAATGGGTCTCAAGTGTGACACATTAGAGGTCAAGCCTAATACATCAGTGGACATTATCAAGATTTTTCATAAGGCCATATCGTGGCCCTTAGAAAATTTTCATGGTATACTAAGAAGTATTCCATTAATTAGTTAATTCATGAGGATAATTAACAAATTAACTATTACATTTTATACATAACAAAATATTAATTAGGGATAATTCACCTAATTTAACCGCATATAACATTATAATGAAAAATACATAATACCATAGGGTGTAGTATATGGGACTGTATGCCATAATTTGGATCCAACATCCTTCCAAAATAATCTCAACTTCTTTTTAGTTTTTTTATGTCCATTCGACCTCCATAGATCACCACAAGGTTCTAACTGATGCCGAATAATTATAAAATGAATTTTTATTCCTAGAATATAAAAAATTAAATTTTTACAAGATATATTATTACTAAGGATAAATAAATACTTTCCAAAAGACATATTGGGTACCAACACCAATCCAAAACTACTACCAACTAGCCATGGAAGGTCTAAGACACTCTTCAAACATTATTATTCTAAAACACAAACAATTAAATAAAAAAAATACAATTTACTATAAATACATTGGATCCATTATAAGTATTAAACCAAGTGATTTACCCTAGTCGAAACATCATCTAATGAAGTTTGGACACTCCTAACATGCTTCTAATTCAATCCAAAGTCAAATACCTCAATAAATTATATGATATAATGATCGATTCAAATGAATTAGATGAAATACAATAGAATATGTCACCAAGGGAAAAAAATTCAATGAAACACCTAGAAAGACATGTGGTTATCATCATGAGACAACATCGAGCCATACCAATCCAAAGACCCATTGTTCTCAAATAATTATTTCAAGGATTGGTATAATTTCCTTACAGTTGTATAATCATGATCATAACATGAATTAATATGTGAACAAAATTATCATGGGAAATGGATTCTAAGATAATTGAGATTTCAAAGGATCTCAATGGCCATGAATTACAAAGAGGAATAATCCATGATTAATGATGCAATAATACACCACCACAAAAGGAAGAAGGGAATCATGATCGATGAATAACAAAGGATATTTCAAAGATTAACTAATAGATCTCACTAAGATACACAAAAAATCAAATGGAACTTGTGGACGAGGTGAGTAGAAGGTAATATACTAATAGAACTTAATAATTAGAGCCAATAAAAATAATTTGGAAGTGGTATTAGTTCCCTAAATGACTAAAATTACATTATTAATGTGCTTCCTAGAATTTCCCACATGATACCAGGTGAAGGCTCTCCATCTTGGGATATAGGGCTACTTCCCACCCCATCATCTAGAGGGTGGGTTTCACCAGCTAATTAGGGGATGCATCAATAGAACTTACTACTCTAGGCCTCCATCACTAAATAACCAATCCCTGATTAATCGATTAATCTTTATTTTAATTCTATAAACCCCAAATAAAAATTTTCAAATAATAAAAATTGTAGTTAAACACTTTTTTCTTATTTTGATCTATCCACTAGACAAAAAGGTCAAATTTCCCCTAAATTCATAAAATTTAATGATTCAGGTTGTAATCGTTTAATCAAGATTATATCATTTATGTATAAATATGATACTTAAGTTATCATATTATAAGGGTTATAGAATATTTTAATGAGGTGGAATAATAAATAAACATGGAATCACTCGGTTGAGATTTATATCATTTCTTTTGAAAACCTCATTTAACTTAAACCTTTTACCTAATAGAATGGTTCACTATAGAGAACCAGACCTCAAGGATGTGGTGAGGGATACTGGGAAGATATTTTTTAATATTTTTTTAGCGGTAAATAGAACATTGTTTTAAATAATAGAGAAGATGAGGTTCTAATTTATAAGTGTGGGGAGTGATACTGTTGAAAATTTTCAATGTTGTAAAATAAAAAAACACTTTTTAAGGGGTATGGAGAAATAAATATGTCCTATTTCAAGGATAATATGATAAGGGTCAAAATAAAATCATACAATAATAGATTATATTAGATTCTCTGTCCTTATAACTTTTTTTATCATTAATTAACATTTTTACCCTTTACTGTGGTGATTAATTTATATCATGGTTTTAATTAATTAAAAAAATATAAATTTATACTTATTACTAAATTTTATTCCTATAATTTTAAATATCACATCTATTTTTCAATATTAAATTTCATGAAGTAGAATAAATTACCTAAATATAAGTTTTCTACAAACAATGAAAAGTTTTTTCTAAAATGATTTGTTAAGCCGAAAAAGGATTTATAGAGAAATCATGAATAATATTTTTTTTACTGAATTAATTGTATTATTGTTAACAAAATGGGATAGAGTTTACTTTTTAAACCATACAAAATAGAATTTTACTTTTTTAATACTTGAAATGAAATGATATTTTTTACAAAAATTATTAATATCACTATTTACTCAAAATTCAATCTCTCTAGAAAAATTACAACATTATCAACATAATATAATTATGAAATGAAAATATAACAAATGATTCCCATTTTATCATATTAAAATCCTAAAATTTAGAAAATTAACTTCCACGTAAAAACATATAATACATGGAAAACACTTTAATTAGAATAAAACTATTTATTTTTCAACGTGAAATATAATATGAAATTATTGTAATAAATATGATTCCTTAAAATATATTCATGAATATTAATAATAAATTAAATTTATTTATTATTAACATCACATGGTTGTCACATTAACCCTCAATTAAACAGTAATTGACGTTAAATAACGATTAAGAGCACATAAATTTTTAAGATATATATTTTCTAAAAACTATTTCATATATATATACATTTATTTTAAATTTAAATGATTAATTTATATGATTTAAAATTTATATATATAAAATAGATACAAAATTCTAAAATATCTCATCCAAATTAGAGGTGAATGATATTTTTATTTTTAGGTATAAAAAAATGTTACTAAGGAAACAATTATGCTACCAACAAATGGGAAAATAATGTAAAAAGGGATTCAACTATGTGTTAATGACATAAAATTTCAAAAGAAATTATATCTAAATTTTTGGAATACATATTTTCTAAAATATCCACATCACTTATGTAGTATTGCTCTAATTTCCTTGAAAAATTGATTCATTTCATAATAAAAAATGTGTATTTACAAAACTACTTGCCCTCCCCACTGATAAAAGGACACCTAATATACCCCATTCATTATAATATTATATAAAAACTATATTTTTAAACCATAAAAATTTTCAATTCCTATATTCCTATTACACCTTGTATAACCTCTGACCTCAATAAGGAATCCTTAATCCATCACTCTAAAAGGACCCAAATTGAGGAGAAAATTCATTAGTATAGATACCTAGTTATTTACAATATTTTCCAATTAAATTATCATATCCATTATTTATAAATATTAGTATTCACTATAATGATGTTATATCAAAATTATAATGGTCCTACAAAAGTTATATTGCTATTATTTATGTCTATATTCTTACACATTCATTACTATATTATGTTTTTGTTTTTGTTTGTTCAACCACCAACCTGAATGATGATATAATCTCTTCCCATTTTAAAAAATGAATATGTATTAATATATTAGTATTGGTATAATTTTATTTTATAGAATAATTTATAACATTAACATGATTTTACATGAAAATTAATGATCAATTTAAATTAACTTGTTGTTATTAGTAATTTACCAAAAACATACTCTTCGTTGATTCTATTCTAAAAAACCATGTTGATGACTTAATTAAAATTAATATGGAAAAATAAAAAATTGAGACAAAATTTTTCAACTTCCTTCACAAATAAATTAATTATTAACTTGGTATCATGAAATGATAATATAAATCACCATTATAAAACTCATAGGAGGCTGTCAAATTTGATAAAATCCAATTATGAAAGTAAACCATAACTAAATAATATATGTGTAATGAATGATTATAATTAAATAATTTAACAGGTAATATAAATATATACAATTTAATAATGTTTTATTATGATGTTTATTATTATACAATAGGTTAATGGTCTTCTATGGATGCCCTGAGTGAAGTTAAGTGTTTCTCATTAGAAATTTCATTTCTTTGAGATATGCACCATATTTAATAATTTTCTTCATTGGTGTGGTGTATATACTTCCCATGGATTTATTTTATCATATATTTTGAGTAATTAAAGGAAAATTCAAATTATTTAATGGTTATCTCTTTTGTGGGATTTTAATTCTAAAGATACCATACCCTTATGGGTTTCATTACCAGTCACATTTTGAAATCAGCATTATTTATATTTTCACATTCATCTAGTAGTCATATGTTCTTATATATAAAAATAATCAATTTTATTATCATCTAGTTAGTAATAATTTATAAAAGAGTTCATTCCAATTTAACCCCTTTTGTTAAAAATTATATCAAAATCTGGTTTGTAAGTGTAGTCAACTATATCTCTTCTTTTTGGTCAGGAATATTTCTCCAACATGTCCATATTATTTATATTTTTTTGGGTATACTTATATATAATTATAATATTTATTAATTTATTTATCAATTTAATTCAGTTTCATTATAAAATTATTCTTCTTTTTTCATTTTTGGTATGAATTATTTCCCTTTACATTGAATCACTTTACAAATATGTGAAAAGAATCATCATTTTAAGTCTTTCCACTTGAACACTTTTTTCACAATTTTATATTCATTTTCATAATGCTCTATCCTATTAATGTTTTAATTGTTTTAGAATGTAATATATATTCCTATTATTTTGTTAATTTTTAATTTAAAATAAATGTTTTAAAAATAAAGGAATATTAATTCATTTTTATTAAATAAATTTTATCGTACTCTGGAAAATGGGATTTTCATCTACTTTAGCATCCTTTAATGTTTATTATTTTTTTAGGGACATTATCTAATTATATTATCCATATTATGTTTCCAGATTAATTATGATAGTTGTTATGTATATTTATATGAAACCCATTTGTTTTTCATGGGTAAGCATGATAGGATGAAATTATCATGGTTTTTAATTTCAAGTGGCACACATATTTTTGAATTAACATAATTTGGTGGGTTAGTATCTTATATAACCCAAATTAAATTTATAAAGATTAATATTTTATAGGATATGTTGTGCACATATCAAAATTCCTATGATTGATTGGGTTTTATCACAACATAAGGCATGAAAGTAATTAGGTTTTCCAACAACTTAAGGCATTTTCATTATTGGGGTTTTCAAAAAATAATGTGTGGGAATCATTTAGTTTTATCACAAATTAATGAATTGAAATCATTAGGTTTTATGATAACATAATTCATGGTAATGGTTATGTTTGACCACAACTAAGTGCATGGGAATAACTCGGTTTTCTCAAAAAGTTAGGAATTTATATTATTATTCTTGTACCAGATATCTGTGTTTTTCCTCATGACTATGTTAGGCTCTTTGGACCATGATTATTGGCCCATGTGTCTACATTTAAATGTCAAAATTCTTATGTGGTGAAAAAATAGTTATTCCCCAACTGAAGATTTTGTGATCTATTTTTTACTATGTATGATTATATTATTTTATGTTCATATATCTTGATTCTATAATCATAGCCACACTCTTATTTTCTGATCACTTATGATATTCTAATGTTACATATTAATTTTACCCTTACTATGTTTTTGAGATAACCTATTTCAAATGTTTCTATTCCCATGGTTATTATGAAGAGTATTATATAAATTTTTTAAATAGTATTATTTGAAAATATATTTTTAATGAAATTTTTATGACATATTATAAACTAAAAACAATATGAAACCAATATCCAATGATACTAAACCTTTGGGTTATGGTATTATGTAAATTTTCAAGATAAAGTGATTAAATTATGTAATGTGATGTAAAATATATGATTCTTATTCTTGGTTCATCTCAATTGTTATTAAACCTAATATATATATAATTTTATTTTTATATTGAATTTATGAGCCATTGTAAGGGCCTAGATCTGCAAGGATTGACCGTTTTCATGTTTTTGAAGACCGAGGTGCTCAAAGAAGGCTTTGAGGAAGTCTAGAGGAGTTAGTTACAGAGAAGATAGAAATAGGGGGATACACTACGTGACCAAGGGGGAAATGACGTCTACCATTCAGGTTTCAAAAAAATAAACAGAGCACCGAGATGAGGCATTTTCCTTTGTAAGTTGGCCTCAAGGCAGTACACGATGGGATGAGGAGGTATAAATTGTGTATTAACCTCCCTATGGATGTTTTATATTCACCCAGTCGCTCAAGAATTTCAAACCCTATATGTTTTGTACACCCCATCTTTACCCTAGAAAACTTGGACACCTCCATCTTCAATATTTTTGGATTCCTTCATCCTGGATCAGTTCCACGATTCCTTCTTCGATTTATCCTCCATTTGATGTAAGATCTACATCCGTTCATGGTTTTCTTAGATCTGAATTCTCTTATTTCTATTTTACATGTTATGGAGTTTGATCTACATGGTACTAATGGAGTTTATACTGGTTTCTATTGATGCATTTGTGTCGTGAAATCCTCGAATACATAAAGTTGTTGCAGGGAAAGTGATCCTGATCAGTTACATTGATCTGTTCTTGAGTAAAGAACTTCAGAAACCTTTTGAGGTAATGGATTTATTTCTTATCTATTATTTTAAGTGAAAATTTAGAGTTATCATTTTTAGTCATTTGGATCTCAACAAAATGGAACTAATTAAATATTTGAACTAGATTAAATGAATTGGTTTGATCGCAAGTTGTTGCTTTCCACTGTGATAACAGTTTTCCTCTTTATTTTCTAGATAGTGTGATATATATTATATACTTGTTAGCATGTTATTCCTGATGAAATTGGTAAATAATGTGAATCCAGAATTAATTGCTAATGATTTGGTTAAAGATAAAGTGGCATATAAATGTATCAGGTTATTGTTTCAATTTGATGTTAATCAAATTGAAGTAGTAAGAATGTTTAATTATTTTTGATAGTTATGATATCTTTCTATTTTGGTTTCCCATAGTTGGAACATACTAATAATGATCTCGTTAATTCAATATGGATTAAATATTTGGATATTTGAAAAAAGATAACACATCGTAGGGTTCTGAGTTACCCTCTTGCTTGTAAGGTTGAGTGCCTTGTGGTTTGGAGCTAGGAGTGCCCATTATGTATGGAGGAAGGATGCCTTGTTTAAGGACCAAGAGCATAGTGATATGATTTTTGTTTCCTGATTCTTGTGTTGTTATGTGATCCTGGATGGATGTCCTGATATGTGGGGGTAAGGAGGCCCATTGGTTGTGGCAACAGTTAATTCCAGAAGTGGTGGGATGCATCAGTTTATGCTTGTGGGTGTCAGGGATGACACTAGAGGTGATGAAATGGGTTGGATATGAATGTTGGATTCTTACCAAATCTTATTGGTTGTTTAGATTCCTTAATTTCCCCACTGATCAAGGAAACTAGTTTTTCTGTTGTCCTTCCAAAAAGCGGCAATGATGTGTGGGGTATTCCATGTAATTTATGCATTTAGATTCTCGAGTGAGGATGGGTCTACACTGCGACTATAGGTGGAAAATATGTGATGGGTAGTTCATCTACTCGCCATGTTGTGTCCCCTTATGTTTTTTTACTTATAATGTATTTCCATAATGCCTAGGAATATGGGAAAGTAATAATTCTATTAATAAGTGATTGGATAAATGATATCAAACCATGGGGTTGTAACATGGTGTAATGCAATAATGAGGTTACAATTTAAAGGAATAGTGTAATTGGGTGTGTTGATAATGAAATATAATGTGGAATTGTTAATGGTTAATTAATGTTTAAAGAATTAATTAATGTAAATTGAAACTTATGAAAAGGTAATGAAGTAATATAATAAATCCCTTTAAATGGTTTGTACTTATAGGATACCTAGTCTTAACAGTGGTAGTCAGGATCCTGGGAGACGTTAGTAGCAGTTGAGTCGAATACTAGGTTATGCCCATAGTGTGGTCGTGAGATATAGTGTATTATGTAATTTTTGTGTTTCTATACACTACTCCACCCCATCAGTTCGGAAAATTGACACCATGGAGATTCTGATCCCTATGTGGTGTTTTAACCAACATTTCGGTGGGAGGACGGATGGCTGACTACCACCTTTAGCCCTACTCTATTCTCTTGATAATTACTAGTGATGGTATGAACAATGGTTGTTATCCCCATATATATGTGTATAGGTTTGTAATGGATTGTGGTTATTCACCCACATATATTTTGGATATACTTTCCTATGTACTATTATAGGTGTAACTTGTATAGGTTGTGATGGCTTGAGAATCCTTACGCGGTGTATGGACTATAATGGATTGAAGTTTAATGCTCGATGTACAATACAAATTATATGAGTTGTGGTTGCCACTAAAAACTACCTGGTTACTTTTATTACATGGATTTTTTGGTTGTGATGTTTGAGGTTCATGTTTTGGTGCTTCGTCCATGTGTTTGCGGGAAAGCATTTTTGGAGGTAGATTCTTAGGACGTGCGGTGTTGGGGTAAAGTGGAAAGCCAGTGGGGAAGTAGTAGTGGGGTACCCTTGATATTTTTTATTATATTATATTCTCTTGTATGCGATACTTGGTGATAGTATCCATGGTGAGGGTGGGAACTTAATATACCTATTTATATGATGAGTTAGTTTCACTTGTTTTTCACTCTGCTTTATCATGCTTTCATTGCTTTTTCAAGAGAGGCTCCAAGGAAGATCCTACTGAGTATATTTTTATACTCACCCTACATATATATAAACTTTTTTTTTGGTCACTTTGAGAAGGTTGGAGATTAGGATGGTTACTACTAGCTTTAGTTTATATGAGTTTTTCAGGCATCGTACTCGCTATTGTTTTTACATTCTTTGGGTACTTGTAGTTTTCAATTTTATTTGTAGTTTTTTTCATGACATTATATATGTGTACTTGGAATTTATTTTATATTTTAGTCTATGATTGAGTATGTTGGTGTTTTTCTTATCTCTCTCTTCTACATGTGTTCTTTTAAATGGTAATGCCTCCCATTTGTGTGTTTACTATACCCTTGGTGCTAGTCGCAAACACGGGGCCTACTGGAGGCAGGACTCAGGGGGTCACAATCTCCCATCTCACATTGTTGGCCAAGGAGGGGTAAACATTGTGGGGGGGGGGGGGTCATGAAAAAGTGGTATTAGAGGTTGTGTTGGGGGATAGGATGGAATTTGGTGTTAGACATAAGTGAGGTTGAATGGGTCGGTAGAGAAATGGGTTTAGTCATGTTTGTAAAGGGATGTAAAAACTGGAGACTTGCTGAGAAATATTTGCTAAGGTCCCCCTATGATCTGTTGCATGAACCTATAAGATTAAAGTGTCTACTAAATGTGGTGATACTAGTTACAGGGTTGAGACCTAGGAAAGGATCATGCGTCATTATTTTTTTGTGCTTATGTTTGAATGAGTAGGCCTTGTGATAGGTTAACCTAAAATGAATAAAAAAATTAATTATTTAATTTTGAGTCTTCCATATTATTGGTTTAGAAGATCTATCTTTTTTTATTTTGCAAGTATGGGTCCAGGTTGACCTCCTTGTCAGGTTTCTATAGAATATGTCTAGTAGTTTGTGCCAGAAAATTGCTACAGGGTAGAGGTTGACAATGATGACACTTAGAAGATGAAACTTTGAGTGTTTCAGTTCTAGAGACTTCAGAAGTATGAGGGATCCGTTTTAGATGTAGTCATGGAAGACTGGTAGGATGAGGTTGAGATATCAATTAGTTTGATCCATGCTCAGATGGGTAAATGGGTGTCTTTGGTTGTGACGATGCTACATGGGGAAATGGGGAAGTGGTGGTTCTTGTTCCTCAGGGATCGAGAGGATTTGGTGATCTCATGGGAGGAGTTTTGAGACAAGTTCATAGTTGTGTTTATTTATTCAACAGTGAAGGCATCCAGTGGCTAGGAGCTACTTAACCTTCGAAAGGGGATCTCTAGTGTATGAGAGTTTGGAATCTATTTCACAAAGCTTTTAAGATATGCTTCAGACCTCTTTTATGTTGAGTAGGCTAGGGTGAGGCATTTCGAGGAGGCTTTTCATCTAGAGATCCAGTGTCAGGTTACCCCGTTTATATTGAATACATATCTTGAGGTACTGGAGAAGAAAGAGGTCATCAAGAGGAAATTATCCAGAACTAGATTGTCATGAGAGGGGAGTCCTCATGTATCCTCATGAAGCAGAGCGATGGTCCGGGGTTCCCGGTTTTCAGGACAGAATATTTTCTGTTCAGTCAGGGCTAGGTCCTAGACCTTATCATCTTGTTTCTCTGGTGGCGGTGGCTCTCAAGCCTATGCCAAGGGATCATGTGATTATTTTTCTTTGGTAGTTAGAGGTCATTTACAGCGAGAGTTCCCAACCTTTCAGTGCAGTCATTTTGCTCCAGGTTCTTCCATTGATGCAGTTCCTACTGAGGCAGCAGTAGTAGGTTGCACCAGCTTTCGATCAGTAGAGAGAAGAAAGGGAAGGCAGAGGACAGCCCTGGGATACTCCCTATCTTTAGAGAGTAGAGTGTGGTCATGGTGGTGGACTTCATTAGGGTCAATGAGGCTATGAAGGAGGACGTGGTCAACATAATTATTTAGCATTGCCAACACCAGGAGAGCCAATCATCATTTGAGGCACCCTTTTCTTGTTTCCTACTTGGGTGTATGCCTTGTTTGATTTATGAGTGAAACACTCTATTATATCACATACCATTTTCCATGCTTTGGGACATGTGGTAGATAGGCTTCCAGTTCCCTTAGAATTGACAACGCCAGTTGGAGGTTAAGATGAATTGTTTGAATTATGTAGATACATTGAGCTAATGTTGGGGCAACACCGCTCTTGGGGATATTTTCTACGTTTACCAATACAACCATATTATGTCATCCTTGTCATGGATTGGTTGTATTCAGTGCATACTATCATGTGTTTCACCAAAATCTAGGTGGTGTTATTCAATATAGATAGAAATCCAACAATGTTTGTTGGCGAGCGAGACCCTCAGATGGGTCAAAGGCATGTTTCTTCTTTGTAATCCTTAATGGTTGAGCTGATGTTAAGTTCATCATAGGTTTAGAAATTGGTGTTTCCCATGGTCTTAGGAGAGTACCATGATGTCTTTCCAGAAGAGGTTGTAGCATTACCCCCTCAACAAGATATCATGTTTGGGATCAAGCTACATCTAGGAGTGTCTCCTATATCTATGTATCCATATAAGATTGTACCTTCTATGTTACGGGAGTTTTGTATATATCTCGATATTTTGTTACTGTACGGTTTTTTTGGCCGAGTGTATCACCGTGGGGTGCACTAGTTTTTTTCATGAAGAAGGCTGACAACAGTTTGCAGCTGTGTTTGATTATTGTCATTTAAACAATGTGATAGTGAAGAATCGTTATCCTCTTCTGTGGATTGATGATTTATTCGATAAACTGTAGGATGGAAGTTGGTTCTTGAAGATCAAATTGTGGTTAGGATATCATCAGATGTGTGTGAAGGATGATGATATCCTAAAGACTGCCTTTTGTTGTAATTATGAGAATTATGAGTTCATTGTAATGTCGTTTGGTGTAAGACATTCTCCTATTATGGTCATGGTATTGATGAAATATTTGTTCCATAAGTTCCTAGATATGTTCATTGTGGTTTTCATCGATGAAATCCTTGTGTACTCCACATTTGAGGAGCATGTAGAGCATCTGCACACCATTTTGGAAGTTCTTCATCAACATCAGCTGTTTGGGAAGTTTTCAAAGTGTGTGTTTTGGGATTGAGAAGTTTTTTCTATAGGGCATGTGGTTTCCCAGTAGAGAGTAGCTATGGATTTGAGTAATATAGAATCAGTTGTGTATTGGGAAGCCCCCATGATAGTAGTAGATTTGTAGAGTTTCCTTGTTCTTAGAGGCTATTGTAGGAGGTTCCTAAGTGATTTCTCTTAGGTTGGGACCCCTCTAACAGCATTTCCTAGGAAGGATTAGTTGTTTGTATGGAATGATCAATGTTAGATAGATTTCAAGTATCTAAAGGAGAAGTTGGTAAGTGCTCTAGTTCTTTGTCTTCCAGCATAAGGAGTTCAGTTTGATGTTTTCTTTAATGCTTCTTGTCTAGGTTTTGGATATGTTCTAATACTGTAGATATTAGTTATTTCTTATGGGTCTCAGCTATTGCGTCCCCATGAACATAACTATTCCAACCATAATCATCAGTTAGCAACAATGGTGTTTTCTCTGATGTTGTGGAGACACTACCTCATTGGATAACGCTATGTGGTTTTCACCGATCAAAAGATCTTGAGGTTTGTTTTCTCCCAGTGTGACTTGAACTTGTCATAGCATCGGTTTATGGAGTTCTTACAAGAATAAAAATTTAAAATCTCATATACACCCCGAAAAGGGAATGTTGTAGTTGATTCACTGAGCAGGAAGTCACATAGTGATGTAGTGTGTGAATATGGTGATTCTTAGAGAGTGATAGAAGAACATTCAGTATTACATCTCAATATGGGAGAAGTTGGGGGTAGAAGTTTTTTTTTTCAGATTACGGTTTAGTCATCCCTAGTACAGTAGGTGGAAGAGTCCTAGTTAGGTTATCAATAGGTGGAGGTTTGGAGATACTAGGTTGTTTTTGGTGCGGTCCTTGATGGTTGGTATGAGAATGAACAAAATTGAGTGCTGTATTAGGGAAGTCTTTTCATTTCGTTGGAAATGCATGAGATGATTCTAAGATAATTCCATATTTATCCTTTAGTGGTGCATCCTGGCATGAAAAAGATGTACTAATCCTTGAGGATCCAGTTCTAGTGTCCTGGGTTTAAATGTGCAGTTGCAGAGTTTGTGTCTCGATGTTTGATCTTCTAGAAGGTGAAGGCTGAGCACTATGTTCCCTGTGGTTTTATCTAGTCGTTAGATGTTCCTCAATGGATGTGAGAGAACACCTTGGTGGACTTTTTTACCTATTTACATCAAGATCATGGAATACATGAATCTATATGGGTGGTAGTGAATCATATGATGAAATCAGTCCACTTCATAGAAATCAAGGAATCAAGATCCATAGAGGTTTTATCAAGCCAGTTTTTGGTAGAGGTGGTGAGACTCCTTAGAGTCCCAAAAATAATCATTTCTGATAGAGATCCTCATTTTACCTATAGGGTATAAATAGGTCTCCATATTGTTTTCGGTTCTTAGTTATGCCTTACCATTGCTTTTCATTCATATACGGATGGTCAAACAGAGTGGACAATCTAGAATCTTGAAGACATGTTTCACTATTGTGTCCTGGATTTTTGAGGTTCATGGATGAGGCACTTGCCCTTAGCGGAGTTCTCTTACAATAATAGTTATCATTACACCATCGGTATGGAACCTTTTGAGGCCTTGTATGACCAACCATTCCGTTCTCCATTGTACTAGACTGGGGTTGGGGATTCATCAATTATTGGACTCAAACTAGTGAAAAATATGATTTAGATGATTCAAGTGATTCATGAGATGATGAAGGCAGCATAGGATCATCATAAATCATATATCGATCAAAGGAGGAGACCTTTAGAGTTTGATATTGGGTATCATGTGTTTCTGAAGGTGGGTCCCTATCATGGGAGGTGAAGGTTTTTTTATGGGAGTACGCTTTCTCCCCGGTTTGTTGGGCCTTTTGAGGTGTTGGCTCGTGTTAGAGTCATGGAATATCAGGTAGAACTTCTCCCATATATGATTTGGTTACATGATTTTTCTCATGTGTGAGAGTTCCTTTTTTATCTTCTTGATGACTCTCACATCATCGATTGGGGAGAGATCAACATTCATGATGATGCGACCTTCGAGGAGCTGTCTATACATATTCTAGACTTCTTAGAGAAGGTGTTGTGTGGGTGTTCTATCTTCATGGTTCATGTCTTGTGGTGGCACGGTGGCATCTAGTAAAGTACCTCGGAACATGATTCGTAGATACGCGATCACTATCCTGAGCTGTTTGATGTTTAGATTTTTCCTTGTAACAATGTTCATTTTGTGATTGTAGACCTTTCCTGTATATGAGATTGATTTATTTTGATTATTTTTGTGGCATTCACTATTTCCAAGGTTTCTCCCCCAGGAGATTGTTTAAGAGCTCTTTGTGGTTTTCATGAGGTGTCATGTTTTTCTTTTGATGTGGTTGAGCTCTTATGGTTGCAATATCCTTGAAAGGTATCTCTTGTGGTGGTTGTTCGGACAACCCCTCTCTTGTTTCCTCTCTAGGTTGGTTTTGGATTATCGATGACGATAATATTTGGAGAGTGATCTGATGTATGGATCTAGATTCACATTGATCGACGCTTTGGCTATTTTCAAAGACCGAGATTATTGAAGAAGGATTGGAGGATGTCTGGAGGAGTTCAGTTGTGAGATGTTGGAAACAAGGGGGATACACGACATGACCAAGGGGGAAACAATGTGTACCATTCGGATTTCAGAAAAATAAAACAAAGTTCTGAGGTGATGCATTTTTCAAAGTAAGTCTGCCTCGAGGCGGTATGTGATGTTACAGGGAGGTACATGTCATGTACTGCCCCACCATTGGGTGTTTTAAGGAAATCCAGTCGCTCGGTTTTTTAAAGCCCTGCAGCTTGATCACACCCCCTCTCAACCCCAGAGGACCAGGACACCTCCCACTTCAACATTTGGGGATTCCTTTATCCAAGACTAGTTCACCACTTCCTTGTTTGATCCATTTTCAATCTGAGGTAATATCTAGCTCCATTCGTGGTTTTCTTCAATGTTTCTTCTCCTATTTCTATTTGTCATGATATTATGTTTGATATCCAATGTTCTAAGTGGGTTTCTTTTGGTATTTGTTGAAGCGTTTGTGCTATGAAATCCTCAGGTGGATGCAGTTGTTATAGAGAAGGTGATCGTGATCTATTTCTTTAATTCGTTTTTGAGGGAAGAACTTCAGAAACATTTTGAGGTAGGTGATTTTTTTATTCTCAATTATTTTACGTGCAATAATAGAGTTATCATGTTTTATCCTTTTGGATCTCAATGGAAATAAACTAATTAAATAGTTGAACTTGATTAAAATATTTGGTTTGATAGCATGTTGTTTCTTTTCATTGTGATAACAGTTTGCCTCTTGATTTTCTAGATAGTGTGATATTTATGCTTTTCTTTTCAGCAAGTTTTATTTGATGAAATTGGTAAAGAAGATAAATCCAGAATTAATTGATAATTATTTGGATAAATATAAAGAGTCATGGAAATGAAGTTTTTTTGTTTCTGTAATTTGATGTTAATCAAATTGATGCTGTAAACATGATTAATTATTTTTGATAGGTAGGATAGTTTTTTGTTTGGGTTTCCCATAGTTGGAACCTACTAATAAAAAACTAGTTAATTCAAGATGGATTAAAGAACTGGATGTTTGATAAATGATAATACCTTGTAGGGTTCTGAGTTACCCTCTTTCTTGTAAGGTTGAGTTCTTTGTTCTTTGGAGACATGAGTGATTATTATGTATGAAGGCAGGATGCCTTGATTAAGGTCCAGGAGGCAAGTTGATATGATATTTGTTTCCTTCTTCTTATATTTTGATGTGATCCTGGATGGATGTTGTGATATGTGGGGGTAGAGAGGCACATTGGTAGTCGAAGCAGTTGACACCTAAAGTGGTGAGATGCATCTGTTTATACATGTGGGTGTCAGTGAGGACACCAGAGGAAATGAAATAGGTTGGATATGAATGTTGGATTCGAATATAATTTTGTTATTTTTTATCTTGTTTACTTTCCCCACTCCCCAAGGATGTTGGTTTTTCTACCCTCCATCCAAACAGAGGTGAATACACACAATTTATTCAAGGTTCTATCCATGTTTAGCTTCTTGAGGGAGGATTGTTCTACGCTACTACTATATGTGGAAAAGACTTGACATGTATTTCATCTACTCATCGTTTTGATCCCCCTTATGTTTGGTAGCTTAGAATGTTTTTCTTGAATGATTGGGAATATGGGAAAGTAATAATGATTTTAATAAATTATTTAATAAATGATTGAATAAATGATGTTAACCCATGGGGTTGAAACTAGGAGTAATGCAATGATGAGGTTAGAATTTAAAGGAACAGTGGACTTGGGTGTGATGCTAATGAAATATAATATGAAATTGTTAATGGTTAATTAATGTTTAAATAATTAATTAACATAAAGTGAAACTAATAAAAGGGGAATTAATTAATGTAATAAGTCTCTTTAAATGGTTGTGTGCTTATAAGATACATAGTATTATTAGTGAAAGTTATGAGTCTGAGAGATATTAGCTATAGTTGAGTCTAAGACTAGGTTATGCCCATAGTGTGGTTGTGATCTATAGTACATTCTATACTTTTTTTATTTCAATATGATACTCCACCCCATTAGTTAAGGAAACTAACACCCCAAGGATTCTGATCCATATGGGGGTGTTTTCCCCAACATTCTGGTGGGAGGATGGATGGCTGACTACCCCATTTGGCCCCGCTCTCTTCTCTTGTTATTTATTACTGCTAGTAGGCACAACAGTTAGTTTTCCCCATATATGTGTGTAGAGGGATGTAATGTCTTGTGGTTATTCACACACATTTATTCTTGATATAGTTTCATATGGACAACTATAGGTGTAACGTGTATAGGTTGTGATGGATTGAGGATCCTGACATGTTGTATGGGGAATAATGTCTTGAGGTTTAAGGACCGACGTGTGATATACGTTATTTGAGTTGTGGTGGCTCCAGAAAACTACCTGGTTACTTTTCTTATGAGGACATCGTGGTTGTACTGCACAAGGTTCATGTTGTGGTGCTTCATCAAGGTGTCTCTAAGAAAGCCGTTTTGGAGATAGATGCTTAGGACGTGAGACGTTGGGGAAAAGTGAAAAACCAGTGTGGAAGTAGTAGAGGGGTACTCTTGATATTCATTATTATATTATATACTCTTTTATGCGATACTTGGTGATAGTATCCATGGTGAGGCTTGGAAAATAGTATACCTATTTAGATGATGAGTTAGTTTCACTTTTTTTACTATTATTTAGCACAAGAGCCTTTGGGGAGGATCCTACTGAGTATGCTATTACACTCACCCTATGTATATATAAAATATTTTTTTAGGTTAGTTGAATCAGGTTGTAGATCAGGCTGGTTACTATTATCTTGGGGTTATAGGAGTTGTTCAAACTCTGTGGTCGCTACTATTTTTTCTATCTTTTGGTATTTTCAGTTTTTTATT
Organism: Viscum album; assembly: GCA_963277665.1. Classification (NCBI taxonomy): domain Eukaryota; kingdom Viridiplantae; phylum Streptophyta; class Magnoliopsida; order Santalales; family Viscaceae; genus Viscum; species Viscum album. Next base: position 32,564,725 of record OY728119.1, on the reverse strand, counting down.
TTAGTTTTAGTAGTTTTTTTGCATGACATTAAATATGTCTACTTAGAATTTCTTGTATATTGTATTCTGAATTGGAGTTTTTTGGTGTTTATATTATCTCTCTCTTCTTCATGTGTTCTCTTAGAGTGCAATGCCTCCCATTTTTGTGTTTACTATACTCTCAGAGCTAGTCTCCAACCCAAGGTCTACTGCAGGCAGAACTTTGGGGTCACTATCTCCCTTCGCACTTTTCCGGCCTAGGAAGGGTACACCTTGTGGGGAGGGGGTCATGACATCCATGGTATGGGGTGATTCGGTTGGTACTAGAGCATGGGGGTTTAAATTTTTTGGGATTATGTTAGGTTGTATAATAGAACACAACTTAAATTAGTAATTGATGAACCAAAAGTTATATAAGATGAACATGAAATATAATATGATGAAATGAAGGTGCCCTAAATTAGTATATCATTGTATTAATTTCAAATTTATTAGGTTTTATTAGTCGGATTGTTTATTAATTATACCCATTGTAAAAAAATAGTTAATGTATTGATACATTAGGAATAGAGTTAACAATGGTTGTGATGGGAAATGTTGTCATTGTACCAAAGAGTGACCAAATGGTATTTTAAAATGGGTGATACACTTTATGGAAATGCTATCATATTTTATGAATAATAAATCAAACCAATTTTATCTCCCTAACATAATAAAGAAGGAAAAATATGCTTTTGGGTGTTTCATACCTCAACGACTATTTTCTTTTAGTGGATCATCTGACCTATTAATTGATTTTTTTAAAGGTTAGGCCCAAAGCATCAATTTATTATTTAATTTAAAAACCTCTTCTAGACAGTGTAGAGGGTGACCCATTACATATTCTAAAGGCCCAAGGCCAAGTGGCCTAAAACAAGGCTTGAAAGACCATTTTGGCCCAAAGGACCCCTCAGTGAACAGTACTACTACAGTACCCATGCTTCTACAGTCCCTTCTACAGTACCGCTTCCGCTACATTACCTCCTATAGTCCCTTTGTTGCTACAGTGTCATAGCTGCCACAGTTCCGCCGCTGTTACAGTACTGCTATAGTTCCCCCTGCTATAGTACTTCCACAGTACTTGGAAATTTTCCCCTACCCGGATTTTATCCTCGGTCTTTTGGATGCCAAGCACAAGCTTGTACCACTAAGGTATATTCTCATTGGCTCTAACATATTAATTGATGAACATTAGATAAACACAACTAAAAAAATATATTTTTTACTCTATTTCTTAGATCTTGAAAATGTTTTATAGTGATTTATCCTTTTTAAGATGAAGTAAATCAATGTAATACCCTTATCGTGAATAAAAGATTAGATAAAGAAATCAACTCCCTAGTGAAGGTGGAGTTTAAGAAAGTATTTATCAATAAAAAATTTCTCCAAACTATTTGAAATAAATTACAGTGATAATTCACTTAGTTAATTATATTATTGGATGAATAATTTGGTTTGTATGAATTAAATTTTACAAAGCTCACAAGGTATACCTCTAGTTTTTTATTGATCCTAATAGAAAAATATAACATTTTTTAGTGGCTCAAAACCAAATATTCTAAATGAATTGGATTTAAGAAATGTTTGTAACTATGAAAATATTGTTCGATTTTACCTCAAATAAGAAATGAATTTTGTAGACTCCAATTATTTTGTGGGGTTTGGTTAAAAGAAGAGAAAAATAATGTTTTATGGAAACTCAATTGATAAACCCATGGATGAAAGAAAATTAATCTTCCAACATCCCAAGATTGGTGGGACAAGAATGAGGGAATTTTATTAGTGGAAAAATTAAATGATCCAATATTGGTATTGAATTCAATTAATCACACAAAATTTAAATAGATATGATTAATGAAAATAATAATCTAGATAAGGCACTACCAATAATATAATGCTTCTATTTTAAAGAGTATAGATATTATGACAACTAGTGAACTTAGAAAAGGGTTAACACTAACAATAAACATCATCAAAATCCTCAATAAAAGGATAATGAGAATGCCTATGTAATCAAAATTATTTAAGTGGGTTACAAAAATGAAGTTTTGTAAGGTACACTCATTATTATCTCAATAAAAGAAAATGCCTTACTTCATTCTGGATCTAACCACTCCTCCATGCCTTGGATGTTTTCTAGGAAAATTAAATCACAATCCCAATTATTTAATATTGGATTATTGAGGGAAACCCCTAGTGGTATGATGAATGTATACCAAATCTATAAGTATTCTCATATTAATGTTTATGGGAGTGTAATTACTTTAAATCTAATTGTTCTCCCTTAGTTGAATTTGATGTGATTTTGGCATTGGATTGGATATCTCTATATAAATTCCATTTCAATTTTTGGGATACAGAAATAACATTTCATATCCCAAAACAAACTATGATCATATAACAATGCATGACATACAATGGAATTTCTATAAAACATTACTTATACTATATGGGTTGGGATACACAATCATGATGTGTATATAACTCAAATTATTGGTGACAAATCCTATTTTGGAAATAGGCCTATTATAATGTAAAATATGACTTTCTTAGTTTTATATAAGATTGTGGGGTTAATATCTCACTATAAATTATATCTTAACTCTTGTTTATCTTCTGTGTACCCTCATCAATTTTCTTCTATAAGAGATAACTAAAACCAAGATGATAAATTTATTTAATGCGTGTGGAATTTATCACCTAGATATTTTTGTTTGAGTTTACGTTTAAATAAATACTATGATGAATAGAATATTTCACACTAAACACTAAATAGTTTTAAACTAAGATATATATTTTTGAGATAAAATATCATAATTATTGATAAAAATTAATACGTTATGAGAATATAATTTGAAACTTTATTAAGAAAAGTTCGACTAGAATAAATCAACAGGTAAATTAAAATTCAAAAAACAAAGAAAAAACTTATCTCCATGGTTATTCATGATTGCCTTCTTTCTGAATAAAACTATGAATTAAATAAAAATTAATTCAATATAGAATTCATGTTAAATTAATAGTAAATTAATAATATGAATGATTCTTAAAATCCATGTATAACTATATATAGGAATGAAGTAAAATTGATATACATGTGGTTATTATATATATGGTGACTAGAAATATAGTTATTTGATATATATTTTTGGGTATCCAAGAATCCATTATATTTATTTAAAATGTTTAATTTTTTTATAAAAAATTAAAATAATATAAATCATGAATGAAAAATAATGAATCAAAAAGATAAAATTTTATTAGAATAATTTCTTATAAAAATTGATTTTTATGAGTTACGTAATAAACATAATTTTATTATTATTAAATTTAGATTGGATGTACTTATAAAATAGAATGAAATATTTTAACAAATTTATAGGCTTTATTGGTTGTATGGTAAATAATTAATTTTAAGTGGATGCGATTGAAATCCTTTGATGATAAATGGGGATATTTTTTAATAGATTGTTTTTTAATGTTTTATGAATTTTAATGTAAATAAATTTAATTGATGAATTTTGAAGTATTATTTTAATAAAATATTCAATTATTTAAAAAATATACTAATACTTGTTTTATTATAAATTTATATGAAGTACTAATTAAGAATATATAAGGTTTAAAATGGTATTTTTCTTTGAAAACATATTTTCATATATATATATATATATATATTGTTTTCATTAAATATATAAATTTACCATATTTAGAAATTAAATTATATTAAATGGAGAACAAAATCAAAAAAAATAAAATTATTTAATGAGTTGTATTTAATTTTTTATGTGTAAAAATATGTTATCGAAGTAAAAAAATTGAAATGATGTGATAATGATAAAATAAAGTAAATATGGGTTTAACTTAATTTTAAAGATTTAAAATGCCAAAACAATAATATATATGATTATTTGGATAATATAATTAAACAACTCTCCTTATCCCTTGTGTATTATCGATAATATTTCTTTTAAAATATAATTCCTTTCCCTTTAAGGAATGAGTAATTACAAGACTAACACTCTCCATCACCTATGAAAGGACCCCCTATGACCCTTATAAACCACTGTTTTTCTTCAGATAACTCATCAATACCTACCCTTTATTCCTCTACAAAATAGTATTTGATTTTTGGTATCCTCTAGTCCCCAATAGGAATCCAATATCATTCATTCTAAAGGAATCAGTATCAATAATGTCTGAATTATTCAAAGTAAGTACCCAGTTCTTCAAAATAGTGTTAAATTACCTTCTCCTATTCAACATTTGAAAATTTTATTATTCATTTAAATGATGTTTTATTATAATCATTATAATTAATGTAAATGATATTACTATTACATAACTCTATTATCTTACTCATTTATTAGTATAGTATTTTCATGTTTGGGTCTGTTAAACCACCTAAATTAATTATTTTATACTATATTCATCATTTACATCTTGAATTAGTATCAATAAATTAATAATATTGATATACAAAATTAAAGATTCATTTATTTCCGAAATATTAATCATTAATGATGATTTGGAAATAAAAGATCAATTTAAAGTGACTTGTTGTTAATTTTAAGTTACATGGAGCATGCTCATCATGGAATTCTTTCATGTGAACCATTCCCATACCTTCCCTAAAATTAACTAGAAACAGAATAAATAATTTAAAAACATTATTCAATTACCTTGAAAAATATTTTATTTTTGGAAATGGAATCAAAGAATGAGGGCATGCATCAAGATTATGAAACTTATACGAGGCCACAAAAATTACTAACATTTGAGCATAAAAATAAAAATAAAGAAAGATTATTTTTTAAAGGATTAAATAAAATTGAATATTGGAAATTATTATTTGTTAGGAATTTAGTTCTCAAATTTTTTATTAACAAATTTATGGTTAATAAGTAAGAGATTATAGCCTTTATATGGAATTTGGGAGGAAAGGTAATAATTTCTCATCTCAATTCCCCTTTCTTTTAGGTTTGATACATATTAACCACTTGTCTTCTTCTGTGTGGTTATTTTACTTAAAATCAAATTATTTCATTATATTATATGATAAATTATATATATTTATAAATCCATCTATTTTTACTCTCTCATGGGATTTTAATTAAAAATTTTCCAAATATAAATGGGTATCATTACAAGTATAATTTTGGAATAGAGATTGTTTATATTTGAACATTAATATGGGAAAATAATATTTTATTCTCTCTAAAATCCATATATTTTATTATACTCTATTATTCATGATATTTACCTATCTTTATAATATTTCAATTTTTTTTAAATTCGACTAAAAGGATGATTGTAAGTGAAAACCAATTTTTTGGAATCAATCTCATCCTTGTCTATATTAATTATATGATTTATGGTTGTCTATATATATTTAAAATATTTATAAATGTGGTCTTAAATGTAATTTACTTTATTTTAAATGGGGATCTTATTTAAATATTATTTATATGATCATTTTCCTCAAACATGTAGTATATTTATAAAAGTATAAAGAAATAATCCTTTTTAATGTTTCTACATGAATTCCTTATCCTTATTTTATAATAATTTTTTGATAGTGAGACCTCCTATCCATGTATTCATTGCTTTACAATGTTATATCTATTCCTTTTTAGTGATTTTTAAATCTTAATATAAAATTTATCAAAATAAAATGATATTTCTTTTTTTTAAGTAATATTCTAGTAATACTAAAAGGGGTTTTTCATCTATCTCATCATCCTTTAATGTTCTTAATTCTTCACTGATTATTTTCTTTAATGATGCTATCTAACATATTTCTTGGGATAGAATATGTTAATTTCTTATAGTATATTTAATTAAACTAATTTCTTTCTTACATGTATATATGATATGATTGAATTAGGAAGGTTTTTATACTTAGTTGTAACACATATTTATTTTTAATGATTATGAGATAGGATAATCTATTATATACCACCCAAACATATGTTAAGGTTTATTGTCATATAAGACAATTTATGGGGATGATTGGGTTTTCTAATAAAAACAATTTTGGGGATGATTGGGATTTCTTACAAAATGGTGAATAGTAAGATTACTCATAATTTAATGTGTGGAAATGATTGTATTTTCTCTGAAAAAAAATCACGAGTGTCCTTGTCTTTTATTAGAACTAAATCGATTGGAAAAATTGTGGTTTCTCATAAAAAAATATGTGGTAATGATTTCTTTCTTACACGTAAATTCATGGGTATTATTTGGGTTTATCTAAAGGTTATTATTTTGGATTCATCTATTTATATCACATATATATGTTATTGAGTAGCCCTAGAACCATGCTCCATGATCTATTTATGAAAACACATTATTCACACATATTGTTTGATACCAAGTGGGAAGACCCATGCCAAACTGAGCCACCCCGACCTATACACCGAGGTTCAAGTTTAAAAATACACACATTTAAAAATTATCCTTAATACCAATTGAGATAATTAAAACTAAACTTGAAAAAATACCACACAATTTTTTAAACTCACAATAATCTCACACAACTCTAAAAACAATTTAGTTTATTTTCTTTTAGGAATCAAAACATAAGAAATTTATTATAGAACACATGTGGACATTTATCCAAAATTGAACTCCTATTGACAACCTTATAGACTTCACACATGTTATAATTATCATAATTACCAAGGGAAAGGAAATATATGGAGTGGTGAGCACAAATTCTCAGTAATGAAATACATAACAAAAGTTCACTATGGTTTATATTATTATCATATGAGGAAACATAGGTACGGGATAAATTTATTTTTAAACAGAACATGGAATGATGAATGTTTTCCATAAATAATGATCAAACGGCATGTAACCTAAAATAAAAAATCATATACCATAGAAAAAGTGTGAAAATCTTGTGACATTATACAAGAGTGAAAGATAATAATCATTGGTATTGGATTGTAAAATAAGAGTTTGGAATAAACATAATCATTGAAATTATATGTAATGGTTACACACTAAGAAATTCATCACATAGTTAGATTTTTGTAATCACCCATTTTCATTCATGGAACTGGAATAATCCACTTGTGTACCATTGGACTTAGGATAAAACCTCCCTTATACATCTTTATCATGGGATAAATTCTCTTGTGTATCCATTAGCCTGAGATAAATCCTCCATTACACCCTTAAGTACGGAATAAATCTTCTAGTGTACAATATTTTTGGGATAAATTATCTTACGTAGACTTTAGATCACGATAAATTCTTTGTTTCACCCTTTTTTATGGGATAAATACTGTCATGTATCCTTTTTCATGGGATAAACTCTCCCATGTACCCTTGGTCTTGGGATAAATACTTCTGTGTACCCTTAGTCATGGGGAAAATCATTTCCTATACCATTTTTATTTGGATAAATTCTCTCATGTACCATTTAACTTGGGATAAATCCTTATATTTACAATTTAGCTTGGGATATTCCTCTTGTATAATATTTGGAATAGGAAAAATCACCCCTTGTACTGTTTTGTTCTCTTGAGATATAAAATTTAACAATACATTGAATGGAGATATGGAACCCCACCCATTATTCATCCATACATTTATGTTCTACTTGAAAAAAATCATTCTTGATGTCATTAAAAACACGGGGAATGAAAAATGGGTTCCATAACATTTCCAGATGTTATCATGAAAATTTTCTTCAAGAATATGAATTTATGATATAGAAATTTTATATTACCTAAATGAGTATTTCACAGGAACATTTATAATGGGATTCATCAAAAAATAATTTTTATGTAAATATTGCCTTTAGATATGGAGAATAAAATGGTTGTGAAATCCTAAAAGTGTTTTTAGAAAATTATTTTATCTTTGTCATAAAATATAAAATTTTCAGTCACATTGAGAATTAAAAGTAAAAATACTATTAAAATATATATTTTAATAAGATACAAAAAATGGTCCTCAAAAAATACACAACATTTATAAAAATATATCTAGAGTGTAATATAATAATTTTTATTTAGAAAGTAGCGAAAACCATTATAATATTTGGGAAAATAGTTTTTGGACTTCCACATAGTAAAAAGTGGTGTTAAAACATAATTTTTAAAATAGTAGTAGGGAAATATAGAGGTAACATGAATAGACAAAAATTGGTTTTCAATATAACATATGAGATCTTTTTTTGGAATAGTAGACATGGAAATGGGGAAAAATCTGTCTTTAGATGATATTTGTTTATTAAAAACCATTTAGTTTTATGAGGAAGAAATTCATCAACAAAATTTCATGAGTTAAAAGAATATTTTTCCCTAGTTTTAAAATAGGAAATAAACTATTAAATAGGATACATAATAATTTATCAACTTTATAAGAATTATTATTAAGGAATGGTATTTTAAATCAACAAAAGGAAGTTTGTGTTAACCCACTACCTTACAGATGCCACAGTTCATGAAAAAAGAGACATTTAGAATGGTTTTTATGTGGTAAAAATGTAAATACATTGGAAAAAGTGAAAATAACACATTAAAAAACCATTATTATAATATTACCATGTTATGTGAAGTGCGTTTAGGAAGAACCATCATAATGCAATGAATGACAATTGAGTTTCTAAAAAGAATTATAGTAATGGTTACATAAGAATAAGTGGGTTATAATGAAATAGACATTCAAATATCAAGAAATAAAATATATTTATTATACTTGAAGGTAATAGTATTGTAAATACTCCATAAAAGGGAATTATTCTACATAATATCAAACTTTTCTCATTAATTCAAAAATAAAATAATGAAACCCTTATGACATTAGACAGAGTCGGATCCAAAATCATTAAATGATATTATTTTTAAAAAACATTAAATATCATAAAAAATAAGATCATTATGATAAAAAATATTAAAGGGTATTTACATACACCATTCCAATGAAAATATGATTCATAATAAAAAACAAGTACCAAGTAGTGAAATTTTGTTTCAAAAATCCCTTATCATTGTCCAAATTCACCTTACTCATTCACCTAACTGTATAAATAATTAGATTCTATTTATTAGATAACTTCTCAGAAATATTATTAATCAATATATAATTTAATAAGGAACATTTATTATAATATAAATTTTTTATATTAGATAGTTTTTCATATTTTTTTAATATTCCAAGAAATTGAATCGATGAAATATTATTTTGGTAATTTTAGTGATAAAGATTAATATTTTAATAATAAGTTAAATAAATAATATAAATCCTAAAAAACTACAAAAAATAATTATTTTATTAAAAACATATAATAATATTAGTATTTAACATCTTATAGTCATCTATGATATAGTATTATATCATAGTTCATGTTGGTGGTCAAACCAAATCAAATAGAAACACTTTATTACTCGATCGATTAGTATGGTTATGAAAGTGTATAATATCACTATAATATAAGAAAAATGATATTATTTATATTTTTAATTAATGGAATCTTATTTTATTTATTTTTTATATAGAACGGAAACAAGATGAAAAACAAAAACCAAATGTAACTTAATGGTTGCAGAAGTCTGCACAACGCACTGTCGATTTTCTTTTGTTTTTTAAGTGGTTGGGATTAAATAAATAATATTTTCCCATTAATATAATTATATTTGAGTTTAATAATTACACCGATATCATTATAATACTATTTTTAGTGTATTTTTTTAATAGAATGTTTAATAATTAAAGAATAAGGATTAAGTTATACTCATGGTAGGGACCATGATTTTCTCTTGAATATATCCCTTCAAATGAAGGGATTAAGTTAAAAACCATAAGACCAGAGGCATATAAATGGGATTGTGTGTTCTAGAAGGATAAAAAATATTTTATTTAAAGAATAAATTTAAATCAATTAGTGTGGAATGAAGTAGTGGAAGTGTCCCCCTTCTTAAGTGAAGAAACGTGAAATATTGTTAGCACTCATTATTTTTCAATAGTGGAGTAACCCTATTAAAGGGAAATGGGTAAAAAATGTGAGAAATAATGTATTTTTTGGTGTTATAAAGTTTATAAATCCTATAAATATAATTTTAAAACTTGTTTTCATATTTTTTTATGTCTTTTAATATCATTTTTTTACTTTTTAAAATGTTCATTTTTAGATAGGTAACTTGTTTTTAGCTATGTAGTATACATTTAACTAAAACTTAAATAAACCCCTATAAAATATTTTCTCTAGGATGAACTTATATGTAACATCTAATCAATCTTATAAAATTCCTAGATAAGTTAATAATAATTAAAACATCTAATGTATAGAAAAACATTCTTATAGAAAAATGGAATCTTTAACATTAATGGTTCATAATTTTATTTAGTAGAGATTACCAATTGAATTAGTTTTAATATATTTAAATATGTGTTTAAATATTGTGTTAGAGTCATTTTTTTAATTTATTTACATATTTTATCTATAAATAATTAAACAATATTAATAAGATGATTCTTTGATAATAATAGTTTTACAATTTTCATGGGCATTAAAATTAATCATAGTAATCATAATTTTATACCAAAAAATGAAATTTATCTTATTATATAATTAAAAAATTTGATCTCAAAACTGTAAATAATTTTTACAGATAAAATTTTCAACAGTTATAAATGTTAATTCATTATTTGTTCACATAATGCATAGAATCCATTAATATAAAAAGCATGTTATTAAAAATATAATTTATGTATAGTTTAAATTCATTGATTCCATTGAATTTCATGATATAAACTGTATTATAATAAAAATATTAATTTTATGTGGCTTTAAAGAAAATCAAAAAATGAATATTACCATTGAAATGTTTAATTAAAAGAATAGAATGAAAATAGTTTTAATATTCGAATGAAATGTTACTTATGTTCAAAAATGATGAACATGGGTTTTCTAATCTCTGAAAGATATTTTAAATTAAATTTATTTAATACAAAAATACATGTTTAATATATTATAGGATTTTAAAAATTTATAGTCCTTGTGCATATGTTAATAAATTAATAAAATTTAAAATTTTGGTAAAAACATTATTTTAAACTATTCACTTAAAAATTTATTATTCTATAAAAATCTAAAAAAATAGAATAAATTTTATATGAATAATTCAAAAATGAAATACATTTTAAAAAATCTAAATCTAAAATTTATAAATTTATTTATAAGGAGAAAATTAATTTCATTAAAAAACATCTTATATGGAAAAATATTTGATTTAAAACATTATTTTTTCTTAATATTATTTTTATGAACATCTAACTAATTTCAATATTTTTATTTACTATAGTTTTTATACTTCATAAATTTTCATAAAGATTTTATTCTAATATTTCATGGATCATTTTAGTTCATTGTTGAGTGTGGAGTAATATATCAAACATATTATTAATTTAAGAAAATTTATTCCAAAATCTTGGGGTCATACCTTATTCCCCATTAAAAAATTACATTCTTAAATTTTGATTATCTCTTTCTATTGAAAATAACTAATGATACATAATAGATAAAGATAGATCTGAAAAAACATAAAAAATATATCATTTCCCCTTAGAATATTTCAATCTGAATATTGATTTGTTCTTTAATCATTTGAGATAAACACCCATCATGGTTAGGTATCATTATTCATATAAGACAATTTTTTCCAAGGGAGATCATAGTAATCCTAGAAATTGTAGTTGATCATAGGTTGTTTTGTAATATAAAATTTTATTTCTACTTTTTCTTTACTATTATGCATTTTATACGGATATATCCAATATATTTTCAAAATTTATTTGAATTTATTTAAAGGAGGGATAATAAGACATTCATGATGAATATCAAATAATCCAAAACATGGGATAAAATAATAATAGAATTTTTTTCCTAGATAATATCAAATCATTAGGGTGTTTATGTGATGCTTCTAGTAAACATACATGATATTCTTGAGTTGTTATAATTATAATCCAATAATAAATAAAATAATATTGATTGGAGGATAAATATTCATTAATTATCATGATCCACTTCACTTTCACAATCTACTTCATCCATTATAATTGAATATATTTTTTATTATCCTCTTGGGTTTGGTGGATGTTGATGTTCATTAGTTCAATCATCCCTAGGTTCAATTTACTTGTTTTCATAATTCCGATAATCCTTATAATAGAATCATTAGATTGTGAGTTTTTTATTATGTTTGGAATTACTTATATATTTTTCAATAGTTGGTCTATTTATATATCTATTGTATTCATGTGTATGATGACTTTATCTTCTAACCTTGAAGCACTTGTTCATTGGATACAATTCCTTCTATGCTTCTCCACATATTTTCTCCATGTGAAAAGGTAAATTTATAGGGAAATACATTTTTCAATTATTATCCCTAACACATTAGAATAATGGGGGTTTTTAGTTTTTATTTTACCCTATAGTTCACAATGAATAACCAATTCATAGCTTCTAAAATACCTTACATCTAATGATTTTTATAGTGTATTATTTAAACCACTAACAAAACAATTTATTATACTTTTGTGGTTAGTGATAAATATAGAGGTGTTACATGAATGTATTATGAAGTTTGATGCATAGGAACTAATGCAATAATCTACCTTCTGTTTCAACTGAATTAATTCTCTCTCAATTTTTTATGAATAACGAAAATATATACTAATAATTCCTCATTAAACTCCTTTCACATTATAGAATTGATTCCTTCTTTTTTACTCATGTTCTTGATTAGGGTCCACAATTGATCATCTTAACAATTAAAATAATTTAAATATGAAACTAATATTCATTATCTATTCTATATACAATTTAAAAAACCCATTCAACGAAATTGATACAATTATATGTATTTAGTGGATTACGATGCCCAACAATGGTGGTTGGTCATTATTGCATGGAAAGGATTATATAAAATATTTCTTACCTTGGGGTATTTGGGATTTTTACATGGTTTTTATTATTGTTTATAAAGTGATATATCATTTTCATACAGGATTGCACTCCATTTTCATCAAATTAGGCTACTTGTTAGGATAATATACACATTGTACATTACACCCATGGTTGACATGGTTCCTCTAGGTTCCTATGATTGAATTATCTATGGGGAATTTGGAAAGGAAAAATTATTAAATAATCATAAATAGAATGAAATAACAAAAATAAATATTACATTAATGACTCATGTAACTTAATGTAGGTATATCTTGGTTTCTATCAAATTTATACATGATTAATACCCAACATAGTTCTCTAACTGAACTAGTTAAATATTTAAATAAAAAATAATGGTTCATAGACAAAACATGAATTAACCAAATTTTATCCCTCACGAGTTTCAAGATAACTGTTTCATTTGGCATCTTTTTTTGTCTACTAGGAGAAAATTGAGTTAATACCAAACACATCCATTTTAGGGTTGCTACCCCAATGTAAATCTATTCTAGAGCCTTTTTCCACTTGTAATATCCAGACAAGGTTTACTTTCTAGAAAAAAGAACAATCTCTACATTACTAAAATATTAGGATGTTATCATATACATAGTCTTACCCATTATACTTGTCCTTAAGGGTTTCACTAAATTTATCTCATAATAATAAAAAATGACTAAAATAATCCTAAAAAATAAGTGATCACTCATTTGATACCAACTAATTCACTCTAGACTACACTCCCAGGTCTGGTACTAATTACATAGACTTTTACAAATTAAAATTGTTAACAAGAGAGATGATTACAACTTAACATACAAAAATTTCATAGTATTATTTCATATGAGAATAATCTCACACAATTGAAAAATAATTTTGGTTCAGTGAGTTTGTGGATGAGGTACAAAAGTTATTTTTTACAATAAATGTCAATATATCTTTATAGTCAAACTCCACAAGACTACCTTCTAGTATCTTTTTAGGCTATACTTATCATCAAAATATGGGAAAAGAAAACATATAGAAGGGGTGATACCAGATGCTCGGTATTTGAAAATTTTAAAATATTACTTTAATAGATGGATCAAAAGAATATGAGGAATTATTTATAGGGAAAATTTATTATTAAAAATAACTTAGAGCAATAATATTTGTCCTTAAATCAAGATATATTCACATGAAATATCAAATAAACAAACAAATACCACCTAAAATTAATGTGGGTTAATGGGGGACTAAATATGAGTCAAGAATATTAATCATGGGAATAATATTATTATATAAGTGTGTGGAATAAAGAAATAATATAAATAAAATGTTATGGCTTCCCACACATAAATTCATCACATAATAGGCTTGGGATAATTACTTGTATACCTTATTAATAATAGGACAATCTTTATGTGTACCATTTTCATAGGATAAAACCTCTTGTGTACCACTTTGGCTTGCGATAAAACCTCCAATGTGCCCTTTTTTTAGGGATAAATCATCATGTGTACCATTTCTATTGGGATAAATCCCCTATTATACACTTTGGTTTGGGTTAAATCACCATGTATAAAATATCGATTAGGGTAAATCCTCCCATCTACCCTTTTTCTTGGGGTAAATCCTCTCAGGTACCCTTTAGCTTGGGATAAATCCTCCTCTGTACCCTTGATAATGGAATAAATCCCCATGTTAATCCTTGTTCTTTGGATGAATCCTTAGTTATACCCATTGGATTGGTATAAATCCACATGTTCACCATTTCACATGGGATAAATCCTACTATGTACCCCTTGGCCTTGGATAAATCTTATGTGGTCCCTTTTAAGATCATGAGATATAAACATTGAAAATTAATTTAAGGGAAATATATAAAACCACCCATAACTCATCTATACATATGTGTGAAACATTAAAACAATCATTCATAAAATCAATAATACCCCATGCAATAAAAAATGGGTTTTGTAATAATTCTATATGGTATCACAAAGATTGACCTAAAAATGTGAATGGATGATACCCGAAATTATATCATCAAATACATTATTTCATAACAATGTTTATAGGATGATTCCTCAAAAATAGTTTCCATAGATATAGAGACTTTATAAATGAGGAGTAAAATGTTATTTTAAAAAATAAAATATTTCATAGAAAATTCTCTTATCTTTACTATGAAAGATGTTGATATCATCACTATGAAAAGACTTTTTTTAAGATAATGTGAATTTTTTTATGAATTTATTTTTAAAAATAAACCTAAATAATATATCATTGAAAATACATAATGTTTATCAATATAAATGTGGAGTGTATGATAAAACATTTTATATTGAAAGGATGAAAACCTATTTTATTATTTTGAAATACCATTTTTGAAAACCCACATCCTAAAAAGAGGTATAAAAACATCCATTTTAGAATAGGACAATAAAAATATAGAGGTAGCATGAGTAAAAAAAATTAGGGATTTAAAATAAAAAAATAAATTTTTGTTATAACAATTAAAATTGAAATTGGGGAAAATTAATCTTTAAAGGAGGTGATATTTTATTCTTAAAAATGTTATAGTTTTAAGAGAAAGAAATTCATTGAGAAAAAATTATTGGGTTCAAAATACCAACATATCATATGATAAAGGAGGACATATTTTAGATATTATTATATAGAATAATTTTTCAATCATAGAATAATTATGATCAAGGAATTACATTGTAACTCAAAGAATAGAAATACAAGTGACACAAATCCCTTACGGATATCATAATTCCAAAAAATGAGATATTTATAAAGGGGTTAATGTGGTAGAAATTTTAATCATACAAAATTGAAAATAACACATAAAAAATATCACAATGTGACCAAAATGTATATAATAATACCAAGAAGAACCATCACAACTAAATGAAAGATAATTGGGCTTTAAAAAACACATAGAGTAATGGTAATATAAGAATAAAAGCATAACAATAAGATAATATTAAAGTAAATAAATTTGTTTTCTATAATAAGATATTTTATTGAATACACCATATAAGAGAAATTATATTGTTTAATATCAAACATGTCTCATGGATTTGAAAATTAGATAAAAATAACCTTTCGATCTAAGAAACATTCAAATAGGTACCCCTTAATAGATATGATTTCAAATGAAACATCAAATATCCTAAAAATGAGAGAATAACGATAATAAATATTAAAAGAGATGTTTATAAATCATTACAAAGTATCCCTAGTATATAATAAAAATTATATATTATGTTGTAAAAATTTGAGACAGATTACCCTTACAATGGTCACAATTCACTCTATGCATTCCTCTGACTTCCTGAATAATAAAATTATGTTTTCAAGATACCTTTTAGTAACCTTATTCATATATAATTAATTTAATAATTACCAATTGTTATCATATTTTATATATATATATTATATTTTTTCCTTAAGTATGTTATTTTGTGTGGAAATTCAATTAGTGTGAGCTTATTTGGGAAAATTTAGTGATCGGTGATGATATTATAATAATATGATAAATATATAATATAAACTTTACATAATAATAAAAAATAATTATTTTCTGAAAAATATATATTAATATTAGTAATTTTTTCTTATATTCATTTGTGATTGAATTTTATAGAGCAGTTCATATAGGTGGTTAAACCGACACATTGAGGAACACTTTATTACTCGATGGGAGATTGTGGTAAAGTAATTTTATATTGTCATTATAATAGCATAATAATGATATTAAATATATATTACTATGTTGATTAATCATATTTTATGTGTTTTTATATAAATAATTATAATTAATATGAAAAATAAATAAATTTTATTTCACAGAGGTGGTAGTTTTTACAACGCACATTAGATGTTCTTTTATTTTTCTACATGTTTGGGAAGGTATAAAGTTTTTTGTCACATTAATATAATTATAATTAATTATAATAATGATAATGTGGTAATTATATTATAATGGTTAGGATAGGTATGCAAGATAAATATTTTGAATAAATAGATAAGGATTAAGTAATAATCATGTTGGGACCTTGAAACTTCTCTTGAAAGTATCCTTGTATATGAAGGCCTTAGGATAACTAATTTACACCATAGGATTATAAAATTGAGATAGTATTATATGTTGATAAAAAAAATTAGGGTTTCAAGAATAAATTTCATGTAATGTGTGTGGTGTGAACGGGTTGAACTATCCCCTTTTAAATGTGGATAAAAGCTACTTTTATAAACACCAACTATTTTTCAATAATAGAATGAAAATATTAATGGTTTAAAAGATCCAAAAATGAGAAATAATGGTTTTTTGGCATGTTATAAGATTTACCAAGCCACTAAATCTCATTGTATATATGTTTTAAAGAATTTGTAACCTATTTACCCTTATGTTTTATATTTTACCATTTTTAGTTTTACACACGTAACTAGTTTTTCCTTAGTAATATATAGTTTCGTAAAAATATAAAATAAAACTAAAAAAGAATTTAGTGTTATGAATATAAGGAATCATCAATTTAATCTAATTAAATTTATTAGTAATATTAAATTAAATAAAATAATTAAAATATAAAAAAATAATTGTGTAGAAATATGTTGCTTTTAATATTATGTGTTCATAACAAAATTTAGTATTTATTACATATTTATTGAGTATAATATATTTATATTTGGTTATATAAATTATTTTATAGTCATTCATTGGGATGAGATTAATTTATTTTATAAGAAAAAATTACAAAATATTAATAAAATAATTATTTTGAAATAATAGATTTACAAATAGCATGGTCATTAACTTTAATATTAATAATCATAATTTTATTCCCAAAAATTAACATGATAATATTTAATAATGTTAAATTTTTTATCTAAAATATAAAATTATTTCACTAAAAAAATTCTAAATGTTAGAGAAGTTAATTTTAATTTTGGAACACATAACATATCAAAGATGTTTTTAGAAAAATTTTGCTTTTATCCCTAAAATTTTTCTATGGTATAAATTTATCAATGCCATTAGATTTCATGATATAAATTAATTTATTATAAAAAAATAAGAGTAATTTGTCTTATAATGAAAGATAAAACTTAATATTAAAATTAAAATGATTAATGTTGAACATAGGATTTCTAATTCCAAATGATATTTTAAAATAATTTTATGAAATCAATAAATAAATATGTAAAAAATTTAAGTTTTTATAACCTTTTATGTCTTTCTCATGTATTGATAATGTCTTAAAATTTATTTGATTGGTAAAAACTATCCTTTTTACTATTCACTAAAAAATCTATTATTTCAGAAAAATCCAAAAATCCATCATATTATAATTTTGGATATTTTTAATTAAAAAATAAATTTGATTTTACAAATATCAATTTTCATAATTTATAAAATTATATTTTTTATGAAAGTAAAATGTATAAATAAAGAATTATTTTCTTAGAAAATCCTTTTTAAAACCTTATGTCTTCTTAATCCAATTTTTATGAATTTCAAATTGATTGACATCATTTTATTAACTATAGGTTTTATTGTTCTTAAATTTTCATAATAATATTATTTTATTATTTCATGGATCAATTTAGTGCATTGTGGCATGTAGAGAAAGCAATAAAATACAGTATTTAATTAGAGAAATATATTCCAAAATACTAGTATGTTATATAAATATACATTAATTTTATATCATTCAATAATCTAAACATAAATATCAAAAATATTCACCCAAATTCACGAATGAATAATTTACTGTATTTGAGGATTAGCTGTATAAGAAACTTATTTTATAATATTTTTGAACATTTCTAAATAATTGAACCACACTAAACCTAATTCTAGACTTATTGTAGGTTATATTAATAATCATAATAAATGGAATGTAATCATAAGATCTGGGTGTTCTCAAACGCACAATAATGTAAAATCTAGCAACTTGTCATCAAGGGTTAAATCATTAGTAGTTTAGAAAATATAATAATGGGAGAAATATCTTATGAAAATAAATTTAGAATAATAATAGTTTCCCATAATTACTTTTTTTAAATTGTTGTGTTCAATCCCCTTTATTAGAAAAATAAACAAAGAAAGATGGGGGAAGAGGGATATGAGTAATCATAACATCATACAGCTTGAGATTGGTACTCATACTTTGAAAATGAACTCTTCCACCCCATCCTCAAGAATTTTGTCCCCTTTGTCATGTCTTAACCCACTTCTATGGTCCACCCCCATCACCGACATATACATATTCAGAGAAATTTTCTTTAGTAGATGTATTAAAATCATCATATCCTCTTTTAATATTCTCTTATCTAATTTTATATTCAAGTATCCCAAAAGGGTTAGAAGTGAAAACTTTTCCACTAACTAAAAGTAAACTGCATTTAATGTTATCATTAACCAAAACATTACATAATTCTCAAGGTTAATATATTGTAATAGAATTAGGATCTTTATGAGCCATTATATAAGAATTTAGATACCTGTGTACCTCTTTAGAGAACTCATATTATCCACAGTAGAAATACTCTTCATTTACTGTGAAACATCACTAGTATCTATGAAATATATAACAATATTTCCTTCCCCTCCCACCCCTAAATTAATATCTAGAATTAGTCTAATTTCTCCCATTTCATTGAAAATAGTATATATACCTATAATTGGTGCTTCAATGTTTTCATTATCAAAAGAATCCCTACTAACTTCCATTCCCTTATAAGTGAGTGAAAAACTACACTAAGTAGTAACCTCATGTTCAGCAAACTCCCTACAATTAGTATGAATTTATAGTGCAGCATCACTCTGAGAATTCATGGAAAGCACAACTAACGCACTACTATAAGTTTAAATGGAGGGTGAACTCCATACAAGGAGATCATTCTGAGTGGCCCCTATAGGCCTAACAGACTCAGATCTACTAAAATCATCATTTTGGGGTGAAACACCATTCTGGGCAGTCATTTTTTGACTTATACATCATTTCCGAATGACATATAAACATACCAACGAGGTTACCATGTTTCCTCAAGGATAAAGACACTACTTTTTCCCCATTGATCTTAGTAGTAGATAACTAATACTCACTCCTACCACAATTCCAGATTGACATTATCATGGGCCACATTCTGATCATTAGATTGGTCATCCAAATTTTCAACATGTGACTTTTCTTGATCAATCCCTTTAAATAGAACATATATAAATTAGGGTTCTTCATAGGTAACCTACCATTCCACTTCTTCTTTTACAATGTCATCCAAAGGCCTTGGATAACCTCTAGGAAATATCAAGGGAGATCCTCAACCACCATTCCCCAATATTGAAGAATTATGAACATTAAAAGACATTTAATTCCTCAAATATTGAGAATGGGCAAATCTATCCTCAGTATCTCACTTTGTATAACCCTATAAATTCTTCATATAATTATCAAAGTTTATTTTCCTCTAGTAATGGTGTACATCAGGTCCATACCAAGCTCAAAGATATAATTATATGATTCTTTTATAGATATAATTTTAGTTCTAAATAACCTTATAATATGTGGGAAAAAAGTGACCCTTTTATTATTGATCCATAATAAAATTCATTCATTATAGTAGAGTGCATGTCCTTATAAAATAAAATTTAATTGAGTTCAAACTGAAATAAAATGTGAGCATAATTTTTATATCTAATATTCTTAGTTTTCTTAAAAATATAAATTGGAATACCAATGAATTATGAAATTTCATATATGATCTAAGAATTCCATAAAATCTAGTCAATACCATACACTCTAACTTATACCTTCACTATTAGAATCTATCCCCAAGAAGATTATGGTTGAAACTATATTACTGAATATGGAAAAAACCCGGGTTTTACAGATACCAAGCCAAACCCCCATGATCTTTTCTTTAGTTCCTTTGAAGGAAAAAGTATATGAAAAAAACTTTGACACAAGGAGATACAATTTTGTGATTTGAATCCCCAAATAAAATAAAGGTGGGTCCCAAAATCATCAATCCTCCATGTATTAGAGCCCATTGGAAGTATATGATGAGAAATGATAAAATTTTACATAGATCAAGTAGATATTAAATAACTTACCCATTTGAAACCACATGAGCAATGTCACCCTTGATCCTAAAGATACCCATCTTCACATATATGAATTGGGTGAAAACTACTTCCAAATGTCATCAAAGTATTTTTAATTTTAATGAATCTATTTGTAATCAATGTTGAATCCACTCGAGGGTCCAATAATCTTGAATAAAACAATATTGAATCACACAACAATCTGAAAAACACATCCGGATAACAACTGGTTATACAAGAAGTGTGGAATTTATATAAGAGTGAGGAAACCCAATAAATCAATGAGATATCCATGGATAATATCCCATCAATGTTAGAATCTATAATTCCCATATTATAATTATTTCATATAGTATTAATCAAATAAAATCACATATAGAACACAATAAAAACATTATAAATGAATAATGAAAGAAATAAAAAGAATTTATAGAAATTATCAAACTTATACCACTGAAATAGAAACTCGGACATTGGAATACTAATTTGGACATTTGTAATAGTAAACTATCCATTTTAATAGTAACCTAATATATGAAAAATAAATAAAATTTATTGATATATGAATGAAAATGTAATATATTTATATTAAGGAATAAGTAAATAAATATTTTAAAATAGATAAATTAAGTTTTAGAATTTATGATTTTATAATTAAAATTAATGATTTAAAAGAAAACATATTTTAGTAAAATAGATTCATAAATAAATATTTTGTTTTTTTATTGTTATAAAATAATTTTATGAGACCTTAATTAATTTTTTAAAGTGTCATAAACTTTTTTATAATTTTAAAATATGTATTTTTGATTAAATGAGGATTTTAGTTAAAAATTAATTTTATCATATTTAGAAAATTATTTTCTTAAATTGAAGTCAATTTTTAAAATCTATATGTCGAAAATTTTTTGGATGAATTTTTTGAATTTATCCTAAAATAGTTCATTTTTTTTGTGAATACTGAAATACGGTAATTTACGGTATTTGACAATGTAAGTAAATTATTGAATTTTGAGTCATTTTGATCTAAGTGGACATTATATTGAACTCATAAGATATATGTTTTAAGATTAGCCACAAAAATCTACACTATTGATAGTCTTGGTCCAAAATAACAAATTAATGAATAAAATAATAAAAAACACCCCTCTCAATACACTATTAATATCACCCCTTATCCCCTCCTCTTGTTACATTTTATAAGATTTGGAGATTGATAATATCCTACCCAAATCTTCTTCAAAACCTCTTACACACTTCTTGGACATTTTTCTCTATTCAAAATACCTCTTCCAAGTGCCTTAAGGTGGTTCTCAAGGAGATGACACTTAAGAGGTAAAACCCTTTACGTTTCTCTTTTATTTTATTTTATTTTCTTGTCATTCCCTCACCTAACCTATAAAAATTAACATAATAACTCAACTGTAACAAATATACAGGAATTTTATTACATAAATGGTATATCTATCATCAAATCTTTTCTCTTCCCTTTTTATCTTAAAAATGAAAATATCACCTGTGACATATTGATTCACCACCTATATGGACGATGATTTTTTATTTTCTATTACCACCTTCATGGATGGTCATAAAATCATTATAATGGTTAAAATTAATTAAAAAATTTATATTGAAACTTTTAAAATTTTCTATAACTAATATGTATATATTATTAAACAATAAAATAAAAAAAGTTTTTGATAATCGAAAATTCACCAAAATAAACTAACATTCATCATTAAAATTTTATGTAATGAATCATTCTCATATATAAAACTAAAATGATATATGAGACTATTTAAAATTATATAGGAGTATAAATATCATATAATTACACTTATAAAGCTTTTCTAAAATTTTATAAGAACTCCCTTTATTGAAATCAATGGAATCAGTCATTAAATCATGAAAAGAAGTCTCCCAGAACAAAGAAATTGAATCTTATAAATCATCAAAAGTCCATAAATGAACTTAATAAAAATATAATAACTAAAATACATTTTTAATAGGTTTTTAATTAATTAATTAATATATCTAATTTAATTATCCATCACATTAACTACAAGTGCAAAATATTTTGGGACATAAGGTAATGGATTCTCTCTGAACCCACATTTTTTCTTTTGGGTCATGCTTTGTCTCTCTTTACCCAAATGTAATTCTTAATTATTCTTATGTAATAATTATAATTTTTATTATTATTTTCTAAACATATGTACCTATCTCAACTGTTTTTTCATTTATGTGGAAATATATTTTTTATAAGTTTCCCTTTTCAATACCTCTTAATAAGCAAGCCCGATTAAAGGGAACTTCTAAATTTCATACCCATTTTCAATTACACTCTATGATTTGTTTTAATGAAAAAATATTTTTCTAAAATAACTCTTTTTATAATGAAAAACTATCATATTTTATTTTTGGTTTTATGTAAACAATTATTCCTTTTTCCTCTTCAAATACTCTTTTATATTCTCTTTAAAACCACACTAATGTGGCTTATTTCTAAAAGTTTCTTAAAAAAACTTATTACATGTTTTTACTTAAGTTAGACATCACCTATCATCATTTATTCCCATTTTTTTCCTTATGTATTTCCATGTATGATTTAAATCCATTCTTTGATGGAAACATTTTTTGATATGCCTATTGGTTATGCCGTATGACAGGATTATGATACCCATTTCTTTTCATGGGCAACCCTTATAGTTATTCCTTATGTTTTATGTGTCACGTATATGCATGAACAATTTATTATGGGTGTACATATATATCAATATAACGTATTGGGTAATGTTTAGTCTCATGATACATCATGTTGGGACTGAGATTATACCAAATTCCTTTATTAGACATTATCCATCATGTGGTATATTTTTGGTAGTTAGCCTAGACTCATGTTTATGTCATGTTGTATGTTGATTCCCATTCATATTTTTCCACGATTATATTATATGATATTTTAGATTTTATGTTTCTATATATTTATCGATGTCTAATACCTTTATATTCGATCATGTTATGCCTTCTAGATCATGTTATATGATTTATTATTATTTTTATTCCCTTACAGGGATTTTCACCTCATATATTTGTTCATGTATTCCCCATGTTATCTTATGAAAGGGTAATGTCTCAAGGGAAGTTAAGAGATCATTATGTATATTAAATAAAAGATGTTTTTAGTTTTGTTTCATGCTTTCTAATCAAGTACCTAATCTTATAAGGACACTAAAATTTATGATATTTGGTTTGTACCTGATGGTTAATTATGCTTACAATCATGTAAAAGATGTGTTAAAGGATAGGGTTGATATAGTTGATATCAAAGAAATTTACAGTTATTTTTGGGTATTAGGATTAGAAAAAATTATTAAATAAACATCGGGATAATTCTATAACCATGGATAATGTAGATTGAAGCATGGGGAATCACATCTTATGATGTACTTTTCATTTGAAAGTTTACCCTTCAATGATCAAAGTATCTTTTTATATTCTTATTATCTATGTACTAAAGCCCCCATAATTGTTATTTATTTTTCTTAGTTAATGGTGGGAAATCGGAATACTTATTTCAAAAATCAATGTCATTGGAAATTTAATGATTTACCTAATGAAATCCCAAAATCAGATGGGAATGGGTATAGAAAATTTCATGAAAGTACTAGCACAACTGGCCCAAGTTAGGAATAATAACTTGAATCATGTGGATGGACATACTTTCCTAAGAAATAGAAAGTTTCATTCACATCATTTATGTGAAAAATACCTCTTATATTTAGAGGATCTTATGATCCCCTTATCGAATAAAAATGGTCTAACTCCATTGATAAGATATACTCTATCATAGAGTGCTTAGAATAAGATAATGTCTTACTAGTAGTCTATCAATTTGATGGGGAATATGATCAATTATAGAAACTAATCAAAAACAAAAATTACCATCATGAAATTAATTCCATTTATTGGGATCCATTCAAGAAAATATTTTTCTATAAAAAATTTCCCCGAACTCTATGTCTTAAGCTAGACAGGGAGTTCCTCAAGTTGAAGCAAAATAAAGACGAGACTATTGAGGTGTACGAGGAAATAATTACAAGGATTTATTGATATGCCAATGAATTTTTCATGAACAATGAAATCAATTTGGATAACTTATTTTGTTGACTAAATATGAATCTATGAAAATTCTTTGTGATTTGAGACTTTAACAGCTATGAGGAGATTGTTAGTTGTGCCTTTAAGGTTGAAATTAAGATTAGAATCTCTTATTACTATCGTTGACCTAGAGATAACAAGTGGACAACATAGTTTAATTTAAGAGGATCAATAAATAAATACCATGATGAAAATAAAACCCAACATCCCACAAGTCAAAAGAGTGGCAGGAAGCATCCTGGGAACTATATAATGGGAACTAGGAGAAGCTTCAAATGTGGAAGAGAGGGGAATCGGGATAATAATTTCTAAAGGGATATAAACAATCCCACAAATATGGAGGAATAAAGGAAGGTTAAAAAAACACTCATTCTATAGTTTAGTGTTTCAACTATAAGGGACATAGTCATTATGTGAACCATTTACCTATGTCAAGATTTGTTAGAGGAAATCAACAACAACAAACTCCAAGATAATAATGAAGGCATTATGCTATCACAACTACTGAGGTGGATCTAGAAAATGTTGTGGTGATAGGTATTATAGTCATTCATGATTGAATAGAAAATATATTATTTGATAATGGGATATAATATCATTTACTTGAGACATGTTACTGGAGAATGACCTCTCATATGAAGAGTATTGAGTGAAGATCATAGACCGTAGAGATAATGTTTTTTATAACAATGCTACTCACATAGACAAAGTATAATAGTGGTACCATAAGTTTAAAGAGGCTAAATGGGAACCATAAGAAGCAATAAAAGAGAAGTATCCTCACCTATGTTCAACTTAGAATGTTAAATGAAATTTCAATGGAAAAAATTTCTAAGGGTGTAAGTATTTGACGATCCAGAATTCCCTTCTTACAATAATTTCATATAGTATAAATAACATATAATTATATAGATAACATAATATGGTCTTTATAAATGAACAATGAGTGAAATAAAAGATATTTATAGAAATTAAAGAACCTATACCAATGAAATAGTAACTTAACTGTTGGAATAGTAATGTTACCCTTAAGAAAATTAAATTTTCCAATATAATATTAACCTCGCCTATAAAATTAAAAAAAGAATTTATGTATCTTATTAATGGAAATATATGTATTTATATCATGGAATAACAAAATAATTTTTTTTAAATGATAAATTAAGTGTTGGTATTTATAATTTTTAAAGTGATATAATGATTTAAACGAAAAATTATTTTCATAAATTAATATTTTTTATCTTATGATTATAAGATAATTTTATGAGAACTTAATTAATTTTTCAATTTTCCCTAAAATCATTAATAATTTTAAAATCGGTATTTTTCAGATTAATGATTGAATTTAATTAAAATTTAATTTAATCATATTTAGAATATTATTATCATTAAATGGAATCATTTTTTGAAATATACATGTATAGAAAAGGTTAGGGTGAATTTTTGGTATTTTTATAAAATAGTTGAATTTTTTGGTGAATAGTGAAATACAATGATTTACGATATTTAACATTATAAGTAAATAAATGAATTTTGAAGTCATGGTTGTGTCATGGATGATTTAAGTAGATATTATCTATAACATAAATGCTCTATTTATTATACTTATTTAAAATAATCTTCACTATTTATCATCTTGATCAAAAATAAAATACCAATGAATAAAATAATCAAAAACACCTCTCTCCTCCCACTATAAATACCACCCCTCACCACGTCATCTCCTCACACATTATATGATTTAAAGATTGCTAATATTCTTCCCAAATGCTCTCCCAAACCTCTTACCAACTTTTCTGGCCTTGTTGTTCTCACTGAAATACCATTTCCATGTTTCTTAAGGAGGTTCTCAAGTAGACGACACTCAAGAGGTAGAACCCTCCCACTTTCGCTTTTAATTTCTTTTTTTCTTATCCTTTCCTCACCTGCCCTACATAAAGTAACATGAAAAAACCTATATCATACATATACTATGATTTTATTTTTAAATGTGATATCCATCATCAAATACCTTCCTTTATCTTTTTTTCTTAAAAATGAAAATATCATATGTGATTTGTTTATTCACCACCTTCGGGGATGACATTTTTTCATTTCCAATTATTGCCTTCATGTGTAACATCCCAGGTAAATAAAGAATAAAGAATTTTCATATTAATTAATATTTATTAATTAAATATTAATTTTAATTATAAGGGGTTTCTACATTCGATAGCGTACTCTATACGCAACAATGAGTTTCATTGAAATCTTACGTTGCACACTAGTAATATAATAATATTATTTTAAATGGTAGTTAACATGTAGCCGTTGTACTGGCGGGAATGGATATAAATAACTAAAATATGATTATATATGTTTTTAAATGTTTTTACATTTACCCAATAAAAGATAAAGGCTTAAAATACGGAAAGAATTCAATTTTAGGCATTTATACCCTAATTTTCACTAAGGGTTCACTTATCACCTTTTGACGGCGAACCGTCATTAAATATAGTTTTGATCAATCTTATAAATTCTATTGGACCAAATATAACTCTTCTTTAGAATCAGGACATCAAAATTTACTTTGTGTAATTTTTGGCATCTTTCCGATAAAGTTCATTTTTTAATGAATATTGTAAATGTTGTATTTTAATTCAAAACCTCTTTTTGATATAATTTATTTATATGATTAGATAATTATTTGAATTGGTTTTAAAGTTAAATTAGAAAATATTTTTACCATTAAATCCAATAGTGGTCGTTGGAATTAATTTCACTTTGAAATCGAACATAAACTAGTGTCAATCTTTTGATACTTATTGTTTCACAAAACACGCTATTTGTCATGACAGCGGGAATTAATTATTAAATTAATTAATTTGACTTATATGTTTTGAATTTTGTAAAATAGACTTCATTTTTGAATTCGGAATATCAAATATAGCTTAGGGTGAAGTTTTGGTATTTTTCTGAAAAACTTCAATTTTTGATGAATAGTGAAATCACTAAGTGGTACTTATGAAAACTGATTTTTCGTTTAAATGAAATTTTACCACCTCTGTGATTTGATTTTCACAAATCCGACATACATGGTTGTCATTAAGAAGTAAAATGTGGTTCAATGAGATTAAAATAATTTTTTGGTGAATAGTAACTTATTAAGTTTTTAATCGCGATTAGTGGTAATTAGTGTAGTTTAAGGTAAAAATAATGTTTTAATAATATGAGATGACCTAGAAACATGTCCTACCATCATTGTATATGTCATGGCCGACCAAGAAAATACATGGGTCAACTTGGGGACCCCATGGAGCCACTTTGATTGGAAAATGACATAAATACCTTTTATTTAATGTTAATGTAAAAAATGGCACAAACATGACATCTTTTACTAAAACAATTTTTAAATGGGGTTATACAAGTCTGTGTTTTGATTATAAATAGTCATTGGGAAGCTAAAACGATTTCCTACATAATAGTATTTGTTTATAATTTTTAGACATTAAATAAATTAAATTATTTATGACATAATAATGATGCAGCGATGACATCATTATTTGACAATTTAAATAAAATGGAATGATAATGTAAACTCTATGAACTAAACATGTCCAAAACTTATTGGATGGGTGGATTTCGAACCCATATCACCTTATCCACAAATTATATCAATTTGGGACCTTTTAAAACCGAAACACATTTTCAAATAAAGTAATATTTCTTTACTTTTCAAAAGTGTCCCTCCTCTCCTCTTATAAAAGGCCCCCACCTCTACCACCTTACCCACACTCCCAAAGCCTTTGGATCGGCCAACCCCTGCCCATTTTGTCTCTCCACTTACCTCTATTACTCCTTGAAGCCTCACTTTGGGCAGAAGTCTTCCCAAGGAAGCCTTTGAGCTCAAACTAAAGGGAGTTAACTGATTTTGAGGTAATGTCTTCACTTGAGTCCTTTTGTATTATTTTGCTTCTCCAACCCCCTAAAATATTTTTATTTATTTCTTTTGTAACAACTCCAGTATCTTCAATATACTAGGATGTTGTTATAAGAATTATTAGAGCTACACTTACACACACCTTCATCTAATGGTTAAAGAACATACTGTTTCCGTGGATGGTGAATTTATGCCTCCCGAAACGATGATTGTTCAACATTCCTTTAACACCTTAAAAGGTGGCCATTAAGATGTCACTATATTTATATATGATATATAATATGTTTATGTTTTCTTTAAGATTATGTATTTTTCATTTTGGGAATACCTTTATGGTTTCCATTATGGGTAAACACGATATCTTCATTTAAGGAAGTGCGGACTACCGCCCCCTCAAAGTGATGTGATCCGTTAATGCCATATGTGGGACGTGTAAAGGATGGATTTAAAGTTATTATATATGATGTTATACTGGAATTATAATATACCTCTATATCATTATTATTTCTTTCCATTAAAGTATGAGATAGAAATGAAAGTAGCGTTCATGCGTACGTACGGCTTACCGTCTCCATGAACGGTGCATTTCATTTCTTATCCCCAAATGTAATGTACTATTAAAAGTACATGTATATAATGGATATATATAATGAATGATATATCTAAATGATTAATATAATTCTGGAATTAAAATATACATACCTCTCATTTAGTTTTAATTCCATTAATATGACAAAGAAATGAAAGCAGCGTTCATGCGTACGTACGGCTTACCGTCTCCATGAATGGTGCATTTCATTTATTACCTATAAATGATTATGTAATATTATAAATACATGTATATTCTAGATATATATGATATATATGATATCCAAATCAGGAATGTCATTCTGTATATAAAGAACCTTTGACCACACGAACAACATGTAATTATAAGAAGTCCACTTTCGACTTAAGAACCAAATATCGACAAAACAAACATTATTAACATAAATGGTTACATAATGTTTATAACATTGAAATAAGTGATATAAAAGGAATAATGAACTTTAAAAAGGTTCTTAATCAAGTATAAATTAACTCAAGTTTATTATTCAGGACGTTAAAGAACGATCGAGTCAAGTCGGACCCAAGGTAAGGGACTTCGTCTCAATCTCCTTTCATTGAGGCATATTTCGTTTTATACACAACATTCTTTTATACGGTGTATAAAACCCTTTGAATTTTACTTTTATATAAAAGGAATCTTTTTCTACGAAGCGTTTTACTAAACGACAAAAAGGAATGTTTTTTTTAACGTACGCGGTGACAACGACCTTTTCCGCCGCCGCGAGTATTATTTGGTCTTTGGCTTCCTCAACAAGCCGTAATGTTTTTAAAATAAAATAAATACCATATACTCTTTTATGTATTTTGGTATTGAAAATGGTTTTGATAAAGGATTCTATTATGATATATTGTGATTGAAATGTGGAAATTTTATCATTCCTTTATATTGGTTTTATTTTTTATGATTTTATATTGGTACTTGGACATTTGAGGGGTGGTTACGTGATAAACCATATGACGGGTGGTGCCATGAATACCAGGACGGGTGGTTACGTTATAACCTCCAATGCATTGGGTATGGAAGTCGGCCGTATGGCTATTCCATTAAGTATGTATGGAAATTGGCCGTATGGCTATTCCATTAAGTGATATGTGTGGAAGTCGACCGTGTGGTTATTCCACTTAAGTATGTTTATGTCCCAAGTTACCTTTATATATGATATGTGTTCTTTATATGGGTTTTATGGTACCCCTTTGGTTACAAAAAGGTAAGTAATGATACTTTATTCAGTGAAGAGTTTTTACTACTTCATGAAGGTGAAGGTATTACTTTGATAGAGTATACATGGTTTACTTGATGTTTGAAAAAGTAACAGTTTTCATTCTTTGTGTATCCCTTACTGAGATTTTTATGCTCACCCAAAGTTTTTCGAAATGTTTTTCACAGGACTTAAAGTGGAATAAGGTCAAGGATGGGATCAAGGAAATGTCACGCTATATAAAACATGGAACTAGACATGTTTCTTTTTAAGAGTTTTTTTTAGTATGGAAACTTAGTAGAAGTGTCTACTTTGTAATCTTTTGTGATGTAATAGATATGTCTTAATTCTCTAAAACTCTAAACCTGAAAATATCCTCAATGTGAATTATTAATTTAATTCAATATTAAGTAAGGTTTAAGGCTGGGGCCTTATAGTTGGTATCATAGGTCGGTTTAGACAACTTTAGGAGTTAGAATTCTATTAAATAATTATCCAAAAATATTTTTTTTGAAATGATATAGCATTTGAAGATTACCATGTTGCTTCATCTAAGACATGTTTGTTTAGAATGGTTTTCCACAGAGGAAATAGGGAAGCAGTGCTAGGAAGGCATACAGAGGGAAATGACCTTCTAAATCAGTAACTTGAGATGGTCAAAATCAGAATTGAAGAGCTTGTTGTAGCGATGGATCAGTTTACTCAGGTGAAAAATGATGGTTGTTTTCATTGATGATATTTTGGTATTTTCTAAAAGTAAAGAAGAGCATGAAAGACATTTAAGGGTTATCTTGCAAACCTTAAAAGAAAATAAACTATATGGAAAATTCAGCAAGTGTTTGTTTTGGTTACAACAAATTTCTTTCCTGGGTCACATTGTTTCAAAAGATGGCATAACTGTTGATCCTACTAAAACAAAAGTTGTTGAAGAATGGACAAGACCCACAAATGTAACTGAGATCCGTAGTTTTCTTATTTTGGCAGGTTACTACCGAAGGTTTGTTGAAAATTTTTCACGGTTATCTAGTCCAATGACTAAGCTAACTTGTAAGGGTGTTAAGTTCATCTGGACAAAAGAATGTGATGATTGTTTTCAAGAGTTGAAAAGAAGATTGGTGAATGCTCCAGTTTTGGAACTTCCCTCCAGGAATGGTGAGTTTGTTATATACAGTGATTCTTAGTTGAAGGGACTTGGCTGTGTCCTAATGCAGAATGATCAGGTAATTGCTTATGCTTCACGTCAGTTGAAAACTCATGGGGTAAATTACCCTACACATGATTTGGAATTAGCTGCTGTTGTCTTTGCTTTAAAAATTTGGAGGCATCATTTGTATGGAGTAAAGTGTGAAATATATACTGATCACAAGAGTTTAAAGTATATATTCACTCAGAAAGAATTGAACATGAGACAGAGGATATGGATGGAATTAATCAAGGATTATGATTGTACAATCCACTACCATCCAGGAAAAGAAAATAAAGTGGCTGATGTTTTGAGTCGAAAAAGTAATGCTTCATTAACCATGCTACATTTGGAACGAGATCCTTTGGTTTTTGATTTGATGAACTTTGGCATAGAAGTTGTTGGTGCAGGAAGTCCTTCTGTTTTGTTTCAGGTATCAGTGAAATCTTCTCTATCAGACAGAATCAAGCAAGCACAGAAGCAAGACAGCGAGTTGCAGAAAAAGGTAGAGCTAGTTCAGAAAGGTAAGTTTCCCGAATTCAACATTGATAATGATTGTGTTTTGAGGTTTGTGAAGAGGTTATGTTATCCTTGTGATTCACAGTTGAAGAATGAGTTGTTATGTGAGGCTCATAGTTCCCCGTTTTCAGTTCATCCTGGCAGTACTAAGATGTATAGAGATCTGCGGGAGTATTACTGGTGGGATGGAATGAAAAGAGATATTGCTGATTTTACTGTGAAGTGTTTGACATTTCAACAGGTTAAAGCAGAGAGGCAGTTACCAAAATGGATGCTTCAGCCTTTACCAGTGCCAGAGTGGAAATGGGAGAATATATCCCTGAACTTTGTTGTGGGATTACTGAAGACATCTCGAGGTAATAATGGAATCTGGGTTATTGTTGATCGCTTGACCAAATATGCTCATTTCCTTGCTATACGAGATACTTTTTCCCTAGATCAACTTTCCCGTTTGTATCTTAAAGAGATAGTCAGGTTACAAGGAGTTCCCCTCTCCATTGTATCTGACCGTGATCCCAGGTTTACTTCTAACTTTTGGAAAGGCCTTCAGAAGTCGTTGGGTACTGAATTAAATTTTAGTACAGCTTTTTATCCTCAATCAGATGGGCAGTCAGAACGAACAATTCAGACCTTGGAGGATATTCTATGAGCTTGTTCGATGGATTATCAGGGAAGTTGGGACCAACATCTTTCTTTGGTTGAATTTTCATATAATAACAGTTTTCATTCCAGTATACAGATGACACCATTTGAGGCATTATATGGGAAGCGGTGTCGAACTCCAGCATTTTGGGATGAAGTGGGTGAAAGGAAGCTGATGGGACCAGAATTGGTAGAAGATATGGAAAAAAAGGTTCAGTTGATTCAGAAACACATGAGAACATCTCAGAGCCGGCAGAAGAGTAATGCAGATAACCGGAGGAAGAATATATCTTTTGAGGCAGGTGATCATGTTTTTCTCAAGGTTTCTCCATGGAAAAGTGTGATGAGATTTGGTAAGAAAGGAAAGCTGAGTCCAAGGTTCATTGGACCATAAGAAATTATAGATAAAGTTGGATCAGTTGCTTACCGAGTGGCTTTACCTCCAATTTTATCTCAGGTACACAATGTTTTTCATGTTTCAATGTTGAGGAAGTATATGCCAGATCCATCTCATGTTTTGAGTCTAGAGGTAGTTCAGCTGGAAGAGAACCTATCTTGTGAAGAACAACCAGTCCAGATTCTTGACCACAGGGAGCAGGTGTTACAGAATAAGGTGATTCATCAGGTAAAGGTTTTCTGTAAAAACCATGTGATTGAAGAGGCAATGTGGGAATCTGAAAATGCTATGAGGGATAAATACCCCCACTTATTTTGATAAGTGAATAAAATTGTGAGGACGCAATTCCCAAAAGGGGGGAAGGATGTAACATCCCAGGTAAATAAAGAATAAATAATTTTCATATTAATTAATATTTACGAATTAAATATTAATTTTAATTAAAAGGGGTTTCTACATTCGATAGCGTACTTGATACGCAACGATGAGTTTCATTGAAATCTTACATTGCGCACTAGTAATATAATAATATTATTTTAAATGGTAGTTAACATGTAGTCGTTGTACTGGCGGGAATGGATAGAAATAACTAAAATATGATTATATATGTTTTTAAATGTTTTTACATTTACCCAATAAAAGATAAAGGCTTAAAATACGGAAAGAATTCAATTTTAGGCATTTATACCCTAATTTTCACTAAGGGTTCACTTATCACCTTTTGACGGCGAACCGTCATTAAATATAGTTTTGATCAATCTTATAAATTCTATTGGACCAAATATAACTCTTCTTTAGAATCGGGACATCAAAATTTACTTTGTGTAAATTTTTGGTATCTTTCCGATAAAGTTCATTTTTTTAATGAATATTGTAAATGTTGTATTTTAATTCAAAACCTCTTTTTGATCTAATTTATTTATATGATTAGATAATTATTTGAATTGGTTTTAAAGTGAAATTAGAAAATATTTTTACCATTAAATCCAATAGTGGTCGTTGGAATTAATTTCACTTTGAAATCGGACATAAACTAGTGTCAATCTTTTGATACTTATTGTTTCACAAAAACACGCTATTTGTCATGACAGCGGGAATTAATTATTAAATTAATTAATTTGACTTATATGTTTTGAATTTTTTAAAATATACTTCATTTTGGAATTGGGAATATCAAATATATCTTAGGGTGAATTTTTGGTATTTTTCTGAAAAACTTCAATTTTTGATGAATAGTGAAATCACTAAGTGGTACTTATGAAAACTGATTTTTCATTTAAATGAAATTTTACCACCTCTGTGATTTTATTTTCAAAAATCCAACATACATGGTTTTCATTAAGAAGTAAAATTTGGTTCAATGAGATTAAAATAATTTTTTGGTGAATAGTAACTTATTAAGTTTTTAATCGCGATTAGTGGTAATTAGTGTAGTTTAAGGTAAAAATAATGTTTTAATAATATGAGATGACCTAGACACATGTCCTACCCTCATTGGATATGTCATGGCCGACCAAGACAAGCCATGGGTCAACTTGGGGACCCCATGGAGCCACTTTGGTTGGAAAATGACATAAATACCTTTTATTTAATGTTAATGTAAAAAATGGCACAAACATGACATGTTTTACTAAAAAAAATTTTAAATGGGGTTATAAAAGTCATATTTTTTATTATAAATATTCATTGGGAAGCTAAAAATATTTCCTACATAATATTATTTTTTTTATAATTTTTAGACGTTAAATAAATTAAATTATTTATGACATAATAATGCTGCAGCGATGACATCATTATTTGACGATTTAAATAAAATGAAATAATAATGTAAAATATATGAACTACACATGTCCAAAACTTATTTGATGGGTGGATTTCGAACCCTTATCACCTTATCCACGAATTATATCAATGTGGGACATTTTAAAACCGAAACACATTTTCAAATAAAGTAATATTTCTTTACTTTCCAAAAGTGCCCCTCCTCTCCTGTTATAAAAGGCTCCCACCTCTACCACCTTACCCACACTCCCAAAGCCTTTGGCTCGGCCAAACCCTGCCCATTTTGTCTCTACACTTCCTTCTATTACTCTTTGAAGCCTCAAATTGGGCAGAAGTCTTCCCAAGGAAGCCTTTGAGCTCAAACCAAAGGGAGTTACCCGATTTTGAGGTAATGTCTTCACTTGAGTCCTTTTGTATTATTTTGCTTCTCCAACCCCCTAAACTCTTTTTATTTATTTATTTTGTAAGAAATCCAGTATCTTAAATATATTAGGATGTTGTTATAAGATTTATTCGATCTACACTTACACACACCTTCATCTAATGGTTAAAGAACATACTGTTTCCGTGGATAGTGAATTTATGCCCCCCGAAACGATGATTGTTCAACATTCCTTTAACACCTTCAAAGGTGGCCATTAAGATGTCACTATATTCATATATGATATATAATATGTTTATTTTTTCTTTAAGATTCTGTATTTTTCATTTTGGGTATACCTTTATGGTTTCCATTATGGGTAAACACGATATCTTCATTTAAGGAAGTGCGGACTACCTCCCCCTCAAAGTGATGTGATTCGTTAATGCCATATGTGGGACGTGTAAAGGATGGATTTAAAGTTATTATATATGATGTTATAATGGAATTATAATATACCTCTATATCATTATTATTTATTTCCATTAAATTATGAGATAGAAATGAAAGTAGCGTTCATGCGTACGTACGGCTTACCGTCTCCATGAACGGTGCATTTCATTTCTTATCCCCAAATGTAATGTACTATTAAAAGTACATGTATATAATGGATATATATAATTAATGATTTATCTAAATGATGAATATAATTCTGGAATTAAAATATACATACCTCTCATTTAGTTTTAATTCCATTAATATGACAAAGAAATGAAAGTAGTGTTCATGCGTATGTACGGCTTACCATCTCCATGAACGGTGCATTTCACTTCTTACCTCTAAATGATTATGTAATATTATAAATACATGTATATTTTGGATATATATGATATATATGATATCTAAATCAGGAATTTCATTCTGGATACAAAGAACATTTGACCACACGAACAACATGTAATTGTAAGAAGTCCACTTTCGACTTAAGAACCAAATATCGACAAAACAAACATTATTAACATAAATGGTTACATAATGTTTATAACATGGAAATAAGTGATATAAAAGGAATAATGAACTTTTAAAAGGTTCTTAATCAAGTAGAAATTAACTCAAGTTTATTATTCAGGACGTTAAAGAACGATCGAGTCAAGTCGGACCCAAGGTAAGGGACTTCGTCTCAATCTCCTTTCATTGAGGAATATTTCGTTTTATAAAAAACATTCTTTTATACGGTGTATAAAACCCTTTGACTTTTACTTTTATATAAAAGGAATCTTTTTCTACGAAGCGTTTTACTAAATGACAAAAAGGAATGTTTTTTTAACGTACGCGGTGACAACGATCTTTTCCGCCGCCACGAGTATTATTTGGTCTTTGGCTTCCTCAACAAGCCGTAATGTTTTTAAAATAAAATAAATACCATATACTATTTTATGTATTTTGGTATTGAAAATGGTTTTGATAAAGGATTCTATTATGATATATTATGATTGAAATGTGGAAATGTTATCATTCCTTTATATTGGTTTTATGTTTTATGATTTTATATTGGTACTTGGACATTTGACGGGTGGTTACGTGATAAACCATATGACGGGTGGTGCCATGAATACTATGACGGGTGGTTACGTTATAACATCCAATGCATTGGGTATGGAAGTCGGCCATATGGCTATTCCATTAAGTATGTATGGAAATTGGCCGTATGGCTATTCCATTAAGTGATATGTGTGGAAGTCGACCGTATAGTTATTCCACTTAAGTATGTTTATTTCCCAAGTTGCCTTTATATATGCTATGTGTTCTTTATATGGGTTTTATGGTAACCCTTTGGTTACAAAAAGGTAAGTAATGATACATTATTCAGTGAAGAGTTTTTACTACTTCATGAAGGTGAAGGTATTACTTTGATAGAGTATACATGGTTTACTTGATGTTTGAAAAAGTAACAGTTTTCATTCTTTGTGTATCCCTTACTGAGCTTTTTATGCTCACCCCAAGTTTTTTGAAATGTTTTTCACAGGACTTAAAGTGGAATAAGGTCAAGGATGGGATCAAGGGAATGCCACGCTATATAAAACATGGAACTAGACATGTTTCTTTTTAAGAGTTTTTTTTATTATGGAAACTTAGTATAAGTGTCTACTTCGTAATCTTTTGAGATGTAATAGTTATGTCCTAATTCTCTAAAACTCTAAACCTAAAAAGATCCTCAATGTGAATTATTCATTTAATTCAATATTAAGTAAGGTTTAAGGCTGGGGCCTTATATCATGAATGTTCATAAAACCATTATAATGGTATAAAATGATTGAAACTTTAATATTACAAGTTTTTTATGTTCTATAACTACTATATATACATAATATTAAATAATAAAACAAAACTAGTTTGTGATAATCAAAAATTCTCCAAAATAAACTTATGTTCATCATTAACATTTTATCTAATGAATCATTATCATACATTAATTGTAAATTATATATAGGAAAATTTTAATTTATTGAGTTGCATAAATAGCTTATAATTCTACTGATATATTTTTTCTTTCATTTTACAAGAACCCCCATAATTAAACTCAACAGAACCAATCATAAATTCAGGAAATGAACGCTCCCTTAATGAAGAAATTGAATCTTGTAACACATAAAAAATGATATGAATGAAACTAATAAAATTAGAATAAATAAAATACATGTTTAAGTGGTTATTAATTATTTAATTGAATTATCTAATTTTATTTGATTATATATTAACTATAAGTGCTTAACAGTTTCTGACATATGGGAAGGGATTCTATTAGAACCTCTATTTTTTCCATCAGGTTACACTTTTTATATATATCCCCAAATTTAAAAATTAATTATTCTTATTTAGTCACATTAAATTATATTTTATGTTGAAAACATATATACCCATCTCAATTATTTATTCTTTTATGGAGAAATACATGTTTTATAAGGTTCCATTTTCAATACCTCTTGATAAACATGCCCGATTAGAGGGAACTTACTAGTTTCTTACCCATTTTAAAGTAAACTTCATAATATATTTTAAGCCAATAATATTTTTATAAAATAAACTTTTTTATAATGAAAACCCATATTAGTTCATTTCAATTTTATAGAAATAATTAATCCATTTTTTGCTTAAAAGAAACCGTTATATTCTCTCTTAAACCGCCCTAAAGTGGATCATTTCAAGTGGTTCTTAAACACTATTTTTACATCATTTCACATCATTTTGACATCATTTATCATCATTTTTATTATGTTTCCCTTGTGAATTTCCATATATGATTTAAATTCATTTTTTATAGACATTATTAAGATATAGTTATTGGTAATGCCTTGTGGAATGATTATGATACCTGTTTCTTTACATGGGTAATACTCATAGTTGTCCATTATACTTGATGTGGCTCAAATATGCATGAACATGTTATCAGGGGTGAACCCAGATAGTTCTCCAAATGAAATCGGTAATGTTTAGTCTCATGCGAAATCATGTTGGGATAAAGAGTAAACATGATTCCTTATGGGAATTTGTCCACCATGTGATATAGTATTGTAAGTTGGCCTAGAATCATGTTTATGTAATTTTTTATGATGATTACACATTACTATGTTTCCATTATTATATGATATCATGTTTTACATGTTATGATTCAATATGATTATTCATGTTCCATTACTCATATGTCATCATGTTATTCCGTCTAACTGATGTGCTTTGATCTATTCCATTGTTTATTACCTTATGGGGATTTTTAGATCATCCATTTATTAATATATTCCCTAGGTTATCCTATG
The DNA here is from genome assembly GCA_963277665.1 of Viscum album. NCBI lineage: Eukaryota > Viridiplantae > Streptophyta > Magnoliopsida > Santalales > Viscaceae > Viscum > Viscum album. Next base: position 32,525,046 of record OY728119.1, on the reverse strand, counting down.
CATATGTAAAATCTCAAATGAAGTTAATATATCATTATAGAAATAATTGTTTTTCGGTTTTTTGCTTTATAATTATGCTCCCAATCCTATAAAGACACTAGACATTATGATCCTTGGTTTCTACTTTATGGTTAATTCTACTTAAAATAATGTAATAATATGTGTGAAAGTCTAGGGTCACTATAATCAGCACATCGTACGCTCCTCATGTCCATTAGTAATTATAAATTGAATGTTTATCTAAATTGAACGAATATTTTCCATGACATAAGAGTGTGCGATAATAAACATGATCTATGGATCATAATCATAGGAATATGAAATGAAATTATGGAAAAGGGATATGTATATTAAATCATAATATTGTGAAAAATATTAAATTGATCAAATACAAGAATAATCTTGTGAATAATGTAAAATGAAATCTTCTCCCCATAAAACCATATGAATAATTCTACATCTTATCTTGTCCAAGAACCACCATGTGAAAAATGTTAAATGTGATCATCTCCATAAACCATCATTTGAAATAATCTATATGTGATCAAGTCAACACACCATCACATGGACAAATAATAACATAATCATAAACATTTAAAACCTTGTGAAAAAAGATTATCTTGATCATGTCCACGGACAACCATATGAATAAAGTGTAACATAATCATTTCTATTCACAACCTTGGTAACATGTCATAATATGATAGTATCCACACACAATTTTATGAAAAAATCATAATATAATCATTTCTATGTACAAATTTATATCTCACAAGTAATAAACCCTTATCCAATGAATTTGTGACAAATATAATACCCCACCAATCAATATCCATAAATATGAGTGAATAAGACATGATTCATTCATCATATAATGAAGCCCCAGTAAAAATGGGTATCATATCATTTCTATATGGAATCACATAAAATGATATCAAATGTAAATCCGTTGATACCAAAATTTCAATAATCCAAAATGAGTTTTTCTTAAATCCATTTAGAAGAAGATTCATAAAACATTACTCTATATCAGTTATACCTTTTAATTATGAAAATTAAAGAGAATGTTAAATGGGTATTTATAAAATTATTGTTGACCTTATCCTAAAATAATAAATTATTAATCTCTTTTAAAATAATCAATTTGAAAAAAGTAATATGAAAAACATTTTTTAAAACCAATTATAAAAAAATGCAAATTATGAATCCTTAAAAAAGACATAAATATTTTTCATGTGGAGTGGAAGATAAAAATATAAAGTCTAAATGAATATCATTTTTGATATTTTGAAAATACCATTATTGAAACCCATATCATAGAAAGAGTCTTAAATAAACCTTTTGAAAAGAGGTAAATAGAATTTATATGATCACCAAAATTGAAATAATATATATCTATATTTAGAAGGATAACCTTAGAGGGAAGATTGAATTTTAATTTCATATAAAAATATCAAATTTAGGTAAAATTGATGTTATTCATAACACCATCAAATTGATGAAGAAATAAATCTATCAGGGTAATTTCCCCAGAGAAAAAAAGAATTAAATTAATTATAATACTATCATATAACAAAATAGAACCTTATTTTAATGTTGTAGTCAAATATAAATAATTATGACTCAAGACTATAAGTATAATAAATAAGACAACATAAAAATCATATTTATGAAGTAAAGATCATTTTAAATGAATTTATTAGAGAAATATTTAAATCCCAAAAAAGTTGTTAGAAAATAAATAACTTTACAACTATAGGTCATAATGTACCTAACATATAATAAGGAAGATCAATGAGAAGAATTATAAATCAACAAATAGAAAATGACTTAATAAAAATACTTACCTTTAACTCCCAATATATATGAAAGATATTTCACCTGATGTATAATAAGCACAACCAAATTAATAAACTATATCAAAACCTTATCCATATTTATTACATTCATAACAATTTAGTAGTAAAAACTTGTTATAAATTTATTAGTTAATCGTTTTATTTTAATTATCTGATTCATAGACCATGACCCAAGAAGACCAGAGTTAGTGGGTATGTTATTAAAATAGAACTACATACTAGATATTTCTTCTAAGAGGAACGAAGAGTTAATTAGTATTGTTAAATTATATATCTACTTGAATCTCACATTAAATTTAAAAACATAAAATCTAAAACATTGTGAAAGTAAATATTCTATATCCATGAACTCATTCTTAGATTCATACATCATATACCGGGGAAAGGAAACAAAATAAGGTGTGATATAAAATTCTCATTAATGGTTTTTTATAGTAAAGGTTATCATGATTAAATAATGAATAAAAAATATTGAATAGTATAAAACTAAAAACATATTCTATTTAATTAATATCTTGATTATGAAATATAATATGGTAGGAATAAATGTGGTCAAATAATGTCAAATAACTAATTAGATATGTTGTAATCTTATCAATGAATATCATAACTATTCCAATAATCACATGGAATACAATAAGTAATCTCATATTTAGGGAATTCATAATTTTTGACATTATAAACATATCGTTAAGGCCTTGTTCCATGCCATTATTTATATATCGGTTAGGGAATGACCAAATAACCATGCTATAAAGTTTCATGAGACATATCGATTCATTAACAGATAAAGTGGGACCTACCAGTCACTTACTAAGTCCAATACATTCCTTATACAAAAGTGGAAAATCATAATCAATATAAACATTCATATTGAAAAACTATCATAATAAATATTAATACTTTACCCTATCAATAAACATAATCATAAACCATCCTATGTAATATGTTGAATGGTATCAAAATAGTACATCCCAAGATAAAATTATTATAAACCATCGTAATAAATAATAATTATATAATAATTAAAAAATATGGTATGATATCTTTATTGAATAGAAATAACAAAATAATGTTACTAATAACATTCTTGAGGAAAATAAACTTTTCACTTTGAAAATCACTTTTTAAAGACTAAAAATAATAATAATATTATCAATAATATTTTCTTTCAAAATAACCTTAAAAAATAATAAGTATAAAATCATTGGGTGGTAAGGAATGTTGGAAATTATATTCATTTCAAGTACGTTAATTTAAATATTCCTTTCACATTTTTATATGAAAAGTAAAAAATACCTATATCAGAAGATGATAGTGTTAGGACCAGCCTTCCTCAATATGAGGGAAGGGATAGAAAAGTGTCACGCCCTTCCTTCATCAATATGAAGGATAGATAATGACCCCAAAGTCCCACCTTCAATAGTCCCCAAAGTGGAAACTAGCACCAAGGGTATATAATATCACACAAAATGGAAAGAAATACCCTTTTTAATGAAAATATTTTCGGGAGATAAGATGGTAAAAATCCCAAACAATACCAAATATTTATAAAAAGTAAATCAAAATCCAACACATGCATGATTAAAATGTAAAATGCGACAAAAGTAAAACCAAAGCACCAAAGAAAGTGCCAAAAGAAAGATAATAAGTAGCAACACATCAACAATCCAGACGACCAAGAAAGTAATGTCTAGAATGATCCTCAAAGTCCTCCTAGAAACATTGAAATAGTTTTACAAATGAGAGGTGTGTATAAAAGTAAAATCAATAGGAAAACTAAAGGTACCCATGCACAAGTGAGGGAAACATACCAATGCCCCTATGAGAGAATAGTGGAACCTCAAATCACCTACCAAGGAGTACTAACCTGCCCAGCCTCACCAAGTCACAGTCACCAAATAATGCAAGTCAAGTAAATTATTAGTATAAGAACATTGACATTTGGGTACCCCTCACCACTTTACCACTTGTTAGATGCTCATTCCTAATGGATATATTCTTGACTTTACCACTCCTCCAAAATGTAGTCCCACTTCCTCAACCTTACCACACACACCTGGGCCTCAATCAATACACAAATCCCACTTCCAGACACCTTAGACACAACCACACCACACATCCTGCTCGTAGACACCTGGGCCCCAACAACCATGCCTCTTTCCCCAAGACACTTGGGCCTCATCCCGAAGACACATGGGAAGAAAATACTAGATCACAAACACCGGGGACCCTTTTCTATAAAAAAACCATCCCAAATGATCTTAGACTATGGTAAACCTCAAGCCATTACAACCTTCTCAGATATGCTTGGGCGGTAAAAACTCGGAAGATGGTGTGAGGAAGAAAGTCAATAACCAGCCAGCTATCCTCCCATATAAATGTTGGGAAATAGACCCTACCCCATGAAATTGGGGATTTTGGTACGTAGTGCTCAAAATGGGTGGGGTGCGTATTGAAAATCACAAGGAACTACAAGTTTATGCATAAAGGTAAAAAAAACAGTCAACCCAACCTTTGTGTTTCCAAACAAGCAACCAGCCCACACAAACCACCTTTTCTACTACCCCTACATGCACATATCACCAATAATGATAGTCACTTCCCTAAGTGGTAGTATACCCCCATCCAATTCATTTAACCAAAAGTCATGCTGTATTCATCAATTGTTCATATAATCAATCCATCCCTACCCTGGAAACTGACTAGCACAACACCTTCAACTATTTTCAAAAGGCTAAAGGACACTAAAAACTACCAAGGAAAATGAGGAAGTAGGGAATAAGGTATGGAAAACCATTTTAAAACCCATTCATAAAAACCACAGAGAACAACCAACCTATAGTCCCACTACACACCCCCTTTTTCCCAGACACTTGTTTAAACACTTTCAACATTCATTATTCAAAATTTTCCCACTCAATCATGCCCTCCCCACTAGAACTGGAATCCCCACTACATAACAACACCACACCCAGCACACCCATTAACATGAAGTCAAAACACAACCCATTCCTACAACCTTGTTTCCAACTAGTTCTCAGAAGCAGTCCCACTGCAAAAAACGTTATATAGTCACAACATAAACCAAAGGTAGTCCCACTGCCTTCAAAGTTTATAAATTACACAATCAATCAATATTTCAACTTGAGATCCCATCCCAACTCCTACACCACCCCATACACAAATAACATAGAAAAGAAAAACCAAACAGTAGCCCCGCCACACAAACATACCCTTCCCCATTCATAGTACCAACCCCTCTATCCAACCCTGGTACCCATAATAAGGTTACCAATAGCAACTTCACACAACCCCCAAAAAGTACAAAACACAACCAAACACAGCACAAAATCACACCATTAAGCCAAGAATATTCATATTTATCAATAGGGGTTCTTTAATTCCACTTCAAATAACCAGGGTAATCGCAGAAAAAGTTTGGTCTTGGGGAATCCATTTATTTAACCAAGTATATGAGATTAAATTGATTACATGTTACCGCCATTTAATAAAGCATAAAAAATAGATCATCTTCTATCTGAAATAAAATACCACCAACAACCATGATATTCAAAAGGCATAAATCCACCAAAAACAGTAAAAAGAAACAATGATAACAGAAAAAAGAAATGATCAACATTGACCATCTTCAATTCCCTACCCATTATCTTTTAATCATCACTTCCCTGTGATTATTTATTGCTTGTTTAAGAAATTTATTAACCTCTTATTCATAAAAAATCATTCCTACACCCATCCCATATGATACACAAATAAATAGAGGAAGAAAAATCCATATGTAAAATAAAACACCACTAAAAATCCTCTTTGCACCAAGAAGTATGAAACTATAAGAAAACTATGCAGGAGGGGATCTCACACAGGCTCATGAATCATCTATAGAGGAAAGATCTAGGCTCACCCATAGGGAATGGAAACACACTAGGAAGGGAAGATCCTAATTTTGAAGATCCAAATCCTATATTAAAGATGAATAGTTTAAAAAGACATTGATGTGGGATAGTGGTTAAGATCATGATGTTTTAATATCTCAATTTCCATAGAGTATTGGGGTGTTAATATTTACTTAATACCTTTAAAAATCTCTTAAAAACTCCCAAAAAATGATTTAAACTTAGTTTACATCAAATAAAATATAAGAGGGGAGAATATTGAAAAACTTAGGAAATTGGAAATTTGGCACAGGGTGGGACATTGTTTAGTGTGTCTCCGTTATAGTGCCACCATTTAGGTGTGCCAACATTATGGTGTCACAATTTAATTATTCCATAGTCTCAGTGTGGCACCATTATGGTGCCACCATTTTGGTGAAACAATTTGGTAAAACTATATTTTTTTGGCAAACTCTCGAAACAGAACACTGTGGTCCCCAAGAAAACCACAAGCACTAAATTTTCACAAAGGAATGGACTGGAGAAATCTGGTTCATTACATCAGATACCTCTCAATATATTCTCATCCCCTATAATTTGAAATAAAACTCAGCAAATAGGGGTCCGAACAACCACCCCATTAGATACCTCTCAGGGACAGACTACCTTATGTTGTTCAAAAATTTGAGTGAAAACCCTGACATCCAAGAACACCTCCCAAACATTTATCCCCTGAACAATTATAAAAACACTAAGGCCCCACTAACCAGACATATGGATTTGGGAATCCCTTCTTCCATGTCAATATACTATCCACTCTAGGTGGCACTGACTCACCCACACAGGTTTAATCAAATCCAAATTAATGCATCTCAATTAAGGATTAAGTCCTCCCCTCTCCACATGTTAGGACCTTCCACAAAAAACTGAGAAATAAAGAACAACACATTTGATAACAAACAGGTTCAATCATCACATCATCAAACAAAGAAAAAATTAAAACACAAGAGAAAAATGCAGAAAAACTTTGGGTACTAGGCATGCATCTATACCTCTCGCTCCCAATTACTCTTCTCAAGGACACCATGCCTAAATAACACACAAACCAAAGAAATGGTAAATCTATTAATCACCTTATCCTCATGATCATTGATTCTTACTAGTCGCTTCACAAAAGTTGTGTCATCCTCGATATCTGACACTCTCATCTCAATGATATGGGAGTCATCGTGTAGATACTGATGAAGCTGAGATACATAGAATATGTCGTGGAGCCTCTCCAACCAAAGTGGAAATGAAAGCTAATATGCCACCTCACTAACTCCTCCCAACACCACGAAAGGTCCAATAAACCTAGGAGAAATCTTTCTCCCTCTACCAAATCTCAACTGCCCATGTTGATGTGAACATTCAAGAATACATGGTCCCTAACCTCAAACTCCAAATGCCTCATCCTATGATCAGCATATGACTTTTGTTAGTCTAGTGCTACCTTCATTATCTCATGGAAAAGATTCACCTTCTCTATCATACTCTACACCACATCCGGATCAAGAATAGCTACCTCCACAACTTCTATCCAGCACAAGGGTGAACTACACAACCTCTTGTATAGAGCTTAGAACGAAGCCATACCAATTTAAGAGTGATAAATAATATTATAAGAAAACTCTACCAAGGGAAAATGTCACACCGAAGACCCACTAAATTTCAGAACACATGCTTGTAACATTCCATCCAACATCTAGATGGTCCTCTCTATTTGTCCATCCATATGAGGGTGGAAAGTAGTGCTAAAGTATAACTGAGTTCCAAAGTTATGATGTAATCCTTTATAGACTCGTGATGTAAAATGTGTAACCCATTCCGAGATAATGGATCTCATAACTCTGTGAAGTTTCACGACATAATCCACAAACCTCTGTGCTAAATCATCCACTATGCTTGACTACTTGATCGCTAAGAAGTGACCCGATTTTGTAAAAATGTCCATTACTACCCAAAGTGCATCACATTCTCCCTGATCCCTAGGTAATCCAATGATGAAATACCTTAAAATGTCATCCCACTTCCACTTGGGAACATATAAGGGCTACAATAGACTGACAGGAACACGGTGCTCAGCCTTCAACTACTAACACACTAGGCACCATTCCACAAACTCTGCCACTGGCCTCTTCACCTCAGGCCATGAAAACTATTTCCTCAATCCTTTGTAAATTTAAAAAATCTTGGATGCACTGTCAGGGGTGAGATATGGAACTCATGGAGAACTCCCTTGTTCATTTCCACTAGGAAAAACAACTTCCCATGGAATAACATAGGATTTTGACTATCCTCTGATCATCCCTCTGGAGCATCACCCTGGATAGTAAGATCACACATCACATTAGTCTCTATGTCTCCCCATTGAGCCTCCTCCACCTACCATACTAAGGAATACTTCACTATCATCTTAAATAGATAGTCTCTTTCAACATGCACTCTTGAATCTATACACAAAGTTCCCAACATTTCCATTTCCTTCCAAGAATTTTTGGATTCTCAAACTACATCCTTCTACGACTTCCTACTTAAGGCATCAGACACCATATTCCCCTCTCCTAATGTGTAATAGATCTCAAAGTCGTAGTCCTGGATAAACTCCATGCAACTTCACTACCACAAGTTTAGGTCTCACTGGGATAAGATATACCTCAATCTCTTATGATCCATGAAGAGTATAAAGCGCACCCCAATGAGGTATTGTCACAACAACTTCAGCGCAAATACGACTACTATAAGCTCTAGATCATGGATGGAATAGATATTTTCATGTGGATGTAACTTCCAATACCCATTAAAGATAACTCCCTACAACTGAATAGGCACACATCCCATGCCTAGGCAGGAAGCCTCACAGAACACCTAGAACACCACCACTTCCTCTAGAAACCTAAGCACTAGATCATTGAACAGATTCCCCTTTAGGTAGCATAATGCTTCCTGAAACTGCTCCCTCCACACGAAGGCCTGGTCTTTTCTAGTAACAACTGTCGATGGAGCCATAAATCAAAAGAACTCTAGTAAGAACCTCCGGTAATAGCTTGTTAGACCCAAGAATCTATGAACTTCTTCCTAGTACTTGGATGATTCCCAACAAACAACTGCCTCAGCCCTTTATGGGTCAACTATAGTCCCTTTTTGAGATACAACATGTCCAATGATAATCTACTCTCCCATCCAGAACATGAACTTAACCAACTTCCCATAGATCTTTTTGTGTCAGAAGACCTCCAAGACTTTCCTAAAGATATTAGCACGCTCCTCCTTTTACTTTGAGTAAATCAGAATATCATCGATGAACAAGATGATGAAAAAATCTAGGAACTTATGGAATATAGATTTCATGAGCCCCATGAACATGACTAGTGTATTCGTAACATCGAAGGGCATGACCACAAACCCGAAATTCCCATACATTCACCTGATAGTAGTCTTTGGGATGTCACCATACTTCACTCTAAACTGGTGATATACCAGAAAAATATTTATCTAGGAGAACCATCATTCTCCCCTTAACTAGTCGAAAAGATCATCTCTTATAAGGAGAGGGTAACGATTATTGACTGTTACCTGATTCATTCTCTAGTAGTCTATGTACAACCTCAGGCCACCATCTGCCTTCTTGAAGAATAAGACTAGAGCACCCCACAGTGACACACTTAGCTGGAAAATCCCTTTTTTAGAAAGTCATCAAACTGAATCCGCAACTCCCATAACTCAGAAGGCGCCATTTGAAAGAGAGGCATCAAAATCGAATAGGTACCAAGTTTCATGTCTATTCTAAACTCAACATCACGTTGATGGGATAAAGTCAAAACCTCTTCAGAGAAAAAATCTAGAAAATCCCCAAAAAATCCCGGAACCTCCACCATATCATCACCCATCGACCCCATTAATATCTTGGATAACACAGAAAGAATAGGCTCCACATGCCGACTGCCCTCTTGATAACTGATCTATCCAAAAAAGCTACACGGTGTCTATCCATATCTGAGAAAATGACTCTCCTCTAAAATAATTCAATTAAGGAATACATATAGAGAAACAAATATACCCTAAAGATGAAATTGTATAGACACATATCTAGTAGAAGAAGATCCCTACTGGACTGATGTGAACCCAACATCAGTATACATCCCTTGAAAACATCAAACAGACTGGTCTAACCTCAGACTAGCATGCTCAACACCAGGGGAACAAAAAATTTGTCTATGTCAATTTCCAAGAAACATGATTGACTAGGTGTAACAAAATAGAGTGAATCTCTTGAATCAAACAAATCATATGCAAGAGTACTAAACTGACTGATCTTACGTCGAACAACCTCTAGACCCACTAAGCCCACTGCCTTGGTGGTGTGCAACTGCCCATGCCCATCTCATATACCCCAATTATATCATCCTCCTACCTAAACATGCCACAGTAGAGGTCCCTAAGTAGCACCATGAGGTCAGCCTCCTCCAGCACCGCTTACCCTCGGTGGAGCAAGATCTTGTTTCTCCTGCTGTTGAAAAAGTCTGACGGGAAACTATTTCTGTTGAGGTGGGCGATGAACCTACCCACCCCCACCATATTACGCTCATACAGGGAACTGGATATGAAGATGTCTATGTCCTATATAGAAAAAAACCTCAGTCTCAAGCCCATGGGGAAAGGTCAAGGACTGGGATATTGAAACTAGAAATGCGGAGGCCTAATTCCCACTGGCCGAAACCTGAAAGGCCCTAATGCCAGATACCTACTGCTGACTACCTTCCCCTTCAATGAAAATAGTTGGCTCCCCTCTCATAGTATGCCTCCCTAAAAGTGTATCATCCCCACTACTTCGGACTTCTTCTAATATTATAAGTATTTTAGTAGGGTAAATGGAGCGATGAAATACTGAAGAGAAGATCATAGTGCCTCCTTCAAGTGTCTCACTCATGAGTCCTCATCCGGAAAAAGATCTGGAGAAAAGCTTAAGAGATCCTTGAACATAATCCCCACTTTCCTCACCGACATATTACCCTACTACTGGTAGATAAAATCCTTCTTTTTTTCCTTCATCATCAAGGAAAGAAATTCTGCCTGAAACTCCTTCTCAGAGTCATCTCATGAGACCTCAGACTCATTACTCTACCCAAGGTAAAGGATTCACCACCGACATGATGCTTCTATCATATGTATCACTACCAGATAAACTCAGCACAACCTCAGAGCATGGATCAATGTAAAAGTGATTGTTAGCTCTTCACGTGATCCCTCTGTCTCTATGTTTGAAACATTTCATTCATACTTCCATAGGGTCTGCCACTCTAAAGAATGATGGGTCTTTTTCCACAAGTCATTATCCTCTTCTAAATCATACCTCTACTGATCATCCATGTTATCATATTGGGCCTCAAATACTCATACAACACATGGACGATATAACGACCCATACTTTACATACATTGTTATTACATCAGAATTGGAGCACACTTATTACAACATATAACAAAACCAAGAAAGGACCATATAAGTATAGTGTCTTTAGAAACTGGGAAACATAAACAACTGTTTCATAAAGCATCTACTTTGCCTCCCATTTATTTCATCATATCTAGAGTCCCTTTTTGGCGTATTATACTTAATAACCTTCTTCCTAACCTGAGGAAATAAAACATACAAAAGGGTGAGCTCAAATGCTCAGTAAGGGTAAACAAAAGAAATATCAATCACATCATATACATAAGCACATAATTTTTGGAAATATTAACCTGCAAAAGAGATCATAATTTCATAACATGGGATAAATCATAGTAGTGAAATGTAATCCCAATAATCATAACTTAAAACATGAAACTTTGTGGCATACACCCATAATCATATAGAATCATTTCTTATTAGTCAAGATTCATTTCCAAGACTATCTTAGTGGACAAAGTCCATTTCTGAACCGAGTTCACTCCCCGTTTCAGTCCTGTTTCACTGAACCGGTATAACCTACCGTTCTAGACATGTATATCTCATGAGATATAAAATCTTTACCCAATGCATTGGAGGGAGATATAGGTCCCACCCATCTCATAATGAAACCATTATTATGTGTGCCACAAAAAACATAAATCATACATCATTGCATAACCCATGTAATAAAAATGGAATTCTTAAACATAGTGACATCATAAAACAATTCATATAAGATAAATGAATTCATAAAAATAATTCCATCACAACATAATCAAATCAATGTAGTGATAGGGATAGAATCAGAACCCTATATTATCTTAGATGGAAAATAATTTTGATAAAACACTTGAACTCCATTCTTGAGGAAAATATCCTTTGTACTCCAAATTTTTTTTCCCTTCTTAACATGTCATACGATTTTAAACTAAAAGAAGTTGATTAAAAATAAACTTGCAAACTTGTAAAGGAAGCTTCTTGGAAATAATGTTTTAAAAATCCATTCATGCCGTATAAGTTAAAAAAACATTCTTCTCATACTTTTGTCAGAAAAGTCAAAAAAGTACCTCGTAGGAAAAACGACAAAAGATTCCTTTCATATCTTTTACTAAAAACTCACCGAAGGGTAAAATTGGATTTAAACAATTTTAGGTGGATGGAAATAATATTACATATTGAGGAAACTTGGATGTGGATGATAAAATACACCCCAGTAAATGCCAAAGTATAAACAATCTAAGATAAAAATGAGATTGAGATATTTCCATTACCTTTGGTCCGATATGCTTTGTACGTGTCCGAACCTCCTGTATAATGATTTAAATAATGTTATTTACTTATTACAGAATAATAATTATTTTTATGATATCATATATGGTCATATTCTTAGCTTATTATTAGTAATATTTCATTACTACTTGTTATTCAGGTGTTTATTACTTTTTGTTCTTATGCGTGTTTGTCGAATAAATTCTTATTCTTCTCTTTAGGTTATAGATACCTCATTTACAGAATGGTATTAGTGTAATATATATCATATTCATTCAATCAATTCATTTATATAATCATTATGCAATGAAGATCATGTAGAACGAGTTGCATCACATCGTGGAGACGGTATTCCGTACGTACGCACGAGTGATGATATCGTTCCTATGATCGTGAAATTGTATTGGAGTGTATGTATACTATTTTAGAATCAATATCACATTATAATAGTCATATATAGTCATTATTTATACCATTATACCCATCCAAGTAAGGTGGTGGTGGAAAATAGATTACACCACGGCATGGAGATGGTATTCCGTACGTACGCATGCGCGGTGATTTCTTTTTCCGTAGGATGGATAGATGGTGAAATAGGGTTGTTTCATACTTATAATAACATATCAGTATATGAGTGATACTGATTTTATTACTTCATAATGAAACAAATAAATAAGAATAAGTGGAAGAAGAACTAAAGATGAAAGAATCGGTAACAGACATTACCTCTTCATTGAAGCGATTCTTTGAGACCTCCTTTTGGGGCACTGAAACAGGTCTTTGAAGAAGTCCAAAACCTCTAGGATGTTTCTAGGGAAGTGGAGAGAAGAAATTGGCAGGGGTTGGCCGAGCCTGAAGGCTCAAAGTGGTGTGAGGAAGAGGGGGAGGAGGTGCCCTTTTATAAGGGAGGAGAGGGGCTCATTTGGAAAAACTAAAAATATTATTTTATTATAAAGTCAAGTTCAGTTTTAAATAGCTCCAAATTGATTTATTTAGAAACTAAGGTGGGGATGGGTATAAATCCTCTCATCCAATAGAATTTATACAAGTTTAGGTTCCTATTGTAACCTTATCATTTAGATTTAACATTAAGTTAAATAATTTTACTTTTACCGTGTCTTCTTGTGTTCTTATACTATAAGGTTAATAAACTTACTATAAGAATCCAAAAGAACCCAAAGTTGTTTATTATTAATATATATAACCTTATCTAAGTCATTTGGCTGAACCTTAGATTTTTAGGAATAAAATAACAATTACTAATATAATATTTAATTTAATAACTATTTACGTCAATTTTGACACTATTTAGTAATTAATTTTTGTGAAACTCATAACAGAATTATTATTTCAAAAAAAGTAAATTAAATCAATACAAAAATGTCATATTAATCTATAAAATTAGTAGAATTCATAAAAAGTCTCAAATTACATTTATTTTGGTGCTTATAACATCAATTATGTCAATATTTCATTAATAAGATAATTACTGCATCATCTTTGTGTCGTAAATAAATTAAATTATTTAATGTATAAAAATTACAAATAAACTACCATTATGTAGGAAATATTTTTATCTTTCTAATGAATATTTATTGTCTAATTTATCTTATGTATAACCCCGTATTAAAAATGATTTACTTATTAAACATTGATTTTAACTATTTTAACCCTTCTTTAAATAAATTAATAATAAATGTCCTAATCTAATCCAAGTGGGCCTAAACGGTCATATTTTATTCCTAAGGTTGTTTTTGGTCGAATTACACTTGTCCAATAGAATTAGGACATGTGTTAGGGTAATAATAATATCATTTTTACCCTTAATTTCCCTATTTACTTTTAACCATGGTAAAAAAAAGTAAAAAGTTACTATTCACCAAAAAAATTATTTTCATCTCATTGAACCACATTTTACTTACTGACATCAAATGTGTCTCTCGGATTTTTGAAATTACACTCACAGAAGCGGTAAAATTAAGTTTTATGAAAAATTCAGTTTTTTAACTACCTCTTAGTGGTTTCACTATTCATCAAAAATTGAAAGTTTTCAGAAAAATACCAAAATTTCACCCTAGGATAATTTCGATATTCCGAATCCAAAAATGAAGTCCATTTTGAAAAATAAAATTTATAAAATTTCAAAAAGCGGTTATTACTATTCATAACGGCTAGTTTTAATAATATTTTAATAGTATATCGTTGTTTAGTGAAACTCGGTATTGCGTATGACGCAAGCTATCGAGGAAGGTCTCAATTTCATGTAAAGCAATCCAAGCAAGTGTTGTGTGTTGAAAAAGATTCCTTTGATGATTAATATAACATAAAAGACTCGGGTGTTACATTCTACCACCCTTAAAATGAATTTCACCCTCGAAATTCGTCACTTTGTAAAAAACAGATGATGATACCTCTCCCTCATCATATCCTCAAGCTCCCATGTAGCTTCTTCTAATTGGTGGTTCCTCCATAAAACTTTCACCAATTGAGTGGTCTTGTTTCGTAGGACTTTTTCGCTACGATCCAGAATCTCTATCGGTTGTTCTTCATTAGAAAGATCTTGCTCCAGCGGTACAACTTCTGAGCTGAGTACATGTGAAGGATCAGGTATGTACTTTCTCAGGAGAGATACATGGAACACATCGTGAACATGAGAGAGATTCGGTGGAAGCGCCAATCGGTAAGCTACCTTCCCAACACGATCCAGTATTTCGAAAGGACTGATATATCTAGGGCTCAACTTCCCCTTCTTTCCAAATCTCATGACTCTCTTCCAGGGAGATATTCGTAAGAACACTTTATCACCCACTTCAAACTCTAGGTCTTTTCTTCGGTTGTCGGCATAACTTTTCTGTCGAATCTGAGATGCTCTTATGTGTTGTTGAATAGATCTGACCTTTTCTTCTATTTCATCAACGAGATCGGGTCCTAATAGCTTTCTTTCCCCAACTTCATCCCAGAAAGTTGGAGTCCTGCATTTCTTTCCATAGAGAGACTCATAAGGAGCCATCTGAATACTGGAGTGAAAACTATTATTATAATAAAATTCCACCAGAGGGAGGTATTGATCCCAACCACCTTTGAAATCCATAGAGCAAGCTCTCAACATATCGTCTAGAGTTTGAATTGTTCTCTTATACTGACCGTCTGTCTGAGGATGATAAGCAGTACTGAAACTCAACTCTATATCCAGAGTATGCTGAAGAGTTCGCCAGAACTTCGAGGTAAATGTCGGATCCCGATCAGATAAAATAGAAATTGGTACTCCATGCAATGTTACCACTTCCTTTACATATATCCTGGCAAGCTGCTCCAGAGAGAAATCCACTCTAATAGCAATGAAGTGTGCAGACTTTGTAAGACGGTCAACTATGACCCAGATAACATTATTGCCTTTGGATGTTTTAGGAAGTCCTGTGACAAAGTCCATAGTGATGTTTTCTCATTTCCATCCGGGTATGGGTAATGGTTGTAACATCCCCTTAGACTTCTGTCTCTCAGCTTTAACTTGTTGAAAAACCAAGCATCGAGAGACATATTCAGCAACATCTCTTTTCATGCCATCCCACCAGAAGTACTCTTTCAGGTCCCTATACATCTTCGTGCTTCCAGGATGAATAGAGAATGAAGAACTATGAGCCTCATCCAGCAGCACCTTCTTTAATTCGGGGATGGGAGGAACACAAACCAGATTCCTGAACTTTATTATCCCATCACAATCAAGGTTGAATTCAGAAACATTTATCACCTTTTTTTGTAACTCGACATCTTTTTTCTGTGCCTCTTTAATCTTCACATGTATAGATGGTTGAACATTAATTTGAGAAAGATACGATTTTCCCCTTTCATTATAATTCCAAGATCCATCCTTTGTAAATCCATAAATATTGGATCTTTTGTGATCCTCATCATGGATAAACTAGCATGGTCTTGTCGACTTAATGCATCTGCCACATTGTTTTCATTCCCAGGGTGGTAATGGATAGAATAGTCATAATCATTAATCAGCTCCAACCATCTTCATTCGCGCATATTCAGCTCCTTTTGTGTGAAAATATACTTTAAACTTTTATGATCAGTATAAATATCACACCTTTCACCATAAAGGTAATGCCTCCAAATCTTTAATGCAAAGATTACCGCAGCTAACTCGAAATCATGAGTTGGGTAATTTTGCTCATGTATTTTCAACAATCGTGAGGCATAAGCTATCACCATATCATTTTGCATAAGAACACACCCCAATCCCTTCTTGGATGCATCACTGTAGATCACAAACCTTTCTCCACTACAAGGCAGTGTGAGCACAGGTGCACTGGATAACCTTCTTTTCAACTCCTTGAAATTCTCTTCACATTCCTCCGTCCAAACATACTTAACTCCTTTACGAGTCAACTTGGTGAGTGGATTAGATAATCGTGAAAAATCTTTCACAAAACGTCGATAATATCCAGTCAAACCAAGAAAACTTCGGATCTCAGTTACTATTGTTGGTCTCGACCATCTTTCGATAACCTCTGTTTTTGTTGGATCCACAGATATCCCCTCTTTTGAGATTATGTGACCCAAAAATGCAACTTTTTGAAGCCAAAATTCACACTTGGTAAATTTGGAATAAAGCTTCTCCTTTCTCAGGGTCTTCAATATAATTCTCAATTGATCTTCATGTTCTTCCTTGCTCTTTGAATAGACAAGAATATCATCTATAAAGACTACCACAAACAGATCAAGATAGTCTCTAAAGACTCTATTCATTAGATCCATGAAGATAGCAGGGGCATTAGTAAGACCAAATGGCATCACTATAAATTCATAGTGTCCATACCTTGTACGGAAAGCCATCTTTGGTATATCCTCCCTTTTGACCCTTAATTGATGATACCCTGAACGAAGATCAATCTTGGAAAAGTATTGATCTCCGCGTATTTGGTCAAATAGGTCATCAATGCGCGGGAGAGGATATTTTTTCCTGATAATGATCTTGTTAAGTTCTCGATAATCAATGCAGAGCCTCATTGATCCATCTTTCTTCTTAACAAATAAAACAGGTTCTCCCCAAGGTGACGCACTAGGGCGTATGAACCCCTTATCAAGATTCTCTTGGAGTTGCTTCTTCAATTCCTGCAACTCAATTGGGGCCATTCTATAAGGTTTCTTTGAAATAGGCAAAGCACCCGGTACGAGTTCTATTGAAAACTCAACTTCACGATTCAGTGGAAGACCCGGTAATTCCTCTGGAAAGACATCATCAAACTCCTGTACAATGGGAATATTCTTAATCTTGAGTTTCTCACCAACCATTTGAGATATATAACCTTCATTTAGTGGAATCAATACCCATAAAATGGAATAAATTCCCACTAGAAGGTTATGTTCATCCTTGCATTGATAGACGATCATAGATTGACCTGGAATATGAAATGTGACTTCCCTTATTTGGAAATTGATATGAGCTCCATGTAGAGAAAGACAATCCATGCCAAGAATCACATCAAATTCTACTATAGTAAGGATCACATGATTTGCAGGAATCACTTTCCCACAAACTTCAATCGGAGAAGAATTATAAACTTTTGATGCGACTGTTGTGCCATTAGGTTTTGTCACAGCTAACTCAACATCTAATTGTTGAGGTAATATGGTGATACCCTTAGAAAATTCTTCAGAAATAAAGGAGTGGGTGGATCCAGAATAAAATAAAACAATTGCTACTTTAGAGTGGATAGTAAGTGTACCTTTCACCACATCATTATCGTACTCCACATCGCTGATAGAAATTGCATGTGACTTTTCTTTGTCTTTATACTTAAGAGTTTGTTGACGTCGACAATCATCATCAACCCTTGGATTAGGGAATTTATTGGAATAATGTCCCATCTCCTTGCACTTGAAACATTGAAGTGTAGTAGGTTCATTCTGTGTATCCCTTCCTTTGTTTGCATCATTAGACATCTTCTTCCCATCACCGCGGCATTCAAATGCCCGATGACCTTCCTTTCCACATTTGAAACATTTACTTGTCCCTTGAAGACAACTCCCTCCATGTTTCTTTCCACACTTTGAGCATAAGGGAAAGCTCATCTTCTTTTCAATGTGCTCTTTAGATTTTCCTTTGAATTCCATTTTCCTCTTCTTATCAAACCCATATGACTGATGAGTTACTCCAATCTCCATCTCAACTTTGAGAGCACATCGAACGATTTCCTCATAGCTATTGAAGTCCCTTATGGCTAAGGCCCTTCGAAGACTTGGTTTTAAGCCACTAAAGAATCGATCGATCTTACTCTCAGGTTGGATAATAATACTAGAAGCGTACCTTGCAAGTCTTGTAAAATTTGCTTCATAGGTACCAACAGATTCATCATCCTTTTGCTTCAGTTCAAGAAACTCTTTCTCCATCTTTGTTCGAAGAATACGAGGGAAGTACTTATTGAAAAATAAGTTCTTGAACTCGTCCCATTCCATGGACTCAATTTCATCCCTTTGCCTCATATTCTTAATAAGATTCCACCATTGATCAGAATCACCTTCCAAACGATACACTGCTAAGATGACTTTATCGTGTTCAAAACATTTAAGAACTGAAAATATATTTTCAGTAGTACTAATCCATTGTTCAGCAACTAATGGATCAGTAGACCCGCTGAAAGAAGGAGGACGCTGCCTCATGAAGGATTCAACATGATGTTGCTCCTTCCTTTTCTCATTTGGAAGTCCTGCATGATCCATAGCTTGAGAAAGTTGTGTGAGCATGGCAATAAGATTTTTCATTCCATCTCCCAAAACGTTTGGTTTCTCAGGGGGACAATCATTGCATTGCCCGTCGCATTCCGTATTAACACAGTTCCTTCGGGTTCCTTCCATTGACTAAAACCAAGAAGAATAGTGTGAGCAACACTAATTATAATAGGAAAACCACATAATCAAGAATAAAATTTCACACGTAAGGTCTTATCCAAGGTTATTCATGGCCATTTCTTAAACACTAAGATTGTGTTATATGGTTAGACTTATCCTTAGGGTTCTTATTAAGGCTTTCACATCCTAGTTTCCAAAGGTTGACTATACCCTTCCTCTGATACCAACGATAACGACCCATAAATTACATACATTTTTATTACTTCAGAATTGAAGCAAACTTATTACAACATATAACAAAACCAAGAAAGGACCGTATAGGTATAGTGTCTTTAGAAACTGGGGATCATAAACAACTGGTTCATAAAGCATCTACTTTGCCTCCCATTTATTTCATCATATCTAGAGTCCCTTTTTGGCATATTCTACTTAATAACCTTCTTCCTGACCTGGGGAAATAAAACATACAAAATGGTGAGCTCAAATGCTCAGTAAGGGTAAACAAAATAAATATCAATCACATCATATACATAAGCACATAACTTTTGGAAATCTTAACCTGCAAAAGAGATCATAATTTCATAACATGGGATAAATCATAGTAGTGAAATGTAATCCCAATAATCATAACTTAAAAAATGAAACTTTGTGGCATAAACACATAATCATAGAGAATAATTTCTTATTATTCAAGACTCATTTCCAAGACTATCTTAGTGGACAAATTCCATTTCTGAACCGAGTTCACTCCTCGTTTCAGTCCTGTTTCACTGAACCGGTATAACCTACTGATCAAGCCATGTCTATCTCATGAGATATAAAATCTTTATCCAATGCATTGGAGGGAGATATAGGTCCCAACCATCTCATAATGAAACCATTCTTATGTGTGCCACAAAAATCATAAACCCTACATCATTGCATAACCCATGTAATAAAAATGGAATTCTTAAACATCGTGAAATCATAAAACAATTCATATAAGATAAATGAATTCATAAAAATAATTCCATCACAACATAATCAAATCAATGTAATTATAGGGATATAATCAGAACCCTATATTATCTTAGATGGAAAATAATTTTGATAAAACACTTGAACTCTATTCTTGAGGAAAATATCCTTTCTACTTCAAATTTTTTTTCCCTTTCTTAACATGTCATAAAATTTTAAACAAAAAGAAGTTGATTAAAAATAAACTTGGAAACTTGTAAAGGAAGCTTCTTGGAAATAATGTTTTAAAAATCCATTCATGCCATATAAGTTAAAAAAACATTCTTCTCGTTCTTTTGTCGGAAAAGTCAAAAAAGTACCTCGTACGAAAAATGACAAAAGATTCCTTTCATATCTTTTACTAAAAACTCACCGAAGGGTAAAATTGGATTTAAAAAATTGTAGGTGGATGGAAATAATATTACATATTGAGGAAACTTGGATGTGGATGATAAAATACACCCCAATAAATGCCAAAGTATAAACAATCTTGGATAAAATTGAGATTGTGATATTTCCCTTACCTTTGGTCCGATATGCTTTGTACGTGTCCGAACCTCCTGTATAATGATTTAAATAATGTTATTGACATATTACAGAATCATACTTATTTTTATGATATCATATATGGTCATATTCTTAGCTTATTATTAGTAATATTTCATTACTACTTGTTATTCCGGTGTTTATTACTTTTTGTTCTTATGCGTGTTTGTCGAATAAATTATTATTCTTCTCTTTAGGATATAGATACCAAATTTCCTGAATGGTATTAGTGTAATATATATCATATTCATTCATTCAATTCATTTATATAATCCTTATGCAATGAAGATCATGTAGAACGAGTCGCATCACATCGTGGAGACGGTATTCCGTACGTACGCACGAGTGATGATATCGTTCCTATGATCGTGGAATTGTATTGGAGTGTATGTATACTATTTCAGAATCAATATAACTTTATAATAGTCATATATAGTCATTATTTATACCATTATACCCATCCAAGTAAGGTGGTGGTGGAAAATAGATTACACCATGGCGTGGAGACGGTATTCCGTACGTACGCACGCGCGGTGATTTCTTTTTCTGTAAGATGGGTAGATGGTGAAATAGGGTTGTTTCATACTTATAATAAAATATCAGTATATGAGTGATAATTATGTTATTAATTCATAATGAAACAACTAAAGAAGAAGAAGTGGAAGAAGAACTAAAGATGAAAGAATCGGTAACGGACATTACCTCTTCTTTGAAGTGCTTCTTTGAGACCTCCTTTTAGGGCACTGAAACAGGTCTTTGAAGAAGACCAGAACCTCTAGGATGTTTCTAGGGAAGTGGAGAGAAGAAATTGGTAGGGTTTGGCCGATATTGAAGGCTAAAAGTGGTGTGAGGAAGAGGGGGAGGAGGTGCCCTTTTATAAGGGAGGAGAGGGGCTCCTTTGGAAAAACAAAAAATATTATTTTATTATAAAGTCATGTTCGGTTTTAAATAGCTCCAAATTGATTTATTTCGAAGCTAAGGTGGGTATGGGTCAAAATCCTCTCATAAAATATAATTTTGACAAGTTTATGTTCCTATTTTAACCTTATCATTTAGATTTAACATTAAGTTAAATAATTTTACTTTTACCGTGTATTCTTGTGTTCTTATACTATAAGGTTAATAAACTTACTATAAGCAGCCAAACGAACCCCAAGTTGTTTATTATTAACATATATAACCTTATCTAAGTCATTTGGCCGAACCTTAGATTTTTAATAATAAAATAACAATTACTAATATAATATTTGTTTTAAAAACTATTTTATGTCAATTTTGACACTATTTAGTAATTAATTTTTGTGAAAATCATAACAGAATGATTAGTTCAAAAAAAGTTAATTAAATAAATACTAACATGTCATAGTAATCTATAAAATTAGTGTAATTCATAAAATGTCTCAAATTACATTTATTTTGGTGTTTATAACATCACTTATTTCAATATTTCATTAATAAGATAATTACTGCATCATCTTTGTGTCATAAATAAATTAAACTATTTAATGTATAAAAATTACAAATAAAATACCATTATGTAGGAAAACTTTTTATATTTATAATGAATATTTATAGTCTAATTTATCTTATGTATAACCCCATATTAAAAATGATTTACTTATTAAACATTGATTTTAACTATTTTAACCCTTCTTTAAATAAATTAATAATAAATGTCCTAATCTAATCCAAGTGGGCCTAAATGGTCATATTTTATTCCTAAGGTTTTTTTTCGTTGAATTACACTTGTCCAATAGAATTAGGACATGTGTTAGGGTAATAATAATTTCATTTTTACCCTTAATTACCCTATTTACTTTTAACCGTTGTAAAAAAAGTAAAAAGTTACTATTCACCAAAAAAATTATTTTCATCTCATTGAACCACATTTTACTTACTGAAATCAACCGTGTCTCTCGGATTTTTGAAATTCCACTCACAGAAGTGGTAAAATTATGTTTTATGAAAAATTCAGTTTTTTAACTACCACTTAGTGGTTTCACTATTCATCAAAAATTGAATGTTTTCAGAAAAATACCAAAATTTTACCCTAGGATAATTTTGATATTCTGAATCCAAAAATAAAGTCCATTTTGAAAAATAAACTTTATAAAATTTCAAAAGGTGGTTATTACTATTCATAACGGCTAGTTTTAATAATATTTTAATAGTATATCGTTGTTTAGTGAAACTCGGTATTGCGTACGACGCAAGCTATCGAGGAAGGTCGTGATTTCGTGTAAAGCAAGAAAAGTAAGTGTTGTGTGTTGAAAAAGATTCCTTTGATGATTTATATAACATAAAAGTCTCAGGTGTTACATTCTACCCCCTTAAAATGAATTTCGTCCTCGAAATTCGTCACTTTGTAACAAACAGATGAGGATACCTCTCCCTCATCATATCCTCAAGCTCCCATGTAGCTTCTTCTAATTGGTGGTTCCTCCATAAAACTTTCACCAATCGAGTGGTCTTGCTTCGTAGGACTCTTTCGCTACGATCCAGAATCTCTATCAGTTGTTCTTCATAAGAAAGATCTTGCTCCAGCGGTACAACTTCTGAGCTGAGTACATGTGAAGGATCAGGTGTGTACTTTCTCAGGAGAGATACATGGAACACATCGTGAACTTGAGAGAGATTCGGTAGAAGAACCAATCGGTAAGATACCTTCCCAACACGATCCAGTATTTCTAATGGACTGATATATCTTGGGATCAACTTCCCCTTCTTTCCAAATCTCATGACTCTCTTCGAGGGAGATATTCGTAAGAACACTTTATCACCCACTTCAAACTCTAGGTCTTTTCTTCGGTTGTCGGCATAACTTTTCTGTCGAATCTGAGCTGCTCTTATGTGTTGTTGAATAGATCTGTCCTTTTCTTCCATTTCATCAACGAGATCGGGTCCTAATAGCTTTCTTTCCCCAAATTCATCCCAGCAAGTTGGAGTCCTGCATTTCTTTCCATAGAGAGCTTCATAAGGAGCCATCTGAATACTGGAGTGAAAGATATTATTATAAGAAAATTCCACCAAAGGTAGGTGTTGATCCCAACCACATTTGAAATCTATAGATCAAGCTCTCAACATATCTTCTAGAGTTTGAATTGTTCTCTCAGACTGACCGTCTGTCTGAGGATGATAAGCAGTACTGAAACTCAACTCTGTATCCAGAGTATGCTGAAGACTTTGCCAGAACTTAGAGGTAAATCTTGGATCCCAATCCGATATAATAGAAAGTGGTACTCCATGCAATCTTACCACTTCTTTTACATATATCCTGACAAGCTGATCCAGAGAGAAATCCTCTCTAATAGAAATGAAGTGTGCAAACTTTCTAAGACGATCAACTATGACCCAGATAGCATTATTGCCTTTGGATGTTTTAGGAATTCATGTGACAAAGTCCATAGTGATGTTTTCCCATTTCCATCCGGGTATGGGTAATGGCTGTAACATCCCCTTAGACTTCTGCCTCTCAACTTTAACTTGTTGACAAACCAAGCATCGAGAGAGATATTTGTCAACATCTCTTTTCATGCCATCCCACAAGAAGTACTCTTTCAGGTCCCTATACATCTTCGTGCTTCTAGGATGAATAGAGAATGAAGAACTATGAGCCTCATCCAGCAGCTCCTTCTTTAATTCGGGGATGGGAGGAACACAAACCCGATTCCTGAACTTTATTATCCCATCACAATCAAGGATGAATTCAAGAACATTTTTCACCTTCTTTTCTAACTCGACATCTTCTTTTTGTGCCTCTTTAATCTTCACATGTATAGATGGTTGAACATTCATTTGATAAAGATACGATTTCCCCTTTCATTATAATTCCAAGATCCATCATTTGTAAATCCATAAATATTGGATCTTTTGTGATCCTCATCATGGATATACTAGCATGGTCTTGTCGACTTAATGCATCTCCCACCTTGTTTGCTTTCCCAGGGTGGTAATGGATTGAGCAGTCGTAATCCTTAATCAGCTCCAACCATCTTCTTTGGCGCATATTCAGCTCCTTTTGTGTGAAAATATACTTTAAACTTTTATGATCAGTATAAATATCACACCTTTCACCATAAAGGTAATGCCTCCAAATCTTTAATGCAAAGATTACAACAGCTAACTCCAAATCATGAGTTGGGTAATTTTGCTCATGTGTTTTCAACTGTCGTGAGGCATAAGCTATCACCATATCATTTTTCATAAGAAAACACCCCAATCCCTTCTTGGATGCATCACTGTAGATCACAAACCTTTCTCCACTACAAGGCAGTGTGAGCACAGGTGCACTGGATAACCTTATTTTCAACTCCTTGAAATTCTCTTCACATTCCTCCATCCAAACAAACTTAACTTCTTTCCGAGTCAACTTGGTGAGTGGATTAGATAATCGGGAAAACTCTTTCACAAAACGTCGATAATATCCAGCCAAACCAAGAAAACTTCGGATCTCAGTTACTGTTGTTGGTCTCGACCATATTTCGATAACCTCTGTTTTTGTTGGATCCACGGATATCCCCTCTTTTGAGATTATGTGACCCAAAAATGCAACTTTTTGAAGCCAAAATTCACACTTGGTAAATTTGGCATAACGATTCTCCTTTATCAGGGTCTTCAATATAATTCTCAAGTGATCTTCATGTTCTTCCTTTATCTTTGAATAGACATGAATATCGTCTATAAAGACTACCACAAACTGATCAAGATAGTCTCTAAAGACTCTATTCATTAGATCCATGAAGATAGCAGGGGCATTAGTAAGACCAAATGGCATCACTATAAATTTATAGTGTCCATACCTTGTACAGAAAGCCGTCTTTGGTATATCCTCCCTTTTGAACCTTAATTGATGATACCCTGAACGAAGATCAATCTTGGAAAAGTATTGATCTCCGCTTAGTTGGTCAAATAGATCATCAATGCGTGGGAGAGGATATTTGTTCCTGATAGTGATCTTGTTAAGTTCTCGATAATCAATGCAGAGTCTCATTGATCCATCTTTCTTCTTAACAAACAGAATAGGTGCTCCCTAAGGTGACGCACTAGGGTGTATGAAACCCTTATCAATATTCTCTTGGAATTGCTTCTTCAATTCCTGCAACTCAATTGGGGCCATTCTATAAGGTGTATTTGAAATAGGCAAAGCACCCGGTACGAGTTCTATTGAAAACTCAACTTCACTATTCGGTGGAAGACCCGGTAATTCCTCCGGAAAGACATCATCAAACTCCCGTACAATGGGAATATTCTTAATCGTAAGTTTCTCACCAACCATTTGAGATAAATAACCTTCATTTAGTGGAATCAATACCCATAAAATGGAATAAATTTCCACTTGAAGGTTATGTTCATCCTTTCATTGATAGACGATCATAGATTGATCTGGAAAATGAAATGTGACTTCCCTTCTTTGGCAATTGATATGAGATCCATGTAGAGAAAGCCAATCCATGCCAAGAATCACATCAAATTCCACTATAGGAAGGATCACAAGATTTGGAGGAAGCACTTTCCCACAAACTTCAATCGGAGAAGAATTATAAACTTCTGATGCGACTGTTGTGCCATTATGTGTTGTCACAGCTAACTCAACATCTAATTATTGAGGTAATATAGTGATACCCTTAGAAAATTCTTTAGAAATAAAGGAGTGGGTGGATCCAGAATCAAATAAAACATTTGCTACTTTAGAGTGGATGGTAATTGTACCTTTCACCACATCGTTATCGTACTCCACATCGCTGATAGAAATTGCATGTGACCTTCCTTTGTCTTTAGCCTTAAGAGTTTGTTGACATCGACCATCATCATCAACCCTTGGATTAGGGCATTTATTGGCATAATGCCCCATCACCTTGCACTTGAAACATTGAAGTGTAGTAGGTTCATTCTGTGTATCCCTTCCTTTGTTTGCATCATTAGACATCTTCTTCCCATCATCGTGGCATTCAAATGCCCGATGACCTTCCTTTCCACATTTGAAACATTTACTTGTCCCTTTAAGATAACTCCCTCCATGTTTCTTTCCACACTTTGAGCATAAGGGAAAGCTCAACTTCTTTTCAGTGTGCTCTTTAGATTTTCCTTTGAATTCCATTTTCCTCTTCTTATTAAACCCATATGACTGATGAGTTACTCCAATATCCATCTCAACTTTGAGAGCACATCGAACAATTTCCTCGTAGCTATTGAAGTCCCTTATGGCTAAGGCCCTTCGAAGACTTGGTTTTAAGCCACTAAAGAATCGATCGATCTTACTCTCAGGTTGGATAATAATACCAGAAGCGTACCTTGGATGTCTTGTAAAATTTGCTTCATAGGTACCAACAGATTCATCATTCTTTTGCGTCAGTTCAAGAAACTCTTTCTCCATCTTTGTTCAGAGAATACAAGGGAATTAATTATTGAAAAATAAGTTCTTGAACTTTTCCCATTCATGGAATCAATTAAATCCCTTTGCCTTGTATTATTAATAAGATTCCACCATTGATCAGCATCACCTTCCAAATGATACACTGCTAAGATGACTTTAACATGTTCAGAACATTGAATAACTGAAAATATCTTTTCAGTAGTACTAATCCATTGTTCATCAACTAATGGATCAGTAGACCCGCTGAAAGAAGGAGGATGTTGCCTCATGAAGGATTCAACAGAATGTTTCTCCTTCCTTTGCTCGTTTGGAAGTCCTGCATGATTCATAGCTTGAGAAAGTTGTGTGAGCATGACTACAATATTCTTCATTCCAGCTCCCATAACTTTTGGTTGCTCAGGGGGACAATCATTGCCTTGCCCGTCGCATTCCTCATTTACACGGTTCCTTCGGGTTCCATCCATTGACTAAAACCAAGAATGATAGTGTGCGAAACACTAATTATAGTAGGAAAACCACATAATCAAGAATAAAATTTCACACTTAAGGTTTTATCCTAGGTTATTCATGGCTATTTCAAAAACACTAAGATTGTGTTATATGCTTATACTTATCCTTTGGGTTCTTACTAAGGCTTTCACATCCTAGTTTCCAAAGGTTGACTATACCTTTCCTCTGATACCAACTATAACGACCCATACTTTACATACATTGTTATTACTTCAGAATTTAAGCACACTTATTACAACATATAACAAAACCAAGAAAGGACCGTATAGGTATAGTTTCTTTAGAAACTGGGAAACATAAACAACTTGTTCATAAAGCATCTACTTTGCCTCCCATTTATTTCATCATATCTAGAGTCCCTTTTTGGCATATTATACTTAATAACCTTCTTCCTGACCTGGGGAAATAAAACATACAAAAGGGTGAGCTCAAATGCTCAGTAAAGGTAAACAAAAGAAATATCAATCGCATCATATACATAAGCACATAACTTTTGGAAATCATAACCTGCAAAAGAGATCATAATTTCATAACATGGGATAAATCATTGTAGTGAAATGTAATCCCAATAATCATAACATAAAACATGAAACTTTGTGGTATACACAAATAATCATAGAGAATCATTTATTATTAGTCAAGACTCATTTCCAAGACTATCTTAGTGGACAAAGTCCATTTCTGAACCGAGTTCACTCATCGTTTCAGTCCTGTTTCACTGAACCGGTATAACCTACCGTTTCAGCCATGTCTATCTCATGAGATATAAAATCTTTACCCAATGCATTGGAGGGAGATATAGGTCTCACCCATCTCATAATGAAACGATTATTATGTGTGCCACAAAAATCATAAATCATACTTCATTGCATAACCCATGTAATAAAAATGGAATTCTTAAACATCATGACATCATAAAACAATTCATATAAGATAAATAAATTCATAAAAATAATTCCATCACAACATAATCAAATCAATGTAATGATAGGGATATAATTAGAACCCTATATTATCTTATATGGAAATTAATTTTGATAAAACACTTGAACTCCATTCTTGAGGAAAATATCCTTTCTACTTCAAAAACATTTTTCCTTTCTTAACATGTCATAAAATTTTAAACTAAATGAAGTTGATTAAAAATAAACTTAGAAACTTGTAAAGTAAGATTCTTGAAAATAATGTTTTAAAAATCCATTCATGCCGTATAAGTTAAAAAAACATTCTTCTCGTACTTTTGTCAGAAAAGTCAAAAAAGCACCTCGTACAAAAAACGAAAAAAGATTCCTTTCATATCTTTTACTAAAAACTCATCTAAGGGTAAAATTGGATTTAAACAATTGTAGTTGGATGGAATTAATATTACATATTGAAGAAACTTGGATGTGGATGATAAAATACACCCTAGTAAATGCCAAAGTATAAACAATCTTGGATAAAAATGAGATTGTGATATTTCCCTTACCTTTGGTCCGATATGCTTTGTACGTGTCCAAACCTCTTGTATAATGATTTAAATAATGTTATTGAATTATTACAGAATCATACTTATTTTTATGATATCATATATGGTCATATTCTTAGCTTATTATTAGTAATATTTCATTACTACTTGTTATTCGGGTGTTTATTAATTTTTGTTCTTATGCGTGTTTTTCGAATAAATTCTTATTCTTCTCTTTAGGTTATAGATACCTCATTTCCAGAATGGTATTAGTGTAATATATATCATATTCATTCATTCAATTCATTTATATAAGCATTATGCAATGAAGATCATGTAGAAGAAGTCGCATCACATCGTGGAGACGGTATTCCGTACGTACGCACGAGTGATGATATCGTTCCTATGATCGTGGAATTTTATTGGAGTGTATGTATACTATTTCAGAATCAATATCACTTTATAATAGTCATATATAGTCATTATTTATACCATTATACCCATCCAAGTAAGGTGGTGGTGGAAAATAGATTACACTACGGCGTGGAGACGATATTCCGTACGTACGCACGCGCGGTGATTTCTTTTTCTGTAGGATGGATAGATAGAGAAATAGGGTTGTTTCATACTTATAATAACATATAATTATATGAGTGATACTGATTTTATTACTTCATAATGAAACAACTAAATAAGAAGAAGTGGAAGAAGAACTAAAGATGAAAGAATCGGTAACGGACATTACCTCTTCTTTCAAGTGCTTCTTTGAGACCTCCTTTTAGGGCACTGAAATAGGTCTTTGAAGAAGACCAGAACCTCTAGGACGTTTCTAGGGAAGTGGATAGAATAAATTGGCAGGGTTTGGCCAAGCGTGAAGGCTCAAAGTGGTGTAAGGAAGAGGGGGAGGAGGTGCCCTTTTATAAGGGAGGAGAGGGGCTTCTTTGGAAAAACAAAAAATATTATTTTATTATAAAGTCAAGTTCGGTTTTAAATAGCTCCAAATTGATTTATTTAGAAGATAAGGTGGGGATGGGTCTAAATCCTCTCATCCAATAGAATTTAGACAAGTTTAGGTTCCTATTTTAAACTTATCATTTAGATTTAACATTAAGTTAAATAATTTTACTTTTACCGTGTCTTCTTGTGTTCTTATACTATAAGGTTAATAAACTTACTATAAGAAGACAAACGAACCCCAAGTTGTTTATTATTAATATATATAACATTGTCTAAGTTATTTAGCCGAACCTTAGATTTTTAGGAATAAAATAACAATTACTAATATAATATTTGTTTTAAAAACTATTTTATGTCAATTTTGACACTATTTAGTAATTAATTTTTGTGAAACTAATAACAGAATGATTAGTTTGAAAAAAGTTAATTAAATAAATACTAACATGTCATATGAATCTATAAAATTAGTGTAATTCATAAAAAGTCTCAAATTATATTTATTTTGGTGTTTATAACATCAATTATGTCAATATTTCATTAATAAGATAATTACTGCATCATCTTTGTGTCATAAATAAATTAAATTATTTAATGTCTAAAAATTACAAATAAAATACCATTATGTAGGAAATATTGTTATCTTTCTAATGAATATTTATATTCGAATTTATCTTATGTATAACCCCATATTAAAAATGATTTAGTCATTAAACATTGATTTTAACTATTTTAACCCTTCTTTAAATAAATTAATAATAAATGTCCTAATCTAATCCAAGTGGGCCTAAATGGTCATATTTTATTCCTAAGGTTGTTTTTGGTCGAATTAAACTTTTCAAATAGAATTAGAACATTTTTTAGGGTAATAATAATATCATTTTTACCCTTAATTACCCTATTTACTTTTAACCGTGGTAGAAAAAAGTAAAAAGTTACTATTCACCAAAAAAATTATTTTCATCTCATTGAACCACATTTTACTCACTGACATCAACCGTGTCTCTCAGATTTTCGAAATTCCACTCACAGAAGCTGTAAAATTAAGTTTTATGAAAAATTCAGTTTTTTAACTACCACTTAGTGGTTTCACTATTCATCAAAAATTGAAAGTTTTCAGAAAAATACCAAAATTTCACCCTAGGATAATTTCGATATTCCGAATCCAAAAATGAAGTCCATTTTGAAAAATAAAATTTATAAAATTTCAAAAAGTGGTTATTACTATTCATAACGGCTAGTTTTAATAATATTTTAATAGTATATCGTTGTTTAGTGAAACTCGGTATTGCGTACGACGCAAGCTATCGAGGAAGGTCGTGATTTCGTCTAAAGCAAGCCAAGCAAGTGTTGTGTGTTGAAAAAGATTCCTTTGATGATTTATATAACATAAAATTCTCGGGTGTTACAGACGACATCTAGGTTCCATACTTGAAAAGGGTAAACAAGGAACTCCTATGCTCGAGTAGTATGTAATTTTCTTTTAATATTTATTTAAACTATTTATTAAAATTAAAATTCTCAGAATTCCCAAGACACACAACAACAAAAGTCATTATGATGCATGTTCCATTTCTAGTGTCTCTAAATTGTAGTCAGTGTAGCCTCACTTGGTCATTCATTAGGTCCAGAGTCCTTGCATCGGATTATTGGGGGCCCTAAAATCCCATATCCTAGCTGGTCTTCCCTGGCCTATCTCATGCACCAAGATTTCTTGACACAGTTTCCCTACCATCCCATGCAATCCTCACTTGTTGAACTCTGAACTCCATCCAATCTCTAAACAATCATCTCTTATACCATTCTTTCATGAACCTCCTTCCTCAAGATGATGTAAGGGACAAAAAAAGTGTCACACCCTTCCTTATTCAAGATAAAGGAGAGATAATGACCCCTGAGTCCCACCTTCAATAGGCCCCAGAGTGGTGACTTGCACCAAGGGTATAGAATCTCATTCAAAATGGAAGGAATTACCCTTTTTAATTAAAATAGTATTGGGATATAATATAGTAAAATCCAAAACAACACTAAACATTTATATAAAAGAAATAAAAATCCAACCCATGCATGATTTAAATGTAAACAGTGACAAAAGTAAAACCAAACTTCCAAAGAAAGTACAAAAAGAAAGTGAATAAGTAGTAACACCATAAATATCCTGACGCCTGAGATAGTAAAGTTCATCATGGTCCTAAAAGTCCTCCTAGAAACCTGAAAATAGTTTTAAAAATGTAGGGTGAGTATATAGGTATAACCAGTAAGAAAAAATAAGATACATGTGAACAAGTGGGGGAAACATACTAATTCCTCTATGATAGAATAGTGGAACGTCAAATAACTTACCAAGGAGTAATAACCAGCTTAGCATCACTAAGGATCACTCACCAAATAATGTAATTCAAGTAATGTAATAGTATAAGAACATCAACATTTGGGTACCCCACACCACTTTCCCACTGGTTAGCTGCTCATTACTAATGGCTAACTTCTTGATGCTACCACTCTTCCAAAATGCAGTCTGACTTCCACAACCTTCCCATGCACACCTGGGCCTCAAACCACACACAAATCCTTCCTGTAGATACCCAATCCACAACCACACCACACATCCCACCCACAGACACCTTGGTCACACCAACCACCCCTCCCTCCTGAAGACACCTTGGCCTCATCCCAATGACACATGGGAAAAAAATCCTATCTCACAAACACATAAGCCCATTTTCCACAAAAACAACTTGTTCTAAGGCTCTTAGACAATGGTAAACCTCAATACATTACAGCCATCTCGAATACACTCAGGTGGTAAAAACCTGAAAGAGGGTGCGAGGAAGAAATTTAATAACTAGCCATCCATCCTTCCATCAAGGTGTTGAGAAAGACACTCCCCCCCATGAAATAGGTATGTTAATCACATAGTGGTAAAAAGGGTGGGGTGGGTATTGAAAATCACAGGGAACTACAAGTTTGTATATATAGGTAAAAAATACTCAACTCAACCTATGGGTTTCCAAACAAGAAACCAGCCAATAAAAACCACCTTGGCGGAAACTCTTACATGCACGTCACACCACGAATGACTGTCGACTTATTAACTGGAAGTATACCCCCAACTAATCCATTTAACCAAAATTATTTCTGTATTTATCAATTATTCATTCCATCCCAATCCACGAAACTAACAAGAACAACATCTGTAAACGTTTTCAGAAGGCTAAAGGCCACTAAACACTGCCAAGGAAAATGAGGAAGTGAGGACCAAGGTAAAGAAAACCATTTTAACACCCATTCATAAAAACAAAAAAGAAAAACCAACCTTTAGTCCCACTTCACACCTGCATTTTCCCATACATCGGTTCAACCACTGCCAACTGCCATTCTTCAAATTTATCTCGCTCAATCATGCCCTCACAACTAGAACTGGTATCCCCACTTTTTAACAACACCACTCCCAGCACACCCATTACTATGAATTCACAACAGAACCTATTCTTGTAGCCCCACTGCCAAACCACTTCCCAGAAAAAGTCCCACTACACAACAAGTTCTACAGCCACAATATAAACTAAATGCAGTCCCACTGTCTACGAGTTAATCCATTCCCAAATCAATCAATATCTCAACCTGAGATCCTATCACACCTCTTGTACCACCCCATACACAAATCTCACATCGGGACACCACCAAACAATATCCCAACTACACAAACATACCCTTTCCCATTCATAGGACCAACCCCTTTTTCAACCCCTAGTACCCGTAACATGGTTACCAAAAACATCACACAACCCCCCTTACGAAGTACAAAACCCAACCAAACAAAACACACAACCACTCTAATAATCCAAACATATTCATATATATCAATAGTGGTTATTTAATTCTACTTTTAATAATATGGGTGATCACAGAAAATGTTTGATTTTGGGACATCTATCTATTTAACCATGTATAAGTGATTAAATAAATTTCATGTTATGACCATTTAACAATGCATCACAACTAAAAAAGAACATCACTAGTGAATCGAAAAATACCACCAACACCCATGATTTTTGAAAGGAATACATCCATAAAAAACCACTAAAAATTAACAATAATGGAAGATAAAAACAAATGATCAATATCGACCATATTCAATTCCCTATCGGTCATCTTTTAATCATCACATGCATGACGTTATTTATTACTTATTTAAGAAAATTATTCCCCCATCTTTCACAAAGAATTAATAGTACAATGACCCTGCATAATACACAAATAAAAAGAGGCATAAGAATACCTAACGGAAACAATAGGCGACCAAAACTCATCTTTTCACCATAATAGGGGATCATGTGAGTAGCAAGATATTCCAAGAAAAATGTGCAGGAGGGGGCTCTCGCACAGTAACTTGACTCATCTAGAGAGGAAGGCTCTATGTGAACCATGAGGGAATGAAAAAACACTGGGAAGGGAAGAAACCGACTTTGAAGAGACAAATCATATATTAATGGAAGAATGATTTCAGTAGTCATTAATGTGGGATCATGGTCAATATCACATGGTTTTAGTATCTCAAAGTCCCCAAAGCGTTATGATATTAATATATAGGTAATATCCTTTTAAACACCCTTAGAATGGTAAAAAAATCTTAATACTCGGTTTACGTCAAATAAAATGTTATAGGGGTTAATTTGTAAAACTCAGTAAATTGGATGTTTGGAAAAGGGTGAGGCACCATTAGGCGTGCCATTGTTTCAGTGTGCCGCCATCATGGTTCCCCCATTTTGGTGTGTACCGTTTAGATGCCACCATTATGGTTCCACTATTTTGGTGTGCCACCATATCGGTGTTCCACCAACATAGTGACACCATTTTGGTGAAACTGTTTGGTGAAACTAGGTTCTTTTAGAAAACTCCCTAAAAAGGCCACTACAACCCCCAATAACTCCACAAGCACTGTATTTTCACAAAGGAATGGCTCGGGTAAATCCATGTCATTACAGATATGAATATTCCTTTTAATCCATTTTTTAATATTATATAATGTGTAAAAATTTCCTAACAAAAAAATAAATATAGAATATCATAAAAAATATTCAAAACCGTTTTTGAAAACATGGATTGGGAAGGAAAATGGATTTTTTAATGATAAGAGAAATAATGTCGGATTTTCATAATGATATTTTATTAATCATTTCAAGTACCAAATAGAGGAAACTTGTACTATTAATTAAAAATTTCCTGAATAATTGGAGGAGAATAAAATTGAATGGGTTTATAATAAGAAGACAAAATATTTTATTTCAATTAAAATTCAAGAATAAATAATCCCCATAAAAATGAGATTAAAACATAATTCTCATACCACTTTGGTATATTTTGAATCGTCGGCCCCATGAAATAAATAACATAAAATGAAACATTAAATACCATTAAGAAACTAATATTCAAGATATGACATATAAAATGGGTACTATATACACCACATAAAAGAGAAGTGGTGAATAC
The DNA here is from genome assembly GCA_963277665.1 of Viscum album. Lineage (NCBI taxonomy): Eukaryota > Viridiplantae > Streptophyta > Magnoliopsida > Santalales > Viscaceae > Viscum > Viscum album. The sequence goes on along the minus strand of OY728119.1, from coordinate 32,489,373 downwards.
ATTATATGTCCCACATAAGTAAAAGTGAAATGAGAAACCCTTTCCTCTAATATCACTTCTTTCATATATGTCAAAAACTGCAGATAACAAATAAATATTTATTATATATCTATTATAGCACCATAATCACATATATCAATCCTTATAGGATTTACTTGTAATATTTAATCATCTGTTTATTAATAGTTTTTCATTAAAATCACTGTTTTGGGTAATAACTACTTCATTTTTCATGTTTGTTTTTGTTCGGTAGTTTTATTCCTTATAAATTTATTATAGTTTCATAATATAAATAATTCTAAACATGATATAAATATAATATATTGATTTATTTTATAAATATTTATAGTCATCCATTAAATTTATAAACAGAATAATGAGTTGTGTCATTCAGGGAGATGGTAGGTCATACATATGAACCAATGCAATTTTCATTTTCCAAAATATTCAATAATAGAAAGGTAAATAATAATTAAAAATATATAATCAATATTATATAAAATAAATTATGTATTTTCATAAACTCAATCATTATTACCATTCATGTAATGAGAAAATAACAAAAAAAACACATCCCTTCATGGAGGTAGTAGTCCACACATATGCACATACGACATTCTCATTTTCCAACAGATTGGAAGGTATGATGGTATATATGATATTATAATTTAAGAATTATATTTTTTTGATAAATTTCACATATATAAATTAAATAAATAATTATATTAAACCATGGTATTTTATAATAGAAAACGAATTACAACGGTTCGTGAGGTGGTTGTTCTTCGTACACACAATCGACATTTTTGTTCCCCATTTCATAGAAGAGGATATGCATACAGGTTATTACATAAACACAATTACATATTAGTCTATTTTAGATATTGGTTTTATTATATTATAATTATAAATACATTAATTAATATGGAAATAGAATAAATAAATGGAATGATCTTAGTGAAGATAATTACTTTCTCTTAGAAAACCTACTTTGGATATATTATTAAGAACCATTGGGTTGGACTTTTAGGAAATAAATTATCTCTACAGGGTAGATAAGGTTTTTTAGATATATATTTATCGTTTTTTTCAATCTAACTTACATAATATTTGTGAAGAAGTGAGGATATGATATTCCCTTTTCTATGTGAGGAGGTGTGACATTTTTGTAAATACCTGATATCATTCAATAATGGGAAGTCACACTAGACCCAAGTGCCTCCAAAATTAATAAATAAAGGAGTGGAGGGAATATATTTTCAATAATAACATCCACTAAAATAAAATAAACATGTTTTAAACATCTTCTTCCCCTAACCTCTATGGTAAATTACTTCTAACATTTTAGTTTTCACCACGGTAACTAGTTTTTTATTTACCTACGTAATTTATCCATTAATTGAAAAAAATAAATGATCCTTATAATATTTTTTGGACCCATTTATTCTATATATGAAATAAAATTTTTCAAATAATAATCTTATATGTGTTTAAAATTAATATTAAAATAGTCTCATATAACATGAAAACCCTTTTTTACTTTAACCACCATAATAAATTTTTACTATCTATAAAATTAATTATGAAAAAAAGATGTTTAACATATTAACTAATATGAATTATTTTGTTTCCAAATATATAATCTATTTTTTCAAATTCAATTCAAATAAGTGAAAATTGATTATTTAAAATGAATCCCGTAAGCACAATGAAAATATGGTTTTCCAAATAAAATACTTTCATAAGTAAAAATAGTTTTTATTTCAAAGTTAAACAAACAATTTATTTAAATGATATAAATTTAATTAATAAAAATATAATATATCTAAATTAAATTTTAAAAAAATTTAATAACAAAATATAATTTTTTGAATTCTATAAAAGAAATGATAGTTTTTAATTAAAATCGATATTTTTCACTATTCCTTGAAAAACCTAAACCTTTCATAAAATTCTAAAAAATTCACTCTGATATAATTTTCATATTATAATTACAAAAAATAATTAATATTTAAAAAAAATTAAATGTGGTAAAAAATAATTTTAAAATAAGGGGAAAAAATATGACGGAAGCTATTTTTAGAAAAATACAGTTTATTTTCTTAAATATGGATTTATCCTGATCCCATTCTTAGAATAATATTATATTAATTATAGAAAAATTATTATATAATATATAAATTTCATTAAAATGATTCTCCAATAGTGAATAATTTAATTTATTATAAAAACATTTTGTGCATACAAATTTTATTTTAGAAAAATATTTCTTTTGTTTTCAAATGATTTTTAATTTTATTTATAATATATTGATAAATATATTTATTTATTTTATACATATGTAAACCTTATACCTTTAAAAATTTAGTTAGTCGTATTCATACTTTCCAATTTAATGGCTATGGTATACTATAAATATTTAAATAATATATTTCACTCTTTGTTTAATCTCTATTTTGTATATCATATCTACTATCAAACACAATATAATTCTTTTAAAATATCATGGATTTATAATCTCCCAACCTTAAATAAAATAAATCTTCATTATTTTTACTTTGATACAAAAATCAATTGGTTTCAATTTTGAAATAACATTATAGAAATCCCACATCGTAAAAAGGATTAATAAAACTTCTTCATGATAAGAGATAAAGCGAAGTATGAAGGTCATTTATAATAACACACAACACTATTTCCTAGTATTAAAATATTATTGGGACATTGAAGAAATATGTAAATAATTATGGATAGTGGTAGAGATATTTGATCTTAATAAATTGAATGATTAAGTTAAACTTATTGACCACAAAACCATAAATTAATAATGTATGAAAAATACCACCGATTAATTTGAAATAAAGGTCAATTTATTAAAAAAATTCAATACCCTTCTTATAATGTTGATGAGTTATTTTAATATCAACATAGAGATATCCAAATGATATAATTACTTGATATCTTTTTATTTAAAAAATTATAATTTCATCATTGAGCTATACTTCGATCAATTTACACTATATTTAATAATCAATGAAATGAATATCCAAGATCAATTTATTTAATACTTTAAGCACTAAAATTAAATTTTAAAAGATCAAAATATCCATAAAATTGTCGCATGTCCAACCGTTTGTCTATAAATAATTACTAAAACCAAAATGGTTAACACATGTTATCCAATGTAATAAAATAATGTCTAAACATCAATAGTTAAAATCAATGATCAATTTAATACTTATTCATCATGTTTCCTAAGTAAAAATAATGTCAAATTTAAGAGAACATAATTAAGGAAAATGTTAGGCATTAAACCCTTATTTACCTTTAATTTTTTGTTCAAGCCTGATGACTATTCTAGATGTGTCAGGTTTTCACCCAATATACATGATGTATGTTTTATAACACTATGTTAATATAAGACATATAAAGTTACAAAAAAATATGATGAACATTATAAAAAATAACACTAATCATTAAATAAGTTTTTAACCACTGAGGTTTTCTATACAACTTATTTTTTCTATAAAATTGAATAATCTTAATTGACTATTGTTACTATAACATAAATGATCATATTAACCCTAAAGGTTATCAATACAGTTAGACCTATGAAATGATAATTATTCCTCAAATAATACTTATGTTTAATAAAAGGTATGAATATACCTAATCCGAATAAAACATCTCCCAAAATTTCATTAATCACATGAAAATAAAATACCTTAAAACCATAAATGGTTGTTTATTACTTTGATCTTATGATCAAATATAAACTAAATAAACAATGATTGTATCCATAACTCTTCATCTAATCTTAAATTAAGATATGTATGGTTCAAAAAAATAACACAATCATTATATGTTTCATGACACTTATAACCAAAATACCATTGATAAAAATACCTCCACAGCATAATTCAATAATCCCAAAACACAAGTAGTTCATGTATCTCACCTAAAAAATTAGAATTACATAAACCCTTCCTTGGAATAATTGTTCACTTTAAGAAGAGGTAATTTACACAGATAATTCCCATGTTCCCTATATTTATGACAACAAACTATAATTGTATTTGTAAGATGAAATTTATTTCCTTCTATTGTACTCATCATTTTTTATCATAAATTAATTTATCTATTCCCATTATTTCCACATATGAAACATTTTCCAGTTCTTTTGAGTCATTCTCTTAGGAATATCTTTCCACATGTCTTACATGATGAAAATCTAGCCTTATTTTCTTCATATTATCAACCACCCATGCTCTCAATGAACTCTATTTTTTTATTTATTAGTGAGACTAATAGTTGGTTATGGTGTTGGTTATTAGTTATATATCATGATAAATGTTTAAGTATAATCACAATATCTTTCACTCCAGTCATCATCCCATTTGTTTTCTCATAATCACTGCATTATACAACATATTAAATTTTAACACAATTCCTTTTGGTTCCATACATTGACTAAAACTATAAAATCATATTTTGAGCAACAATAATCATAGTTAAAAAAACATATAATTATTTTTAGTTGTTTAAATAAAGATACAATCTTTTCAAAATATTAAATTTTACTTTTAACTGAGGTTATCAATAACCATCATCTATTAATATCCTCTATGATGATTTATAAAGAAAATTTGAATTAACCCTAGCACATACCTTGGGATTTTCAATCCAAGTGTTCATTAAAGATACTTTACAAGCATTGGGTGGTAATCGAGTCAAATTCCAATGCATAATTTTAAGAGTTATTACCCAAAGGTAAAACTATTCTAGAGTTGTATCAGTTATAGTATCCACACATTGATAAATTTTTGGAAGAAACACATAATTCTATCTCACCAAAATATTATAACATTATCTGATAATTAGAGCCGGTTAAAGTAGAGGTTTTTATTCATATATCATGATAAATGTTTATGTATAATCACAATACCTTTCACTCCAGTCATCATCCCATTTGGTTTCTCATAATCACTACATTATACATCATATTAAATTTTAACACAATTAATTTTGGTTCCTTCCATTGACTAAAACCATAAAATCATACTCTGAGAAATAATAATGATATTTGAAAAACATATAATTATTTTTATGATGTTTAAATCTTGATACAATATTTTCCATCTATGAATTTTTAGGTTTAACTGAGGTCATCAACAACCATCATCTATTAATATCCTCTATGATGGTTTATAATGAAAATTTGAATTCACCCTAGCATATCCCTTGGGATTTTTAATCCACGTGACCATTGAGGATAGTTTTCAAGAATTGGGTGATGATTGAGTCAAATTATAATGCACCATTTTAAGATTTATTACCCCAAGGTAAAACTGTGCTAGAGCAATATCCACTTGTAGTATCCATACATTGATGTATTTATGGAAAAAAGACATAGTCTCTTTCTTAAAAAAATGTTACAACATTATCCAGTACTTAAAGTTATCCTCAAAGTAAATTTTAGAGTTATATTCTCCAATAATGTTTTTCCTATATACTTCTCTAAAGGTTTATAATAAGCATGCTCTCATACCAACTATAAAGACCCAAATCCTAGATTCCCAAAGTCATTGGTAATGTTATTAAATTGGAATTATATAAAAGATATGATATCTTAGAGTATCGAATAGTTTATTTATATTGGTAGACGAGATACATACATTAATCTCACATTATATATGAGAAAAATATAAACACATAGTGAAAGTAAAAATTCTGCATCCTTAAATTCAATCATATATTCTATCTTCATATCTTAGGGATAGAAAAAATTAGGGGTGAGATCAAATGTTGAGTAATGGTTGTGTACAGAAGAACATACAATGTGAAAATAAGGTAAATACAATATATAGTGGTAGATAACTAAAAAAATTCCATTTACTTGATAACTTGAGTATGAATAGTAATATGGAGTGAATAAACAATGATCAAATAATTCCATATAACTAATAACATTATATTGAATTTTATCCATTGATATAATAAAAATTATAATAAACACATGGAAATCAATAACTAATCATATATTTATGGAATTAATAATGTATAACATCATAAACATATCATTAATGCTTCATTCCAAAATAACATATATATATATATATATATATATATGTTCGGCCTCAACCAAATACCCAAGATAATTTGTCTTGTATGACTTACCTATTCTTCAAGGGGCTATAGTAGGCCCCTACCATCATTTACTAAGTACAATTAATTCCTTATATGAAAGCATGGAACATAATTAATGTAGAAATTCATATTAAAAATTTATCATATGAAATGTTAATACTTTCTTTAATCAATAAACTTAATCATAAACATTCAAGAATAATATAGGGAATGGTATCACAATAGTACATCTACATTGAAACTAATCATAAACCATATAGAAAATTAATAATTATGGTATCATTACAACATAACCCTAATGGATCATTTGTAAAATAAGGGTTATTTTCATTGATTAATGGAAATACCACAAAACATTTATTAAAAACATTCTTGAGGAAAATATCCTTTTCACTATGAAAACCAGATTAAAAAAACTAAAATTTATGGAATATTAGGGAAACCAATTTATATAAATAATTTTTAAATTGTAAAGTAAGCATCCAATAATTGGGTGGTCATGACATCAGGAAACACTTTTTATGGTGAGTACATTAATGTAAATATTCTTATATTTTTTCTGTATGAAATGTCAAAAGGTACCTTATTTGGAAAATGATGAGAATATTAATTTTAGAAAAATGTAAAATTAATAAATACATAAAAATATAATTAAATAATTAAATGAAGAATATTAAAAACATTCTAGAATGTTTTTTTATAAAACATGGATTTGGAGGGAAAAATTATTATTGACTGATGAGAGAAATAAGATCAAATTTTCATAAAAACATTTTCTCAATCATTTCAATTAAAAAAAAGATGAAAATGTTACTATTAGTTTAAAATTTCTTAAATTAATAATGTGGTATAAAATGAAATTGTTTTATCTGATAATGAAAATATATCTTTATTCAATGAAAATTCAAGTTTAAACAATCTCAATTAAAATGGGATTGAAACATAATTATCAAACCTATTTAGTAATTTTTGAATCATAGTCCCCATGAAATAAATAACCTTAAATGAAAATATAAATACCATAAATAAAAATAAATTTATTATATAACATATTATAGTATAATTATATACACACAAAAAATTGTTGAAAATGACATACGTCTCACATTAGTAAAACTGAAATGAGAAAACAATATCGTGGGTCTTTCTTACTTCGTAAGTGTTTGAAGATCCTATATAATAAATATATATTTATTATTCCTATATTATAGAACCATAATATCATATATCACACCTTATATGATGTAGGTATGATCATTTATCACCCATTAATTAATAATTCATTGTTAAAATCATTATTTTGGGTAATAACTATTTCGTTTTTCATGTTTGTTTTGATTTGGTAGTTTTAGTTCCTATAATTTTATCACGATTCCATAATCTTAAAAATATAAAAAATTATATAAATATTATACAAATTAATAAATTAAATATTTATATTCATCCATAAAATTTATATATTGAATAATGTGTCAAACCTTTATAGAGATGGTAGATCATATGTACGCATGAAAGTTGTTTTCATTTTTTAACAGTCAGAAAAAAAGTAAAGGTAAATAATAATTAACCTTTATATAATCATTATTATTTCATATATATAATATAATTTCATAAAATCCATCCTTATTACCATTTATGTAAATAGGGAACAAAAAACAAATCACATTGCTTTATGGAGGTGACAATCCACATGTATGTTTGAGAGATATTACACTTTTCCAGCGGATTGGAATGTGTGATGATATATGTGATATTGTAATTTCATAAGTATCAGTATTTTTTAAGTATATTATATTTAAACTAAAGTCATCATTTTATCTAGTGGTGAGAGGTGGTGATAGAAAAAGAATTATATCAATTTATGAGGTGATAGTCCACCATACGCATGATTGACAGGTTTTTTCCATTTGATGTAAGAGGAGATTGATATGGGTTATTACATAAACATAATGACATATAATTATATGTTATACAATGGATTTATTATATTTTAATTATTAATACAAGAATTAATGTGGTTAGAGAACAAGTAAAAATAAATGACCTAGTGAAGATAATTACATTCTATTTGTAAAACCTCCCTTGGATATCTTATTAAAGACCCTAGAGTTAGTCACATGGGAAGAAACTAATACCTATAATGTGAATAAGGATTCTAGAAATATATTATTTCAGGTTTTGGTTGACCTAAATTTTTTAATAGGTGTTTTTATAATTGAGGAGGAGTGTCATTTTTGTAAATACCAAAAACTATTCAATAATGGGAAGTCACTCTAAACCAATGTTCATTAATATTTTCTAAATGATGAATTTTAGGGAAGATATATTCAATAAAAACCACAAAAAATTAAAATATACATGTTTTCAGCATGTTATTCCCTTAACATCTAAGGTTACTTGTACCCTTTTAGTTTTCCACACGGTAACAAGTTTTTTTATTTACTGGGGTAATTTATCTTTTAAGATGAAAAATTAATGATCCTTATTAGAGAAAATGTAATAAAAAATTCTAGATATTAAATCCAATTTATCTAATAATAACAATTTCTGTGTGGAAAACTAATTTTAACACAGGCTCATGTAATGACCAAAACCCCATTTTTACCTTAATTGTGATAATTAATTTTTACAATATTTACTATTCATTATTAAAAATAATTACATTTAACTTAATACCTAATATTAATTAATGTGTTTCAAAAAATTGATTCCATTTTATAAAATTCAATTCATAAAAGTGACATAAGTTTATTAAAAAATAAACTCGTAAGTGCAATGAAAATTTGGTTTTTTAATTAAAAGGTTTTTTTAAGTATAAAAGGTTCTTATATCACAAATCAGAATAAAATTTATTCCAATGAACTATAATGGATTAATAGTTACACAATTTAACTTTTAACACAGTTTTATAAAAAAAATAGAACATTTGAAATGATTTTCATAAAAAAGGAATATTTTTCTATAAAAAAATTATTATCACTATTAATAAAAAATTAAACTTTCAAGAAATTTAAAAAATTAAATATAATATAATTTTGAAATTATTATTTACAAATTATATTAAATGTTTTTAAATAATTTTATTAAAACTGTTTATATTTGATGGTAAAATAAATGCGCAAAATGAAACCGAACTGTTTTTAAATAATATATTGTTTTTAGGATTAAATAGGGATTTATTCTTATCCCATGATTAGAATAAAAATAAGTGATAAATAATATTATTGAATTTATTATATATAATTTTTTTCAAAATCATTCACTAATATTGACTAATTTAATTTTTTAAGATAAAAATACATTGCGTACATAAAAACATTTTTCTAGAAACACGTTTTAATTTTTATTTATAATACATTAAAACCGAGTGAATTTACTTTAAACTTGTGTAAACCTTAAACTTTTCATAATTTAGTTAGTACTATCCATACCAAAAAAAATTAATGGCTATTTTTTTATAGTAAAATTTATATAATATATTTTATGAGGGTTTTAAACTTTGTGTTGCATGTCGTATATGTATTGAACAAAATGTTCTTTAAAAATATCAGGATATAACATAAGATGTTACCAACTTTGTTTTTTTTTTGTAATTCTTTAAATTGTTAGAGTTGATCAATATTATTTAATACCTAGTTTATCATTATTTAATTATTTATGGACATGAATATATTAGAAAGGTTATGGAATTAACCTTTTATTAAAATATAAAAAGAAAACAACAGAAAGGATATGGACGGGGTCATACATGAATTCATTACCTCATGCCAAGAGAAACAAAATAATATAAAATAACAAAATCTTAAGAATTGTGATAATCATTATACCAATCATAGTTAAATAAGGGACCATGAGACCCAGTGACCACAATTGGCTTCAGATATGGATATTACTTTATACGTCTTAATTTCCTAGGAAAAATAGATTGAAAACCATTTTCATCCACAACAGCATTTTGGGATCAAGAATATATATTTTTTCAATAAATAATATTTTTATATGTTCATTCCATGAAATATTTATTCATAACTTTGGTGGATGAAATCATTAGTGATATTATTTAAAAAAGTTTTTATAAAACATATTGAATCATAATTAATGAGTTAATTATTAAAAGTTACTTACTCATAGAAATATAAACATATTATTTACCAAATGAAATAATATTAATTTATTTATTATGTTTTAAGAACAATCCAGTTAGGAAGGTGATGTAAAAGTAATATGTCATTCCATGGAGGCAGTAAAATGCACGTACACACAGATGATGTTGTCATTTTTTATAGAATGGGATAAAGGATAAAAATTATTTATCCTCATAGTCTCAAAAAATTGTTTTAAATATTATATTTATTAATTTAATACGCTTTTGTAAACACCCTTGTTATGAAGTTATTAAAAATTAAATATGTTTCTTTGTGTACGTAGTATTCCATACGTATGTCAAAATGATGTTCTCGTAACTCTAGTGGAAGGGGGGAAAGGTTGATAATTATTTTTCCCTATATATAATAACATTAAGTATAAAAAAAATATTGATGTAATTATAAAATAATTTCAAATATATATTTATAATAGAAATAAATAAAATAATATAAGTTCATGATTGATTAATATTCAAGTTGGGATCTTAAGCTTTCTTTTGGTGTAATTTTTTGTAATGAAGGTCTTAGGGATTTTCTATCGATTAAGGGGATGAACAAATCATATTACACTCATGGGGAATTAAAAATTTAAAAGTTTGATGAGGAAATATATTTTTATTGTTCTCGTGAAGGGGTGGTGGAAGTCTCTTTTTATAAGTGAGGAGAGAGACCTTTTTTAATAATTTAATAGGAAAAGTTACAATTGAAAGGTAAAAAAATATGATAGTGGAAAATAATGTGGAGTGAATAAGTTATGTATGATCCACCTCTAATTCACTCATTTAAATAAACGTTTTTACATGTTTTAGTTTGTTTACCCTTGTTTAATCCTTTTTAACATAATTTACGTTTATTATGATAACAAATGTTTACCTATGTAATTCATTTTTTGAATAAAAATAAATTGTAACATATTACATTATTTAGACCAATACATTCCAAATATGAAATAAATTTTTTAAAATAAAATTTGTAAGGGTGATAACAATTAGTTTCCATATATTGCATAATTTTTTTCTACAAACAGTGAATTTTTATGCTTAAAATTATTATTAGGACAAATTTATCAATGATTTTGATTTATATGAAAATAATTGGATTTTTGTTAATAAAATAAGATTCAAATGGATTTAGAAACCCAAATTCCACATTATGGATAAAAAGATAAAATAAACCAAACAAAAATTTATTTTGTTAATGTAAAGTAATACTTAACATTAAAAAATATTAATCTTGTATTTTATAAATTTAACCTTGTATTTTTAAATTATTTAATATAATTTATAAATATAAATTATTTATTAAAAATAGTTTGGTAAATATTAAAAAAAATATTTTATTATTATAATTTAATAAACATTCCACTATATTCAAAATAATTATTTTCATTATTCATTAACAATTATTCTATTTTATAAAAACATCAAAAATTCATTTTAAAATAATTTTTTTGTGCAAAATTCAAAAAAAAATCATTTTATAAATTAGAATTCTAAATTTCAATGATTTAAAATTTTTATAGATCTTTAATATATAATGAAACTCACTTTTTATATAAAAATGAATTTTTAAATATTATTTATTCCTAGACTTATTTATGTTAATTACTAATTATACTATTGTTGTTGAGTTGTATCGTTATTTGAAAATAATAAATTTATTTCATTGAAATAAAAATGAATAGTGGAAAAACATCCCATTTTATAATAAAATAGATATTGAATAATAAAACTTACTTATTGTTTTTTAGATATACTAAATGAATTTCATTAATGTATTAGGTTTATAATGAATATTCATTTTATTTAAAAGAATAAAGAGGAAATGTATAAAATACATGTTATATATAAATAAATCATTAATTTAATAATTTATACATCATATAATCTTAATTTATACTATAAAAAATCCTTAAGGTCTCTATGTATGACATAAGGGTAAAATAAGCTCTTAAGGTAGTCGTGGTTTTCAGTTCAGCTAGTAAGGATCTCTTTGAAATTTCTACATGAATGAACTTCTCAAAAATAATATTTCACTAATATTATAATTGTTGTATTTTATGTTGGTCTCAATTTGGTAAAACCCTTATGAATCCAAATCCTTTTCTAATATTAGACAAATTAGCATTTCCAGGATGACTCACATTAATTGATTCAATTCCATCCCTTTTCTATATAATTTTTACAATATTGTTAATTATATTTATAACTAGTAATTTAATGACTATAATAAAATGTTCATAAAAATAAATGTATTTTAAAGGGTCATTATTTTTTTTAGTTTTTCCTGTCAATCAAGTTATTCAAAGTGGTATTTATTTAATAAGAAATAAAATCTAAAATTTGATGCCATTATATTCTCCCCATTAAATAAATAGTAGCCTTGTGATTTTTATAATCACTTACTATTTGAATTAGATAAGGGAATATAAAATATTATTACAAATAAAAGTATAACTTGAAGAGATATACCAAATTTAAAAATTTATAATCATAATGAGGTCAGTTTATTTTTTGGTCATAATGAATATTAAATAGTAAAAATTTGTCACAATGGTAAAGGTTAAAATAGGTATTTCAGAGTTTAAATGAAGTAATAAGTATAGTTTTTTCAATGAAATTTGTCTAAATCCTATTAGATATCCATATTTCAACCTCATTGAATCCCAACTTTGAGTCTTGGTCTATTTAAAATCATTTCACTTGACAATAACTATTATTTTTTAATCATTTCAAAAATTCCAAGTCAATCATCTCCCATCTTATAAAAGGATGACCATAATTTCTCTTATTTACACCACTTTGAACCACATCACTTGACCAAAACCTACCCAATTCAGTTCTCAACACCCCTAGGCATTAATTATGGTAATGTGTTTTATTAAAATACCTTTTGAAGGGTCCTTAAGAAAGTATTTAAAGGTTGCCTACCGAAGAAGTGGTAATCATCTTATCCGACCTCTTTCAAATTATTTCATCTTATAACTCCTATAAATTTGATTCATTCATTATAAAATAATAATATTAGTATCCTCAGTATACTAAAAAAAATTTATGATTATTTAACCATCAATATCCATCCTCCATTCAATTAAATGGGAAGAGAAAGTATCGTCTGTGCGTACCTATGGACTACCGCCTCCACGTAGTGATAAAATTCATATTCCATCACAATATTTCATGGATGATTATTATGGTGGGTTTAATGTTTATAAATTATATTTATGAAATAATTATCATCCTAGAATTATAATATCACATCTACCTACCTATATTTCAATCTTATGGAATACAATAACATCGCTCGTGCGTACATATGGACTACCACCTCTAGGGAGTGATGTTATTATTTGTTGAATTACACAATAAAAAGAGGGTAATAATGTTATATTTAATGAATAGTTATGATATATATGATATTCTAATAATTATTTAAAGTTAAATTATTATTTATATTTCTTTTGTTTCATCCATCGAAAAGTTAGAACAGAACTCATGTTTCTGTATGACCTACAATCTCCATGAATGTTGTATTTCATTTTTATATCTATATATTTTATGGATGAGTCCAAATAAAATATATATAAAATATATATAATATTTATATAATTATAAAAAAATTTCAGATGATGGAACCTTAATAAACATATAAGTAATGAAACCACTGAATAGAATTCTCAGGAAAAATGAAACAATTGACACCTAGAAATGATTATTTTAGTACGAAATAATTACTAAATGGGTGTTTACATGTTATAATTGTAACACCTAGAATAATTTAATCATTAACCTGGAAATTTTATATTTTTATAATACATTTTAATTTATTATACAGGAGCATAGAGTGATTTTGAAAAATGGTGAACTTATTGTAAGGGTTTCTAGTCTCACTTTTATTTATGGAAAACTTATTCTATATTCACAACTGGATTCATATGTGTGTTTTATATATTTTTCCTGAATTTTTATTATGATAATTTCATTAAAATTATTTGGATTGAAAAAATCATCTATGTTTATGTCTTCCATGTGGTTTTTATATGTAGATGACCAAATTATTAAGGCAGTTCTTTTAAAACCTCATTGTTTATCAGAATTATTTATGATCATGTTTGTGATGATGAAATTTTAGGTACTATATCACAATAATTAAATAAATATTTTCCTCATATGTTTATTTCTATAGATTACATATTTTATTTTAATTTTATTCTCTTGAAGAACTCATGATAGATAAATAATTTTTTTATGGAAACTGACTTTATTTTACTATTCGGCAAAAAAAATATCATTCATATCTAGGTTTTATAAAAATGTTTTCAAGATTATTATTACTATAATAATATAAATTTTTAATGAAATTTTTTCCACTTATTGACTTTTTACAAAATGTTTACAAAATAAATCTTCTTTTCATTTTCTAAATGAGGTACTGTTAGTTTTTTTGCTGAAAATGTGAAAGGAATATTTTTTTGGAATGAACATAATTTCCCACTATCCTAATCACTCAATTATTTTAAGATTAGTTTAGAAGTTTCCAATGTTATATTCACATAATTTTTTTTACTAAATATTTGATAAATTTTTAGATTTTAAATAAGTTATTTTGAATTTAAAAGGGTAGTTTACTCAAGAAATGTTTAAATGATCTTTTATAGTTATTTTTCATCTATGATAACATGATTTGATGTTACTTTTTATTGACTAGGGATATGATCCAGTAATACCATCTGCATTCGTTATTTAGATAGCTTGTGATGATGAATTAAAGAATATTCCCTAAACCCAATTTATTTCCTAGAGGTTTATTATATTATTATGACACATTTATGAAACATATTTCATTTCTACAGGTTATGCAATGATTCTATGATGAATGGTTGATAAAAAATTATTTCTTTGAGTTATACAATGATGAATGTTATATGATATTATGGAACACATATATTTTATTTTCATTATATGACGATTTTTCGTAGAATTATATATATTTCCAATTAATTAGGTAAATATTGATATCTCGTGAGATAATAAAGACTGGAATAGGGAGTGAACCCATTTTAGTACGGAAATTTATCCACAATGATAGTCTTGGGAGTGAAACTTGACTAAGGATATTATGGAATTGATAGTGAACCCAATCCAAAATTATAGTCCTGGAAGCCATCCTTGACTAAGGAAATTATTTTCTATGCTTATATATAGGAACAAAACATATATATTATGCTAATGTTATGATCTCATGGCTCATGATCTTTGATCCCTCCATGATTCATGTTTTATAAACTATAAATATTTATAATTGGACTCTTGATTATGATATATGATTTTTTTGGAATCATTTTCAAATATTAATCTCAGGTTCTAAAACCCTTATTCTCATGTTATACTTATGTGATCAATGAAATACTTCATGTTTACCATTATTGATCATCTGAGCTCACCCATTCTCATATTTCTTTTCTTTGTTTATAAAGTAAGGATGTAAGTATGACATATACAAGAAGGATTCTAGTTATTAATAATGTAGTGTAAGATGATATAGATCTATTATAAAAATCATTATTTATGTATCCAAGATTCTACAAAAACTAATGATATATTATTCTAGCATGAATTGAAATGTTATGTGTCGAATATTCATCTAATATTAATTATGTATGTATGAAAATTATATTCCACTATAGGTTTGGAGTCAAAATAAGA
This sequence comes from Viscum album, assembly GCA_963277665.1. Lineage (NCBI taxonomy): Eukaryota > Viridiplantae > Streptophyta > Magnoliopsida > Santalales > Viscaceae > Viscum > Viscum album. The sequence goes on along the minus strand of OY728119.1, from coordinate 32,473,376 downwards.
TTTATACTGATAACCATTTATGGGATGTGGAGTTTGAAATTAGAGATAATGTATTATTATGGATATCTTCTTGTAATAAGGCTAGGATATTTTTAAGGTATAGGAAGGTGAGCCATATATTCAATGGTCCCTTAGATATTCTTGATTGTGTAGGGATGATTTCTTTTCTTGTGTAACTTCCACTAAACCTATCACAAGTTAAAAATGTTATTTATGTATCTATTTTGAGTTACTACATACATGATCCTTCACATATACATAATTTATAAGTTATACCAGAGGATCGTGGTCATACTTATAATGAAAATGTAGTAGTCACAGATTATAGAGATAAAGTGATACAGAACAAGACCACTCACCTGGTTAAAGTTGTCAGGTGGAATCATAAATGGAAGAAAGATATATGGGAATTTTAGGTAATGAGGAATAAGTATCCTAATTTGTTTTCATCCAATTAATGGAATTTTAAGGCCCATGATTCTTATAAGGGAGAAGAATATAACACACTATGATTTTAGAATATATATTTTTGTAATAAATTTGATGTGTTTGCTAGCCTTTAATACACCCAAAGTCAATATTATTTGAAAAATTCATTATTAAAAATATTAAATGAATGAGATTAATAGATTGTTAAATATAATTTATAAATTAAATGATTTTGTAAAAATATTTAAGGTCACTTAAGGAAATATTATTGATCTTAAATAAACTATTGTGAACAATTTTATAGAATTATGATTTTTTGATAAAATTGTTAATTTTAAGGAATGGTATTTGTAAAATTTACTGATAAAAATGAATTGATATAATAACTTAATAAAATTCATGAAAATTTAGATAAATAGTATGGAATCTTATTCTAGTAATTCTTGGTTGAACAGAAATGTTTTGTTCCGAAGCATTGTATTTATCATATATGTTTTATTTAGAAGATAATTTATTTTATTTTGAGTACTAAAATTTTGAAATGAATTATTTAAAAAATTTGAAACATGATTTATCATCCATACATTTATTGTCAATTGGTTATAAATAAAGATAAAATAATTTGAATGTATAAAGTGTTACTTTTTTATAAAACTAATTTTATGTGTGTCGTGTGTTTTTATGTCAAGAAATTAAATTAAGAAATATTAATAAATGACTATAATGAAATTTATATACATTATATTAAATAAAATAAATTATCATTTTTCAAATGTTTGTTATGAGTCAAGGAATGAGAATAAGATCATTTTTATCCATTAAGATGCATTCTTTTAAAAAATTGGTATTGACATTTTCACCTCTTTAATATTAGATTTACTATTTTCCACCTCTATAAATTGAATATTATTAAATGGATTTCATATTGGGAATCAAAATAATTAATATTAGGTAATAACGTTCACATGATATTTAGTCATATCTAATAATTATCATGGAAAAAATTCTATCAATTATATAATTGATAAAAGGGTTATAGAGGGGGTTAAACAAAGATATAAGAAATAAAATCTCTTAAAACCATTATATTTACCTAATAGGTTGAGTATATGTCCACCTACCCCATGTTAGATTCAAATATTTTATTTTTTTGGTGCTACTTGACATGAGTGATATAATTATTATATTTTAAATTTCTTAATATTTAGAAGTATACAGCTCCCAAAAAGACAAAAAAACATTTTCGGGGTAGTTTTTTTATCATTTAGTGATGTATTAAGAAAAATTCATGAAATTTGTTGTCGGAAAACATTTTTTAATAGTTTTTAGAAATTATGTAGATCGTTCAGTGGAATTTTTGTTTTTGTTTTTAATTTTTTTATTTATGTATTTTATAAAGTATTTTTTTATTTATTTATTTTGTATTTATTTAATTATAATTATTTATTATTTATACTACTGTGTAAGAATATGTCATTCATTTCATGTAAATAATTGGCATATTTTTTTTGTTAATTGAGAACTGAACCCCTTACCTATTTATAATTTTACAATGACTTTATCATTCTAATAAACTCTTCATGTGGTGATTAATAAAAATTTAATATATATATATATATACTGAAAAATATATATAAATACAAAGAAATAAATAATAATATTTTAGAATAATGATAACAAATAATACACAACAAAAAAATATTGCATAACAAATAAATATGAAATAATTAATTAATAATTAATAATTATGGAACAAATGACTATAAATAATAAATAATAAAAAATAAATAATAGTTGAAAAATAATATGTAATAGATAATAAAAAATAAAAAATTAACTAAATATTTATAATTAGTAATCCATTAATAATAAATACATAATAAATTAAAAATAAATACTTAAACAATATATGATAATTAATTACTAAATTAATAATTAATTTATAATATATAATTTCTGATTATTTATAAAATATTTAATTATAAAATAATAAATAATATGTTATTAATAAAATAAAAATAAATTCAAAGGAATAATAATACGTATATAAATAATAAATAATTAATTAACATTATAAAATAATGATGAATTAATAATGTATAATAAGTTAGTAGTAAATAAATAATAAATCAATATATAATAAATTATTATTAAATAATTAATAAACAATTTAAAAATAAATAAATAAATAAATAAATAATACATTAATAATGAATTAATAATAAACATTAAATTAATAATAAAATAATAATAATAATAAAATAATAATAATAATAATAAATAAGTTAATAATAAACAGTAAATAATATGTAATAATATATAATACATATTAAATAAATAAATAATAATTATATAGTGATTAAAAAATTACTATTAATAAATAATAAATCAATATATTATAAATAAGTAATAAATTTTCGGGGTCAATGGTTTTTACCCAAAGGTTTACATCATCTAAAAATAATAATAAATTAAGAAAAAATAAATATAATATAATAAATAATAAATAGTATATATATAATTATTTAAATAATTATTTAAATACAATTATATATATCTTATAAAAATATATAAAATAAATATATGTATATATATGTATATAAATATATGCATATAGACAAAAACACGCACCAACCAACAAAACTGTATTGCGGATCTGTGCAAGTATACCCTGGTGGCTCGTTTCCGTCCTAATTGACCGTTGGTGGAAGCGTTTGCCCAAGTCATCTCCAAATCATGGGGACCTCATGGGCATCTGGTTGTTGGGTTACTCGATCGACAACATATTATGGTTCGATTTGGATCCGAGGAAGATTTGATTATCGCTTGGTCCAGGGCTTCTAGAAGGTACGGTGATTCGTCCTTTTTTCTCTTCCGTTAGGGTTTCAAATTTCATATGCAGCGTGATCCTTCGTCGATTGCTACTTGGGTAAGTCTTCCTGATCTTCCCCTTTCTTTTCAAAATCCCGCGATTCTATAAGGCCCTAGCCTTAAACCTTACTTAATCTTGAGTTATTACAAGATTACACATTGAGGATCTTTTCGGGTTTATAGTTTTAGAGAATTAGATCATAAAACTTTCATTACATTCCACATATAAACAAAGTGGTTACATAATGACAGTATTCTTCTTTCCCATCAATGGAAACATATTTAAAATAAAACATGGATTCTTTCTTGACACTTCCTTGACACTATCATCATATCATGTACCTTTCCCTTGACCTGTGAAAAAAATTTCAAAAAACTTGGGATGAGCATAAAAAGCTCAGTAAGGGATATAAAAATATGGAAAGAAAACATGGGTACATATATACATAAGAATGAAATCATACTTTACCCATAAAACATAAGCACATTAACATACCTCATCAAATCATGAATAAATCATAGAAATCATAAGACATAAAGGTAACTTGAGGCATTCATAACATTCTTACGTAGGGAGTAACCCTCTTGGTTACGTTTGGAATACCCATCACTGTATAATCCCTAAATCTCTTCCGAGAAACCTTAACGTTTCACTCCTTCGCGTTACCCAATGAATTGGAGAGCTATATCGGGCTCACCCGCCCTTAGTTTATCACGGAACCACCCATCTTCATAATAATGCCCAAGAACCTCAACATAATCGTATCACATAAAACATGCATAAAGGAAACATAACATTTCCACCTTTCAATCACAAGATATCAATACAACACATTGATATGAAAACATTATGAAAACCATTTTCAATACCAAAATAAAAGAAAAGTAAAACATGGTATTTATTTTTCTTTTAAAAAAAGGTATGGCTTGTAGAGGAAGCCAAAACTCAAATAATGGTCAAGACAGCGGAGAAGTCATTGTCGCCGCATACGTTCAACAAAAACATTCCCTTTTGTCATTTAGTAAATTCTTCGTATAAAAAAGATTCCTTTTGAATAAACGTAAAAGTCAAAGGGGTTTATACACCATATAAAAGAAGGTTGTGTATAAAACAAAATATGCCTCAATGAAAGGAGATTGAGACGAAGTCCCATACCTCGGGTCTGAATTGACTCCATCGTTCTTTAATGTCCTGAATAATAAACTTGAGTTAATTTCTACTTGCTTAAGAACCTTTTTCAATTTCATTATTCCTTTTATATCACTTATTTCCATGTCAAGAACACTATGTAATTATTTAAGTTAATATCGGTCGTTTTAACGATCATTGGTACATGAGTCAAAAATAAACCCTTTATAATTAAAAGTTGTTCATGTATCCATTATATCCAGAATTATAATCATGATTTATATATTATATATATATCCATTATATACATGCATTTATAATATTACATAATCATTTTGAGGTAATAAATGAAATGCACCGTTCATGGAGACGGTAAGCCGTACGTACGCATTAATGCTACTTTCATTTCTATTTCGTATTTTATAGAATGGAATCATAATGATATAAAGGTATATTATAATTCCAGTATAATATCATATATAATATCATATTTCCATCCTTTATACATCCCACATATGGTATTTAACGAATCAAATCACTTTGAGGGGGCGGTAGTCCGCACTTCCTTAAATGAAGATATCGCGTTTACCCATAATGGAAACCATAATGGTATGCCCAAAATGAAAAATACAGAAGCTTAAGAAAAACATAAACATGTTATATATCATATATAAATATAGTGACATCTTAATGGCCACCTTTGAAGGTGTTAAAAGAATGTTGAACAATCATCGTTTCAGGAGTCATAAATTCACCATCCACGGAAACAGTATGTCCTTTAACCATTAGATGTAGGTGTGTGTAAGTGTAGCTCGAATACTTATTATAAAAACATTCTATTATATTTAGGTTACTGGAGTTGTTACAAAAGAAATGAATAAAAAGGGTTTAGGGGGTTGGAGAAGAAAAATAAAACAAAAGGACTCAAGTGAAGACATTACCTTAAAATCGGGTAACTCCCTTTGGTTTGAGCTCAAAGGCTTCCTTGGGAAGACTTCTGCCCAAAGTGAGGCTTCAAGGAGTAAGAGATGGATGTGGAGAGACAAAATGGGTAGGGTTTGGCCGAGCCAAAGGCTTTGGGAGTGTGGGTAAGGAGGTAGAGGTGGGGGCCTTTTATAAGAGGAGAGGAGGGGCACTTTTGGAAAGTAAAGAAATGTTACTCTATTTGAAAATGATTTTCGGATTCAAAAGGTCCCACATTGATATACTTCGAGGTTAAGATGAAAAGGGTTCTAAATCCACCCATACAATAGGTTTTGGAAATGTGTAGGTCATAGATTTTACATTATCATTTCATTTTATTTAAATTCTTTATTAATGAGGTAATCACTGCATCATCATGATGTCATAAATATTTTAATTTATTTAAAGTCTAAAAATTATGAAAAAATACTATTATGTAGGAAATATTTTTAGATTTCCAATTAATATTTATAGTCTAAAATATCATCTATGTAGACAAAATTAAAAATGTTTTAATCAGGTGATACATTCTTGTTATATTTACTTTCTTTAAAAAAAATAAAAAGATAACAAGTCACTTTCCACAAAAGTGATCCCATGGGGTCCCCAAGTTTGGCACAAGACATCCCATGGTCGGCCATGATACAACCAGTAGAATTAGGAAACATGTTGGTGTCATTTTTTTATTATTATGATATTATTTTATTATCCTTAACTACCTGATTACTCATTAATCAAGATAATTAAAGATAATTACCATCGTTACTATTCATAATGTTCAAAAAACAAAAGAGTCTTGATTACATAATTTGGAACTTCTGATTCCAAATATGTAATCCATTTTACCAAATTCCAAACACAGAAATTGCAATAATTGATTTAAAAATATTCCCGTTGTCAAAACAAATAGCGGGGTTTTTTTAAACAATATCTATGAAAAGTTTGGCATTAGTTTATGCCGAATTCCAAAGTGAAATTAATCCTAATGACCACCATTGGATTAAATGGTAAAAATATATTCTAATATAACTTTAAAACCAATTCAAAAGATAATCTAATCATATAAATAAAGTAGATTAAAAATTAGTTTTGATGTAAAATGCAGTATTTTTCACTATTCATTAAAAAATGAACATTGTCAGAAAAATAACAAAAATTCACACAAAGTAAATTTTGATGTCCCAATCATAAAGAATAAGTTTATTTTGAAAAAAATAGCTTATAAAATTGTCAAAAGATAGATTTAAAAATGGTTCTCCATCAAAAGGCAGTAAAACAATCTTTTAAAAAATATTAGTGTATTCCATGCTTAAGATTGGATTTATTTTCATTTTAAGCCTCTAAAACAATATCTAATTCATTAATAGACATAGATAAAAATATCTATTATTCATTACTTACTTGGGATGTTACATCCTTCCTCCCTTTAGAAAATTACATCCCATCAATTTATTTACTTATCGAATAAATGGGGGTACTTATCCCTCATTGCATTTTCAGATTCCCATGTTGCCTCAATCATCAAGTGGTTTTTCCACAAAACCTTTACCTGATTAATCACCTTATTTCGTAACACTTACTCCCTGTGGTCAAGAATCTGGACCGGTAGTTCCTCATAAGATAGGTTCTCTTCCAGCTGAACTACCTCTAGAGTCAAAACATGAGATGGATCTGGCATATACTTTCTCAACATCGAAACGTGAAAAACATTGTGTACCTGAGATAAACTCAGAGGTAAAGCCACCCGGTATGCAACTGATCCAACTCTCTCCAGAATTTCATATGGTCCAATGAACCTTGGACTCAGCTTTCCTTTATTACCAAATCTCATCACACTTTTCCATGGTGAGACTTTGAGAAAAACATGATCACCTACCTCAAAAGTTAGATCCTTCCTCCTGTTGTCTGCATAACTCTTCTGCCTACTCTGAGCTGTTCTCATGTGTTTCTGAATCAGCTGAACTTTTTCTGCCATCTCTTCTACCAATTCTGGTCCCATCAACTTCCTATCACCAACTTCATCCCAGAAAGCTGGAGTTCGACACCGCTTCCCATATAACGCCTCAAATGGTGCCATCTGTATACTGGAATGAAAACTGATATTATATGAAAATTCAACCAAAGAAAGATGTTGGTCCCAAATTCCCTGATAATCCATCGAAAAAGCTCGTAGCATATCCTCCAAGGTCTAAATTGTTCGTTCTGACTGCCCATCTGATTGAGGATAAAATGATGTACTAAAATTTTATTCAGTACCCAACGACTTCTGAAGGCCTTTCCAAAAGACAAAGGTGAACCTGGGATCACGATCAGATAAAATGTAGAGGGGAACTCCATGTAACCTGAATATCTCTTTAAGATACAAACGGGAAAGTTGATCTAGGGAAAAATTATCTCGTATAGCAAGGAAATGAGCAGATTTAGTCAAGCGATCAACAATAACCCAGATTGCATTATTACCTCGAGATGTCTTCGGTAATCCCACAACAAAGTCCATGGATATATTCTCTCATTTACACTCTGGCACTGGTAAAGGATGAAGCATCCCTTTCGGTAATTGTCGCTCTGCTTTAACCTATTTACCTGGCAAACACTTCACAGTAAAATCAGCAATATCTCTTTTCATTCCATCCCACCAGTAATACTCCCGCAGATCTCTGTACATCTTAGTACTGCCAGGATGAACTGAAAACGGAGAACTATGAGCTTCACATAACAACTCTCCCTTAAACTGTGAATCACAAGGCACACACAATCTCCTCCCAAATCTCAAAACGCAATCATTATCAATTTTGAATTCAGGAAACTTACCTTTCTGAACCATCTCTACCTTTTTCTGCAACTCACTGTCTTGCTTCCGTGCTTGCTTGATTCTATCTGATAGATATGATCTCAGTGATACCTGAAAAAAAACAGAATAACTTCCTGCACCAACAACTTCTATGCCAAATTTCATCAAATACTTAACCAAATGATCACGTTCCAAATGCAACATTACTAATGAAGCATTACTTTTTCGACTCAAATCATTAGCCACTTTATTTGCTTTTCCCAGATGGTAATGAATTGTACAATCATAATCCTTGCTTAATTCCAGCCATCTCCTCTGTCTCATGTTAAACTCTTTCTGAGTGAATATATACTTTAAACTTTTATGATCAGTATATATTTCACACTTTACTCCATACAAATGATGCCTTCAAATTTTTAAAGCGAAAATAATAGCAGCTAAATCCAAATCATGTGTAGGGTAATTTACCTCATGAGTTTTCAACTGTCATAAAGCATAAGAAATTACCTGATCATTCTGCATTAGGATGCAACCAAGTCCTTTCAATGAAGCATCACTGTATATAACAAACTCACCATTCCTGGAAGGTAGTGCCAAAACTAGAGAATTCGCCAATCTTCTATTCAATTCCTGAAAACAATCATCACATTCTTTTGTCCAGATAAAATTAACACCCTTCAGAGTTAGCTTATTCATTAGACTAGATAACCGTGAAAAATTTCTAACAAACCTTCGATAATAGCCTGCCAAACCAAGGAAGCTAAGAATCTCAGTTACATTTGTGGGTCTTGGCCAGTCTTCCACAACTTTTGTTTTTGCAGGATCAACAGTTATTCCATCTTTAGAAACAATGTGACCGAGGAAAGAAATTTGTTGCAACCAAAACTCACACTTTCTGAATTTTCCATACAGTTTATTTTCTTTTAAGGTTTGCAAGATAACACTTAAATGTCTTTCATGCTCCTCTTTACTTTTAGAAAACACCAAAATATCATCAATGAAAACCACCACAAACTTATCCAAGAACTCATGGAAAATTCTATTCATTAAGTCCATGAATATAGCAGGTGCATTGGTTAGCCCAAAAGTCATTACTACAAATTCATAATGGCTATATATTGTACAGAACGCAGTCTTCGGAACATCTGCTTCCTTTACCTTCAGCTGATGGTACCCCGATCTCAAGTCAATCTTTGAAAAATACTGAGCTCCCTAGAGCTGATCAAACAAATCATCGATATGAGGCAAATGATATTTGTTCTTAACAGTGATGTTATTCAAGGCCCTATAATCAATGAAAAGTCTCATTGAACCATCTTTCTTTTTAACAAATAAAACAGGAGCACCCCATGGTGATGTGCTAGGTCGAATGAAACCTTTCTCTAATAAATCTTGCAATTGATCCTTCAACTCTAAAAGTTCAATTTGAGTCATTCGATAAGGGGGTATTGAAATTGGATTAGCATCAGGAACTAAGTCAACAGTAAACTCAACTTCCCGATCTGGTATTATTCCAGGCAACCCATCAGGAAAAACATCAGGATACTCATTTACCACTGGCACATCATTAATCTGAACAGTTCCTTTATTTTCAACGATGTGTGCAAGGTAACATTCATTTCCATATTTTACAAGTTTCTTGGCCTCTTGATAAGTTATCAATAGTAAGGGTTGATTCTTGTACACAAACTGAACGTATTTATGAAAAGAAACTTCTTTAGCTCTAAATTCAATCTTAGCATGGTAAATAGAGAGCCAATCCATACCTAGGATAACTTCAAACTCTACTAGAGGTAGAACAATAAGGTTTGAAAGTAGGTTCTTTCCGCAGATAAGGATAGGAAGATTCTTATAAATTCTTTTTGCCTCAACATTTCCCCCAGGTGTTTTTACCAAAAGTTCAGGAGTCATTTCTTGAGATGGTATTCCCATTTTACTTGAAAAGGTTTCAGAGATGAAAGAATGTGTAGACCCCGAATCAAACAACACAGTGGCATAATCTGAAAAAACAAAGTACCTGATACAACTTCATTTGATGGCCCGACATCTGCTGAAGTAGTTGTAAAGGATTTCACCACCCCTTTCTTCTTATAGTCTAACTTCTTCCCATCACTCAAGCTCTTTGTCGGACACTCGTTTTCATAGTGACCCATCTCATTGCACTTAAAAGATTTCACTAACTGTAAATCAAATTTGGTCTTACCTTCACCTTGATCTTTTTCAGTGCAATCACGAGCCTTATGTCCCATATTACCACATCAGTAGCACTTTCTAAAATTCAGAAGACATTCCCCAGCATGCCTTTTTCCACATTTATCACAAACTGGAAACTTAGATTTCTTACCATCAGACTTTTTTGAAGAATTCTTCCCTTTCTCCTGCCACCTTGGTCTCTTCTTCTGCTGGTTGTTATAGAACACTTGATCATCAGAAAACTCCATTTCCACCTTCTCAGCACATCGAAAAAGCTTTACATATCTTTTAAACTCACGAGAAGCTAATGCCATTCGATATTTTGGCTTTAATCCTAAGTAAAAACGATTGATTTTACTATCAAGGTCTCGGATAAAATTTGGAGCATACCTTGCCAATCAAGTGAACCTTTCTTCATAGGTAGCCACTGAGTCTTCCTCTTGCCTCAATTACAAGAATTATTTTTCCATCCTAAGTCGAACAACTTTAGGAAAATACTTTTCAAGAAACATACCTTTGAATTCATCCCAGTCGAGAGCATCAATCTCATCAGCGTCCCTGATATTTTTAACCATCGACCACCACTGATCTACTTCACCCTACAAACGGTAAATAACAAGACTAAACTTTTTATTTTCTGAGTACCCCATGACATCAAAAAACTTCTCTAGTGCTTTAATCCACCCTTCAGCTGGCACAGGGTCAGATGATCCTCTGAATGATGGGGGATGTTGCCTTATGAAATGTTCCACCACTGACATGTTCCTCTGCGGTTGATCTAGCTGATCTCGTGTATAGATACCACCGCCATTTATCGCTTGAGTCAACTGCACCATTACTGCAACAAACTATTCGGTTCCAATTCCGACCATCTCAGGATGTTGATTCGGAAGGTTATTTCCTTCTGCATGCCTTCCTAGCACTGCTTCCCTGTTTCCTCTGCGGAAAACCATTCTGAACAAACCTGTCTTAGATTAAGAAACATGGTAATATTCAAATACTATATCACTTCAATTTGACCATAAAAAAAATAAATATTTTTGGATAATCATTTAATAGAATTCTAACTCCTAAAGTTATCTAAACCGACCTTTGATACCAACTATAAGGCCCTAGCCTTAAACCTTACTTAATCTTGAGTTATTACAATATTACACATTGAGGATCTTTTTGGGTTTAGAGTTTTAGAGAATTAGATCATAAAACTTTCATTACATTCCACATATAAAAAAAGTGGTTACATAAAGATAGTATTCTTATTTTCCCATCAATGGAAACATATTTAAAATAAAACATGGCTTATTTCTTGACACTTCCTTGACACTATCATCATATCATGTACCTTTCCCTTGACCTGTGAAAAACATTTCAAAAAACTTGGGATGAGCATAAAAAGCTCAGTAAGGGATATAAAAATATGGAAAGGAAACATGGGTACATATATACATAAGAATGAAATCATACTTTACCCATAAAACATAATCACTTTAACATACCTCATCAAATCATGAATAAATCATAGAAATCATAAGACATAAAGGTAACTTGAGACATTCATAACATTCTTACGTAGGGAGTAAACCTCTTGGTTGAGTTTGGAATACCCATCACAGTATATTCCCTAAATCTCTTCAGAGAAACCTTAACGTTTCACTCCTTCGTGTTACCCAGTGCATTGGAGAGCTATATCGGGCACACCCACCCTTAGCTTATCACGGAACCACCCGTCTTCATAATAATGCCCAAGAACCTCAACATAATCGTATCACATAAAACATGGATAAAGGAAACATAACATTTCCACCTTTCAATCACAAGATATCAATAAAACACATTGATATAAAAACATTATGAAAACCATTTTCAATACCAAAATAAAAGAAATGTAAAACATGGTATTTATTTTTCTTTTAAAAAAAAGTTATGTCTTGTAGAGGAAGCCGAAACTCAAATAATGGTCACTGCAGCGGAGAAGTCGTTGTCGCCGCATACGTACGACAAAAACATTCCCTTTTGTCATTTAGTAAATGCTTCGTATAAGAAAGATTCCTTTTGAATAAATGTAAAAGTCAAAGGGGTTTATACACCATATAAAAGAAGCTTGTGTAGAAAACAAAATATGCCTCAATGAAAGGAGATTGAGATGAAGTCCCATACCTCGGGTCCGACTTGACTCGATCGTTCTTTAATGTCCTGAATAATAAACTTGAGTTAATTTATACTTTCTTAAGAACCTTTTTCAAGTTAATTATTCCTTTTATATCACTTATTTCCATGTCATGAACACTATGTAATTATTTAAGTTAATAACGGTCATTTTAACGATCATTGGTACTTGAGTCAAAAATAAAACCTTTATAATTACAAGTTGTTCATGTATCCATTATATCCAGAATTATAATCATTATGTATATATCATATATATCAAGTATATACATACATTTATAATATTACATAATCATTTAGAGGTAATAAATGAAATGCACCATTCATGGAGACGGTAAGCCGTACGTACAAATGAACGCTACTTTCATTTTTATTTCATATTTTATAGAATGGAATCATAATGATATAAAGGTATATTATAATTCCAGTGTAATATTAGTTCCATCCTTTATACATCCCACATATGGTATTTAACGAATCAAATCACTTTGAGGGGGCGGTAGTCCGCACTTCCTTAAATGAAGATATCGCGTTTACCCATAATGGAAACCATAAAGGTATGACCAAAATGAAAAATACAGAAGCTTAAGGAAAACATAAACATATTATATATCATATATAAATATAATTACATCTTAATGGACACCTTTTAAGGTGTTAAAATAATGTTGAACAATCATCGTTTCAGGAGGCATAAATTCACCATCCACGGAAATAGTATGTCCTTTAACCATTAGATGTAGGTGTGTGTTAGTGTATCTCAAATACATCTTATAAAAACATCCTATTATATTTAAGATACTGGATTTGTTACAAAAGAAATGAATAAAAAGAGTTTAGGGGGTTGGAGAAGCAAAATAAAACAAAAGGACTCAAGTGAAGACATTACCTTAAAATCGGGTAACTCCCTTTGGTTTGAGCTCAAAGGCTTCCTTGGTAAGACTTCTGCCCAAAGTGAGGCTTCAAGGAGTAATATATGGATGTGGAGAGACAAAATGGGCAGGGTTTGGCCGAGCCAAAGGCTTTGGGAGTGTGGGTAAGGAGGTAGAGGTGGGGGCCTTTTATAAGAGGAGAGGAGGGGCACTTTTGGAAAGTAAAGAAATGTTACTTTATTTGAAAATGATTTTCGGATTCAAAAGGTCCCACATTGATATACTTCAAGGGTAAGCTGAAAAGGGTTCGAAATCCACCCATACAATAGGTTTTGGACATGTGTAGGTCATAGATTTTACATTATCATTTCATTTTATTTAAATACTTTATTAATGAGGTAATCACTGCATCATCATGATGTCATAAATATTTTAATTTATTTAAAGTCTAAAAATTATGAAAAAATACTATGATGTAGGAAATATTTTTAAATTTCCAATTAATATTTATAGTCTAAAATATCATCTATGTATACAAAATTAAAAATGTTTTAATCAGGTGATACATTCTTGTTATATTTACTTTCTTTAAAAAAAATAAAAAGATAACAAGTCACTTTCCACAAAAGTGATTCCATGGGGTCCCCAAGTTTGGCACAAGACATACCATGGTCGGCAATGATACAACTAGTAGAATTAGGAAACATTTTGGTGTCATTTTTTTATTATTATGATATTATTTTATTATCCATAACTACCTGATTACTCATTAATCAAGATAATTAAAGATAATTACCATCATTACTATTCATAATGTTCAAAAAACAAAAGAGTCTTGATTACATAATTTGGAAATTATGATTCCAAATATGTAATCCATTTTACCAAATTCCAAACACATAAATTTCAATAATTGATTTAAAAATAATTCCCGTTGTCAAAACAAATAGCGGGTTTTTTGAAACAATATCTATGAAAAGTTTGGCATTAGTTTATGCCCAATTCCAAAGTGAAATTAATCCTAATGACCACCATTGGATTAAATGGTAAAATTATATTCTAATTTAGCTTTAAAACCAATTCAAAAGATAATATAATCATATAAATAAATTAGATTAAAAAGCAGTTTTGATGTAAAATGCAGTATTTTTTCACTATTCATTATAAAATGAACATTGTCAGAAAAATACCAAAAATTCACACAAAGTAAATTTTGATGTACCAATCATAAATAATAAGTTTATTTTGACAAACATAGCTTATAAAATTGTCAAAAGATATATTTAAAAATGGTTTTCCATCAAAAGGCAGTAAAACAATCTTTTAAAAAATATTAGTGTATTCCATGCTTAAGATTGGATTTATTTTCATTTTAAGCCTCTAAAACACAATCTAATTCATTAATAGACATAGATAAAAATATCTATTATTCATTACTTACTTGTGATGTTACAGATTCTTTGTGAAATTGGCAATATGATCGGACGATTTCTTTGCTCTGATCAACAAACTGAGTCTATATCTCACCCGGTTTGCCCATGCATATGTGTTGAGGTTGATGTTGCGCGACCTTCTGTGAGTTGTGTTTAGATTACTGATGAGAAAGAGTTTAAATGGATGCAAGAGGTTGTTTTTGAGTCATGGATGAAGTTTTGCGTGAGGTGTAGACAGTTCAGACATTTGGAGGTTGTTTGTCGCAGGGGAGGGCTGGATGCTTATTCTCAAGGGATGGATGGATATAGTGGGGATAGTTGCGGGGTGCGTGCTGCTATGAGGTCGACTCAGTTGGATATGAAGTATGGCCCTATGGAAGTGGTTGTTTCTTCCAAACCTGGAGTTTTAGCTGGGCAAGGGGATCGACTGGACTCTGTTTGCTCTGAAGGTAAGTTGGGCGAAGCGCAACCTGCTGGACATGCAGAGAGGGTGATGAGGTGGGTTCATTTGGATGATGTGTCAGGCCTTGTAAGTGGTTTGAAGACAGTGAAGGCGTCTCTGAACCCATCAATATTGCAAGTGTTTGACAGACTGTAAGGTGATATTAGATTTCATTCACGGTCTTTGGTTGAGGATATGGCCTCTTTGGAGGGTACTTAGGTGAATATGAGCAGGGGTCCTAGTAATGCTGGCCGAACAATGGAGGATGTTGTCTTGAAGGATGTTTTCATCAGTAGTGCATGTGATGTGGAGGAGGTGATAGAGAAATATCCATCTGTTGATCATGGGTCTGCACAGCAGGTTACTGATGGGAGTAGTGTATAGGTGGAGAAGTTGGGGACTGATTTGGAGCTTAGCAATGGATTTTTTGGTTTGGTGATGGATGACTTGGTGTTGGACCGTGATGGAGGTGTGTCTGTGGGTGAAAAATCCTCGGAGGGGAAAGGTGTTGTGGATTCATATGGTTATCTTGGATCATTACAAGGGTAGGAGGATGGTGTTAATGTTCCTGATCTTGACTCCACTGGAATGTGTCTGCAGGAGTTGGAGAATGGGAAGGTCTCTAACACTGAGGGTGATGTTTCAGTCAAAGCAGATGGAAGCACTTCATAGGAGGTTGTTGCTGGTGATTTTCTTATGAACCAGGGGAAAATGTTGGCTGCGAGCTTGTGGGTAATTCACAATGTCTTGACCTGCTTGATTCTAATATTCAATCTCACCAGGAACAGGGTGTGGAGGAGGGATACCTTGTAGTGCACATTTATGGAAATTGGGGGGATTGTCTTGATAGTGATAAGGAAAATGAAGGTGGTATGATCCGGGATTCCTACAGTGATGTTGTCCAGGGTGAGAAAAGCAAGGTGTCTGGGAATGAATAAGTGATGACTGCCCCACCACGGAGAAGGCCAGGGAGGGATTATTCTTATCTTCCAAAGGCAATGGCTACCAGGTCCTCCATTGGGGGGGGCAGACTGGGATGCGCTATCTTCAAATGAATTTCTCTCTTTGGAGAAGTTAAACCTTAGAAGAAAGTACGCCAAGATTTTGCGACATTATGACAGCTCAACAATGGAAGTCAGCTACTATAGAGGATGAAATATATCAAAGGGATGGTGATGGGTCAGACTAATATGATCTGTAATTGTTATTTCACTTTGGTGTACTAGCTTGTTGGTTTTTCTTTTATTTAATAAATTGTCAGAGGCTTGCCTCTGACTAAGTTTTCTGGTTATCTATAAATAAATATACATATAATTAAATTTAAATTAATATATATATATACACATTTATATTACAAAAATATATAAACACACACACACACACACATATATGTAATTGTATATTATTATAAATTTATATATAAAAAAAAGTAGATGTCTATATCTATATCTTTATATACCCACAAAATATGTAAAAATATATAAACATAAATACATATAAATGTATATAAATGTATATAAATATTTAAAATATGTGTAAATATATATAAATATCTATGCATGGATACAATTTTATATAATTTTAAATAAATATTAATAAATATATATAAATGTATAGAAATACAAAAAATTATATATATTTATAATAGATAATAAATTATTAAAATAAGGAGAACCACAAAAATTGAAACACCATCAAATCTATATGAATGTAAATAAATTGATTAAAATCATAGATGACCAAACGATCATATGAAGACGCTCTTAAAATGAATTTCAACTCTCATAGAATGTTCAAAAAATATGGTATCTAAATAAAAATGTTGTTTTTTAGTCCTTATAGTCATTTTTTGAATTCAGAAAAATGGAGATCATGGTTATACCTAATTAATATGGAATTTATATTTTCTCTAGCTTCAATTTTAAATCTCATGGAGCCTAAAGAGAAACCCATATAAAAAGTTATGTTAGTTTGAATTTGAAGTTCAATTTTCAACTTCTATTAAAATAGAATCAAATTTTATTTTATTATTTATTACCAAATTATTATCTAATTTTGGTGTAGTTCATTTCATAATCATCAATTTGATTTTTTGTGCAACTAAAATAGACACCTGGGTCAAATTGTTTGGCCATTGGATTTAGAATTATGGTTTTCAACATATCCTAGAATTTATATAAGTTTCAAATAATTATAAATAATTAATAATTAATAAATAATAACTAATTAAAATTGATAATAATTAATAATTAATAATTTTTATAATTAATAGAAAATTATTAAATATTAAATATTTGTTATTATTTTATTTTAATTCAGTGGTAAATTTTAAGAAACTAATACTAAAAATAAAATTAAAAAACTGATACATAAAAAAATAATATTTAGCAGTATTATTTTAAACTGTTGAAAAACATGAATTAAAAAATAGAATTAGTTTTTAAAACACATCTATTAAATATAATTATAATGAATTATATAGTATTTTTTTTGAAAATGTTGCAAAAAACCACTACGAAATTCGATTTATTCTATATTGAGTTTACACTTATCATATAATCACTTTTATTATCACTTATTAACAAACATTAAGCACGCAAGATATATTTATACCTACTAAAATATCTTCCTAATAATCCTCTAAATTTCCTTTTGGTCTCAGTACCCAAAATAAAAGACCTACCTAATATGACATAAGGTGTAATTAAAAACAAGGTACTCCAAGAAGATTTAGTAACCTTAAATGGGTTCTTTCAAGAATATTTATTCATGAACAACCTTTAAATATATTTATCCATCCTAATATAATTAAATAATCATAATAAACATTCAAAAATTTTATTAAACTTATCGAATGAATATTATCCATTTCTCAACCATCCAATAGAAAATGAAAAAGTCGCTCATGTATACGCACATGCAACAGTCTCTATAAATCTATGGGTATTATTTTTCATCAGAGACTAACATGGATGGTTATAGATATTGATTATATTAATATATATTATATTTAAGATATAATTATTATTATATAAATAAAAAAAGTTTCTATCATACATTATTTTTACCTTTAGAAAATGAAAACGCCATTCATACGCACATGCATAGTACCACCTCCCAGAACAAAATATTTCATTTTTCCTCTATTAACTTAATATTTGGTTATCAAAGTGTATAAAATTAGTAAATATAAAATTTATGACATTATTGATATTTTTTATGATGAAATTGATGAAAGGACGAAAATCTCCAAAATGAAATATGAATAAAAAACGAAACAGCTAACACCCATAATTTTGATTTTACTGTAAATTAATTAATAATTGGGTGATAGAAAATTATGAACGAATAATATATGGTATGATATGTTTAAATAAGATTATTATATAGATTTATAGTACATTTTAATTTGTTATATTGTGTGTCTTATTATATACAATTAATACTGAGACTTTATTTAAGGGTTTCTCATCAAATTTTTCATTCTTTGAGACATATTCCATATTCACCACTTATTTTATACTATATTTTTTACCCTATAGATGTTTCTATAAAACATTAATGAAAGTAATTATATTTAAAAATCCATTTTATGTCCTTTATTTCAGGTTTTTGATTCAAAAACAAATCAATTTTTAAGTGTTTCCTCATCTCAATTTCACTTCATTGAGATATGTTCTATATTCATCAACTTTTTTATTTTGGGTGGCATATATACTTCCCATGAATTTTTCTTATTATCCCACTCATCCAAATTATTAATATTTATAAACTAATCTAAGGTTCTGTATTTTATGATATTTTTATTTAAGGATTAAAAATCTATGATGGTTTATGTTAGAATCTCATTTTTTATTTGGTTTGTTTATGTTTCAATTTCCATTGGGGGAAATTAAATGATCTCTACCTTTAAAACCCAATTTATTTTCGCATCCTTTAGTTATTTTTGAGTTTTTTTCAACTGTTTATTCTATTTCCCCCTCTTTTGAACTCAAAAGAAAAAATTAACAAAAGCATATCAGATTTATTCATTTTTTGGAAATTTTTTAAATCCATGTCCATATTGATTACAATGTTTCTCGAATGTTAATTTTTATTTTTTAATGACTGTGAAAATTCATTTTAAATCATATTTGAATTTATTTCCAAATTTTAAAAAAATTGAATATTTACAATGCTTTCGAATCGGTTGTAGTTTACATTTTACAAAAGTGTGAAATGGATTAGTTTTTAACTATTACTGAATAAATTATATTTATAGAAGTTATTAAAATTAATATTTTAATACTTCCATTAAAAGTTTTTTTAGTTTTAATAATAATATACAATTCCTATTTTTCATTTAATTTTTAGTCTTAAAATATTACCAAAATAAAAGGATGTCTTCTCTCATTTTTTAAAGAATAATAATATCACTTTCATAAATGTATTTTTAATCTATGTCAAAAATGTTTAAGGATTAATATGATTAACTAGGGATACAATCTTATGGTACCATCCACTTTGATTCTCTATATTTCATATAGTGATAATGTTTTAAGGATTTTCTCATGAAACCCATTTCTTTTATGCAGATTAATTATACTCCGATTAATTAAGGAATGTTTTTATGATCTTGTTGCACATATACATGTAGTTCTCAATGTGAGATGAGTGGTCCTATAATTATATATCACTCTAAAGAATTTTTTAAAGATAGATATATTTTGAGATATTATTAAATGTAATTTGGGTGAACCTAATTCACTTTTAGACTATTCTATAATGTTAATGGGACTTGAGTGTAAACCCAATCCACTATGTTATTTTGTCTACTACAATAGAATTGGTAGTGATCTTTTACTAAGGAAATGATTTTAATTCTTATGTGTGTAAAAAACATCTTCCACATGATTATGATATTCTCTCATAGATCATGATTGATTATTAATGATCACATAGTTATATGACAATCCACATTTTTTAGGAAATTGTTTTATCCATGGCCCCTAATCTACCATTTATGTGTGATTAGTTCTGAATTTTATAAGTTGTGATTGTTTTCTCATATCCTTATTATTGTATTAATTTACCTTATTATAATCGAATAATATCACTCATTTTTACATTTAATTAGAATATAATATCTCCCTTCATAATGTTTCTATTTCCAAAGGTTAGGAATTATGGTTTTATATAGGATATGTTTAAGTAATGTATGAATTAGGAAAACCTTTGTGGGAGATATTGAATGTAATTCATGAAATAAAATGACCATATATATTTTCTTCAAATACAGTAAACCCTTATGGTTCTGGTATATGTATTTTAGTGTAATATTTAACATTTTCATCTAAAAATGAAGTATGCTTGTTTGTTAAGTTCAAGATACCTCAAAATGAATCTGATGTTGATACTTATAGTGAATCAAAGGAAAATTTATTGATTGAAAAAGTGAATGATGATGAGGTCAGTGGGTATAAATATGATGAATATGATAAGTAGGAATAATCTGAGTTAAGTTTTATATTTATTTTCTCATTTATGAATGTATTTTAAATATCTCAATGTTAGCAAAAGAGGAAAATATTTTAAAAATTAACTCTCAAATATCTATAAAATTTTATTTTTTCATATATTGAAATGTAATCAATGTTATTTAATGAGATTAATATTTTTAAAATATTAATCTCTATAGATAATAAAATATTATATTATATAGACAATATATTCAAATATAACGATTTATTACATGAACATTTTCATTAAAATATATCAAATTAAAAAAAGCATGTCATTATGTTTTGGGTCAATTTAAAGAGGCCCATTCTAGAAGTTAGATAATTCTATAAATGAGGTCTCATGGTTATTAAACCCTTAAATAAGAGTAATGAATGTGTTAATCAATTTTATAATCACTAAATAAGATTAAAATATGATGTATAAGTGTATAAAATGATGATTTTAATTTTATGGACACATAATGGAAGATTATTAAAATATAAAATAAATTCCACATATCAAAGAATTCTTAAAATTTAAAATTTAATAGAAAATATACTACAAATTGTGTGTTTAACAATTCAATGAAAAATAACATGTGTTTAAAAAATTACAGGTAGTGAAATTAAATTATCATAAAGAACATTTCAATATATATATCAAAAGGATGATGAACCGAAGATTAAATAATAATAAAAAGATTATTTTGGAAGAATATTCTCATTTTTATTGATATTTATATTGTTGTGGTGGATTTAAACATGTATCATAGATGTTTTTCTATAATAAATTTCATTTATAAGAATCAATAAGATATGTAATTAAGATGTTGAATTGGAATTTTTCATGTTTAAAGAAACTAAGTTTAGAGAAAAGCCCATATTTTTTAGGTGAAATGAGACAATTAGTTTACGATAATGAAAGAACTTTATTAATGGTATTAAAAATTGAGTAATGAATCTAGAATTAAAATTACCATTTTTTTAAATTAGTTTAGTGTTAATGTTTATTCACAAAATTTTTATAATGATAAAGATAAATGAATGGAAAGATCAATTTTATTTGAATATTCATTGAATGATTCACAAAAATATCACTTTGTATTCATTATAGTGGATGTTCATCACATAAAATAAGTGAAATTAACATTCTCCATGAATTTAAAAAAAAATTGAATTCTTTTTATCATTTTGGAATTATGTAACACTCCAAGTTAAAGGAACTACCTCAAAAAATATTTTTGAGAACATGATGAAATCGTTGAATTCACATTATTTTGATGAGATAATGAAAGACATGTTATGTATTTCTATGATCTATAATAAAGTAAATAAAATTATTTTTCAAAATAATATATTCTTGGTGACATGATTCAATGATGGTAATGTTTTGATAATAAGTTAGTTAACAGTACATTACATGTTTTAAGTGGTAGATAATAAAAATTATTAGTATTTTAGAATGGAGGAGAATTAATTGGGGAACATAAGACTTGACCACCTTAGACAAATAAAAATGAATATTATTAATCATGTTGAAAATGATTGTGATGTTACTATTCTGATGAAATAAATATATTATATTTTTTCCACATTCTAAAAGGGGAAAATGTTCAACACTTCACAGCAGAATATAGAGATTCAAACATCTCATCTATGAAAACTTATCTATTAAGGTATTTATAAGCCTATGATGGAGAAATAAATAATGGAAACAATAAATTATGTCATTTATTTATGAATTTACATTAATTAAACATATTATATTAATGAATAATAAATTAGAGGACATAATTATAATTAAAATTTTCATAAGAAGATTATAGAATGAGTGTGGTTTCAATTGAGTAGAATTTTAACTAATAATGTGTTAGAGTAAAAGGGTAAATTATTTATATTTGGTATGAAAAAAGCAAGTCATATAACAACATATGAGTTCACCATACACCCCATTATAGAATGTTTTTTGATATATTCAATATTTTACATTTAATTTAAATAGAAATAAAAATGGAAGTGGAGAATAATACTTCATCATTATATTAGAGGCAATCTATGGGGAAAAAGATATTTATCGAAAACCGTTACTCAATCATAAAAATCAACACCTGTGATATCATAAAATTTACTATAAGAATACTCCTAGATTGAAGTACTTAAGGTGGGGTTTTAGCCCTTGTTTTATTAATTTAATTGGATAAAAGATTAGAAATCTTGAGTAAAGGGGTATTTATGATATTTTCCTTGGTTAGTTTATCACCCATAAATTTTCATAGGAGACCCCCTTTAATTAAATAATATGTTTAATTGTTTATTTCACCTGAAACACCCTATGAAAATGAACCATAAAAAAATTATTTATATGAAATATTTTAATGAGATCTAATCATCAATAAATTGTGAGAATACAATATGAAGCATCATTATAAAAATAAAATTCAAATAAATCCAAAAGTAGCACATGAGCCTCATCCAGGTTAGTGAGGGCTCGGAAAGTGAATCTAGGAGACCCAAGATCAAATATGGGTGGAGACATATTTCCAAGGGTATTGTAGTAGTATTATAGAAGGTATTGTAGTAGGTATTATAATAGCCAGAACTATTCATCCATCTGGGCCTCTAGGACATCGGTTTGGGCCTCGGGTCTTGTTTGGATTTTGAGACACTCAAGGACATTGGGATAGTTGTCTCCCAAGGCCTTCGGGCCACCTTAAGGCCTTTGGGCCACCCCAAGGCCTTCGGGCCACCTGATTATGCAAGACGTACCAGTCAGACTACAAGGGATAAGGATCCAGAAGAGGATTTAGGGCAGGTGCATTAACATGATCAGAGCTAATCGGAATTGGAAGAACGAGAGGGTATGGATTTGCCATCAGTATCGGGCCTGTGCAACATTGCAAAGGATCGCTAGCTAACCAGCCCTATAAAGGTGGAGTGTTGATCTTCCTGAAATATGATGGGGAGGAGCAGTTTCGAGTTGTCTTGTCTGGGTGGTTCCATCTTAGACCTACGGGTCATGTAATTGTCTCCAAGCCTTCGGGCCTTGTAAGGGTTCCACCTTATCCCTTGAAAGGTGGATTATCAAAATAATTAAACAATTAAGGACTTCAGGCAATTCGATTAATAAATCCAAAATTAAATAAAAAAACTATGAATATAAAATCATTATCATTGTGGATTTCTATGAAAATAATCAACCATATTAAAAATATATAAATAATAATAGACATTAGAAATACAAAAGATATGTAGGACCAATTTTTTTAAATAAATATTTTTTCATTGAATTTAACCAAAAAATTAATTCAATACCTAGACAGCTTATTAATATATTATGACTTATGAGAAATATTGATTTAATCTGTTTAATGTGTTAAAACTTATATTTTTAATAATTTTATACATTTCCCTAATTTAGATGATAATCTATGCATAATTGTAAAACATTGAAATTTAATTGTCTAGTCAATTTTATAAATATTCTTAACATGAATGTTTTTAATGAATTAAACATTTAAATTATTAAACATAGGGGTTTAATTTCATTTTGTGAGGATCTAGATATGGAATTAAATAGTTTTTGGAAAATTTATTTAAAATGGTGAGAAAAATGGGGAAAATTAATTTGGAATTGATTTTTTAAAATAATAAATTTGATTAATTTAATTTTTTGTGGGAAAAAAATTCATTGATATTTTTCCACATTGTTCAGGATTAGAAATATTTAATGGAATAAAAATAATACAATGAGAATGTAATTACCCTTATACAATGAAAGTATTCCATCTCCTACCATAAATCATATACTTCTAATTTCAGGATGAATTTTTATTATTCTATGGCAGTGATACTATTTCACCTAGTGCAATTGTACACACCACTCTATTATCCTACGTCTACATTTAACTATACCAATCTACTATTTTAATAATACCCTTAAACCTTATAAACAAATTTTATTTTCATGAATTACCCAATTGACCATGCCCATGTTCTACCACATTTCCCATCCCATTTTACCATGAAGGCTATGATTCTTTGGCCATATAGATTCATTACTCTTGTTACATTGAATCATCTTCTATGTAGCAACAAATTTTCAACCACCTCATGGATCTATGATACTCAAGATTCCTTATACACACCCTCTTTCTTCGACCAATGACAACATGAACCTCATTATCCTCTCCATTCATATAACTGATCGTGTGTCCTCCATCAGCTCACAAATTAAAAAGTATTGATCAAACTCATATGAATCCACTAGAGATTGATCAATGATGATTAGATCAAAGATGAGTTATAAAAAAAAATTCATTGAAGGCTTTGTTGGTTGTCAAATTTAGAGAAGATGAAAGATATCAACCCCAAAAAATATGAAGCGGGCCAAGATCGACTTTGGGTTGAAGTGTCATGTTCAATGATATCATCAATAAAAATTCATTGAATCCTAACAATGTACCAATAAAGATTGAATCTATTAAGGCCAATGAAGAATGGATTCAACAAAAAAATGATGTTGAGAGAAGGTAAGCCTAAGTCTGGTTGGGATGCAATCAAATCATATATAATTATTGAATTTTTTTCTACATTAATTTTATCCCAATGAATGTTTCAAATTGGGGGCATCCATGATTCCTTCCCATAAAATCATGTCAGGTTTGATTCATGGTCTATCACAGGGACACCATAAAATGAACATTAAACTCATTAAAAATATAGTAGTAATTGGAAATGAATTGTCTTTATATAAGATAGTGTTACATATGTGTTTTATCTTGTTTAATGAGATCAAATTTCTAATATAGTGGATAAAAATGAATTGATTTAAAATTATTCTTACAAATAGTGGTCTAGACTTAGATCATTCCCTCATTATCTTATTGAATCATTATTCATGTTGTTCCATACTCTTTCTCTAACCAAATGATATGTTGTTAATTAATATTATCTATTTCACTCAGTTTAGATTAGGAGATTAAACTCCCTCCTATGGGAAGATTTCCACATCCATTGTTGTTGTGAATCACTAAATCACTTAAACTCTTATTCGCCTCTAAATTCCATAGATAAAAATCATGTGAGGAATGTGAATCAGTTGTGGAAGACACCTAATACCTATAAATCCCATTGTAACACTTGATATGGTCTTTTTTCAAGGATCCTATGATGAATTAAACTAATCTCAGTGTTGGAGTTGAATTTTTTTTAAAAGTATTGGAATTATTTAATATGAAGAAAGAAATCATGTAGATCATGTGGAAAGAAAGATGAGTGAGCGTGTATTATTTTCTAAAGAAGTGAAATTTTTCATCAGATAAGGGGGTGAATGATGAATATTTTTTTTATTTATATGATGATTTTATTCTTATATTTCATTCTTATTTATTACTTTTTCTATTAATTATATTGTAAAATATGGAAGATGGAAAACTAGTATATTTGTGTTTGTTCTAAAGAAAGTCCCACATCCTCATATTGAGGAATTATTTTAATTAATGGTTAATTTTACTACTGCTTTATCTATATGTTTTTAATGGTGTAATGAGTATGTGATTTGAACTAACATTCACTTTTAATTTATTCTACTCTCATTCTCATAATTTCACACACAAGTCACTTAGACTTATTCCACAACATGCTAGAGCATGTGGTGGGATAATATGGTGGTGATCATAGATATCCATTCCCCAATATAGGAATAGATATGGGATATAATTATTATTTTTCATCGCTATAGAAACCAAAACAATAATATAAGAGTAATAAATGAGGTATCAATCAATTAAAGGAAGAATAGGAAACAACTTGAATAATGGTTAAAAAGAGAATGAGGGAATGGTCTTGGGATAGAATACTATTCTTAAGAATGAATTTAAATCAACCTAATTAAATACATCATTTCTGGAATTCCAACACATTAAATAAGGTAAAACAAATTTATTATTATTTTCTTCTCCAGAGACAACCTGAGTTCCACTACTGATATATTTTTCATGGTTTCAAAATTCAATTTATAGAGGCCCTATAATAGTCCACACGTTGGAAATGGTTACATTTCTAGGGAGTAATGTGATAGTGATTAAAATAATATCCAAAAATAAATATATCAATCTCTGTTGACCTCGTAGATTTTGATTTCCTAGTTGAGAGAACTATGTTTGAAAGGATTTGATCATTCAAAATCAATGAATAAAATGAAAGAGATATTATCACTATTATATTGACTAACTCCTATTTTCTAGATTCCTCTTCCCCCAAAGATAAAATTTTTAAGTAAAAAAGATGGAATATTATTATTATTAAATGAACAAGTCATTGAGAGAGATTTATACACCTAATTTAAAAATAAATAACTAGCAATCTCAATTAAATGTTTTTTAGCATTGTAAACATAAAAATTAAATGATTGTAATTTCTCATAAATTTTATGAATTTTATGGTGCAAATACCAATAAAAATTTGAGGGAATTTAAATAATTATGCAATGGATTTGTAATTAAAGGATTCACTGAGGCTCAGATCATTTGGAAGTATTTTTCCTTCTCTCTTAAAGTGGAATGAAAGTAGTGTCTCTATAATCTACAACATGGCGAAGTCACATTATGGGATGAAATATAGAGGGTTTTCCTCTAAAAAATTCCCAATTTCAAGGATTTTTCAACTAAGAAAGGATATCTATGGAATCAAACAAGAATGTGGATAAAATATAAACATTTTTCAAAAATGTATGTGAAACTGTCTGCATCCTGTCTAAATAATACCAATAAAGAAAATCAATTTTTTTATTCTTTTATAAATTATTGATGGAAAGTGACTAGCAAATTCTAGATGATTCTTTAGGTTGATAACTGATTGAATATCACCAACTAAATTTAGATAATTTATTGAGAGGGTATTTTAAAATTCCTATTAATTTGGAATAAGAACTCAAACTAGTGGTGTATGTGAAGTAAAAAACTTCATATCACCTTTACTTGAAAATAAAATTGATGAACTAACCTCTCTTGTGAGATGTAAAGTTATGAATAAGGGATATGATACAACACCCCCACACCTCCTCATGTTTTCCACCCTTACTATTTGGAAAACCACTAAACCAATAGATTCCCTCATGTTCTAGGTATTGAAAGCTATGATACCATGAACCAAAGTCAATTCCAGGATAAAACAAGAGGCACACAATGATATATATAATTTTCCACTAATAAAATTTTATATTGGAGACAATACACTTAAAGAAAACAATTATAGAATGCTTTCCAACAGGATTCTCAACAGCCATTCCAACCCCCACCATTATAGATATAATTATTGTTTGACATACATAAGCTACCTAAAAGGATAATATAAAGAACCATACTTGAATGAAATTTAGAGACATGTGACAGTGTCTCAAAATATTCAACAATGCACTCTCACCACTCATGGATCAGATTCAATGAATTTTAACTGAATGTTTAGCTGGCTCATACCCACCCTCAACAACCCACTAAATAAAAGAGAGGTAAACTTCATGCTCAACCAATTCCTAAAACAAAAAGTAAATGTTGGTTATATTACATTATATAATGCAAATGATCTATGAAATAGTAAATTCTAAACATTGAAAATCATATATGTGAAGAGATAATAACATGAAACTAAATAATCTCTCCCTAAGAAAGTACTTGAAGAGGAATCTGTGAAGACACCCCCAACAGAAGAAAGACAAGGGGAAAGTCAAAATGGAATTCCCACATCAACTATAACATACCTTCCCTAAAAATATTGAAACATTGAAGAGAAATAATATAAAATCATTGCAACATGAGATCATATAGGTATTAAAAAGGTATTAATCAACATCCCTTTATTGGAGGATATCCACCAAATACCATGATTTGAAAAAATCATTAATGAAATATACACCACGAGTTAGAGATTTCAAGGAAATGAAGAGTTAATATTAGGTAATATTTGTTTGATCATGATACCACACAAATTCCAAAGAAATTCCAAGATTTTGGTACTTTCACTATCCCCAAAACATAAGAGATCTTACTATTTCCAAGGCATTTTGTTATTTAGGACTACTAATTAATGTAATTTATTATTACATTTATTATTCTCTATATATGGGATAGATCAAACCTACCTATGTGGTTGTGTTATTCTCCAATTGAGTCATAGTCTACCTAGTAAGTGTTTAAAATATGTCTTGGTAAGTTTAAAAGGATTTCCATTCCTTTTCAGATTCAATATTATCATCATGGATGTATGAAAAAGTAAAGATTACTCTCTTATCATTATAGGTGGGATATTACTCAAGACTGATAATACCATAATAAATGTAAAAAAATGAGAAATTTTCATGACTTATTGTGATCAAATAGTTAATTTTAACATCCTTAGCTTAATAAAATACACACATGAGGATAAATATGTTTTTATATTAAACGTTTTTTAATTACCTTATCTTTTTAGGGAGGAAAATGAAAATTTTTATGGAGTAATATGATTAAGATAATCCTCAGAGGCACCCAATTTTTTTAGATAATTAGTTTCATAAAATGATGTTAATATGGAATAAATTTATAATGTTAAAAAAATTAATAAATAGATGAAATATATTTTGATGGGTACTAATATTTTTTTCTCTCATGAGTAGTTTTCTAAAATAGAGAACTCTCACCTAAAATAATATTTAGAAAACCCCATAAAATGAAACATAAGTTTCTATCATAAAACAATAAATAGACCTTTTTATTTAAAATGAGAAACTATTAGTATTAATTTCAAATTCTTTAGTGTCAATCCAAGAACATGAGCTACTATAAATTCTAAATCAAAATTCTAGGGCCATAGGCTTCACATGAGTGGAAATCTCAATGATTATCCCCACTAAAAAATGCATAGGATATTTATTAAAACTAATTCCAAACCAATGATACATATATAATTAAATATTAACCATATTTTTTTATGTAATAAGAAAAATAAGTAGAAATTTATTTAGGAGTTTTAATAATATACCCCCTCTCAAACTCCCAATGGGTGAGTCCCATAAAAATTGTCCAATATAAATTTGGATAAACGATTGGTCAAACTGACAAAAATGAGTTGGTTACCACAAGAACTCAATATATTTAAAGTGTATTTATAGATTCTAGGAGTTTCGACCAGTGTACTATAAATTACTATTCTATCATACCCTTTGTAGACCAAATTTTGGGGATATTAGCTTGGAAGAATCACTTTTTTATCCATGATAGATTTTCTGGGTAATTTTAGCTTATATTTATTATTTAATATCACGAAAATACAACCTTATTTGGTCAATTCAATACAATTTATAATTTCATGATTCCTTTAAATGTTTTCAATGATCTTGGTACCTTTCAGTGTTGTATAGTAATTATTTTCTCCGACATAACTGATAACTACCTAGAGGAATTTATCGATGACCTCACAATGTAAGGAACTAGTTTTCAAAGTTATGAAAAAAGTTTATAAATAGTGTTAGAAATGTGTATTGGAAAAAAATAGATTTAAATTTTTAAATGTTCTATTTTATGGTGAAAAAGGGAACTTTATTGGGAATATATATTATAAATTTGTAAATGAAGTGTATGAGTACAAGGTTGATTTCATCTTTATAGTACATTACCCCCATCATCATAAGACACATTATATTATTCTATCCCATGTTTGATTATAATTATGGTTTATGAGTGACATTAAAAAAATATTTAACCCTAACTAACCTACTAAAGAAGTAAACTCACTTTAACTTTGACAACTCATACATTGATGTTTTTGACCAATTCAATGAATATTTGAAAAATTCCCAAATAATATGTCCACTGAACTTGAATTTCATATTTGAGATCCTATGTGATGCTTCCAATAAAGATCTAGGGAATTTTCTTTCCCATAAGATTTACATAATTCAAAAATTTATATCTTATACTTTACTGGTCCTATACAATACCCAAATTGACTACAAAACAACATAGAAAGAGTTGTTTTTTCTTTAGAAAAAATAATTTATTATCTTTTTTGAAATAATGTAAATTTTTTATTATGATAATTAAGAATTAATATATTTAATAAATAAATCTTTTTGTAATCTTGGACTATTGAAATCAATGCGGTTACATCACAAATTTTTCTTGGAGACCAAGGAGAAGAAGGGATGTGAGTATATTTTGGAAAACTGCATTGTTGAATACCTAACAGTATTGTGGTAGAAAAAATATCTATTACTAATATGGATGAATCTTTACCTTGTACTAAGCTATAAAATCTCACCCATATTCTCTAGTATATCGATCTAGTCAATTATTATTTCACTTAAAAGGTACCTTCCTTAAATTATAAATATAAAACTATTAAATTGAAATTTAAATACAAATACTACGTCTAAGAAGATCATAATATATAGAATATCTATAATGATAAATTAATTATAATCTGTAATCTTGAGGAGGAAGTGAAATATATTATTTCATTTTTTTATACACTCTTCTATGGAAAATATTTTGGTCCTCAAAGAATAGATAGAAAAATTTGGAATCCTTGATTATTTTTTCCTTTAATTTTTAAAGACTCGCATAATTGTTTATACAATATTTTAAAATTACCAGTTATTTGGTGGGATTTAAAAAAGACATAAAATTACCATAATAAACTATGAATTTAATAAAAATATTTAATTTAATGGATTTCATGGTACCATTTCAGGTGTCATTTGGATTTTCCTAAATAATTTTGGTATTAGACTATTTTTTATGTGTATTAAATCAAAATATAATCTAACTAATGAATCAAAAACTATGATTTATTTTCTAAAAAAAATTATAAGTTTTAAATACCTCAAGCTATAATCATTGAAATAAGAACACACTTCTGTAATAATATCTTGGAATCCATAATGAAGAAATATAGATTTCAATATAAAACCTTAGCTTCCTAACACACATAGATAATTTGTTTTAATGAGGTTTCTAATGGATAATTCAAAATAAATTTTGAGAAAATAGTGCAACCCAACCAAAAATATTGGAATAAGAAATTAGAGGGATATATTGTGTGAATATAGAACTGCCTAAAAAACCCCTTAGGTATGTTATCCTTAACAATTGTTTATGTCAAATACTATCCCATTCCAATTAATCTACAAATAAAATACTATTAAACTATCAAAAGATTGAACCTAGAGTTTGACAAGGTTTGAGAGAAGAATATGTTATAAATGGTGGAATTTCAGGAATTGTGAAGGGAAAAATATGAGAAATCATTATAGTATAAGGAGAAATTAAAATCTTCTCATGATGAATTTATTTAGAAAAGATAATTCCAAGAAGGAAATAAAGTGATGTAATTTTAAACAAGGAGAAACCTATTCCTATATAAGCTTCATTTCAAGTGGAAGAGTCCATGAAAATTAAATAATATGTTTCCTTTGGGTGTGTTTGAGGTAAATGTAGAAATATTAAACTAGTTATTCATGGTGGGTTTCCAATAATTGAATAATTATTATGAATATTTCAAAAAGGATCCCTTGGAGGAGTCATGACTACTCCCAACGGTTGTTAAAGAGATAGTCATCATGTTATCTCCCTCCCTTATATTAGTATATCCACTATCTTTATTATGAATTTTTTTCACTAATAAATGCATTATTGAATTTAATTGTAAATTTTTATACTAATTTTGTGTGAAAGGTATAACACAACCTTGGATGTACCAGAGAAATAAATAAAAAAATAACAAAAAATTGTTTTAGAGCCTCTAATGATTTTCTTAATAGATTTTTTTTGAGATATATAGTAGTAAAATTAAACTTTAATATTTTTCTTCCCAATTAAATTACCATTAATTATTTTTCGATTATATTGATTCAAATTTTTTGAATCTGAATGATTTTATAGTAAATATAAACATTGTTTTTATTGAAATTCTATTTGAAATTTTGAGAAATAGAGTAAAAATTGAAAATATATTTATGAAATAAAAATTATAACATCTGGTCACTATTATATTTTACTTAATATCGAGTAACATGACCTTAGGGTTTGAATTTTTCATTAGAGTGGCTCCCTAAAATAAATTTGTATAATTCCAATTAACATGGAATGAAATGGGCAATTTGGATCACATAATGAATCTCTATGACATTAGAATTGAGTGTGTGATATAAATCCCTCTAAAAATATTCAATAAGTTCTATGCACAATGCCTCTAAAATAAATTTATTGTAAAAAAACATCAAATAACGTGTCCAATATTTTAATATGAAATAATTCATGTTAGGGGATTATCGGTCCCACATGAAGAAGTGGGGAGTAAATTTTTAAAAATTCCATTTAGTCACTATTAAAGAAGTTAGAAAGTGACTATTTCTTTAGAATACTAAGGAATGTGGGGTAAATGAATCTAAAACATGTTATAATTTTAAATCAATCAAAACCTATCGATTTCCTTTGTGGAAATAAAATTTTAATCTCAATAGAAGTAAAAAATGTGTGAAAGTCACATAGGATGCATGAACACATAAGGACTAAATTATTTGATCTCTTTAAATTATGATATGTGTATTTGATGTTTTAAAGTACAATTATTTTTTTGGAATTAAATAATATAATTTCTCTATAGTAAAATATATCATGTTTTTGGTAGTATTGTAAGCCCCAAATTTCAATTTTTTTATTATTCATTGAATTTAACCCTCCTAATTAATTCAAAAAATGAGTAGATCAGTGGTTTTTGTGAATTTTTTAAAAAATAGTAAATAATATTTTTAACGAATTAAAATTTGTATTTTTAATTTTTTTTAAATATTATTTAAAATATAGGCCATACACAAATGTAAAATTTTTTAATTTAATTTTTAATTTAATTTTTTTAATAATCAATAAATGAATTCTTTTAATATATTAAAATATTAAATGTTGAATCTCTAGGGTGGAATTTGAATTTGTGAGAATATGAATATGGATTTAATTGTGATTGTTAAATATAATTTAAACTCTTAAAGAAAATGGGAAAATGAATTTGGAATTTATTTTTTTTATAAATGAATTAGATTAATTTTATTTTTTGCGCAATATAACATACAATGAAAAATAGCATCCACATTTTATACGATGAATTTTTTATTTTTAATTGAGGTTCACTATTATCTTCAGAAGGGAATTTCACTAAAACCATACTAGAATTCTATCTAATACTTTGAATTCTAAACAACTATGATGAGGAGTAAGTTGTCTGATATAGTGGACGTGCTACCAGGTCACCTAATGTGAACATGCAAAACAATTTTCTACTAAGCATTTACATTCGACCATACCATCATGCTACCATAAAAAGACCCTAATACAATGAAAATATGTGTGCTACCATGAATCACCCATTAGACCAAGCCACTTTTCTAATATCACAGATATATCCTTCCGTAGTGAAGATCCTACTTCTATGGTCATCCTAATTCTTTTCTCTTATTACCAAAATTTAACAATTGTGTGTCCACCAAATTTCATCCACCACATGGATCTTTCATTCTTGATCTACCTCACACATTCACACCCACTACCCTCTACCAAAAACCACAACAACCTCGTCAAATAAACCATTTATACAACCAATCATATATCTCATATCATACCATTAACTAAAAAGGATCAAAAACATGAAATATAATACAATCGATCTTGTTCAACAATGATCATCCCAAAGTTGAAATAAAGAAATTTAAATTGAGTTTTGAGTTGTAAATTGAATTTGGAGAAGATGACTGATCTCATCACCATGAAATATCAATCACACCAAGCTTGAATTTTTGTTAATGATCCATGGTAGAAAATCCCATCAACAAAATTTCATTGAATCCTATTGATGAACAGCTGATTTTAGGATTAGTGGTGGATAAAGTATAAAGATATCAATGCCAAATTGAAGATGCATATAGTTGAGTTTGAGTCTTGTTGGGATGAAATAAGACCATGGCTATTAATCTAAGATCAAATTTTCTTTTATATATAATTGTATCCTAATATAGGTCTAAAATTAAAGGATTTCATAGTTTATTTCCTAGAATAATCCCATTTTTGATGCACGCCCTATTGTGGGTCTGCCAAAAAATGAATTTTATACCAAAGAGAAATATAGTTGTAGTGGGAATCAGGATTTATTTATATAAGATAGTGTTATTGATGTGTTTTATATTGTTTAATTATATCAAATTCTAGAAATAGTGTATAAAATTTAATTTATTTGAACTATGTATTAGAAATAGTGATATACTCTTAGATATGTATCTCATTCAAATGTTGAATCATTATTCAAGTTGTTTATAATCAAATAAAATTTTACCTAATTGATTACTCTTATATGGTTATTTCAGTTTGGATTGGGATGTTCAATAAAAAAATTTATCCCTTCTCCATATCTAGATTTTATTCGATATCTATGATCACCATCA
The DNA here is from genome assembly GCA_963277665.1 of Viscum album. NCBI lineage: Eukaryota > Viridiplantae > Streptophyta > Magnoliopsida > Santalales > Viscaceae > Viscum > Viscum album. The sequence continues at coordinate 32,438,143 of OY728119.1, read as the reverse complement.
TATTATCCCACTTGTTGTTATAATATGTAGTGGATTAAGTCTGAGTATATTGTGCATCTAATTCCGAGAATTTGAGTAGAATAAATTTAAATTAAAATTTAGTATAAATGTACAACCAATTATACCATTAAACCCCTCCGATGAAAGTAATTGGAAAATTGAAAACTAATTAATATGATTCACTAACTAGGCAATGGGGTTAATTATCTTAGTATGATAACAATTGGACTATTATTCTATCATTAAAGTTTTTCAATAGAATTAAAATAAATATATGAATAAATAATGAATAAAACAAATAATAATATCATGAGATCAATCAAAAAAATGTCCTTTTTCTATCCCCCTTCTTTGGTGAATATTGTATATTCTTATAAAAAATACTCTACATCCACTCGTCTTTCATTCACATTATCTACATGAGTTTATTCATCATCCATGAATAATTCATGTACCCTCAAAATAAAATTCATCAATTTAAATGATGAGATTAATTGAATTATTCTTTAGACACTCTACATGTGTTCAAATTGAGATATTTTATGGCACTGGTAGGTATTTTGAATCTTCAACAACTAATTTTCATTCAAACAATGATTGAGTTGCATACCATTTTGATTTAAGTTAGTAGTAGAGTATTTCATTGTTTTTCAGCTACTGTAGATGTGGAAATATTCTCTTAATTGGAAGACAATGTAATTACTGGCCAAAGAATGAACATCCAAAGGTGGGATTTGGCATAAAATATAATGGGTTTACAAATGAGTACTCAATTCCATACATGTCCCTAGAGTGAACAGGATATAGTCCTAACTATTGTTTTCCTCCCTCAGTAAACATTGTAAGAACCTGGTTTTTGACTCCAGTATGGATACTTAAAATTTAAGTCTAATTATCTTTTATGGACCTACTATGGATGCCTAATGAGTTCTTGAAGGTCTCAAGGGTGTATGGGGCTTATTCGGAGTCCATAACCCAGCTTTTTGTGACAAAAAGGATTTTCACATGGCTAGATTCAATCGTGTGAGGCATGCCGCATGTTTTTAAAAACCATGTGAGGATATAAAGTGGGTAGGAATAGGGCGCACTATTTTCCATGACTGTGTGACTTGGGTCACATGGCCGAGCAAAATGTCGTAGAAAAATTATATAGTCATTTTGCATAGTTGGTGCATGGTTTCCCTAATCATGCAGCCTAACTATGTAGTATTCCCCTCTATACAGTTTCCCATGCATGGTTTTCACATTATTTTGCCAAACTGTGTGGCTAAACCCTGTGAAGGTCATTTTGGAGTGATTTTACCTTTGTTAATTAAATGATCTATTTAAAAAAAACATTATTCACTTTTTTGTTTTCTAATGGAAAACCCCCAACCATTTCTCCCATTTTTATCTTTTTAAATCCTAATATACCTTTTCAGATTTAGCATCTATCTGGAGTCCAAAACGATCGTTGTTTGTCTTGCTGGATCCACACATGTATGTTATTGATAACATTTTGTTCTTTCATCATTATTTTTCCTATCAATGGTGCTATTTAGATACAGGATCATATGCCCAAATATTAGTTCATTGATACTTTCTTCATATCTACTCCAATCCATTCTAAACTTGAGGTTTATACTAGATGTAGATATTTGTACGAGCCAATTTAAGTGTTCTATAACTCATTCCTCAATTTCTGTCATTTTATAAATTATCGTATAGCCACTCCAATTTAATGGGGTATCTGCTGCTGAATTCATATTTCATTCTGGTAGTTATTAGGTCTATGTTCTAAACCCCATTTTGTATGTGTTTTTTTGTGGTTATGTCCACAACTTTATCGACCCCATGTAGGGTGATGTGCCAGATTTTTGTTTTTAGTGTGTTGACACGTTTGAGCCAGCATTTAGGTTTTCCTTAATCTTGACCATTCTAAAGTAAATTCTTCTTATATTAAATGGATATTAAATTTATGAATGGATTGTGCCATGTTGTTTCCACTTGACTAGCCTAAGGTAAGTTCTTAAATTCAATTAACAAATGTCAAATGAAATAGGATGTATATCATATATATATGATTTTTCCAAGATAATATTAAATGAAATGCATGTGGATTCTCATCCTTATACAATAATTTTCATTTTATGAAAGGTAATGGACAAAACCATGTAATTTAATATCAAATGACTTAATTGGTTGCATGCCCTTGGCCTTATCACACTAAAGAAAGGAAAGATTTGAACCTTTTCAATTTCTTGAAGGGAATGACCTTCACATGGACTAACTTATTAAATGAAACAAATGTAAGGTTATTAATTATATATATGGACCTTGATATACTTATAGGAGTGGTTTGACTTTAGATTTCTTGGATTCTTGAGGGAATGCTTCGAGATCTCGAGGAAGTCGTACCGATTAAAGGATGTCAGTTGCCTTGGTTAAGACCCACCTTAGAACCTGATCCTTGTCTATTAGTGGATTCCTGATATGACATCATAGGATTCCTAATTTACTATTATAGGATTCCTTGGATACACTCCTTATATCCATCATAGATTCTACAGATATGAGATGCCTTGGTTACATCCTTAGGCCTAGCCATAGCATATCTCATTTTACCTTGAATTTATTACTTAGACTTGTTTAGATCATTTTATTGCGGAAATACTTGGATTAAGATCCTTATATTACACTCTTACACTTTATCTAGGTTGTAGTCATTACTGAGTTGGTGACCCTTGAAGTCTTAGTTTCCTTGGTCATTACCTTGGAACCCTTCTATTATCATTATCATTTTAGGTTGCATTGTTACATCATGGAATTCTTACTAGTACTATCACAATGTGATATTAGTGATGGATATGCTTCACTTGACTTAATTATATAAACTAGATATTAATTAATTAATTAACTTGTGACATTTTGAGACATCAACCGAAGGCTGATGCAGGTACTTTTCTATTTACATTATTAGGTTTTTGTACTTTTATATATGCATTCTTTCACACTATTTTTGTTTATATTATACATACATGATGTCTTAGACACTATTGGTGGTGGCCTATAGAGATTTATCTCACATGAAATCTGGGACACCATTAGTATCCAAGTAGACTATACGTATACAAATGTTGATAAATGGAAGAGATTTTATTTAAACACTTGATTTATTTCTATTTTAGGATGGATCTGGTAAAAAATGATAGAGCTGGAGCTCGTGATGCTTGAGATAGATTTCTGTATTCATTGTTTCTACTTTTTGTATAGCATGATTTTATGATTTTTTATCCATCCTATCCATATTATTATACACATAACATATCATCATCATCTTTTGGATATTTATATCAGTTCCACCTACTGTATTATTATTTTTATAATACTTCTTTTGATGTGGATTTTATTTATCTACATTTCTTCTTCGATTCACCTTATGTAATTACATCTATCTTCTATGATACACTCTGGTAATAAAGGAATAGTCTCCCTATGGACTCACCCTAGGCCCTTGCTGCTAGTTGGAAACCTCTGGCATTTGGGTATATGTGCTTGAGGCCATGTGACCAATAGGGCTCATGGAACGTTCAATGTAATTTGGGTCTAGGGTGTCAAAAATTGGTATTAGAGCAGTTCCTTCCTTTCCCTAAAATTTTTATAAAATAGCCTAGATATTAGGAACACTTGGAACCTATACATAAACCATGCTTGGGTGCCGTGAACCCATTTTTGAGGTAAAGTTTGAGTTTTCTTAATTGCAATTTTTGTTCTATTTTTCCTATTACAGTTAATATGATTCCACCTTTAGGTGACTGACATGCAATGTAGTGTTGTTGATTATTATTCCAATTGAGATTTTGTTACATCCTTGGCCTGATGATTTGAGGTAAATGGGCATTGTTACATGAATCATTATAAGCACCAATAATTTGCATGTCATGCATATTACCAAGCCATATAGGTCCATTTCTATCATCTGATTGCTTGATATGCTAATCATTGTTGAGTGATGTTGTGGTGGTTATGTAATTTCTATGATTTTCTTAGGATGAGATGGAGTGATTACTAGTTTGAATTAATGAAGTGTTATGGGCCATTGTGTGTTGGAATTGGTAATTTTACTGAGTCAGTCAATTAGTTTAAAATAAAATGGGTTTCATTTTCAACGAGAAGTAGAATTTTCCCTGATTCACTAGGAATGTCGATCCACTTTTATTGAACTTTGGTATAAGTTATAAGAAAATTAAAGAATAGAAGTGAAAAATGGATTCTAAAATAAAAAGGTTTCATGTCCTTATCCTACCTTGTCATGTTTATGAATAGAAAAGGAGTGAACCTTATTAATTAAATATAAAATTAAATGAAATAGTTTCTAGTAAGTGATAAGGCAGGGTATATTTTACCCTTCATCTACTGGAACCCCTAAAACGTATACTTGAGAACACACTTATACATGACATTCTAAATGGGCAGTTGGTTTAGAATGCCTTTGGTAGTTAGCCTTTCTAATGTTCAGTTTCCTTTAGTTTTTTATCTATATGATTCTAGCTTGTTCTGAGGAATGTTCTTGGAATTTGTAGAACAATTTCGCTACGATTTCCTCATGCCAGGTGCGAGAAGGGTGGTAATGACCATGCTCCATATGTGGTGGGCCCTGAGCCACCAGTATTACCTCCAAGAGTGCCACTTGAGGCACTCCCTGTTTTACCTGATCTGAGCTTGGACACTCATGGTCAAGATAGTTTATTATGTATAATGGATTACATGCATGGATCTACATGATCTTCACCTACGATGGCTGATCTGACACGTGAATAATAATAGTATCATTATCCTATTTTCTTGGGGGATGATAGTCTATAGGCAGTTGAATATTGACTAGATTTCACCTTGTCTATATTTGTGAATATGTAGATGTATTTAGAGTAGAGAATTAATCTTTCAGAATACATGATGCATTTTTGGCCAAACATTGGTGGGGTGTAGTTACTGGGGCTGGTCACTATCAGGGTATAGTATGAGATGACTTCCAGACTACTTTCTATGATCATTTATTTCCTCAGACACTTAGTGCTAATAGAACCATAGAGTTCATGAATATTGAGAATGGTTCTATTTCAGTTATGGAATATTCAATGTGTTTCCCTGAGTTACAACACTTTGTACTGCTTCTATAAGGTGATGATCTTTCACATGCTAGAAGCTTCGAGGATAAGATCATTTATGGAATCCATAATCAGGTGAATGTCTTTACCTTACCTACCTTTTCTAAAATAGTCAATTAGGATCTTATCACCGAGCACAACCTAAATAATGGTGAAAGTACTGGGCATAGAAGAATATTGTTAAGGTAGGCCAATATTTCCTCTAAAAGTGGGAATTGGTATCTTGAGTTTTTTTATTAGGGATTAGTATCTAGTGTACCTAAACTGGAAGATCCATGGTGTTCCATTAGTGTTAATGAAAGGGGAACATGAAGCCTCAATGTAATAGAGAACCTTTAGAGTGTTAGGATTACGACCATATGGGGAACATGTATAGATTATGTCAGACCTTTACATTAACTTATAGTGGAAGAGGACCTACACCGGCTCCACCATCAGGAGTAGGTACCCTTACACTATTTCAAGCGGGGAGTTGTAGGATCATTGGTAGGACAGTCTGAGGATGTGGTCATTGTCATAGTAACCAGATTCCTGATCACCAGCAGCACCAGTAGAGTAGATTCAATCATGGTATCCTAGTAGTTTCATGGGGGCATGGATCAAGTCAACTTCATGGTTTTTAACCAATACCCAAGAATCAGGCGGCAAGACCATTTATAGTATGAGGTATTATTCTAGTATCGCTCACTATAGTATATTCTTTATTTGATATTGGTGATTCAAACTCTTTCATCTCTTTATCTATCATGGAATTCATTGGGCTTAAAATATAGTATTATTGTGTTTTAATGATCCTAGATACACCATTGGGACTATGGTCAGATAGAATACACCAATGTATGTATTTCCCCCTTGAGGTAGGAAGTTACCCTTTTTTATGGGACCAATTTGCTCCCATGATGATGGGCTTTGACGTCATTCTTCGGGTGTAATGGTTGGTTCTATACCATGTCTTTATAGACCGGTATCGATATAGGGCATCATTTATGCCACCATAAGGAAAGAATTATTTTCACAAGAGTGAGTGGGATGTCCAAGATAGCAGAACTGAACCAGAGCATCATGGGTTTGGTGGAGTGACCACCCAAATTTACAATCTCTTCATAGAGGATCATGGTTTACATCAGGATAAATTCATTCCAGTAATAGATCTTTTTAGTGGCATCTTTCCAAACATTTTTTATATATTAACTCATAATAGAGTGGTAGATTTTATGATTGAGATCATTTTAGGAGAATCTCTAGTGTTCATTCCTCTATAATGGATGGAACCTACTAAGCTCCAAGATATCAAGAAATAGTTATATGTCTTTGTGGTAAAGGTTTTATATGGAATAGAACATTCTCTTAGGGGTTTACCATGATTTTCTCTAAGAATGCGGAAGGGATCCTTCATCTATACATGGATTAAAGGCATTCAAACTAGATTATTTTCAGGAATCAGTAACCACTACATTGAATAATTGATCCCTTTGACATGATTTGTGGAGCTAGGATTTTTTTAATATTAACCTCAGATTGGGCTATCATCAGGTGTGAGTCAGGCCATCAGGAATACCTCATACTATTTCCCATAGAAGGTATGGTATGTATGATTACCTTGTTATGTCGTTTAGTCTCTTGAAAATTCCCTCCATTTTCATCGATTTGATAAATAGAATGTTCCAAACTTTTTGGATTCCCTTGTCATACTATTTGTGGATGAAATCTTGGTGTATTATCACACTTGTAGTGACCATTCTATGCACCATGAGATCAATCTGAATACACTGAAATAGAATCATCTTTATGAAAATCTTTCTAAGTTCTACTTCTATAACAATAATGTAACTTCTTGGGACATATTATCTCAGAATTAGTATTATCTATTGACCGAGTGATTGATAGTGTTGTGGTTTCCTAAGAGCATCCAAAAAACATGTTTAGCATATGGAGTTTCATGGGGTTGGATGGTTACTATAGGAATTTCATATAGGACTACTCACGCCTTGTTTCATCGCTTACTAGTATTAAAAAAGGTTTTATGTTCCTGTGGTCAAAAGCATGTGATAAATCCTTTTAGGAGCTAAAAGGGAGGCTTGTCTTAGCACCGATTCTTATTCTTCCAAATCCAAGAATTAATTATTCCATATTCTATGATGCATCAGGCATCAGCCTTAGAGTAGTGTTGATGTACGAAGACAGAGTTTTCTCATAAAGATCTCGATAGTTGAGGCCTGATGATAGTAATTACCCAACACACAACCACAATCTAGAAGTCATTGTTTATTACATAAATTTATAGAGACATTATAAGTTGTGTGTGTACATTGTGGTGTATAATAACCACAAGATCCTTAAATATATCTTTACACATGGTGAATTGAATCTCAGATAGTGAAGATGGGTTGAATATCTTCAGTCTTTCAATTTTGGGCTTTCCAATATTCCTAGAAAGGGAAAGGTATTCATTGATCTGTTCATCCATAAAATTCAAGAAAAAATCATACGGGATGCTAATGATTAATAAAAAATAAAGGACTTCTTTTTGGAGCTGCATCTGGAGTTTCATAATAGTCCCGAGCATTATTTCCTCTTATCCTTGATAGTTAATTCTTGCCTCCTTGATAAGGTGAAGAGTAGACCATTTTTAGATCCTGAGGACTTTGTTCTCTATGATAATATGTCATGAGTTGACTCACCTTTGGATTGGTCTATAGACATGGATGACATCCTTCTTATACGTGGATATGTCTAGGATCCTACAGATATGAGAGAAAAGTTGTTGTGAAAGTCCCATACTTCTTAGTGGGAAATTGATCTAGACATATCTAAAATGTATCGAGATATGTGATTCTAGTATTGGTGGCTTGGGATTAAACTTTGTAACACCCCAAGCTTCCACGGTATGCTTCTATTTGAATAATGTGATAGCGTGTGTTGTACGCAACACCGAGTTCTAACACACTATAACCAATCAAACTAGCCGTTATGAATAGTAATACCTACTTTTTGAAATTATATATATTTTATTTTTTAAAATGGACTTCATTTTTGGATTCAGAATATCGAATTTATCCTAAGGTGAAATTTTGGTACTTTTCGGATAACTTTAATATTTTGATGAATATTGAAAATTACTAAATTTAAATTAAAAAAAACTTTTTTAATCAAAATAATTAATAGTGATAAATTATGAATTTGAGTGGTTTTAAAGTATATTTATAATATATTTTTACTATTTAATATAATTTTGATCATTGGACATAATTTTACAATTAAACCGGACATAAAAAAATGTCAATCTTTTGATAGTTATTATCTCTTAAAAACACGCTTTTTTTTTTAACAACGGAAATTAATTTTAAATTAATTTCTACCACTTATGTGTTTTGAATATGGAAAAATGGATTCCATATTTGGAATCAGGATGTTCAAATTGTTTAAATAGGTAACTTTTATTTTTAGACATTTTGATTAATTACTTCGGTAAATATTTTATTTACCATGGTTAAGGATAAATCCGGTAAATAAGGGTTAAAAAATAATATTATAATAATACTAAATTACCCTAAAACGTTTCCTAGCCTTATTGGTTGATACATGTTCGACCATAGTCATCTTTGGGTCGATTTTGGGACCCCATGGAGCCACTTTTAGGTGATAGGGAAACATTATTTTAATTAAGTTAAAATGAATACAAAAATGACAGAAGCATATATCTTTTAGAAAAACAATTTTTACATAGGGTTATATATGTTGGATTTTCGACTATAAATATTCATTAGAAAGATAAAACTATTTCCTACATAATTCTTGTTTATTTATAATTTTTAGAGATTACATAAGTTAATTTATTTATGACACAATGATGATACAGTAATTAACATAATAGTGAAATTTTAAAATAATTGATATTATAAATACCCAAATAAATATAACTTGAGACTTTTAATGAATTAAAATAATTTTCTAAGATAATATGACATATTAGTATTGATTTAATTAACGTTTTTAGAAGTAATCATTCTGTTATGAGTTTCAAAAAAATCAACTATTGAATAGTGTCAAAATTGACATAAAAGAGTTTTTAAAACAAATATTATATTATTAATTGATATTAAATTCCTAAAAATCTAAGGTTTGGCCAAGAAACTTATATCATGATATTTTTATCATTAATGGACCACTTGGGGGTCTCATGGATGTATATAGTAAGTTTATTAACTAAATAATATAAAAATACAAAGTGACATGGTAATTGTCAAACTAATTAACTAAGAGTTAATACTTAAAGATAAGGTTAATATAGTAACCCAAACCTGTCTAAATTCTATTGGTTGAATGGTTTTCGATCTATCCCCACCTTAAAATTTAAATAATAAACTTTAGAGCCATTAGAAACTGAATATGAATTTGTTATAAATTAATATTTCTAGCTTTTCCAAAGGTGCCTCTCACCCCTCTTATAAAAGGGCACTCCTCCTTCTCATTTATACACACCTTCAAAGCCTTTTGGTTCAGCCAAACTCTTCCCAAGTACTCTCCCAACTTCCCTCAATACAAACTAGAGGCCTTAGTTTGATCGTAAAGCCAACCTAAGGAGCCCTTTTGATCAAATCAAAAGGAAGAACCCGAAGAAGAGGTAATGATTTCACCACCCTTTTCCAAGTTCCTTTCTTCTTCCACTTCTTCTTCCTTTGTTATTACCATTATAAAATAATTAATCAAGTATCATATATATACTTTGATTTTATTATAAATATGGTATAACCATATTCAATATTCTATCCACCCTTTGAATAACATGTCACCATACGTGCGTACGTAAGGCTTACTGTCTCCACGTTATGGTGTAATTGTTATTCAATATATTATTATTTGGATGAGTATAATAATGATGTGTAACTCATGTAAATAATAAATATAACATGTTAATGATTCTTTATATATGATATACCATCCATTTATATATTATTTTAATATCAAAAGATTGATATTGTCGCTCGTGCATACGTACGGACTACCGTCTCCACGAACAAGATGAGTTTAATTCTCCATCATATCCATTAAAGTATAATTATCATTTGATTATTTAAAAATAATGTTTAATGACTTGATATAATTATGTATATGAATAATATACAACCTATCCATGATAGACATGGCTTATGTAACAAAACATATAAAAGAAAACGAGTAAGTTAACACCCGAAACGACGATAATACTAAGATATTATTAACAAAGCAATGTTAAAAGATCATATACGATATCATATGAATGTATATGATTCTTGTATAATTTAATAACAATTATTTCACTATTATACAGGAGGTTAACCTACCCCAACCAAGGAAAAGTACAAGGTAAGATTTTATTTCGTAATCTCTTCATTATCCGAGGTTGTTTATACGTAATAATCTACTGGGATCTCTTTATCATCCACATCCATGTTTCTTAAAAATAAATTTCAAAAAAAAATTTAATATTTACTATAATATGGGTTAAAGTCATTTATACCCTTGTTTTACTTTTTATAAGAGTTTTATAAAGGAATCTTTTCATCATTTTCCAAACAAGGTTCTTTTAACCTTTTTGACAGAATTAAGGTAAGAATGTTTTTTTAACTTATACAGCGGGTGCGGTTATTTTCCGCCGTTATAAAATCGTCGAAGCTTCCCTTACAATTTTATAAGAATATTTTCAAATAAAATGTTTTATTTTATAAATATATGACTCTTAAATTATTTCAAAATATAAATAGATATTTCTCTAAAAAGAGTTTTGATTTCATCTATGTCAACATCCTTTGATGGATTTTATGCTTATTTGAAGTTTATTTATTTTGATACAAAACTTATATATTGTATTGAATGTTTTGTGATATGTTTGACTGTGGATGTGCTATTTTTATACCATTCATAGTTTATGGTGAAAGTATTGAAATTTCGTATGCTAGTTTTAATACGAATGTTTATGTTATGTTTAAAACTTTTCATATGGGAATGCATTGGACTTAATATGTGATGGGTGGAGCCCGCTATAGATCCTCGATGCATCGGTAGGTCTCATGAGACAAACTAGTGTCTTGGCACAAGGCCTTGGAAAAATCTTATTTGTAGTCTTGTCACGAGGCCTTGGTTATGTGGTTATGATAGTCTGACATTATGCATTCCATCATTATGAAAGTGGTTATTGATATATGATGTGATTGTTCGATTAGTAGAATATGCATGTGAATAAGTAAATGGCATTATTTCATTTTAATTTTCCCATAATATGTTGAAGTTAAAGTTTAAAAGGCTTTTGTTTTAGTTATAAATTGCCTTAAATGTTTATTCTTATTTATGAAAGTTTCCGCTATATTGTTATCCTTACTGGGCAGTTGATCTCACCCCTTTTCTATGTTTTATTTTTCCCCGGAAGTGAAGAAGTAAATTATGAATGACTTGTAGGGATATTATGTGGGGATATGAGTGTGGAATATGGATACAATATGTTGTTGTAGTAGTTTTTCACTTTATGATTTAATATAAGAATTATGAATATATCTAGTGTTTCCAAGGCTACTAAACCAATCAGTCTTTCGAGATTTGATCTTTCTTGTGATCATTCCAATTTTATATAATAATGCACCAACTCTAAGTAACTGGGGTCGGGGCGTTACAGTTGTTATCAGAGGAAGTTTATTACAAACCTTGGAAGCTAGATTTAGATAAACTCTGATTAGAGCACGTAGACCTAAGATGAACTTTGAGGATTGGTATAGAAGAACTTCCTAGAATTTTGGTATTGTAGAGATTTTGTGAGTTTTCCGAGCAATACATATCTATCTGGATACGAGCAGGTAGAGGCGGCTCTGGCACAGATGTACCTAGGGGTAAAACCTAAAAACACCGCTTTGAGCTAGACTCGAACGGGAACTGGTGCACGACAATGGGCCTTGCTGCACTCTTGGTTACGACACTCCTGGGGGATATTCTTAGGATAACTCTCATTTTCTTTACAAATAATTATGAAGGGTTTATGAGTATATACTTACTCAAAGAAAACATTCTTATGATTATGGATTATATCCATAAATATTTCAATTTATGTTAAGTGTTTTATAAGTATGGGATTATGTATTTTGATTCATAAATTGATCTAGTTTATGCCATTGTTTAGAAATGGCGCCTAGTGGAAGAAATGGAAACCGTATTAATGCACGCACTCCATGTAGGGATTTCCCTCCTACTCAAGATAATTATAGTGGAGCTGGTGATGCAACTGGTGCCGATCAGCTAATCACCATACTGGGACAACTCACTCAAGTTATGAATAATAACCTTACCCATATGAAGCACCCTGATCCGCAGCGTGGAGGATCAATGTTAGATCGATCCATGAGGCAACAACCACCAACGTTCAATGGGAGTACAAATCCCTTAGTATCTAAGCAATGGATAAATTCCCTAGAGAAAATATTTCAGGCTTTGGGGAGTAGTGAAAGGGAAAAAGTTATCATGGCAGTTTACCACCTCACTGGAGATGTTGATCAATGGTGGTAATTGATTCAAAAAACGAAGGAAGATGATGAAGTATAAAATATGGAATGGAGGGAGTTCAAAGATCTGTTTTTAGTAAAATACTTTCCTTGCGACCATCGAGCAGATATGGAAAGGCAATTTTTGAGTCTGAGACAGAAGGAGGATGAGAATGTTGCAAAGTAGGAGGCTAACTTTACAAGGTTATCAAGGTATGATGGAGATTATATACATAACCCAAGAAGTAAGATTGATCGTTTCTTTGATGGGTTAAAACCATTTCTCCGTCGAGAATTGGTCTCACAATCCTTCTCATCATACGAAGACATTGTCTCATGTGATATCAAGACTGAAAAGGAATTCTCTAAGTCTTATGACTTTAAAGAAAAGTAAGAGAAGAAGAGATATGCTGATCAATCTGGGAATGGAAATAAGGGGAATAAGGGAAAGGTTTAATATCTATCATGTGGTAAATGTGGGAAGAAACACCCCGGTACTTGTTTGAAGGGAATGGGAGTCTGTTACAAGTGTGGTGAAAAAGGCCACCAAGCTCGTGATTGCAAGGGGAATAAGGAAGCTACCAATGTTCAGTGCTACAATTGTAGGGAGATGGGACATTATGCAAATGAATTTCCTAAGCGTCAGGAGAATATACCTTATAAAAGGCCAAGGGATCAAGGCCAATATTATGCTATCACTACTGCTGAGGTAGAAGCTCCAAAAGATGTGGTTGCAGGTAATTTAATGGTTTCCTCAAGTTTAGAAAATGCATTATTTGATTCTGGATCATCGCATTGTTTCATATCTTCCAAGTCTTCTAGGAAAATTAGATATTTCCAATTTGATTTAACAAGTGAGTTGTTAGTTAAAACTCCTAAGGGAAGTATCATTGCAACAAAGTTTTGTGAATCAGTCCCCATTAGAGCACATAAATGTTCTTTATCTGCTTATCTCATCGTCATACCTATGATTGAGTTTGATATAATCCTTGGTATGGATTGGATTTCAGACAAGGATGTGAAGATTTATTGTAAAAATAAGGAGGTTACTATTTTTGATGATGATGATAAGGAACACCTTATCTTTAGAGCAGAATTGTCACCACCTAATTCTTATCTAGATCCACCCCCAGTAACTCAACTAAATTCAATTATTGGGGAGGAAGAGAATGAAATGACTATGGGTGAGGAAAGGAATGTTCAAATAGAGGATGTACATGTTGTTAAAGAATATGTAGATATATTTCCGGAAGATTTACCTGGACATCCTCCAGAATGAGAAGTTGAGTTTTCCATTGATTTAATTCCTGGATCAAGTCCTATATCGAAGACCCCTTATAGAATGGCCACTGTAGAATTAGTCAAACTAAAGAAACAAATATAATAATTGAGTAATAAAGGATTTATTCACCCTAGTGTTTCTCCATGGGGAGCCCCTGTTCTTTTTGTTAAAAAGAAAGATGGATCTATGAGGTTATGTATTGACTACAGGGAGATCAATGCTATAACGATAAAGAACAAGTATCCCCTACCTCGCATTGATGATTTATTTGAACAACTGCATGGAGATCAATAATTTTCAAAGATTGACCTTTGATCTGGATACCATCAGTTGTGTGTGAAGAAGGAAGACATTCTGAAGACAGCATTTCGAACCAGGTACGGGCATTATGAGTTTACAGTAATGCCTTTTGGATTGACTAATTCACCCTCTGTATTCATGGATCTGATGAATAGAGTTTTCAAGGAATATCTTGATGAATTTTTGGTGGTATTTATTGATGATATCTTGGTATACTCAAAAATCTATGAAGATCATGAAAATCACTTGCACATTATTTTAAAGACTCTAAGAAGACATAAATTATATGGGAAGTTTAGCAAGTGTGAATTATGGCTTCAGGAGATTTCTTTTCTTGGCCATATTGTCTCTAAATATGGAATCTATGTTGATCCTTCTAAGACCAAGGCAATCCAAGAATGTCCAACACCGATGATTATAACTGAGGTACGTAGTTTTATTGGTTTAGCAGGTTATTATCGATGTTTCGTCCAGAATTTTGACCGATTGGCTAACCCATTAACGAAGCTCACACGTAAAGGGGTTTAAATTTGTTTGGAAAAAAGAGTGTGAAGTATGTTTCAAAGAACTGAAGAGAAGATTAGTCAATGCTCCTATATTGACTCTACCATCGGGGAATGATGGGTTCGTTATTTATAGTGATTCATCAAAGAAAGGACTTGGTTGTGTCCTTATGCAGAATGATAGGGCTATTGCCTATGCATCACGACAGTTGAAAATTCATGAACAAAACTATCCTACTCATGATCTCGAGTTAGCAGCTGTGATATTTGGTTTCAAGATATTGAGGCACTACCTCTATGGTAAAAAATGTGATATTTATACTGATCACACGAGTTTTGAAGTATATTTTCTCACAAAAAGAACTCAACATGAGGAAAAGGAGATGGCTTGAATTACTCAAGGATTATGATTGCACGATACAATACCACCCGGGGAAGGTAAACAAGGTGGAAGATGCTTTGAGTAGAAAAGATCATGGAGTTTTGAACAATATGAGAATTGAAAGGGATCCAATTTTCATGGATCTAGTGAAGATGGACATGGGGAATAACTAGGGAAGGAGAAACATCAATTCTTTTTCAAATGGATGCAAAACCATATTTACTAGAAATGATTAAGAGTTATCAGACTAATGATGGAGAATTTCAAAAGAAGATTAAAGCTGTGAATGATGGGAGATTGAGAGATTTTGTGTATGAAAATGGAATTTTGAAATTTGGGAAGATGCTTTGTGTTCCCGATATACCTGATATAAAAAGGCAATTGTCGGATTATGCTCATAGTTCCAATTTCTCTATACACCCTGGGAGCACCAAAATGTATAAAGATTTTAAGGAACATTTTTGGTGGGACAATATGAAGAGGGATATTGTTGATTTTTTGTCAAGATGTATGGTTTGTCAACAAGTGAAAGCTGGAAGGCAACACCCTGGAGGAGTCATGCAACCTCTTCCCATACCGGAGTGGAAATGGGAAAATATTATGATGGACTTTGTCATGGGGCTACCAAAGACTCCTAGAAGGAACGTTGCAATATGGGTTATTGTTGATCGTCTTACCAAGTCAGCACATTTTCTTACTATAATAGAAGATCTACCACTGGAATGTCTAGAAAGACTATATATTAATGAAGTTTTGAGACTTCATGGAGTACCCCTATCGATTGTTTCTGATCGTGATACCCGTTTTACTTCAAGATTCTGGAAGAGTCTTTAGAAATCCCTAGATACTGAACTTCATTTGAGCACTGCCTACCACCCTCAGACAGACAGACAATCAGAATGGACTATTCAAACCTTAGAAGACATGTTGAGATCCTGCTCACTTGACTTTCAGGGTATGTGGGATCAGTATTTACCTCTGGTAGAATTTTTTGATAACAATAACTTCCATTCTAGTATTCAGATGGCACCATATGAAGCGTTATACAGAAAGATATGTCGCACACCAACCTGTTGGGATGACGTTGGTGAAAGAAAACTTGTAGGTCTAGAACTGGTGGAGGAAACGATAGAAAAGGTGAATGTAATCCAAAATTACATCAAAGCAGCTCAAAGTAGGCAGAAGAGCTATGCCGATAATCGAAGGAAGGATTTGGAATTTCAAGTCGGTGATCATGTTTTCCTGAAGGTATCTCCATGTAAGGTAGTCATACGTTTTGGTAAGAAAGGTAAATTGAGTCCCAGGTACATCAGACCTTTCGAAATTCTAGAATTAATTGGGGCTGTAGCTTACTGATTGGCAATGCCTCCAAGTCTCTCCAAAGTTCACGATGTGTTCCACGTATCTCTGTTGAGGAAATACATGCCTGACCCAACGCATGTACTCACCTATGAAGAGTTAGAACTGGAACTTGATCTGTCTTATTATGAAGATCCCATCGGGATTCTTGATATGAGATAACAAGTACTGAGAAACCAGACGACGCGTCTGGTAAAAGTTTTGTGGAGAAACCATAAGATGGAAGAGGCAACATGGGAACCCGAGGAACTTATGATGAAGAACCACTCATTTCTTTTCATGCGATAATATTCTAGAAATTTCGAGGACGAAATTATTTGAAGGAGGGGAGAATGTAACACCCCAAGCTTCCACGGTACGATTCTCTTTGAATAATTTGATAGCGTGTGTTGTACGCAACATCGAGTTCTAACACACCATAACCAATCAAACTAGCCGTTATGAATAGTAATACCTAATTTTTGAAATTATATATATTTTATATTTTAAAATGGACTTCATTTTTGGATTTGGAATATCGAATTTAGCCTAAGGTGAAATTTTGGTACTTTTCGGATAACTTTAATATTATGATGAATAGTGAAAATTACTAAATTTTAATTAAAAACAACTTTTTTAATAAAAATAATTAATAGTGATAAATTATGAATTTGAGTGGTTTTAAATCATATTTAGAATATATTTTTACCATTAAATATAATTTTGGTCATTGGACATAATTTTACAATTAAATCAGACATAAACAAGTGTCAATCTTTTGATAGTTATTATCTCTTAAAAACACGCTTTTTGTTTTTACAACGAGAATTAATTTTAAATTAATTTCTGCCACTTTTGTGTTTTGAATTTGGAAAAATGGATTCCATATTTGGAATCAGGATTTTCAAATTGGGTAAATAGGTAACTTTTATTTTTAGACATTTTGAATAATTACTTCGGTAAATATTTTATTTACCATGGTTAAGGGTAAATCCAGTAAATAAGGGTTAAAAAATAATATTATAATAACACTAAATTACCCTAAAACGTGTCCTAGCCTTATTGGTTGATACATGTTCGACCATAGGCATCTTTGGGTCGATTTTGGGACCCCATGGAGCCACTTGTAGGTGATAGGGACACTTTATTTTAATTAAGTTAAAATCAATACAAAAATGACACAAGCATATATCTTTTAGCAAAACAATATTTACATAGGGTTATATATGTTGGATTTTTGACTATAAATATTCATTAGAAATATAAAAAGATTTCCTACATAATTATATTTTATTTATAATTTTTAGAGATTACATAATTTAATTTATTTATGACACAAGGATGATGCAGTAATTAACATAATAGTGAACATTTAAAATAATTGATATTATATATACCCAAATAAATATAATTTGAGACTTTTAATGAATTAAAATAATTTTATAGGTTAATATGACATATTAGAAATTATTTAATTAACTTTTTTCGAAGTAATCATTCTGTTATGAGTTTCACAAAAATCAACTATTGAATAGTGTCAAAATTGACATAAAAGCGTTTTTAAAACAAATATTATATTATTAATTGATCTTAAATTCCTAAAAATCTAAGGTTTGGAAAAGAGACTTATATAATGATAGTTGTATCATTAATGGACCACTTGGGGGTCTCTTGTATGTATATATTATGTTTATTAACTATATAATATAAAAATACAAAGTGACATGGTAAATGTCAAACTAATTAACTAAGAGTTAATACTTGAAGATAAGGTTAATATAGTAACCAAAACCTGTCTAAATTCTATTGGTTTAATGGTTTTCGACCTATCCCCACCTTAAAATTTAAATAATCAACTTTTGAGCCATTATAAATCGAATATTTATTTATTATAAATTAATATTTCTAGCTCTTCCAAAGGTGCCCCTCAACCCTCTTATAAAAGGTCACTCCTACTTCTCATTTCATCACACCTTCAAAGCCTTTTGGTTCGCCCAAAATATGCCCAAATACTCTCCCAACTTCCCTCACTACAACCTAGAGTCCATATTTTGATCAGAAATCCAACCTAAGAAGCCCTTTTGATCAAAGCAAAAGGAAGAACCCGAAGAAGAGGTAATGATTTCACCACCCTTTTCCAAGTTCCTTTCTTCTTCCACTTCTTCTTCATTTGTTATTACCATTATAAAATAATAACTCCAGTATAATATATATACTGTGATGTTATTATAAATATGTTACAACCATATTCATTATTCTATCCACCCTTTGAATAACATGTCACCATACGTGCGTACGTACGGCTTACCGTCTCCACGTCGTGGTGTAATTTTAATTCAATATATTATTATTTGGATGGGTATAATAATGATTTGTAAATCATTTAAATAATAAATATAACATGTTAATTATTCTGTATATATGATATACCATCCATTTATATATTATTTTAATATCAAAATAATGATATTGTCGCTCGTGCGTACGTACGGACTACCGTCTCCACGAACGCGATGAGTTTCGTTCTCCATCATATCCATTAAAGTATAATTATCATTTGATGATTTAAAAATAATGTTTAAGGACTTGATATCATTATTTATATGAATAATATACAACCTATCCATGACAGACATGGCTTATGTAACAAAACATATAAAAGTAATGAGTAAGTTAACACCCGAAACGATGATAATACTAAGATATTATTAACAAAGCAATGTTAAAAGATCATATATGATATCATATGAATGAATATGATTATTGTATAATTTAATAAAAATTATTTCACTATTATATAGGAGGTTAACCTACCCCAACCAAGGAAAATTACAAGGTAAGGGTTTATTTCGCAATCTCTTCATTATCCAAGGTTTTTTATACGTAATAATCTACTGGGATCTCTTTATCATCCACATCCATGTTTCTTAAAAATGAATTTCAAAACATTTTTATTATTTTCTAGAATATGGTTTAAAGTCATTTATACCCTTGTTTGACTTTTTATAAGAGTTTTATAAAGGAATCTTTCCGTCATTTTCTAAACAAGGTGCTTTTAACCTTTTCGACAGAATTAAGGTAAGAATGTTTTTTTAACTTATACGGTGGGTGCGGTTATTTTCTGCCATTATAAAAGCGTCGAAGCTTCCCTTAAAAGATTATAAGAATATTTTCAAAGAAAATGTTTTATTTTATAAATATACGACTATTAAATGATTTCAAAATAGAAAGGATATTTCTCTAAAAAGAGTTTTGATTTCATCTATGTCAACATCCTTTGATGGATTTTACACTTATTTGAAGTTGATTTATTATGATACAAAAATTCTATATTGTATTGAAGGTTTTGTGATATGTTTTACCTTGGATGTGCTATTTTTGTACCATTCATAGTTTATGGTGAAATTATTGACATTTCGTATGCTAGTTTTAATATGAATGTTTATGTTATGTTTAAACCTTTTCATATGGGAATGCATTGGACTTAATATGTGACGGGTGGAGCCCGCTATAGCTCCTCGATGCATCGGTAGGTATCATGAGACAAACTAGTGTCTTGGCACAAGGCTTTGGAAAAATCTTATTTGTAGTCTTGGCACGAGGCCTTGGCTATGTGGTTATGATAGTCTGGCATTATGCATTCCATCATTATGAAAGTGGTTATTGATATATGATGTGATTATTCGATTAGTAGAATATCCATGTGAATAAGTAAATGGAATTATTTCATTTTACTTTTTCCATACTATGTTTAAGTTCAAGTTTAAAAAGATTTTGTTTTAGTTATACAATGCCTTAAATGTTTATTCTCATTTATGAAAGTTTCCACTATATTGTTATCCTTACTGGGCATTTGAGATCACCCTTTTTCTATGTTTTATTTTTCCCAGGAAGTGAAGAAGTAAATTATGAATGACCTGCAGGGATATTATGTGGGGATATGTGTGTGGAATATGGAGACAATATATTGTTTTAGTAGTTTTTCACTTTATGATGTAATGTAAGACTTATGAATATATCTAGTGTTTCCAAGGCTACTAAACCAATCGGTCTTTCGAGATTTGATCTTTCTTGTGATCATGCCAATGTTATGTAATAATGCACCGACTCTGTGTAACTGGGGTCGGGGAGTTACAAATGTCGTATAAAAAAACATTATCACTATCTTTTCCACCTATCAGTAGGTGAAGGTGGACCACCAGAGACCTGCATACTTATTACAACCGTTTCTAGTCCCATAAAGGAAATTGGAATCTATTTTCATGGACTTTATAGTCAGCTTACATAGGTCACTGAGAGGTAGTGACACTATATGGGTAATTATTGACTGAATGACAAAGGAAGATATTTCATTCCAATCCAATAGAATTTATCATTGGATAAGTTGGGAATACTGTATGTCCTTGAGAATATATGACTATAGGTTTTCCCTCATTCTATCATTTTATATAGGGGTACTCATTTCATGTCATGTTTTGGGTATGGGTTTTAGAAGAATATGGGTACAAAAGTACTTCTAAGAATATCCTTTCACCATCAAACTGATGGATAGTAGAAACGGGCAATATAGGTTCTAAAGAACATGCCATAAGAATGAATCCTTAACATAGGTAGTTATTAGTAGAAGCATATCCCTATCATCGAGTTCTCCTACAATAACTGCTTTCAGGTGATGATTCAAGTAGCTCCTTTTGAGTTCTTGTATGGTTGGTCTTTCCATTCACCCTTGTGCTGGCTAGAGGTAGGCGAGGCAGCCCTGCTATGTCCTTATCTCATACAGTTGATTTAGAGCAGATTCAGTTGATCATAAATCATATGTATACTATATAGTCTAGACAAAAAATGTATGTTGATTGCTGCTGATGACCTATAAATTTTAAGGTTGAGGATCATATTTTCCTATGGGTAATGCCTAGGCTAGAGAATATATGGATACAAAGGCAAGTGAAGCTATCGGCATGATTGTTTTGGCCGTTTGAGATCTTGGAGAGAGTCAGGCTGATAGATTATAGGTTACTACTACCTCATAGGTACCTCTCTGTGCAGAATTTCTTCCACATTTCACAACATTTCCATTATTATGCTGACACATCCTATAATTTAGATCACGTGGAAGTTGAGTTAGATGTCGATGCTTTATTTGAGGAGTATCCTACATGCATCATTGACCAGAGAAAAAGGGCTCTCTAAGGATAGTTTGTCCCTTTAGTATGGGTGTAATAGATGCACAAATGTGTACTGGACGAGACTTAGGTGTGGGAGGCTGGCATACATGCCCAGTTTCCAGAGTTTTTCTCATATAGTGTTTAGTCACCCTTGGAAGGTGAACTCAAGGATGATTCCTTTAATGGAGAAGACTATAAGAACCTGGTTTTTAACATGGGTATGTATACTTAAAATTAAGTTATAACTCTATTTTATGAACCTAATATAGATACCTAATGAGTTCGTGAAGGTATCGAGGTGTTCAGGGCTTGTTCAGATCTCAGAACCTGGCTTTTGGGAGAAAAAGGAATACCTCGTGGTTTATTTAAATTGATTTATTTATGCCACATGGTTTGTTTAAAATATACGAGGTTGGATAGTGGCGTAGTATAGGGTGCATAGTTTTCTTTGACTGTGCAGATTAGGCTGTACGGCTATGCGAAATGTTGCAAAAAAATTATAGATCCAGTTCACATGGCTAGAAAATAATTTCTATAACCATATAGCCTAACAATTTATTATGTGCCTCTCTATAGTTTTTTGTGAATATTTTGTGCATGGTTTTGCCAAATAGCGTGAAAGATATTTTTGGTTGATTTTTCCTTTTCCCTTTAAATGAACTATTTTAAAATATCCACATTTTATTTTGAATTTCCAGAAGGCATCGCCATCCCATTTCTCACTTTTTGATCTTTTTCAATCCTAATCTTGCTATTGAGATTGAGAATTTGTTTAGGGTTTAAATTGATTGTTGTTCATCTCATTGGATATAGACCGGCGCATTCTCAATTCCTTTTTAATATTTCATCCTTCTTCTTCCTATCAATGACACTATTTAAATGTATGATCCTATGCCCCAATTTCATGGAATTGATCCAATATTCAAATCTACACTAATCCAGGATGAACTAAAGGTTGATATTGGACAATAATATTTGTATGAGACTATGGTAGGTGGTCTATAACTCATTACTCAACTTTCATCATTTTATAAAATGTCATATTATCATGCCAATTTCATTAGTCTTTGTCTAATGAATTCATATACCATGCTTGTGTTTTTTAGGACCTTGTTGTAAAACCCGTGTCATATATATTGTTCATTTTTTATGGGTACATCCACAACTTCAACCCCCCCCCATGTTGGGTGATGTACTATATTTGAGTTTTTAGTGTTTTGGAACATTTGAGCCACCGTTCGAGTGTTCCTTCAGCCTGACCAGTCTAATGGAAATAATCCTTATATTAAATGGATATTAAAATGTTAAATGGATACTGAATTTATGAATGTATTGGACCATGTTTTTTCCACTTGACCCATCTAAGTTAAGTGCTTAAATTCAATTAACAAATGTTAAATGAAATGGAAAGTATATTGTATGTATATGATTTTACTTAGTTTTTATTAAATGCAATGAATTCAGTTTATCATCCTTCGAACATACATATCATGTTATGATAGGTAAAGGAGGTAACCAAGTATTCTAATATTGAATGACTTAATTTATTGCAGGCCCTTGGCCTTGTCACACTAATGAAAGGAAAGGCTTGAACCTTTTCCATTTATTAAATTACGCGACCTTCTCATGTACTAAATTACTAAGTAAATCAAATGTAAGGTTTATAATTATACATGTGGACATTGACATACTTATTGGAGTGTTTGGACTCAAGCTCTCCTTGGATTCCTGAGGTAATTACTTGATCTCTTGAGGATTACATTCTGATTCATGGATGTCAGTTGTCTTGGATGAGACCCACCTTGGAACTTGATCCTTTTCTATTGGTGAATGTTGGGTATAACACCACAATATACCTTCTTTACTATTATAGGATTCCTTGGATACACTCCATGTATCTAGGATGGATTCTATGAACATGAGGTGCCTTGGATACATCCTTGGGCCTAGCAATAGCTTATCCCGTTTTACCTTTTATATGTTCCTTGGACTTGGTTAGATTATGTTGTTGTGGAATACCTTGGATGAAACTCCTTATATTAAACTCATATCCATTATCCAGGCTATAGTTATTATTGAGTGGGAGACCCTTGGGGTCTTGATTTCCTTTTCAATTACATTGGAACCCCTCTATTATTATAATCATTTCAAGTTTCCTTGTTACATCTTTGAACCCTTACTATTACTATCACAAGGTGATGTCGGTGTTGGCTATGCCTCACTTGACTTAATTATATAAACTGGATAATAATTAATTAATGAACTGGTTACTTGTTTAGACACCAGTGGGGGATGAATTAGGTAATTCGGTATTTATATTACTTTACTGCATTACTTTTACATATACATGCTTTCACACTGGTTCAGTTTATATTACACAGATATCATGTTATATACATCATTGGTGGTGGCCTAATGATATTTATCTCACACCATATTTTGGAAAGCATTGGTACTTGAGAAGACTATATATATGTGGGTGTTAACAAAGGGAAGTGAGTAACTTTAAACACTTGGTTTCTTGCTATTTTAGGATGGAGATAATTTCAGATGACCAAGATGGAGCACAAGCTTCTTAGGATAGATTTGGTATTCTTTTTTTACTTCTGTATAGCATGCTTGTATGCTATTTTGTATCCATTATTTCTAGATTATTATGGACAAGACATATCATCCTGATATTTTGGATATTTATATCAATTTCACATAATGTACTATTATTTGTATTAGTCTACTTCTATTGTGGATTATTTTTATATTTATTTCTTCTACTATTTACCTTCTCTTATTATATCTATCCATTGTGATACAGTCTGTTAATGAGGGTATTTTCTCCCCACTGACACACCATAGGCCCTCGCTATTAGTCAGTAGCCTCTGGATTTCTAGGAGATATGATTGAGGTTATGTTTTCAAATGGTCGTAAGGAACCTTCAGTCGAATCCATATCCAGGACGTCACAATAATGAACTATAAAAACCACATTTCCTTGTTTGGAATTAGTTTAATTACATTGCCTCCATCATTGCAACCTCAATTGGGTTTTTATTTTTTTGGTTGACCATGGAATCAGAAATAGCATTAGATCATCAAAACTAAACTTTTTCTATAGTAAGATTCATTTTCAAACTCCAATTAATTTCAAAATATCCTCATCCTTGATCCTTAATCATAATTCAACTAGTCATTTCATTTTCTTATTTGGGTGAGATTGAACTTATATTCTAAATAAATCAATCAAATTTTTACGACAAGATCATATATTAGTGTGATATTGGGATCATCATGGATTCACAGGTAGTGGTGTTTAATATATGGTCAATATCCCAAATATCCTCACTGAGTATGTATTGAAGACCACTACCTGTGGAACCATGATAAGGCTAGTAGCCCACTGAGTACTGATTGTGTGGAACAAGTTCAATTGATCGAGGGAAAAGATAAGTTCAAGATAACCTGAAGAAGATAATGAAATGATCAATAAAACAATGATTTCGGATTGAATTTTAGGATATTAAATAACTAATTGGACTTTGAAAATGAAGATTGATGGAAAAAAATTCAAGTGTTGATGAACCAGTGAACTCTCTAATTTTGATCTCAACCAAAAAATAACAAAACATAACTTTGTTTTTAATGTGTGAGTTGGTGGAATTTGAAAAAAGCTAAACTAGGAAAAGAATGTCATATAGTGAATGATGACAGAGGTAGAAAAAAGATTATAGATCAAAAAAAAATTATTCTAACCACATTTCTGGAACTGTGTCCTAATTTTTATATCCCACATACCCATGCACAAATACCACCCTTTGATGTCTATGACTAGGATATTAAGTGAATCATATTACTCATATGAGAACTTTTCAACATTCATTTTCATTGAGAAGAACAGAAGTACTGAACCTCTAATGATCCTTTAAATGATATGGAGCAGAATAATATGAGTAAAATGAATCATTTATGGAAAATTCTAGATTACTACTAAATCTATCACATCCGTTCATCTAGAAAAGTGTCTAGGATCTAAAAAATCATTCAATTATTCTTGATATTGCAAATGAATAATTTTTATCAATGGTACTGGAACTATTTCTAGATGAAAAAAGAACTCATTCTGATCACCAAGAAAGAAGGGCAGTTGAACCAATAGTATTTTATATAAGAAGAGCCATTATTCAATGGAGAAGTCAGTTAGATGATGGAGATTGTTTTGATTGATCCCCTGATATGCTGCATCCATTTCATACTTATTTATTTATTTATTTATTTCCTTTTTAATAATCTGATTTTGGAACATTAATACATTTCTATTCAGTCCAAAGAAAATTATTTATTCCCCTTTTGATTAATTCTAATCATTAATGGTCAATTTTCCAACTAATTTATATAGTGTATTTTAATGTTTCAATCAATTTTATATTTACACATACATTTAATTGGAATTTCTTATAATATCATTATTGTAATTTTACATACATTCCACTTGGACATAATTGACTACATGTGATAGAAATGAGTGGTAAAATCTAAAGGTGATCAGAGATATTAAATCACTAAGAAAGGAGACCACAAGGGATATAATGATTATTATACTTCTATATCTAAACTAAAACAACCAGATATGAGTTATCAATGTGTAGTCATTTAATTAGAGGAAGAGTTGGAAACAACATGAAAATTTACTCAACATAAGAATGATACAACTAACATGTTCTAGACCACTATTAATAAAAATAAATTTCAATCAATTCAATTTGATCTATTATTTCCAAAATTCAAACCAATTGAGTAAGATAGAACACATCCATGGCATTGTATTATCTAGAGTTAACCAGATTCCCACATCTACTATATTTTTCTAGGGATTAAAATTCATTTGTTGGTGTCACTATAACAATGTGCACATCACTATAATGGATTTAATTTTATTATATTCCTAGGATAAGTTAGGTTTAATGTTTTATAGAAATAGGAAAGACTATTATGTATCATACCCTTACAATAAATAGTTAAAAATTCAACTCAATGTCTATTTTTTCCATTAAAATAGGATTTAAAAATATAAAATCATGTTTCATCTGAAAATGCATTCACTCCTTATAAGAATAATCCTGAAAGTGGAAATATATACATTTATATAGTTTCTACACATCATTATGACATGTTAAAAATATTTAAAGACTTTGGATGGGAACACAAACCTCAGTAAGGGATAAAAAATTAAATAAAACTCATTCTCAATTTTTAATATCATGAAATCAAATATGATATTTTTTCCATTTTTACATAATAAACATTAATATCAAATATTCTTTTACTTACTCATGGAATCATATTTATTTCCCAGAGAATTTCATCAAACACCACATAATAAGTATTAAAATAAAAAAATATAGTCATTAGAGTTTCTCATAAAATAGAATTATTCATGAAAACAATTTATTGGAAAACATAAGTTTCACCATTTAAAAGTACATAAACATTCATTAAAACAATAACTCATTATCTAACATTATGAAAAAAAAAGAAATGTAATTTTATTTGAAATTATGGAAAATATATATAGGTACATTGGGTAATTATATTCATATCACTCTTACAATTACTCTTACATACACTCTTATTAATGGAATAACCTACATGATTAATTACAACATATATACATTAGACAATAGAATCATTAACTAATGCATTGGAGAGCTATATCAGGCTAATCCATCATCATAAAAAATGTATAAGGACCATAAAAAACATATAATATTTCATTTTCATCATAATAACTTATCAATTATTCTATAAAACTCATATAAAGAATCACTTTTAGGCTTTGAGCCAAAATAAGGAAACAAATCCTTATTTATTCAAAAACTCCTATAAGAATGGAAAATAGGATGTTATTTTTAAAATTCATCAAATTTTGTTATTAATGTTGATAAATAATAATATTCATGATAATGAGAAAATATGGTCAGGCCATATACTTTAAAAACATTCTTTTCCACTTTGGTAAACAGGGACAACAGTGACCGGTAGAGAAAAGATTAAAAAGATGGCCTTTTAAAATTCAATGATAGATGAAAATGACTATACACAATAATTTTATTATATATAATAACAACATTAAAATTTTAATTTTATAGGTATGAAGGAAAATTATTTGAAACCATTTAAAACAATATTAGAAATAAAAATTCCTCACCTCAACTCTGACAGCCAGGAACGTAATTTAACTCTTATATAATAAATTTATAATAAATTTTACATGAATAATAACATTTTTTATTTTAATTATCATATTATTATATCTTTTAATTCATTTATTACAATTTATTATATATTTACTAAATTATTTAAGTTCTTGTCAGGTGTTTGGAGGAAATTTCATTCATAATCCCAAAACAACTTTGGAAGGATCCCCTTTGTAAAAGGGGCCATTATTACATAATATCCAAAATATTATAAATGAAATAATAATAATTTTGATAGACTAAATACTAATTTATAACTAATCATGTGTGTCATACATTATAAATGAATCGCATCTCTTTGGGGTGGTATCCCATATGTGTGTGTGAGAAACATTATCATCTTCCAATGGATTTAACTATATAAAGGTAATTGAAATCTTATTATAAGTACTCATCCTTAAAAATTACATAATCTTGATTTAAGTCAAGAATTATCGTTGAGGATATTTTTCGGTATAGAGTTTTATATAATTAGATCATAACTATTACATACAATGTGGATACAACTAAAACAGAATATGTTTCTTCCATAATATGAAACTTTTAAAAGTAAACATGATTTCTTTTTCTTGATAAAAATCATCTTGACTTTTTCCTTTCTCTTACCCATCCTTATACCCTATGAAAATGTTTTAAAAACTTGTGATGAGCACAAAAAATCTCATTAAGGGATATAAAATAAGTAAAGAAAATGTTAGTCCCTGAATATTTATAAACCTGTGAAATCATAAGAATCTGGAAAAACTTCATGGTAATCATAAATAATAAAGGTAACTTTTGGTATCCATATCATACTTACACTGTAGATTTCATATCTACATAGGGAGTGACCTTCATGGTTATGTTTAGAATACCCATCACAGTATATTCCCTAAATATCTTTAGAGAAACATTATTGTTTAACTTCATCTCATTACCCAATGAATTTGAGAGCTATCATGAGATCACCTACCCTTGGTTTATCATAAAACCCTTGATATACATAAACAATTCTTAGGAACCATAACATAATCATAACACATGAAAATGGCATAAAAAATAACATTTCCACATTATAATCACGAGAGATCATTTCAGGATATTGACATAATCAATCCATTATAAAAAAATTAAATACAAAAATACATAGAAAGAGTATATAGTATTTATTTTTCTTTTAAAAATATTATGTCCTGTAGAGGATGCCAAATATTAAATAATGTTTATAGTGGAAGAAAAATTCAATATTGTTGCATATGTTAAAAAAAATTCCTTTTGTCGTTCATTAAAATTCTTGATAGAAAAATATTAATTTTTAAAACCATTTAATGAAAATAAAATTCAAAGGGTTTTATGTGGTGTATAATATCAAATTATGCCTCAATGAAATGAAATTGAGATAATTTCCTTTATTGTGAGTCTGAATTGCCATGTAAAGTATTTATACTTCTAAATAATAAACATAGATTAACTTATACTTACTTGATAAAATTTTTAAAGATTATTATTAATTTTATATTACTTTTTACCATGTTATAAAAATTATATAATTTTTAAAATCATTACAGATGTTTTGTCAATATTCGTTACTTAAGTTGAAAAGGAACATGGTTTTGATGTCACTAGTCCATGTGGTCATAATTCCATTATATTCATAATATAATTTATGAAATAATCATAACCTTTATTCAATAATAATACTTTTTACTTATTTTTATTTTTATTAATGAAAAATGAACAATGTTATATTTATGGAGATGGTAGGTCATACGTACACATGAGTAATGTTTTCATTTTTCATTTATCATTTTGGAAATAAGGTAATTATTATTTTATATTTAAATAATTATCAGAATATTATTATCATAATAATAATCATTTAACTATACTTATAAATATCATACAAGTTATATAGTGAATAAAAATTATTCACATCCATTCTTGGAGGTGATAATTCACACGTACGCACGAACGACGTTATTGTTTTTATGTTCATGGAAGGTAAGATCCTAATTGAAATATTATTATTTTAAAATTATAAATATGTCATTAATACCAAATATTCATATTAAATCCATCATTATAACTGATCTTGATATATGGTAATGGAAAATGAACTAAATCGTTTCGTGGAGGTGATAATTCACACGTACGCACGAATGATTAATTCCATTCCTATTTGATGGAAGTAGAGATAGAAATAAAGGATTTTAATAAAATAATAACATATCAGTATATTTAGGATACTATAGTTATTATTTCAATTTTAAAGATTAATATTTAAATTAAGTGGAATAATAAATAAAATAAGAACTTTAAAAAAAATGATACCTCTTCTTCAGTTGATCACCTTTGAATAACAACTTAACACCTCTAATAACGGTGTTCTACATAAACCAAGTACGTGAGAATGTGGGGAGGTATTATAAGAATAAGTTTGGGAATATCATGGATGGTTCAAAAGTATTTTTAAGTGTTAGTATTAGATAATATAGGGTACTTTTTAAAGGAGAGGGGAGGGGAACCTTAGAAATTCTTAAAATATTAAATTAATATAACATACTTTTTTAATCCAAATGCTTCCCAATTTAAATATGTCGAATATAAGATGAGAATAGATTTAAATACTCTAATAAAATAATTTTTAAACATGTAATTATTTTATTTTAAACCTTATTTTTTTTGTTTACCTGTAATTATTCTCTTTTAATTTTAAAAGTGGTAACAACATTTTAATTATTAAGAGGATATATATTTTACTTATATGAGATCAATTTCCCATAATTAGAAGAATAATGAAATTTTAAACCTTATCATAGTCACTTTGTGATTTTAAAATATTATTTATATTTTTATATAATTTAACAAATTAATATTTTTATAAAACATCAATTATGTCAATTTGTACACTATTCATTTTATTGAATTTAAATAAAATCTAAACAAAGAGATAACTTCGAATCAAACCATTTAATAGTATTATAAAATGTAATATTAACCTATAAAAATTTTGTATGACTTAAATTATGTAATATAATATTTATAATATCATTTATTTGATTCCATTATTAATAACGAAATCACTACATCATCATTTTCTAATAATCAAATTTAATTATTTAATGTCTAAAAATTAAAAATAAAATACCATGATGTAAAAAATATGTTTATATTTCTAGTTAATATTTATAGTCTAAGATATTACTTTTATAAAATTATATTATAATTGTTTTAGTAAGAAGATATGTGAGTATAACATATTTTCCATTACTTTAAATTAAAAGTTAAAAGTGTCATAATCACACCCAAGTGGCTTCCAAAGACAAAATTTTCATCCCAAGGGATGTCTTGGTCAAACATATCTCATTAAATAGTATTAGGACAAGTGTTAGGGTAGTTATATATTATTATAAAATTATTTGTACCCTTATAAACAGGATTTATCCTTTAACCGTTGTAAATAAAAATAATTACTAAAGTTACTATTCATAATGTTAAAAAATAAAATAGACCTATTTAAATAATTTATAACTTATTATTACAAAAATAGAATACATTTTTAAAAATTCAAAACATATAATTTTCAGTAATGAATGTAAAATTGATCCCCATTGTCAAAACAAGAAAATATGTTATTTAAAAGTAAAAGAGAACAAAAGATTGACATGTGTCTATATCAAATTTCACTATGAAATTAAATCCAATGACCAAAATTGGATTAAATGATAAAAACATAGTCTAATTACACTTTAAACCAATTAAAATTAAAACCTTACTATATAAATAAGTTAGATGAAAATTCATTTTTGAATTAAAATGCAGTATTTTTCACTATTCATTAAAAAATGAATTTTATCAAATAAATACCAAAATTCAACCAAAGAAATTTTTTATGTCCAAATTATAAATAAAAAGTTTATTGTGACAAATATAACTTATAAAAGTGAAAAAAAACTAGATTTAAAAATGGTTCTCCATCAAAAGATCGTAAAATTACTTTTTAAAAATATTAGAGTATTTTATGCTTAAAACTGGATTTATTCAATTTTTAGGCCTCTAGAATTCATTTGATGAAAGTAAAAAACACATGAATTTTTTTTAAATATAATATAGTTAGTTATATTCATTTTTTCAAATATAACGACTAGGGGATAACTACCATTTAAAAAAATACTAATATTCTATTATTTTTTGGTATAACTCAGTCTTCTATGCAACATAAGATTTCGGAGAAACCTGTTGTTTTGTTTCATGTACGCTATTTTACATAGATTACCCTTTTAAGTAAACATAATATCAAATTTATAAATATTAATATATATGAAAATTTATTATTCTATAATTACCAGGGATGTTACATCCTTCCTCTATTTTTTAAATTGTATCCCTGTAATTTTATTCACTTATAAAATAAGTGGGGGTATTTTTCCCTCATAGAATTTTGAGATTCCCAAGTTTACTCTTAAACCATATGGTTTTTCCAAAAAAAAACATATCCTAAAAAATAACCTTTTTTTAAACACTTGCTCTTTGTGGTCAAGAATCTTGACCGGTTTTCTTTATAAGAAAGATTATCTTCCAACTAAACTACTTCTGGACTCAAAAAATGAAATGAATCTGGTACATGCATTAATAACATTGAAACATGAAAAACATTGTGTACATAGGATAAAATAAGATGTAAAGAAACTTGTTAGGAAACTGGTCCAACTTTCTCTAGGATTTTATAGGGTCCAATGAACCACTAACTCATATTTCCCTTCTTACCAAAATAAATCACACTTTCCCATGGTGAAACTTCGAGAAAGACATGATCACCTACCTAAAAATAAAGATCATTCCACCAGTTATCTGCATAACTTTTTTTGTCTTCTCTAAGCTTTCCTCATGTGTTTCTAAATCAACTAAGATTCTTATGCCATCTCTTATACCAATTCTGGTCCCATCAACTTCCTTTCACCTAATCATCCCAAAAATATGGTGTTCGACACCACTTTCCATATAGTTCCACAAATGGTTCCATATATATACTAGAATGAAGAGTGTTTTTGTAAGAAAAATCAAAAAAGAAACATCGTATTCTCAACTTCTGTGGTAATCCATTTAAAAAGCATGTATAAAATCCTCTAATATCTAAATTTTTCATTATATCAACCCATCATATTGAGGATTAAAAGTTGTACTAAAATTTATTTCAGTACCCAATGACTTCTAAAGGTCTTTCCAAAAGTTAGAAGGAAGCTGGGATCACGATTAGATACAATGGAGAGAAGAAATCCATATAACCTGACTATCTCCATAAGAATTAACCTATAAAGTTTATCTAGAGATAGTGTATCTCAAATAATAATAAAATGATAAGATTTGTTCAATCTATCAATAATAACCAAAATCATATTGTTACCTCAAAAAGTATTTGGTAATCGCACTACGAAATCAGTGGATATATTGTCCCATTTCTCGTATGGTACTAGAAATGGAGGTATCATCCCTTTTCGAAACTAATTCTCTACATTAACCTATTGAAAAATAAAACATCTCTGGGTAAAGTCAATAATATATCATTTCATTCCATCCCAACAGTAATACTCTTGAAGGTATCTGTACGTCATAGTACTGCCAGGTTGAAATGAAAATGAAGAACTAGGAGCATCACATAAAAAATGATTCTTAAATTTTGAATCACTAGGAACATATAATCTCTTTCAAAACCTTAAAAAACAATATTTATTAATGTTAAATTTTGGAAACTCATCCTTCTACACCAATTCTACCTTTTTCTACAACTCATTGTCTTTTTTATGCGCTCGTTTAATTGTTTCTGATAGAGATTATTTCATTAACACCTGAAAAAAATAGAGGAATTCCCTGCACTAACAACATAAAATCCAAAATTCATCAAATCATTAACTAAAGGGTCACGTTCCAAATGTATCATGCTTAATTTTTCTTTAATTTTCTGACTCAAAGCATTGGAAATTTTGTTTTCTTCTCCATAATGGTAATGAATCGTGTAATCATATTCCCAAATTAGTTCCAACCATCTTCTCTATCTCATGTTTAATTCTTTATATGTGAATATATACTTAAAAAAAATTTATTGTTATATATTTCACATTTTACTCGAGAAAAATGATGCCTCCAAATTTTTAAAGAATAAAACTGTAGCTAATTCCAAATCCTGTGTAGGGTAATTTATCTCATGATTTTTCAACTGATGTGAAGAATAAACAATTGCCTAATCAATCTACATTAGGACACAACCAAGTCCTTTCAATGAAGCACAACTATAGATAATAAATTCACTATTTTTGGAAGGTAATTCCAATACTAGATCATTCACCAATATTATTTTAAATTCTAGAAAACAATCATAAAATTATTTTTTCCAAATGAACTTAACACCTTTTCGAGTTAACATAGTCAAGGATCTAGATAAATATGAAAAAGTTTCCAAAAAACATTAGTAATAGCCAACTAAACCAATAAAAATATTAATCTTGGATATATTTTTAATTATTGTCCATTCTTCATAAACTCTTGTTTTAACAGGATTAAAAGTAACTTCATATTTAGAAACTATGTGACCAAGGAAAGAAATTTGTTGTAACAAAAACTCACACTTTCTGAATTTATCATATAATTTATTTTCTTTTATGATTTTCAAGACAACCCTTAAATGACATTCATGATTCAATTTACATTTAGAATATACCAAAATACCATTAATAAACACAACCAAAAACTTATACATGTACCCATAGAATATTCTATTCATAATATCCATGAATACAGTTGGTGAATTAGTTAACCCAAATGGCACAACTAGAAATTCATAATGGTTATATCAAGTACAAAAAACAGTCTTCAGAATGTCTACTTCCTTTACTATCAACTGGTGTTACACCAACCTCATGTCAACCTTCTAAAAATACTATGCTCCATGGAGCTGATAAAGAAAATCATTGATATAAAAAAAAGGATACTTATTCTTAACAATGATGTTATTCAAGGATCTATAATCAATTTAATGTCTCATTGAACCATATTTCTTTTTAACAAACAATACAGGAGCACCCTATAGTGATTTTCTGGGACGAATGAAACCTTTATATAATAACTCCTTAAATTTCTTCTTTAACTCTAAAAGTTCAATTTTATCCATTCGATTAGGGGTTTTGAAATTTTATTAGAGTCAAGAACTACGTGAATAGTAAATTACACTTCCTGGTCAAGTATAATACTAGGAAACTCTTCAATAAAAATATTAAGATACTCATTCACCACTATAATTTCATTAATATAAATAGTTCCTTTACTTTTAACAATGTTTAAGGTATTATTCATTTACATATTTTAGTTGTTTCTATGCATCTTGATATGTTATCAGAGTTAAGGGTTCACTATTATATAAAAACTAAAAGTCTTTCTGGAAATAAAATTCTTCAACTCTATAATCAATCTTAACATGGTAAACAAAAAGCCAATCCATAGCCATAATAACATTAAACTCTACTAGAGGCAAAACAAATGGTTTTGCAGGTAGATTCTTTCCACATACAAGGATAATAATATTTATATAATTTTTTTTGTCTTAACATTTCCCCAAGGTATTTTTACTATAAGCTATAGATTCATTTCTCGATATGCAATTCCCAATTCACCAGAAAATATCTCAGAAATAAATGAATGTGTAGACCCGAAATCAAAAAACACATTGACATAATCTGAATACAGAAACAATATACATGGTACTACTTCATTTTATGGCTAAACATGTGTTTAAGTAGTTTAAAAGGATTTCACCACACCTTTATTCTTATAGTCTTGTTGCTTCCCATCATTTTAGTTCTTCACCAGACACTCATTTTCATAATGACCCATCTCATTTTAATTAAAACACTTTACTGACTATAAATCAAATTTTGTCTTACCACTACCCTAATATTTTTCAGTGTAATTATAATCCTTATTTCCCATTTTACCACATTGTAAACACTTACCTTAATTCAAAAGGCATTACCTAGTGTGATTTCTACGACAATTTTGACAAACTATAAACTTTATTTTCTTATAAACATACTTTTTCAAAGAATTATTCCCTTTCACCTACCACCTTGACCACTTATTCTGTTGTTTGTCAAAGAACACATGATCATCAACAAAATCCATTTCCACCTTCTCCACACATAGAAAACTCTTTTCATAACTTTTAAAGTCACGATAATCCAATTCCCTTTGATACATTTTCTTTAATCTGGAGTAAATAACAATTGATTTTATGATCAAGATCTCAGATGAAATTTAAATCATACATTTTCTATCAAGTGAATTTTTTTCATAAGAATCCAGTGATTCATCCTCTTTTCTAATTTCGAATAATTTCTTTTCATCCAAATTCAAACTTCCTTAGGAAAATATATCTCAAGAAAAATTACCTTGAATTCATCACAAACAAGAGCATCAATCCACTCACTTTCCCTGATATTATTAATCATATACCACCATTGATCAATTTCACCTTCAAAATAGTAAACACAAATACCATCCTATTGATTTTTGAACACCCCATGAAATTGAAAATATTTCCCATTTCTTTAATCCACCCTTCAACTATCACAAGGTCAGATGATCCTATGAATGATGGTGGATGTTTCCTTATGAAATGCTCCACTACTAAGATTTTCCTATATGGTTGATCTGACTGATCTTGTGCATGGATACAGGAACCATTTATATCCTAAGTCAACTATGTCATCATTGAAAAAAACTATTCAGTCCTGATTCGGAATATCTCTGGTTGTTGATTTGGAAGGTTGATTTCTTCTTGATGTCATTCTATCATAGGTACCCTATTTACCTTTCGGAAAACCATTCTGAACAAACATATATTAGACAAAGAAACATGGTAATATTCAAATGATATATCATTTCAATTTATACATAAGTACAAATCATTTGTGGATATTTTATTAACAATATCATAACCCCTAAAGATATCTAAACCGGCCTTTGATACGAATTGTAAGGCTCCATGCTTAAACATTTCATAATCTTGATTTAATTCAATAATTCACATTAAGGAAATTTTTAGGTATACAATTTTAGATAATTAGGACATAACTATTACATACAAAGTTGATACAACAAAAACAAAATTTTTTCTTCCATAATATAAATGTTTTAAAAGTAACATTGATTTCATTTTCCTGATAAAAATCTTCTTGAATTATTCCTTTCTCTTACCCATTCTTATACCCTATGAAAACATTTATAAACCATGGGATCAGTGTTAAAATCTCAATAAGGGAAATAAAATAAAGAAACAAAATGTTAGTCCTAAATATTTATAACCCCATGAAATCATAAGAATCCTAAAAAAATTCATAGAAATCATAAATCATAAAGTTATCTTATGGAATCTATATCAAACTTATATTGTATCTTTCACATCTACATAGGGAGTAACCATCATGGTTACGTTTGGAATACCCACCATAGTATATTTCCTAAATCTCTTAGGAGAAACCTTATTGTTTAACTCTGTATTATTACCAAATGAATTGGAGGTATAACATGGGTTCAACCGCCCTTGTTTTATCATGAAACTACCTATATACATAAACAATTCCAAAGAATTATAACATAATAATAACACATAAAACAAGCAAAAAAGAAAAATAACATTTCCACATCCCAATCGAAATAGATCATTTCAAGATATTGACATAATAAATCATTTATCAAAACCATTTTCAATACCAAAATTCATGAAAATTTAATATCGTATTTATTTTTCTTTTAAAAACATTATGACTTGTAAAGGAATCCAAATATTGAATAATGGTTGTGGTGATGGAAAAAGTGGTTGTCACTGCGTATGTTAAAAAACATTCTTTTTGTCTTTTAGTAAAATGCTTCATAGAAAAAGATTCCTTTTGAAAAATATTAATTGAAATTATAATAAAAATGGGTTTATTATACACCTTATAAAACAATGTGGTGTATAATATTAATTTATTCCTCAATGAAAGGAGATTGATATGAACTCCCCTACCGTGAGTCTAAATCATCACGTAAAGTATTTATATTCTTTATTAAATAAATTAGATTAATTTATACTTTCTTGATAACCTTTTTTAAGTTTATTATTTATTTTATATCACTTAATATCATGTTATAAAAATTATATAATTATTTATGTTCATATCAGATGTTTTGTCGATATTTTTTACTTGAGTCGAAAATGAACAAGATTTTGTTGTCACTAGTCCATGTGGTCATAAG
This sequence comes from Viscum album, assembly GCA_963277665.1. NCBI lineage: Eukaryota > Viridiplantae > Streptophyta > Magnoliopsida > Santalales > Viscaceae > Viscum > Viscum album. The sequence goes on along the minus strand of OY728119.1, from coordinate 32,400,007 downwards.
TCCGTCATCTCAAGAATAGTATTCATGAAATAATCATAACTTTTATACATTAATCATAATTTTTAAATGAAACCATTAATTATGATTATGAAAAATGAACAATGTTATATTCATGGGGATGGTAGGCCGTACGTACACATGAGTAACATTTTAATTTTTCATTGAACATTATGGAAATAAAGTAATTAATATTTTGTCTTTCTAGAATGATCATAACATTATTAGAAGCATAATAATAATTTAAATATACTTATATATATCATAATAGTGATGTGGTGAATAAAAAAACGATTCACATCGCTTCATGGAGGTGATAGATCACACGTACGCATGAACGACGTTATTATTTTTATGTGCATGGACGGTAAGAAAATAATTGAAATTTTATTCTATTAAAATTATAAATATGTCATGAAAATCACATATTAATATTAATTCCATCATTATAACTGATCTTTATTGACTGTAGTGGAAAACAAACTAAATTGGTTCGTGGAGTTGATAATTCAAACGTACGCACGAACAATTAATTTCTTTCCAATTTAATGGAAGTAGATATGGATTTAAGGGATGATATTAACATAATAAAATCTCAACATATTGAGGATAATAGATATATTATTTCATCTTGTAATGATAATATTTAAATTAATTTGAAGAAGAAATAAAATAGAAACACTTAAAAAATAATACATCATCTTCAGTTGATCCCCTTTGAAGAAGACCTTAACACCTCCAATAATGGTGTTATGCCTATAAGAAGAACTCAATAATGTGGGGACGGATTCTAGAAAGTGTTTTGTGTAGATATTGGCTGATCTAAAATGATTTATAAGTGTTAGTATTTGAGAAGAGAGGGTACCTATTGTAGGAGAGGGGAGGGGCACCCTTGTAAATTCTTAAAATATTAAATATAATTTTTTTTTAAAAAATGATTACAAATTGAAATATATATAAAATAAGATGAGTATAGTTATAAATACTTTAATCTAATAATTTTTAGACATGTATTAATTTTATTTTAAACATTATCTTTTAGGTTTACCCATAATTATTCTCTTTTAATTTTAAAAGTGGTAATGACATTTTAGTTATTAAGATGCTATTAATTTTACTTATATGTGATAAATTTCCCATAATTAGAAACATAATTAACATTTAAACCTTAAAAAAGTCACTTTGTGATTTTGAAATATTTTTAGGGTTTTTAAATAATTTAATAAATTACAATTGTTATAAAACAACAATTATGTCAATTTTTACAGTATTCATTTTATTGAATTTAAATATAATCTAAACAGAGCGATAAATTAGAAACAAACCCTTTAATAGTCTTATAACATGTCATATTCACCTAAAAAAATTTATCACATAAATTATATCAAATAATATTTATTTTAATATTTATAATATCATTTATTTGATTCTTCATTAATAACGAAATCACTGCATCATCGTGTCATAATTAAATTAAATTTAATTATTTAATGTCTAAAAATTATAAATAAAATATTATAATATATGAAATCTTTTTATATTTATAATTAATATTTATAGTCAAAGTTATCACTTATATAAAACCATATTAAAATTGTTTTAATAAGAAGATATTTGTTCATAACATATGATCCTTTAAATTAAAAGTTATAAGTGTCATAATCACACCCAAGTGTCTTCTAAAGGTCAAATTTTCATCCCAAGGTATTTCTTGGTTACAAATATCTCATAAAACATGATTTTTACACTTGTTAGTGTATTTTTATATTAATATAATATTATTTTTACCATTATTTACCTAGTTTAACCTTTAACTATGGTAAATAAAAATAATCACTAAAGTTACTATTCATAATGTCCAAAAATAAAAGGGACCTATTTAAATAATTTGGACGTTATTATTAAAAATATGGAATCCATTTTTCTAAATTTGAAACATTGAAGTTGCGGTAATTAATGTAATATGAATCCCCATTGTCAAAATGAGAAAATTGGTTTTTTAAAAGTAAAAAACAGTAATATATTGACATATATCAAATCTTAATGTAAAATTACTTCCAATGAACAAAATTGGATTAAATGATATAAACATAGTCCAATTAAACCTTTAAACCAATTGAAATTATAATCTAACTATATAAATAAGTTAGATGAAAAGGTAGTTTTGAATTAAAATGCATTTTTTCACTATTCATAAAAAATGGATTTTATCATCAATATAAAAAATTCAACCAAAGTAAATTTGATATCCTTCTTCTAAAGAATAATTTTATTTTGAAAAATATAATATATAAAATTTACAAAAACTATATTTAAAAGGGGTTTTCCATCAAAAGGTGGTAAAACTATCTTTTAAAAATATTAGAGTGTTTTATGCTTAAAACTTGATTTATTCTAATTTCAAGCCGGTAAATTTTATTAGATAAAATTAAAAAAAACATGTGTAAATATAATATAGTTAGCTATTTTCATTCCCTCTAATATGACGTCCATTCGATATCTACCATATAAAATAATAATAATAATAATGTATTATATTTCAGTAAAACTCAATCTTGTGTGCAACATAAGATTTCGAAGAAACTCGTTGTTTCATGTCGAGTACGCTATTAAAAATAGAGTCCCTTATTAAGAAAACTCAATATCTAATTAATAAATATTATTAGATATGGAAATGTATTATTCTTTAATTACCTAGGATGTTACACTTATCCTTATAAAATTGTAAATATTTCATGAATATGATATGTATTCATTAAATAAATCATAATATCCTTACTTCTATGGTGGTGATAAAAAAATAAAACGCATCGCTTTATGGAGGTGGTAGTCCCCATGTACAAACGGGTGGTATCATCATGTCCTATAGGTTGGAAAAAATAAATAACAAAAAGGTATTTACATAATAATAATAAAATTTCAGTATATTTAAGATACACATGATGTCATATGAAAATTTTTATAATTATTTGATGTAGACAGAAGAAAAAACATAAGCAACACTCGGTTAAGAGTTATACCTCCTCTTTGGAAAACCCTATTTGGCTTAAAACTTATGCCTTCTTGGTTGTTATTTTGGTTAAACTACGACCTCTAGGATGTGGGTAATGAAGTTGGGAAGGTATTTTTTTACTATTCAATATAAAATGCACCAATAAATAATTAGAGAGTAGATGATGTTCCGTTTTATAATTGTGGGGAGTGACACTCTTGTAATCCTTTATTTTATTTAAGTAATATAATGTATTATTCCTGGAAACATAGAGAAAAATATAATCAATATATAATAAAATTTGATGAATTTTAAAATAATCTCATATGATAAGATCTATGATGTTATTTTATGACCTTATTAGTTATTTTTAACTATAATTTACACAAATTACCCTCTAAAGTGGTGAAATTTTTTATCATAGTTATTATTAATTACTAAAAAAATTAAATTGAACTCATAAATAAATTTAAACCTCATGATTCCAAATATGAAATCCATTTTATAAAATGAAATTCATATATATGGCTAGAATTATGGTTCATATACGTTCTCAAAACACAATAAAAAATAATAATTTCTTTCTAAAATTTATTTTTAAGCATCAGAGTAAATTTATATTAAAATAAATAATAATGTTTCTTACTATTAAATTAATTGGATAATTTTTATTTAAAGTGGTTTAATTTTTATTTAAAATAACTACAAAGATTTTTTAAATTTTTTAACTACTAGAAAAAAAATATATAATAAAAATCATATTTTATTATTCACCAAAAAATCAATCTTTTCAAAAATATACAAAATGTTTACCAAAATTTTAATGTGATATGATTGTATAAAAAATAAATTCAATTTTATATAAATGAATTTTTAAAATTTAGTTATTTTTCATTAAATAAAATAACATAATACATGGAAATCACTTTATTTTGAATAAATGTGTTTCTTTTTTTGTATTGAAATATTATATAAAATTATTATAATGAATATAAATTCATAAAATCTAATAATGAATATTAATAAGACATTATATTGATTTTTTATTAACATTACTTGGATTTTTTTCATTCTTCCATCCTTAAAAAAATTATATCCCCAAAATTTTAATCATCATATAAAAAGGTAGGGATATTTTTTCATCATATCTCTTTTAGGATCTCATATTTCTTTCTCAATCATCTAGCTCTTTAAAAAAAATTACTAGGTTACATACCTTATTCAATAATACCAACTCTCTATGATCTATAATCCATATCATCCTTTCCACATAGTAATTATTATCTTTCAAAAATACCTCCTTGAAGATCAAAACATGAGATTCGTCGGGTATTTATTTCCTTTGGAATGAAAAATTGAACACATCACATATCAATGATAAACACAATAGTAATTCTACTCAATAAAAAATTATAAACTATTTTTATATAATATCATAAGGTTTAATAAAATATGGTCTTAACTTTCATTTCTTTATTATATATATAACACCTTTTTAAATAGGTATTTTAAGAAACATTTGATCGACAACATTAAATGAAATATCTTTCATCTTATTATTTTTATAACCCTTAAACCTACCCTAAGTTTTCTACATGTTTTTATATATAATTATTACCTTTTCAATGACTAATTCTACCAATTTTATACCCAAAAACATTGTTTTAATAACTTCATCTTGTCATCATATAGTTCAACACCACTTTATATATATTTCCACAAAAGTGTCCATTGATATACTAGAAGGAAAAATATTTTTATTCGAACATTCCAATAAAAATACATGATTATCACATATTCCCTAATAATATAATGAGGCATACTAAAGAATATACTTTAAAGTCTCAATTTTCAATGTAATTATGCATCAGATTATGGATGAAAATCTATACTGAAATTTATTTCTATATCCAAAGGATTTTGATGTAGATTTGAAATTTTATAGTCAAGTATTGGATCATGATCATATTAAATAGATATAGGGTCTCCATTTAAACATAATATCTCTTTAAGGTTGACTCTAAAATTTTAATTCAATTATATACTATATTGAATGTGAATTTTCTCTAATTTAGTTAATCGATTTAAATTTTACAAATTATCATTATTACCTTGATATGTCTTTGTAATCCCACCATAAAATCCATGGATATATACTATCAATTTTATTTGGGTGCTATAAAAGGTTGTAGCATCACCTTAATTAATTAGTTATGAGTATTAATGTGTTGGAAAGTCAAAAAATTTAGGTTCTAATCTTTAATATCAATCTTTATTCCTTCCCATCAAAAATATTTGTAAATTTATATTTATATCTTAGTGTTGTCATGTGAAGTAAAAAATAGAGAGTAGTAATATTTAATCAATAATTCCTTCTTCAATAGGGGAACACATGGAACACACAACCCCTTTCCAAATTTTAGAACACCTTCTATGTTAATATTAAATTCATGATACTTACCCTTATTAACTAACTTTAAGCTCTATTTCAAACCATGATATTCATTTTGAGCATTCTTAGTCATTTTTGATAAATACGACTGCACTGACACCTAATCCAAAAGAGTGGGAGTTCCTTCATGCATAATTTCATAGCTGACAATCATTAAATAATTAATCATATGATCATGTTCCAAACATAACATCATTAATTTTGCATCATATTTACATCTCATGTCATTAACTGTGATATTTTAAATAACATGATGATATTGAATCATGGAATAATTATCCTTTATTAGTTCTGAATATCTTCACTAAATCATTTTTAACTCTTTTTGGGTGAATATATACTTTGAAAATTTCTAGTCATTATATATTTTATATTTTACCCCATATATAATATTTCTCTATATTTTCAAATAAATAACCACTACATCCTGTTTTAGATCTTTCTTAGGTTAATTATTTTCCTATATTTTCTATTAGTATGATATATATGAATTAATCAATGATCTTTCATAAATAATCAAATAAGTCCCTTTAAATAATTATCAATATAAATAACAACATTAAAATTTGTAAATGGAAAGGATGAAACTAAAACATTAAAAAATCAACATTTAAATTCATGAAAAAATTAATCAGATTCAATTATTCAAATCCATTTAGCACATTTTTTAGTTAACTTAGTTTGTAGGCTTCATAATTGAGAAAGTTTTTCAACAAACTATCAGTATTAAGATGATAATCTAACAAAAAATTGCATATAAATGAAATTTATCCACCTTAGCATTATTTATATCAGTATTTATGCCATCTTTAGAAACAATATACCCCAGAAAAGAAATATTTTTTAACAAAAAATCACATTTTATAAATTTTATATACACCTTTTACTCTTATCCTATAGAACTATCCATGAGTTCTTCTCATGTTCATCATAACCTTTAGAATAAAACCTAATTTAAGAAATAAAGAATAAAAAAATTATTCAAATACTCATGGAAGACTCTATTCATGTGATTAATTAATACATTTGGTGAGTTAGTCAACTCAAAAGGAATAACTAAAAACTCATAATGCACGTACCTAGTTGGAAATTATGTATTGAGAATGCCTTTATCCCTCACTTTTAACTGATGTTATTCAGATTTTAGATTAATCATTTAGAAATATGTCACTCCCATAATCTTATAAAATAAAGAGTATATATGAGGAAAAAATAATTATTCTAAATAATAATGTTATTGAGTTTTCAATAATTAATGAAAATACACATTGAATCACAATTCTTTAAAAACATAGGAGCCCCCCAATAATATAAGGAAAATCATTAGTAAATACATATAAATATTCATTTACTATTAGAACATCACTAATATAAACAACATCCCACTTTTGAACATATGAGATACATAAATTTCAATATAATCTTTAATTATTTTTTTAGCATTTTAATAAGTAAAAATATGTATAGACACATTATTATATATAAATCAATCACACATTAAAAATTGAAATATCATCAAACTATAGTATGGCCAAAACAAAAAGATTTTCAGAAAAACCATTCCATAAATTATCATAGTAATAATCATAAAAATATTTGTATCCACAACTCTTACACCTTGAGATTTTATTAAGGATTAATTCTCCAAATCTAGAGATAATAATTCCATTTTACCGTCAAATTCCCCAAAAATAAAAAAAAATGTGTAAACCCCAAGTCAAACTATACATTTTTATAATATGAGTAAACATGTAATAGACCTACCACTACTTTAATTTAAGATCTTTCATTTTCCATGGTTGTAAAAAATAATATTGACACATCATTATTATTATGATCATGAGTATTCCCACTGTTTGTGATTTTCTTGGGACACACATCATCCCAATGGCCTATATCATATCATATTAAACTTCTCACTACCTTCTGATCATATTTGGTTTGACAATTATAATGATTCTTTTCTTTGAAATCATAATCCAAATGACCTAAAATACCACATAGATAATACTCTATATATTTTATTGGATATTCTCCAAGATTATTATTACCACACATATCACAAGTGGGAAATTTAAACCTCTTACCTTTGTATTTATTCAATGGGTTTTTTCACATATCCTTTCACTAAGACCAATTATCATTTTTATTCTGTTAAAAGTAAAACAAATACCCTATATCAACCTTCTTATCACTCTATATAAAATTTTCAAAGATTTTAAATTCATGATCGGTCATTTCTATCCATAAAAATGGCCTCAATTCTGACCAAAACCCATAATATTTACTATTAATATCTAAAAGAAATATTTTTCCATACCTAAGAAATTTAGTTATGTAAGCATCATAGGTGTATATAGTGTCCTCGTCCATTTCCTTCAGTTTTAAAAATTTCCTTTCCATTCTATATAGAATAACCATATAAAGATACATTTTAAGGAAAATATAATTAAATATAGATCACTCCATGGAATCAATCACATCATGGTAATTATACCAATGAAAACCACAAATCTATTTCACTTTCAAAAAATATAAATGGATATAATTTTATTCTCATGTACAAAAAACCTAAAACCTAAAACCTCAAAACCATTTCAAAAGATTGTATTCATCCTTCAGCTACAACTAGTTCTGAGGTTCCACCAATTGTTAGAGGGTGTATATTTATGAAATGATCCACTATGGACATGTTCATATGTTGGTAGTTTTGTTTTTACTTTATATGGGTTCTACAATTAATACACTATTTCAAATGAGTTAACCAAACTAAAAAATGATTTGTCCCAATTCTAATCGTTTGATTTTTTCAATATATTAGGGTATTATCCCCCTAATACCTATCAAATTCATTCTCCATGTATCGTTTATAGAAAACCATTATAAAAAAGGTATGGATTAAAGAAACATAGAAATCCTCAATATTTTCCTATAATAATATATTCCATATAAAAACAAAACTTTAATTCCATTTCTTAATAACATAATAATCTATAAAGTTATCAAACATTTTTTTATGATAAAAACTATAATGAAAAACATTATAATCAAACAATAATTAATATATTAAAATAATGAATTTAATTTTCATACATTCAAATTATCTATTATGATTATAGTTATATAGAATTAGTAAAAACTCTTACATGTAAAAACTTTACAATAAAAAGTGTGTATTTCGAATCCATATAAATTTTATTCCTAAAAAATAATATTCTAAAACTTAAACATGTATTTCATTCAAAACATTTTCACTTATTTTAAGTATAATCCCCATAGTCTAAATATAAACCATAATATAGTTCCTAATCATCATTAATATCTATGTAAATTTTTTGAAAACATAGTATGAGTAATAAAATATAATTATGGTATATAAATCTAATAAAACCTGATAATTCATTTTGAAAATCCTAAAACCGCATAAGAAATGTTTTCCTTTTTATATGATAAAAATAGAGCAAAAATATTCATTTACTTACTCAAGAGATGAAATTTATTTCCCAAATATTTTCGTAAAACATCTCATAATAAATATTAAAGGAAAAATCAAAATCATGTGGATTTCTTGTAAAAAAAGAGTACCCATGAAAACAATATATTTTTTACCCTTAAAAGGGTAATAAACATTACTTTAAACGTTATAACAATTTCATACATTATGAATTCAAACTTCTTCCATGAAATATTATTTTCAAGCATAAAAAATTCTTGTTATTACCTTGTGACATTATCTTATATCACTATAACGATCAATATTTCATGTGACCTTTGAAATGGAATTACCTACTTTGTTAATTCCAAAATATACTACTTGGAGGAACAAATAATTACAAAATTCATTGGAGATCTATACCAAGTTCACTCATAACTATAAACAATGTACAGGGATCATAACAAATATAAAAACAAATAAAACCATTCACTTCTATCATAAAATCTCATAAAATATTATTTTTAGAATATATGTTGTAACACTTTTAAAAATCATGTGAAAATAATGATAAAAATATTTTTTCTAATAAAAAATATTTAAATGAAAACATTTTTTAATATTCGAAAATATGATATTATTTTGAAAAACCACAAAAACCTATAGTGTAATCTTTATAAATAATAATGTTCATAACTATGGGAAAATGTGGTCATGTCATTTTCATTGAAAAACATTCCTTTTCATTTTTGTAATAAGTTTAAAAATTTAAATTTATAGAAAATATTAAAAAGATTCCATTTTTAAAAACATTTCAAAAAGTCAATGATAGTTAAAAATCACTATAAAAAATAATTATAGTATATATAATTTCATTATTGAAATATTTTGATGAATGAAAATATAGATGAATTTTTTTTAAAACATTTAAATCAATGTTTTAATGAAAAATTGCTTAACTCAAGATAGACTAGTGAAATGCCTAAATGAACTCCTTTATAATAAACATGTATTAATATTTTACCCAATTAAGAACCATTTTTAGTTTAATTCCGTTATTATTTTCCATTTTATTTCATTTATTACAATGTATTATATGGTTACTAAATCAATCAATTTCATGTCAAGTGTGTTGAGGTTGTTTGGTTCATAATCCCTATTCAACTTTGGAAGTATATCAATCGTAAAAGGGATCATTTTTCAAAAATATCAATAATATTAATCATAATATAATTATCATTTTATACGTTCATTAAAATTTTATAACCAGTAATAAAATGTGAACATGAAAAACTAACTAAATCATTTCATGGAGGTGATAGTCCAAATATAATCATAAGAGAATTGACTATTTTCAAATATATGAATTGGTGGGAGGTAATTAATATATATTATATAGAAAATCATAATTATTCCATTAATATTATATATTTAAATTAAATCCATCACAATAACTAGACTTGTGTACTTGTGGTGGAAAATGAAACAAATCTTTTTTGTGGTGATTTTGGTGCATGTGTGCACATGACCAGCATTTTAATTTTTTAAAGGATGGAAAAGAGGATTAAAATGGTTTGTTACTATAAAATACCAACCTAAATCACTGGGTATGAGATGGATTTTCATTAGAACTCAGGCGTACCTTCCCATACACCAGAGGATGGTAGCTAGTAGTGAGGGTCTCAAGTGATACCTTGTAAAGACCGTAAAATTCAAGGGAAATTTTTTTCTTAATTTTCTTTGGATTTTTACAAGAGCGCGATTTCAGACGGCACCTGATTCCGAGGCCCGGAGTGCCCGGAATTAATTTCCGAAGTTTGGCTCGGGTACGTTCAGTGAACGGACGAGCGGGAATTCCTAACTTTTGATCCGGTGCTCGGAATTAAAATCCGAGGGCACCGATGAACTCGCAGCGCCGATATTCGCTTAATGAGACCTTTTCGGGAGTTGCGTTTGTTGCGGGTTGAAAGATACGTTTTGGGGTTTTTCAATTAAGTTAAATAAAATTGTGTAAAACAAATTTTATTTTTAACTTATTAAAGAAAACCTACCTAAGGGGGTTGGAAGTGGGACCCACACCCACTTAACCTCCCTTGGGAGGATTAAGTGTGGTGGGGCCCACACGAACCCCTAAGACTTTTCTTTTTCTCTCAACGTTCTTAACCCCCAATTTTTTGGCCTACGTTACCCTTATTTAATTAAGGAAGTTAAAGCCCTTTTTGAATTTCAAATTTTGAAATTCTTTTGTGTTGTGTTAATAAAATAAGAGGTAGTCTTATTTTATTTAGGGTTCTTTGTTTGCCTTTGGAGAGCCTTCTCATCTTCAAGCTCTGACGAAGAACGATGAACGTCTTCATCCTCGACGAAGAACGACAACACTTCGTCAAGGATCATCGACTCAGAGACCTAGTATCTTCGGACCTCTGCTTCCTCTTCGGACCTTCTTCGTCGGCAAACGAAGATCCGCCAACAACGTGTCGCATCGGACGTAAATCTTCGTCAACGGATTTGACGAACGACGACCGCGACGCCTGACTTCCGCGACGCCGTCTTCCGCGGAACGTAGAGGATTTCTTTGAATCTCAAACCCGAGGTAGGGGATGTTTTTATTAATTATTTTATTCCATTCCTGAATCGTGGATTTTAGCATGACTAAACGTGAGACTTTTTAGTTATGTTATTTGTTAACGCGAGGGGAGTCGGACCGCACGAACACGGCCGAAACCCCCTCCTTCGTTCATGTTGATTTGCGGGTGGAAGCAAGAGGCGTGGTGCCGTCGCACCACGCGGATGAACATGCTTATGATTTCCGCAATACCGTCGCGCTTCGCCGAGGAGAGACTTCAAGACCGCGACGCCGACACGCCGCGTTGGGAGGATTCTTGGCACGGCGAAAGGGGCGCGGTGCCGTCGCACCGCGCCGGACGACGAACACCGCGGCCGGTTCCGGGCCGCGGTGAGACGAGGAGACCGCGGCCGGTTCCGGGCCGCGGCGGAAGGAAAGACCGGCGGCCGGGCCGCCGGCGTCGGAAGTCAAGGGCGGGACCGGAAATTCCGGTCCCGTTGGTAAAAACCGGCCGGCCAGCAGGCCGGCCGGATGTCATAAAAACCGGGGGTTTAAACCCCCGGCCGGTCCATCAAGACCCCCCTCTTAATGAGGGGGCGGTTCTTTTAAGGAGGGGGGGGGGGGCAAAGCCCCCCCGGTTTTACTCAACCGGCCCCCATTTGCGGGGGCCGTTTTGTCTCAAACGGCGCGGCAAAGCCGCGCCGCCTTCGGAAGGGCGGGGGCTTAGCCCCCCGCGTGAGTCGCGGCCACCGCCGCCAGCGCGGTCCGCCGCCGCCAGCGCGGCCCGCCGCCGCCGCCACGCGGCCCGCCGCCGCCACGTGGCCCACCGCCGCCGCGCCACGCGGCCGCCGCCGCCACGCGGCCCGCCGCCGCCACGTGGCCCGCCGCCGCCGTCCGCCGCCGCCGGCCGCCGCCGCCGGCCGCCGCGCCACCCAAGGGGGGGGGTCGGGCCGGGTCGTTCCGGACCCGGACCCCCCGTTTCGGACCAGATTCGGTTTTTGGCTCATAACTTGAGCCTCGGACCTCCGAATGACGAACCGTCTGCGGCAACGCGATCCTTGGATCGAGACGGTCGTTTCGGTATATCGCACTCAAGGTTTCGGTTTACTTTGAGTTTGGCCGGGTTGGTTCGTTCACGAAACCAACCGGGCCTTCGGAGCGGAAACGCTCATATCTTGAGCTACGGACGTCTGATTGACGCGCCGTCAGTCGCGTAGTGTTCCTCTTAGTGAGACGGATCTTTTGGCATACTCCGCCCGAGGTTTGGACGCAGGTGGAGTACGGTCGGGTTGGTTTTGCCTTAAAAACCAACCGGGCCCCGGAGACAAAAATGCCAATAACTCTCAGACCAGGCGTCCGATCGACGCGCCGTCTGTTGCGTTGAGTTCCTGTTGACGATACGGAACTTTTGGATACATCAACTTCGGTCTTCGTGACAGTTGATGTATCAGCCTCTCGGCTCGTGGAGCGGACCCTCCGTACGAGCTTGCTGTGTGCGGGAACCCTAGTGCTGGCTGCGACTGTTCTACTGCTACGACTGCTACTGTGACTGCGACGACGACAGTACAGAGATCCTGTGTGGATTCAACGACGACAGTACAGAGATCCTGTGTGGATTCGACGACGACGACTACAGCACTCAGCGATCCTACGTGGATCAGTGCTACAGGTTCTGTGTGAGCCCGATCCTGTGTGGGTCCTTGCGCTCAGCGGTTCTGTGTGAGCCAGCGCCTACAGGTTCTGTGTGAGCCCGATCCTGTGTGGGTCTTGCGGGGGTTAGTTACCTATCGATCCTTCGTGGGTCCGACGACTTAGGTGGATCAGTGATCATCTTTATCGTCCTTGAAGAAGTGTACCTGTGTGAGCTGAATCCTGTTACTTTCCTTTGTGGAATACGTATACTTTCCTGCGTGGACTGAGTTATACTTGATCTCGGAGGTTGGAGCGTATTTGAATTGATGACTTAGGTATATGTATGGGCATATACCTAAGCAGTGTTGGTTGTTACTTCGTGATTGTACTTTGCTTCGTGGTTTATCCTTTGTGGATTTTGAGAGACCTTCAGGGGTCTCGGGGTCCCTACTGAGTAGCTTATACTCACCCCTGCACGGGCTTCGCCCGCACTACGTTGTGTTGGTTGCAGACGACGGACAGCGTTGACCTTAGCTGAGGTTCGCGGAGCGGGACGGTACCCGGAGGTGGACCACTGGGCGGGACGAGTACGGAGCGGACGGTGGGACCCGTGGAGCAGAGGAGCTATCTGTACCCACCCTTCAGGTGGGATTTCCGGTGGACAGCTCGGAGTAGCGGCCTTTACTTTACAGTTGCTGTTTTTCCCTTTTCGAGTTGTACTTTACTTTCAGTTTGGGTTTGTATTTTGGCCCATTTACTTTCCCGCACTTTCAGTTGTTCTCTGCTTGCTCAGTGATTACCTTCCGCTTGTTTACTCTGTGGTGTGTGTTTTCTTTTCAAAGGCAATGCCTTCCCTTTTTACCGGGATTTACGCCTTGGTGCTAGTCGCCAGCCCCTGGCCTATGGAAGGCGGGCTTGGGGTAGTCACGGCTCGGACCCCGAGGGCGGGTCGTGACAAATTGGTATCAGAGGAGTTCGGTTCTACCGCGAACTCTGATCTTTTCTATGTGAAGCAATAATGTTTAGCGTATTGAGTGTGGTTATCAGTCCAGGGAGTCCAGTGTTGGTGCGGCGGCCGACGTATCCACACACCAGGACCCTGACGTCTGATTTCCGACTTAATGCACGAAAACATTGATTGCGTGTGTGTTTCAAAGTTTTCTTTGTGATTACTTATATCAGCTCACCAGGTATACTGTTCTAACCGTGGCGCACCTGTTTCCTTTTCAGGATGGCCCCACGACGGCAGCCAGCTAGGGTTCCGATGGTCGAGCGAGACGACAGCCCACCGAGCGACGAGGCTTCGGTGCAGGGCCCTTTTCCAGTAGTGGCACCGGCGGTAGCTTTACCCGCCGAGCCCCCGATGCTTCCAGCAGCAGCCGCTGACGATGCACGTCGCCTCAGCGCACTGCATGAGTTTCAGCGACAGCGACCGCCCAGGTTTCGCGGGGAGACGGATCCCCAGGCAGCAGAGGACTGGCTGGAGGCAGTTGTTCGAGTGTTTAGGCTAGTGAGGACACCAGCAGACCTCATGGTGATCCTCGCTGCGAGCCTACTACACGCAGCAGCAGGACGATGGTGGAGCCTGATGCTCCAGGTGCACGATGAGGCATCTCTTCTCTGGACGGATTTCGAGAGCCTCTTCCGCTCTGAGTTCGTCCCGGCCACCCTTCGAGCGGTGCGTATCCAGGAGCTTCTACAGCTGCGGCAGGGCAGCATGACGGTCGCCCAGTACTCGGCGAGATTTACCGATCTCTCGCGCTACTCGACCGACATGGTACGGGACCCATTCTTCCGGGCCCGGACCTTTGAGCAGGGTTTGAGACACGAGATCAGGGCATCGCTGATCTCCCTCAGCATCCCGACTCTGACAGGAGTACTGGAGCGGGCTCTTCTGATCGAGAGCTTCCTTGCTGAGTCTACACCAGCACAGCGACCCACCGCAGGGCGGCACGTGGCAGAGTCATCTGCAGCAGGCAGTCGACGGATGACTCAGGGGTCCAGACAGACCAGACCTTCAGGCCGACGACCTCAGGGCACTGGCTCAGCAGTGCGGGGCACACAGCGCGGAGCCAGTCTTCCGAGAGGCAGACAGTGCTACTCATGCGGCGGACAGGGCCACATGGCTCGTGACTGCCCGACCCGCCGTACCGAGGAGCAGCAGTCAGTAGATGGACCACCGAGGCAGAGGCAGAGGGTCGACCGTGGCGGTCCGCAGGGAGGAGGCGGACGAGGCAGAGGAGCTGGACGAGCAGCTGGTGGTGGCCGACGCTTTGAGGCTTTACCACCACCACCACCAGGAGGTCCACCCCGACCACAGGGAGCTGGCGGGCAGCGACAGGCACAGCTCCAGGCAGCAGAGGCCTACGACCACGGCGCACCCGAGATGATTCGAGGTACTATCTGTGTCTATTCCACCCTTGCTGCAGTTCTTATAGACACAGGAGCGAGTCACTCTTTCATAGCCGCTGCCCTTGTTCGGAGCTCGGAGATTCCGACTGAGCCGTTGGATCGATCCTTACGGCTAGAGACTCCTACGGGAGCAGACTCGACGATTACGCACTGGTGCCGGCAGTGTGAGCTTACTCTAGGAGGCGAGAGCTTCGGCTGGGATCTTCTTGTAGCAGCGTCGAGGCCTTACGACGTCATCTTGGGCATGGATTGGCTGTCTACGGTCCATGCACAGATTGACTGTTTTAGGCGCAAGGTGCGATGTGTACGCACCGACGGGAGCAGGTTCACCTTCACCGGCGAGAAGGGAGCCTTAGCAGCACAGGATGGATTTCCGCGGAGGAGAGGACAGCCCATCACTCATCAGTTGGCTAGCCTTATCCTTGGAGCAGTTGACGTGCGGAGTCCTGGTTTTCCTGCAGTGGTGGATCAGTATGCGGACGTTTTTCCCGACGATGTTCCAGGGCTACCTCCTCGCAGAGAGGTAGACTTTTATATTGACCTGTACCCCGGGACAGCCCCGATATCCACTCCAGCATATCGGATGGCCCCCGCCGAGCTTAGAGAGCTACGGGTACAGTTGGAGGACTTGCAGGGCAAGGGATTCATCCGACCCAGTGTTTCACCCTGGGCTTCCCCGATATTGTTCGCCAAGAAGGCGGACGGGAGCTTGCGACTTTGTGTTGACTTTCGTCGCCTGAACCAGGTGACAGTGAGGAACAAGTATCCGCTACCGAGGATTGATGACCTCTTTGATCAGCTCAAGGGAGCACGGTGGTTCTCGAAGATAGACCTCAGGTCAGGCTATCATCAGCTCAGAGTCAGAGACGAGGATGTGCAGAAGACGGCCTTCAGATGTCGGTATGGCCACTATGAGTTCTTGGTTATGCCTTTCGGTGTAACCAATGCTCCAGCAGTGTTCATGGCTCTCATGAACAGGATCTTTCAGCCATACCTCGATCGGTTTGTCGTGGTTTTCATCAACGACATTCTGATTTACTCTACGACAGAGGAGGAGCACGCCTATCACTTGCGAGTTGTTCTTGATACACTCCGAGAGCACCAGCTTTATGGTAAGCTCTCGAAGTGCCAGTTCTGGATACGTGAGGTCCACTTTTTGGGACACGTAATCTCTGAGGCGGGAGTTGCAGTGGATCCCGCGAAGATTGAGGCTGTGTTAGCATGGGAGCCACCCAGGAGCGTGACTGAGGTTCGGAGTTTCTTGGGACTAGCTGGATACTATCGGAGGTTTGTGCCGAACTTCTCCAGAGTTGCGGCATCACTCACAGCGTTGACGAAGAAGGGGAAACCCTTCGTGTGGTCAGACAGTTGTCAGCAGAGCTTCGAGGAGCTGAGGCAGAGATTGACTAGCGCACCTATCTTGAGGTTGCCTGAGGAGGGAGTAGGGTACGTGGTCTACTGCGATGCATCAGGGACCGGACTCGGATGTGTTCTGATGCAGGAGCGGGCAGTGATCGCCTATGGATCACGACAGTTGAGACCGCATGAGCAGAACTACGCTACCCATGACCTGGAGTTAGCAGCAGTGGTCTTCGCTCTGAAGACATGGCGACACTATCTGATGGGCGAGCGCTTTACGGTCTTTTCCGATCATCAGAGCCTCAGGTATATCTTCTCGCAGAAGGACCTGAACCTGAGACAGCGACGATGGCTCGAGTTCCTCCAGGACTATGACTTTGAGATAGTCTATACTCCTGGGAAGGGGAACGTAGTAGCTGATGCCCTCAGCAGGAGGACGGGCATTCAACTACTTGAGGAGGCGACAGAGCAGCTAGCCTCTTTGCAGATATCCTTCGTGGATAGAGATGGAGCAGCCTTTCTACAGTCTCTCACAGTCACTCCTCCACTACTGCAGCGAGTCAGGGAGGCACAGCATGGGGACGCTGACTGTGAGACACGGCGTGCACAGATATCCTCGGGACAGACACCTGATGGTTTCTCCCTTGGAGCAGAGCACGACATCCTTTTCAGAGGACGTACCATGGTACCAGTCGCCTTGCGAGAGGAAGTGCTGAGGGAGTTTCACACTTCTCCTTTAGCGGTACATCCAGGAGTGGCAAAGATGTACCAGGACCTCAGACGACAGCACTGGTGGCCGGGCATGAAGAAAGCTGTAGCAGAGTTCGTTTCTCGATGCCTTACCTGTCAGCAGGTGAAGGCTGAGCATCAGGTACCAGCAGGCTTGGTACAGCCCTTGGAGGTTCCGGAGTGGAAGTGGGATGGCATATCTATGGACTTCGTGACTGGACTTCCACGCACTTCCAGAGGTCACGACTCCATCTGGGTGATTGTTGACCGACTCACCAAGTCGGCACACTTCTTACCCATCAGAGAGCAGGGCTCGGTGGAGAGCTTGGGACGTCTCTACGTTCAGGAGATTGTGCGGCTCCACGGCGTGCCATCATCTATCGTTTCCGATCGAGATGCCCGCTTTACTTCCCGGCTTTGGAAGGGGTTACAGGAGGCGTTCGGGACGCAGCTACGTCTTAGCACAGCCTTTCACCCGCAGACGGATGGTCAGACGGAGAGGACCATTCAGACTCTCGAGGACATGCTCCGCGCATGTGTCCTCGACTTTGGTCGTAGCTGGGAGGACCACCTCCCCTTGGTGGAGTTCGCATACAACAACAGCTACCACTCCACCATCGGGATGGCACCGTACGAGGCGTTGTACGGCCGACCATGTAGATCTCCTTTGTGCTGGACAGACCCTGGGGAGTCAGCACTGGTGGGACCGGAAATGGTCCAGGCCACGACAGAGAAGGTCCAGGTCATCCAGGAGCGGATGAGGACAGCTCAGAGCCGGCAGAAGTCATATGCTGACAGGAGGCGGAGACCACTGGAGTTCGAGGATGGCGACCACGTCTTCTTGCGGGTCTCACCTCGACGTGGTATTCGGAGATTTGGCCGAGGCGGCAAGTTATCTCCGCGCTTCATCGGACCTTTTCAGATTCTCAGCAGGATTGGCGAGGTGGCTTATCGCCTGGCTCTACCACCTCAGTTGCACCGGGTGCACGACGTCTTCCACGTATCCCAGCTGAGGAGATACGTGCACGACCCGACGCACATCATTGACCATGGGGAGCTTGACGTTGACGATGGGGCGACTTTTGCGGAGGTCCCAGTGGAGATCGAGGATCGACAGGAGCGGGTCCTACGTGGACGGTCGATTCCTCTTGTGCGCATCAGATGGCAGCACGGGAACCTCCAGGAGAGCACTTGGGAGCGGGAGGCTCAGATGCGTGCTCAGTACCCCCATTTGTTTCCCTAGTTTTTGTTGTATCTTTACGGGGACGTAAAGCCCTGAGGTGGGAGTAATGTAAAGACCGTAAAATTCAAGGGAAATTTTTTTCTTAATTTTCTTTGGATTTTTACAAGAGCGCGATTTCAGACGGCACCTGATTCCGAGGCCCGGAGTGCCCGGAATTAATTTCCGAAGTTTGGCTCGGGTACGTTCAGTGAACGGACGAGCGGGAATTCCTAACTTTTGATCCGGTGCTCGGAATTAAAATCCGAGGGCACCGATGAACTCGCAGCGCCGATATTCGCTTAATGAGACCTTTTCGGGAGTTGCGTTTGTTGCGGGTTGAAAGATACGTTTTGGGGTTTTTCAATTAAGTTAAATAAAATTGTGTAAAACAAATTTTATTTTTAACTTATTAAAGAAAACCTACCTAAGGGGGTTGGAAGTGGGACCCACACCCACTTAACCTCCCTTGGGAGGATTAAGTGTGGTGGGGCCCACACGAACCCCTAAGACTTTTCTTTTTCTCTCAACGTTCTTAACCCCCAATTTTTTGGCCTACGTTACCCTTATTTAATTAAGGAAGTTAAAGCCCTTTTTGAATTTCAAATTTTGAAATTCTTTTGTGTTGTGTTAATAAAATAAGAGGTAGTCTTATTTTATTTAGGGTTCTTTGTTTGCCTTTGGAGAGCCTTCTCATCTTCAAGCTCTGACGAAGAACGATGAACGTCTTCATCCTCGACGAAGAACGACAACACTTCGTCAAGGATCATCGACTCAGAGACCTAGTATCTTCGGACCTCTGCTTCCTCTTCGGACCTTCTTCGTCGGCAAACGAAGATCCGCCAACAACGTGTCGCATCGGACGTAAATCTTCGTCAACGGATTTGACGAACGACGACCGCGACGCCTGACTTCCGCGACGCCGTCTTCCGCGGAACGTAGAGGATTTCTTTGAATCTCAAACCCGAGGTAGGGGATGTTTTTATTAATTATTTTATTCCATTCCTGAATCGTGGATTTTAGCATGACTAAACGTGAGACTTTTTAGTTATGTTATTTGTTAACGCGAGGGGAGTCGGACCGCACGAACACGGCCGAAACCCCCTCCTTCGTTCATGTTGATTTGCGGGTGGAAGCAAGAGGCGTGGTGCCGTCGCACCACGCGGATGAACATGCTTATGATTTCCGCAATACCGTCGCGCTTCGCCGAGGAGAGACTTCAAGACCGCGACGCCGACACGCCGCGTTGGGAGGATTCTTGGCACGGCGAAAGGGGCGCGGTGCCGTCGCACCGCGCCGGACGACGAACACCGCGGCCGGTTCCGGGCCGCGGTGAGACGAGGAGACCGCGGCCGGTTCCGGGCCGCGGCGGAAGGAAAGACCGGCGGCCGGGCCGCCGGCGTCGGAAGTCAAGGGCGGGACCGGAAATTCCGGTCCCGTTGGTAAAAACCGGCCGGCCAGCAGGCCGGCCGGATGTCATAAAAACCGGGGGTTTAAACCCCCGGCCGGTCCATCAAGACCCCCCTCTTAATGAGGGGGCGGTTCTTTTAAGGAGGGGGGGGGCAAAGCCCCCCCGGTTTTACTCAACCGGCCCCCATTTGCGGGGGCCGTTTTGTCTCAAACGGCGCGGCAAAGCCGCGCCGCCTTCGGAAGGGCGGGGGCTTAGCCCCCCGCGTGAGTCGCGGCCACCGCCGCCAGCGCGGTCCGCCGCCGCCAGCGCGGCCCGCCGCCGCCGCCACGCGGCCCGCCGCCGCCACGTGGCCCGCCGCCGCCGCGCCACGCGGCCGCCGCCGCCACGCGGCCCGCCGCCGCCACGTGGCCCGCCGCCGCCGTCCGCCGCCGCCGGCCGCCGCCGCCGGCCGCCGCGCCACCCAAGGGGGGGGGTCGGGCCGGGTCGTTCCGGACCCGGACCCCCCGTTTCGGACCAGATTCGGTTTTTGGCTCATAACTTGAGCCTCGGACCTCCGAATGACGAACCGTCTGCGGCAACGCGATCCTTGGATCGAGACGGTCGTTTCGGTATATCGCACTCAAGGTTTCGGTTTACTTTGAGTTTGGCCGGGTTGGTTCGTTCACGAAACCAACCGGGCCTTCGGAGCGGAAACGCTCATATCTTGAGCTACGGACGTCTGATTGACGCGCCGTCAGTCGCGTAGTGTTCCTCTTAGTGAGACGGATCTTTTGGCATACTCCGCCCGAGGTTTGGACGCAGGTGGAGTACGGTCGGGTTGGTTTTGCCTTAAAAACCAACCGGGCCCCGGAGACAAAAATGCCAATAACTCTCAGACCAGGCGTCCGATCGACGCGCCGTCTGTTGCGTTGAGTTCCTGTTGACGATACGGAACTTTTGGATACATCAACTTCGGTCTTCGTGACAGTTGATGTATCAGCCTCTCGGCTCGTGGAGCGGACCCTCCGTACGAGCTTGCTGTGTGCGGGAACCCTAGTGCTGGCTGCGACTGTTCTACTGCTACGACTGCTACTGTGACTGCGACGACGACAGTACAGAGATCCTGTGTGGATTCAACGACGACAGTACAGAGATCCTGTGTGGATTCGACGACGACGACTACAGCACTCAGCGATCCTACGTGGATCAGTGCTACAGGTTCTGTGTGAGCCCGATCCTGTGTGGGTCCTTGCGCTCAGCGGTTCTGTGTGAGCCAGCGCCTACAGGTTCTGTGTGAGCCCGATCCTGTGTGGGTCTTGCGGGGGTTAGTTACCTATCGATCCTTCGTGGGTCCGACGACTTAGGTGGATCAGTGATCATCTTTATCGTCCTTGAAGAAGTGTACCTGTGTGAGCTGAATCCTGTTACTTTCCTTTGTGGAATACGTATACTTTCCTGCGTGGACTGAGTTATACTTGATCTCGGAGGTTGGAGCGTATTTGAATTGATGACTTAGGTATATGTATGGGCATATACCTAAGCAGTGTTGGTTGTTACTTCGTGATTGTACTTTGCTTCGTGGTTTATCCTTTGTGGATTTTGAGAGACCTTCAGGGGTCTCGGGGTCCCTACTGAGTAGCTTATACTCACCCCTGCACGGGCTTCGCCCGCACTACGTTGTGTTGGTTGCAGACGACGGACAGCGTTGACCTTAGCTGAGGTTCGCGGAGCGGGACGGTACCCGGAGGTGGACCACTGGGCGGGACGAGTACGGAGCGGACGGTGGGACCCGTGGAGCAGAGGAGCTATCTGTACCCACCCTTCAGGTGGGATTTCCGGTGGACAGCTCGGAGTAGCGGCCTTTACTTTACAGTTGCTGTTTTTCCCTTTTCGAGTTGTACTTTACTTTCAGTTTGGGTTTGTATTTTGGCCCATTTACTTTCCCGCACTTTCAGTTGTTCTCTGCTTGCTCAGTGATTACCTTCCGCTTGTTTACTCTGTGGTGTGTGTTTTCTTTTCAAAGGCAATGCCTTCCCTTTTTACCGGGATTTACGCCTTGGTGCTAGTCGCCAGCCCCTGGCCTATGGAAGGCGGGCTTGGGGTAGTCACGGCTCGGACCCCGAGGGCGGGTCGTGACATACCTTGGGGAGACTGCACCCTCAATCAGAGTGCACAATAATATATAAATAACCAAACATATAAAAATATCCAATTAGAGTAAATAGAAAATAGATAACATAACATTATTATAAATGAATGCAGAAACAAAAGACTCAAACAATAATACAAGGATACTGATCTCCCATCTAGTAGATTAAAAATTCAAAAAAAAGATGTACAAAGAGTCCATATACCCTACTCCATAAAACACATCCTCCTAGTCTCCATGAACATAGATACATATCCCACTAGATGATCATACCTAGTAAATAATATAACCTATACCTAGAACACATCTAAGAAACTTTGTTACCCATGTTTCATGGTCTCCCAAGAAGGGTGTGAGTACAAATCAATAGGGAACGACCAATATAGTATAGTACCTAATAGGTAAAATATAGTGTATCATTGTGTGGTAAAATAATAAAAAATAAATACATAATAAGTAACTACACAAGCATTCCATATAATCACCAAAGTACACATAATCAATAAATACCAATATTTTGATTGGTCATGCACTTACCAAGCTTCAAAAAACCCTAGTCGTACTTGCTTTGGATCCATACATGAATGATAATGAAAAGGTTGTCAGAAGAGATCATGATCAAGCCACAATTCTACTGAACATATCTATTGTAAATTTCAAGGCATCGAGTCATATTGAGCTAAAAGAACTTCTCATCCAACCTCTATCATGATTCGAGCATCAATACAGTCAAAAACCATCACCAATAATTGGATGGGCAGCAAGGATGTTTTATATTGTCTATAATTTAGGTCATGGCATAAGGTTTTGGTACCCCCAATGTTACTACCATGTGTCTTGTCTTAGGGTTTTCACGCCCCAAACATGAGTTCATGTCACTCATCCTCATCATCACATTACATCCACACTACCCCTGAAATGGATAACCATATCAAGGTGGTCCACCTATTATGAGCAGTATGAATAATATATTCAAAGGCATGGTAAATTATACAAAATATGGAAAAGAATATAAATGAATAATAAGGTATATAATCATGATAATAATTAGCAATATAAAAAAACATGTGATCGATATAATACGTGGTCTAACATGCTACACTAGCATACTCCTGGAATCAATCATCATAGAGCGTCTCATAAAAAACATGTGCACACATGATTTCAAGGTGAAAACATTTTCTCATGGATACACAAAAACACACACATGTGATAATGTTTCAAAAATGGTCTCATAGGCTACACAAGTACACAGATGGGAACAACCATCCAACATGTTATCATAGTCTACACATGCACACACATGTGATCAGGAATCAAACATGAAATCATAGGCTATACATGCACACACATGAGATCAAAATAAAACATGGGTCTCATGGGCTACACATTAGTGGTCAGGCATTTTCCATCAGTAAATGTCGTTAAACCAGTGCACAAGGGTCCATCATGGTCCTTCGTACTTTTTCTTATTATAAAAGGCATGGTTTCATTAATTTGTTATGACTTCAGGATCATTAACTAATTAATCATTAATTTTTATTCATAACACAATATGAATAGTGGTTCATTTATCTAAGGTATTGATCCTTATATCACATTACATTAAACTATGAATAATACCATAGTTTAGTGTACATGGGATCACATACCTCAGCTTGGTTCTAACTACCATCTATGAAAATCCTAGCTACTTGTCTAAGAGGTTCAATTCCACTCGATATCTATCGAACACTGCAAAATTCTATCTTATTCTCAATTATTCAATAAAAGTTATTTATAAATAAATTATAAATAATTAAATGTTTATAAGTGAACTTTTAAAAAAGTATAAACAAATACTTTCCAAAAAAACACATAGGGTATCACTGCCTAGCTAGAACCATAAACAAGAATCCATGGATATTGTGTAACACACAACATGACAATATTCTAATAAATGGATCTATCATGTGAAAAGAAAATAATGGCCAATTTTATAAAATTATATTTTAACCATTAAAATACAACAACCAAGAGATGTTCCTTATTTGAAATTTTTTCCAATAGAGTGTGGCCTCTCCCTATGTGTTATTAATGTTTAGATAAGAAAACCCCAAAATCAATTACATGATTCAATATCTAATTCAACTCAATTTGAATGAAACGCATAGAATATATTACTAAGGGTAGTACCTTCAATGGAATTCCCAACAATGAAACATGTTCATCTTCACAAGACATCGTCTATCTATACTGATACAAAGGGCCACCATTCTCGGAAAAATCCATTAAATACTAGTTTAAATATCATAAAAATATCTAATTGAGATCATACCAAGAATAAGTATGTTACTATGATGATCTAGGGAATGAGTATTCTAATAGTGTTGAGACATTAATGGTTTGCAACATCCAAGATTTATCAAGAGGAATCTCCCATGATGAAACATAATGATCCATCGCAACACATGGAAGAAGGGAGTTGAGACTGATGTAGAACAAAGGATCTTACATAGAATCACCAAAAGATATTTCTTAGATCAACCCCAGATAAAATGGAACTCATGGAGTGAATATAATAGGTGGTAACAACCGAATGTCCCACCAAAAATTATTCCAAGCCATATAATTCTAATGGTAGATAGGTTCCCAAAATAACCAAATAACCCTTAATAATGTGTTTCACAATGCACCCTACTAGATAGCTAATGGGTCATTGTCCACCCAGGGTAGGTTCACTTACTAGCCAATGCATCCTACTTGGAAACATGTACACTAACTAACCCACTATATAGTTAGTGACTATTTCAGCATCCCTACTAGATATAATCCTCAAATTCTAAAAACCAAATCCATGAACCACCAATCTATATTTATTCTATGTCTATAAATTCTTCTTTTGAATGTTCAAATAAGTAACATCTCAGTTTTCTCCGAATGATTCATCCACCAGAAGAGAAGTTAAAATTCCATCCAAATTCATAACATATAATGATGTTGGTCATAACAATATCCCCATCAAAGTAGTTATTTTCATTAGGAAGTTGTGGAAACACATGAATCACACCTCTCAATCTTTATAAATTTTAAACCATAAGGAATTATTTGTATTCCTTCACTGAAACCTAAATCATCACCTCATGTTTATTCTCATTTCATTAAACCCTTCATGATTATCCAACATGACTTTAGCATTAGCACCATGAGCTGATATAAAATCTCAATGTTCTCTAAAAAATGATCATGATGATCGGCTCTACTAAACTCAACACATTGTGATGTACTCAACTGATTCCTCAAAAATAATAACGGTGCTCCCAACATTATGAATCACTGTATAGAACAAGATTACAATAGTCCAATGACACTCCCAGTGGGTTTCTGTTCTATTACACCCTATAAAACCCAAAACATAGGTAAAGAGTTGATACATAGAGCATATTTTTTGTTTTTTGTCAAACCAAATAGTCATAATCAACCAAACACAAATAGATTTCATCGAGCATTCTAGAAATTATCCAACTAATACTTACCCACATATTTCTTCAATGATACGATGATCTCAATGTAGTTTTAACCCACTATATTCAATTTAATCAAAACACATGTCAATACTCTTTTTGCTGAAATCCTATAAAGATACACAACCTAAACAATCGACTCTGCATGAGCCACTGATTATGATACCTTAAACTTAAGATGATTTGTTAAATAAATATGATA
Source organism: Viscum album (assembly GCA_963277665.1). Classification (NCBI taxonomy): domain Eukaryota; kingdom Viridiplantae; phylum Streptophyta; class Magnoliopsida; order Santalales; family Viscaceae; genus Viscum; species Viscum album. Next base: position 32,373,972 of record OY728119.1, on the reverse strand, counting down.
TTCTAACCTATGTCCAAGCTGAATTTGAGGTATTCTCTCTAGTTAATTCACAAACAATTTTCACCATCCATATGGCTCTTAGTAGTGAACTAACACACCACTGATCCAAATACCTCTTGATTTGAAAAACTTTTCCCCTAAGTTTGAAGACCACAGCTAGTATTCATCCAGTGATACATATAATTTAAACATTAGGGAATATATAGTGAAACAAAATACTCTTAGTTCCATTATGAATCAGTATTCTGAAGATGCTAGTATATTATAATAGTAAAAATTACAAAAAAACAAAACCCTTTCCATAAGATGTTTGTTTCACTTTTGGTCAAAATGATTCCCCCCACCATAAAAGTTTACTTATTTTCTACTTGAAATATATAAATTAGACTACCTATCCCATTATTAGTTCATCAAAAATTGAAATTTCTAAATGTTTTCATATTTTCATACCCAATTTACAAACAATGAACCATACATTAAACACAGCTAAACTACTATAACAATATTCACTACATTCTATGATGATTATCAGTTTAAGATTCAACCTCCAGCAACATATGTGTCAATTTTTTCATCCATAATATATGGGTCTCATACCCTGATGACAACTGTTATTTTAATCTTGGGAATCTTTACAGATGGAATAATCGGGTTAACCATACAATGGTAACTCCATCCATTATTGATTTTTTCTTCCACCATGGAGAAATATTCACACACAGTAACCTATGGGCCTCTATGACCTCTAGGATTTATGATAAAATCAAAAGTATCCTGCACTAAGGGTGACATTGAAGTGAAAACATCAGTGAACTAATTACACCGACACTTTTGGGTTCAACTATATAACATGAAACATTCCCCACAATCAGATCACCACCCCATTTATAGTAATTCAACTAACATTACAAGTAAACCTAGAATTAATTCTCACACATTAAGGATTTCCAATCGATTAATAAAAAAATCCCCATTTACTCTATACATTTTGTTTCACCTTGAGTCACAAACATCTTATCCCAAACTCACTCACCATTTCCACTGTCTATAGAACAAGGCACCAGATCCACCAAATTAGATCACTCTTAGCACCGCTCTTTATAAATAGTATCTCTAATATTCCAATTTTATCTACACACCACCAATCACATGGGTGACAGTTAAATAAAATTTTCATCCACCCATGCTCTAATTATCCTAGTTTTAAACACATATGATATTCACCCAACATCTGATGATAGTTTAATCTTGAACTAAGTGACTATGAAACTACTCATCACATTTTTAATACCATAAGAATCCAAGAACTATGAAACCTAACCTTGTATCATGTTTCATATCACTCAAGGTTATCTATACTCAACTGCTCAATGAAAATTTTCAAGACCTTCCTCTATCCTTCCAAATTTTATTCACATTAACAAGGAATTTTCATCACCAAAAATCATCCCTCTATCACAATCCTTGAAAATCCCTTCACAGGGGAATACTCTCACTATATTACTCAAAATATGTATGAGTAACTGCCTCACCAATAACCAAAGTTTCATATCCAACGACATAAGGTCTTCAACATCACTCGTACAAGGTTTTAATATCTATCACAACTCACAAAACATTTTCTAGGAACATATCTATAAAAATCCTACTATAACTTATCATTTAGATTAACCACACCCAAGATAATGACACTTTGTTCTGTTAAGTTGAATTCTACGAGGTGTAAAATGGATAAATTCACATATTCTATAGTTAGAAACTTAAATAAATAGACTAACATATTGGATGCTCTCATAATATTTCTTAATCAGGTAATTAATAACCAAAAATGTCCTAAAAAGGTACAATGTACCGCCCATGTAAAGGTTTTAGGTGTAGTGGAAGTGTGGTTGCATTGGAAACCAACTTTGATTTTTACCATGATCAATGATTATTCCAGGATCAATACAATGATGAACTCTAGTCTCCATGGAATAGAATCAAAGATTTAGATAAAGAAGGAAGAGGTATGAAACCTTTAGAGAGGATCTTGCACATCATGTATATAATTAATTTAATTAATTTCATAAAGAAAATAATACTGGGATCTTCGGTATTTTCATCATTGATGATGATGATCATCTAGAATGACCCTTCTGGATTATCTTTTTGCACTAGCAAGGATCTAAACTAGATTCCCTCTAGATGTGATCCCCACGTGCACTGATTGCCTCCGATCGACATCGCTCATTCTCCGAGTGCTAGTGTGGCGAAGTGAGTATCTTTTGTCGGTTGTTCTTGATCACTTGTTCTTGGCCTTGAAGAAGTCTATTGTTGTTGAGAGTGGTGGGAAGGTGATTCAAGAGAGAAATTGTTTAGCTAAACAATTCTAAATTCACCAGGTGTGTAGTTTGGTATATATCACGATAGAATTATGTGTCTATTTATTGACATGGGGCTTCAGTTATAATATTTAATTTTGTAATAACAATTAAATACATTCATATCCTTAGAGAAAACTGATGATATTAATAATAATACCGCGTCATTATTTATGGTGCTCCAACTTGCGCAAAACATAATTATAATTAAAAATCTGTGTCACAAAATAATAGAAGCATTATAGTAAGGTGTTCCAAATACTTAAATAATTATTTATCGTCTTGTAAATAATTAATTTACTACGAGAAAGGCCATGGTCTTCTAAAACTCCAAATCTGTTTATTGAACACCCAAATAAATAAATAAATAAATAATTTATTCTCGTAAATAAAAATTTTATTTAAAACCTAGTAAATAAATATTTATTAAATGTTCAATAAAATAAACAAAAAAATTTTACCCACAATACAGTGAATAAATATTTATTTAATTTATGAAATCATTTTGACATGAATAAAATTATTCAATTTTGCTGAGAACATAATTTATTAATTAAATTCAAATATAATTTAATAGAGACCACCAGAAATACTTAGTGAGTGACCCTATAAGAGTCTTTCTCATTGGCATTGGACAGGCTTTCCTAAAATCTAAGAGTACTGTCTAGCAATGGGTCAAGGCATCTCAGAGAAAGAACTTAAAGTCTAAACAACAACATCCACATATGAATGCTCACTATGTAATATAATCCCTTTTTTGAAATATCTCTTCAAGCAGGTTTCGTGATAGTGTCATCAAAGTTTAGGCTTGATACGTCGTTCTTTGACTACATGAAGTAAACACATCATTACACCATAGCCATGGAATTTCATGTGATGGTTCTTTTTCAATAAAATGTTTGAGATATCAACTTCCATAAATGGAAGGGGAAAATCCTTCCTTGAATTATCAATTAATAACATGACACTCGTGATGCACCCAATGTACCCTACTTCCTGCCAACTATCTATGTGATGGTTTTCGTCAGTAAAAAATAGTGTGAAAGTTGGGACATATATTAATGGTAATTTTAAAGTCTAAGTATCAGAACACATTATCGTAGATAGAAATATCTGATGACACCAAAACATGAGGAGTTCCTACTGGCGGGTTTATTCTCATATTCTCATATTCTGAAGATCACCAAGTGGTAACTTCATGAGAGGAAGTCTCGTATGCTTAAGAGTACTCACAACTAACGGTATGAATGTTATATGTCCCTTCATAGTATATCATCCAACCATAGAACTATTTTCAAGAAAAAAAATTTAGCATTTCAAGGTTCTCATCATAGCGGGGAACTTCCATTACCTTATCAATGAAACAAATAATCTTGGACATTATTACACCAGAGTCATGTAGAACAATGAAAAATATGTAATAAGATGTTTAATATTTAAATACATTAAATTTGCATGTAATCAAAGTACAATCAGTTGGTTCTAGGAAACCAAATCTTTTAAACTCCCTCTTGGACTAGAGCCAACTACCTATGACTTTCAGTCTGATAGACCTCACATGGTGATCAGGTTTCTACTGAGTCATGGATTTAGTCAAGGGGTCCTCCATGTTGTCTTCAATGGAAATACTGCTCACTAAAAATTCACCTCTCTAAGAAAAATACATCAAGAGATGATACTTCAAAAGTATTTTCTTCCTCCACTGATGTATCCTTGGATCTTTTGCAAGAGGCACCGCTACAGTATTATCACAGTACAATGTGATCAGTTATTTATTACTAGGTATCACATCCAACTCATGGATGAAGCTTCACAACCAAACTACTTCTTTAACTACCTTAGAAGCTACGATATACTTGGACACTGCTATAGAATATGCGACCACACTCTACTTTGAGCTCTTCTAACTCACTACACCTCTATTCAAAGTGAATATTCATTCTGTTTGCGATTTTAGGCCATCTTGATCAGTTTGGAAACTACCATCTACATATCCTCTAATGACTAGTTTGTAATCTCTTCCATAAACTAAGAAAATATCCTTAGTACACCTTAGATACTTTAGGATAGTCTTGACTTCCATCTAATGGCGGTCACCTGGGTCAGTTTGATATTTTCCTACCACATTAAATACATAGGCAACATCTAGCCTAGTACATAGCATGGCATACATGACTGAACCAATTGCTAATGCGTATGGATTCCTTACCATTATCATTATTTCATCATGTTTTTTGGGACACATTTTCTTGGAACGATGAATGCCATGTGTTGTTGGAAACAATCTCCTCTTGTATTGTTCCGTACTATATCTCTTTAGTATCTTATCAATGTATGTACTTTGAATTAGGTCCAAAAATCTCTTGGATCTTTCATGATGGATCTTGATCCCAAGAATATATGCTGCCTCACCCATGTCCTTCATGGAGAATTATTGATTCAACCATGCCTTAACAGACTGTAAGACTGGTATCTCATTTCCAATAAGTAATGTGTCATCAATATATACTATTAGGAAAACAACTTCACTCACACTAAATTTATTGTAGAAATAAGGCTAACATTCATTCTTGATAAAACCAAATTTTGTTATGGCTTCATCAAAACGAATGTTCCATGACCTGGATTTCTTCTTTAATTGATAAATGGATTAGCACAACTTTTATACCTTATTGGCATCATTTTGAGTCATAAAACCTTCAGGTTGTTTCATGTAGACATTTACCAAAAGGTTACCATTAAGGAAGGTTGTTTTGACATCCAATTTAAAAATCTCATAATCTTGGTAAGAAGAAATGTCCAATACAATTTTGATGGATTTCAACATTGTAACTAGTAAAAAAGTTTCATTGTAGTCAATGCCTTGACATTGTTTGAACCCTTTTGCAACCATTCGTGACTTATAAGTGTTGACTTGTCCTTCCATGTCTAGTTTCTTCTTGAATACCCATTTGAAACCAACAAGATTTACATCCACTAGATGATATACCAAAATACAGACTTGGTTTTTGTACATGGAACCCATTTCATTATTAATGGCTTCTTGCCACTTGGAAACATATGTGCCACTTACTGCTTCCTTATAGGTTAGAGGCTCCTTATTATCAACTAATAATGAGTCACCATCCTCAGTAACTAGAAAACTATACCATTCTGGTTCTATAACCTCTCTTGTACTCTTACACAGCTATTGTGTCTCTAGAACAGTTCTTTCTTCCATGGGTCTTTGTGCAATCTATTCATGTACCAACTCTTGTGTACCTTGATCCTCAACTTCACCGATGTCTATCTATCTCCCACTAATGCTTTTGGAGATTTACTCCCTCTCAATGAATATGGTGTTTCTTTCCACTATAACCTTTTTGTCTGATGGGTTTTATAGGTAATATCCTCGTGTTTTCTTGGGGTATCCTATAAAGGTACACTTTTTCCTTAGGGTGCAAGTTTTTTACCTCAAGAGGCCTTAAAAATGCATCACTTCCCCACACATGTAAATTAGATAATATGGATTTCCTTCCACTCCAGAACTTGTATAGAATACCATTTATCAATTTAGTTGGTACTTGGTTTAGTATGTTTTCCACTGTTTGTGTAGAGACCCATAGATGGACGTACATGGACATTAAATTACTTTTGCGGAATACTTAATACATAAAAAAACCAACACTCAAGGATCGTAATAGTTTAGTGTCTTTCGAAACTCATAACAAAATCTTCTAATCATTCTGAAATCTCTTCAACATGTCCCATAAAGATCTTCCCCTTTGGTTTACTTACCTAAAACTCTTCTTTATATCCTATGGAAAAGAAAACATATAAAGGGTGAGCTCAAATGATCAGTAAGGGTAAGCATGGAGAGAATAACACAACCCATATACATTTGAACTTAAAAACAAGAACATAATGTCTAAACATCAAAATCTTGAGGAATGACATAAAACATAGCAGTACATAAGGCATAGATACATCAATAATGATAAAATAGTATGGGATTAAAACATGTAATTGTGGCAACCATTAAGCACATGATATGATTTCCATAGTAGCCAAGGCATTGCTTCCAAGACTATCTTAGTGAAAAAAGTCTCTTTCTGAATCGAGTTCACTCCTCGTTCAAGTCCTGTAACACTGAACTGGATTAACTTATCATTCCATCCATGTCTATCTCATGAGATATAAATCTTTACTCAATGCATTGGAGGGAGATATAGGTCTCACACATCTCATAATGAAACCATTCTTATGTGTGCCACAAAATAATAAATCATAATGGGATTCTTAAACATCATGCCATCATAACATAAATCATATAAGATAAAATGACTTCATAAAAATAATTCCATCATAATCAAATAAATGAAAAAATAGGTATAGAAATAGAACCCTATATTATCTTAGATGGAAAATAATTTTTATAAAACACTTGAACTTCATTCTTGATGAAAATATCCTTTCTACTTCAATTTTTTTTTTCCTTTCTTAAAATGTTAAAAAATTCAAAACTAAAAGAAGTTAATTAAAAATAAACTTGAAAACTTTTAAAGCAGTCTTCATGGAAATAATGTTATAAAAATACATTCATGTCATATAAGTTAAATAAAAACATTCTTCTCGTACTTTGGCTGGAAAATCCAAAAAAATATCTCGTACTAAAAACAACAAATGATTCCTTTCATATATTTTACTAAAAAGTCACCAATGGGTAAAATTGGATTTAAATAATTGTAGGAGGATAGAAATAATATTACATATTAACAAAACATGGATGTGGATGATAAATATTCCCCTGTAAATTTTGAAGTATAAACAATCTCGGATAAAAAAGAGATTGCGAGATTTTCCCTAACCTTAGGTCCAATTTCATCCATATGTATCCGAACGTCCTATATAATGATTTAAATAATGTCATTGACTTATTACAGAATCATATTAATTATTATTATATGATATATGGTTCACTTAGGTATTTATATTACCCGTTCATTTGTCAATTCCATGTTAAAGTATCGTTTTGGGTAAAATTGTTTCATTTATCGTACATGTTTGAACTTGTTGTTCAAGATATTATTATTATGTATATCATGATTTACTTACTTATAGAATTTAAAACATGATTTATATATCATATATATTCAGTATATATATATAATAGATAGATAAATGAAATTAAACACACCATTCATGGAGACGGTAGGCCGTACGTACGCATGAATGTTGTTTTCCATTCCTTATTGACTTGAATGGAAGTAAGTAGATGACATATACATATACATAAATACAGTAGCTTTATCATATAATATCTTTCATTATTATTCATTATATACACTTTATACTTATTCTTGAATTTTAAACATGGATAATGAATATCATCGCGTCGTGGAGACGGTAATCCGGATGTACGCACGAGCGATGATATCGTTCCCATAATTATTGAATTGAATTGGAGTGGATGATATAATATCTCAGAATTAGTATGATGTTATAATAACTATAGAGAGTTATTATTCACACCATTATACCCATCCAAGTAAGGTGGTGTTGAAAAAACATATTACACCACGGCATGGAGACGATATTCTGTACGTACGCACGCGTGGTGATTTCGTTTTCAATAGGATGGATATAAGTTGAAATGGGGTTGTTTCAAATTTATAATAACATATCAGTATATTATTGATATTTATGTTATTACTTTATAATGAAACAACTAAATAAGAAGAATTTGAAGAAGAAAGAATCTTGAAAGAATCGGTAGAAGAGATTACCTCTTCTTCGACGCACCTCTTTTAAGCTTCCTCTTAGGGCACTAGATTTGGTCTTTTGAGGAGACCAGAACCTCTATTATATTTTTAGAGAAGTTGAGAAGGAAAATGGTTAGGGTTTGTCCGAGCTAGAAATCTCAAAATTGTGTAAAGAGAAGAGGGAGGAGGTTCCCTTTTAAAAGGGAGGAGAGGGGAACCTTTAAAAAACATAAAATATTATTTTATAATAAAGACATATTCGGTTTATAATAGCTCTAAATTAATTTATTTCTATTATAAAGTGGTTATGGGTCTAAATACTCTCAACCAATAGGTTTTAGACAAGTTTAGGTTACTATTTTAACCTTATCATTTATATTTAACTCTAAGTTAAATAATTTAACTTTTACCGTGTCTTCTTGTTTGTTTACACTATATGGTTAATAATCTCACTATAACAATAAAAAAGAACCTCAAGTGGTTCATTATTAATATATATAACCTTATCTAAGTCATTTTCCTGAACCTTATATTTTTTTGAATATAATAACAATTAATAATATAATATTTGTTTTAAAAACTATTTTATGTCAATTTTGACACTATTTGGTACTTGATTTTTGTGAAAATCATAATAGCATGATTAGTTCTCAAAAGTTTAATTAAATAAATAATAACATGTAATATTAACCTAGAAGATTATTGGAATTCATAAAAAGTCTAAAATTACATTTATTTGAGTATTTATAACATAAATTATGTTAATATTTCATTAATAAGGTAATTACTTCATCATCATTGTGTCATAGATAAATTATATTATTTAATGTCTAAAAATTATAAATAAAATACCATTATGTAGGAAATATATTTAGATTTCTAATGAATATTTATAGTTGAATTTAACTTATGTATAACCCTATATTAAAAATGTTTTATTTATTAAACTTTGATTTTAACTATTTTAACTCTTCTTTAAATAAAATAATAATAAGTGTCCTAATCTAATCCAGGTGGATCTAAAGGGTAATATTTTATTCCTAAGGTTGTTTTTGGCCGAATTACACTTATCCAATAGAATTAGGACATGTGTTTGGGTAATAATAATATCATTTCACCCTTAATTACCCAAATTACTTTTAACCGTGGTAAATAAAAGTAAAAAGTTACTATTCACCAAAAATTATTTTTATCTTATTAAACCAAATTTTACTCCTTGATATTAACCGTGTCTCTCGGATTTTTGAAATTCCACTCATAAAAGAGGTAAAATTAAGTTTTATATAAATTTTCAAATTCTCCTAGGAGGTGGATAAAAGATGGTGAAAAGTTCAATAAAATTTTTATATATCTAAAATTATTATAAAATGACACAAATGAATTACATTGAACTTATATGGGTATTATGTATCAATTTTTACGTAAAATAAATTTAAATAAAATAAATTATTATTTAAATAAAAATTCAGCTTTTAAATAGTAACCCAGTGTTTTCACTATTCATCAAAATTTGAAAGTTTTCAGAAAAATACCAAAAATTCACCCTAGGATAATTTCGATATTCAAAATCCAAAAATGAAGTCCATTTTAAAAGATAAAATTTATAAAATTTCAAAAAGCTGGTATTATTATTCATAACATCTAGTTCATAATAATATTATAATAATATCTCGTTTAGTGAAACTTGGTATTGTGTACTACGCACGCTATCGAAGAAGGTCTTGATTGTGTGTCATGCAAGCCACGTCAGTGCTGCGTGTAGTGAAAGCTCCGTTTGGTGTTGCATATAACATAATCAAAACTTATTTCATTTATACATTAATCAAAATCTATACTTAATGTCGCGTAGAATAATTTCCACAAAACAAACTTGAATTTGTGTGTAACACGAGCCAAGAATAGTGTTGTGTATACTGAAAGATAATACGGTGTTGCATATAGTACTAGCTAATCTTAGTGTAGTGTATAATTGAAGACATCAAAGAAATTAAAAATAATATATCTCATAAAATCTTGGGGTGTTGCAGTTTGTAACACATATCCCCAAAAGGATAATGGAAGACTCACATGACCCATCATTGATCTCACCATGTCCAAAAGGGTGCAGTTCCTCCTTTCACTCACACTATTCCACTAGGGAATGTATGAAGGAGTGTGTTGGCATAGGATCCCAAAGTCCTATAAGTAATCAATGAAGATTTGATTAATATATTATCCACCTAGGTCTGAGCAGAGTTTCTTAGTCATCTTACCATGCTGGTTCTAAACTTAATTCTTGTATTATTCGAACTCATCAATAGAATCCGACTTATACCTCATTAAGAAGATATATCCATATCTACTAAAATCATCAGTAAAAGTTATGAAGAATGAGTACCCACCCCTTGATTTAACTGGAAATGGTCTACACACATCGGTATGAACCAATTCAAGAAGTTCTTTAGCCCTTCGACCAATCCCACTAAATAGGGATTTGGACATTTTTCCTTGTAAACATGCATGACATACACCAAGTGGTTTTAGTTTGAGATAATATAAATATACATCTTGATGTAACTTTGTCAACCATTTCTCATTTACAAGACCTAGACGATGATGCCAAATTTGGGTGTGGTATGAGTCATGTAAAGTAACTTTGTCATTGATTTCCATTACTTGGTTTGTGTAATCTAACACATAAAGACCGTTGTATAAATGTTCCGTACCAAAACAAATGCTATCTTTGAAAAAGAAGAAACATTCATTTCCAAACATAAAAACAAATCCATCTATATATAATATAGATACAGAAATAATTTTTTTAGTAACAGACAACACATAATAAAATCCCTTTAACACCAAGATCATCTCAGTTTGCAACGTGAGGTGGTTTTCCTTGACAGCTACAACAGAAAGTATTGATTCGTTGGCTGCTTATAGATCTACATCCCCTCAGTTAATATTCTTGAATCTACTTGGTTCCTATATTTGGATACATATGTAAGCACCACAAGTTGAATCTGATACCCAATTTATAGAAAAAGATATATTGCATTTGATAACAAATTCCCTTAAAGTTTCCCCTTCCTTCTTAGGTTAAGTGCAGTTATTCTTCCACTGTCCCTTCTTACCACATGCAAATCAAACATCCTCATGTTCCCTTGCCTCCCCTTTGACCTTTATTTTCATGGAAGTTCATGAAGAAGCTTTGGGAATAAATATTTTCACCTTCTCTTTCCTCTTATTCACCACAAGGACCGAAGGCTTTTCGTGCTTAATATCTTTGTCCACATGGAGAATGGGGATAAGAAGATCAGATAGAGACTTCTCAATGTTGTTCATATTAAAATTCAAAATAATGATTGATAATATCTAATGGACTGATGCGATAATGAGATCGGTGCCTAGTTCTTCAGGGAGTTTAAACCATATAACCTCCAGGCACTCAATGTAGCCAATGAGCTTGACTACATGAGGCCCAGATAGGGCACCTTCTCCAAGCTTACTTTGAAAGAGTTTCTTAGAGATCTCAAACGTTTCCTATCTTTCCCTATCCTAGTAAATACCATGAAGGTTCTCGAGCATGCTATATGAATCCATGTTTTCATGAGACTTCATGAACTCGCTAGATATTGAAGATAGCATCAAAAATTTAACATCGACCTCATCATTAATATGTTTCTCATAGACCAGGAAATCCCCATCACTCACCTCTTTGGAATGTGGATCAGTTAATGCTGACTCTAGCACGTAATACTTCCTTTCAGGGCGTAGGATAACCCGAAGGCATCTAAACCGTTCCTGGAAGTTACTGTCAGTGAGGATTTTGTGTTTATCTAGAATTAATAGGAGAGATATTGTGGTTGACGAGCTTGTCATTTTTATTGTACAATTGAAATATGAGACTGTTAATACTTTATTGATTACATTTTATGAGAAATAATAAATTTTTATTAAGTCTCCCACTATTTTATCAAGTCCCAATGGCCCTCATCATTGAAATCAGAATGTCTAGTTTCTATGACATTCTAGTGGAAATGATCCATATTCCCATTCAAATAACCCCAACAAGGGTTGGCCAGGCTATAAGAATGTATTTAGGTAGGCAGTTCGTTTCCAACTATGGGATTGTAGCTCCTTGATTTGTTGAGTGGACTCCCAAATCCTAAAATCATGAATTTTGGATTTCCTCAAATCTTGCCTCCAATATTACACCAAGTGTAGAAAGGGATATTCCTCTTAATGTAATATGGTTAAATCAACCCGAATCCTTTCAAAGTGGATTCCTAGATAAAAGTAAGTGTCCCAACAAGGGTTGGTCGAACACATAGTTTTACTGAGTTTTTCCCTTAATCAAGTAACGGAAGGCTTGGTCTTGAGGGATTTTTATCTCTTATGTGTGAATGGATTATTATCATTATCACATGCTTGTTAATATTAAGTGGAACTCACTTAAGTGATTAACCATGTCTTAATAATATTTACGCATAAGTCTGGTTTATTTTTGTTCAATCTTGCATGCTTGTTTAACTCATTAATTATGTGACTGTGACAACACATCCATAATGATAAACCATGAAACTGATAGACGTAAAATAAATAGAATGATCATGAGATTTTATAATGCTTAGTTTACGTAGCGGTTTATTAACAAACCCTGCCCTAGGGGAGAAACATCTTGAACCTTTTGGGTTCATGTTTATAGTTTTCCACCCCTCTACATTTGTATCTCCTAGTATTGGTTTTGTCTCGGCTTCACCTTGAACCACCTCCACTATCTTGGGAGCTCCAACTATTACATATGACATTTTTTAACTCACAAGAAGGTGAGGGGTAAAAGGGGGTTTTACATAAAAGAAACTTTTGGTAGGCATTCCCTACATATTAATGAGGATAAGGCTCGCAAGCCAACATATTTAATTTAAATAAATTAATTAAAAGAAACTGTCCACATACAAAGGTCTTGGTTTAGCTGATGATCATCCATACATGCAACGATATTTACACATAAAAAAAAGAATTCAATTCCTTAATAATTATTGTTTAAGATAAATCACGCTCGAATCAATTAATTATTATCTTTAATTAACCAATCCTTTTATCTAAAAAACTTTTCTGAATTTCCATGAGATTATCATCCATCAGAATTTTTAACAAATAAATTCATTTAAAAGTATTTTTGTACGTAACTTTTACCTTCGAGGAAACCCAGTGAATTATTATTCATAACTACCCAATGAGTAGAAATTAACATTACACAGATGTTAAATTAAACACATATCACGTGTTGTACCTCAGCTTTATGCCTGCACGATGGTACACGTATCAAGGGTTAGTATAATATAATAATAAATTTTAACAAATTTACAAAATTTGGATGAGTACATGGTGTGTAGTTCCAACTACATGGGATTTATTATTTTTCACCATCTATCTGAATTACACGCCTGGGGAAATGGTGTGTGAGTGTACTCAGAAAATCATCAGAGTACACGATGTGTCTACTAGGCCACACATCGTGTAGTTCCTCATTAAATGGTCTTTAGTTGGGAAATCTATGTATGGGGTACATGGTCCAACCCTAAATCTAAGGGACTACACATCGTGGCCAGTTGGTCACATGGCATGTAATCTGGAAACCGCGTGCCACCTGTTCTTGGTCAACACACAGAGTAATTAAGACTTAGACAAACTCCAATGGCATAGTTTGTTTTGGAGGACCAGACTTGGTTCATTGAACCTTGGATATACTACATGTACTACCGAATACACATTGTGTGTTATGGTGTTGTATATCTAGGAACCTTCGGCACCTCGAGATGAGATCTTTTATTTTATTTTAATCAAAATTAAATGAAAAGATCATTTCTATAAGGTGATCAAGAAAAAAAAGAGGAGGAACATTTAACAAGATTCATATTTTCTAAATGATTAACTTGAATTGAAAAAACTAAATTATTAAATGTGTAAATCATCCATGAAATATTTAAATAATTATAAACTATCATGTAACTGCTTTGATACAACTTGATGGTTTCAGGCATAGTGGAAGCATGGTTGGGTCGGAACCCAACTTTGATTTTTACCATGATAAATGATTATTCCGGGATCAATACGATGATGAATACCATTCTACAAGGAATAGAATCAAATATTAAGATAAAGAAGGAAAAATCCTGAAACCTTTAGATATGATCCTTCACATTATGATTATAATTAATTTCATAAAGAAAATAATACTTCAGAATTTTCATTGTTGATGATTTAGATCATCCGGAACAACCCTTCAAGTTTATCTTATTGTACTTTCCAGGATCCCAACTAGAATCCATATAGGGGTGATCTACACAAGATCTAATGGCCTCTAATCGACCCCACTCAGTCTCTGGGCGCTAGCATGGTGAAGCAAGTGTCTTTTGTCGGTTGTTCTTTAACACCTTTTCTTCAGTCTTAAAGAACTTCTCTCATTCTTAAGAGGGGTGGGGAGAGGATTTGAGAGAGAAATTGTTTTTATCAACAATTCTCAATTCACTAGGTGTGCAGTTCAGTACATGGAACAATAGGCATATGTTTCTATTTGTTGACATGGGGATTCAGTTGTAATATTTAATTGTGTAACAGAAATTAAATTCATTCATAATATTAGTTAAAACCCATGATATTAATAATAATATTGCATCATTATTAATGGTGTGCCAACTTGCGCAAAATAGAATTATAAATAAAATTACACATCACAAAATAATAGCAGCATTATATTAATTTGTTCCAACTAGTTAAATAATTAATTATCTTCTTGAAAATAATTATTTTTCTATCAGACTGGCCTTATTCCTCTCTAACTCCACTTCCATTTATTTAACACCTGAATAAAAATAATAATTTATTCTCTTAAATAAATATTTTATGTAAAAAATAGTAAATAAATATTTATCAAATGTTCAATAAAGTAAATAAATTTATTTTACCCACAATCTAGTGAGAAAATATTTATTTAATTTATGAAATCATTTTAACATCAATAAAATTATTCCATTTTCTTGAGAATAATATTTATTAATTAAATTCAAATATAATTTAACCAAGACCACTAGAACCACTTAGTGTGTGACCCTCTATAATTCTTTCTCATTGGAATTAGAAAGGCTTACCTCAAGTCCAAGAGTATTATCTAGTAACAGGTCAAAGAACCCTAGAGAATGAACTTAAAGTCACAACAATGACATCCACATATGAATTCTCACTATGTAATATAATCCCTTTGTTGTAATATCTCATCAAGTAGGTTTCATGATAGTGTCATTAAATTTTAGGAATGATATGTTGTTCTTTGACAACCTGAAATAAACTCATTGTTACACCATGTCCAAGGAATTTCATGTGACAGTTCTATTTCAATCAAAGTGTTGAGATATCAACTTCCATAAATGGAAGGGACAAATCATTCCTCGAATTATCCATTAATAACATTCCACTCGTGGTGAACCCAACCTACCCTACTTCTGGGAAACGGTCTGCATGACAATTTACATCAATAAATAGAAGTGCATGAGTCATGACATGTATTAATGATAATCTTAAAGTATAAGGATCATTACACATGCTCACATATAAAATTTTTTGATAACACCAAAACATGCAGAATTACTACTGGTGGATCTATTTTCATAATCTCCAATCTTGGAGATTACCAAGTGAGAACTTCATGAGAGGAAGTCTCATTTTCGTATGAGTACTCCCACCTGGAGGTCTTCATGCTATGTGTCCCTTCATAGTATGTCATCTAACCATAGAAATATATTTAAGAATATTTTTATAGCATTTCAAGGTTATCATCATAGTGGGGAACTTCCATGACCTTATCAATGCAACAAATACTCTAAGACATTATTACATCATAGTCATCCAGAATAGTGAAAAATATGTAATAAGATGTTTAGTATTTAAATACATTAAATATTAATGTAATAAAATTACAACCAGTTGGTTCTAGGACCCCAACTCTTACACTATGAACATTGGTACTACATCATTATCATTTTCTTTTTCATCACGAAGGTTCACTATCCCATAGTCTGGCATGACCTAATCTTTGATGTATGCAAGAATAGGGGTTTATCTGAATGAATTTCTTAAAGAAATCATATATGTAAACACAATAAAAGTTGTTTACACTAAACATTTTTTTCCTCCATCGTCAATACAATCACAAAAAAGTTGTATATATTTATTATGTATAAAACAAGATGAATATGATACATGCCACACCTCTTGTTAAAATGAACAAGAGTAAAATCTATATGAAATCACAATCCTCAAAATCTATGTGTGTTACATGAAGTTTAATCATATAATAATTACAACACAAAGAATGAACATCAATCCAATGATATGATAACCTATAATTACATATGGAAGGGTTTTCATGACGTATCAGGCCATGTTTCATTATAAAATATGACACATTCCTAAGAATCATATATACTTACTCCTGTAAAAAAGAAAATATTTTAGTATTTGGTACCATTTTGTAACATCCCAACTCAAATCATCAGGTCCAAGACTGAGTTCCACATGACCTCAGACATGCCTCCACATATGCCATAGGCTACTAACATGTTATAAGGGTCCCAAGTGAAACAAAGGAGATAATATACCCTAAATCAGAGTTAATAATAAATATATGTACCCAAAAGTATAATAGTATCCAATCTGAGTACATGAAAAACAAATAACATGTCATCTTTAGGAATGAATGCAGAAAACATATAATCAAACCTGAGTACAAGGACAATAATCACCCAGTGGGATAATCATAAGTATCATATATAAAATAATAAAATAACAAAGAGGTTCTACACCCATCTCTAATCCAGGCCTTCTCTAAATCTCTAGAAATATAGTGAGTTATTCCAAAATATGATGAAACCCATGCCTCATCTCAACCTATCCCTATAGAAAGTGAGGGATGCTTATGTACCCCAGTGTTGTGGCTACCTAAGTAGGGGGTGACTACCACTAAGTAGCAAACCACTGATAGGTTCTAGTGATTAACCAATAAAATTTAGTGGACATCCGTGTGATAATCTCAATATAAATTAAACAGTAAATACATAACTATGAAATCATAACATATAATCACCAAAGTATAAATAAGAAATAAAAAACCATATACCAAGAGTTTATGTGCTTACAAATCCAATATAAACCCTAACTATTCTTTCTATAGATCTATTTATGATGGATAATGAAACTAATGTAGAAAATTTATCATGAAACAACCACAAGTTTAATAAATGTATCTTTCATAAATCTTAAGTCATAGATTTAGTTTTGACCATAAGATCATCAAATATTATCTCCATTACTGGTCAATCCTCAAGAATGTTAAACCATTTCACCAATCACAAGTCAGGTCATAGGGATATTGTATCATTTATATGCCCTAGGCCAAACCAGAAGATCATTGATCCAAAAATGTCCCTACCAATGGTCTTTCCACAAGGATGTTATGAACTAAAACCTACGTTCAGGTCCATCTTCATTATCATCGCATTCCATGCACACTTTCCCACTATTTGATAACTATATCACAATCTTAAGAATGATTCACGTACAAAATATAATAACTAAAATATCATAGACATGAAACCCAATAGGGAAGAGAATATAAATTCAGAACAATTCATATCATCCTGAGAATCAGTAGCAACATAAAAATACATGTGATCAGTATCTAACATAATATACTAAGTTATACTAGAATACTCATGGAATCCAGCATCATATATGGGCTCACTGAATACAGGAATGCACAAATGTGATCAAGCATCAATCATGGTCACATGGGAAACAAATTAAAACATTTGTGATCAAGTATCAAATATGATCTCATAGGCTACACATGCACACAAATGTGATTGAGAATCAAACAGTGTCTCATGGGATACACATGAACACACATGTGATCAATAATCAAACATGGGATAACATGACACACACACACACATGCATGTGGATGACATCAAACATGGGTGTCATGGGACACACATCAATGGTCAATCCTCGTCCATTAGTGGTCGAAATAAATCTAGTTCAAAATGAATCTTCATGGATGTTAGCACTTTTTTCCATTTATATTTGTCATGGTTCAATTAATTAATTAATAATTAAGAATCGTTAACTAATTCACAATTACTTTTTATTCATAACGCATTATGAATTAGAGTTTACTATCCAAAGATTGAGAACCATATATCACATTCCAATAAACAATGAATAATACCATAGCGTAGAGTAAATGAGACAACCTACCTCAACACATATCCAAATCCCTTCCAAGATAATACCATCTTCTTATTTGAGTTTTCCATGTCTATTTGGCCTCCACTGATCACCTTATATTTATAACTCCGGGCCATGAATTCAAAAATAATTCTTTATAACTACATTATAAGTAATTAAATGTTTTCAAGAAAACTTATAACCCAGGTGAAACAAATATTTTCTACAATTCTTTCTGGGAATCACCACCTAGTCAAAACCATGACCAACCACACATGGAAGGTCTGTAACACTCATCAGAAATTATTTTTAAAAAAATACTTATTATGAAGAAATAAAACAATTTCCAATTTAATATAACTAAATTGGTACCTCTTGAACAATTATACTAAGCGACATACTTTATCCACAATGTTTTCCAAAGGAGTTTGAACACTCGCGTTTCTAACCTAATCTAAAAACCCAAATAAATTCTTAGATATGATTTCTGATTCAACTCAATTCTACCAAAAAAATAATTTAAGATATTTACAAGGGAAAAAAGCTTCAATGTAATTCCTAACAACAACATATGTTCATCATTTCAAGACATTTACAATCTAATCCAATCCAAAAAATATATTTTTCCTCAAACAATTACATGAAGGACTAGTGGAATTTCTATCCAATTATCTTTTCAAGATCATACCAATAGTCAATATATAAACAATATGATCAAGGTAAAGGTATTTTAAGATAATTTATATATCAAAGTATTTCAATGGACAAGAGATACCAAGAGGAATCACCAGTGATGAACAACACAACTATCCACCACTACACCAGATGAAAGGGATTCATTATAGATGAACAAAAAATGGATTATTCTATGATTAACCTATGAATCATGACTAGATCCACCTATAATCAAGGTAATCTCGTGGAGGGATGATAGGAGGAGGGAATGACTTAATGGTCCTCAAAAGTACAAGTCATGACATATAATTTTGAAAGGTCTTGGTTACCAAAAGGTACCAAATGACCTTAGTAATGTGTTATTCAACACTCCCCATTAGATACATGTTGAATTATCACTGGCTTTAGTAGAAGTGCCACTTCCCACCCTAGTGTCTAGTGGTTAGTTTCCACCAACTAGTCAGTGCAAACCACCAGCAATTTGGTGGTTGCATCTGCATACTTGGCTACTGTAGTCCTCATCTAATTAAATCTCAACCAAAAATTCCCCCCATAATATTCCTTCTATATCTTGAAAAACCCCTTTCATATATTTAAATATTGAACATCTCATTTCAACACTTAGTTAACTGAATGGTCTATCCACCATATGAAAAGTTCAAATTCCCACCAAATTCATTACACGTAAAAATGTGGTTTGGAATAGATGTAAAAATATAATAACATTTATGTATATATATGATACTTATGTTACCATATTATCATGGTTATAAGTGATTTTATGGATATGTAAGAACAAATAAACATGAATACACTTGGTTGAGAGTTATGCCTTTGATCTGGAAAAAAATCTTTCGTCTAAAACATGTTTCTCTCTATGTTGGTTCTTTGATGACACCAAGACCCCTAGGATGTGGGGAGGTATGTTGGGAAGGTATTTGGGTAGGATTTGGGTGATATAAATGGATCAATGATTATAAATAGTAGAGATTATGAGGTTCCCTTTTATAAGTGAGTTTAGTGACACTCTTGTAAATTCTCAAAGTTTTAGAATAACATAAACTCTTATTCATGGTATGTGGCACTAAAAATAACCCATTTAAAAGATAATATTATAATGGTTGAAAAAATCATACAATAAGAGTTTTTATGATATTTGTTAACCCTATCACTTAGTTTTAACCTGAATTAACTTATTTACACTTTTTTGAGGTGATGAATTTTTCCCACAGTAACTATTCATTATGAAAAAAATGAATTTCAACATGTAATGGCCCGAACCTCTCTGGGCCTTTCCTTTGTCGAAAAGAGGTTCATGAAGTGTTCTGGAGGGTATAAGGGAATTTTCCCACACTTTTCAGAATTTTGTAACTACACTCCGTGTAGTGTGAGTACACATCGTGTACCACCTTTCTGGGTATACCCCGTGTTGAAGTCATGTCCTTGTCGTGTGAAATAAATGAGTACATGCCATGTTTCCAATACTACATGCCATATAGTGTCTCCCTGCGTACGAGTTACCTTCAAACCATGTGTTGACCAGTCAACGGTTGTGTGCCATGTTTAAGTTGTGTCCTTGCCGTGTGAAATAAATGAGTACACGCCGTGTGTCCAATACTACACACCGTGTAGTGCCTCCCCGTGTATTTGTTACCCTCAAACTGTGTGTTGACCAGTCAATGGCCGCGTGCCGCGTTGAAGGCCGTGTTAGAAGTCACGTGGTGACCGTGTGAAATGGACGAGTACACACCGTGTACTATAAAGTACATTCCATGTACTTTAGTTTTTCTCACCTATAAAAGGAGGGGTCCTCTCCTCATTTTGAAAGCACTCCTCTCCTCCCCACTCCTTCGAGCAGAGCTCTCCCAAGAGACTCCATGGATCCTTTCCTCCATAACTTCTTCGTCTAAGCTCCGATTTACGATCCGTCAACGGCCACAGGATCATAACGACGAGGCAGAACTTCTAAGCATTGATCGGTTGCTTTACCTTTGTCCTTTCCTTCCCATATTCCACCTGAGGAGGTTTTGATGGGTTTTTTCAGAAGCAACGGACACTGATGGACGTCTTATAAAGTTGATCCGGGGGAGCTTTGTAATAAGAACCTGTTAAGGTAGGGATCTTACCTACATCACTCTATATTGTGCACCATACAGGGTGGGTGTACTCTTGTTTACGTGAAACACATTTGAACTGGTTTAATAAAGATATTTACTGGCTTATATAACAGGGTTGTGAGTTTTGTGAATGCAGTTATATTATTTATATCCTTTTATATTTTGTTGTGAAGTGAATAGGCTTATGCCTCCTAAAAATCACGGTCGTTGGGGGCCTTTGCTTTCGCAATTAAATGATTCCCTATCTTTCTAGACTATTTATGGAAGGAAACTTTGTGGTATATGGAAATTGGTTAATCACATAAAGTTGGCTGATTAAATTAAAATATGGAACCCTTGTTTGATCACCCCGGTTGAACAAAACTGAAATAATAAACATGAGGGTGATGTTTGGGGTTTATTTATGTGAAGGGGGTGTTTTGTGGGTTGTTGTGGACCGGGTGAGAAGCGGGGTTGCGGTTGGCTTGTTTGTGGGTTAGTGTGAATTCTATGTTGGTGATGGGCAGTGGGGCTGCGATAAATTATATCAAGGGATGATGATGTACAAGTTTCGGTGTGTTTGTGGTTATGGTGGTTGGCAGCGAAGTTGTAGGGATGGGTTGGAATGTGATCGAACTATGGGTTGTGAATAATAAATGAAAGTGGAAGAGTTAATGAATGGTGGGGCATGGTAATGAAATGGGAATAATAATCAATGGGGTTGGTTGGTTAATAAGAAGGGACTTGGTTGTGTTTCTTGTGTTTTCCTAACTTGATTTGTGGATGGAAGAGATATGTTTTACGAACGATCGATGTGGTTGGTTGTGTATTGTTTCCCAGTAGTTAAGGAACTAATAAACTGATTCTGTTGAAACATGAAAACCTAAATGGGGATGGGGTTGTTTGTTGTATGCATTCTTCGTAGTATTAGTGCTGAGGCACGTGCTCAGTTCTCTGTTTAGAAGCCATAGGATGGGCTCTGCATTTGGTATACATATATATATATATATATATCTGTATCTTTGTGTTTTGTCGCACCCCACCCATGTTGAGCACTTCATTCCAAACACTACCATTTCATGGGAGAGGGTGTTTTCCCCTTAGTTACTAGCTCCTTCTTGCTCCTTCTTCCATAGGCTCTGATGGCTTGAGGCAACCTTACACCCATGACTCTTCGGGTAGGTTTCGATTGGGGTGGTTTTAGCCCAAGACTCTTTGGGAAGGTTTACCATTTTCTTAAGAATATTCGGGATGATGCCCAGGTGTGTACGAGCGAAATACGTGGATGTGTTGCCTAGGTGTGTGCGGGCAGGATGGGTGGTTTTGAGGCCCAGGTGTGTGTGGGTGGGATGTGTGGTTGTGAGTCTCAGGTGTGTTTGGGCGGGATGCGTGGTTGTGAGGCCTAGGTGTGTCTGGGCGGGATCTATGGTTCTTGAGGCCCAGGTGTGTGCGGGCGGGAAGAGTGTGGTAGCGTCATGACGTTTGCCACTAGGAAGAGTAGCTAACTAGAGGGAAATGGTGTGGGGTACCCAATACTCTTGTTCATATATACTACTACTACCTGTTGTTTTGTGTTTTTGGTGAGCGTGGCTGGTGAGGTTGGGTGGATAGAATTCCTTGTTAGGTTTTGGTTCCTTATGTTGTTCTCACGGGACATTAGGATGTCTCCCCACTAGTGCATGAGAGCTTTAGGTTTCCCTACTAAGTATACTTATATGCTCACCCTATGTTTAATTTCAGGTTTCCAAGAGGACTACCAGGGTCGTGCAGGACCCTCCTAGTCAGGACAGTTGGAGTTATTGCAGTTTGTTGTGCTCTTGTTTATTTTGGTATTGTACTTTTGAGCTTTCTTTTACTTGTAATTTGATTTAGAATTGTTTAAACATGCATGTGGGATTGGTTTGGGTTATTTCCATTTACTTGTTCTTTTTTTATTTCGGTGTATAACTCCCCCTATTTCCAGATCTTAAATAATAAAAAAGGGTAATGCCTCCCACATTTGTGAAAACTCATACCCTTGGTGCTAGTCGCCACCCCGGGGCCTACTGGAGGTGGGACTCGGGGGGTCATTATCTCCCTTTTTCCATTGCTAGCTTAGGAGGGGCATCTTTGGTGGGAGGGGGTCGTGACAGAATGGTATCAAAGGTGATGGTTGAGAGATAAGATGGAGTTTGGAGTTAGGAACAGTGAGGATTGCATAAGAGGGTAGGGCAACAGTGTTGACTGATCTTGGTGTGTGACATAGTCCAGGGAAGACTGGCTACGACACGGTATTTTAGGGCCCCCCATGATCTGATGCAAGGAATATGATCCTACTGAATGACCAGGTGAGACTACATTGATTACAGGGTAGATAGCCTAGGGAAGGTAAATGCATCATCATGATTGTGTTTTACTTGATTTGGGTGTTCTAGAGAAGAAATTGAAATAATGTGATTAAATAAAACCTTGAGAAATTTCCTTACTACTTGGGTTTAGGCGATCCTTGTTTACCGTACAGCTATGGCACCTGGACATCATCCCTGGGTGACTCAGACGGCCGAGGCCGAGCAGATTCAGGTGGTCGATCAGTTGAGGATTGACCGAGAGGAAGAATATAGCTAGTGGAAGAAGACTCTCCATTCTTTCCAGCGGAAAACCTTCAAGAAGTACGGGGGTAGTACTTCAGATATGGAGACGGAGGGGTAGCTTGAGGAGATAGGGATCACTTTTACTTTGATCCATGCTCTGAGGGAGTACTAGGTTCCCCTAGCAGTCAGTCAGTTGAGAGGTGCGGCGCAATAGTGGTGGATGCTCTACCTCGGAGAGAGGACAGAGGCAGAGGTTCCGTGGGCTGACTTTGAGAAGGAATTACAAGAGGAATTCCTTTCTTCCATGATCAAGGCGAAGAAGCGGCAGGAGTTACTCTCCCTAAAGCAGGGGAGTATGTCAGTACAAGAGTTGGGGATCAAGTTCAAGGATCTCTTACGCTTTGCTCTGGACCTCTTTCTGGATGAGGAGTCTTGGGAGAGACGTTTGGAGGAGGTGCTTTGTCCTTCGCTCTAGTATGTTGTCACCCACTTTACCCTTCTGATGTACTTGGCAGTACAGAAGAAGGAAGAGGTTGTAGAGAGGATCCACTCGCAGGGAAGTTCACCACGTGAGGGGATACGGCTAGGTTTGTTGAAGGGGAAGGCAGTCAGCATCAGATCTCCTACGATGGGACCTTCCAGGTTCAGGCCAGTAGGGAGCAGGCCCTAGCAGTTCCAGTTCAGATATTCAGGTCCTCATCCCTTTTTCACGAGCCCAGGACCGAAGTGTTTCTCTTGTGGAGGTTTTGGGCACATTCAGATTTGGTGCACGACCCAAGCTCAGTACAGTGGAGGTGGGCAGGTTCAGCGCCCTCCTTAGCAGCACTAATTTCCGGTGAGGCCCTTCCAGCAGCAGCATGACCCTTCTCCTCCGAGGGAAGACTTTGAAGGAGGAGGCCGACCTCAGGGTGCTCCTCAGGGACCTCGAACTGGGCGTGGTCGGGGAGGTGGTCGACATCAGAGAGGCAGAGGAGCTGGGCGTGGAAAGTTTTACACAACAGAGTTGGCATCTCCGGCAGGACCAGAGGTGGTGTGAGGTATGATTTGATTGTTTAGCACTCTCGTTTCTGCCTTGTTCGATTCGGGAGCTTCACACTCCTTTTTTGTACCCAGTCTAGCCCATGCTTTGGGTCTAGATGTAGAGAGAATTTCCATACCTCTGGTGCTGAGTACACCAGTTGGAGGCCAGACCAGCGTATCTTGTGTTTTCCAGGGATGTGGGCTGACGTTTGGACTGCATCAATCTAGTGGGGATCTTCTTTTTCTACAGATTCACTCGTACGCTGTCATCCTAGGCATCGACTAGTTGTTTTCTAGTAGTGTCGTTATCGACTGCTTTTGAAGAAGAGTCATGTTCTCTGACGTGGATGGGCAGCGTGTATCTTTTTTTGGTGAGAGGAGCTATCAGGTAGGAAGAGGGCATGTGAAACCTCTCCTTTCCTTGTTAGTTAGTCTATCATGGATTTCCGCTGATACATAGATGACAGATGTCCCAGAGGTTGTTGGGGAGTTCCTTGATGTTTTTTCCTGATGAGGTTGTGACTCTACCCCCCCCCCCCCCCGACGTGATGTTGAGTTTGGGATAGACTTACCGCCTGGTTCCCATCCGATTTCAATGGACCCTTATCGGATGGCACCTTCGGAGTTGCGGGAGTTGTGAATTCAGATTGACAACTTGATGGAGAAGGGTTTTGTTCGACCCAGCGTGTCGCCATGGGGTGCTCCAGTTTTGTTCGTAAAGATGGAAGATGGCGGTCTCAGGATATGCATAGAATACCGAAGGTTGAATCAGGTAACGGTCAAGAACCGTTACCCCTTCCATGGATAGATGATCTCTTTAACCAACAGTAGGGAGCAGGTTGGTTGTCTAATATTGATCTACGATCTAGATATCATCAGTTGTGGGTAAAGGACACTGACATCTTGAAGGCAGATTTAAGGTGTAGGTATGGGCACTTCGAGTTTGCAGTGATGCCATTTGGAGTTATGAATGCACCAGTTGTGTTCATGGTACTTATGAACTATGTCTTCTGAGAGTTTCTAGATCGGTTCGTCGTTGTGTCTATCGATGACATCTTGATCTAATCAAGATTAGAGGAGGAGAACGTTGAGCATCTCAGGACAGTCTTGGAAGTCCTTCGACACCACCAGCTTTATGGGAAATTGTAGAAGTGTATCTTCTTAATGCAAGAAGTACACTTCCTTGGGCACGTGGTGTCTTGGCATGGAGTGTCAGTGGACCCATCGAAGGTGGAGGCAGTTTTTTCTTGGGAGTCAACTGAAAGCGTGGCAGAAGTTTGTAGTTTCTTGGCGTTGGCAGGTTATTATCGGAGGTTCATGTTGGAATTCTCTCAAGTTGCTTCTCTATTGATAGATTTGACTAGGACGAACCAGGTCTTCCTATGGAGTTAGCAGTGCCAAAAATCATTTGACTACCTAAAGGAGAAGTTGGTCAGTGCTCCTATACTCAGGTTTCCAGAGGAAGGGTTGTTGTATGAGGTTTTTTGTGATGCTTCCAGCCTTGGTTTGGGGTGCGTACTGATGCAGAAGATGGGTGTGATCTATTATGGGTCTAGAAAATTGCGCCCTCACGAGGGTAACTATGCCACCCATGACCTAGATCTTGCAGCTGTAGTGTTCTCACTGAAGTTGTGGCGACATTACCTCTTTGGGGAGTGCTTTGTGGTATTCTCAGATCACAAGAGCTTACATTATATCTCATCCCAGTGTGACCTGACCTTACGACAGCGGATATGGGTCGAGTTTCTCCAAGACAATGACTTCGAGATCTCTTACACTGAAGTTAAGGGTAACATTATGGCTGATTCCCTGAGTAGAAAGTCACATAAGTAAGTGGTTCGGTAATCCACTGATTCCTGGAATGCGATGGGAGAGTTGGCTACCTCACACTTGGATGCAAGGGTAGAAGGTGTTAGAGGATGTTTGTTTCAGATGACGGTGAAGTACTCCTTGTTGTAGCAGGTGGAAGAGTCTCAGTGGGGGGACTCCGAGGCAGATGTAATGTGGGATCGTGTCGATCAGGGAAACACTCCAGAAGGATGGTCCGAGGACAACCGACATCAGATGCTTTTCCATGGAAGGTTGTTTGTTTCAGAGGCGATGTGTGAGGGATTTCTCTGTGAGTTCCATAGCTCAGCCTTGGAAGTACATCCGGTAGTTTTAGAAATGTACTAGGGCCTGAGGGAATAGTTTTGGTGGCCCAGGGTGAAACGGGCAGTGGCGGAGTTTGTGGCTAAGTGCCTAGTGTGTCAGCAAGTAAAGGCTGAACACCGTGTTCCTAGTGTTTTGTTGCATCCTTTAGATGCCCCCAAAAGGAAGTGGGATGATATATCAATGGACTTCGTCACAAGACTACCTAGAGATTAGGGTGGTTATGACTCTATCTGGGTAGTGGTGGATTGACTGATGAAGTCATCTCACTTCTTAGCAGTTAAGGAGTTGGGCCCGGTGAGTACCTTAGCACAGAGGTACGTAGACGAAGTGGTGCGTTTTCATGGAGTTCCAAAGACTATCATCTCAGATCAAGATACTCAGTTAACCTCACGAGTCTGGAGGGTGTTACAACATCCTTTTGGCACCTAGCTACGCCTTAGCACTGCTTTCTACCCCCAGACCGATGGGCAGACAGAGCAGACCATCCAGACGTTGGAAGACATGTTGCGAGAACGCGTTCTGGATTTCAAAGGATCATGGGTGTGACACTTGCCTTTAGTAGAGTTTGCCTACAACAACAGATTCCAATCTACTATTGGCATGTCACCGTTTGAGTCTTTGTATGTAATACCTTGTCGTTCACCCGTTTTTGGGGCAGAGGTTGGTGAGACAGGTTCTCTTAGGCCAGATGTAGTACAAAGAACCATAGAGAAAGTTCAGCTTGTGCGTGAGAGCATGAAATCGACTCAAGACTGATAGAAGTCTTATACAGATCTTCGGAGGAGGTCCTTGGAGTTCTAGGTGGGATATCACGTGTTCTTGAAGGTTTCCCCTCGACGGGGGAAGTAGAGGTTTAGGAAAGGTAGAAAGCTCTCCCCAAGGTTCATCAGACCGTTCGAGGTGTTGAGGTGAGTCGGTGAGGTGGAATATCAGCTGGACTTTCCAACATAGTTGGACAAGGTTCCTGACTTCTTCCATGTCTCCCAGCTTCGTCGGTACTTACACGACAACTATCACGTTATTGACTGGGGAGAGTTAGATATGGGAGATGACGCGAACTTCGAGGAACGACCAGTCAGAATCGAGGACCGTAAAGAGAAGGTGCTCTGTGGATGAACCATCACCTTGGTTCATGTGTTTTGGAGGCATGGCGGGCTCAAGGAGAGCACATGGGAGTGGGAGACTCAGATGCACGCTCAGTACCCTGAGTTGTTTTGACTTGTGTTTTTCCTTGTTCTTCTGAGCTTTTTTTGATGTTATACTTTGTACCTTTTATATATGAAAATCTTGTCTTGTGAGTTGTGAGACTTTTGTTTCCTTGTTCTCTAGAAGTGTGTAACATGTACGGATGTGTGGGGAAGGGAAAAACTTGATCCTTAATCGAGACGCATTAATGCAGATGCGATTGAACCCATTCGGGCGAGTCAGTGCCGCCTAAAGTGGATAATATCTCGACATAGGAGAAGGAATTTCCTCAAAACCACGTGTTCGGGTAGTGTGTTGGTTGTACGGTGTTGGGGGAAGTGTAAGTTGGAAAATCCTAATATATGGAAGTGGGAAGACCCAATCCTTAATCGAGACGGATTAATGAGGATGTGATTAAACCTGTGTAGGCGAGTCAGTTCCGCCTAAAGCGGATAATATCTCAACATAGGAGAAGGAATTCCTAACACCTAGGATTAGGGTTGTTGGTTGGGTTCCTGTTATAACGAGAGCCCTAAGAGGTATCTTGTTGGGTTCCTTTGGGTTGGATTTTGAATTCTCAGGGATGATAATGTTTTAAGAGGTATATGATGTAATGGCCCGGACCTCTCCGGCCCTTTGTTGAAAAGAGGGTCATGAAGTGTTCTGGAGGGTAGAAGGGACTTTTCCCACACTTTTCAGAATTTTGTAACTACACGTAGTTTAGTGTGAGTACATGTCATGTACCACCTTGCCAGGTATACCCCGTGTTGAATCCGTGTCCTTGCCATGTGAAATAAATGAGTACACGCCGTGTAGCCAATACTACACGCTGTGTAGTGTCTCCCTGCGTACGCGTTACCTTCAAACCGTGTGTTGACCAGTCAATGACTGTTTGCCATGTTGAAGATGTGTCCTTGCCATGTGAAATAAATTTGTACATGCCATGTAGGCAATACTACACTCTTTATAGTGCCTCCCCATGTATGAGTTACCCTCAAACCGTGTGTTGACCAGTCAATGGTTGCGTGTCGCATTGAAGGCCATGTTGGAAGTCGCGTGGTGACCGTGTGAAATGGTTGAGTACACACCGTGTACTATAAAGTACACGCTGTGTACTTTAGTTTTTCTCTCTTATAAAAGGAGGGGTCCTCTCCTCATTTTCAAAGCACTCCTCTCATCCCCGCTCCTTCGAGCAGAGCTCTCCCAAGAGACTCCAAGGCTCCTTTCCTCCATAACTTCTTTGTCCGAGTTCCGATTTATGATCCGTCAGTGGCCACAGG
Organism: Viscum album; assembly: GCA_963277665.1. Lineage (NCBI taxonomy): Eukaryota > Viridiplantae > Streptophyta > Magnoliopsida > Santalales > Viscaceae > Viscum > Viscum album. The sequence continues at coordinate 32,344,628 of OY728119.1, read as the reverse complement.
ATTGTAATGACGAGGCGGAACTTCTATGCTTCGATATTTTTCTTTCCCTTCGGACTTTCCTTCCCAACTTCCACTCAAGGAGGTTTTTCCGGGTTTTTTTAGAAGAAACGGACGTCGAAGGACATCTTTTAAAGTTGATCTGAGGGAGCGTTGTGATCAGAACTTGTTGAGGTAGGGATCTTACCTTCATCTCTCTAAATTGTGCATCATGCAGGGTGGGTGTCCTCTTGTTTACGTGAAACACATTTTAACCGGTTTAATAAAGATAATAACTGGCTTATATAATGGGGTTATGAAGTTTTTGAATGCAGTTATATTATTTATATCCTGTGATATTATGTTGTGAATTGAATAGGATTACACCTACTAAAAGTCATGGTCTTTGGGGGCCTTTTCTTGCGCAATTAAATGCTGCCCTATCTTTCTAGACCATTTATGGATGGAAAATTTGTGGAATAGGGAAATTGGTTAATAACGTAAAGTTGACTGATTAAATGAAAATCTGGAACCCTTATGTGATCACCCCAGTTGAACAAAACTGAAATAATAAACATGTGGGTGTTGTTTGGGGTTTATTTATGTGAAGGGGGTGTTTTGTGGGTTGTTGTGGATCGGGTGAGAAGCGGGGATGCGGTTGGCTTATTTATGGGTTAGTGTGAATGCTATGTTGGGGATGGGCAACAGGGCTGTGATAAATTGTATCAAGGGATGATGATGTACGAGTTTCGGTGTGCTTGTGGTTATGGTGGTTGGCAGCGAAGCTATTGGGATGGGTTTGAATGTGATCGAACTATGGGTTGTGAATAATAAATGAATGTGGAAGAGTTAATGAATGGTGGGGAATGGTAATGGAATGGGAATAGTAATCAATGGGGTTGGTTGGTTAATAAGAAGGGACTTGGTTGTGTTGCTTGTGTTTTCCTAACTTGATTTCTGGATGGCAGGGTTATGTTTTACGAATGATCGATGTGGTTGGTTGTGGATAGTTTCCCAGTAGTTAAGGAACGAATAAAATGATTCTGTTGAAACATGAAAACATAAATGGGGATGGGGTTGTTTTTTGTATGCATTCTTCGTAGTATCAGTGTTGAGGCACGTGCTCAGTTCTTTGTTTAGAAGCCATAGGATGGGCTATGCATTTGGTATACATGTATATATATATCTGTATCTTTGTGTTTTGTCGCACCCCACCCATGTTGAGCACTTAGTGCGAACACTCCCATTTCATGGGAGAGGGTGTTTTCCCCTTAGTTACTAGCTCATTCCTGCTCCTTCTTCCATAGGCTGTGATGGCTTGAGGCGACCTTACACCAAAGACTCTTTGGGTAGGTTTCTATTGGGGTGGTTTTAGGCCAAGAATCTTTAGGCAGGTTTACTATTTTCCCAAGAATCTTCAAGATGAGGCCCAGGTGTGTGTGGGCAGGATACGTGGTTGTGAGGCCCAGGTGTGTGCAGGCGGTATGTGTGGTTGTGAGGCCCAGGTGTGTACGGGCGAGATGCATGGTTATGAGGCCCAGGTGTGTGCGGGCGGGATGCTGGTTGTGAGGCCCAGGTGTGTGCAGGTGGGATATGTGGTTCTTGAGGCCCAGGTGTGTGCGGGCGGGAAGAGTGTGGTAGCGTCAGGACGTTCATCGTTAGGAAGAGCAACTGACTAGTGGGAAATGGTGTAGGGTACCCAATACTCTTGTCTGTATGTACTACTACTACCTGTTGTTTTGTGTTTTTGGTGAGTGTGGCTGGTGAGGTTGGGTGGATAGAATTCCTTGTTAGGTTTTGGTTCCTTCTGTTGTTCTCACGGGACATTAGGATGTCTCCCCACTTATGCACGAGAGCTTTAGGTTTCCCTACTTAGTATACTTGTATGCTCCCCCTACGTTTACTTTCAGGTTTCCAGGAGGACTAACGGGCTCGTGCAGGACCCTACTAGTCAAGAAAGTTTGAGTTTTTGCAGTTTGATATGCTCTTGTTTCTTTTGGTATTGTACTTTTGATCTTTCTTGTAATTTTACTTTGATTCAGAATTATTTAAACATGCATGTGGGATTGGTTTGGGTTATTTCCATTTACTTGTTCTTTTTTTTGTTTGGGGTTTGACTCATCCTATTTCCCGATCTTAAATAATAAAATAGGGTAATGCCTCCCATATTTGTGAAAACTCATACCCTTGGTGCTAGTCTCCACCCCGGGGCCTACTGGAGGCGGGGCTCGGGGGTCATTATCTCCCTTTCACCATTTCCATCTCAGGAGGGGCATCTTTGGTGGGAGGGGGTCATGAAGAAACATAGTAATAAATATGATCCCACTAATTATTAATATGAAATCCAATTTTAAATATTAAATTTCATTAAGTGGACGAAATTACCTTAATATGTGATCGCAACCTACAATGCCATACAATTATTTTTTGAAAAATGCATTTTAGTCCATAAAAACAATTTTACCAAAATGTAGAAAAATATTTATTCCTGATTAGAATATTTTTATAAAAAATAGACTAATTTTTCTTTAAATACAATCCAAAATAATATTTTACATTTTAGATACCTAAAATGAAATGATAGTTTTTACAAAAAAACATTATTTCGCACTATTCACCTAAAAATAAATCTTTTTAGAAAAATCCAAAACATTAACCATAATATATATTTGATATGATTATATAAAAAATGAATTCTATTTTATCAAATTAAATTCAAAAAAATTATAAACTTAACTTTAAAATAAAACCATATAGTATATAGAAAGCACATTAGTTATAATAAAATTATTTCCTTTTAGATATTAACAATCATATAAATTTATTATAATAAATGTTAATCCTTAAAAGATAATCATTAATATTAATAATAAATTTAATTTAATTGTTAATAACTTTACCTGGTATTAAAAAGTAAAACTAATTTAAATAGTAATTACTATGAAATAAGGATTAGGAATAAATAAAATCTACAGAGATATTTTTCAAAAAATAGTTCATATATATATATTATGTTTTCATTTAAATGATAAATTTATAAGATTTAAAATTAAATTTTACTAAATTTAGTCCAAATTTTAATTTAGAGAATCCATATTAGGTTAGGAGAATAGTTTCTTTTTTAGTCATGATACTAATTTAAGGAGGTAAAATTGTTTTATTGCGGTTCTGGTTAACAAAGTAATAATAGGTTTAACTATGTGATAATGACCCATCATATCTATAATAGTTATCTCCAAATATGTGGATAATATATTTAATAAATTATATATATCTATTGGGTATTATTTTTCTAAATTCCATGAAAATGGAAATCCTTTCACAATAAAGAATGGGTATTTAAGAAATTATCATCCCTTCAAATCGATAAAAGGACCCGTCCTCTACCCCTTGAAGAACATAATTCCATGTCAAATTCCTTTTCAAAACATCCCCATTTTTACTCAATTAAATCCTTATTATATTTTTTATATCCACACATCTCAAAAAGGAATCAATTATCCTTCATATAGAAATAACCCATATCGAGGAGAGAAATCATTTGTATAGGTACCTAGTTCATCACAATATATTTAAATTACTTTCCCATTTACACTATTTTTAAATATTCTCCATTTTAATTATGATATATCAAAAAAATTATTTTTTTGGAAAAATTATATCACTATTATATACCTCTATATTCTTAATCGTTCATTAGTATATCATGTTTTTTAGGTTCGTTTAACAACCAACATGAATGATTATATATTATATTCATTGTCACTAACATGAATGAGTATTAATAGACCAATAAAGATTAAATGGGGTTTCATGGGTCAATTTATGAAATAAATATGATTCTATAAGTATGGAACAAAAATTAATGATCAATATAAAGTAACTTTTATATTATTGATAATTTATCAAAAACACGCTCATCATAGATTTCATTCTCACAAATGATATTGATGCCTTCATTAAAATGAATAAGGGAATAAATAACACATTGAATCATAATTATTACAGTACCTTTACTAATAAATTAATGATTAATTTGGTGTTATGGAATTAGTATGGAAATCTTCATATTGAAAATTATATGAGATCATCAAAATTACTAAGATCTATTTATAAAAACAAAAATTAACTAACTAATATATGTGTAATGAATGATTAAAATTGAATAATTTAATAGGAAATATAAATTAATAAGCTTCAAAAAATGTGATCAATATTGTTATATTTATTATATAGTAGGTTACTGTTCTTCCTTGTATGTCAATAATAATGTTAAGGGGTTCTCATCCCAATTTTCTATTCATTGAGATATGATCCATATTCACTATTTTTCTTATTTTTTGTTGTCAATATACTTCCCATGCATTTATTTTTTAACATATTTTTAGTAATTTATGTAATATTAAAATTATTCTATGGTTATCCCTTTCAATGTATTTTAATCAAAAGTTACCAAACCTGTAAATGTTTCATTACAAATCACTTTTTGAAATCAACATTTTTAATATTTTAACTTTCATCTTAGGTTTATATTTTCTTCTCTATAAAAACAATAAATTTTTTTCTCATATAGTTATTCATGGAGTATAAAATAATTCTTACTATTTAACCACCCCCCCCCCTTCATTCATAATTTGACAGAAATGATTTCTACAAGTGGAGCAGACCACATCTCTTCTTGTTGGTTCAGAATATTTATCCACCATGTCAATATTATTTATATATTTTATATGTAATTACTTTATATTTATATGATTTAATAATGTATTTATTAATGTAAATGGTTTTTTATTTTAAAATTAATATTCTATTAACATTTTTGGTATTATCATTTTTCACTAACATTGGATCTCTTTAAAAAAAATTGTAATGAAATATCCTTTTTAAGGCATTTCACATGAACACATTTTCCCACTTTTATTAAATGTTTCCTTAATAATTATTCCTCCTATTGATTTAATGATTTTAAAATTTAATATATATTCCCATTATTTTTGGAATTTCTATTTTAAAATTGAATTTAACAAAAATAATGGGATATTTATTATTTTTTAAATTAATTTTATCATGCTCATGAAAAAGGTGATTTTAAACTATTTAAATACACCTTAAAAATTATTTCTATTATTTGGGGATATAATATAATTATATTATCCTTCTTCTATTTCTATATTAAATATGAAAATATATTTTTTAATATTTCATAAAAATATTTTCTTTGTCATGGGTAAATATGGTATGATGTAATTATAATGGTTTTTATATTCATGTGGAAAACGTATGAATGATTTATCATTATCATATGGGTGGTTATATTAAATCCCTCAAATAAATTATGTAAAGTGCAGTATTTTTTATGGTATTTTATACACATAGATAAATTATTGGAAACTATTAGGTTTTGTCACAACATAATGAGTGGTGATGATTATGTTTTCTAATAACATAATGTAAGGGTGTGATTGGGTTTACTCACAACAAAATGTGTGGGAATAATTGGGTTTTATCACAAATAAGTGCATTAACACCATTGAGTTTTATCACAACATAATTCATAGAAATGATTGTTTTTTATCAATTCTAAATGAAATGGAAGAATTTGTTTTTATTAGACGGTTATGACTTTATATGATTATTCTTTCACCATATCTCTATGTTTTTTCCGAGGATAATGTTTGGATAAATGGATAACTATTATTATCCCATTTTTAAAATTTTATATGTAGTTACACTTACTTTATGCCAAATAATTTGTTCTATAACTCAGTATTTTATTATTTATGTTTCATTGAGTATGATTCTATTAAGTTATGTTCAAGAACCTAGATTATATACTCATAACCACATTATAGTTTTATGATAACTTATGATATTCTATTTTTATCTCCCATGTTTACCCTTACTAAGAGTATGAGCTCATCCCATTCTTAGGTTTACATTCCTTGGTCTATGAAGAAGAATATTATTTGTACTATGTTTTAAAGTGTATCATATTAGAATTTATTTTTTAGGTATGTTTTATGAATTATTGTCAAATAATAATATTAATAATCCAATATCTAAAGAAAATATATATTTGATGTTTGTTATTGAGTAAATTTAAGAGTAAAAGTGTTTAAATTGTGTAAAGTGAAGTAAAATGTGAGTGTGTTATTCTTGGATCATCTCAGATGGTATTAAAGCTACTATGTAAAGAATTGTATTTTCATATTGAATCTTGAGTCTTTGTATGGGGTGCTTTGTTGTTATCAAAGTGTGGGTTTATTGTTTTGGGGGATTAAGTTAAAACAGGTAATATAACCCTACTTAAATTAACCATTGTTTAACCAATATTGATATAAGATGAACCTAAATTTTCTTACAATAAAATAATGGTGTCATAAATTAGGATATCTTAGGATTGACTTCCCTTATCATATGATTTCTTACTCTAATTATTATTTCATGATACTCACACGAAACATTTTGGTTTTAGTCAATGGATTGTAACCTGAAGAACAAAGTTAACAATGGGTGTGATGAACAATGTGGAAATTGTCCCAATGATTAACCAAATGTTATAGGATAAGTAGTGAGAACCTTTTGTTAAATTTAATCATGTGTTATGAATAATAAAATAATCAATGTTCATGTAACAAACACAATAAAGATAAATAAACATGATATTGATTATTTTTTGCACCAGTGACTGCTGACGTTTAATGAATCATCTAATCAATTAAATATTGAGAATTAGACCAAGTTAGCATAAATGTAATTGTTTCTTCCCCAGTGCGGAGAGAATTAAATGTTTATTTTAGTCATTTATTTTTTGGATGGTCATGAATATCAATGGTAGACCCTTATCATGAATACACTTTAAGAGGAAGAAATCAACTCTGAAGAATATGAGGAGGTTAAGAAGGTATTTTCAATAAATATTTTCTCCAATCACTTTGAATTAAATTTGATTGACAATTACCAGAGTTCATGTAATTTTTGGATGAATATATTGGTTTATATGAATCAAGACTTAAAAAACACACAAGGTACACCTCTACTTTTATTACTGACCCTAAAAGACAAATTTAATATTTCTTTATTGGCTCAAAACCATCAATCTGAAAGGAATTATCTATAAGTAATATCGGTAATAGTGAAAATATTATTTTATCTGGTCATAAGGTATAAATAGACATTATTGACTACCATTATTCCTAAGTTTTTGGTGACAAGAAGATAAAAAATAGAGTTTTATAGAAACTCAACTGATAAAACAAATTGAGGAAAAATATTAGTCTTCCTATATGCTTAAAATTTGGGAAGAAACGTGGGGTAATTTTCTCAAGGTAAAATTTAAATTATTCAAGTAAGGGAGGGATTTCCATCAAGAATGTAAATATTGAAGTGATATGAATAATGAAATGAATAATCAACCTAAGGATCCACACACATTCAAACACTTTAATTGTAAAGAGTATGGACATTACACCAACTTGTGAACCAATCTAAGGGTTATTACTGAGAATAGACATCAATAAACTCATAAGTAAAAGGACAAAGGGTGTCATGACCAATCCCAATGGGGTCCATGTAGCGACTCCCCACTCCTACCTCTAATAAGCCAGGAGATGGAAACTAGCGCCGAGTAGGCATATCACTAACATGGGATGCCTTTGCCTATATACATGTACACACACATATCCATGACCATAAAATGTTAAAATGTAAAAACAACAAAACAACCATGCATTAATACATCTAAATACCACAACCATATTACAATAAGAAGTAATTAAAAGTAAATAGGGAAAAATAAAATCCCTTCATAAAGAGTCTGAAAACAAGTCCAACCTAAAAGTAAATATGGGGACTATTTTCAAGATACCTGAAGGACACACTATGGTCTTTTTGGATTACTAATCAACTCTTGGTCATGTTCCCTCTATGACTCCATTAAAAGTTTGATCATCTTCATGAGACATGACATGTGTAGGAAAATCCCATATAGGGGTGAGTATAACAATACCTACCTGAATACCCTAAAACCACAAATCATATAATAAAAGAATAATGGCCATATCAACACAGGTATATGTCTACAACACATGTAATAATAATATCCAGATATATTCAACAAATACACAATGTCTCGAGGTATGGTCACAACCCTAATGTTAGACTAGGATTCCATCTCAAAGGTTATAAATAGAACTCATCTAGGAGAACACACTCCATGAGTCAGAAAGCACTGATGACGTCCATCCAAGAGTTACCTCTCATTGGGTCTCACCATTAGAAGTATATGATGAAGGTGTGAAGAGATAAGATACAAAGATGAGGATAAATCCCAAGGCCATATGTTATACCAACAACTCAACATTTATTAACCCACTATGTAGAGTATCGACACCGGCATAGTATTTCCCATAATGATACCAAGAACTCCACCTAGGGAAATAAGATGATAGAGGATATCACGCGATGCCTCACTGAAGGATTCAAAAAACTCTATCCAAGAGGTCCTACTGAAGGGATCAATATCCTATGTATAGTATGTGATTCCATACTAACCCTAATGGGGTGGATATAGGTAACATATCCTAAAAGAAACCTGTCCAGTATACAAAGGACATGTAATCCAATCCAACATTAAAGGCGTACATGGTGTGTCCCTTCGACATCAAGTCCTACCCTAGAAAAATAGAATTTTCCCATGTTCTTGTATAAGTTCACGGCATGACCATTCTTGTTTACTTATTATTGTGTCCAAGTACACAACTAAGCCCATGTACATATAGTTTGGTCGTGTCCATGTGGGAGTACACAACGTGTCCCTAGCCGTGTACTCCTACCCATATTTGTGTACCCTTGGAGGTACATGTCTAGCCATCTAGATAAGATCACATGTCATGTGATAGGGGTCACACAGCATGTGATCCCTAACTTCATCCAAAAATCCTAGCTTCTGTATAGGGGTCTCACATTGTGTGTAGCTCCGCGGTACATGTCGTGTTGTTCTAGATTTTCTATAAACCCTTGTTCTTCCTTTGGATTATGATTGAGCCACCACTCCCCCATATTTCATCCCCTATCTTGTTGGAAATCATTGATCTACTCCTTTTAAATCTCTTCATTGTAAATCACCATATTTCAACCTTCGATTCACTAGAAACAAAACCTAAACTTTTTCCTCCATTATCCATCCAAAACTCATGCCTGCACACATCTAATCTGATATTGGTCCATCATTTTCATCATTGTTAGATGATCCCTACACCATACCGAGTCTAGACCTATGATATCTAATTTTTACCCCAAGAAACGGGTGTGAAACATTTGATTCCATGGTATTTTGAATGAACCACCAGTTAAACAAATTCCCAATGGTGGATGAAAGTATAAAAATGGTAGAAACACAATAAAAACATAAAATGGGAATGAAACTTGTCTGTTTTTTGTTTTACTTGATATTTTTACATTAGAATGATGAATGAATACCCAAAAATAAACAAATAAACCTCCCAAAAGATCCCTATAGATAAATCCATCCTATAATTCAACTGATTCGTGAATCAATTTATTGGTCGATTGATTCACATTTGTCATAGAAATCAAGAACATAGAATTAATACAATAAAAACAAACATCTTACCATGATATAGATTGATCTCTTATAAAGAACAACCATGCATCATTTTCATTAGTGAGATCTCTAAATCCTTTTTCCCACTGATCGCCAATCTACAATACTATGGATGTTTGACTAAGAGAGATCCACCAATGCTCTCTCCAATGGTCCTCTAATGGATCGAGGGTTATGTTCCAAACCCAGATAATTATTAATAACCATATAAATATAGAAAAAATTAGGTCATTTCATCAATGGATGAAATAAAATAATTATTTTATTATTTTATTTATTTTACACCCGTGATGAGTTTTCTAAAAACATCTCAGGCTAACAAAGGTTATATCACACCTAAGATAAAACATTCATTATAAACTCAACGATTCCCTCGCATTTATGATCTAATATACATTAATAAGTTATTAAAAAAATAAGAAAATTATTCATACATTCTATTTAATATATTTCACAAATCTATTATGGGCACATAGGGCCCCATAATCACATGTCGTCTTAGCACCTAATCTCAAAAATAATCTATAAAATATCCAAAAATAATACATTGAAAATACGAGTCGTTACACTCTCCCCAAATTGGGTATTTATTTCCCAAAAATCCAATACATGTGGCTACACAAAGAGATGTGGGTACTGAGCATGAATCAGAGCCTCTCAGTCCTAGTTTCATTCTTGAAGATTATTGTGTTTCCACTGGACATTCACTAAAGGAGTCATTCACCCATGATAGATCCTCTCCTATAAATCCTTGATCTCTACTGGGTAATCAGCAAAAGTAGTACCATCCTCGATGTCCATCTTTCCCCATCTGATAACATTCGATGGGTAATACATGTACCTACTCAGCTATGACATGTGAAAGATGTCATGTACCTGATCTAACTACACTGGTAGATCTAAGAGGTATGCCACATATCCAACTCCACACAATATCTAGAAATGGAATGAATCTCAGAGATAGCTTGATGCCCTGGCTAGATCTCTATAATCAATGTAATGGTTGAACTCATAGGAACACATAGTCTCCCACCCCAAACACCAAAAGCCTCTATCATCTATCTGTATAAAGATCTTTACAGATTTTTCCAGTCATCGTCTTCTCCTGGGTGATCTACATCTTCTCTATTTTTCCTCACAATAACTTTGGACCCATGAGTGCCTACTCTCATAGGTCAGTCTAGTAATGTGATGACATGTAGGGTATCCCGTACTGGTGCACGAATGGTGCCATACTGATGGTGGAATGGTAGTTTTTGTTGTATTAAAACTCTACCAAGTTTAGATGATATTCCAAATTGTGTCCAAAGTTTAACATGAAAGCCCATAACATGTCTTCTAGAACCTAAATGGTATTCAAAGTTTGGCCATCCGTCTGGGAGAGAAACACTATGCTTAAGAAAAACTGAGTCCCAAACTCCTCCTGTAATCCCTTCCATAACCAAGATGTGAAGCAGGAATCATGGTCAAAAATGATCCTCGATGGAACTCCATGGAGTCAGACTATCTCATGTATGCAGAGGTGTCCCAGTATATAAACTAAAATCATCTCTTGAATAGCTAGGAAGTGGTATGACTTGGTGAGTTGGTCTATGATCACCTACGTGGCATCGTGTCCCCTAGATTTATTTGGTAATACCATCATGAAATAAATTGATATAGAATCCCACCTTCACTCTGTCACCTCAATGGGTTGAGTTAAACCTGCTGGAGCACGGTTCTAAGCCTTTACTTTCTGACAAGTAAGGCATCGAGAGACAAACTATACAACTCAATTCTACTTCCCTAGCCACCAAAACGGATGCCGAAGGTCATCATGCTACTTTTCCACACCAGTATATGACACCTAAAGATATGTATGGAAATAAAACAGAACCTCCTCCAATAATGTCATTGGTACCATCATGCATCCTATGAAAAGGATTACATGATCCCCACCTTCATAAAATATATCAAAATCATGTCCAATGTATATATGAGTATGTAGGCTATTATAGTCAGTTACCTAAATAATTGCCTCTTTGACTCAATGAAAATGTGGTGGGGTAACAACCATCGACTGGAGGTAATCTGATCTATCTCCATCCACAAAGGATAACAGTAATAAGGCCAAATTATTTGACGCCTCATTTAGAAACTACGAAAAAGATATCCTATTGAGAGAATATGCTACCAAGTTCCCCTTCCCGTGAATATATACAATTTTTAATTCATAATCCTAGGTAAAATCTAGTTATTACCTCTTTCTCAAGTTGAAATCCTTATAAGTGAAGATATGCTTGAGAATCTTGTGATAATAATTGATGATAAATCACTCATCCATTAGGTAGTGTAGCTATATATTTAGTGAGAAGACTACCGCTACTAAATCTAGATCGTGGGTTGATGTTGACACTCTGTTCCATCATAAAGTCTATGACATGCCTTAGAAAAAACGAGAGAAAATATATGAAGAAAATAAATATATTAAAAGGATTGAAAAATATGATAATCGTGGTCAAGTAGAGGATCCTTCAGTGTATAAGGTACTTGTGTGACACATTTATATCACACAAACCACTTGAACACCCCACCACCATTTCCCTCAGCGTCACTTATTTTCCTATAAATAGACCCTTAGGGCCTTCATTTGTATAGACAAATTTCCTTGAAGCTCAATTGCTACTCTGGTCTCCCTAGTGCTTCACTAAAGTCTTTTGAAACCTTAAAGGTAGTTCTTTAACACCTAGAGTGGAGGAATTGAATGATGGTCATAGGACTTATGTCCCTTTAGTGTTTTAAATCCAAACACTTTCACTCCAAAAGCGCCTAACCTCTCTAAATCAGAAACACTTGCAAACCACCTATTCCATTAAAAGGAACTTGAGTGCCCAACTTATGGTAAAAACTATGAATATTGTTGAAATCTTGATACAAGTCTCACACAAATATTAACATCCAGGTTATTTTTCACTCAAGTTGACATTTGATCACCCAAGCCTACTTGAGAACCCATAAATGTGTGCCAGATACTTACTTGAGAACCCTTATTTTTATTCACCCAATCCATTCAGTCTATACAAGCCTTTAACCAAACCTTCTTCATATCCATTCTTGGAAAGGCTTCTTATTCATTGGATCCCTTATCTGAAAAGGGTTATGTTGAAACCTCTACTAAATCCTCCTAACTTATGAAACCTTTGGGAAGGGAATATCAATGTGTCTCCAATTTGGGTTTGTATATCTGCATTCATAGGATTCCTCCATTTTTTGAAATGGGGTTAGGATTCATGGAGTGTATATGGGTTTTTATATTTGTAGTCACACGAAAATTTCTCCCTGGAATAGTGTTCGAAAGATCCTGGTTTGGAGAATTTGGGTATGGGTTCTGTTCTCCCCTTATCATCTCTAAAACCCGTAACCTTAGGTCTCTGGTACAAAATGTACCGTTCACACCTAATTTTTCTTTTTAACAAATGAGTAGTCTCCCTCCCCTACTAGGACCAATTTTAAGGAATCCATACTGTTGTAAAACCCTAACCTTTCAAGTATTAGGTTTCATTTTTGATCTTATATACTTCCTTCACCTTCACTCATTCCATACATTGGACCCATGTCTAATGTAAAGAGAATAGAGGGAAGGCTCACCACCTTGCCCTCTTCCATGTCACCTTGGCCTCTTCCACCATCTTCGTCTTTGTAACGCCCCGAGTTTCAATAAAAGAATAATTTTGAATAATGTTATAAATAAATTAAGAAAACAATGCATTTTCAAAATGAAATTTTATGTTATACATTGATTTATAAAAAATTCATGTTTTTAAATACTCGATGACGTGTTAAAATTAATCAAATATATTTTCTAAGATATTTTTTTAATAAATGAAATAATTAAAAATGAAATTTTATTATAAATAATGTTTTGAATTAATCTAAGTTATATATATATATAAATAAAATTTTGAAAAAAGATTAATAAAAATAATCATTGAAATAGACTTATTAACATTAAATAAATATATTATGATTATTATTTATTTTTAAACTAAAATAAATTTTATGTTAAAGTATGAATTTTGATGAATGTTTGAATTAATTTTTGGTTCATATAAATTTATTCTACAAACTAAATAAATAAGTAAATCATTTTGTCAAAATAAATAAATCTAATAATATTATTTTTATTAATTTTGAAATTCTAGGTATATATATATACTTTATAAATGTATGTAATATATTTATATATAAAAATATATTTAGTAATAATAATAAGAAATGTATTTTATTTATATATGTAATTGTTTTATTAAAATATAAAATCATTCTAATTAGGTTGATAATAATATTAATCAAAATATTAATTTTGAATTATTACTATTACAAAATTATAAATTCTGATTAGATTAATTTGTTATAAATTTTTTAATAATATTAATTTTGTTTAATAAAATTATAGTTAAATAATTTAACCATTTTAATTATTAATATATGAGTGTTATAAAATTTGTTTTATAAAATATAATTTTCAAATGATAATATATATATATATCATAATAAATAGTTTTAACTTATATTTTTGATAAGTTTCATTTTTATAAACTTATTAATATTATATATTTTTTTATAAATGAATTTAATACTAAAAGTATTAAAAACCTTTACTTTTAAAATGTATGGATAAAGTAATAATATTATTAAAGAAAACTTTTACTTTTTGAAAGTATTGTTAAAATAATTTTATTGTTATTTATTTTAACTTTTGACTATTCTTAACATTATTAAGTATATTGTATTTTATAATATTCATACAAAAAAATAATGTTAAAATAATAAAAATATTATAATGATAATGATAAAATAATAAAATAATAAAAATAAAGGTAAAATGATAATAGTGATTTGGAGAGGAAGTCATGAGTTTGGTTTTATAATAAAGATAGATTAAAATAAATAATAAAGACAAAATAAGAAAACAAATGAATGAATTCATGGGTAATAAAGGGAATTAGAAATAGGATTAGGGTTTTGGGGGAGGCTTCACACGGCACTACGAAGGGAGAGGGAGCCGCCGTGAGAGTCGTGCACGTCGAGGGAGTCCGAGCTGAGGTCGTCATTGCGAGACGAAGACGGGAAAGAGGAGTCCGAGTCTGAGGTCGTGTGTGTCTGTAGGGGATCGTGTTTGTGGTATGTCCACGGTTAGGGTTTCATAATGGTTTGGTTCCGAGGTAGGTTATCTGTTAGGTTTGTAGGTTTTGATTTTTTCCAATCACGTATGGATCTGTTTTGTATTTTAAATCTGTTAGTTGTCTATTTTTCTGCTCGTTGCAGTTATATCACACATTTTTCTAGGTCAATTGTGACCTGATTAAATGGTATATTATTTTCTATTTGGATATTTTCCATAGCAAGGTCATTGTAATAATCCAATTCAATTTTTTCTGATTGTTGATTCCTTCCTATGTAATCATTGTGTTATGGTTGGATTCCATAAACTTTCTCTGCGTTTCTATCTGGATGTTTTTTTAATTGTTTGTGTCTTTTTTTACACTGTTTTGGCTGGCTGGACATGAGCTTTCATGACAAGATTGTGGGGTTTGGGGTTATAAATATTACATTTCTTGTGTTCTTCCTACACTTCAATATTGTCTTTCACATGATTGATCACTGATGTCCTCCGCTGGTGTTCTGCCTGTGTCTGAATATTGTCAGCGCACTGGTTCTGGTTATATTTTAGGTAAGGATCTATTTTTAATTATCTTTATTTTACAAACCTTTACTATATAATTCTATATATGCAGTTTTATATACATAGATTTCAATCCCTTTTTAAAAGTATCCAAAGAGTTTTTTATGATTTTATTTCATTAAGCATAACCTATTTTTATATACCTCAGTATATACATATTTATATATAAACATTTATATTTTAAAACCAAGATAAATATTAATTATATTTGTTGATTTCTGATTTCTTTTATTCTGCATAATTTTAATAGGCTAAAAATATTATTTTAAATTGTTCTTTTATTCTTATTATTCAAGTTATGTTATTTTAAATGTTTATACATGTATATATATATGTATATATATATATATTCATATGGATGAAATGACGGTTATCATTTTACAATTTTAATTTCAGTTTATCGTCATGTTTCTGAAAAATGCATGCAACATATCTACATGATTTATCGACATTATGGGCATCGCACTTACACGTATACATGTCCATTTGTTTATGCAAATCATCGATGTTCATTGCGTTCAAAACAAACCTGTAATTTCATGTTAAAATATTATGGTTTATTTTCAAGTTCATCAATTACATAAGAATTGAGTGCCTCATATATAATGATTTATTTATAATTTTTTGTTCAGAACCTCATTAACTATTATTTTAAATTAAACTGTGCATATGTGCAACAAGAGGATTAGAGAAAGAATGATTAATTGCATGGGTAAACCTTACAAAGTATTGTGGTAGAAGTTTTGGTTGTAACCAAACTTGCAGATGATAAAAATGGAAGTCTTTATTTAATTATACCATACTTATAAATACATGTGTATTTTAATGCAGTGAAGTGTTTTATCAAATGATGAAAACTCCAGTGAAATGTATATCTCTTTAAAGCAATCTTAAAAATGTTTTCAGAAAACCTGACTCTCGAGTGTGGTAGACAGGAAGGGATTGGGCGTGGACCCATCATGGCCTGTAATTAGTCGAGTAGTCTAAGAATTAAATGTTTTTTTAGAAGCTTGCCTAATGTTTTTAGAAAAAAAAATGGAGTATATTTGAGAAATTTTTAACGTAAGTATTTTCTAAAAATTGAACTAGTATTTTTATACCGTAAGTAATTTCAAATCGTATTTTAAAAATGGGTTTCCTAAATGTTTTGGCATCGTTTGTCAAATAATGCTTATAAATATTTATCGAAGGTTTTTAAACCCCTTACTGGGCATCTTTTGTGCTCACCCCAAGTTTTCAAAATGTTTTTCATAGGTTTCCTTGAGATCCAGAGTTGTTCATCCTTGTTGTAACCTGCAGAAGTGGTGTTGATCTTTCAGTTTGTTTAATTTTCACTCTATCTCTGGTCTTTTATGTAAGCATGTATCTATTCTATAGAACCTAGACCGGTATAAGGTCCTGTTTTATATAATATCAAAGGCTGGGTCCTTACAATTGTAGGCGCGTCCTCTTCCACCAGCGAAAGAGGAAAATTTTGGGTTCCTTTGTTGAATCTTTGGAATTCACTGGTTTCTCGCACCGAGCATGACTCATGTGGGATTAGAGATTTGTCATGATCACAACATTTTCACAAACACCCTCTCTTGAAATACAAGAACTCTGATTCTCTCCATAATTTTGATATGTAGGAAGCCTTCCTAAGGCCCAAGATCCATCTCATTTCATCCGTAAATGGGAATCCTCTATAGGAGTAAGCCCCAAATTAAACCCCAAAATCACCAAGGCATCATTTTCAGGACGAAAGACCAAACTCATTTATCTCAAAGGACTACACTCTCCTACGTGACTCATCAAACTATATGGGCTTTGATTCCCATCTAAATAGGATATGTCGGAAGTCTCTCTGAGGTTCAAAACAAAAACTTAAAATCAAACCTATTCTTCCTAGGCCATATTCCCAATAGGGTCGAATCCAACTTGGAAACCCACATTCTTTCCATGTTCCTTGGGATGCACAGGCATAAGTCCCACACCAAACATTGACTAAGAACTTTTCACTTATATTTCCTTACCACATTATAATTAAAATGTATGGCTGGGTCCTTGTCACATGACCTTAAAAGCTATGATCATATGAACAAAATCCCAAGGAACAAACCTCCTATGATACCAGTTTTTCATGACCCAACCCATGACAGGGCTCGAGCCTCAACTAACCCAAACCCACCTCCATAGGCCAGGGGCTAGTGACCAGTGTTGAAGGCATAAAAAACTCAGGGAGGCCTTTTCCTATGAACCTATACACACACACAACTAACTCAATGAAGAAGTGCACATGGGAAAAGAAAACAATATACAACACAGTTATAAATAATCCACAAATAGGAATTGACCTCTAAATAGTATCAGTACATAAAAGTACACCAAAAGGGAAAGGGAAAAAATACATTCCCAACTAGAAAACTGCCACAACCCGATAACAGGTGGAAAAGTTAATCAGCTAAGAGAGCTCCACTCCTGGATCCCAATATATGACCACCATACACGTTTCAAGAACCCTATACCCCTATGCTTCTCTAAAGTCATGATCAACCTGTTTATCGTCTGTAAGGGAGCACTGAGTGCGGTCAAAGTATAAGAATGGGTGAGTATAAAAATATATGGTAGTATGCCCCAAAGGCTCAAGGGAGTATCAAGTGAGGTACTGAAGAGGGGAGTAGTAGATAAAATAAGGTACAATAAAATGATTACAGCTCAACCCAACAAAGGAATAAAGTAAGCTTGTCCAAACTCAAGAAACTAGAAACAGTTAGAATATGAACTGATCTTAGAGTCTTTGCTACCTATAAAAGGAGAGTATACTCATCACACCATGATAATATAGATATGGAAAGCACGTGCCATACCCCACATGTATTTTCCACTCTTAGAATGAGAATAACCAAAACCCAAAGATTGGGAACTACAAATAGGATACATATATATATGCTCAGACAAATAATCCCAAACAAGAGAGTAAGGGGATCTCCATCTTACATCTCATCCGAGGAAAAGAGTAGCCAACAATTCTTGAAGTTACCACCATTGATGCCCATCTTTCCACACGCCTTCCCTAAACTACAAGTCAAAGGGGCTCAATCACCGCACCTTGATACTATCTACATTGGGAGGGTCTGTCTCACCCATATGGATTTAGGTCACATCACAAGGGTGTGTCTTGGTGGTAAAAGTGCCCCTCCTTCTTATGAGTCCAAAGGTATGTCAAAACATGTATCATCACTGACTCGTTGATGAAACTCACTTCCCAACCCTACTTGAGGGTATGTCCGAAAGCGCAATCGGCAAACCTCACTGGCCAGCCCTGCTGGAGGGTAAGCCTAGATAAATAAATGATAAACCTCACTACCCATCCCCATTGGAGGGTAATTTTGGATGAATAAACAATGAACCTCACTACCCAGCCCCACTAGAGGGTAAGTCCGGATAAATAAATGATGAACCTTAATGCCCAGCCCCATTGGAGGGTAAGACCTGAAAAGTAATTAACGAACTTCACTAACCAGTCCTGCTAGAGGGTATGCCTGGAAGAAATAATGGTGAACCTCGCTGGTATCATTTTTGTCATCGAGCGTCACCTCGGACGAGCATCATGCCTGGAACATCTCGCAGCGCATCTCGAAATCCACTATTGAGGGCACTATAGTGTTCTATGCAAACAAAACACTCAGGATAGGCTACTCATAGGCCAAAAAATCTGAGTTCAGAAGAAGGTGATATGAGAGGTAGAAGATTCATAAAGTGGTACATGGAACGTGTGGGTCCCACATGAAGTGTGACCCTGCCTCATCATTTGGCCATGTATCTAGCCATACTTGGGTACAAAACATTGAACAAGTACCCACAAGGCGTGTCGGCATACTCCTAGATTATATGGAACCTCTAGCCAAAAGGATGACAAGTGCACATTTCTCATTAGTGATCCAAAGGGAGAAACCATCATTCTACTGACATGCCTCTGGAAACTGTTTTCAGATAACCAAACATATCGCACTGTTTCAATCCTTTCAGGAAAATACATAGGATAGACTATTATTTCACCAGAAATGGACTCCCGGTGAAGAAGCTACATTCCACCGCATTGTTCACAAATAGTTCCCCATGGGGCCCATTCCCCCATCTCTGAACGCATCAAATGGATCACAGCATTACGCTCCCCTTAGAAAAACACACGGTATTGGCTATTCATTTGTCTAAAAATGGACATTTTGTACCACCGAACAATGATCCCAAAACAAAAATCCCCCAAAGTTTCCTCAAAAGATCCACCTCGATTCAAGGCTTGTGTGGTCGTCGATGGATTGTAAAACAGACCCTTGGTTTGAGAGATACAGGGTTTTAATAAAAACATTTTTCTGCAATGACTGTACTAGCTCAGACCGGCCGGTCTAGCTCGCTCAGTCATCCCGCATTTCCACCTTCCACCACACCACCACCTTCTGCCACACCCGACCACCGCACCACCACTGGCTGATGCACCTGCCGCCACCTACTACTATGTCACCGCCTGCTAAAGCAACCCTCATCGGAACTTATGCTAGAAAAGTTTCTATGGACCACTATGATCAATTCAGTGATCCAAATTTCGATCCAAGAACTGATTTGGACACACCAGGATGAGACCTTCACAGAAACCACCTCTTCTCAATGATCCGTCGACCTTTCAACATGGATAAAAGTTTATGAATATTTTGCTTGCTGTTGTGGGTCCTTCATCGCCTGAAACTCTAATCCGAGCATAGATCGGGACTCCTTAGGTTGATATCTTCATAGATGTGGGTCTTGCTCCAAGATTAGAGGTCTTTTGAGCATGGAGAAAATTTCAACATTGAAGAACAATGAATAATGAGAAGAACGTGCAATCTCGAATCAAAATAGACAATGGCCATTATTAGTTCAGCCATCAACAAAGGATTTTAAAGAAGCGAATTCAAAAATAAATCAAAAATGACAAAAAAGGATTCAACCAGGGGCTGTTGATTTCGAAATAGAAATACAACCTCAAATTTGGATTTGTCGTTGTGTGCATTCTGCCCTTATCTACTAGCTCCTGCATTATCATCACGATCCGATGAAGTTCAAATATCGAATTGCGGTCAGTCAGAGATCTACCCTCTTGGAGAGAAATTAGCTAACTATGGATCATTTCTATAAACTCATATTTATAGGAAACTATCAATGGTTGTGAAATTTTAACCTCCCACGTCCTCTTAATTGAGGTCTTCCATAGGGTAAACACCACTCTACGAACTCAATGGTGGACTCAGATTTACAATATAAGTCCTCATTCAAAAGTTATTCTAAGTATAATTTCAAATAAAACAATTTTATTTACGGTTTTCCCTCTACAAATTTTTGTATAGAAAATCGGCACCGACAAAAATTATACCCTCCTAGGGTAAACAGCATGCTTCATATTCAATTGTGGCCTCATATTTCTAATATGAGTTACTGTTTGAGAGTTATTTGGGTTAGAGATATTAAATGAATGAATTAATCAATTAATTCATGTAACACCCCGACCCTAGTTAACCATAGTCGGTGCATTATTATATAACATTGGCATTATCACAATAGATCAAGTCTCTAAATACCGATTAGTTTAGTAGCCTTGGAAGTACTAGATAGAAACATAAGTTTTACATTACATCAAGAAATAAGAAAATATTTTGTCCCCTTTGAACACACTCATATTCTTTGGCCCATACATGCAGGTTAATCATAATATACTTCTTCACATCCTGGGAAAAAGAAAAAATAAGACAGGGGTGAGCTTAGATGCTTAGTAAGGATAACAATATAGCCGAAACTATCATAAATAATCATAAACATTTATGGTAGCATATAAGACTAAAACCCAAGACATTTAAACTTAAATTTTAGTATAATATGGCAAAGAAAAATCAAATAATTCCATTTACATATTCAGATGGATATTCTACTAGTTGAATAATCACATGTAATATTAATAGCTAATTTCATAATGATGGAATGCATAATGCCAGACATCAAAACCACATAGTCAAGGTCTCATGTCAAGACTAAAAATAAATATTTTTTCAAGACCTTGTTCCAAGACACTAGTTTTTCTCATGAGACCTACTGATGGATAGAGGGGCTATAGCAAGCCCCACCCTTCAATTACTATGTTTAATTCATGCCTCATATAAAAAGGATGAATCATAAGATAAACATTCATATTAAAACTATCAAACAAAATGTTAATACTTTAAAAATAAACCATTAAGGGTATAAAAATAGAACATCCCTAGTCAAACATATCACAAAACCATCAATACTATATGGAAGATGGTATCAGAATAAATCAACTTCAAAAAAGCATAAAATCTAACAAATGATGTTGAAATAGATGGAATCAAAACTATTTGAGAGAAATATCTATTTATATTTTAAAATAATTTAAAAGTAACATAATTATAAAATAAAACAATTATTTTTAAAATATTCTTTTATGATTATAAGGGAAGCTTGGAAGGTGTTATAATGGCATAAAATAGCAACTCCCTCTGTATAAGTTAAAACGCATGCTTTCCTTAATTTGTTGAAAAGGTCATAAGGAACCTTGTTTAGAAGACGATGGAAAGATTACTTTCAAAGAATTTTATAAAAAGTAAAACAAAGTTATAAATGAATTTAACCCATAGTATAATAAATAGTAAAAAAAATTGAAATACATTTTTAAGAAACACATATGTTGATGATAAAGAAGTACCAGTAGATACTTTTGTAAAACCGACCTCTGATAATAAAGAGATTATAAATTTAACCCTTACCTTGTAATTTTCCTTAGTCGATGGTATGCTAACCACTAGTATAATAGTTAAATAATTTTTATTAAATTATTCAGGAACCACATACAATAATATGATATCATATATGATCTTCTAAAATTTCTTTGTTAATAATATTTCAGTAGTATCATTTTTTCAGGTGTTAATTGATTCGTTTTCCTTTATATGGTTTGTTACATAAGTCATGTTTTTTATAGATAGGATGTATTTGATTCATATCCAGAATGATATTCAGTTCCTAAAAATTATTTTTAATCATAAAATGAAAATTATTCTTGAATGATTACAATGGAGAATGAATCTCATCGCGTTCATGGAGATGGTAATCCGTACGTACAAATGAGCAACAATATCATTATATTGATGGTGAAATTGTGTGTAATTGGATGGTATATTACATAAACATAATAATTTACCTGTTATATTTATTATTTACATAAATTATACTCATTATTATACCCATCCAATTAATGAAGTGTTCAATAACAAACTACACCACGACATGGAGACATTAATCCGTACATACACACATATGGTGACTTTGTCATTCATAGGATAGATAGAATAATGAATATAGTTGTACCATATTTATAATAACATCATAGTATATACAAGGTACTGGAGTTATTATTTTGGTATGTAAACAAAAAACAAAGAGGAAGTGGAAGAAGAAAATAACTTTGAAAGAGGTGATGAAATTATTACCTCTTCTTCGAGTGCTTCCTTTTTTATTTGATCAAAAGGGCTCATTTGGTTGGATTTATGATCGAAGTATGGCCTCTAAGATTAAGTTATTGTAGTTGGAAAGATATTTGAGTAGGTTTTGGCCAATCCAAATTCCTTTGGAGGTGATATTTTGAGATAAGGGTATGTACCCTTTTACAAGAGAGGTGAGGGTCACTTTATAAAAAGTTTAAAATATTATTTTATTATAAAATAATTTTCAGTTTCTAAGGGATTAAAATGGATTTATTTAGAGGATAACGTGGTAATGGGTTGAAGACCTCTAAACCTATAAGTTTTAGACAATTTTTGTCACCATATTAACATTATCTTTTAGATTTAACTCTTTGTTAAATAGTTTAACTTTTACAATGTCTTCTTGTATTTTTATATTACATGGTTAATAAACTCACTATAAATTTCCCAGAGAACATCAAGTGGTTCATTACTTCCATATATATCATTATATAAGTACTTTTTCAGAACCGTATATTTTTTGGAATATTATATCAATTAATTATATAGTATTTTTTTAAAACTCATTTATGTTAATTTTGACACTATTTAGTATTTGGTTTTTGTGAAATTCAACAAAAATTGATTACATAGAAAAAAAATACTTTAAATAAATCCTAAAATGTAATATTAACCTATAAAATTAGTGGAATTCATAAAAATTATCAATTTAAATTTATTTGGATTTTTATAATATCAATTATTTTAATCTTTCATTAATAAGGTAATTATTGCATCATCATTGTGTCATAATTAAATTTAATTATTCAATGTATAAAAAATATAAATAAAATACCATGATGTAGGAAATATTTTTATCTTTCTAAGTAATATTTATATTCTAATTTATCTTTTGTATAACCAAATATTAAAAATGGTTTAGTTATTAAAATTTGAATTTATCACTTTTAACTCTTCTTTAAATAAAACAATAATAGATTTCCTAATCTAATCCAAGTGTTAAAAAAAGGATCATATTTTATTCCTGAGGTTTATTTTGGTTGAAACGCTTATATAATAGAATTATTACTGTTGTGGGGGTAATTATAATATCATGTTTACCTTTAATTACCCTATTTACTTTTAACCGTGGTAAATAAACTTCTAAAGTTACTATTCAATAAAAAAATATTGTCATCCTATTGAACCACATTTTATATAATGAAGTTAACCATGTCTCTCAGAATTTTGAAATTAAATTCACAGAAGTGGTAAAATTATGTTTTATGCAAATTTACAAATGTGCCTATAAGGTGGGTAAAAGACATTAAAAAATTCAATAAAATTTTATATATCTAATCTTATTATAAAATTAATCTAATGAATTAAATTGGAATAATATAGGTATTATTTATCTATTTTAAATTTAAAATAAATTAAAATAATTATTATTATTATTTAAATAAAAATTTGGTGTTTATGTACTATGTAGTATTTTTCACTATTCATCAAAAATTGAATGTTTTCAGAAAAATACAAAAACTTCACTCTAAGCTAATTTTGATATTTAAAATCCAAAAATGAAGTATATTTTACCAAATTCAATTTTTAGGAGTTTCCAATATTAATTTTATTATTTTTTTACAAAAGGACATAAAAAGTAGTTCTTTTATGAAAATAGTTTTTCTAAATACATAACTATTTTAACAAAACATATACATTTCATTATAAATATGTTTTATTCATGTGAAAAAATTATAAATAACAATAAAAAATTATTTTTTACTGTTCATATCACAATATTTAATTGATAAATAAATATATCATTTAAATAATTATAATATTAATGTGTAGTTTCACAGAACACAATCTTGCGTATAACGTAATCCAAGTCTGTGTTGCGTGTCATATAAGCTATTAACTCACTTTAAAGATATAACTTACTATGAAATCTTGGTGTGTTACATTCTCCCCTCCTTTAATAAATTGCACCCTCTCAATTTCAAATTTTCTTCAAAAATAAAAGGTTAAAAATAGATAATACCTTTGTGGAAAACCCACATCGGAAATAGGGTTAATAAAAATTTTTCTTAATAAGAGGTAAAGGGAAATAAAAAAGTCACCACCAAATTAGGATTTCAAATAGGAGAACATTGGTAGAAATTTGAGACACATAATTGGAGGAAAAACATAAATATTTATAGGAAGTTATTGAGGTCATCAATCCCAAACAAGTGAACAATTAATAGAAAATTGATGGCATTAAAGCCATAAATCTATAATGACATAAAATATCATTGGTTTATCAAAACATAAGGTATTATGATAACATATTTTTGGTTTTAAGATCCTTTCCCTAAAGATTATGCTACTGGAAATCCCACCTATACCAACAGTTATTTCCCAATGGTTTTCAAACACCATTGGAATAAAGAGGCTATACCAACAGTTCTATGAAAATGTTGGTATATATTAATATAATTTGGTTTTACCAATGGTTTTAGTGGACCGTTGGAAAAAAACTGGGTCAATAGCCAACAGTTCTTATGAACTGTTGGGATAAACCTACCTAAAATGCAACCCCCCCCCCCATCCCGACTTCCCCTCACATTGCGCCCTCACTTATCCATCGCGAAATGCTCCTCTCCATCCTGACTCCCCCTCATTTCCGCTCCCATCCTGACTCACCCTCGTCACCGCTCCCATCCCGACTCCCCCTCGCCACCGCTCTTAGCTCATCGCGTGCTCCCCTCCTCCCATTCAAACTCCCCCTCACCATTCACTGCTCGCTACTCACTACTCATCGTCGCTCATGCAGCCCCTCCTCATCCTCCACTAGTAGAGCATCCCCACTGAGGTCGCACATCCTCCCCTAGGTCGAGATTTCCTTCACCGGATGCTAATCCCCCTAGGTCGAGCTTTCCCTCACCCGACGTGAATCCCCCTAGGCTGAGAAGGTCGAGCATCCCCTCTGGTGGTCAGGAATCCCTCCTAGATCTAGGATCCCCTCTGGTCAAGCATTACATTCTACGTTTCATCTATTCTTTGTAAGTAAGTCCCAAATCTTCTTCTGGTCTGATTGATTGATTTATTGTTTAGTTTGAGTTTTGTTTATTCAATTTGTATCATTATATATTGTTTCATTCATCTGTGATATATGATTGATTTTGGTTTTCTCAAAACATAAAAATAGTTATCATTGTAGTGTTTATTGATATAAATCATTGGATGTTCACATAGAAGATACCATGATAATATTATTTCTTTGCGATTTAGGTTATGATGTGATTTTAGTTTCCTAAAGAATATCATATTCTATGTGAAATCATTTGGAGCTCATAAAAATGTTAAGAATATTTTATGTGTAGAATTATTCATACCACTGATGCTTTGTGGATGTCGTTGTCATGTGAATGGAGTGTTATAATTTGGAAATGAAAATTTAATCTAATGCATACTATTTTAATATGTGCATGATGCATGTGAAGGGAAATTGGTTTGTGGATAAATGTGTTGTTCTTTTTGGATTTACATACAGTTGAATGGGTAACCATATTTTATTAAATTATAAAGGGTTATCTAGATGCGATGTTCCCTATAAATATGGCATTAAATCATGGGAAAAGTGTTGAAACTTTTTTAGGGATGTTATTAACAATAATGTATTTTTGTATTTTCTCCACATTGATTTTTTCAATGGAATAACAACACTATATGAAGGATTCATTTTGAAAAATCATTTTCCTTGAAAAAATATATATGTGTGTGAAGTGCGTGTTATGTGACATTTCCATTCGAGTGTTTTTTATATCAACAAGTATGGTAATAAAGTGGGTTTATCAACTTCTAAGTTATAACACTGATTGAGGCTTTTTTTACTGAAGCACTTTTCTTTGTAGCTCAAAACTGTTTGATTTTCTTTGCACTTTCTTATTTCTCACATTCTAAACATGTTTATGTTGAGGGGGGGGGGATTTTCAGGGGTGGGTTGTCTAGGGGATGGGGACTGTCCAGGGGGTTGGGTGGCTGTCCAAGGGGGCAGTGGATGTCTAGTGGGGGGCAGTCCAGGGGGTGGGGGTGTTCAGGGGGTGGGATGGCGTCCAGGGGGTGGAGCCTGTCCAGGTGGTTGGGGGAGATGTCCAAGGGGGTTAGGGGTGTTTAGGTGGGTGGGTGGGGGTGTTCAGGTGGGTGCAGGCCCAGGTTAGTGGGGGGCTCCAGGTGGGTGGGGGGGTGTCCAGGGGGTTGGGGGAGCTATCCAAGGGGGTTGGGGGTTGTCCAAGGGGGGTTGGGGTGATGTCCAAGGGTGGGGGGCTATCCATGGGGGTGGGGGTTGTCCATGGGGGTGGGGGTGTCTAGGGGGTTGGGGTTTCTGTGGGGGGGGAGGGGATGTCCGTGGGGGTGGGGGTGTCCAGGGGTGGGGGTGTTCAGGGGGTGGGGTGGTGTCCAGGGGGTGGGGGCTGTCCAAGGGGTTGGGGGGCTATCCAAGGGGGTTGGGGGTTGTCCAAGGGGGTTGGGGTGTCCAGGTGGGTGGGGGTGTCCATGTTGGTGGGGGGATATCCATGGGGGTGGGGGTGTCCATGGGGTGGGGTGGAGTGTCCAAGGGTATTTGAGGTTGGTTTATTCTACCCTCTTTGTTTAACGCAATTTAATTTGGGGATTTTGGTGATTTATGGGCCCATGAAAAATCGATATTAGGTATGAATTGCATTAATAAGACTAATTTCAAGATCGACTAGAACCCAAATGAATGAAATTGTGCAAGATAATATAAACAAAAACAAGATAAACTAAATCTAATGGAAATGTCCCAAACAAACTTATATCGAACAAAATCAAACTATGTTGAAACTTGAGCCAAACTGATTATAAACCATTAATAAGAAGAGTAATTGTTAATTAATAGTAATGTACTATTTGATATTATTATTTTGAAACATGGATCTATTTTCCCCTTATTGCAGGAACATGATTTGACCCATGGGGTGTTGTGGTTCTTATATGTTGGGTGGTGATGTGTATAGTCACAGGAGACTGGTATGTTTTAGTATAGTTTTTATTTTATTTTCTTCATCACATTGGCCACATAGATCTTTCAATGATTTCTATGGATTGGGAGTAGTTATATTCTACGAAGGGGCTAGAAGGGGTTCAGATTGATTCAATCCACCAGCTTTGATCTAAGGTAAGCTTTTATGGTTATTACTTGTCTCGCACCTCATGTACATGAAGATTTTGGTGTTTTGACTTCATATTATGGGGTTGGTAGTGCATTGGATTGTTTCGTGTTGGTTTGGGTGGATTTGGTTCTCTGCTTCCAATCGAGGTAAGGATTTAATTCCATTGGTTGGTTTCTCACTGGTTATTTAGCATCCTTTATGTGTTTTAAGGTTCCTAATATCCTTTTTGTAGTGCGTTGATCCCTGATCATTGGTTTCAGGTTTCCAAGTCTAGGCTGACTCACCTGCATGTGCATAGGTAACTAAGTATATGTATTTGGGTTCCCTCGTTACATGTATAGTCACCCATGGTAGTGATTATGCACGTATGGGCTAGGTGTTCCCATGTGTGTGTGTATATATATATGCATACATAGGTGAGTGGAGACTGGTATATGCATATAAGAATATGTACAAGGATCCCCTTGCACATACTCATGTCCATGCGGGTGTGTGCATAGGGGTAGGTGTCCTTGTATGTGTGTGAAGGTTCATATACCCAGTGGGGGAGCATCAACTTTTAGTTAGAAAGCTCCAAGAACCAAAGTCGATGGCTTGGTTCCACCTTGAGGTAGGGTCCCTCTCCTAGCCTCTTTAATTCAAGAATTATTTAAATTAAATTTACATTCTTTCTTAATTCTGCTTCATTATATTGAATTTCATATCTTGAATAACTATTATTTAATATAATTGTTTCATTTGATAAATAAAGTCATGTTTTTATAATAAAACCCCTCCAACGAAGGTGCGCTGTCTGCGAAAACTCATAGTGATAGTTATGTTGATCGAGTTTCTTAACTTATTGCATTTGATTTGTGCTGAATGAGTTTTAGAATAAATGTTAAATATAATTATATGAATTGTGTGATAAATCAATGACATGATTTTATAAGAAAACTCCACCAACAGAGTTGCGCTATCTTCAAAACCAAAGAATAGTGATGGTTATTTGTATCATGTTTAGATTTTATGGTTACTACCAGAATGATGCCCCGCCTCCTCCCACTCCCTTCACTCCTAGCTGGAAGATGCTACCCCATGGATGTCACTGGATCGGTCCAACATGTCACGGTCACGCTGCGATCACGCCGCAGTCACGCTATGGTCAAACCATGGTCATGCGGTGGTCACGCTGCGGTAATGTCATGATTTGGCCCTGTTCCAGGACGATACCCTGCGGCGGTTCGCAGTCTTGTCTGAATTCGATGTATGATACCTAGATAGAGTTTTAGATAAATTACCCATCCATAGTTAATTGTAAGGTAGGCCCTTAGGTATAAAATCTCTGGATTGAGTCTCTCATGAAAATATTTAGTCACCTGTAGTCAACATTGGAGATGAGGGTAAAGCTTACTACTTGTATTCTTCAAGGACCATCTAAGTGCTTGAGGGACATCATTGTAAATGTTGGATAATAAGAAGACTTGAGAATAATTTTATAATGATATTTGTAGTTAGAAAAGTGTCTTTTGGAGTTTGATATTTTTATGATCCTGATGATCTGATGAGTGTTTTGACCCTTGTAGAGAAAATGCTTCTATTATCTTTTTTGTTGTGTGAGAACAGTAAAAAACACACACCTCTTATAGTGTAGTTGGAGCATTCTACAACAATGGATAATCTGATAGATGATCTACTATTTGATAGTATTCCATGATTCTTGTGATAAATGTTGAGACCGAATAATCACAATTTCTGTAGGCGGGGCGATGGCTAGAATGTTGCTCCACCTCCTCTCGCTCCCTTCGCTCCTGGTCAAAAGATGTTTCCCTATGGATATCGCTAGACCGGGCCAACACACCACGGTCATGTCGCGGTCACGTCGCGGTCACGCCGCGGTCATGCCGCAGTCACGCCGCGGTCATGCCACGGTCATGTCGTGGTCACGCCACGGTCGCGCTGCGGTCAAGCCGCATTCACGCCACGGTCACGCTGCGGTCACACCACAGGCGTGTCGCTGTCAGGCCCCAGCCACCTGTAATCCAGACTACACCAGCCCCCACCCCCCATCCTCCTATAAAACACTCATGGAAGCCCTATTACACCTGCAAAACAGCCCCATCCACCAGTTCCAGCCCTCACCATCCCCCAGCCTCCTACATCCTAGCCCGCACCAGCCCCTACCACATGCCCAACAACCCCAAACCACCTAAAATACAACCCACACCAACCCCCTACCACCTATTCCAGCCTGCATCATCCCATTCCCATCGCCCTAACACTTGCCTTCCCACTCGCACCAGCCACTCCAGCACGCAGCAGGCACCACACCATCCCCCAGCCTCTTGCATTCCTACCCGTACCAACCCCCTACCACCTACAAAACAACCCCATACAACCTGTTCCAACCCGCACCAGCCCCCTGTCATCCCCCTGCCACCTGCATTCCAACCCTCACTAGCCACTCCAGCCTAAACCATCCACAGACACTAACCATAACATCCAAAACCCCAACCCCTGCACACCACCATCCCACACCCAGCTTCACAAAAAACCAGCACCCCATCCACCAGAAAACCACTGGCACTACATACAGCCAAAACAACTAGCCTGCAAAACCACTACTCCAGCCTCCATCCAAACCACACCTCCAGCACAGATAAAATAGCAATCCACCCCTAGAGGAAGCCATCGAAGGACCTTTCCAAAGAAAATTCCTAAGGGTGGCTTCAATGTATTTGACCACTCTCTTGGGAAAAATGAAGTGATAACCCCAATAAGATTGCATACTAAAAATAATTGATTGAACAAGATGTAACCTCCCACCATAGGAGAGAGAGTTATTAGTCCAAACTTTAACTCTTCGAAAAAATTTCTTTTCCAATACCACACAATCAGAAGCTCTAAGCTCAGAAGTGATAAGGGGAAATCCGAGATAACAAAGAGGAATAGACCCCTTCCAAACCCCCATAACAGCCTCAATAGAATCACAAACAACAGGATAGATACCAGCCGCAAACATTAGGGACTTCAAAAGATTAACATTAAATCTAGATAGGGAATAAAAAAGATCCAAAGCATGCTTCAAGACTAAAACTAAATCCAAATCACCATAATAAAAGAATATAATTTCATCTGTAAAATAGAGGTGATAAATAAAGGTTTTACCACATTTCCAATGAAACTTGTAAGCATTTGAATATGAAATAACGGAGTCCAAGATGCACGATAAAAACTCCATGCAAATCAAAAAAAGGAAAAGCAAAAGCGAATCCCCTTTCCTGAGCCCTCTATTCCCCGAAAATTAGCCATGTAAACTTCCATTAATGTTTTCCAATAACATTGGGGTAGAGAGGCATCTTTCAACCCAAGACGAGAACCTGACATGAAAGCTGAGCAGATCCAAATCATCCCAAAAGAATTCCCACCTGACTAAATAAAAAACCATGAATAAATCAATCTTAAAGGCACACCTAGGAACCCCATAATCAAGATGGTATCCCCACAATAATTCTTGAGTAACAAGAATCATATGATGAATTGGTTTTGGTACTGATGGTTGAGTATATTTTTATCCAGATTTAGATTTATGAGTCTCTTAAGGTTATTTTTGTAACCATCCTACTAGAGCGTCTGAGTTATAAGTGGTGAAAGTCTATTATTCAGACTAATCCAGATGAAGACTATTCTAGGAAATATATTAAGGCATTGTTAGTTTAGAATTCTTTTATAATGAAGTGAAGTTACTGATTGCTATAGAATTTTCTAGGCTCTATTAAAGAGATGAAATAGTGTTTGAGAATAGAAATCATTTTATCTAGTTGGTTCCATACATTCCTAATATAGACTTGGACGATTACTTAATGGCTTGGTAGTTTGAGTAAAGTCTTTGATGAATTATCACTACTTATTTATTCCTTTGCAATCCACTTCTATAGATTGATTGTGTGATAAGCTATCAATGATGATGCAAGATTAGTAGGGTCAACTATACTATTGAACTTTTGACTTCTAGTCGGTAGCACTGTAGCACTTCTAACAATGGTGGCTACCATTCACTATAGCGATGCAGACTTCCTGTTTGGAATAGTGGATCATCTTCTCCATATGTAGCCAATTTTTGGGCTAAGGTTTCTGACCAGAAAAACTCTGTAATTTGTGCACCTGATTTTTAGTGAGAATTATGCCTCTCTATGGATGTAGGGATTGTTGGTGCCAAAATTTGGAAGGAAGAAAAGGCCCCAAGATGGCCCCACAGACTGCCTCACGAAGCCCTTTCGTGGAGTCCCCCCCATCACCGCGGCCGCCATGAAGCAAAGAAGGAGGGAGGCTCCGTGAATGCATTTTATGTTCATGAGCCCTCCGCGAAGCAATGAAGGTGGGAGGATCCGCGAACTCATTTTATGTTCGCGATCCCGCCACGAAGCCAAGGAGGAGGGACGCTCCGCGAACCCATTTGACGTTCACGAGTGCACCGCAAAGCCACCCGACCCCTTTTCGCGCCGCTTGAGCCCTGCTCCGCAGTGACTCTTTCCTATAAATACCAGGCTCCCCCTGAGCTCTGGAGGATGAACAATCCGACCTTTCGGCTTCTTATCTCTCGAATTGCGAAGCACTCTTCTGCTCGGAGAACCATGTGTTGTGCGAGGTACTTCTGCTTCATGAAGTGCCTCCCCAGTGTCTCGTTTTGATCCCCTCTTATGAGAGGGATGACTTTCATGAAGCGTTAGGGATTTCATGAAGGAAGGGCATCGCCAAGGGGACCTAGGTCATCATGGAGCGTTTATACTTCGCAAAGTACCATTCATGTACACTTGATCCATTTTCTAAGGTAGGATTAGTGTACTTCACGAAGCACATTGCTTCCCGACACCTTGCTCCGCATGGAACCTTTGCTCTGCGAGGCTGTGCTCCGTGAACACCCGTCCACATCATGAAGCACCTACCATTTTCACCTCTGCCCCATGAAAAGGATAAGGCACCTCACTTCACGAAGAACACCCATTCGCAAGTGCCCTCCGCCACACGGGATAACAGAGCTCCACAAGGCCCCTGCCCACGGACCCCTCATCTTGGCAAACTCTTTTCCTGTGAGACCCTCCAGGTTTGAACAATGTGACTTCGAAGTCCCCTAGACGATACCTCCCATAGCGTTGATGAGTCTAATGCTTCTTCACATAGGCAAGCTAATGGATATTGCTTCTTCGCATATCCATGCTAACATGGACCACCTGATGGTTCGCTCTGAGACACCCCCTCAGTATGGCATTGCTGATACCTTCCCTCCCACAAGGAGTAGAGGGTACCAGTTATGTTAGTCCTAGGGGTGTGGAGTGAACCCACCTCATCCGAGCTGCAGGACTTTAAACTACCAAGCATCATCATCCTAAACACATGATGTTAAGCTCTGACCTGACCCCATGCCTCACACGCAGGGTCCCCCTGCCTAGGACATTCTCCACACCCCCTAGTCTCCACAGGGGATGATATCCTCCTTCTTGGAGTGGAGTTTGTCTATGGGGAATGGAAACCATCTTGGTATAATCCCCTTCATTTTCTTGTAGGAGGCGGCACCCCTGCTCCTCCACACTTCCTCGGTGATAAGGCCAGCGGAGGTCGTGATAGGGAACAGGGCCTCCATCCGGGAGTAAGTCCCAATCCCCCTCTCCCGATGTGCTTTGTTTCCTTTGGGCATCCATCATGGATTAAGTGCCAATATTTCTCTCCCTAGGCTGATCCACACGTAATCCCCACTCCATATCCCACGGACACACCTTTCATGACGTGATCGTTATGTCCCTGCTGCCTCTTGTTTCTCACAATGAGCATGACTCATGTGGGCTTAGAGTAATCATCAACCATGATAACATCCTAATCCCACATGACGTTAAAATATATTCCTGAACTACGTGGACTTTGATCCATGTCAGGGCATGATATGTAGGAAGACTCGTGAGGTTCAAGTTAGCCACTCAGTCATTCTGACCCCCTTCATGTCGGTTCACCCCATTCCCGTATGACGTTAAACTGTATGCCCAAACTACGTAGAATTTGATCACTGTCAAGGCATGGTACGTAGGAAGCCCCACGAGGTTCAAGCCCACCACTCGATCGTTCTGACCCTCTTCATGTCGGTTCACCCCTGTCTCGCATGACATTAAACTGTATGCTTGAACTATGTGG
The DNA here is from genome assembly GCA_963277665.1 of Viscum album. NCBI lineage: Eukaryota > Viridiplantae > Streptophyta > Magnoliopsida > Santalales > Viscaceae > Viscum > Viscum album. The sequence goes on along the minus strand of OY728119.1, from coordinate 32,310,476 downwards.
ACTTTGATCCATGTCAAGGCATGGTGCGTAGGATGACTCGTGAGGTTGAAGCCCGCCACTCGGTCATTCCGACCCCCTTCACATTGGTTCAACTGCATCCCATATGACGTTAAACTGTATGCCTGAACTACTTGGACTTTGATCCATGTCAAGGCATGGTATGTAGGAATCCTCACGAGGTTCATCCCCGCCACTCGGTCATTCCAACCACCTTCAAGTCGGTTCACCACCATCCCACATGATGTTAAACTGTATTCCTGAACTATGTGGACTTTGATCCATGTCAAGGCATGGTACGTAGGAATCCTCACAAGGTTCAAGCCCGCCACTCGGTCGTTTCAACCCCCTTTACGTCAATTCGCCCCCGTCCTGTTTGACATCAAACTTTACACCTGAACTATGTGGACTTTGATCCATGTTAAGGCATGGTACGTAGGAATCCTCACAAGGATCAAGCCCACCACTCAGTCCTTCTGAACCCCTTCATGTCGGTTCACCCCCATCCCACATGACGTTAAACTGTATACCCGAACTACGTGGACTTTTATCCATGTCAAGTCATGGTACGTAGGAAGCCTCACGAGGTTCATGCCTTCCACTCAGTCATTCCGACCCCCTTCACGTCGGTTCACCCCCATCCCGCATGATATTAAATTGTATTACCGAACTACGTGGACTTTGATTATAATGACCCGGCCTTTTATTACTTTACTATTACATCATTTAAAAGATAAACAACATAATAGTATTACACATGGAGGATCCATAGGTTTAGTGTCTTGGGCAAACTAGGACAATACATAACAAATACAACATCAAGCGTAAACATTTATTTAATTTCTTCTTCAATAGCTTCTTAGTGGCACTTGTCCTCTCCTTAGTACATGTAGCCACCTGAGGATATACATCAAAAGGGGTGAGCTAAAAGCCCAGTAAGAGGATATATAAGAATAATACATCATGGTGTGAGCATAATCATAACATAGTCAAAATATCATGATCATGAGAGGAGCATAAGTAAAAGACTTGAAATGTGGCAATGCATAAAAAAATGAAGCATCATGTCTTAGTGGTTAGATACCACACATACTTGTGAAAAAAGCTAGCATCATGTTCACCCATCATTTCACATTTACTCATGAGATTCGTCACTTTACCCAATGCATTGGAGCGCTATATAATTCTGGGCGCACCCGTCACATTTAAACATTCATATTGCGCTATATAATTCTGGGTGCACCCGTCACATCATAACATTATCATTATCATGCTTGCCACATAGAACACATATCAAACATGTACATAAATAACCCATGTAAAGGAATGGGTTTCATCTCATAATAACACATTCATAAGCTTTGGGTTCCCAAAAGAAAGAGGGAACAACATACTTGATATAAGAACCATCAACCTTGAATGAGAGGTAAAAGGTGAGATCTTGAAAGAAGAGTTCTTTTGGAAAACATTTTGATGGACATAAAAACAAGTTACAAACATTTATATCCCAGAAAATTAAAGTAATTGATGAACAAATGATCTTTGAGGAGTAACCATATCAAAAATGGAGTGAAAGAAGAATAACCCGAAGGAAGAAAATTGGGTTCGAGATTTCCCCTTACCTTGTACTTGAATGCCTCCTTCTCTTTAATGTCCTGTATAATGAAATTATATTCATTAATTAGAAATTCCAGAACCATGTGTACATTAATAGGGTTCATTCTAGTTTCATTATGTTACATTATGTTCCTTTGGATGACTTATAGAGTTTAAAAACATTGATCGGGGATGTTCGTTTTCATGGTTTTCTTGAGCGGTCCACTTGTATTCTTAAATTGATGTATGGGTAGATCATGGGTAAACATCCAGAAATGATATTACATGTTATTAATGATATTAAAAAATCTTTAATGATTTTAAAATGAGTTATATTATATCCATTTGGATGAATCATTAGATAAGAATTAAATGAAGATTATTTGGGTTAATTTGTCCGGTTTTTGGATCACAACGAACACGTTTTAACATTTAACTTAGTAATATGGCCATAGGTTAATTCCAGAACATAAAATAGAACATAATACATATAAAAGATTCTGGTTCAACCACAAAAATGGTTTCATTACCAGATTTGAAGGTAGAAATGGAAGAAGAGAACATGTCATTTTTGAAGGTGATAAATTATCACCACATGAACAACGTTCTCTTTAATAAAATAAAAGGAAGAGGGAAAGGGTGTGGGGTGATATAATATAACATTAGAATCATAATATTACATTATATATATAATAATGGATTTACAGAACAATTTGGATGAAGATAGGTAGGGAGAGATCGAGAAAGGAACTTGAACTTGAAAGGAAATTAAAGGAGAAGAGAGAGAGAAATTACCATTAGAATTCTCCTCTTGAGATCCTCTTTAAGGAAGCTAGGCTTGGTCTTTTGATGATACCAGCAGCTTTTGGACGTGGGGGATGAGCTAGGGAAGGTTTTTGGGGAGAGTTTAGAGAAGTCTTGGAGCTTGAGAGGTGTGAGGAAAAGAGGGAGTGAAGGGTGGCTTTTATAGTGGAGGGGAGAGGGGTTTCCTTAATATAAAATTGATTAGTTTATTAATTTCACCTAAGACAAGGAATAGTGAGTCTTGGATGACTAAGAATAGTAAATAATACATTAGAGTTCGGGATTTGGGTGCTTACATCACTTGTGATGTCAGGAATAGTGGGTTTTAATGAAAATGTATTTATATGGTAAATTAATGTATTCTACTATTCACAAAAAAATCAAGTATCTCAGAAAAATCCCAAAACTTTACCCCAACCATTTTTCGACGTGTATAATCCAAAAATGAAGTCCATTTTACAAAAATAATTTTATAAATATTATTATTTTAATATTTAATTAAAATCATAATTTACTTAAAAAACAGTTTTTAAAATTAAAACTGAATTTATAGTTCTTTCAAAAATTACGTAGGGTCTTATAAAATTATCTATAAACTATTAGACATTGATTAAATAATTTATGAATACATTACAGGAAAATAAATATTCTTTTAAATTAATTAATTAATTATAATTAATTATTTATGACTTATAAAATACCAAAAACGTTTACTAAGGTAAAATTATCACTTTCTATGATGTCTAAATTTTATTTTATTATTCATAGGTAATGTTACTCTTATTTACTATTAATAAGGTTCATATTACTATTCATAAGGGTAGGTTACTATTCATAAGGGTAGGTTACTATTCACCAAAAATTATTTTGGTTTCATTAGACTCCAAAAACTATCTTGAACGCAACTGTGTATGTCGGATTTTTAAAATTCCAAACATAGGGGTGAAAAAATTATGTTTAAAGGTCAATTATCACTTAGTAGTTCATTATTTTGTGTTTTTATGACATAGATATAAGAAGGGAATTTTCCATTGAAAAACTTTGGGTCGTTACATTCTTCCCCCCCTTAAGAAATTTCGCCCCCAAAATTTTACATTACACAAACAGGTGAGGGTACTTCTCCTTCATTGCCTCTTCCGGTTCCCAAGTTGCTTCCTCAAACTTTTGGTTCCTCCACAACACTTTGACAAGGCGAGTTGTCTTGTTGCGTAGAACCTTATCAATTCGGTCCAGAATTTTTACCGGCTGCTCCTCATAGGAGAGATCATCTTCCAGCTATACCACCTCTGAGTTTAGTACATTTTAGGGGTCTGAAATGTACTTCCTCAGTAGTGATACGTGAAACACATCATGAACTTGAGCCATATTCGGTGGAAGTGCCAGACGATAGGCCACGGGTCCTATACGATCAAGGATCTCAAAGGGGCCAATGTACCTTGGGCTTAGCTTCCCTTTCTTCCTGAATCGCATGACTCTCTTCCATGGAGATATTCGAAGGAAGACTTTATCTCCAACGTCGAACTCCAAGTCCCTTCGACGATTGTCATCATAGCTCTTTTGCCGACTTTGAGCAGATTTGATATGTTTCTGGATGACTTGAACCTTCTCTATCATCTCTTAAACAAGATCGGGACCAAGTAGCTTCTGTTCTCCAACTTCATCCCAAAAGGTTGGAGTTCTACATTGCTTCCCATAAAGAGCTTCATACGGAGCCATCTGAATACTCGAGTGGAAGCTATTGTTGTGTGATAACTCAACCAATGGAAGGTGTTGATCCCATCCACCTTTGAATTCAAGAGAGCAGGCTCTTAGCATATCTTCAAGTGTCTAAATAGTCCTTTCAGACTGGCCATCAGTTTGGGGGTGATAGGTCATGCTGAAATTTAATTCAGTACTCAAAGCATGTTGAAGGCTCCTCCAAAATTTAGATGTGAACCTTGGATCACGGTCAGAGACAATCGAGAGTGGAACACCGTGAAATCTCACTACTTCCTTCACATATATCCTTGCAATCTATTCAAGTGAGAGATCTTCCCGAATAGCGATAAAATGGGCAGTCTTGGTGAGTCGATCAACCACAACCCATATCGCATTATTTCCTCTTGATGTTTTCGGGAGACCCGTGACAAAGTCCATAGTAACATTTTCCCATTTCCACATGGGTATAGGCAATGGGTGCATCATACCTTTGGACTTTTGCAGCTCAGCTTTAACTTGCTGACATACCAAGCACCTTGATATATATTCCGTAATCTCCTTCTTCATGTTATCCCACCAGAAGTGTTCTCGGAGATCACGATACATCATGGTACTTCCAGGATGAATAGAGAAAGTTGAGCTATGTGCATTATCCAATAGCTCCTTCTTTATTCCGGGTGATGAAGGCACACAAAGCCGCGTTCCAAACCGAATCACACCATCATTGTTGATATGGAACTCTTGCAGCTTCCCTTCCTTTACTGCATTCACCCTCTTTTGTATCTCTACATCATCCCTTTGTGCTTCCTTAATCTTCTGTTGGATGGATGGTTGCGTAATCATTTGGGCAAGCTAGGATGTATCCCCTGCCCTTACGATTCCCAAATCCATCCTTTGCATATCCAAGAAGATAGGGTCTTTCTCAATCCTCAACATGGATAGAGTAGCAGGTTCTTTCCTGCTTAGAGCATCAGCTACCTTGTTCGCCTTTCCAGGATGATAGTGAATAGAGCAATCGTAATCCTTGATTATCTCTAACCATCTCCTTTGACGCATGTTGAGCTCCTTTTGTGTGAATATATACTTTAGGATCTTGTGGTCGGTGTATATGTCACACTTCTCGCCATAAAGTTAGTGCCGCCAGATTTTCAAGGAAAAAATAACGGCTACCAGCTCTAGATCATGCGTCGGGTAGTTCTTCTCATGGATCTTCAACTGTCATGAGGCGTAGGCTATCACATTATCATTTTGCATGAGTACACAACCTAAGACTTTCTTTGAAGCATCGTTGTATATCACAAAACTTTCTCCACTTTTCGGTAGTGTGAGTACAGGTGCAGTGATCAGCCTTCTCTTTAGCTCCTTGAAGCTTCCCTCACATTCTTCCATCCATACATACTTTACCCCTTTCCTTGTTAATTTAGTTAGTGGACTTGACAATCGTGAGAAGTTTCTCACAAAACGTCGATAGTACCCAGCTAATCCAAGAAAACTAAGGATTTCTGTGACACTGGAGGGCCTGGGCCATTCCTCAATCGCCTTTGTCTTTGAAGGGTCCACAGAAATTCCCTCGCTTGTGATCACGTGTCCCAAGAACATGACTTGATTCATCCAAAAGTCACACTTGTTGAACTTGGCGTACAACTTCTCCTTTCTCAATGTTGCCAACACAAGTATTAGATGTTCTTCATGTTCCTCCTTTCTCTTGGATTAGATGAGAATATCATCAATAAACACTACCAAAAATTTATCGAGGTAATGTATAAAGACTCTATTCATCAAATCCACGAAGATTGCAGGGGCATTAGTAAGTCCGAAGGGCATCACCAAAACATTGTAGTGCCCATACCTTGTACGGAAGGCAATCTTCTGAATATATTCCTTCTTCACCTTTACTTGATGATATCCAGAATTAAGTTCCACCTTTGAGAAGTATTGAGCTCCTCTTAACTGATCGAACAAGTCATCAATACTTGGGAGAGGATACTTGTTCTTTATGGTAATCTTGTTGAGTTCCCGATAATCGATACACAGCCGCATGGTTCCATCCTTCTTCTTTACAAAGAGCACTGGCGCACCCCAAGGTGATGCACTAGGGCGTATGAACCCTTTGTCTAGATGCTCTTGCAGCTGCTTCTTTAACTCCTCCAGTTCGATAGGAGCCATCCTATAGGGGCACTTCGAGATAGGAGTAGCTCTGGGTATGAGTTCAATTGAGAACTCTACCTCACGATCAGGGGGAATTCTGGGTAACTCTTCGGGAAATACATCGTCATATTCCCTTACGATGGGAATTTCCTCAAGGTTGGAACTTTCCTTTGACTCAAACATTTGGGCGAGGTATGCTTCTTCATAGGGAATCATCACCCACACCATTGAAGGATTTTTCAAAGGATATTCATGACCTTCCTTGCATTTGTAGAGGATCATGGTATGGTTCAGAATATGAAAATATATTTCCTTTTCCCAATAGTTGATATGTGCTCTATATAACGAGATCCAATCCATTCCCATTATAGCGTTGAATTCCACCAAGGGAAGTATTACGAGATTTGCCAGAAGAATCTTCCCACATACGTCAACAGGAGAAGAATCAAACACTTGGGTTGCAATGATTGCACCACTTGGTGTTTTTACAGATATCTCTACTTCAAGGATTCGGGGCTTCGATTCTATAGTTCTAGAAAACTTGCAAGATATAAAGGAATGCGTAGAACCAGAATCAAATAAGATTTTTCCCATTCTTGAGTGAATAGGAAGTGTACCTTGTACGACTTCATTATCATGTTCCACCTCCGCAGTAGTGATGGCATAAACCTTCCCTTGTTCCTTTATCTTTGGTGGTTGTTGGCGCTGATTACCCTTGAGAGATCGAGGTTTAGTGCACTTGTTTGAATAGTGCCCTAGCTCCCTACAGTTGTAGCATTGAACCACGAGTGGTTCTCTCCTTTCATCAGCTACATTATCCTTCCTTTTCATGTCTCTTCGACACTCGTGAGCTAGGTGTCCTTATTTCCCACACTTGAAGCATTTACCCGTCCCTTTGAGGCAGTTCCCATTGTGCAACTTCCCACATTTTTGGCATGTGGGTCGTTGTGTTTTCTTACCATCTTTGTCATTAGATCCACCGGCTTGAAACTCCATCTTTCTTTTCTTATCACCATAGCCATGGGACCATTCTCCGAACTTCATCTCCACTTTGAGATCACACCGAACAACTTCTTCATAACTTCCAAAGTCTCGAATTGCAAGAGCCTTTCGAAGATTTGGTTTTAATCCACTAAAGAATCTATCAATTTTGCTATCATTGTTGATAACAAAACCCGAAGCATACCTTTCAAGCCTTGTGAAATTTGCTTCATAGGTTGTGACAGATTCTCCTTCTTTTTGCTTGAGCTCTATGAATTCTCTCTCCATCTTCGTGCGAAGAGTTCGTGGGAATTACTTATTAAGAAACATTATCTTAAAGTCTTCCCATTCCATCTCTTCAATTTCCTCCCTTGGCTTGGTGTTCTTAATCAAATCCCACCATTGATCAACTTCTCCATCTAGATGATAAACGGCTAGAGTCACCTTCTCCGTCTCAGAATAGTGAAGAACAGAAAATATCTTCTCCATGGAGTTGACCCACTGTTCCGCAACTAGTGGATCGGAAGATCCACAAAACGTTGGTGGTCGTTGCCGCATAAAACATTAGATAGCTAGTTTCTCCCTCTTTGGTGAAGGAGGACGTTCCCCATTATTATGGTTATTATTCATAACCCGAGATAATTGGGTAAGCATCGCCATGAAGTTTTGAACTCCACCTCCAAAATCATTGGGGATGTCGTTCGGGCAATCGCTGCATTGGCCTTCGCAAGAGTTGTTGGCCTGATTCCTCCAGGTTCCCACCATTTTCTAAAATAGAAAAGGTTAGAACAAAACATAAGTAAACAAGTCATGAATAACTTATTCATTTAAACAATTATACCAAAAACATAACATATGGGATCCCTAGGTAAATATCCTTGTGTGTATATTTGTACTTAGTCTCATGCTAGAGGTTTTCTTTAGGGTTCACTAATCCTAATTCCCAAATTAACTAAACCTTTCCTTTGATACCAATTATAACGACCCGGACTTTTCGTACTTTACTATTACATAATTTCAAAGATAAACAACATAATAGTATTACACATTGAGGATCCATAGGTTTAGTGTCTTGGGAAAACTAGGACAATACATAACAAATATAACATCAAGCATAAACATTTATTTAATTTCTTCTTCAATAGCTTCTTAGTGGCACTTGTCCTCTCCTTAGTACATGTAGCCACCTGAGGATATACATCAAAAGGGGTGAGCTAAAAGCCCAGTAAGAGGATAGATAAGAATAATACATCATGGGGTGAGCATAATCATAACATAGGCAAAATATCATGATCATGAGAGGAGCATAAGTAAAAGACATGAAATGTGGCAATGCATAAAAAAATGAAACATCATGTCTTAGTGGTTAACTACCACACATACTTGTGAAAAAATCTAGCATCATGTTCACCCATCATTTCACATTTACTCATGAGATTCATCACTTTACCCAATGCATTGTAGCGCTATGTAATTCCGGGTGCACCCGTCACATTTAAACATTCATATTGCGCTATATAATTCCGAGCGCACCCGTCACATCATAACATTATCATTATCATGCTTGACACTTAGAACACATATCAAACATGTAGATAAATAACCCATGGAAAGTAATGGGTTTCATCTCATAATAACACATTCATAAGCCTTGGGTTTTCAAAATAAAGAGGGAACAACATACTTGATATAAGAACCATCAACCTTGAATGAGAGGTAAAAGGTGAGATCTTGAAAGAATAGTTCTTTTGGAAAACATTTTGATGGACATAAAAACCAGTGAAAAATATGTATATCCCAGAAAATTAAATGAAATGATGAACAAATGATCTTTGAGGAGTAACCATATCAAAAATGGAGTGAAATAAGGATAACCCGAAGGAAGAAAATTGGGTTCGAGATTTCCCCTTACCTTGTACTCGAATGCCTACTTCTCTTTAATTTCCTGTATAATGACATTATATTCATTAATTAGAAATTACAGAACCATGTTTACATTAATAGGGTTCATTATGGTTTCATTATGTTACATTATGTTCCTTTGGATGGCTTATAGAGTTTAAAAACATTGATCAAGGATGTTCGTTTTCATGGTTTTCTTGAGCGGTCCACTTGTATTCTTAAATTGATGTATCGGTAGATCATGGGTAAACATCCAGAAATGATATTACATGTTATTAATGATATTAAATAATCTTTAATGATTTTGAAATGAGTTATATTATATCCATTTGGACGAATCATTAGATAAGAATTAAATGAAGATTATTTGGGTTAATTTGTCCAGTTTTTGGATCACAACGAACTCGTTTTAACATTTAACTTAGTAATATGGCCATAGGTTATTTACAAAACATAAAATAGAACATAATACATATAAAATATTATGTTTCAACCATAAAAATGGTTTCATGACCATATTTGAAGGTAGAAATGGAAGAAGAGAACATGTCGTTTTTGAAGGTGATAAATTATCACCACATGAACAACGTTCTCTTTAATAAAATAAAAGGAAGAGGGAAAGGGTGTGGGGCGATATAATATAACATTAGAATCATAATATTACATTATATGTATAATACTAGATTTACAGAACAATTCGGATGAAGATAGGTAGGGAGAGATCAAGAAAGGAACTTGAACTTGAAAGGAAATTAAAGGAGAAGAGAGAGAGAAATTACCTTTAGAATTCTCCTCTTGAGATCCTCTTTAAGGAAGCTAGGCTTGGTCTTTTGATGAGACCAGCAGATTTTGGACGTGGGGGATGAGCTATGGAAGGTTTTTGGGCAGAGTTTATAGAATTCTTGTAGCTTGATAGGTGTGAGGAAAAGAGGGAGTGAAGTGTGGCTTTTATAGTGGAGGGGAGAGGGGTTTCCTTAATATAAAATTGATTAGTTTATTAATTTCACCTAATACAAGGAATAGTGAGTCTTGGATGACTAAGAACAGTAAATAAGACATGAGAGTTCAGGATTTGGGTGCTTACATAACTTGTGATGTTAGGAATAGTGGGTTTTAATTAAAATGTATTTATATGGTAAATTAATGTATTCTACTATTCACCAAAAATTCAAGTATCTTAGAAAAATCCCAACACTTTACCCCAACCATTTTTCGACGTGTAGAATCCAAAAATGAAGTCCATTTTTCAAAAATAATTTTATAAATATTATTAATTTAATATTTAATTAAAATCATAATTTACTTAAAAAAACAGTTTTTAAAATTAAAACTGAATTTATAGTTCTTTCAAAAATTATGTAGGGTCTTATAAACTTATCTAAAAAATATTAGACATTGATTCAATAATTTATGAATACATTACAGGAAAATAAATATTCTTTTAAATTAATTAATTAATTATAATTAATTATTTATGACTTATAAAATACCAAAAACGTTTACTAAGGTCAAATTATCACTTTCTATGATGTCTAAATTTTATTTTATTATTCATAGGTAATGTTACTCTTATTTACTATTCATAAGGTTCATACTACTATTCATAAGGGTAGGTTACTATTCATAAGGGTAGGTTACTATTCACAAAAAAATTATTTTTTCATTAGACTCCAAAAACTATCTTGAACACAACTGTGTATGTCGGATTTTTAAAATTCCAAACATAGGGGTGACAAAATTATGTTTAAAGGTAACTTATCACTTATTAGTTCATTATTTTGTGTTTTTATGACATAGATATAAGAAGGGAATTTTCCATTGAAAAACTTTGGGTCGTTACATTGATCCCTGTTGAGGAATGATACGTAGGAAGCCTCAGGAGGTTCAGGCCTGCCACTTGGTCATTCTGACCCCCTTCACATCGGTTTACCCCCCATCCCACATGACCTTAAACTGTATGCCCGAACAATGTGGACTTTGATACATGTCAAGGCATGGTACGTAGGAAGCCTCCCAAGGTTCAGGCCCGCCACTCAGTAATTCCGACCCCTTCACGTCAGTTCACCCTCGTCTCACATGACGTTAAACTGTATACCTGAAATGCGTAGACTTTGATTCATGTCGAGGCATGGTACATAGGAAGCCTCATGAGGTTCAAGCCCTCCAATCGATCATTCTGACCCCCTTAACATCAGTTCACCCTCGTCCCACATGACGTTAAACTGTATTCCCATCCCATCCTGAATTATGTGGTCTTTGATCTATGTCAAGGCATGATACGTAGGAAGCCTCATGAGGTTCAATCCCACCACCAGTGGACCCCTGGGTTCACCTTCACATCGGTTCACTGACGAAACCCCACCCGAACTATGAGTACTTTGATCCATGTCAAGGCGTGGTACGTAGGAATCCTCATGAGGCTCAAGCCCAACACTCATCGGACCCCCAGTCTATCTTCACATCGGTTCGCTGACGACTCACCACCCGAATTACGGGGACTTTGATCCATGTCAAGGCATGGTACGTAGGAAGCCTCACGAGGTTCAATCCCATCACCCATTGGACCCCTGGTCCATCTTCACTTCGGTTCGCCGACACACCCCCACCCGAACTACGAGGACTTTGATCCATGTCAAGGCATGGTATGTACGAAGCCTCAATGAGGTTCATGCCCACCACCCGGTCATTCCAACCATGTCATTTCACCAACACCTCAGGCCGCTTCGAGAGTGAGCTCAAAATGCGCTCATCCCGAATGACATTAAACTGTATTCCCCATTACCCGAACTATGCAGACTTTGATCAATGTCAAATCATGGTACGTAGGAAGTCTCTTCGAGGATCAAGCCCAAATCTGTCATCCATCCTGTCTCTTACCCAGGCCGCAACATCCCAGGGAGATCATGCCACTTCATCCCCCTCCACTACATTCAAGGATCTGTCCACATGTTGGCCCCAATATTGGTGTTCCCTCCAAGGGGGTTCCTCAATCTGATCCACTCTAATCAGTGTTCTAATCAGTCCGATCTCTCCCCACTGGTTGTTAAAATCACGGCATACCCTATGTTAAACATGGGAAGCTGAGGAAAACCTCAGAGACATGCCTATGGCATATGATTGCCCACGTTCGATGTGGGATGCCTCGGGTTTCATCACCCTCGAGAATCCCTATAATAAGGGATAGAATAAAGACACACCGATCCCTAGTGTCCAGACACACCAGTGATGCCAAGCATGACTACTCCCCTAACCGAAGGTTGCTGCCCTGACTGGACCCCTTGGAATGTCTTGACAGAAGTAGCATAATTAACTGGTGTCCATGAAAATATGGAGCCAGGAAGAGTTTCACAAACAACGTATTAAATCTATGAGGGAGACCCAGACTAGGTGACGAGTTCTGAGGAGGAATCCATATAAGGAAGAACCGACATCCCATCATCCCTTTTTGATCAAGGTGCAGATGTCCTTAAACAAGGAGGGAATATGGCCCGCCTTTGGAAAGCGGGAATGCTGGGTAACAAAATCTGCACCTGTCGCACTCAAGAAGACGGACGCACGCTCCCCGATGAAAGCGTCGTTAATAGAAATGGTGAACCCGACATGAAGTTCTACTCCTCAATATGGAGATTAGTAATGCTCGGGGCATCCAGGGATTGACGTGTCACTGGATCCAGCTATCCGGCACCGGGTCCCTCAATGAAAATAGTGGGCCTGGTGTGAAACTCACCAGAAGTTGGGGCAGTAGAACATTGGGAATCCCGTTCTGTGATGTTGTCAGCTTAGATCCCTCTTACCAGCCATGAACTATGGGATGGCACTGGGGCACAGGTTGTCAATTTCCTTTCCTCTCAGCACTAATGATTCCACCTCCATGCTTCTCAGGAATCTAGTTGCTGCCATGGGAATGTGATCCCCACCCGCCCGCCAATGCAGGGGAAGGGGCAACATCAACACAACCACTCCACATGGATCCACTGCTGTCGTAATGACATCTGCGTCCACAACCATGGGGCGCGCACGCCCCATCTCCCCATTAGAAGCCACCCAATGAAGGGTGATTAATGACCTTGTACATCGTTACAAGGAGGAGGGCATAATCTCGACCTGGGATATGGCCCACCTGGACTTGGGGGTGTCCAGGCCCCACCTTAAATGCCACCCCCGAGGGCCTCAGAGGGAGCCGCTGCTCCCCACCCCAACGTTCAATCGTTTTGGGAGCATGTACCTGGAACTCTTTGACGACTACCTACCTTACACTAATGAGGTGGGTGACGTTCGACCCCGCCCGGTCAGAGACACAATCCAGGGGCTGCCAGCAAGGTCCCCCACCCGGCCGCGTCAACATCACCGCCCGGCCATGCCGGAGGAGCAGGTAAGCTATGCACCTGCACCGGCTCACCTGACCCAACACCAGTTTCGGGCCCGAACTGAGGACGTCCGCCAAGGGGCGTCAACATCGACGGTTACAGTGTCCTGAGCCACCACCGACGCATATCATAAAGTCCCTGCACACACTGAGCGGGGGCGCTTTTACGCCCTGCAGGGATCGAGGCCCCAACTACCCCACAGGTAGGCTGGGTCGACTCTACTGGTCACAGGCATGAGTGGGAGGTGTCATGAACCAACCTGCTGAAATTCCACCCTGTACGGAGGTCCTCCCCATACCACCACCATCGCGAGCATGGGTCTTCGTCGCTTTGAGGCTTGGCATGGAGGTCTGCCCCGTGCCACCGCCATTCCGAATAAGGGTCTACCCCAGGGTCCGGTCTTTATCCATTGTGGGGATCCTCCCTACGTTTTCTCCCCAGCTAGAAAATTTCCTCCTCGCCCTAGAAACCAGAGGAGTGAAGGCCAACCTCGCTTCACCCACACCTAGAATGGAGGTCCTCCCCATGCTCTTGCCATTTTTAGCGGAGGTCTCGCCCGCTCATGCGTTGTTCATAGAGGTCCTCCCCTTGTCCCCTTAGACATTTGTCCTGGTGCTCCTCACACCCCAGATGTCTCAAGTGGAAGTCCTCTCCACCCTGGCACCTGTGTGGTCGAAGGACCACATGTCGGAAATCAGCCCTATCCCGAGGAACCACCCAATGACAGGAAGTCGGGTCGTCGCTGCCACAAGAAGAATCCTGGGAAGGCCCAGATGGAGGTCAAACCGATCTGCTTCACAAACTCTAAAGCAAAGTGCGACTCAGCTCAGGAACCCTCCCCTCTCTCATCTGAGTCAAGGGTCAAGGCAGGGATGCAGCGCATCATCCTGATACTTCCAGAATGCGAGGCCCACAGGATTCTTACCGCCCTCCGCAGGTTTATCCATGAGGATGAATATTTGGCAATCCCACAAGTTAGGGTCGTGCAGTCACCACCATCATCACCGGAAGCGCTTTCTACCTCCACGAGAGATCACGAAGATATATTCTAGGGACCAATGGCAGGCGATCAGCATCGCAACCCACCACCGGCAGCCCTGGACCATGAGCCAAGAATGGTGTCCATCAGCCCGTCCTATCGCGACGTAATGGCCAAGTCAATATACTCCTTGAAGGACAACCCATGCATCGAAAGCCAGTTAGACCGTTCGCCATATTCTCCACTGGACAACCTGAGGTCCCAGCGGTCTGCCTCAGTATCGCTGCCAATTCCTCAACCACCCCCAGTTGGCGAGTGGGGAAATCAAAGGCAAGACCCTAAAATTGAGCCAAGGAGCTTCTGTAACATCCTTGAAGTGGACCGCTTCCCTAAATATTTCTGGTCTGTAGCAGTACGGGATTTCTACATACCAGAGTCCCTCACCCCATAGGAAGTTGATTGTCTTCACTACACCCTCTAGGCGATGCATTTCAGCCTCCATCATCTACGCGTGGTATATCCAAGGAGCCAAGCACATTTTGAGGACATCAGCGAGCAGTGTCATATAGTCAATCTGGTCGTACTCCTGGTGGCCCAGTGCCCTGAGTCACCAGGCCGGCACAAGTCCCTCTAGTAGCAATGTGTTCAGAGTATTAAGGTACTCCGCAAAATCATCAGGTAAGAATCCCCCCATGTGAAAGTCCTTGGCTGGGGACAGTATGTTCCCCTCCTCTTCATCCCTATCCGATGGCAGCCCGAATCACTATGTGGCAGTGAGGACATGCCCCCGGGAAGGGTCACAGTCCACATGGATGACATAGTGAACAAAGAGGATGAAATGGAGTTTCTCGATGGAGACTTACCCCCTGATGGCATGCAGCCACTATTGGACCAATAGGGGAGGATTACACATCAGCAGAAGAACCTCCTAGGTCTCCCTGCACCCACCGAGTCATTGGTGTTCAGCCGGAATGTTAGTAAGGGAAAAGAGCTTATAGAATCTATCAAGCACTCTGACGCATCCACCTCAGTGCAGAAGATAGAGGAGGACCCCGAGAAGGTAGCGTTGCGCCAGCAACTTGCTGAGTAAAAGAGGTTGGTTGGCGAACTCCTGGATGAATGCACGATAGAGCAACCACCCGACAATGGCGATCCTAGGCCAGGGCAGGAACAACTCCCCCCGGCGAGATGCCTCCAGGAAACCCTGATCATGTCGCTCCCGCTGACAGGGTTGAAGCTGTAACTCATGGAAAGAGGGCACGTTATGACTCACCAAACCCTCCCGAATGGCATGAAAATCTGAGGAATCCAGCCCGGGTTCCCCCATCTGCCCCGTAGGCCGTCCCACTAGTCGCTCCATGAGCCGCTAAACCCATATACCATGTCAAAGATCCTGGCAACACACTCGTGGTTAGGGATCCTCGTCAATATAGGGATCCCTGCCTAGACGACCCTATGATGGCACTCATTGCCTCCCTTGAGGCATTGGAAACGTGGCAGGTAGCAATCCCACAGGATGGAAATCCATACCCAGCCTGGGGGGATGATATGTCGGCACATCCGTGTTTCAGGAATCCCACCTTCTCCCCTTTAACGAGATGGGGGGCCCGCTGCAGCACCCATCCCACTTCAATTAAAGGTGTGGGCCCTTGTTGGGGACTCCAGCACAGCATGAGGCCGCCAAGCTCTGCTGTTTCATTCAGACACTGGAGGGGTTAGCATTTTTCTGGTAAAGCCAACTCCCCGTCAGATCTGGGACTAGCTGGGAGGACCTTCGCAGAAATTTCCTCTACCAGTTCAACTCTACCACCTGGAAAACGAGCATCGCAAACCTCTTCCAGTGAAAATAGAGGCACGATGAGCGAGTTGTGGACTTCATCGCCCAGTGGAAGGGGCTCACGTACTCCCTTGACATGCCACTGACTCAGGAGCAATTACTGATGATGTGCATAGTGAATGTCCAAACAGAACTGGATCCTTCCCTGATCACTCAGAACTATCCTAGATGGTTTCGAGACTTCTCAGATAAGTCCCAGCACCTCAAAGAATCCCCGCAACAGGCCAGGAAGGCACGTCTATTGCCCCCTGCAATCCCAGCAAGGAGAGCTGCCAGAGCCGAGCCTGTCGTGGTGGCCCAGATAGAGGCCCCCATGAAGATATAATTGCTACCAGTAGTATCGGCCCCGCCACCTCACCAAGGCCCTCCACCTCAAGGAACATCCTCCAGCCTCGCAGCATCCTCAGAATCAGCAGGCACCTCTGCGTAATGCACTGCCACTGCCCAGGCAGGACAATTAGGTTCCACCTCATTGATAGGACCCTCTGGATCCCCATCAAGGCTAGGCTCCAAGGGATCTATATCCAGAAATAGGACACCAGACTTACTCATTCAAAGATAATTAGGTCCCAGTTACTTCCGTAGTGCCCTAGAGCAGGGGATTGTTTGCTTTCCTGAGTGCAGAAGGCCGGCAGAGGCGAATCTCACCGATCGCCCCAACTACTGCCCCTATCATCAGATACTGGGGCACACCCTCAAGTAGTGCTATGTGTTTAAATATTGGCTCCATGACTAGGTCGATAACAACATAGTCAGGTTGGGCCCAGCTCTGGCACAAGTGGTGGGTGTCTTTGTGAGGTCAGAAAGCGGTAGCGACGACGAAGGTGAGTGGAAGCAGGTTCCCAGCCGCGGATCTCGTAAGTACGACGACTGGATGGCCCATAAAACAGTTTCTCATGCCCATGGAATCATTTGGTCATGCCTAAATCAGCAAGAGCCTTCAAAATCTTTGACCACCACCTCAACATCACCATCTCAGTCGGCCTCTTCCCAAAAGAGCAAGCATCGACAGCATCAGAAGAAGCAACGTGCCCTGCTGATGCAATTATCGTCCTGCAATCTCGGTGACTTCATTCCCCCTAAGATGGGGATCACACCCAAAATTTTCCCAGTGGTGGATGATTATTCAAGTGACAATAAAGGGTACACTTTAGTTAACACCATTGAGTTGGTCAACCCCTCTATTACTCTTGACAAGGGGGAACGCCAGGAGAACCTCCCCAACGTCCCCAGCCGATGCCAATGTCGGTGGAGCCATTGCTATATGGGTCATCAAGGCACACTAGTTGGCACCTCTATCTAGGTTGTGCATGCTACTGAGACTAGACAGTAGGCCCAGTGCAGAGTTTAGCACTCACTGCCTTTTCATTTGGTGTCATGAGGAATGCCTCTACCACCGTTTGTGCTAGTCGACTAGGCAGAGCAATTTCGGCCGTACCGTGACTAGCTTCACCCCACTACAGGTTGACCTCAGGTGCTTAGACCTCATCTGGAAGCTACTCTCTAGGTTTCAACTAATGAGCAGTGGGATATTCCGAGCACCAGCCAGTCACCAGTCCAGCCAACAGGGCCCGTCGTGCCTCCAATCACAGAGCGGCCTCCTGTAAGTATAATTTCATGCCTGGCACAAAATTATGATCTTCTCAAGCACCTTTCTAGAATCCCAGAGAGGATTTCCATCTTCTAAGCCCTCCGCTTATTGTCTGATATGTGTGAGGTCCTCGCTGAGGCTTTAAGGATCCCTCTCCAGTTTTAGATGGAGGTAGCTGCTGCGAAAGCCTATTATACTGAAGGAGTTGGGACTGCCAAATGCCAGGACATCATTTAGTTCTCCAGATATGATGAATGCTCTACCATAATAGAGCACATCTTCCCGTTGTACATCACCGGCCAATTCAATGGAATTGAGGTTCGCCACTATCTCGTTGACACCGGTTCTGAGATCAACCTTATCCCAACACGGACGCTATGAAAACTAAGGTTATCCAAGGATGACCTAACTCCCTCTGATTTAAGGATCCAGGGATATTATAGGAAAGAGTAGACCCTGGTCGGCAAGATCCGTTTGAATACCCAGTTCAGTGGCCTAGTTTCCAGTACTGAATTTATGGTCTTCTCCCAGGACACTGCATATAATGCATTGATGGGGAGGTCATGGCTCCACCTACATGTGGCGGTCCCCTCATCGTATCACTAGTACCTCAAGTACTCCCTTAATTGTCGAGTAGGCATACTTCAAGGTGATGAATCTCCTTTCACCTCTTGTAAATCCCGTTATCTGGACGCTGACTATTACAAGAGAAAGGATAAGTAGATTCTGGAAAGTGAGGTTGAACCCGCCACGGTCACCAGTGACCCCTAGGTAGGTCTGGATGACACCTATGTCTTCCCAGTACATCGATTGGATGCCACGACCCCTAACATGGGGCAATGCTTTGTTGTTTTGGGTACAAAAGGAAGGCATATTCCCAAATCCAAGGAATGACGGGAAATCACCTCATACTCCTACACAAACCAGGATCAGGTGATCTTGGAACCTCCTACCCCTGTACGGTATCAGGATGTCCTCCCCATGGAAACGACAGTATGCCATACTTGTCTGTTTCCTGGGGTTGGGATTAACCAGATCAAGACGATGTATCACTATTGCTTTGATATCATCAAGTGTGGCCCTCTAGGCCGAAGACCAGATAGGATTGGATTGACTGCCTTCATTGACATGGTCTTAGCAGTGCATGAATCTCCTGATGTTCTTTCCACTGCTTTCCAGGCTGGTACCAGCCTCCCGTCAGGTTCCTCCGTCCAAGGGGAAGTCTCACTCGATGGGAATACCTCCTCCGCAAGTGAAGCAGAGGATTTGGAAGACGCTCCCCCTACCTTTGAAGAAGGTGTCTCTGCCACGGTCAATGAACTGGTACAGGTGAACCGTGGTATTGAGGCATATTCAAGAGACACATTGATCAGTGCCGCAATGTCCGTCAAGGAGTAGCAATAGTATGTGGATTTCCTTTAACAGCATCGCGATGTGATTTCCTGGAGTTACAATGAGATGCTAGGACTAGATCCTCAGGTAGCCGTCCACCGTCTCGGTCTCCTGACAAACCATCATGGGTTCAAGAGGCCTCCCGGAAAAATGCACCCTTCCCACGGTGCCATGGTTGAGGCCGAAGTTGACAAGCTCATAAAATCCAACTTCATCAAGGAGGTCCAGTACCCCAAGTGGAAATCCAACAATGTGCCAGTTAGAAAGAAGAACAGACAGATAAGAGTATTCATCAACTTTTGAGATATCAACCGTCACTGTCCGAAGGATGATTTTCCCCTTCCGGTGACATAAATGATGATCGACGCTACGACCGGGTTCCATGAACTCTCCTACATGGATGGATACTCTGGATATAATCGGATCTGGATGGCCCCCGAGGATGAAGATTCCACAGCTTTTAGGGATCCCCAAGGAACTTTCTATTACCAGGTTATGCCCTTCAGCCTGAATAATGCAGGTGCCACCTATCAGCGGGCCATGCATCGCATATTCAAGCCAATCCTTGGGACATTGTTGGAGTGCTACGTGGAGGATCTAGTGGTCAAATCTCACCAGCGCCATGTCCATCTCCAGGACCTTGAGAAAGTGTTCGGTTTCCTATGTTCTCGCCACTTGAAGATGAACCCGTTAAAGTGTGCCATCGGGGTCACTTCCAGGAAGTTTCTTGTCTTTGTTGTCAGGTGCCAAGGCATCAAGATTTACCCAGAGAGGATAAAGGAAATCAACCAGATGCCTCCCTCGAGTAATATTCGAGAGCTTCGAAGTTTTCAAGTCCACTTAGCCTATATACGCTGATTCATTGCGAATCTGGCTGGCAACTGTAAGCCCTTTTCTCGGCTCATGAAGAAGGGAACCACCTATGAATGAGACTAGGAGTGCCATGCCGCCTTTGAGGAAATCAAGAAATATTTTCTCCAGCCTCCGGTCTTGATGCCACCAGTCTCTGGTAAGCCGCTAATCTTGTACGTCACGGCTCTGGACTGATCTCTCAGTGCCCTTCTTTCCTAGAAGAACAACTTGGGGACAGAGAATAGTCTCTACTACCTTAGCCACATGATTCTTGATACGGAGACCAGATACTCCCCTATTGAGAAGAGCTTCCTTGCGCTCGTATTTTATGTACAGAAGTTGCGACATTAACTGAAGCATCATGAGGTGAAGCTTGTCTCTCGAGTAGACCTGCTGAAGTACATTCTGAATCACCCCTTATTGACCGGCCGTCTAGTGTGGTGGGTAGTGATTATCTAGTAGTTCGAAATCAGATTCTTTCCATAGAAGGCCATAAAGGGGCAGGAATTGGCAGACTTTCTAGCTGCCCATCCAACTTCTGTGAATCAGTCACTGGACTTGGATTTTCTTGATGAGGCAATCCTCTAAGTTGATCAAGTTGTCCCCTGTTCACAGATTCACTTTGACGGTGCCTCCCAGAGTCCCACTAGTAGGAGGCTCAATGATCCTAGGCTCAACATAGTGGGTCTCGGTATCATCTTCATTAACCCGGCACAAGCCATTTTGGCATACTCATTCCTATTGTCAGAAGGCTGCACCAACAATGAGGCAGAGTATCAGGCCCTCATTACTAGTCTCGAGCTGGCCCTTGAGATCGACGTTCCCCATTTTCATGTGAAAGAGGATTCTGAGCTAGTCATCATGCAAGTCAACGGTGGCTATGTTTTTAGAATTCCAGAGCTCACACCATTGTTGGAGCACACCCTCCATCTAATAGCCTAGTTTCCTTCTCAACCAGAGGTTACACATGTACCTCGGTCACAGAATGGTCGAGCAGATGTTTTGGCCGGCATAGCTGCATCACTTGAATAGCTTGAGCAGGATGATCTGATTATAAATGTGGCCCACCAGAGAGTTATTTCTCCCATCACCGCAGAGGATGACAATGGCCTATGAGTAAGCCATCTTACCGACGGATCCTCCACATTAGGAGCCCCCGGCTTGTTAGATCCATTGGTTAAAGCGACTCCAAACTGGAGAGCCCCTTTTGTCGAGTATCTCAAAAAAGGTTGCCTCGCGACTTATCGGGCAGAGTGCGAGAGAATCTGACATTGCACGCTGCAGTTTACCCTCTAGAGTGGTCCAAGTCTTGAGTAGGTCCTCTATAAGCACAGTTTTGATGGTGTTCTCCTCTATTACATTAAAGGAGTCGAGATTCCACATGTCATGTAAGAGGTTCATGTCGGTTCCTGTGGTGCCCACCAGGCTGGGCCGAAGCTGTCCCATTAGATCCGGAGACTGGGGTACTTCTGGCTCTCTATGATCCATGATTGTATTGAGTTTTCCATGAGATGCCATGAATTCCAAGTGCATGCTAACTTCCTGCATCGGTCGCCAGACCCTCTCCACTTCCCCAAGTACTCTTGGCCATTTTTGTTGTGGGGACTCGATGTCATGGGGCCATATCCACTAGCGAAATCTCGCCAATGCAGGTTCATCCTGACCACCACAGAATTCTTTTCCAAGTGTGCAGAGGAAATTCCACTTAAGGAAGTCAAGTCTTGTTCCATCGTTGACTTCTTGATATTTAATATCATCCACTGGTTTGCAGTTCCTCACGTTGTCCTCACTTATAACGGCACCAACTTCCGAGTGTTCGAGCTGAAGAAATTGTACGCCAAGTACAATATCTGCTCAAACCATACCTCCCGCTATCACGCATAGGAAAATGATAGATTGAGGAATTCAACAAAACCCTCTCTAAAATTTTACAGAAAATGGTTGTTCATAACATGAAGAGTTGGCTGAACAAGCTCCCTAACGCCCTCTGGGCCTATCGGATGACGAATCGCAATTCTACCCAGGTGACCCTATATTCTCTCGTGTACGGATCTGAGGCTATCCTACCCATCAAGATCCTGTTTCCTTCATTATGCACTGTAGTCTATGACAATAAGGGGCTAGATAAAGTGGTCGAAATCCATCTAGTTGAATTTGAAGAACATGACGAGAAAAGGCTTCGTGCCCTGCACAATCTGGAAAGGCATAAGAATAAGATGGCTCTATCCTTCAACAAAAAGGTTCGTCTCCACTCCATTATGCAAGGCCACCTCATATTAACCCTTCAAGCACCAATGATCCCTGGAAGGAAACCACCCATGTTGGAGCCCAAGTAGGAAGGACCTTACATAGTCCACAGAGTTTACCCTAATGAAGCATACCCTCTGGTAACCATGGATGGTGAGCATATAACTCTTCCCACCAATGCCAAGTTCCTCAAGAAATACTTTTCCTAAGATTTGTGGTCCCGTATTACCATAAACTGCATGAGAGTCCTGTATGACCCTAAACTGTATGACGGTCCCGCATAACCCTAAACTGCATGATGGTCCCGCATGACCCTAAATTGCATGATGGTCCCGCATGCCCCTAAACTGCATGATGGTCCTGCATGACCCTAAACTGCATGATGGTCCCGCACCTTAAACTGCATGATGGTCCCGCATGAACCTAAACTGCATGATGGTCCCACATGACCCTAAACTGCATGACGGTGCCGCATGACCCTAAACTACACAATGTTCCTGCATGACCTTAAATTTTCCAGTCCTGTATGACTTTAAATTGCACATCGTACTACATGATTTTAAGCTGCATCATGAGAACTACGTATGGCTTGATTCCCATCCTGATGGGTTACGTAGGAACGATCAGATGCTTAGTTTTGATCCCTACCCTGAGCTCTTCTCTTCGACTATCCCCCTTGGGTATAGCTTCCTCGAAGGATCCTTCCATGATATAGAGTAGGCTTACTTAGCCCCACTCATACAAAGATTATAATGGTCGAACTATGTGCCCACTCCCGTTATACTATCCTCCCACGTCTTCACCGCATGACGTTAAACTGCATGGCCTTCAAGAACTACGTATGGCTTGATTCCCATCCTCGTGGGATACGTAGGAATTCCTGGACATTTTGTCTGTTGGCCCAGCCCAAACGCCATAATCTTCCCCTCGGGTGAAGACATATGGAGGGGTGCCTACTTTTTCCCCAATTAATGTTGATCTAGCCTTGATCCGACTGTACGTCCCGATCCCTGGAGACGTTTTCCTATTTGGGAGATGGATAAAGCTATGCTTCGCTCACTCCTTGACTGGGATTCCACCACCTTCCCCATCCAGAAGGGCCCCTAAATGATATGGATACATGGCCGAAGGGATCTCTCTTACCACTTCGGGACAACGCCCTCAAGGATGTAGAGAAACAAGCCAATACAAACCCCGCGTTGTGAATATAGTCAGCGTTCGATGCTCATTTGTTGATCCTGAGTGGTCACTGTAGGGACACTGTGTTTTGAACATGGTCAACAGTCATCCTGGATCATTAGGACCACCCCACGATGCCCCAAACATCGAGTTTAGTGGTTCATTCTACCCCGTTGTATCTCCAAGTGGCGAACTCCCTTCGGGCAAGGCCCAGCCTCCGGCCCCTTGGCCTTCTCGGTCCCCCTAGCCTTATCCTCACTACAAGATGTTAAACTGCAAGCTGGTTATGAATCCCTGACCAAGGCCCAGCCTCAGGCCCCTTGGACTTCTTGGGCCCCCGGCCCTCATCCTCACTGCAAGACATTAAACTACAAGCTGGTCATGCCTCCCTGACTAAGGCCCATCCTTAGGCCCCTTGGCCTTCTCAGGCCCCCGGCCCTCGTCATCACTACAATACGTTAAACTATAAGCTGGTCATGCATCCCTGACCGAGGCCTAGCCTCAGTCCTCTTGGGATTCTCAGGACCTCGGCCCTCATCCTCACTGTAGGATGTTAAACTGCAAGGTGGTCAGGCCTCCCTGACCGAGGCCCAGCCTCAGGCCCCTTGGGCTTCTCGGGCCCCCGACCTAGGGTCTTTCATGGGACTGTATGGTGTGGTGCGGGATTACGTCCTCATTCACGTCAGTTTATTCACTGTTCCGTACACCTCCCTTGTTTGGGGGTATCCTACTCTCCTCCTCGTCCTACATGATGTTAAAATACATCTTGAGAACTACGTATGGCTTGATTCCCATTCTTATGGGATACATAGGACTACTCGAATGCCTATAATTTGAGTCCAGTCCCATATCCCAGGGACCTCCATTTCAATTTGGCCCCTAGGCCTACCCTTTCCCTCCTAGACACCTTCGTCGACCCTCTTCGGTGGTTCACCAATGTGCCCAAGGGTACTCTGGTTTAGTACCTGGAATGTCGGACTTTGCTTGGACATGCTTCCACCCACTTTTTAGGCTTTTTGTTCCCCCTCATTATGGCTTCCATCACCTTTCACACTTGAAGGGATCCCCGAGTGGCATGGATGATAGACATAAGGTCTCTCCTACCATTACGGTCCAACTCCCCTGAGGGTCACAGACAACAAACCAATACAAATCCAATGTTTCGAATATGGTCAAGGGTCGATGCTCATTTTTTGTCCCACTTTAGGCTAACGCAATATGGATACTGTGTTTTGAACACGATCAACAGTTATCCTCCATCACCACGCCAACCCCATTAAGCCCAAAATGTCGGTTACATGATTCACATCCTTCTACACCTCATCAAGTCCAAGTAGAACTTCGAAACTCTTGGTACAATTCCTCAGTGCGCATCCGCGTGTTGGGAGGACTGAATCCATCATTCGGGGCTCCACACCGATTTCCATTTGGCGTGCGTTCCAGGTATTGCAAAAGAAATTCACCTCCTTTTTTTCCCCCACCGAGTCTAACTCATGTGGGCTTAGGGATTGGGTTGAGGTCTGTACTTACTTGTAGGGTTTTCACCCCATCCACGGTCCAAGCACTAAGACCATAAACTGAGATCTCGTTCAGAACTAGGTGTGGCTTGATTCCCATCCATATGGGATACGTAGGACCACCTGGATGACTCGTCTTCAGGTCCATCTCATTTGGGAGCTATTTTCTCATTCCCCTTTCCCTATTACCCTTGTTTGGGCCCCTTGGCCTAAGGTTCCCCTCTTGGAATTGTGTACGGTGTGATATGGGATCATTTCCCCATTCACGTTGGGTATGTTTTATTACGCCATACACATTCCCTGCCTAGCATCGTCTCGGCTACGTCTATGTTTTATGACATTAAAATGCATGCCTGGTCCCATCACATGAGCTTAAACTGTGATATTATTGTCCTGGCTGCATGACAAAAAATAGCACTACATTGTGATGACCTCATCGTAGATGACATCACGTTGGGTATTGGTCATTCTCTATACCATTTTTTAACACCTACTATGGCTTGATTCTTGTGTCGATGTCAGAGCCTACTACCCTAGGACTGTCGCTTCATAAAAAACCACTCACCTTAAAGGAAAAACAAGATTTATCAAATTACGCTTCTCTTAGTGCGAGGTCCATGCCCACACACCCCCTTTTCCTGGACATTGCTACCTTACCATGCCACCTCTAGAACTACATGAAGCTTGATCCCCATCCTCATGGGGTACGTAGAAACCCATGTGCACTTTGCCTCAAGCCTAGCTCAACTCTCGTTTTCGGTCCCATGACCTAAAACCTCTCCATGGAACATGTGGTGGTCAGAACCCTCGGTTTCCATTCATGTCGGGTTTTTGTAATTACTCACTATGAGTGTCCCATATTTCTTACCATACATGGGCCGAGTTTTACGACCCTAAACTAAGATCTACCCATGGGAAGGGATTTGAATCCCTCTGTCTAGTACGTCTTGATTTCGTATTTAGACGTTTTTGACAAAGAGCCTAAAGTGTGGAATTTTCATAGGGACATTCCCCTCGTTCCATGTCCAAGCTTTGTGAGCTCGCTATTTGGATCATCATCCTTTTCCACATCCAAAATACCCTCGGACGACATGGATGCTAGGCCTAAGGGCTCTCCATGGATACTAGGCCTAAGGTATCTACATGGATGTTAGGCCTGAGGGATATCCTAACGTTTTGGGACAACGTCCCTATGGATATTAGACGACATTTGCGACAGGTCCCATGTTTTGAACATGGTCAATGGTCAACCCTCATCTGTCTGTCCCCATTCTAGGCTAATGCGATGTGGATGTTGTGTTTCCTACACGGTCAACACTGATCCTCCATCACCATTCCACCATCATTGTGGTCCAAGTTTCGAGCATCATGATTCACACATTTCCACTTCTTCATGTTCAAGTGGAATTCTGACATACTCGGCTCTACCTCTTTCTGTGTCTAGGTGTGCTACATGAATGGGTTAGCATCATTGGGCTAGTATTCACTGAGCGTCCCATTATCCTAGTAAGCCCCTTCCTGTGTCGGGAAAGTACCACCACTACTTGTTTCCCGAATCGAGCATGACTCACGTGGGCTTATTATTTTTGGTAGGATGTGTACCGATGCAGCCGAGCTTCTCATCCTCTCGCAGAACGTTAAACTGCACTCATAGAACTACGTGTGTCTTGATTCCCATCTTCATGGGGTACGTAGGAATGCCTAACCACTCTGCTATGGGGCCTGCCTAATTCTCACTCTTGTTCCCTTGACTTGAAGAGTTTCCTCCGAGGGTACGTGGTGTGATTTGGACTGCAAGTCCTCATTCACATCGGTTTCATAGCTACCGCACCACATGCTCCCTGGGCTCTCCCCTTTCATTCCACGTCCTATCGTATGATGTTAAACTGTAGGAGTCCATATGTCCTCAATGCATGACACTAAACTGTGGTTCTACCCTAAACAAGTTTAGGATTCCCCATGTTAGTCATGGGATGCACAAGATCCTCTTCCAGAGGGGACTTCACCTGTCAGTGTTGGTCTATGATTAAACTGCGCTTCCAAAACTATGCGTGGATTGATTCCCATCCTCATGGGATATGTAGAGACACCACTGTATTTTGCCTAGGTCCAGCCCCAGGAATCGTAAGGTCATGTTCCTCCCCATTTTCATCCCCTGGCCTGACCCCTTGTAGGGAACCATGCTACTACAATTTTGCCCCGAACAAGTTCGGGATGCCCCACGATGGCATTGGTAATCGGCATCCCCCACCCCCCTCACCAGAGAGGCCCTTTCTGAAAGAAGGAATGATCCATGATCAAATCTATGCACCCATCCGATGTGCTTCTGCCATGGTGGCGTAATTTTAGGAGTGTTGGAGTCTGTTCGAACAAACCCTCACTCCACATTCCATGCTTCGCGTGCCCCTTATTAGGACCCTCAATATCTTCCATGTCTATAGTAACCCCCTAACAGAAAGGATGCTCAGCCTATGGCCCGCCTACTATCCTAGGCCAACGTTCCGGAAGACTAATGGATGACATTTGCGACAGGTCCCATGTTTCGAACATGGTCAACGGTCGAACCTCATTCCCTATCCCCACTCCAAGAAAATAAAATAATAATATTGTGTTTCAAATGTGGTCAAAAGTTATTCTTTATTTTCATGACACCCCCACAATGTTTTGAGTCCCAGGTATCGTGATTCACACTTCCCATTCCCGTTCGTTCGGATCGATTTTGGCGCCCCGGGAATTACACCATTCGTGCACAAGAGCATGTGAGGAAAATGGTAATTCAGCTATTCTGAGAACTTCATTCCCCAGATAGGTCCCTCCCATGTCCCAAAAATCTGGACTGGTTGTTCAAAACCCAGATGCCCGAAGCTTGGTTTGCACTCCTACGTTTGGATGGGGCGATGAAGTAGCCATCCCTTGTTTCTCACATCGGGCTTGACCCACATGAGCTTAGGGAATGGTTGTTGGATGCTCTATGAACATTATAAGGATGTGATAAACCAATGAAAACAATAGAACTCATGCATTCCAAGGAATTCAGACAATCAAAGCATGAAAGTACATTTAAAGGGCTTGTAATCATTACAGCACTCGGGGGTCAACTCCCCCCATGGAATAATTGACCTCATTGAAGGTGCATTATAGCTCCTCCACCCTCTGGCTGGTGGAGTCCTTGAGATGCAACCGCTTGTTCACCTCCCACTCCTCCACGGCGGCGAGAGGGCGCAATTCATTGGCCGCAATCTAGGCCCGCTCCACGTCGACCCATATGGTGATCATCTCTCCAGAAGCTCACTTCAGACCCTCTTCGGCCTCTACAAGCTGGGACTTTAGTCGTAATATCATCCCAGATTGCGCATTGAGGGAGGTCAAGTGCTCATCCGCCCGATTTTGCAGCCGCTGGACCTCGTCTTCAGCCTTCTGGAGCCTCTTGATGTTCACCGCCTTCCTCTGTTGCCAACCCACGCCAAGGCCATGGTCATACTCCCGAATCTTTTCTGCCATAATATCTTGGATGATCTTGTGAGGACATTGGGCATCCACTCCCCTAGCACACAGTTCACACAGGTGCGAGCGAAGTCTGTCCATCTCATTCAACCATAGCGCCTGGGGGGTGTCATTAATGAAGCGTGTGATTAGCTTCCACGATCGGTGAAAGACTATTTTGTTGTCATCCTCATAAAAGGCTATCTCTTCCTAGTCGGCACGATTGGATAGCTCATATGCAGGGAATGCCCCTAGGAACTCCTTGGTTGGGTCCACGTCTAGTGTCGGATTGGGCATGGCGGGGCCTAAATCATCTGGTTGATCCTCATCATCGGATCCCACCTTGATTATCTTAGGCGCAGTCCCACTGGATCCCCCATCGGTGGTCGGGAGCGTTTCGGTTTGGTCAGGATGGATGTTTACCTCCACGACCATCGGCATGCCCCTGGGAAGGGAACTACCAGAAGCCCCTACCAACTTCTCCACATCATCCCAGGTCAATTGATGGACTGTACATGCCAAGAAGGGGACGTGAATTCTAGTTAATGTGGTTAGGGTATGGTAGTTGGGAATGCAGTATAGAAGACATATAGAGGTCAAATCCCTGGTCTCTCTCTTGGGCTTATGTCATCGGAACTTCAGGACACGGCCCCCTGTATATGGTCGGTAGGTCTGGAGACTCCAGTGGAGTCACCTTGACTATCCCAGCCCCGCTAGATGCGGAGGTTAATGCAGCCACGGGTGCGGATCCTGAAGGTCCTGCGTGAGCGCCCACTGAGGGTGGAGAATGAGGCCTATGCACAAGGTCCTCCTGCATAGTATAGACGCTGATAAGGAATCCAGAGTAACCTAAGGGCAGGATCTGAAGAAGGAACTTGGGATTTTACCTCGAGGGCCTCTGCGAAATCTTCGAGATCCAAGGACTTGCCACTGACTTCTCCCTCCTCTAGCGGACTCTCCCTATCAGCCTCGTCTCCCCGAAAGGACTCGTCTGATTCATCCAGCAAGGGGAATAATTCCCTCATATCATTGGATGATAGATGTGGAGGGACCGCGATATCCAATAGCACCTTGAATCATTTTTTCATTGGGTGAGGGGCCCCCCGAGAGTGGATGAAGTCTTCCAGCTCGGCTATGTATTGTTTCGCCTCTTCCTGGGATTCTACAAAGATGTCTCTAATAGGTTTAATCACCGGTAAGTCCATCTCGAGGTGGTTAAGGTGCTTCCATAATTCAGATGGGCCAAGGAATTTCCGGTTGACCTCCTAGATGCCCTAGGCCTCCGGGAAGACAGCATTATCTGGCATGTCAATGTGGCGCAACCATTTCCCCGGGGCCTGAGTGGAAATCCTATGAAACCCTCTTGGTGGCCGCCCCTCTGGATGACTCTATTCCGTTGGGACCACTGGCTCCATTGCCACTGTCGGACCCGCTGTTGCTGCTCCCTCCTCAAATGGTGTGGGCGCTGCCGCTATAGCAGCCCCGCCACTACGGGATGACCTTGTCACCTTCTGGCTCCGACCCCGAGATTGGGGAAGCTTACCCTCACCTACCAGGATGGTTGGCCACTTTAGCATCTCCCCTGGGTAGGCCACCTCCCAGCTCTAGGAATATTCTTTTATTATCCCAAGGATGGCGGTCGGCGGAGGCAATACATTCCGCATCTTCCCATCTTCCTGTGTGAACATGACCCACAATTGCCTCATTACATATGGGTGCTCCTCGTAGCGTACCCCCAGGTAGACTTATAGGGTCAGCCACAGTAGGCATCAGAATTTCCTAGAGAACTGGTGTGGGGTATACGGAACGTAGAGATGCTCATGGTCCACCATTTTTCAAAAGCTTCACGGTGCGCTCGGCCCTCGCATCCCAAGTCCTCCTCGTGCACCCTCTTTGCGAATCCGCACCGCGAACGGCCGAGGATTTTGGAGATTTACCTCAAAATTTAACCCTTGATCTCTCCGCGGCTCTAAGTCTGAGGGGGGGAATTTGTTGGTGCCAAAATTTGGAAGGAAGAAATGGACCTAAGATGGCCCCATGGACTGCCTCACGAATCCCTTTTGCGGAGTCCCCCCAGCACCGTGGCCACCATGAAGAAAAAAAGGCGGGAGGCTCCATGAACGCATTTGATGTTTTCGAGCCCACCATGAAGAAACAAAGGTGGGAGGCTCTGCGAACTCATTTGATGTTCGTGAGCCCGCCGCGAAGCCAAGGAGGCGGGATGCTCCGCGAACCCATTTTACATTCGTGAGTGCACCGCGAAGCCACCTGACCCCTTTTCGTGCCGGATGAGCCCTGTTCTGCGGTGCCTCTTGCCTATAAATACCAGGCTCCCCCTGAGCTCTATAGGATGGACAATCCGACCTTTTGACTTGTCATCTCCCGAATTGTGAAGCACTCTTCTGCTTGGAGAACCATGAGCTGTGCAAAGTACTTCTACTTTGCGAAGTTCCTCCCCATTGTCTTGTTTTGATCCCCTCTTACAAGTGGGATGCCTTTCGCGAAGCCTAAGGGATTTTGCAAAAGAAGGGTATCTCGAAGGGGACCTGGGACATCACGGAGCATTTATGCTTCATGAAGTACCCTTCATGTACACTTGATCTGTTTGCTAAGGCAGGATCATTGTACTTCGCGAAGCACATTTCTTCCCGACACCTTGCTTCGTGAGGCACCTTTTCTCTGCGAGGCTGTGCTCCGCGAATGCCCATCCACTTCGGGAAGCACCTCTCATTTTCACCTATGTTCCATGCTAAGGATAAGGCACCTCACTTCGTGAAGCACACCCCTTCGCAAGTTCCCTCTGCTACGCAGGACAACAGATCTCCACAAGGCCCCTGCCCATGGACCCCTCTGCTTGGAAAAACTTTTTCCCATGTGACCCTCCAGGTTTGCACGATGTGACTTCAATGTCCCATGGACGATACCGCACGTAGCATTGCTACGCCTAATTCTTCTTTGCATAGGCATGCTAATGGATATTTCTTCTTCGCATAGTCACGCTAACGTGGACCCCTCGATGGTTCGCTACACGACACCCCCTTAGTACGACTATTTCTTCCTGGAAATGGGGATGACTTTGTCTTGTTTAAGTTTCAAACTTTTTCAAATCGGTTTTTAACGTGTTTATTCGTAGAACTGGAAAAATCCAATGATTCTATATCCATTTGGACCTACTTTCCAAAGGTAGGTGCTCATTAGTTGTGGACTGATGAGGTTTAAGAATTTTCATTGCTCGAGAGGATGGGAGGTCAAAATCATCACACCTTTGGGGGGGGGAATTATTGTATACTCTGGGACTCTCTTATATATTTAATTTATGTTCATGAATCCTTATTAATTTATGAATAATGAAAATGAGTTTTCCTTTATATTTGGAAATCAATGATTGATATGTATGAGATTTAGAGAATCTTTTATATGTATTTGAGGTTCTTCATTGATAGAGAATCATCTGTATGTATTGGAGATTCTTGGTCAATGGTATCCTTCAATACATTATATATAAATCTCTTGGTCATTATGATGATCATACTGGTTTTAAATCCACTCAGTGGGGCACTTGAAGTTTATTTTCATTCAGAAGGACATGGATTATTTTAGAGTTTGGATTATACCCACAGATGGGCTACCTACGTATCCTTGTTAGAAAAGGAATCAGAACCCACGTAGTTCAAGAATTAAGATATAGATTAATGTCATATGGGACAGATGCGAATTAATGGGTGATGGGATTGAACCTTATAAAGACTTCCTACGTACTCTACTTTTAAGGTAGAGATCAAATTCCACGTAGTTCGATTAATAAATATGGGGGCATGCGTATGATTGAGGGCACAAAGAGAGGTGTCATAATTAATTTTACACTCTAAGATCACATGAGTGATGCTCGGTGTGAGAAAGAAGAGGTATCAGTAAACCTGACAATTTGTGCCATGAAAGATGTGGTCACAAAGAATGATATGGGGCTTATGTATGTGTGACTTCCCAAGTAGATGGAGACTAGGATTTACTTCTGGAAATAAACCTAAGAACAAGGTCCATAAAGTTATTTGTGCTTTATGGAGATTTGGATACTCTAACTTAGGGCTTACTCCTAAGGAGGATGCCTGAATTAGGGGGGACTTATGATTGGGGGTTGTTCCTGAGAAGGAGGCCCAAAATTAAAGGGGCTTATAACTTGGGGCTTACTCTTAAGGATGAGACCCAGAGTTAAAGGGGGCTTGGGGCTTACTCCTAAGGAGGATTCCTAGATTAAAGGAGGAATTTTACATATGATTGGGGCTTACTCCTAAGAAGGATGCCCAGATCAAAGATTCACTCGTCTTAAGGGATGAGGTTGAATGAAAGGAACCTCTAACTATAGTGATATAAAGTTATATAAATCACGAGGTTTTGGGATATGTTCTACAGAATTTCTTTCATATAAGGAAGCTAACAAACGAACCATGCCATAAATGGATTTGAAGAGGGTTTTGAAGGATAAATCTTGAAGAGGAAAGGTTGATTTGAAGAAAAGAGTTTAATAGGAAGGAGTGGCACCCAAAAAGTGGTCGGTGCGCAAGTCCTGTTTGGGCACGCAAGTCCTAGTCGTGCATGTACTTGTGCGACATGGGTGTACTTGGGAGACGGTTAACCCATAGGGTAATAATTGGTCAAGACTTGGCTAAAGACTTTAGTTTTATACCTAAAGGCTTCCAAAATGGTGGTGCGCAAGTTCTTTTGAAGAGATAAGGTGGCGCACAAGTGTGGCCATTTCCCTTAAGTTTTAGACCCTTAGGCATGCAAGTGTTGATAAATTTCAACACTTAGTCCTCGTTTCACCTCTTTAGGTCTTCAATTCTAGGTAAGAAATTACCTTAGAAGTGTTCGGAAGACTTCAAGCAGAGACTAGGGCGCCGAGAGCTTAAATCTGACTTTTGGAATTTTTTTTCGTCCTAATAGGGGGCCCACAAGGGGTATTTATAGGCTACTGAAGACCTTGGGTGAAAATCAAATAGGGTGAGAAAGTCACCTTCACGACCAATATGTGGCGCACAAGTATACTTGTGTGACCATGATGAAACTTGCACAGCCCATTCTTAAACAAACCCGTGTTCATGCCTTTGTCAATTTTTTATAATTCTTCAAAGGATGAATCTATTTATGCTAAGGTATTCCCATTTTTCAGTCATTAGACTCTATGATGGAAAGGAGCATCAAAAAAATTCCCCCTCAATGTTGGATTCGAAAGGAGGGAGGATTTGACTCTGAGGTAAAGGAGAAAACCATGGAACTGCAGCACGCAAGTTTTGAGCGCGAAAGTAGAGGTGTGTAGGTGAGATCCGCACAGGTTACAGTACGCTCGGTACAGCCTTGGACGATAAATATGTGGCCATTATCATGCAAGGAAAATGGCTTTCAAACCTTCCTGCTCTCGTCGTGCAGGTTGCTTGGCTTTCCGCTTGTCCGCGTAGGTGTTGTTGTCTGCGGTTCTTTGTTTCTATTCATGTCATGCTTCTGCAAAGGTATTTGGACATTCGTGGTGATAACTGCATGCCCAAACATGCACGACACAATTACACTTGTGAGCCAACATTGGACTTTCACACCTTAATTCCTCATCCATTTTTTCACTTTTCTTCACAAATTTTATGAAAAAATTAACTTACTTAAGATTTAATTATTCGACCTTTGTGCAGATTCAATGGCTCCTAGAAGAATCGGAACAACTAATGAGATGGATAGAAAGCGAATTGATGACATGATGAACAACATTGGCCATGATTACTACACTATCTACGATAGCACTCTCCCAGATTTGGCCAAGTACTTGAAGAAGTATCATCTTAATTTCCCACAGAGTATCTACCTGCCTCTATATGGGCATGGTCATTTTGCAAGAAGTCAACATTCCTGAGCCAAATAACTATCTCCTGCATTCTTGGTTTCATACTTACACCAACTTTTCTTTAGAAAATTTCTCAGTTGGAGGATCATTCGTAAATGCTGGAACAATGGAGAAATCCTATATAATGTATCATATCCCTTGTTCCCAAGATCTAAAACCTCACAAGCCTGAGCTGCAACCACATTGTTATCCATCAATTTTCCAAAACTCTCAGATGGATCAATCAAAATGCTAGAAGAAGAGTTGGGGCTTCCATCCTAGAGGAGGTGTGAAACCGACTTGGATGTGTGCATATTGGGTGCGAAAAACCTGTGAAGAGTTTGTTGAGGATATGAAAGGAGCTGCAATATATGAATCTGTCTGGGCTGGGCATACATATGTCTATAGGAATGATGAATTTGAGCCGGAGCTAATCAGACACTGGACTCCAGAAACCAATTCATTCCATTTGACTCATGGAGAAGTAGGCATCAGTTTATTGGATGTCTACAAGATCATGGGGGCTCTATTTTTGGGTGATATGTATGATGAATTCATCCCTCCCAAGGCGACTTGGAATGATTCATCGAAGACTCCAGCTTTGGCTTGAGAATTATTGAAAATTTTCTACAAGCTCAAGAATTCCAAGACCTTCAAAACTCATTATAGAAAGAATATTAATCCAGAGGAGTGGATGGATATGTTTCTTACCAGGAATGAGGTGAAGGGGCCCACCTGTACTTGTCCTACTACCTGTCCCAGAACATAGATGAGGGGTGCTTCTGGAATATTCTGGCTGACTCTAGAAGCGGGAGAATTTGAGAAGTGGGGGTAGGAAGTGGATTAGAGAATCCCAAAAAAGACCCTTCTGGCGGGCTTCTTATCCTTGTGGCTCAGTGTTTATCTTCTACCAGTCAGGGATTCGAAGGGAGGTGTCTGGTTAGGGACCTTCGTTGTGGCAGCCAAGTAGGCTGAGAGGAAAATGGTTGGGTTGTCCACCCCCATTTTGGAAAAGATTCATAGGATCTTACTCCATGCCTTTATGGGTAAGTCTCCTTTGAGAATACTAGGACCGTTCCAAGTTTTTTGGGGATGGATCGCCACTTATTTTAGGACATATGTTGTATAGAATGGAGTACATGTTCCTGGAAGTTCTTTTAGGCCATCAGTGTAGGCATTTTCTGGAATTTATCTGCCATCCCTCAACCCCTATGATATGAAGGCGAGGATGAGCATGTTTAATGAATTCCATTTCATTCCTTATGGAAACCCACCAACCTGGCGGTTTGTTGATGATGGAACAACTATCCGAGAATTGAGGTCATACATGCTGGCTTGCAGAGATGGTGTACTGGCCACCAGTATTGGTGGAGAGATTATATGTGGGGCCTATGCTCCATACAGATTTGCACGCCAATTCAAGTGTCTACAGTAGACTATTGTATCCCCTCCTGTACATGTCAGGTCAGAGCAGCATCCGATGGTTGCTTGACAACTATGGTTGCTGACATCTATGGAGAAGACCAGGGCAGTTTTTGATATACCAGTTGCTAAAGCGGCGAGTAACTTGACAACATGGTATGCCGAGAACTGGGTAGCATCATACCGTGAAGGGGTACTGAATCATCTGGTTCATCATGTGGGGAAGAAGAAGAGAATTGTTGAGAAAGAAACCCTTCATCTGGAAGGTGAGTCTTCCACACCTGGAGCTGATTCACCGGGTTCCTCACCCTGGTCTGACTCATCGTATTCTCAGGATGGGGATGATGAGGCACGACATGTGTCCAAGCGACCTCATGCCAGATATAATCCTCCTGTTAGAATCAAGAGTCCCACTCCATAGACTCTTAGCGAGTTACTTCATTGAGGCAATTTAATGCCATTTATTTATTGAGCAACAAGTTTCATTTTGTTATTCTCTATCTGTGATTATTAGAGCTGGGAAGAAACTGAAGTCCAAGATTGTAGGACCCTCCTCGTAGCCTTCTAGTACACATGCTGAATATCTACGACCATAGGTTGTCCAGACATGGAGGAGTTTATATTGCGATGCTGAAATTGCCTGGATGGATCTATGTGAGGGGAAACACATCCCTGGAATAGGGAATCTTCGAGCCTCTAGAAATATCCATTTTGAGGATAACCCCGATGAAGTGTGGGCCTACATCAGAGAGTTGGACATGCTCATATATTCCACTGATTATTCCATTCCTATCACCAAGAGGGTGAAGGAAATGATAGATCATGGCACAATTAAGGGGACTGGTGCTTCTGGAGATGAGGAGGGGAACGATTATGTGGCTCCGGAAGATGTAAGTCTCTTTCCTTATTTTCTTTTCAACTTGATTTCAGTTAAATATTTTTTACTCAAGGAAATTACTTTCTTCATTCTTCAGCTTTCAAAGAAAGGAACTGCTGAGGTTCCTTCACCACAGTATAGCCCTGGTGATACTGCTATTGGGGCTAATGAATCTCCTCCCAAACAGAGTGAAGTATATCTAGGCCAACAAGTCATGGAAGAGGAGTTAGACAAGGCTTTTCATTCTCCAATTCCTATATTTAGAGATGATGGTGTCAACACTCCTAAAAAGATAAAGAAGCAAAGGCATCGAAGGAAGAAGTCCATAGATAAATGCTTCATCAGTAGTGGTAAGTCCTTCAGATAGTCATAAGTCTTAACCCATGAAAAGATTCCTTATGCTTCTTAGGATTGCAGGGGATTCTTCAATTTCCCCTTTGAGGGAGAGGACTGACCCTCCTCTGAGAACGATGGAGGGTGCTGGTGAACAATCACAATTTCATGATGACATGGCTGCTCCTAAAGAAGAGCCAGCGTATGTTCCTAGTACCACTCCTGTTGTTGCTGCAAGGAGAGAAGATCCTACTTCTGGTAATTTAACAATGCTTCATAAGATGTTAAATGAAAACATCAACTGACTTCCATTCTGTGATACATTAGGTTTAACACCTACAGCAGAAAATTTGACAGCCACTGCAACTGATACCGTAATTTTATCTAAAGAAACTGTTCGGGGTCAGAGGCTGCAGGATGAGGGTCGCCAAGAAGAAACATTGAATGCTCCCACTGGTGAGAATAACCAGGAATATGAGATATCTTTGGATGAATTGATGAAACTTGGCGCATCTTTTGAATACATTTTAGATCATGTTAAATTACCAAGTACTTTAGAAGATTTTGGATGTGAGTGTTATCCTTCGTCATGTTAAAATAACTTCTTATTACATCTCTAACCATGATTGGTTAAAATGTGCAGTTCCATCTGAGCAAGATGCTGAATTTCCAATGCCTGGAGGGGGTATAGACAACCCTACTGTTGTAGAGACACTAGCTCAAGTAGAGATTAACCTAGCAGAGCTTCCTGAAACTCATCCTAAAAATCCTGTTGAAGCTAGGAAAGACAGGAAGGAGCATTCTCATGCTGTAGATCTACCGTTGGGTATGAGATAAAAATATTTGTGGTTGCAATTAATTTTCAAGAAAACTTAATCAACTTCTGTTATCCTTTGAAACTAACCAAAACATTCAATTGACTATGAAGGGCTATCAATTTCAGTGGCAAGATCTGGATTTGAATCCTAAGCCTCTGCCCCAACGGGAATAGAAAGTGAAATAACAAGGGTCAGGGGGGGAGGAGTAGAACAGGTAACTTCTATCAGTGCATTAATCCCAGATTATATTCCCCCATGTGATAGTGATGTTGAGTTAGACCCAGAAGTACAAAAGGCGCTCCAGTTTTCACGACGCAAGGCATGAAATAACATATGTAAGATCATATCTGAAGTGCCTCTTGAAGAGATGTATTCAAAGATCCCACGGTTGTCATCCATGTTCGTCATGTTGGGACATGGCAGTTTTGGATATCAAGAGATCTATGCCGCGGTAAAACAAGTCATTTTAAGGAGGGATCAGAAGCAGAGGTACCATCAAGACCTGACCAGAGTGAGGTTGTTGGCTAATATCAGCGAATTTGAGGTTGTGGTGTCCCGAGCGGAGGTTGATCATGCTACCAAGTTGAAGGAGCTGAAGCATAAGATCAAGGAGAAAGTTTTCCAGGAGATGCACCTTTAGAAATAGTTAGATTCGGTTACTAGGGAACTTTACTAGCTTAACAATTCGCTGGAAGGATTTCAAACGAATGGTATGAAATCCATTGCAGATGCTAAGAAATCACTCAATCAAGCTGAAAATAGTGAAGCTGGTCGATTTCATGAGCTTCAAGTGGCTGCTGATGAAGCTCGGGATGCCATAAATCAAATGAAGAGTTATTTTGAAAGCCTCTTGTAATTCTTGGAAAAGAGAAGAGAATCCAATCTGTGGATGTCCTTCTAACTCTTGTGCATCAATGAAAAACACTTTAATCTTCAATCATTTATGCTTGCATTATTTTTCTTCCTGCTTAAAATTTTCACTTAAGCCAATGGGCTTAGTAAGCATAGTTTGATTTTTGCTAGGATTATAAAAATATCCATACAAACATTGAATCTTTTAATTGCTCAATATTACCTAAATCATAAAAAATGTATGTTTAGTGAGCTGGGACTTGACTTTTGTTCAGAGTTCCCTTGTCTTTTTTGGGAAGTTTAAATTCATGAACGTCGAACATAAAAAGGCTAATGTTTAAGGTAAAAATATCTTTGACCGAATTGATTAAAATTGACTCAATTCCTTGATAATTTATCTGAAAACATATTACCATATTCAATTATGGGAGAAAATATGTAAACTATGACTTATGAAATTTTGAATATGAGGAATGATATGAAAAAAAGGGCTAAAAGGCATTAAAATAAGTATTTTCCAAGAATGAAGTTACCACTATTTAACAAACCCATTAGAGGGTTGAATTATATAGGGCCACTTAAGGGCATTGGCTGCATAGTCAAATAATAGCATCTTTTGGCTAACAGGTTTGTTATGTAGATTACTTATGCAAGGCCGCCTAAGGGCACGTGCTGCATAGTAAGGGAAAAGAACTCTCAGAAATTTTACCATTCTTTTGCTAAAAAAAGTGGAAGTTTATGGAGATTCAAATTTTCCAAAGTATAGAGTTTGCTGTATGGAGAGAGTTACTTGAATATGGAGAGGATATTTCTAATCAATATTTTCTAAGAATTAGATAAATTTCACTCCTGCGAAGGTCTGACCCAAACGTAGGGAATGGAAATATAAACCATAAACTTGAATACTTTCAGACCATGAAAAATAGTATGGGATAAATATGTTAAGGATGGCTATTTTTGCGGATCCCTACATATTTTCATTAAAAAAATATGGAAAAAAGAGTTTTTCCTCCCAATAGTGAAGTTACCACTATTTAAAAAACCTGTTAGGGGGCTGAATTATGCAGGGACACCTAAGGGCATTGGCTGCATAGTCAAATAATAGCATCTTTTGGTTGATAGGTCCATTATGTAGACTTTTTTTGCTATGCTGCCTAAGGACACATGCTACATAGTCAGACAAAAGAATTCCTGGGTATCAGGCATTTTGTGACCATAAGTCAAGAAAATGGTTATGGAGATCTGGAAGTATTTAAAGTTAGGAGTATGATACATCAAAATGGGCATTTCCCAATGCATGTAGAAGATACACAGACCAATGATAACCATAATTATGTTGTGAGTGAATCCTAAATTGAGGTGTTGGACTTCACTACATATCCCATAAGGATGGAAATCAATCCATACGTAGTTCTTGAAATATAGTTTAACGTCATGTGGGACAAAAGTGTAGAAGATCTTAGTATAAGGACATAGAGTTCAAACCATAATAAGGAATACACAGTGTGTGTCTTATAACCTTGATGTGAATGATGACCAGGGATTTCATACCACATTCGTGTTTTCACAGGGGAACTTTTCAATCAAGGGACTGAAAGTGGAATTTGGGGTTAAGCCCAAAGAATTGGGGCTAGATTCAAGGGACACTCGAACATTCCTACGTATCCCATAAGGATGGGAATCAAGCCGCACATATTTATTAAAATACCCTCTGTATAGATTTGGTTCGTATAAGTGAAGTATGAAAGGGGACTTTAGAGCAATGATGATTTGACCCAGGGATAAAGTTTCAAGCATTTCCATGTATGCACGTAGTCTTTGGAATATGACATAATTGGTGATCAATGTCAATGATGATTCCCTCTTAGGATAGAGACAATGGGGTACTGTATAGTTTAAAGTCATATAGTGAGGACGATGGTGCTGCACAGTCTAGTGTCATGTAGCAGGGATAAAAGGGACATAGACGGTTTAACATCATGTGGGATGAAGGTGAACCAATGTGAAGAGATTGGTTTTGGGCTGCTTCACGGATCAAAATCATATAAGACGGAGGTGAACCGACATGAAGAGATTGGTTTTGGGCTTGAACCTCAGGAGGTTGCCTACGTACCCAGCCTAGAAGGCAAGGATCAAAGTCTACATAGTTCAATTAAGAATGAATTGGTGATTGAGTTGTATTTGAGGATAGCCCAAAAATAGTGTTGGGACTTATGTGTAGTTAGCATCCCAAAGAGGATGTTATGGTTGAAGATAAATCTAAGCTAACATGAGTCATACTCGGTGTGAGAAACAAGAGGTAACAACAACCCTAATGATGCATAGTTTAATATCATGTAGGACAAAATAGATTGTTTCACAATTTAAATGGCATGTGTCACAGACATGGGGTGCTTGGTAGTTTAATGTCTTGCGGCTCGGACGAACAGTTTAACGTCATGTTGGATGACAAAAACAAAGGGGATACAATTTAATTTCATGTAAGACATATTAAGGGATTTTTTTCAGTTTTAAGTCATGTAGGACGTATTATGAGGACTATGTAGTTTAAAGTCTTGCAGTGAGGACTAAAATAGTTTAAGGTCATATGCATGGACCAGTACCACACAGTTTAGCGTCATGTAGCTAGGATGTATTATGATGATGCAGTTTAATGTCTTGCAGGGCATTAGTATTCACACAAAATACTTTTTCAGGAATCTGGCATTGGTTGGAGTTGTAATGAGTTCTCGATCCATTGAGATTAAAGAATAAGCTCCATTGGAGTAGACCTTATATATTGAGTAAGGTCCTTCCCACTTTGGCTCAAGCTTTGGAGGCTTCTTTCCTTGTATCATTGGAGTTCTGAGGACCAATACCAATTCTCCTTGAATGAATGAATGAAGACAAACTTTTTTGTTGAAAGCCCGTGATATTCAATTATGATAGACTTCCAAATGGTGTAGGGTGCACAATATTTTTTCATCTAATCGTTCCAATTAATCCAATCGCTTTTGAGATTATTCATCTGTAGATGACTGATCACAAATGGATACTCTGAGCGAAGGTAATTGGACCTCAATGGGAAATACTGCTTCTGTTCCATATACCAATGAATATGTAGTTGGCCGCATAGTAGTGCGGGTGGTGGTTCGATAAGCCCATAATGCATGAAAAAGTTTATCAGGCTATGATTTCTTACCTTTATCCACCATATTTTGAATTATGTTTGAAAGAGTCTTATTGAAGGCCTCTATTTGGCCATTGGCTACTGCATGATACCGAGATGAATGATTGGAGTTGATGTTGTATTCTTGATATAACTTCCTTACCTCAGATGAATAGAAGTTGGTGCCATTGTCTGTCAATATGGTATGAGGGACACCAAATCTGGTAATGATGTTAAACTTGATGAAGCTAACAATGCTTTTAGAAATAAATTCTTTTAGAGGTATTGCCTCTTCCCATTTGGAAAATAAGTCTGTAGTAGTAAGAATATACTTAAACCGCTTGGATGTAGCTGAAGGGTAAGGTCCCACTACATCCATTTCCCACGTGGAAGATGGGCATGAGTATTTAGCTGTATGAAGCAACACTGGGGGCTGATGAATGAAATTGGCATGTACTTGACAAGAATGACACTTCTTAGTGAAATCAACACAATCTTGTATCATTGAAGGCCATAAGTATCCCAATCTTCAAACTTGATCAGATAGTATATGTCCTGATTGGTGGGCACCACAGACTCCTGCATGTACTTCTTTCATGACAGCCATTGTCTCTTCACCATCAATACATCTAAAGAGAATTCCATCAAAACCTCGCTTGTAGATAATTTGTTAGTGATATGGGCTATCATAAAGAGTAAAATTGACCACACCTCACCGAACTTGTTCTTTCCCGGCTCTATCAGGTGGGACTGTTTCATTTTGAAGATATTCTCTGATAGGTGTCATCCATCCCATAGTATGACCATGTGGTTCAAGAATGGGAATGATTTCATTGATTTCCTCTGTTCTGATTTCAAAAAAATGTGAAACTGCATGACGGTGGGCAATACTAATGATTTTCTCGTCCCGATTTGGATCTTCCAGGGCTGTGGCTACATTCGGAAGTGCATCATCTTGAGCATTTTGTGATCGCAGGACATAAGAAAATGTTGATTCTGAAGGAAATTCTGCCATTAACTCTCTAACGTAATTTTACATAGGGATTGACTCTCCTTTTCTGATGGAATAATCCCCATTGACATGTTTGATTACCAGGTCTGAATCACCTTTCACCTTTAAGTGATTCACTTGTGCCTAAAGCGCCAATTCCAAGCCTGCGGTAAGAGCTTGATATTCTGCTTCATTATTTGTACCGCCTCCCAAAAATAATAAGGAATAGGGTAGTACTGCCTTTTCTGGGGAAATAAGCACAATACCTAACCCAACTTTTTGAATTTATAATCTTCCATCTTCTTCCCTATTGGACTTCTGGAAGCACCATCAAAGTAAATTTACCATGTTTGAAGATTATCTTGAATAGAGAAGACTTCCTCATCAGGAATTTCAATATATAAAGATGTAACTTCTACTGAAGGGTGTTCAGCAAGGAAATCAGCCAGAGCTTGGCCCTTTATTTCCTTTTGAGACACGTAATAGATAAGAAATTACTGAAAAATAACTTCCCACCTTTCCAGAAGTCCTATAATCATTGGACGACTAAGGATGAATTTGAGCAGGTTATTGCGAGATACCAAGTGGACCTCATGATGTTGCAGGTAGTGTCTCAATTTCTGAACTGCAAAGATTAATGCTAGGAAGCACTTTTCAATACTTGAATATCGGGATTCTACTTCAATCATAGTCCTACTGAGATAGTAAAAGTTGTTTTCATTCCCAGCATCATTCTTTTGGGAAAGGAATGCACCCAACGACCGCTCTAAAGCTATCACATAGAGGATAAGTGGTCTTACTTCAACAGGTGTCATTAATACTGGTGGACTCGAGAGATATTTCTTGATTATATAAAATGTCTCTTGGAAATCTTCAGCCTATTGGCAGGTGACTCCCTTCTTCATTAATTTGGTGAAGGGTAAACACTTATCTGCCAAATTGGAAATGAAATGCCGAATATAGCCCAAGTGTCCTTGAATTCCTCTTAATTATTTCAAATTTCGAGGAGGTAACATACCAAGGATTGATTTTGTATTCTCAGGATCAACTTTGATACCACAATGGCGTACAAAAAAGCCGATAAATTTTCCTGAAGTTACCCTGAAAGCGCATTTCAAGGGGTTCATC
Organism: Viscum album; assembly: GCA_963277665.1. Classification (NCBI taxonomy): domain Eukaryota; kingdom Viridiplantae; phylum Streptophyta; class Magnoliopsida; order Santalales; family Viscaceae; genus Viscum; species Viscum album. The sequence continues at coordinate 32,266,471 of OY728119.1, read as the reverse complement.
TTCAAATTGTGTTGTCGAAGTTTGTGGAATATGATTTCCAAATCAGCCAAGTGGTTAGAACATTTTTTGGATTTAACCACCAAATAATCCACATAACATTCATCGAATTTCTCTAAAAAGGGTTTGAAGATACGGTGCATGGCACGTTGATTTGTTATGCCTGCATTCTTCAAGCCAAAGGGCATTACCCGATAGCAAAACACACCCTTAGAGGCTTTGAAGGCTTTAGATTATTCATCTTCTGGATCCATTCGGATTTCATTATACCCAAAATATTCATCCATGAAGGAAAGTGCTTTCTAGTCAGTTTTTTCATCAATTAAGAGTTCTGTGATCAGAACTGGAAAATCATCCTTGGGATAATGCCGATTAAGATCTCTAAAATCATTGCAAACTCTAATTTTTCCATTATTATTTTTCACAGGGACAATATTATCTAGACATTTGGAATATTGAACTTCTCTGACGAAGTTAGCCTTGATAAGCTTATCCACTTCAACTTCAATTTTGGAAGCATACGTTGGGTGTGTTCTTCTTGCTACCTGCTTGAATCCTCGATGTTATTCTAGAAAACCCAAATGGTGAGTGGAAACATCAGGATCAAGACCTGGCATTTTTGTATAGTTCCAAGCAAATACATCTTGATTTTTCTTTAAAAAGTAAGTATACATTTCTTGCTCTTCAAGAGTCATGGCCGCACTAATTAAAGTAGGGCGTGGATCTTCTTTTATACCCAGATTTATTTCTCTGAGTTCATCCATAGTGGTAGAGATACCCTATTCAAATGCTGGAGGAGAATCCTTGAGATCTTCCTCTTCTTCTTCAGTATGTGTTATTTCTTCTGTTTCTACTTGTATAGTCAATGATGAAACAGAATTTCCATGGTCAGGAGAGAAGTTAAAACCTGAACATTCTGAAGAAGAGGCTACCATTTTGACCCTATTAATGATGAAGGGTCTTCCTTGGGTAATAAAGAGGATATGATGGATTGAGAGTCGACATCATTATTCACCTTTGACAATTATATAACTTCTTCTGGCTTGGCTGATGAAGTATAGAATTGTTAAATTTCCGTAGATGAAATGAAGACACCTCCATTTGAGCTTTCATCATTGCTTGGTGAATCACCAACATCTCTCATGCTATCTGGCTTGGTTGCAGTAACTGACATAATGGAAGTTTCTATAAGAGTATTTACATTTGGGTCAATCCGGTCAATTTGACTGATAGGAAACACATAATTTGTACTCACATGTATGAATGGGTTTACTGGAATCTTTTCCAAACCATATGGAGCATTAATTTTGGTGACCTCCTTCGTCATGGATTTTTCCTTCCCTTCCATGTGAGAGAATTCTGCCTCAATGTATTGAGATTCACAAGTTTTAAAGGGGAATTTATCACCATAAAATGTCCCAATTTGACCATTGAAACAATATTTGAGACAATGATGGTATGATGAAGGTACGACCACATGTTGATGTAGTCAAGGTCTTCCAAGAAAAATTTTGAAGGTTGTGTCATGACGAACAACCATGAAATCTAAATTGGATAAAAGGTCTCCAAACTGAGTTCTGAGTGTGATCTTGCGCAGAGTTTCTTGTTCATTTTTATCATGCCCTTACAACATCAAAGTAGAATGAGATAAATCAGATTCAGTGAGGCCCAATCGATGAAGTGTACGAATAGGGATGAGGTTGACTCCTGATCTATTATCGATGAAAACTCGTCGGATATCTACAGCATTGACCTTTCCAGATAAATAAAAAGGTATGATATTTCCATGTACAAAATCATCTTCATCTTCATCTGTAAAATATATCACTACGTGGAATTCTGCAAGACCATTCTCTACATGGTAGACTTTAGCTACAACAATTTCAGTTTCAAATTCCTAAGGACTTGACAAAGCCTCAATGAGTGCCTCCTGAAGATCCTTTGATAGGTTCAAGGCATATAGAATTGATAACTTGGCTGGTATTTTGTCCAAATGTTTCAAGACGTCATACTTTTGATCCAAAGGTCTGTGTTTCCCAATAGGAACATGTGGTTTTGCAGGTGCCTTAGAAGTTGATGCTTCGGAAGTAGATGCATCTTGTATTGGGGTAGAAGTTGGAAATAATCATGGATTTGGCATATTAGAACGATTAGGTATATTTGTTTTCTGAGAGGAAGAAGGTGTAACCTCTAATCGATCCTCCAAAATAACTGTACAATGACTGAATCTTCCATGCATAGAAGAACTTTCTTGCTCTTATTGATCCCTCTAATGGGATTTTCCATGAGTTTTAGCTGCATATATAGTTCTAGAAGGGGTAGGATTGAAATAGTGGCTTCTGGGATATCCACGTCTTCCTCTGTATCCTATACCTCTGGAACTCCCTCTAATTCCTCTTCTTCACACATTGAACTCAGGCTCATCGAGATCAAAACTGTGACTGGAATAAGGATTCGTTAAATGAATCATATTAATAGAACCAAAGATCAACTCTTCATCTAACAAAGACTCTTCCTAATTATCCAGTTTAGGCTGTGCTGTTTAGTGGGGTGGTGCTCGTACTTTTCAGGTGGATGGAATAAAATCTGCCAGAGTCAAATACAACTTGGTCTTTGACATAAGCTCATCTTCATCTGACTTCTCTTCTTTCGTTGGATTATGCCACTTCTTTGAGGATTTTCCCTCTAATGAAGAGTGATTTTCCATAGAATTCATAGCAGAAGAAACAATTGGTTTCTTCAATTGAGTTCATAAAATGGCATGAGTTCAGTTGATCATTTTTCTGACCATCCAATCATCGTATTTCTATGAATTTTTGCTTTTGACTTCTTGACACTTTCCTTCTTCCTCTGGATCTGTAGCAGTAACACATGCTACCTAGGCTGAAGAACCCTTCAGTTTTACGTGTCCTGAATCCACCATCATTTGTAGGAGGTCTTTGAAGACAAAACACTCCTGAATGGGATTCCCCAACATCTGATGAAATGGGAAATAGTTGGTAAGATCTCTATATCCTTCCTTATTCGGCCTTTTAGGCCTTGTCAACTAAACGAAATTATTTTCCAGAGCCGAAATTAAGTAACCAGGAACTTTTTCATTTCGGAAAGAATAGACTTTTTATTTAACTACTCAAATTGTTTCTATCTTTGGTCTCTTTGATCTTCTTGACGAAACGACCTCTGTTGTTGATGCTCAGGAGGCGGATCCCTTTGATAAGATTAAGGTTTTGAAGTGGAAGAAGGTACAGGTGCTTATTTAAGTGTAACTGTAGCAGTCTATGCTTTACCCATTCTCCTTCCTAGAATTGGTTTAATTACACGAGTTTTAGCCTTAGTCTGTATAAGAGAGTCTTTAATCTGCTGAGTGATTAAAGTAAGGTCTTGAAACCTTCCTGTGTATTTCACAGGGATCAACGGTGAGCATAATTCATCCCGCAAATTTTCCACACAAATTGGAAACAATTCTTCTTGAGGGAGTGCTAAGCTTAAGGAATATCTTAATCCCTTCCAGCGAGCAATGAAATCTGAAACTCTTTCATTCTCCCTTTTCTTACAATTTTTAAGATTAGAAACTATTGTCTTTGGAAATGTTGAGCTGAATTGAGGAAGGAATTGTTGACAGAGATCTTCCCACCCGGTAATTGACCGGGATTGCAGGCTTGTATACAAGAAAAAAGCAGGTCCTTGTAATGACTGTACAAAACACCTGATCTTAACTGCTTCTTGTTGTTGAGGAGTTCCCATCATGGGATCACAAGGAGAAACAAAATGTGTTATGTGTTGTTCTGGATCTCCCGAACCATTAAAAATTGGGAATATGGTACTTGAAAAATTTGATGGGGGAGGAATTGCATCAACCCATTCAAGGTAAGCTCTCTTCCCTGGTTGAACTGGTGCATGATTTCCTTCCATATCTTCCAGCTGAGTTATTAATGACTCAATGGTAGTCATTAATTTTTGAGAAACATTGGGTTGGGCTTGGACCTGTGTAGGTGTAAGAACTAGAGTTTGGATGGGTGTGGCGTCCGGGACTGCCACTGATTGTAGTATTTCTGGTTTTCGTTGCATATAACCCATAGGACTAGACCTGTGATGGTGTACTGGTAAAGGAGTATATTCTTGATCCATCCCAATAACTGCAACAAATTACCTTGACTGACTGACTCCACCATGCTTAGGAGGAAGACTATCTTGAAGCAGTTCTACATTCAACCTCCTTAACTCCTTCATTTCTTCCTCTTATTGTGCGAACCTTTCCTCTAATGAGAGTGATTGGACATCTCCAGATGTAGGTAGGGATGCAACCTGAATTTTTTCCTTTCTCCTTTTTGGACGCCTTTCGGAGAGGGGGGAGTTGTTTGTTTGAAGGAATATCTAGATTCTGGGTAAGCCTTTGATTTTGTGTACCCACACATTAATCATTTATGTCTGTGTGTACAGCCTCTTGAGTTAGAAATTTCTTCATATGATTCCCCTGAGTGAGCCTCATGTTTTGGAGGATTAGAAACAACAACATTGATGACATTTATTAATGCATAACACATTTCATCCCTTCTATCGGCATTTCTGTGATACTGTCTTCTTCCGTGTCCTTGATGATACATTGCCTTTTGTTGAGTTAACCCCTCAGGAACTTCCTGATGAACTGTAATTTGGAGGGAATATCCTAATAATTCAGATTTACATTACTCTTGTGGCTTCTTCCCTAATCAAGAGAAGACTGACTTTCACTAAGGAAGAGATTGAGGATTTGAAAAAGTCCCCAATCTGGTGGACTGGGGCTGTTCCTGCTGAACTCCTCGAATCCTATTTGTTGATTCTGAGTTTTAAGTTAAAAGAGTCCCTAGTCTGCAAGATGGGGTGGCTCTTGAGCTACTATATCTGAGACTTTCTTAAAATCTCTCTTGATTTTACGGACTTTAGTCTGGAAATTGGCTGGATGCATTAACCTACATACACTCAAATAACCTAGCTCAAATGACCGTTGGATGATTTCTGACACTTCTGTCACTTGCTGATGTGCACGCTCTAAACGAAAAGCCTATTCGATATTCTCATTTTCCTTATGAAAGAGTAATTCAGCAAATTTTTCTTTGTATACCTGACTTTGGGAAGAACTATTTGAGGCATGTTCCTGAGCAAGCATCTGATTACACACAAAACTAGTTGGTTGTGGCTGGCCATGGGAAATAACATTGCATGAGACCACATTTGGAAGACTTTGTTGACTGGAGTGTACAGTGAAATGTAGTGCTCCATGAACACCCCATCCCCTCATATGAATATCAGATGGGGCATTGAAAATTAACTGGTGAAATCTTTTTAGTGCACCAAGGCATGAATGATGAAGGGCTCTCTGCTTCTTTTCAACCTTTGGATATCGGGAAATAGAGAGAGATGCCAAGTCAATTTGGCATTGTAACCCTTCTATTATCTTGACATGATTTTCATATTCATTATAAGATAATATTTTCTTCTTTAATTGAAAAAGAGTTTTCTACATGTTGAGACTAATATCGTGAATACAATCTTCCATCAACATTTCTATAATATCGTACTAAGAGTCAGCCAAAGGCCAAAACATGACTGGTACTTCACCTTTCGCCAGTTGTTTTCTCATATTCAATACTTCTTCCTTATCATTCAATGAAGATTATTCTACCTGATTAGACCAGAGCTGGTGCTTCTTTGTTTCTTCATTATATTCAACAATATTTGTAGAGAATTAATTTATCAAATTAGATGATGCGTGACTCAGGGGTGGTTCGGAGAATGACCTATATCTCAGTCTATCTTCTGATTGAGAGAGTATTTCACCTGCTAGTGGTAAAGCATCAGACATGACTGGCTTTACATTTGAAAGTGCCTCAAGTTAGAAGGGCTTTCTCGTTACTACATTTTCATTTGAATAATTTTCTAGGAAATGTGAATTACTACTATGGAGAAGACTTTCATAGATAAATTCATCATCATGGGGAGGACCACCATGGTGGGTTACAACAAAAGATGGAACCTTTTACTCCTCAATCTTCTGGCCACGCAGAGGGTTATCATGGCTCTCATATGAAAATGATACTTCGAGATCAAACGAACTGTCATGAAGCAATCCTTCATGAGTAAGTGTCTGATGAAGACCTTCGAAATTATTGTTCCCACTATTGAGAAATGAGAGAGTAGAATCTTGAGTTGCAACAGACAATTGTCTGAGTGCATCAATAACTCCAGGATCGAGCAAGGCCTTATTACAGACTGGCTCTTGATTTCTTGAATGTGTTGAATGGGCCTTTTTCTTAGATGAATTCTTACTCATTTTGGGAACCACTTGTTGAAAAAAATGGTTATTATGGGAAGGTGTATGTTCTGGCTCAGGAGAAATAGTCAGGTTAGGCTGATTATCTCCCTTCAAATCAGGTTTATGTGCCTGACTTGATTGTCTGCATGACATGGGGGAGTATGCCCCACGACCCTCCTGGACTGGAAAAAAGGTGTGTATCTTCTCCATAGTGACATATTGATGATTCAGTCCACTAATAGGGATAGATTCATGTTTCTTCCCCTGTGATGTTGTTGAAGTTGTTATAATAATCTGACAGGCATCCAGAATATGGGCAGGGATTTTCTTTTTCTCCTTCACCATTGTTAGAATGTTCTTGGTGACTTCATCTACCATAACGGTAATATACGTCCATTCTGTGTCTATAGTAGGTGTATGTTCCTTATCCTTTCATCCATTTCCTATCACTGAATTTTGACAATACTTATGCATGGGGGAAGAGAGTTGAGTCTGCTCCAAATTTTCCTTCAGAGCTTTCCAACTGACTTCTCCAAGTGTTACCAAACGAGACTGTTGGCAGGCCTGATGAACATTACCAGGTGTATGTTCCTGGTGTGTATTCTTCGTCAGGTATGGTTGATGATTTCCCTTCAATACTGGTAGACGAGACTGCTGACAGAATTGTTGATTATAAACATGTATATGTGCCTGCTTATCAGTTGCCACCATATTAGATTGGAGAGCTTCTTTGGTTTTAGTCAGACGAACCTGCTGAATAGCTGATGAGTTATAAACAGGTGTATATTCCTACCTATAATACTCCGCTAGAATTTCCTGGTAGGGTTGGTGGGTTGCTTCCAGAAGAGTCTAATGGACAGCAGAATTAGAACGGACGGGTGTATGTGCCCGCTCGTTGCTTGCCATCAAGTTGGATTTGTGGACTTCTATAGAGGGGAAGATGTAAGAACCTGCTCCCTGTTAACCGGATTTCTCCTCTGGTGTTTTTCTTGCAGACTTGGGTCTGAGGTACCAGAGCCGAACCTCTAAAAGCGACACCCTCATCATGTTGAGGGCGCACTACCGCAAGAGTCTAGCGGCGATTGTTGATGGGAGCCCTCAGGAAGGACTCCTGTCTTCTTGAACTGAGGCCTTGAGTGACCTCTTCATTTACCTCCCTATAATATGGGAGCGACTGGTTGTTGCATTCTAGGGATAACGACCCGAAACGGTAAGAGACGGTGGTTAGCACCGCCTGCTTCTTGATCACTGGTCGTCGCTGTCCGGACAACTAGGGTGAATTGTTAGCTTGAAGGGCTTGTCGAGCGGACTCCATAGTTGGAATGGTACCATGTTGACGGTATTCCTTAACCAGTGCATTTGAGACCCAGTGTTGCAGGCGCTGAGTGGGTGCTGTCGTCCTCAGAGAAGACGAAGATCCAACAGGAGTAGCAGCAGAGGCATTCACAAGTGTGAACTTTAAAGAAGCTATTTCTGTAATGCAGAGATATCATGGAAAAGAGTGCTTGTTTGATATAACATACATAATCAAGATATGTTTTGCCACCACATCTTATGGATGAGCACATATATTATTGATTGTTTTTTTGTCCCTCATATTGAATTAAATAGTGGCCTAACAAATAAGTAAAAAATCATTTAACTTGGTTAAGGATTCACGTCAGGTTCACCATTTTTGTTTCTTCCTAGAAATGGGATGAACTTGTTTTGTTTAAGGTTCAAACTTTTTCCAATCAGTTTCTAATGGGTTTATTCGTAGAACCCGAAAAATCCAATGATTCTATATCCATTTGGACCTACTTTCCAAAGGTAGATGCTCATTAGTTGTGGACTGATGAGGTTTAAGAATTTTCAATGGTCGAGATGATGGAAGTTCGGACTCATCACACCTTTTTTGGGGGGGAATTATTGTCAACTCTGGGACTCTCTTATAAATTTAATTTATGTTCTTGAATCCTTATTAATTTATCAAGCATGAAAATGAGTTTTCCTTTAGATTTTTCAATCAATGATTGATATGTATGAGATTTAGAGAATCTTTTATATGTATTTGAGGTTATTCATCGATAGATAATCATCCGTATGTATTGGATATTATTATTCAATGGTATCCTTCAATACATTATATAGAAATCTCTTGGTCATTATGATGACCATACTGGTTTTAAAGACACCCAGTGGGGCAATTGAAGTTTATTTTCATTCAGAAGGACATGGATTATTTTAGAGTTGGGATCGTACCCGCAGATGGGATACCTACGTATCCTTGTTAGAAAATGAATCAGAACCTACGTAATTCGGGAATTAAGATATATTTTAACTTCATATGGAACACATGAAAATTAATGGGTGATGGGCTTGAACCTTAGAAATTCTTCCCATGTACTATACTTTTAAGTCATAGATCAAAGTCCACTTAGTTCAATTAAGAAATATGGGGGCTTACATATGATTAACGGCCCAAAGAGAGGTGTTATAATTACATTTACACTCTAAGATCACGTGATTCATACTCAGTGTGAGAAACAAGAAGTATCAGTAAACCTGACAATTTGTGCCACGAAAGATGTGGTCACAAGGAATGATATAAGGCTTATGTGTCTGTGACTGCCCAAGTAGATGGAGACTAGGATTTACTTCTGGAAAGAAACCTAGGAACAAGGTCCATAATGGTATTTGTGCTTTATTAAGATTTGGATACTCTAACTTAGGGATTACTCTTGAGGAGGATTCTTGAATTAGGGGGGACTTATGATTGGGGCTTGTTCCTGAGAAGGAGGACCAAAATTAAAGGGATTTATAACTTGGGGATTACTCCTAAGGAGGAGACCCTGAGTTAAAGGAGGCTTGGGGCTTACTCCTAAGGAGGATGCCCAGATTAAAGGGGAAATTTATCTTATTATTGGGGCTTACCCCTGATAAGGATTCCCAGATCAAATATTCTCTCATCTTAAGGGATGAGTTTGAATGAATGGAACCTCTAAGCATAGTGATATAAAGTTATATAAATCACGAGGTTTTGGGAGATGTTCAACAGAATTCTTTTCTGATAAGGAAGATAACAAAGGAACCATGCCATAAATGGATTTGAAGAGGGTTTTGAAGGATAAATATTGAAGAGGAAAGGTGTATTTGAAGAAAAGAGTTGAATAGGAAGGAGGGGCACCCAAAAAGAGGCAGGCGCACAAGTCCTGTTTGGGCGCGTAGGTCCTAGTCGCGCATGTACTTCCGCGACATGGGTGTACATGGGAGATAGTTAACCCCTAGGGTAATACTTGTGCGAGAATTGTCTCAAGACTTTATTATTATCCCTAAAGGATTCCAAAAGGATGGTGCACAAGTTCTATTGAAGGGATAAGGTGGCACGCAAGTGTGGCCATTTCCCTTAAGGGTTAGACCCTTAGGCGTGCAAGTGTTGATAAATTTCAACACTTAGGCCTTGTTTCCCCAATTTAGGTATTTCATTCTAGGTAAGAAATTACCTTAGAAGTGTTCGGCAGACTTGAAGCAGAGACTAGGGCGCCGAGAGATTAAATATGACTTTTGGAATTTTTCCTCCTCCTGATGGGGGGCCCACAAGGGGTATTTATAGGTTACTAAAGACCTTGGGTGAAAATCAAATAGGGCGTGCAAGTCACCTGTGTGACCAATATGTGGCGTGCAAGTATAGTTGTGTGACCATGATGAAACTTGCACGACCCATTCGTAAACAAATCCTTCTTCATGCCTTTGTCAATTTTTTATGTTTCTTCAAAGGATGAATCTCTTTATACTAAGGTATTCCCCCTTTTAAGTTGTTAGACTCGGTGATGGAAAGGATTGTCAACAACGGTGTTGTCGATCCATTCCCACCCACAAGGAGCAGAGGCTACCGGTTATGTAAGTCCTAGGGGTGCGGAGTGAACTCTCCTCATCCAAGCTGCAGGATGTTAAAATGCCAAGAACCATCGTCCTCAACACATGACGTTAAACTGTGACCTGACCCCATGCCTCAAAAGTAGGGTCCCCCTACCTAGGACATTTTCCACACCCCCTAGTCTCCATAGGGGATGATATCCTCCTTCTTGGAGTGGAGTTTGTCCTTGGGGAAGGGAAACCATCTTGGTATAAACCCCTAGATTTTCTTGCAGGAGGTGGCACCCCTGCTCCTCCTCACTTCCTCAGTGCCAAGGCCAGTAGACGGCGTGATAGGGAACATGGCCTCTATCCTATATTAAGTCCCAATCCCCCTCTCCCGATGTGATTTGTCGCCTTCGGGCCTCCATCCTGGAGTAAGTCCCAATCTTTCTCTCCCTGGGCTGCTCCACATGTAATCCACACTCCATATCCCATGGATTCACCTTTCGTGATGTGATCATCAGGTACATGCTACCTCTTGTTTCTCACACCGATCATGACTCATGTGGGCTTAGAGTAAGCATCGACCATGACAATATCCTTGTCCCGCATGACATTAAACTATATTCCCAAACTACATGGACATTGATCCATGTCAAGGCATGGTACATAGGAAGCCTCATGAGCTTCAAGCCCGCCACCCATTCATTCTGATTCCCTTCATGTCGATTCAACTCCATCCCTCATGATGTTAAACTGTATGCTCGAACTACATGGAATTTGATCTATGTCAAGGCATGGTACGTAGGAAGCCTCATGAGGTTCAAGCCCTCCACTTGGTCATTATGTTCCCCTTCACGTCGGTTCACCCCTATCCCGCATGACGTTAAACTGTATGCCCGAACTATGTGGACTTTGATCCATGTCAAGGCATGGTACGTAGGAATCCTCACAAGGATCAAGCCCGCCACTCGGTCATTTCGACCCCCTTTACGTCATTTCACCCCCGTCCTGCATGATGTTAAACTATATGCCCGAACTATGTGGACATTGATCCATGTTAGGGCATGGTACTTTGGAATCCTCACAAGGTTCAAACCCGCCATTCGGTCGTTCCTACCCCCTACACATTGGTTCACCCCTATCCCGAATGATTCTAAACTGTATTCCTGAACTACGTGGACTTTGATCCATGTCAAGGCATGGTACATAGGAAGCCTCATGAGGTTCAAGCCCGCCATTCGCTCATTCCAACCCCTTTCACATTGGTTCACCCACGTCCCGCATGATGTTAACCTGTATGCCCGAACTACGTGGAATTTGATCCATGTCAAGGCATGGTATGTAGGAAGCCTCATGAGGTTCAGGCCTACCACTTGGTCATTCTGACCCCCTTCACGTCGGTTCACCCCTGTCCCACATGACGTTAAACTGTATGCCCAAACTATGTGGAATTTGATCCATGTCAAGTCATGGTACGTAGGAAGCCTCACGAGGTTCAATCCCGCCACTCGGTCGTTCCGAACCCCTTCACGTCGGTTCACCACCATCCCGCATGACATTAAACTATATTCCCAAACCACATGGACTTTGATCCATGTCAAGGCATGGTACATAGGAAGCCTCACGAGGTTCAAGCCCGTCACTCTGTCATTTTGACCCCTTCACGTCGGTTCACCCCCATCCCACATGATGTTAAATTGTATGCCCAAAATACGTGGACTTTGATCCATGTCAAGGCATGGTACATAGGAAGACTCACGAGGTTCAAGCCTGCCACTCGGTCATTCCGACCCCCTTCACGTCAGTTCACCCCCGTCCCACATGACGTTAAACTGTTTTCTCGAACTACATGGACTTTGATCCATGTCAAGGCATGGTACGTAGGAAGCCTCATGAGGTTCAAGCCCTCCACTTGGTCGTTCCGACCCCCATCACGTCGGTTCACCCCTACCCCGCATGATGTTAAACTGTATTCCCGTCCCATTTTAAACTACTTGGTCTTTGATCCAGGTCAAGGCATGGTACGTAGAAAGCCTCACGAGGTTCAATCCCACCACCAGTGGACCCCCGGGTTCACCTTTACATCGGTTCGCTGACTAAACCCCACCAAAACTATGAGGAAATTGATCCAGGTCAAGGCGTGGTACATAAGAAGCCTCACGAGGTTCAAGCCCAACTCCCATTGGACCCCCGGTCCATCTTCACGTTGGTTCGCTGACGACTCACCACCTGAACTACGGGGACATTGATCCATGTCAAGGCATGGTATGTAGGAATCCTCACGAGGTTCAAGTGCATCACCCATTGGACCCCTGGTCCATCTTCACATCGGTTCGCCAATAGGCCCCCACCAGAACTACGAGGAATTTGATCCATTTAAAGGCATGGTGTGTAGGAATCCTCCATGAGGTTCAAGCCCGCCACCCGGTAGTTCCGACCATGTCGATTCACCAACACCTCGGGCCACTTAGAGTGTGAGCCCCACATTCCCTCGTCCTGCATGATGTTAATCTGTATTCCCCATTACCCGAACTACGCGGACTTTGATCCATATCAAGGCATGGTATGTAGGAAGTATCTTTGAGGATCAATCCCCAAACCGTCATCCTTCTCGACTCTTACCCGGGCCACCATATCCCAGTGAGATCATGCCACTTCATCCCCCTCCACAGCATTCAAGGAGCCGTCCACATTTTGGCCCCAATATTGGTGTTCCCTCCAAGGGGGTTCCTCAATATGATCTACTCTTATCAGTGTTCTGATCAGTCTGATCTATCCCCACTGGACGTTAAACTCGTGGATACCCTGTGTTAAACATGGGAAGCTGAGGAAAACCTCAGAGACATGCCTATGGAATATGATTCCCCGTGTTCGATGTGGTATGCCTCGGGTTTCCACACCTTAGAGAAGCCCTATAATAAGGAACATAAGAAATACACACCAATACCCAGCGTCCAGACACACCATTGATGCCCAGTGTGACTACTCTCCTAACTGAAGGTTTCTTACCTGACCGGACCCCTTGTAATGTCCTGACAGAAGTAGTGTAATTAACTAGTGTCCATGAAAATATGGCGCTGGGAAGAGTTTCATGAACAACGTATTAAATCTATGATGAAGACCTAGACTAGGTGACAAGTTCCAAGGAGGAATCTATGGAAGGAAGAACTGATATCCCATCATCCTATTTCGACCAAGGAGCAGACATCCTTGAACAAGGAGAGAATGTCACCCGCCTATGGAAAGCGGGAATGCGGGGTAACAAAAGCCGCCCCTATCGCACTCAAGCAGACGGACACGTGCACCCTGGTGAAAGAATCGAAAATAGGGATTATTCCCGAACCACATAAATTTGTGTGTTCTGTGTGCTTTCTTTCCTTTTGCATTTTATTTAATTTTTTGTTTTTGTCATTGTGACTCTTGATGATTCCATAATAGGTATTTCGTGTTTCTTTTATTCATGTTTCTTCTATTCCTAGGTGTGGTGGAGGAATCTCTAATAAGAGAAAATGGAAGTGCTATGTTAGACCCTATACGTGGTGGTTTAAAAACTATATTTTTTTCTCACCGATTTCTCCAATAAGGGAAAAAGGAAGTGCTATGTTCATTACCGCTTAGCCTCATTCATCATGGTGTGGGGTATGTCTTGGTGAAGGATTTATTCACTAATATGGTTATATCCATCTCTAGATCATTCATTATTATTTTCTAATCTCTCTAAAACCATAATATACTTGAATAAATTAAACTTTATTCATTCCATTAATTTTAGATCCAAACCCACGTGCTTAATGATCAATAAGGTGCAGGATCCGGGCAGAGCCCGTTACTAACAAAATTTATTAAAACAAAGGCAAAGTAGCATTAGAAGAGGGTTTACATAAATGAGAATGTAAGACACCCCACATGTCCAATTACACCAAATTATAATAGAAATTAGGGCTGATGAATGACCAGCTCGAGCTAGACTCTAAGATCACCCATTTTGACAAGCCATCTGCAACTTGATTGGCTTCCCTATAAACATAGGTTATATCCAAATAAATTATGTCCACAAGATGTATACATTCAATACAATGTGGGAGCACTCTCCATGTAACACATCAAGATCGAGTCTTTAAAAAGTGCACAGTAGTGGTGGAATCAGATTCCACCCAAATACGTCTCCAATTGTGTTGGACTACATACTTAATAGCCTTAATGATTGCCTACAATTCTGCCTCAATAACCAAACCATTCCCAATATAATGGTAGAATAATTATTTAACAATGCTATGATACATGCGGAAGATGCCAACACAACCCAATGGGCATGGTGCACCAAATTTCGCACCCTCAACATTCACCTTTAACCATGTGGTAATTGGGGGATCCATCTAATTGAATTCAGCATCAGTGGTTTCATAATCCTTCTTGCAACAACAAAAGTTATTAGAATAACAATTTCATAGAGATCATTATTCATTATACCCATTTGGATCTTTGAGGCAGCTGAAACTTCCCTATGAAGGGAAGATAGTTTGGCTTACAATGTTTTTTGTTGGTTGTCAAAGTCAAGATAATTTATTTCACTACAAACATAGGAAACGATGACAGCTGTTGCTGCGAACTATAGCCCCTGTATCTGCTTTCTCAATTTCACACTGCATATATCCAACATGGTGTCATCAAAACATCTGAGCCTCAAGGAAACTCTAAAAAACAACTACAGGTATATCTAAAGATGTTAATAGAAAGCACATGTCATGAACAAATTCCCAATGGACTTATCCGAGGACAAGCAGAACAATCACACAAGAGACAGATGAAATCCCATGCACTGGAGCTGTCCATAAAGTGTAAACCTACATTTCCAAATCCTCCATAGCAGCAGAAAATTGGTGTGTGTGATGAAGTGCTCCATAAAATTTCTCATCCAAGAAGGAATATCATTTCCACCAGCATAATTATTCCTATAGAAACCCTTAACTGAATATTTCCCAACATTTTTAGTAGTCCACTATAACATATCAACATAAACAAAAACATACTATTGCATTTCCATCAAGATAGAATGGGAAATAAGATCCTTCAGTGTGTCATCAAGTAGAGCATCATGAATAGAGATTCACTTCATGTGATTGGGAATAATGAGATCATCACAGATTGGTCTACTTATCCAGGGTGTATGCCATAAGTTTAAAGGTGAATGCTTCCAAAAAAACCATTTTGAGGATCTCATGAGCACATTATAGAGGAATTAATGGTTGGAAATATTGAAGATGGAATGTACATGTGGTAATCATTTTGAAATTTTATAGTGAATCTACTCAAAAGGAATTCCATGGAGCTGTCATTAGATGTCGGAAGGTTTTAAGTGAACATATTGAGAAGAGCCTCATTAAAGAGGCCTAGATCTATAATACCCAAGCCTCCCATATCCAGTGGATTAATACAATCCTTCCAAGCCACCATAATAATCTTCCTTTCATGGATTGATCTAGTCCACAAAAAGTTTCTGATAAATGCCTGAACTTCCTTATTAGTGGATTTAGTTTATTCGTAAAGAGATAACGCATAAACAAACATTGAGGTAATCACTAAAATAACGAATCATATGCGACCCGCTTGCAACATTGAAATTCTATTCCATGTTTCCATTTGACCAATAATTATAGAAATTATATTTTCAAGGTAACAAATTTTCACTTTGCCCTATAAAATAGGCACCCTAAGATGTGTGAAAGGAAGGGTTTCCCATTTCACACTAAGTATTATGGAAACTCTATTCTTTTTGGAGGTAGTTTTTCCATCACCAAACACCAAAAATGACTTGTTATAACTAAAAACCTGACCAGATACATCTTTATAGTGAGAAAAGATATTTTTGATAACAAAAACTGTTTTCTTGTTCACCTACCCAAAAAGGAGGATGTCATCAGTATAAAAAAGGTGTGAAGGGGTAAAAAGATCCATGTCAGCCTTGATTTTCCTATAGAGAGAAACTTGGACAAGATTATTTATTCAAGCACTAAAATAATCCTAAGACATAGCAAATAGGATCCAAAATAATGAATCACCTTGCCTTAATCCTTAGGAACACTGAAAGAAGCCTCTAGGGGATCCATTAATTAGAATGGATAGCCTCACACTTTGTAAAATGGTACAAATAAGTCTAATAAACTCCCCAGAGAAGCCATACCTTATGAGAATTTCAAAAATAAAAGTCCACTTTATTGTATCAAATTCCATTGAGATATCAAGCTTTAAACAAAGTTCCCATATTTAACCTTGTGTTTCATGATGTTAACACATTCAGAGGTAGTTCTGAATATTCCTACCAGTGATAAAGCTGAACTAGTTTGAAGAGATAAACCCACGAGCAATGGGACCTAACCTCATAGCAATAATTTTTCTAATTATTTTTTTAATGGTATTCCCAATATCAATAGGTTTGAAATCCTTTACATCCACAACATTTTCCTTCTTTGGGATCAGGGAAGTAAAATTGGAGTTGATTCCATAGGGCATTGAGGCATGGTTAAAGAACCCCCTTATAGAGTTAAGGAGATCATCACAAACAATGTACCAATAGAACATAAATAATTTATTTTTGAACCCATCAGGACTAGCCACACTCTCAAGATTTAGTGAAAAAAATGGCATTATTAACCTCCTTCTCATTAGGGGATGCAACAAGGGAGATTTTTGGATTGGTGTAGCCCAATCCGGTTGCACTTTTGACCTACAACTAGAAGCCACTAGAGTATTGGATACATATAGGAAAGGCTTAATAAGATTGAAAAGGTCTATAATAATATTTCCTCATCTCTCCATACTACTAAAGAAATATTTCGTCTCCTCCATGAATAGCTTGAGTAGAGTTGTCATCACTTTCAACTGGTCAACCTATTCCTTTAAAACCCATTCTACCAAATTTTCCTCAATTAATCATGATGAGATGAATGAACATCACCTATAAAAACATGGAGATACTATTTGACTACAGAATAGATCGAATCAGCAACCACTAAAGGCAATAGAGGTGGATCACTAGATGTAGATGCAATAATAGGAACATTCTCCAATCTATTCAATAAAGAATCCTTACTTGAAACAAAGGATGTCCTAATTTACTCCACAATAGATAAAATGGTTTCTATTTCACTATCCAACCTTTGATGTTAAATCTTAACTTCCTGAATATGGAAACTCATCTTGGGATTAATATGACATACAACCATCTCAAAAAGGTGTTTAGCATCAGCTTCATTAAGCTGAGTGACATGAGGTTTCTGATAACTCAAAATTCTACTGAAATCTAAAAGAATTATTTCTTTGAAATATTATAAATATACTATGGATACAAAATCTAAAGGCACTGGGGAAAAACTCTCTCAACACTAGGTAAAGAAGACTCTATAGGTTATTATTTTGTAGGTACATCTAAGGGAAAAGCATGAAGATCACCTTCTTGGTCAATGTTCTTAACTAAGGATCCCCTAAGATATGTCCCAACTCCAAATGAGACAGTAGATCCACCATGACCTGGTGGAATACTATGTTCATCACCATCACTATCTCCATATGAGTCTGGATATGATAGTTCAGGCAATTTGGAACCAGAGGAGGGATCCCCCTTACATGACACATCATCCTCTACCAAGGTAAAACCACCCTGAGCATCTATATGCTCTCCATAATCTTCTTCAACATTTTTATACTCCGAATAGTCTAAACCAAGATGGAAAACGCCTAGTGACTTTTCCCACTCATCATGTGAAGCTACTTCCATATGAGGTGAATGATGGTGTAGGTTTACAGGTGCTTTGGAAGATTGTTATAGGTTCAGGTTTATAGTTATAGGTGAACTTTTATAGGTGTAAAGTGTGTTTTGGAAGACTATTAGAGGTTCAGGTTTATAGGTGAAGGTTTTACATGTTTAGAGGTGCAGGTTTTACAGGTTTAGAGGTGCAGGTTTACTACTTGAAGTGGGTTTACAGGTTTAGTTTATGTCCTCTGCCCAGCTTTGATGTTAGTTGGGGAGTAGAGGATATAACAACGGTTCACAGAACTGCCGGTATTCAATATCCTAGACAAAATATGCCAAACGTTCATAGAACCATTGGTATTCAAATGTTGGACAACATATACCAACGGTTGACATAACCGTTGGTATTCAGTCTAGACAACATATATTCCAATGGTTTCATTGAAACCATTGGGAAATAATATATACCAATGGTTCAAAAACCATTGGTATGTATGTTGGATGGTATGTCTACCAATGGTTCTTGAACCATTGGTAAACATATATACCAACTATTTTACTTAAACCGTTGGGACAGATTAATTTCATTCCACCTATACCAACGGTTCACCAGAAACTGTTGGTATAGAGCTACTGCAACGACCAACATACCAACGGTTTCTAAAACAGTTGGGATAGGCTATCCCAATGGTTCCAGGGACTATTCCAATGGTTTTAAACCATTGTAATAAGTGAAATTTATAGCAGTATTAAGAATTAATTTCTTCATAGAATAAGAAAAAAAATACATGACAAGTAGAGTTTCATCCTTTAACTAATTTCTACCACAAACTCATCTTTCACTTTAAAAGATAATATAACTCAAAAATATTCTATTTATCCAAATCATATAGGGTTTCAAAAAAAATGAATTTATAATTAATCTATTATATATTTTAAAAAAACTACATTATACAAACTAGGACATCACATAGGCCAGTGGTTGGTGATGCACCCTTGTCACCCTTCGGTTGTAGGTTCAAGTCTCACGACCTTGCAGGACATGACAGGTTGTCGCCCAACCTTCGGGTTGTCCTTTTTATAAAAAATCCAAAAATAATCTTAAAAAAATAACCTTAAACCATAGTATCTAATGTTTAACTTAATCCATTCAAATCTTTAACTTATCGAAAATACTTGTGTCCAAACTCATAGTTAAAAAATTATAAAGAAGGTCAAAATAACATAATGAAGATCTCTTTTTTTCACATAATAACATGTGATTACCTTTATCATGTATTCTCTTAAAACATGGTAACACCATAAATTACCATAAATCCTTATTTATTACATTCATTCTCTCTTATTATTTATAAAATACTAGATATATTCCTTATGTCCAAAAAATTTTAATACTCCAACAATGATGGAATAAACAAACTATTAATTAGTTCCAAGGTAGTCAAGAATAAACAATATAATTTATCCAAATCAACCATATTTTATTCCAAAAAACACTACCTTAGTATCAAGACCATATTAAGGTTTATCTTTCCTTCACCCATATATTTTCAAAAAAAAATAACTTACTGTCGAGTCAGTTTTCTTAGTACCATATAATCTGAAATCCTCAATGAAATTGTACTACAATACAATCCTTATTTATTTCCATAATTAATATTACCAATACATCATTGATATAACACTCAAATTACATAATTCATTAATAAAAATATAAGAATAATAATTATTAATATTCATCTATGGTAGTATCATCACTTGATTATTATCTGATAGCATCATTTGGTGTATACTCTGATGATTGGGACATTGATTTACATAGTGTCCCAACTCCGTGCATATGAATCATTCTACATTTGAAACCTTTTTCTTAAATTTGAAATCACGTACTTGGTGTCCTTTTTCTCCACACTTATAACAAACTCATATTCCCTTCAAGAATTTACTAAGGTGATTATTTCCACAATTATCACATATAGTAAAATCCTTCTTTCCCTTCTTTCCTTTATCAATATTTCTCTCTACCAACCTTTTCTTCTCCAGCTTCCCTTAAAATCCATTAGACAAAGATAATTCTTTACTTATCTTATTAACACATGATAATACATCTTCATATGATGAGAATAAGTGGGAGACTATTTCCATTCTAAATGTTGGCTTAAGACCATGAAGGATATGATCCTTCTTACTCTTTAGATCATGTGTATTGCTGGAGTTCTCATTACTTCTACTGAGCATCATTTCTAAACAATGTCATACACTTGGTTAGTTTATGAATCAAAATGCATAATTCCAAACATGTAAAATACCAAACATAAATTAAATGGTTTATGCATACAAACCATACTTATAAAAAAATTCTTTGAGATAGTATTTACTCATAAATCCTTCATAGTGGTTTGAAAAGAAAATGTGAATTATCCTAAGCATATCCCCCCATAAGTGTCAATACCAAGAGTGCAACAAGGACCATTGTTGTGTACCAGGATACCCTAGGTCTAGCCCGAAACTCCTTGTCATAGTTTTCACGCCTAGGAACATCTGTTCCAGAGACATCTATACCTGTTTGTATCTAGAAAGGGATGCATTTTCTTTTAAAACCCACATAATATTTACACTAACAAAATTTTTAGATGTTATTCTATACAAATCTAAAATTTTATCTTAGGGTAATTCTCCCTAATCAGAGTTTTTCTAAATCTAGTTTTCAAGGTCTGTACTAAACTTCAACTGATACCAAATGTAACACTGCAACCCTAATTACCCAGAGTCAGTGCATTATTACATAACGTTGGCATGATCACAAGAGATCAGTTATCAAAATACTGATTAGTTTATTAGACTTGGAAGTATTAGATACATACATAAGTTTTACATTAGATAATGAAATAAAAAACAACATTGTGTCCCCTTTGAACACACTCATATACTTTGGTCTATCTCTGTAGGTTAATCATAATATAATTATTCACATCTTGGGAAAAAGAAAACATAAGAAAGGGGTGATCTCAGATGATCAGTAAGGATAACAATATAATGGAAGCTATCATAAATAAGCATAAAAATTTAAGGAAACGTATAAAACTAAAACACAAGCCTTTTAAACTTAAACTTAAGCATAATATTGAAAAGATAAATCAAATAATGTCATTTACTTATTCACATGGATATTCTAATAGTATAATAATCACATGTAATATCAATAGCTAATTTCATAATGGTGGAATGCATAATTCCAGACATCATAACCACATAGTCATGGCATCATGCCAAGACTAAAAATAAAGATAATATCAAGGCCTTGTGGTGAGACAGTAGTTTGTCTCATGAGACCTACTGATGCATCGAGGGTCTATAGCGGGCTCGGCCCATCACTTACTATGTTAAATGCATTGCTCATATAAAAAGGTTGAAACATAACATAAACATTTGTATTAAAAACTAGCATATGAAATTTTAATACTTTAACCATAAACCATGAATGGTATAAAAATAGCACATACACAATCAAACATATCACAAAACCATAAATAAAATATGGAAGATTGTATCAAAATAATTAACTTCAAACAAGTGTAAAATCCAACAAAGTATGTTGACATAGATGAAATAAAAACTATTTGAGACAAATATCTATTTCTATTTTAAAATCATTTAAAAGTCACATAATTATAAAATAAAACATTTATTTTTAAAAATATTCTTATAGGATTGTAAGGTAAGCCTTGAAGGTGTTATAATGGTGGAAAATAGTCTCACACTCTATATAATTTAAAAAACATTCATTCTTTAATTTTTCGAAAAGGTCGTAAAGAACCTTGTTTGGAAAATGACAGAAATATTTCTTTAAACCATTTTGTAAAAAGTAAAATAAGGGTATAAATGAATTTAAACCATAGTCTAATAAATATTAAAAATGTTTTGAAATACAGTTTTAAGAAACACATATGTGGATGATAAAAAAATTCCCAATCGATAATTTTGCAAAAAACAACCTTGGATAATAAAGAGATTGTAAAATTAACCATTACCTAGTATTTTTCCTTAGTAGAGTGTACTTTAACCTCATGTATAATAGTAAAATCATTGTTATTAAATTATAAAATAACCACATATATAAATATGATATCATATATGATCTTTTAATATTTCTTTGTTAATAATATTTTAGTAGTATCATTTTTTCAGGTGTTAACTGATTCATTTCACTTTATATGTTTTGTTATGTAAGTCATGTTTGTTATGGATAAGAATTATTTGATTCATATACAAAAATATATTAAGTTCTTAAAAATTATTTTTAATCATAAAATGAAAATTATTCTTGAATGGTTATGATGGGTGATGAATCTCATCACATTTGTGGAGACGGTAATCAGTATGTATGCATAAGAAACAATATCATCCTATTGATGGTGAAATCGTATATAATTGGATATTATATTACATATACTGAATCATTAAGATATTATATTTGTTATTTAAATAAATTATACTAATTATGATCCCCATACAAAGAATTATGTGTTTAATAACAAACTACACCATGACATGGAGACAGTAAGCCTTACGTATGCACATATGGTGACTTTGTCATTCATAGGATGGACAAAATAATGAATATGGTTGTACCATATTTATAATAACATAAAAATATGTAGAAGGTACTGGATTTATTATTCTAGTATGGAAACAAAAAAAAAGAGGAATTGGAAGAAGAAAAGAACTTTGAAAGAGGTGATGAAATTATTACCTCTTCTTCAGGTGCTTCTTTTTTGATTTAATCAAAACGGCTCCTTAGGTTGGCTTTCTGATCAAAGTAACGCCTCTAAGTTGAAGTGAGGGTTGTTAGGATGATATTTCAGTAGGTTTTGGTTGAGCCAAATTTATTTTGAGGTGTGATTTTGAGAAGGGTAAGTACCCTTTTATAAGAGTGGTGAGGGTCACTATAGTAAAATCTTGAAATATTAATTTATTATAAAATCATTTTCGGTTTCTAATGGCTCCAAATGGATTTATTTGAAGGTTATGGTGGGGAGGGGTTGAAATAATCTCAGCCAATAGGTTTTATACAAGTTTATTTCACCATATTGATTTCATCCCTATCTCTCAGATTTTTGAAATTCAATTTAGAGAAGCTGTAAAATTATGTTTTATGCAAATTTGCAAATTTTCCTAGAAGGTGGGTAAAAGACGTTAAAATTTTCAAAAAAATTATATATATAATATTATTATAAAATGACTTCAATTAATTATATTAGACTAATATATGTATTATTTATCTATTTTGACTTTAAAATAAATTTAAATAAAATAATTATTTTTTAAATAAAAAGTTGGTTTTTTTGTACTATGTTGTATTTTCACTATTCATAAAAATTGAAAGTTTTCAGAAAAATAAAAAAACTTCACCATAAGACAATTTTGATATTGAGAATCCAAAAGGAAGTATATTTTACCAAATTCAATTTTTAGGAGTGTCTAATATTAATTTTATTATTGTTCACAAAATGACATGGAAAGTAGCTCTTTTAAGAAAATAGTTTTTTCTAAATATATTACTATTTTAACAAAACATATACATTTCATTATAAATATTTTTTATTTATGTGAAAACATTATAAATAATAACAATAATTTATTTTTTACAATTCATATCACAATATTTAATTGATAATTAAATATATCGTTTAAATAATTATAATACTAATGTGTTGTTTCACAGAAACTCAATCTTGTGTATAACGCAAGATAAGTCAGTGTTGCGTGTAGTATAATCTATTAAAATACATTAAATATATAAATTACTATGAAATATTGGGGTGTTACAATTCATCCATTTAACGTACCACTAACGAGATAGGGGTATGAACATTCCGCGCTAAAATATTTCATGTCGCACCTACGGAAAACACCACATTCCAGACCCTACCATGGTCTCATATTTCTAATCTAATCCAGCATTTAAGAGATATCTTGTTTTCATTGTGTGAGTAGCACAAAGAAACTTAATGTTTTTGTATAAATTATTTCGGGCACACTGAGCCTCGAAATCCCATGTCTTTTTAGCACCTAACTTTGGAAACATATATAGAAATATTCTAAAGTCTTTCAAGGTGAAAATAGGGTATCTGCATGCCTCTCATGTCAATGATATGTCTACTATGTTCTAGTCACCATCCCATGGCCTATTGGAGGTAGGCTTGGGGAGTCACGACATGGGTCCCACTAGGACAGGTCGTGACATAGTGGAATCAAAGATGGTCAGTTTTACTTTTGGTCTGGCAGTCTGTGATATTAGTTTGGGGTGACAATGTTAAGTATTTTGAGATCCGTTTTTAGGCAAGGGACTCCAGTGTTGGTGTGGAGGCTGACGTGTCTATACACTAGGACTCTAATAACCTATTTTTTAACACTATACATGAAAATTATGGATTCAGAGAAAATAATGGAACATGCATCATATAGTAATGGTTTATGGTTTTCATGTCCTTCTTGAGTCAGCTTTCCAAATACACCCATTAACCATGGTACATTGTTTTTTCCTTATAGGATGCATCCACGATGAATACTGGCTAGGATGTAGCAACTTGATCATAAGGATGATCCCTTGAGTGATGATTCTTGGATACAGGGACCAGTTCCCTAGATATCACCTCCAAGTGGTGCACCAGCCATACTGCCACCAGTAGAACAACACGTGGTTCCCACAGTATCAGTGGATGGGTATAGTGGGTTGAGTTCACTTCATGATTTTTAGGAATAGAGATCCCTTAGGTTCTATGGAGAGCCTAAACCTTAGGCGTATGAGTATAGGCTTGAGGTTTTGACTTGAGTTTTCAATCTAGTCATGAAACCATTATATTACATGGTGGTAATAACATAAATCCTTCTATATAGTTCAACAGGATGATGGTAGAGTTTGACTATCCATACTTATGAAGAGGTGATTCCTTCATAGTTAGAGTTCATGTGACTCTTTCAAGAGCAGTTCTCACCAGTTATGCTAATAGTTGTGTGTATATAGGAGCTTCTTTAGCTCCAAAAGGGTGGCATGATAGTTGTTGATTATTCATTGAGGTTTACCAAAATTTTCTGGTACTTGATGGATATGTTTATGGATTAGTACTTTAGGACTTATACTTTTGAATGAGGTGTACATAGAGACATTAGGGCCGACATTATCCATCTATTAATTCCTACATGTGTTGGGGTGCTTGTGTGTGCTTTGGTGGTTGAAATCTTCTTGGCTCATTAGATACAGCCAATGACAGTTAAAAGTGGGAAAGCAAGAGTAGAGACCTTAGAAGTAGGGAGATGATTTCAATCTTAGAGACCTGGACATGGAGAAGTTTCAAGAGGTTGTCCCAGACATAGGATATGTATTTCAGGGCTCAAAAGGTGGGTCGAGTCAGCCTAGAGATAGAATATTTGATTCATGTGATGGAAAGGTAAATCTCTCTCGAGATTGTCCAACTCACCATAATGCTGACCGGGATATAGTGGATGGACTACTAAGGTAGAGAAAACAATAGGAGTAGGTAGATCCGTAAGGTGGCGGATGTGACAGAGGAGCTGGGAGAGTATTATGAGGTGGTAAACGTTTCGACATATTACCACCACTACCCCCAAGTGGTTCACACTAGGCTCAGGGAGATGGAGGAAAGGGTAGGGGACAGCTCCATGCGGTCAAGGAATATGACCTAAGGGATCTAGAAATTATTCAAGGTATGATCTCTATCATTTATACTTTAGCTTCTTTACTAATAGACTCATGTTTTATTCATTCCTTTCTCACTAGATATCTTGTCGGAGACCTATAAATTCCAATTGAACCATTTACTCAACCCTTACGCTTGGATTCACATGTGGGAGGGGACTCCATGATCACACTCCTATTTTGGTAGTGTGACCTGACCCTTGGAGGTGAGAGTTTCTGTTATAACCTCTTGGTGGTGGTGTCGAGGCCTTATGGTGTCATTCCAGATATAGATTAGTTATCTACAGTCCATGCCCTAATTTCCTATTTTAGGAAAATGGTGTGGTGTGTCTATAGTGATGGAATAATTTTTTCCTTTTTCAGTAAAAAGGAAACCCAAGAAACATAGGATGGAATCATTCATAAGAGGGTGAATCCAATTACTTATTAGTTGTCCTTAATGAACCTCGTTGCAGCAGATGTTATAAGATTCCAGTTTTCAACAGTTGGGGTGAAGTATGGGGACATCTTTCCAGAAGCTTTTCCAGGATTACCCCCCTAGAGATAGACGTATTCATTGATTTACACCATAGGAAAACACCAATATCTACACCAACATATCAGATGGATCTCATATAGCTTCCCAAGCTAAGGGTGTAGTTAGAGGAATTACAGAGGAATGGATTCATGAGTCCCAGTGTTCCACCATAGGATTACCTAGTTTTGTTTTCCAAAAGTATTATGGGATCTTGAGGTTGTGTGTGGACTATTTTAATTAGAACCAGGTGGCAATTAAGAACAAGTATCCACTTACAAGTATCGATGACTTGTTTGATTAGTTGGAAGGGGCATGATGATTCTTGAAGGTTGACCTCAGATCAGGTTATCACCAGCTACGAGTACGGGATGAGGATATATCATAGACAAACTTTATATGTCATTACAGTCATTATGAGTACTTGGTGATTCCCTTTGGCATGAAGAACATCCAAATAGTGTTCATGGTACTCATGAACTGGATCTTTCAGCCTTACTTAGACTGGTTCTTGGTAGTCTTCATCAATGACATCCTTGTGTACTCGAAGTCTAAGGAGGAGTATGCGAGACACTTAATAAATATCTCAAACTTCTAGTTATGGATTCATGTGGTCCATTTTCTAGTACACATTATCTCAGCAGATGGGGTAGCAGTGTACCCGACCAAGGTCGAGGCAGTGTTATCGTTGGAGCCTCCTAAGAACATGGTAGAGGTATGGAGCTTCCTCAGACTTGTAGGCTATTATCTGAGAGTCATACCATATTTATCTTAAATAATAATACCTATGATAGCTTTGAATCAAAAGGGGAATCCTTTCATGTGGATAGAGAAGTTCCAACAAACCTTTAATCAGTTGAAATAGAGTTTGAAGAGCGCTCTTATCATGATATTGCTGGTGGAGGGTGTCAAGTACGTAGTGTTCTACAAGAATTAGTAATTGTTCTTAGTTGTGTCTTGATGTAGAGTCAAGTGGAAATTTACCATGGTTCACACCAGTTGAGACCACATGATAAGAACTATGTTCCCCATGATCTTGAGTTGGCAGTGGTAGTCTTCACATTGAAGATGTGGCGACACTACCTGATGGGTGAGTGGTTTATCATCTACTCCAATCACTAGAGTCTTAAGTATATCTTCTCCCAAAAGGATATGAACTCGAGATAGTGGTGATGGATAGATTTATTCTAGGACTATAACTTTTAGATTTTCTATACTCTTGGGAAGGGGAACGTGGTGGTAGATGCTCTTGGAAAGAGATCTAGTTCACAGTTGTTGAATGAGGCGTCAGAGCAATTGGTCACATTACTTTATCCTTTGTAGATGGATATGGATATTCTTAACTCTAGTTAATGGTTGTAACCCCTAAATTATTATAGCGAGTCATGGAGGCACAACTTGGGGATACTGATTGTGAGACCCTACATGCTCAGATGTCCACAAGACATACTTCTGATGGATATTCGAAATGTGGGGAGCACATCATTATTTTAAGAGTACATACTGTAGTTCTAGTGATGTTGTTGGAGGAGGTTCTAATGGAGTTTCACACATTACCATTGGTGTTATATCTAGGTGTGGGGAAGATATACCAATACCTATGACATTGGTATTTGTGGCCATAGATGAATAAGAGAGTAGACTAGTTTGTTTCGTTATGCCTTACTTGTCAGTAAGTGATGGATAAGCACCCAGTTTCAGTGGGTTTAACTCAACCCCTTGAGGTTCTATAATGGAAGTAGGATGGGATATTTATGGACTTTATGATGGTTTTACCATGTACATCAAGGAGACACAATACCATGTGGGTGATCATTGACTGACTCACCAAGTCATCCCACTTCCTAGCAATCCGAGAGAAGAGTTCAATAGGGAGCTTGGGATGATTGTACGTGCAGGAGATATTTCGACTCCATGGAGTTCCATCGAAGATCGTTTAGGATCATGATGGTCATTTTACATAATGGTTTTGGAAGGTATTACATGAGGCATTTGGGACCCAGTTATGATTGAGCACAGTATTTCACCCCCAAATGAATGACTAGACAGAGTCGACCATTCAGGTTCTGGAGGACATGTTTGTAATGACCCAAAATTTCATTAATGGAAATCCCTCTTGATCTAATTTAATGTTTATTTATGTAAAATGCTTATATAAAATGTCAAATTCTTTGGTTTTAGGTTAATAATTGTGATCATTGTTAATATAATCGTTGAATAGTGATCACATTATTCGTATAAATATAGGGCTTTAACAAATCCAATTTACTCATACAAAGGAAGCGATGACCTCATCCAGTAGACGTGCCCCATACGAAGCCCATTTGTCAGAGCTCGGAAAGGAGGTTGTGTCTTTGGGGTTTTCTCTTGACCAAGCCCAAGCTGAGCTTGAATATTTTCAGATCGAGTAGAACCGACTACGAGAGAAGTGGAAGTTGATAGAGATTACCACCCGAGCAATGCTATCCGAGCCACCCCAAGAGTCTGTCACCATCGCACACCATACCCTTCGATCTTATGCGGGTGTTATAAGGGGTTATGTAACAAGACATTAGAACTATGGTCATGTAAATTATTTTTTTATATAATAATGAATATACGTTCATTTTATTATTGTTACCTTGTAAATTTTTTTTAAAGAACAAATAGTATTTTTAGTTAATACTCAACCACAAAATCTATTTTGATGAATTAATGGATTTTTGAATTAAATAATATTTTAATAAAATATTATTATTTTTATTAAATTATTTTTTATTAAATATAATTTATTGTATAATTTTATGAATGCAATCGTAATTTTTATTAATGTTTGAAGGCCATTTTTGTCAAAACACATGAATTTTCAATAAATGTCGGTTTTTATTTTACAAGTGAAAATTAACTTATTTATAAAATTATTTAGATAAAATAAATATTATTTATAGAATCATGATATCGAAATTATCCAATAAAAGCTATAGGGTTAAAATAATTAAAGAATTCGATTTTAAGGATAAATACTCTAATTTTCACTAAAAGGTCGATTTACCGCCTTTTAATGGTGAACCCTCTTTAAATATAGTTTTTTTCACTTTTATATGTTCTATTTTAAAAAATAATTTTTTTTATAATCAGGACACCAAAATTTACTTTGGATGAAATTTTGGTATTTTTCTGATAATGTTCATTTTTTTAAGGAATAGTGAAAAATACTGTATTTTAATTCAAAATTGCCTATTAATCTAATATATTTATATGGTTATATTATCTTTTTAATTGGTTTTAAAGTGTAATTAGAATATATTTTTACAATTTAATCTAATTTTGGTCATTTGATGTAATCTCATTTTAAAATTGGACATAAAAAAGTGTCAATCTTTTGATAGTTAATATTTCTTAAAAACATGCTATTTGTTTTAACAGTGGAAATTAATTCTAAATTAATTTCTGCCACGTCTATGTTTTGAATTTAGAAAAATGGATTCCATATTTAGAATCAGTTTTTCCAAATTGTGTAAATTTTAACTTTTATTTTTATATATTTTAAATATTTACTTCAGTAAATATTTTATTTTCCATGATTAAATGGTAAAAATAATAAATAAGGGTAAAATATAATATTATAATAATATTAAATTACGCTAACATGTGTCTTAATACTATTGGATGATACATCTCCAACCATGGGAATCCTTGGGTTGAATTTGGGACCCCATGGAGCCACATGGGAGTAATAATGACACTTTATATTAATTAATTTAATGTAAAGAAAAAAATGACAAAAACAAAAATATTTTAGTAAATAAATTTTTACATGGGGTTAAATAAAATATATATTAGACTATAAATATTATTTGGAAAGATAAAACTATTTCCTAAATCATGGTATTTTTTTATAATTTTTGGACATCAAATAAATTAAATTATTTATGACACAATAATGATACAATATTTACCTCATTAATAAATGATTTAAATAAACAAGATTATAAATATTAAGACAATATCCAAAACTAGTCCAATTATTATTGTATTATTTTATTTCGACCACGAGTCATCTTAACTTTGATATTAATGAATATTT
The DNA here is from genome assembly GCA_963277665.1 of Viscum album. Taxonomy (NCBI): domain Eukaryota; kingdom Viridiplantae; phylum Streptophyta; class Magnoliopsida; order Santalales; family Viscaceae; genus Viscum; species Viscum album. The sequence continues at coordinate 32,236,292 of OY728119.1, read as the reverse complement.
GACCTTTTGAAACAGAAGATGAGATTATAATAAAATAATTGTTTCAAACTTTCCTAAAGAGACCCTCCTCTCCCTTATAAAAATCCCCCACTTCTAACTCATTCTTCACACCTCTCAAGCCTTTGGATCATGAAACCTATGATCAAATAATCTCTAAATATCCCTTTATTCATCCTAGAATCCTTACCTTAGGTAGAAAACACTTCAATTAACCCTTTTGGTTCAAACCAAAGGGAGTTACCCGATTTAAAGGTAACGCCTTCTCTTAAGTTCGTTTGTGTTATTTTACTTCTACAACCCCATAAACTCTTTTTATTCTTTTATTTTATAAAAAAACCAAGTATAATAAATATACTAGGATGTTTTTATGAGAATTATTAGAACTAAACTTACACACACCTCCATATAATGGGTGAAGAACATACTGTTTCTGTGGATGGAAAACTAACGCCTCACGAAGCGGTGATTGTTCAATTATCTCATATCGCCTCTCATGGTGACCATTATGATGAAACTGTATTTTTATATAATATATATTATTTTTTTGTTTTCTATATTCTTCGGTAATTTTTATTTACAAACATACCTTTACTTCTTCCAATATGTGTAAACACAATAATCTCATTTGAGGAAGTGCAGACTGCCGCCCCCTCAAGGTGATATGATTCATTCTTGACATACATGGAATGTAAAAAGATTAAGTTAATGAAATTATGTATCATATATATTATATGATATTATAATGGAATTATAATATACCTATGTATCATTAAGTTTTCATTCCATTAAAAATTAAATAGAAATGAAAGTAACGTTCATGTGTACGTACGACTTACCGTCTCCATGAACTGTGCATTTCATTTATTATCTCCAAATGTTATGTACTATTATAAACATATATATATACACTGGATATATATGACATATATTATATCTAAATCATTAATATAATTCTGGAGATAATGGGTTTTTGACCACATGGACAAATTGTAATTATAACAAGTTCATTCTTAACTCAAATTCTGAACATCGACAAAATGTCCGATATGAACTCGAGTAATTAACTAACTATTATTGAAAGGTAATAAGTGATATTAAAGTAATAATAAACATTAAAAAGGTTATGAATCAATTAGAAATTAACTTAAGTTTATTATTCAGGAATAACAAGGAACATACAAGTCAAGTCAGACACAAGGTAAGAGATTTCTTATCTCATTTTTTTATTCCGTGAGATTTCTATTCTTCACCAATTATTTGTTGCATGTGGTGTATTGTGTACTTAAATTTGATATATATTATCATGAATGTATTTATATTCATGGTATTCTATGATTCATTTTGTGGTTATTAACTTTTCTCATACGACTCGTTTGATTACAACGTGGTAAGGGTTTTTCATCTCACTTCTTATGCCCGTGATATTCATGCTATATTAGCCACTATTTCCTTTTTGTGGTGGATTTACTGAAAATGATTGTATTATTTGTCTAATATACTTTAATTTATATTTATCTATATATCTGTGTGATCTTTCTTTCATGGGGTGCATGTTTCGTAAGTTACCAAATCGGTAAGGGAACCTTTCACCCTCCTCTTTTTAAAAGACTTCTTTTTGTTATGTCTTTTAATTTACATCTTATTATGTTGGGATATGTTATTTTTTATCTTTATTGATGTAAATTTTATATCAAAGTGATGAGATATACTTTTCTCTCTGATCAAATTATTTTATGAATTTAAAGTGACATCGTTAGGCTGTTGAATTCCTGTAAGAAAACTTCTTAACCCAATTTCAATTTTTGGGTTAAAGATCTACTTCTTGATTATATAGTACTATGAATATGTGTGAATAACCTCTGATTGTTTTACAATTAATATCCACTTATATTGGGTGTATTTATATTTTTGACACATAATTATGTAGTTTATTTATCCTTAATCTAAGGATACTATTTTTATAAGGGATTTCGTATCAATTTACATTTACATTGAGAATTCAATGTTGATATGCACCAATTCACTCTTATATGGTGTATATACAATCCTTTGGAATATTATATCATGAATACCTTTATTATCATGATATTATGAAGTTCTAATTAAATTTTATTACTCAATTATTTGTATTCTAGGGTCTCTCTTTTTGTTACAAGCTCTTTAACTAAAATATCATATTAAATTTTTTAAAGATTTATTCTTCTAAATCATTCACATTAATGTCCATGTTTTATAAATGGTTTTATGGATTTATTCATATGTACATGAATATTTTGAAATTTAAATTTATTTCAAAATCTTCAAAGTGGTATGGGACACTGTGATTCAAAAATCTATTTATTTTATATTTTAAATGGTTTTGAAAATGGTTTGATAAAAGATTTGATTTTTTTCAATGTATTGAAATTATTTCTTGTGATTATAAATGAAATTTTATTAGTGAAATTTTTGTATTTGAAATACTTTATGTGTTATGATTTTATTTGATGGGTGGTTACTTGATAAACCAAATGATGGGTGGTGCCATGATAAACTAGGACGGGTGGTTACGTTATAACCTCCAATGAATTGGGTATGGAATTTGGTCATATGACTATTCCATTTAGTGATATGTGTGAAATTTTATCGTATGGTTATTCCATTTAAGTATGTTTATGTTCCAAGTTACATTTATATGTTATGTGTTCTTTGTATGGGTTTTATGGTAATCTTTTGGTTACAAAAGAGTAAGCAATGATATTTTATTCATTAAAGAGTATTTACTACTTCATAAAAGTAAAAAGTATTAATTATGATAAAGTATTCATGGTTTACTTATTGTTTTGAAAAACTAACAGTTTTCCTTCTTTTTGTATCCCTTACTGAGCTTTTTGTGCTCATCCCACGTTTTGGAAATGTTTTTCACTGGAAATAAAGTGGAATAGGGTCAAGGATGGGATCATGGAAAAGTCATGTTATATAAAATATGGAACTAGACATGAATCTTTTTTTCAAAAGTTTTTATTTTATAAAAAACGGATACTGAGTAGAATTGTCTACATGTAATATTCATGTTTTTATGCAAATGTTATGAACTAATTCTCTAAAACTCTAAACCTGAAAAGATTCTCAATGTGAATTATCCATTTAATTCATGATTATGCAATGTTTAAGGTCGGGTCCTTATAATGATGGGAGCTTGCGTGTGAGACTTCAGCCATAGTTTAGAGGATCACCTGTCACTATTGTATTTTTCATATAACAACCGCTACCATTCCACCATTGGTATGGCAATATTTGATGCTTTGTACGGGTGACCCTACAGGTCACTAATTAGTTTTACTGACTCAGGAGAGTTAGCACTCATGGGCTTTAAGGTTTTTAGTGCTATTACAGATGTAGACTACACAGAGTCGTTATATGTCTTATACTAAAAGGTGATAGAGGCATTTGGATTTCATAGAAGGAGACCATGTGTTTCTTTTGGTTTCACCACAATGTGAATTATAGATATTTGGTCAGGACGACAAGTTAACTCTGAGGTTTATCAGCCCTTTTTACATACTATGTAGAGTTTTTGAGGTGGCGTACTGCTTACACTGACCCATGTAGTTAGATTGGGTATGCAATGTCTTCCATGTGTCGCATTTAAGGAGGTACGTGCATGACCCATCACACATCATTGATTGGGGCGATATAGAAATCGAGGATTGAACAATTTTTTCTATGTACCTAGAAGAGGTCAAAGATCAACAAGAGTGAATCCTTCATAGGAAATCGGCTCCCTTGGTGTGTGTTCATTAAAAGTATAGGAATCTTCAAAAGATCACTTGGGAGTCAGAGGTTCATATTCATACTTAGTACCCACATCATTTTGAGTAGCCTTTGTTTTTTATTTTTAGGGACATAAATCCCCAAGGTGGGGAGAATATAATATCCTATATTTTCCATTTATTGATTTAAAATATTATATGGATTAAATTAAATAATACAAGATGAGACAACGTGTGATTTTGAGGCTCGGTGTGCACAGATCAATTGTTTGAAAAATATTAAAATATTAAATAGCATGCACATGCAGATTTCAAGAAAAAGTGGAATAACTTCTAAAAGGGTGCTTGGATATGAAATATTAGGGCACATTGGGTTCAATATAGTGTATTTAACCTAGGCGTGACCTAAAATTGGTCAAAGTGGGTTGATTGTGGAAAGTCATCACAGGTGTTTTAAATGAATACAATAAATTGATAAAAATTTATTTTATTTTTATTTCATTTACGTAGTGATGCGACATTAGGTTTATTTTAAATAAAAACTTCAGAAGAGATATAGGGTTAGGTTCGTAACTCTGGAATCCTTTGGAGGACCTGGAGAGAGATATCTAAATAATCCTCTTAACTAGAGACAATAGAACATCAGATCAGAGATCAACGAACACCGTTCTTGGTAGATCTCTCCAACGGCAAAGATGCGGTGACAAATCTTCATGAGAGAGTGATCCAAAATCTAGGTAGGATGCGTTTTTTCGATTATTCTTTTCCATTATAGATTCCAACGACGAAATAAGACTTATACATGTATGGAATAGTCCGTGGATCAATCAAACAAGCAGGATGAGTTTAAATTTGTGGGGTTCATCAGGATTTAGATCTAGAGATTTATTTTTAACACATTCATAATTCTTATAGGAATGGATCGAGGCCAAAAAAAAATAACAGTCAAGGTTCATTACTTGTGATTGTTATCTGTTCGTTTTCTCACCTGATTTCTTGAATTCTTAACATATGTTCTTCATTATTCCCTAAACATTGAATAATATATCATTTCACCCTTGATAATTAGTGTAATGATCTCAAATTTGAGATCCAACATTGGGATGACTTAATGAAGGTGCGAAGGTAATGGCAGTTGATGGATCAAAGTGATTTGGGAGGACCCATTATTTGTGTGAGTTATGTCGAGATGGATAAAATTGGATATCTGAGTTTATTAAAGGCCTAAAACCCATTGATTTTGTGTTAGGGTGTGAAAAAACATTATATTTAGAGTTTTTATGTGAACAAACCACCAAAATGAGATCCGGAAGATCAGTCGAGGCATGCGAAGGAAGAAGATGGGTTTCTAGAAAACCGGATAAACATGGTGTGTAGTACCTACTACATAGTGTGTGATCATCATTGGAAAACTCGATAGGTACATGGAAGTACACAGACATGGGGTGGAGTACATGATTTTCTTAAACGTCACGTACTCCCCCACAGGGCATGTCCAAAATTGGTTACATGGACTACCCCGTGCATTAGTACATAGGAAAAGATACATGAGTTGACACCATGTTCTAGAGCATGGATAGAGTGTATGGGTGGACTCCAGATGGATGGACACAGCATGTGACTCCTTCTACATTACATGAACCCCACTTCTACACAACATTTTAAAAATACATGTTTTGTTGTACACGGCTAGTACCGAGGGTCAAGGGACATGGTGTGTGACCCTAAAATATGCCATATACCCCTTCCTACATGTCTTGATTTTCTTTTCCTCTGTATCTTGGACATGTTTTGTTAGGGTTTATTCCCTATATCATTTCCCTGATGGAAAGTGTGAATCATTTTTTAATCATAGGACTATGATCCCTTCAGCAAAACTCCTTGGATATAGTTGTTGGAATCCCCTGAGTGGCGTGGAGGAGGATCCTTTGTTCATTATTCGTTCCCTAGGCAGAGTTCATGGTATCGACGTGACCAACACTACGCAGTCACCGATCCTCTACATAGTGGGTTAATCCATATTTAGTTGTTGGTATCACCCCATGGCCCTGGTGGTGATCCACATCTATTGTATCATATCTCTCTTAGATCTTTTAGTGTATCTTTCTCATGGAGATACCCAACGAGTAGTACCTCTTAGACAGACGTTGTCTGTGCTATCAGACTTAGGATTGTGTTCTCCCGAATGAGTGCTTCATGGAATCTTCGACCTGAATTCCTAGGGTTAGTATGTAGTACTTATGATCTAACTCTAGAATGTGTGTCTTAGATGAGTATATCTGGATATTATTTTTATATGTTCTATAGACATATAATTGTGTAGAGCTGACTGTATTTTCCTTTGTGCATTTCTTTTTGGTTTTAGGTTTCCTGTTGAGAATTTTTATACCCACCCTTGCATAGTCTTTTCCCGTACATGTTGTGTCATTTATAGATGATCGGCCTTTTGATGGAGTTCTAGGAAGACCAAGACCAGATGGTTCTTTGTGATAACAGGTTGTCCGAGGTGTGTCTATGACAATAGACAGTAGTCCCAATACATTTTCTTATAGTTTGGACTTATGTTTACATACTCTTTTTGGGGGACTTTTATTCTGGCTCTGTTTACTTTACTTTACTTCCTGTCATACTCTGGTTTTGGGATATTGTTCCATATATGAATTTTTTACTTATTGGTTTTTACATTTCATTATTTTTTGATATTGGATATGTGTGCGTGTGTATAGATACATAGCCAATGCCTCCCATGTCAGTGATATGTCTACTCGGTGCTATTCACCAGCCCCTAGCCTATTAGTGGTGGGCTTAGGGAGTCAGGGCACAGGCCCCACTGGGAAGGTTCATGAAAATATACCAAGTGGAGTATAAGTAATATAAATTGTTGTTATCGATGATGAATAGAAATACCATAAATATTTATTTAAAAAAAATTCTTGAGGAAAATATACTTTCGAATTTTAAAATTTATGGCTTCAAAAATAAAATTTGAAAAAATAATTTGAAAATAATTTTATCAAAAAATAACCTTTGAATATTATAAATAAATATTTAAAATTTGGAGTGGTCATGACAACTGTAAATTCCATTCTTGTCATACACATTAAAACAAATATTCCATTAAATTTTTGGGTAAAAGTTAAACATGACTTTTATAAAAATACATGAACATTCCAATCAATGATTTTTGAAAATTTTCATTATAGGTAAAAAAATTAATAAATCATGTTTAAAGGTAAAAAAAATTTAAAACATTTTTATACAACATAGTTTTGGAAAAAAAATTATTTCTGACCGAAGAGATAAATGATGTTGTGTTTTCTTTAAAACACTTTCTAAAATATATTAAGTTCAATAGAGTAAAAAAATAGTAATATTATTGAAAAATATCATTAAGAACCTGAGGATAAGAAAATTAATGAATTTTATTAGATAATTATCAAATAATTTCCTTCAATGGAAACAAAAGTATAAACTAACCCAATTAAAATGATATTGTGAAATGAAACCTTATAGTGATATTAAAATTCAAGTGAGAATTAATCAATGAATTTATTATGTTTATCAACTATACATCCACATAAAAAGTTTAAATACAACATAATATAATATAAATTCATCACATGAAAAATATTATAATATCAAATACTATAAATAATTAATATAACCCAATGAAAATAAATTGAGTTATGAAAGTCTTTATCACTTGGTAACTTTTAATTCAAATCCCATTTGATTAAATAATTCAAAATGAAACTTATAATAACATGAATTTCTAAATAATCATGATATTATATTTCAAATTGTTATTATATATACAATATAATAGAAATTAGGTTCATGACATTCCAATATTCCTCAATGATGGGAAATTGAGACGAAGTACCTTACCTCATTCAACCTTTTTATTGAACATGCTTTAACATTATGTGTTGTGGTTTTAAATGTTTCATTAACTTATAGAAGAACAATATTAACATTTATAATATAATATATTATTATTTATAACATCTTCTCTTACATTCCTTAATTATCTTTCATTATTTTCACTATTTCGGGTGTTAATGGTCTTGTCTTCTAATTCATATTTTATGATGAATCTTCCAGTTCCTATTAAAATTATATAGTTACATGATCGCCAAAATAATAATATTGACATAATTATCATATTTATACATCGATTATAATTTTAATACAAACCATGAAATATGGTTTTGAGAAATTAAGTATGTTATGATCATGGAGACAGTGAGCCCTACGTAAGCATGAGTAACGTTTCCATTTTTCAATGATTATTATAAAGAGAATGTAAGTAATATTTTACCTTTAAAAAATAATCATAATATCATATTATTTCTATAAATAATCTTATAAATAACATCAATGTGGTTCTGTGATGAAAGGAGAGTCACATCAATTTGTAAAGGTAGTAGTCCAGACATACCAGACTGATGCTATCGTATTTCAGTGAGTGAAAAGATAAGAAATAAAATGATATATTATCATTTCAGAATGATAATTTTTTAATTAATATCATAATTATTACATTTATACCAAATATAATCATTAAATTTATCCTTACCATCTTCCATGTAAAGAGTTAGTGAAAGACGAATCACATCACTTTGTAAGGTGGTAGTCTACAGTACACATGAGTGACATTATCGTACATCCTATAAAATGAAATGTAAAAAAGATATATATGATATAAAAAATAAAAAGGTATAATAATGTTATTTATATAATTTATTTACTTTATATCCATTATCATACCTAACCATGATATATGGTAATTGAAAAATGAATGATATCGGTTCGGGAGACAGTAGTTTGTCGTACACATGAATATTGATTTCATAACCCATTTGATGGATGTGGGGATGATTGTAGGTAATTTCATTAACATAAATTCATCTAATTATATTAAATATAATAAAAATATTATATCATAATGGTTCAATAATTATTTATAGAGCCGGAAAAATAAATAAAATGAAAACGTTCATTGAAGAAAGTTTCCTCTTTAACGTGTATCCTCCTTAGGTTCGCACAAAAATCCTTCCTAGGAAAGATTTCCACACAAAATAAGGATCCTAGGATGATGGTATAGAAGTTATTAATTTATTTTAGATTTTATTTTCCTAACTTAAAGGGTTTAAAGGGGTGGAGATGACAAGAGATGGGTGGTCTTATATAAGTGAGGTGAGTGGCACACTTGTAGTTTTTAAAAAGAAAAAGTGTACCCACATTTTTTCACAAGGTCCAAAAATGGATTATTTTAATGAAATATAAATTATATGGTATAAATATATCCATAAAATAGATTTTATATAATTGTTTAGGTCATTTTAAAAATTATCTTTTTAGTTTAAGCCCCGATAAATCTGATTTACCTTAACTACGACAAATAATTTATACAATTTACACTTAATTTTGGTAAAACATTAATTTTAACTTAATAGATAATAAAATTTCTTATGATTAAAAATATGGAATATAATTTTTGAAAATTACATTCACATAAGTAGAAAAGTTTAATTTGAAATTAATCTCATAGATATGAGGAGAAAGCACGTTTTTAAAGAGAAATGTACAAATGATTACAAAGTTTTTATATCAAAATTCAATATGATAATTAATAAAATTATATAAATTGGAATAATTTACATCTAATTGAACTAATTTTACTTTTAAACCAATTTAAGATATAATTTAACTTTATAAATAATTAAGAAAAGTATTTGTTCAATTAAAAATCAATATTTTTCACAATTCATTAACAAATGAAACATTTCAGAAAAATTAAAAAAAACACTAATATAATTTTGATATGGTATTTTAAAAAATAGAGTTTATGTTTTCAAATAAATTTTCTATAATTGGTAAAAATTAATTTCAAATCATGTGTGAAAAGGGAAATTGTGTCGTCCTTTAGAAAAAATACAATCTTTCGGAAAATATTTCTATTAATTTTAAATAATTCATATTTTATTTGTTATCAATAAATTATCCTAATTTTAAAAATTTATTTATAACTATTCATACCTTCCAAATTGATTCTATTTTATAATGGTATACTCTATTACAGTTCATTTAGACAAGGGGTTGCGTGTTTTGTGAGTTAATAAAGCGATTAAATTTAAAGAAATATATTTCGTAGGTTGTTTAAGATCAGTGTTTCAGGTCCCACACACTATATAACACAATTTCCATATTTTATAGTTTTATGGTGTTACGTTTTTCTATTTAAAAATGAATTTTATCAAAATAAAATGATAATTTTTATTTTTTAAAAGTAATAATCTAATTATCATAAAAAATGTTTTTATCTATGAAAACATCCATTAATGTTTCATATTCATTACTTAGGATACACTCCAAAGATACAATACATCTTCTTTCTCTAGATGGAATATCATAATGTCTTATGGATTATTTCATGAAACCCATTTATTTCTCACATGTAAATTTTCTATGATTGAATTATGAAGGTTAAATGTTCTTGTGGAACAAATATTTATGGTTTAAGATTCTATAATGGGTTGATCTATTATATCCCTCCCATAAATTTTTATAATTTTATTTAAATATAAGATAATTTGTGGGAAGTATTGAGTTTTATTATAAAAACATTGATGGGGATGATTGGTTTTTCTCAAAAAAATATTCTTTGGCATGAATTTGTTTACTCACAATTTCATTTTTGGTAGTGATTAGATTTTCTCACAAAAATATTAATGGGAACCATTTTTTCACAATTTAATTTTCTTAAAAAATTAGTTTTTGTTATAACTTAATGTGTGGTAATTATTTTTTTCTTACAATTAAATTCTTGGGGATGATTGGGTTTCTAGATAAGGTTATGATTTCTTATGCCTATTTTTATAGCACATCTCTATGTTATTAAGGTTCCCTACAGCCACACTCTGAGATATAGTGGAAAAAAATTATACTTTACACATAGTATTTGATATAATTTTAGATTACCCGAGCTAAATTGGGACACACTAGACCTACACACCATGGTCTGGGGATAAAAACATATAGTCATACAAATTTTCCTTAATATAATGTGAGAAAAATCATGATAAACTTGACAAAAATTCACATAAGTATTTAATATCATATTAATCTCACACAACCTGAATAAAGTTTTTTTATTTTCTTTGAGGACTTTCCACATGTGAAATTTAGTTTAAAACACATGTGGACATTTCTCCAAAATTAAACTACTCTATACTACCTTATAGGCTTCCCATAAGTTATACTTATGTTCATAACATAGGGCAAAGAAATATATGAAAGGGATTATATCAAACACTCAATAAGTGAAAACATAAAAACATTTCATCAAGGGAAAGATCATAAGAATTTGACGAAACATGGCAATGGGAGAAATTTATTATTAAAAAGAACATTGAAAAATAAAAAATTTCAATAAATCATGATAAAATGACATGTAATTTAAAATAAATAAAACATATACCATTGAAAATATTTTTATAATAAGGGTACATTAGACACAAGTAAAGTATCATAATAATGGAAAAAATATTATGACATGAGATTATGGCATAAACATAATCATATAAATTAGTTTTCAATAATATACACCAAGACATTCATCGAATAATAAGATTTTTCTAATCATCCATGAACCTTCATGGGCTTAAGATAATCCTATAATGTACAATTAGGCTTGGGAAAAAACATATTTTATACGACTTTGACATTAGATAAATCCTACCATGTATGATTTATCTTGAGATAAATCCTCTTGTGTACCCTTTGGCATGGGATAAATCCTCCTGTACACCCATTTTGTTGAGATAAATCCTCTCATGTATCTATTTCATTGGGATAAATCCTCTAGTATACCATTGAACTTGGGATAAATCCTCTCATGTACCCATTGGTGTGTGATAATCCCTCCCATATTCTATTGGTCTTGGGATAAATCCATTTTTGTTCCCTTTGTCATGGGATAAATCCTTTTGTGTACCCTTTGTCATAGGATAAATCATCTTGTGTACCCTTTGTATTGTGATAAATCTTCCCATATACAATTTATCTTCGATGAAATCCTCTCATATATCATTTTAAAGGGGATAAATCCTCCCTTTTACCCTTTTAATCTCATGAGATATAAAATTTTCCAATGCATTTAAGGGATATATGGGACCCGCCCATTATTCATCTATAAATATGTGTCCCACACACAAAATACTATTCTTCACATCATTAAGAACCCATGGAATGAAAAATGGTTTTTGTAACATTTCTTGATGAAATAAAAAAATTGAACTCATGAATTTAAATAAATGGTAATGAAAATTAAATAACCAAAAAATAGTATTCCAAAATAAAAATTATAGGTTGATTCATCAAAAATAATATTCAAAGAAACAATAATTTATATGTTAAGTGGAAAATGGTGGTGAAATCATAAAATATTTTTTAGAAAAAAAAATTATCTTTGGCACAAAATAAATGTTACATACACTTTGAGAAGTCATTTTTGAAAAGGTAAAGTGAAAAAATTAGATTTTTTTAGGAAAATTTATTTATATATCCTTAAAAAATAAAAAAAAATGTTATAAAAATTAATATAGAGTGTATGATATAACATTTTATTTTGAAATAATGGAAGAAATTTATAATATTTTGAAATAAATGTTTTGAAAATCGAGATAGTATAAATAAGTTGTAAGAAATCATTTTTAATAGAGTATTAGGGAAATATGGAGGTCACGTGATTAAACACTAATTTGGGTTTCAAAATAAAAAATGGAAATCATTTTTGGAAAAAATGGACATATAAATGGGGTAAACCCCATATTTAAAGGAGATGATATTTTTTCCTTGAAGACATTATAGTTTAATGAGAAATAAATTCATAAATAATGACACCATGAGTTAAAATAATCATTTTACCTAGAGGGAAAAGAGTAAATAAACTATGAAATAATAAGTCTAAGAATTTATCAATCCTGGAATAATTATGCTCAATTAATGTATTTTTAACACAATGAAAGGAAATTTGAATTAAAAAAATACTGTAAGGAATAAATTATTCTAGAAGAAAGATACATATATAAAAGTTATTAGGAGTTAAAAAATTTAATCCCCAAAAAATAAAATAATACATAAACATCTTAGTGTATAATGTGACTAAGTTTTATGAGATAAGTTCAAGAGGAACAATCATAACTCAATGAATGAGAATTGAGTTCCCATAAAGAATTATGGTAATTATAACTTATAAATAATTTGGTAACCATGATATAGAAATTAAAATATCAAGAATGTAAATATATTCATTTTATATTAATGAAAAAGGGGATTAAATACATCTTAGAAGAGAAATGATGGTGCATAGTATCAAACATGTACCATTGATTTAAAAATAAGATAATGCAACCCTTATGGCATTAGAATGATTCAAATCAAAACTCCTTGATGGATATGATTTTTAATGAAACATACAAATGAGAAGATCTTGATACATAATATTAAAGGGTTAATAGATACACCATTCTAATGAAATATTCATTTGTAATAAAAAAATATGTATCATGTAGTGAAATTTGGAGACAAGAAACACTTACCATGGTACTAATTTTCTCTATGCATAAGCCTAACATCCTGAATAATTAGATTATTATTATTTGATACCATATTAGGAACCATATTCACTTATAAATCATTTAACAAGGAAAATTTATTAAAAAAATTTATTAACTTATTGTATAAATTTTTGTCATGTTTGTTTTTATTCTTGAACAAGAGATAGATGTCGGCTTATTTTAGAAATTTTAGCGATCTAGGATGATATTTTAAAAATAAGTTAAAAACATAGTATAATATTTCAAAAACTATAAAAAATATATATTATATTAAAAATTAATAAAAATATTTGTATTTAATTTCTCATGGTCCCCCATGATAAAATTTTATAACATAGTTCATGTAGGCATCCAAATTGACCCAAACACAAACACTTTATAACTCGATTGGTTAATATGGTTAAAGAAGTGTATAATATCATTCTAATAGAAGAATAATGATATAATTTAGATTTATTTTTGTTATCAAATAATATTTTAATTTAATTTTTTATATAATTAAAATCAATATTTAAAAAATGTTATTTAATTGAGGTGGTAGTCCCCACAGTTCACTTCTGATGTTCTTTTGTTTTTCTACGTTGTTGGGATTGAAGAAACAATGGTTTTATGATTAATATAATTAAACTTTATATAATAATGATACAAAGGTCCTTATATTCCTATATTTACTGTAAAACCATGATAATTTAGAATATATTCATCTTTAAATAAATTTGATCTCTTTGATAGCTTGTATTACATGCAACAATGAGTTTAAAGGAACCACGATATAATATTAAAATGTTATTATATAAATGTGACTGATACAACCTATATGTTAAATTAGTAGGTATGAATAGGATTAAATAAAATTTTAAATTTTTTTTATAAATTTCCAATTAAATAAAAATTTATTTGTCAATTATTATTGACTAATCATTTAATTTTAAAGAAAAATAATCTTATTCATCAAAAAATATGTTTTCTCCAAAAAATGTTTTTTATTTATATTTCTGGGAAATTATTATACTTAATTTTTGAAACATTTACAAATTTTATTTTATAAAATCATAATAATATTTTAAATAATTGTATCGATATTAACAAAGGGTGAGGTGTTTGGATTTATAAGAAACTATTTATTTTTTAGTGAATAGTGAAAATGATAATTTTTATAATATTATCATTTATTTTGAATAAATTAATAGAAATTATTATTTTAATTTGATATAAAATTAACATAAGTGTTATTTATTAATATTATAAAAAAATAAATTACATTTTAATCATCTTTATACTATATTTTATTATATTTTTATCTTTAGACTTTAAAACACTTTTTTATGAAAACTGTTTTAAAGTGCATAATGTTTCTCCGTATTAATAATTTAAATAACCTCTAATGTGTAATGATTTAAATTAAATGTATAGATTGTATATCTATAAAATACTAATTTAAATTAATTTTATTTTTATTACTTTGTATATAGTTAACATGAGATCATCTTTTCCTAAAAAATGTATTTCTTGAAAAACCATTTTTTCGACACGTCTTTGGGTTTATTTTCAAATTACCTTCTTCTGCTTATGTGAGTTGAATTTGGAAAATTGGATTTCATATTTCAGATCATAGTAGTTTATATTATCTAATATCTTTAAATTAATTTTTGAGAATAATTAATTGTGAAAACAGAAATAAAAATTATTTACTACAGTTAAGGAAAAAACGACCTTACTAAGGGTTAATCTCAGGAGATAGGTGTTGAAAATTACCCAAAACTTGTATAATTCTTATTTTATGGTCAAATTAAAACTTTAAATATTATAATTTTTTAAAATGTTCTATGTTTCATTTTATAATGATAAAAACATGGGTGTAATTCATTTTTTTTAAAAAAATCCAATTGCATCATTTACCCCACTTATCAAAAGAAACCCCCTTTACTCTCCCCTTAACACGTAAAAATACACCGGATAATCCAATAAATACCTAAATAACCTCATTAATTTCCTCCCCTTATACTATATTCCTATTTTTTATTATAAATCCAACTTATTAATGTGTTTGGTGAAAACATAAAGAAGTTATATGAAGAAAAGGTAACGTCATTAACAAAGATTTTTATTTTATTTCTTATTCCACATACTTAAAATATTATTAAACCATAATGATATAAATTCCTAATTATCTTCCATATACTGATGTATGTTTATGTTATTATCATGACAATAAACCATCTCCTCTTCTCTCAATTGGGAAATGAAAATTTTGATCATGTGTATGTCCGACTATCGCCTCACAAACCGATATAATTTGTTTTCCATAACTACTTCTATAGAATGGATATAATTATATATATAATGTTTATATATTATAATTATGAAATAATTATACTTCTGTAATTATAATATCACATATACATTCTTACTTTCCATTGCGTAGAGAATACAATATCATTGCTAATTTCTACGGAGGACAACCGCCTCACGAAGCGATATGATTCGTTAATCACTTATGATTTTCATGGAAGGTGATTAGGATTAATTTTATGTTTATATAAGATATTAATTACATACTATTAATTCTATAAAATAAAAATATTAAATAATTTCTTTTATTACAATCCATTGAATAAATTAAAAGGTCATTCATGTGTATGATGAACTATCGCCTCGCGATGCGATGTAATTCAATTTTTTATCATGTAACATGGATGGTATATATAAGTGTGTTTAAAGAAATAATATTATATTTATGATATAATTATCATTCTATTAAGATAAAATAAATCTTAATTATTTCCATCATTATCATTGAAAAATTGAGATGTTACTTATGCGTACGTACGAATTACCGTCTCCATAATTATAAGATTGTGTCATTTTTCATAACCATCCATTATAATTTGTTTTAAATGTAAAATTATGTATTTAAATGAAAATTATTTCATTATTACCATTTCATAGAATATTGAATAATAATCTCTTTGACCTTATTCAACTTACGAGAGTGATTTTGGGCATATGATATATTTATAGTTAAAACGTTAGATGTGAAATTAATTGGATATGTAATTGAATATAAAATGATAAAAATAAAATGGATAATAAACTAGAAAAAGGATTAAAATAAATTACTTAATTAATATAATTTTTTATTCAGGAAGAAAATTAATGAACATGATAATTTATACTAGAGGTAATGGATTTTTTTCTCTTACATGAGCCTCAGCCTGATTGGTGAGGACTCCTTAAGTGAATCTAATATACTTGAGATCAAATACGGTCAGAGGAATATTTCTAGTACTGTATCAGTACTGTAGTAGGTACTATTGAAGTTACTGTATAAGGTACTATAGCAGGTACTATTCGATACTGGAGGATCCAGAACAATTCACCACTTTGGGCCTTCATGCCACCGGTTTGGTCCTAGAATCCTTCAAGATCTTTAGGCCACTCAAGACCTTTGATCAAATAAGGATTTAAGGCCAAGTCAAGGCCTTCAGGCGACCTCAAGGCCTTTAAGCCACCTGATTTGTAGATATACCAGACTGACATATAAGGAACAAGGCGCTATATGAGGATCCAAAGAAGGCACATTCACCATAGCAGAGCTAATAGAGCATAGAAGAATGAGCGGGTATAGATTTCCCATCAGTAAAAGGAATGTGCATCCCTACACAATAAATATAGTTGAATATTCATGTGAAGGTGGAGGGCTGATCATGATGCAGATGTTGGAGAGTGGCAGTTTCAAGTATTCATTATCTTGGATGAATTCCTATAAGACCTTCAGGTCCAATAATTTCACGAATCCTATGGGCCATATACAGGTTCCCCTTCAACCCTTATAAGGGGTATTATCAAAAAATAAATAAAAAACTAATTCCTTCAAACCATTCAGGAAGGTAAGGTATTTTTGTCTCTATTTTTCATCTTTGAGACATATGTTATGTTATGAACCTATCATCAATTATGATGTGCTCATACTACCCCTAGGAAATTTTATATCATGATGATATTTAATGTTTCATTTAATGTACAAATTTAATGGGGATAATGATTCAAAAAATTTCAAATTTGTAAGGGTTTGATGTTACAATCTCATTGTTTATCAGGATTGTTTATGATTATGCTTTTGGTGATGAAATCATATGATATAATTCTCAATAACCTCATGAAATTTCTTCTCCTGTGGTTATTAATTGAGAATACATGTTTTCTCTTTATTTTACCCTCTTTATATTCTCAAGATTATAAAATAATTCTTTTAATGAAAACCTATATTATTTCTCTATTCAGTCGAAAAACCTTTTCCTTCCACATCCATGTTTTCTAAAAAAATTAAAAAAAAGTTTTAATGTTCATATATGATTTTTTAAATTCTATTTTACACTTATTTTATATTTAAAAAAAAATTTGAAAGGAATCATCATTTCATTTTCACAAATAAGGCTTGTTTTCCTTTTATTAAAAATAAAAATGGAATCTTTTGTTTTAAATGTGTATGACATGAACTGAATTTACCATCATCATGAAAACTCAATATTATAAATCTTCCTTTATAATTTTCCAATTTTATTTTCAAATAATTGAATTTTCCAAGTATTTTTTGAATTTAAGTTTTTTAAAAAGTGATTTTCAAATTGGAATGATTATTATCCCAAAGAATATTTTTTATATATTTTTTAAAGTATTTCTATTAATCAAAAAAAACCTTTAATGTTATGGGATTATTCTAAATCCTTTATATAGGTATATCACATATATACCTAGATAATTCTCCCTTCCATTTATGGGGTAATATATTTAATAAGATCATTTCTCATATTCCTTCATCATAAAATATCCTTTAATTATGCTATGAATCTATATTATACTACCAATTTTCATTCCATGGTAATTATTTTTCTATTTCTTATGATTGATTTCATTTATGTTACATATATGTCATGAACATGAAATAATGGGTGCATATATATATATATCCCTCAAATACATTGGTTAAAGCTTTATTCTCATGATACGCTATGTATGGGATTATAAAGTAAACCAAATCCATTATGGGACTTTGTCCACCATGAGATATTGTCTAGGCTATTAGCCTTGACACATATTTATTTCATGTTTTATATTTCTAAAAAATATTCTATTATGTAATGATCTTGTGATTACATTCTCAATATTTAATGATTCTATTTTATTACTCTTGTGCCTTATCTTTTATGTTATCATGTTATATCTTTGACTCACACGTCATGTTTTCTTAACAGGTTTATTTTCATACTGGGATTTTTAGGTCACCACATTATTTTTTGTATTACCCAGGTTATTTAATGTAGTTTTATGGTATGAAAAGGATTTTTGAAATCATCATAGAGAAGAAAAAATAAAAGGGATTCCCTTTTTTGTTCTCCTTGATGTATTATGATTATAGTCTTCAAAAGACACTATTCCTCACAGTATTTTGTTTCAAATTAAAAGATTTTTATATTCATGAATCATGAAATAATATGAGAAAATTGAATGGGTTACCATATATGGTATCAAATTAATGGTTTATTTAACCTTTGGAACTGGTATGAGAAAACATTTGTGAGAAGAGTAGAAATGTTTCTAAGTATAAGACTTCGTGTAGAAAAATATATTCAAGTCTTGGTGAAGTATAGGGAAAGTGGTTTTTGAGTCATTAAATCCTTTTCTAGATACTAAAAGTAGATTTGGTTTGGGAAAAAATGTACCTAGTGGTAGTAACTCATAAAAATTTGCATCGGGTTTGACTAGAGCATTACTATGTACATGTTAATGGGTCTTACTATGCACCTGGTTTGACACTCCCAAGAGATATACATTATAAATTCACAAAATCTTTATGAACCCTTATGAAGAACTTGGATGAATTGTTTAGTTAGAAAACCTAATATCAATCATTACCTTGGATAATATATATTGAAACCTAGATTCCCATAAGTTAGGACATAATTATCTTTTATAAGTTATTCCTTATTGGTTTATAGGTTTCCCTTTGGTATGTTAATTAATTCTCATATTATTTATTTTAATATTTTTAGTTAATAGTGGGAAATAAGAGAAATAATATCGACAACCAATACGATGGGAAATGTAATGATTTTCTTAATAATATGAATTACCCGATGGGAATTATAGTTACATATATTATGATCATTCTAATTGAGCTATCATGAATTATGATCATAAACTAGAACATATTTTAATTTATAAGAATATCAAATAAGACAAGGATAACCTCTCATGGATGTTTAAGTATTAAATACAAAAAATAAAATAATATTTAATTTCATACATTTCAATAATGTTGGGAGATGCACCTCAAAAAATATCTAAATTGGAGGGGAAGGTGTTTTCTATGTATAAATAAAGTCCTTAGAGAAAATAATTACCAAATAATTCAATGTATTATTTTCATGTGATATGGGAATTATCTGAGTCAATTACATAAACAAAGGGTTATCCCCTAGACCATGGAAAGAATTATTTTATACCAATCATTGAGGTCAATTATTTATGTATGGGGATCCATGAATTATTATGTATAAGTATTTTTAAAAACAGTATTTTGGATATAATAATTATGAAACTTCTACAGATCAATTTGTAGTAGTTTTTCTTTTTGGATTTGAAATAATATTATGAATGGTAATAATTACTTAGAAAGTTGATTTTATGATAAGGTGATATTTTTTGGAATAGAATAAGCTATACCAAAAACCTTTGGGGATAAATATTTATTTGATGATTAATGTTATTTTGAATTTTTCAATCATATTTCGGGAATTTTAAAAAATTATATTAATATAGATCTATAAAAAAAATACATATCTTATGATGGTTGACAAATAATTACATCCTCTAGGCTGCACTGGGCTTGAACCCACAACTGAAAGGAAATATGGGTGACACACCTAAAATTGGCCTATATAATGTACTGGTTAGTAATAAATTGTTGTACTTAAATGATTTTATGAATAAATATTATGTTGGTCAAATATATTTGTGGTTATTAATGAAATTTATAGATATATTTTATTAGGTTTATGTATATATAACCTTAAGGTACAATTTAATATATTATTTTTGAGGAATTGTATTATTTTATAAGTGTATGAGATAACTTTTGAGGTTAAAGACTTATTTCATATTGATTTTATTGATGTTATTAGGGATATGGGGTTATTTATTTAAGGAATGATCTATGTTAAACCTTTGGTTTAATTGTTTTATTTTGGTGATTAATATATTCACATTCATTTTGGGAATTGTCATACATTTTGAAAACCATTTTAGTATTAGTAATGATATGTGGAATTTATTTTCACTCTATTATGGATCTTATAATCCATTAAAAGTTAAATTTAGTGCTTTATAAATAAAAAAATCATATTGGATATTCACTCTATAGAGTAATAGGTGAATTGAAAAGTCATCGAAACAAAACCAGAAGCTGAAATTATGTTTATGAAATAAAATACAATACAGTAAGTATATTTTTTGGTGCTCTCAATCTTTATAGAAAAATAATCCCTAAAATATAATAAAAACATAAAAAAATGTTATCATATTACCTTCATATATGATAAATAAATAGTCGTTTAACTCACCAATGATTTATGATTTTGTGGTTATTGATTTTCTCTTGATCATTCACTTTCTTGTGATCATTGATCTATACAAATCCCCATGATTATTTAATATTTTTTTACTTGTCCAAATTTTTACTTCCCATCAATATTATCAAAAATGGAAACCTATTTACAATTAATTCATGATAATTGGAGTATTCCCCTTTCTATCTTTTGAAGTGGAATTTTTATTTACCCTTTTACGGTGTGGGTTTTCCATAAAGGAATTTTCAAATGTCAAAATCTTCATTGCTAAGCACATATTAAAATAGAGAGGTTGAAATTTATTTTAAGGGGTATAATCTTACACATTAATAATTTATAATATATTTATATTGAAATAAATTTTATTTCTTTGATAGATTTTGTTATTTGCAACATTAACTATAAAGGAACTGTAATATAATATTAAAATATTATAATTTAAAAGCAACTAATATAACTTATCCATAAAATTGGAATATATAAATAGTATTACCTACATTATGAAATATATATAAAGGTCCTACTAAATATGAATTTATTTATATATTATTATTAACTAATCATTCAATTTTATTGAAAATTCATTTTATTCATCAAAAATATGTTCTCTAGAAAAAAAATTATTTTTATGGATTTTGGTGACCATATATTATAATTAATTTTTGGACCATTTAAAAAATTTATTTTAAAAAATAAATTTTATTTTTTAAGGCAACATATCAAAATTAATATAGGGTGAAATTTTAGTATTTTTCATAAAATGTTAATTTTTTAGTGAATAATGAAACATTCCGATTTTTATAAAATTGTCATTTATTTTTAATAAATTAATTCCCATTATTCATGTAATTTTAATTCATATTAGATTAATAATTATTTATTTATATTAAATATTATTAAATACTTTTAAATCTTCTTTATACAAGATTTCACTATAAGTTTTTCTTTTTTCCTTAAAAACAAATTTTTCTAAAAATTGATATAAAGTGAATAATGCTTGTCCATTTTATTTAATTAAAATTACACTTTATAGATAATGATTTAATTGAAGTATATAAATTATATGTATTTAAATTTTAATTTTATTTTATTTAATTAGTATTTTCTGTTATATATTTAATATGATATCATTTTTTTTCTTAAAAATGCATTTCATAAAAAAAATTATTTTCGACACATTTATATGTTTGGTTTTAAATTAAATTCTTTCACTTATATGAGTTTTATTTGGAAAAATGGATTCCATATTTTTAATATTAATAATTTATATTATCTAATATGGTATCCTTTATTTTTTACTATAATGAATGGGAAAAATAATAAGAATTATTTACTGCGGTTAAGGTAAAAAACGGGTTTACCAAGGATTGAAATAAAAGATAAGGGTTAAAAATTACCCAATAATGTTAAATTACTATTATTTAGTAATATATATACCTAAAATATTAGAATTTTTTAAATGTTCTATTTTGGATCCTCTTCGAATGATAAAAATATGAGTGTAATTCATTCTTTTCAAAAATTCTATGTGTGTCCTTCCCCAACTTATAAAAGGCCACCCCCTCTTCTATCATCTTCACACATCCAAAAAACATTGGATCAAAAAATAAATACCTAAATCACTTTATTAATTCCATACCCACATTCTATATTCTGTATATTGATCATAAATCCATCCTATAAATACTTTTTGTGCAAACATAAAGAAGTTTACTGAAGAATAGATGGCGTCCTTAACTGAACGTTTTATATTATTTATTCATTCAATTCCATAAATAATATTAAAACATGATGATATAAATTTCGTAGTATCTTAAATATAATAATATTATTTTAACTTATGATCATGACATTAACCCATCTCTACCTCTCTCAATTGGGAAACAAAATGGATCGTGTGTACGACGCACTATCGCCTCACGAACCGACATAATATTTTTTTCATTGCCACATCTCATGGAATGATATAATAATGTATCAAATTTTTATATATTATAATTATGATATAATTATACTTATTTAATTTTAATATCAAATATACTTTCTTACTTGACATTCTATAGAGAATATGATAACGTTTTTCATGTGTAATGTAGACCACTGCCTCATGAAGTGATGTGATTGATTTATCACTTACACTTTACATGGAAGGTAATATGGATTAATTTGATAATTATATATGATATTAATGAACTATTAATAATTATGTAATATATATATATATATCATATATTTTATTACATTACCTTCCATTTAATAAATAGCAATTTCATTCATGCGTATGGTGGACTACCACCTCACGAAACAATGTGATTTTATTTATTATTACATCACATGGAAGGTAAATGTATGTTTATTTAAATAAATAATATGGTATTTATGATATAATTATCATTATATGATGATAAAATATCGCCTACTTCTTTCTATTATTACTATTGAAAATTCGAAATGTTACTTATGCATACGTACAGCTTACCATCTCTAGGATTATGATGTAGTTTCATTTTTCATAACCATCCTTAATGAATGGTTATAAAAGTTTAATTTATGTATTTAAATGAAAATTCTTTCATTATTACCAATACTAATGTCTTTTAACTTATTTAGCTTTCCTAATTTATTTTTGGACATATGATATATTAATTGTCAAAACATCGGATGTGGATTTAATTGGTTATGTAATTGAATATGAAAAGGTAAGAAAATTTAAAAGGAATAATAAATATGAAAAAATTTCATGAGAAATTAAATTCTTATCATGTGTTTATTATTTATAAAGATAAGGAATGTATGTAGCGATTTTGGCTGAAGGTACGAGATTTTTGTCTAAATTTTATTTTGTTGAGACATATGTTATATTATGAACTTGTCTTCTTTTATAAGGTGTACATACAAACCCATTAGAATTTTATATCATTAGTATCCGTATATTCATGATATTTGAGAATTAATTTTATTTTATTCAATAATGGGTCTCATGATTCAAATGTTACCAAAGTGGTAAGGGTTTGATGTTGCGATCTCATTATTAATCAAGATTGTTTATGATTATGCTTTCAGTGATGAAATATTAGTATCTAATTATTAATAAATGCATTAATTTTCTTATACTATATTTATTCTTTGATACTACATAATTTTCCTTTATTTTCATCACTTTATGAACTCATGATTCCAAATGAATGTTTTTAAAGAAAACTGACTTTATTTGTCTTTTGGTCGAAAACCCTTTTTCTTCTATATCCATTTTTTTCTAAAAATTTTATCAAAAATGATTTTATGTTAATATATAATTATTTACGTAAATCTTACTTTTTTATTAAAAAAATAAAATGAATCTTCTTTTTCTTTTCAAAAACAAGGTCCGTATGGATTTTACTAAAAATTTTAAAGGAGTCTTTGTTTTAAATGAGTATAATATGAATGAAATTTCCTACTCTCATTACCATTAAGTGTTTTAATTATTGCATTATATTTTCCCAAGATTATTTTCAAATAATAGTATTTCCATAATATTTTATGAATTTTAGTTTTTTTAAATGTTATTTTCAAAGTGGAAAGGTTATTTTCTACAATAATATTTTTTTTATTTTTAAAAGTATTTATATCCATAAATAAAAAACCATTAATGTTATGGGACAATTATAACTCTTATATATATGTCTCTAACATATATACCTACATAATTATCCCTTACATTGAAGGGGTAATACATTCCTTATCATTATTTCTCAAATTAAATTCATTATAAAATTTCCTATATCAATGATATGAAGCAAGATTATGAAACCCATTTTATTTCCATGGGTAATTATTAGGCTGTTAAATATTATTATTTTTCTTTATGTTTCACACATATATCATGAACATGATATTATGGGTTCACCCAGATAGTTCTCCAATGCAATGGGTAAATCTTTAATCTCATGAGGCATCATGTATAGGATTATGGAGTAAACTAAATCTGCTATGGGACTTTATACACTATGTGATATTGTCTAAGTATCTATCATTGACTCATGTTTGGGTCATGATTTGTGATACTTCCACTTTTAATATGATTCCATGATCTTATAATGTCACAACCCATCCCCCGGGGCCTATGCCGTGACTACCCCAAGCTGGCCTTCCATAGGCCAAGGGCTGGCGACTAGCCCCAAAGGAGTAATTCCCTAAAACTGGGAAGGCATTGCCTTTACAACCTGTAAAATCACACAAAATAGCACACAGCTGGATATAAAACATTAAGTAAACTATATAACAAAAGAGTGCTAAAAAGTAAAAGGGGTTGGAAATACAAGCCCAACTATAAAGTACAAGGAACTAGAATTACAAGTACAACTGAAGAAAGGAAAAATAGTTGTTGGGTCATCCTCCGATATTCCTACCATAAGGGTAGGTACATATATCCTCTTAAGCACTCCACGTTCTTCAGTCTCCTCCATGTACCGACTTGTTGTAAGGTTTGACTCTGGGTACCATCCAGTCCTAGTACTCTTAGCCTCAGTCAGTGTTGTCCGTCATCTGCATCCAACACAACAAGGTGCGGGCATAGCCCGTGCAGGGGTGGGTATAACAATACTCAATAGGGACCCTAAGACCCTCAAGGAATCACAAATCCACCAAGGATAAACCACAAAGTAAGTAATCAACTGATAACCCTACTTAGGTATATGCCCATACATATACCTATGTTATTAAGTAATCCCTCTCAATCATGGGGAAAAAACAAAAGTACTGACTCTACTGAACCAGGATTTTATTCACATTATCAAAAATACAGTTGTTGGAGAACTCATGCTCAAACGAGTGAAGTGGTCATGTCGCGACACCAAGCACGCTTCCCACTAACCTTGGACTGCTGTGGTACTCCTCCTATCGAGTAATGTGGGTCTGCTGCATCACACAGAGGCACTCCCCACCGCGGGTCTGCCACCACACCCAGGAACTCCCCCTCGTAGACAACTGATGTACTCCTCCTGTCAAGTACCGTGGGTCTTCCGCATTACCAAGCGTGCTCCTTCACCGTGGTTCTTCCGCCATATCCAAGTGCTTTCCACTGGGCTAGTAGAGTCACTCCGAGTCAAATGGTTAGCAGTCGTCAGGTCTCATCCAGCTACAAGGTCTCCGCACTCTGCTCGCTCATCACTATAAGGATCCGCTCCACGAGCTACTGGTCAATACACCAACTATCACAAAGTCCCACGAAGAAGTATCTGAAAGTCTCTCCACGTCATAGGGGTCTCAACGCAATAGACAGCGCCTCAATCGGACGTTCTGAGTTATTAGCCTTTTTGTCTTGGGGGACTGATTGGATTCGTGCACGATCCAACCTGACTGTATCACAACTATACTGCAAACTCTAGTTGGGTATACTCAAAGGGACCATCATTCTCCAACATTGCCAGGGTTGTGGACGGTTCGTCAAACAGGCGTTCGATACCAATGACATGGCCAAAAGAAAGTAAAGGGTCGTAGTGGGCCCAGGTCTGGTCCGACCCGGTTGGACCAACCTAGCCCGACCCCGTATGGGACAACCTAGTTTGGGTCAACCCATCCTGACCCGTTGGGTCTGGCCTGACCTGTTGGGTGGGCCAGCCCGTTAGGTACGGCTCGGCCCACTAGGCCCAGCCCAGCAGGCCGCGGGTCGGCGCGAGGGCAGCTCGTCCCAGAGGGTGCCACGAGGGCAGCTCGTCCTGGAAGGCACCACGAGGGGCCTATTCGATTGGGAGGGTGCCGCAAGACGGGTTCGGCTGGGAGGGCGCCGCAAGACGGGTTCGGCTGGGAGGGCGCCGCGAGGCCGGTTTAGTCGAGTGGGCACCACGAGGTGGGTTCGGCCGAGAAGGTGTCGCGAGACCCATTCAGTCAGGAGGGCACCGCGAGGCCAGTTCCACTGGGAGGCCGGCGGGTGGCGTGAGCCAGGGTGGCTTGGACAGTTCAGCCGGTGGGTGGCTCGGCCAGGGCACGACGCGGCAGTGGCCAGTTCTGTAGAGTCCGGTTTGGCCGGGGCTGGTTCAACTGGGTCCGCTTCGGCCAGGGCCGGTTTGGCTAGTGGGCGGAGAGTCTGGGGTGGCTCGGATGCCGGTGGGCAGTGCGTCTGGAGAAACATGAAAGCCAGAAGGCGGCGCGGTTTGTCCTGGGGCTGTAGAGCCAGTTTGGCAGGGGCACCAGAGAGTCGTGGGGGTGGTGCGGGTTGCGGAGGCCATGGGTGGCGCGACCGTTACCTTCGTCACCATCGACACTGTTGTCGCCTTCCTCTGTTTCAAAGAACACCACAAATCAACACAAGGGTAACATAGAGGATGTGTCATGTTTGTTTGGCCCGGACTCTCCACATTAGAGCGGAAGCAAGAGATTTACCAAGAACAAACAAAGAATGAGCATGGAAGATATCTTAAAAAATCAATTCCCATAATCCCTCATTAATTTCTATTTCCAACCCTGCAAAGGAAATAGAGGGGAGAACATTGGAAGTATAAATCAAATAATGAAAAAACCCCTACAACTTCCTACAACAATTTATTCCTAACCCACAAGAAAAACATCTGCAGATCAACTTGATAATAATTTGATCCACATTTTTTGTTTTTAGAAGGAAGTAATAAAGGGAATAAATTTGTACTTATATAAAATCCCTACCTTGTTCGTTGTTGGTTGACATTTTCATGAGAAGTTGTACGTCGATTGGTTGTAGATGAACACATCCAACGTTAAAGGAAGCTCTGAGAAAGGAAGTCAGGGTCGATTTCGTTATTCATAGGAAGGATGTGTTCTTCGTTCGAAGGATAAGTTCCTCATTGGCGAGAGATTTTATTTCAAAATCTCCTTCCTCCTTTCCCAACAAAAGAATAGGTAGCCCAAGATAATAGATTATAAAATCTATTAAGTCATTAGAAAAATTCAAAAAGGTTTAATTGATTAAGGGGGAGTTAGAACAATTAATAAGGTGTGTTGGAAAAATTAAAACTATGGAGGTGTTGAAGAGGATCCCCCCACATTTATAAGGGGGTTTAGAGGTTTTCCTCTCCTCCCATTAATAGGTGGTCGGGTGGTCCCCACCCACAAATTCAAATTGGGAGGTTAATTGAGAACTCGTGTGGTCCCCACTGCAATTAAACTTGAAGTAGAGGTTTAGGCATCGTGTGGTCCCCACCACCAGAACCTCTCATGGGAGGTTAAGGTGTGGTGGTCTCCACCACAATAACCTCTTTTGGTTGGTAAAGGATTGGTGGTCCCCACCTCCAACTTCCACATGGGTGGTTACCACAGATAAAATAAAATAAAACATGTGTTTATTTTATTTTATTATTTCCACAAAAACCCCAAAAACTAACATTCACCCTCGATCAACAACCGTCGAGGTGAAATTCTCCTTAAGTGAATATTGGCGCTGTGAGTTCAACGGCGCTCTCAGATTTCAATTCCGAGCACCGGTTCAAAAGTTATAAAAACTCGCTCGAACTTTCACTGAACGTACCCGAACAAAACATCATAAATTCATTCCAGGCACTCCAGGCCTCAGAATCACGAGCCGTCAATTTTCGAAGACTCACAAAATTCTCATATATTAAAAAAACAATACATGGAAATTCTAGGTCTTTACATTCTCCCCACCTCAGTATTTACATCCCCATAATCCACAATTGAAACTAAGGGAACAAGTGGGGGTACTGAGCATACATCTGAGCCACCTGCTCTCATGTGCTCTCCTAGTGGTTCCTGTGCTGCCAGAGAACACACACCAGTGGTATCTATCATCCACGAAGTACCCACTCTTGTTGATCCTCAATCTCTACTGGAACCTCCGTAAAAGTTTCCCCATCGTCGAAGACCAACTCTCCATGGTCGATGATGTGAGAAGGGTCGTGCACGTATCTCCTCAACTAGGATACGTGGAAGACGTCATGCACCCAGTGCAACTGAGGTGGAAGAGATAAGTGGTATTCCACCTCTCCAACTTTTATGAGGACCTAAAAAAGTCCAATGAACCTAGGAGACAACTTGTCACCTCAGAAAAATCTCTGTAAACCTCATCGAGGTGAGACCCATAGAAATACATGGTCACCATCCTCGAACTCCAGAGATCTACTTATCCTGTCAGCATACGACTTCTGCCTGCTTTGTGCAGTCTTTATCCACTCCTGGATGATCTGAACCTTCTCTGTGGTATCCCGTACTATCTCTGGTCTCACTAGTGCTGATTCCCCCAGGTCAGTCCAGCACAATGGTGATCTATAAGGTCGCCCATATAATGCATCAAACGGTTCCATCCCAATGGTGGAGTGATAGTTGTTGTTGTATGCAAACTCCACCAAAGGCAAGTGATCCTCCCAACTGTGACTGAAGTCAAGGACACAAGCACACAACATGTCCTTGAGGGTCTGAATGGTCCACTCAGTCTGACCATCCATCTGAGGATGGAAGGTGGTTCGCAAATGAAGCTATGTCCTAAAAGCCTTCTCCAACCCCTTCCATATCCAATATGTAAAATGTGTGTCACAATCGGTGAAAATCGTCGAAGTTAATCCATGTAGCTACAAAATCTCATGTACATAGAGGCGTCCCAATCTCTCTACTTAACCCTGCTCTCTGATTGGTAGGATGTGGGCTGACTTGGTGAGTCGATCAACAATCACCATGATAGATTCATGACCCCTGGATGTACATGGATGCCATGTCATGAAGTCCATGGATATCCCATCCCACTTCCACACTGGGACCTCTAAAGGCTGAACCAAGCATGTCAGTACCTAGTTCTCTTCCTTCACTTGCTGAAAAGTGAGGCACCGAGAGACAAACTCTGCAACTGCCTTCTTCATTCCTAGACACCAGTGTTTTCATCGAAGATCCTAGTACATCTTCACCACTCTTGGATGTACTGCTAGAGGGGATGTGTGTAACTCCCTCAACACTTCCTCATTAAGTGACATTGGTACCATAGTATATCCTCTGAAGAGGATGACATTCTCCCCACCTTCATAAAATCCATTAGGTGTTTGCCCTATGGATATCTGAGCATGTCATGTCTCGTAGTCAGTGTCCCCACACTGCGCCTCCCTGACTCCCTGATGAAGTGGTGGAGTAACTGTAAGAGACTGAAGGAAGGATGCTCCATCTCTATCCACAAAGGATATATCTAAAGCAGCCAGCTGCTCTATCGCCTCACATAGAATCTTTATACTAGATCTCCTGTTGAGTGCATATTCAATAACGTCCCCCTTCCCAAGAGTATAGACTATCTCAAATTCAAAGTCCTAGAGGAACTCAATACAACTTCATTGTCTCATTTTCATGTACTTGTGATAGAAGATATACCTGAGACTCTTGCGATCAGAGTATACTATAAAATGTTCGTCCATCAGATAGTTTCTCCGCATCTTTAAGGTGAATAACACCACTGCTAACTCCATGTCATGGGTTGAGTAGTTCTGCTCATGTTGTCTCAGTTGTCGAGATCCATATGCGATCACTTCCCTCTCCTGTATTAGGGCACATCCGAGCCCGATACCTAATGCATCACAGTATACTACGTACCCTACACCTTCCTCTGGAAGCCTCAAGATGGGGGCACTAGTCAGCCTCTTCCTCATCTCCAGAAATCTTTGATGGAATATCTCTAACCACATAAAGGATTTCCCCTTATTCATCAAGGAAGATAGTGGTGCTGCAACTCTAGAGAAGTCTGGTACAAACCTATTGTAATAACCAGCCAAACACAGGAAACTCCATACCTCCGTCACACTCTTGGGTGGATCCCAAGTGAGTACCGCCTCAATCATCGCTGGATCCACTGTAAATCTAGACTTTGAGATGGAATGTCCCAGAAAGTGAACCTCTTGGATCCAAAAATGGCACTTTGAGAGCTTTCTATAAAGCCGGTGCTCTCAAATTGTGTCTAGTACTACCTGCAAATGATAGGTATGCTCCTCCTCAGTAGTCGAGTAGATAAAAATGTCATCGATGAAGACTATGACAAAAAGATCGAGGTATGGCTAAAAGATCCTATTCATGAGTCCCATGAACACTGCTGGAGCTTTGGTTATTCCAAATGGCGTAACCAAGAACTCATAGTGGTCGTATCGACATTTGAAGGTCGTCTTCTACACATCCTCATCTCGAACTCTAAGCTGGTGATATCCTGATCTGAGGTCTATTTTCGACAACCAACGTGCTCCCTTCAACTGATCAAATAGGTCATCAATCCTCGAGAGTGGGTACTTGATCTTCACGGTCACCTGGTTCAGGAACCGATAGTCAACACAAATCCACAAGCTCCTATATGCCTTCTTGGAAAATAGAATCAGGGATGCCCGGGGAGAAACACTGGTCCTGATGAATCCCTTCCCTTGCAAGTCCTCTAGTTGTACCTGTAGCTCTCGAAGCTCCATGGGAGCCATCCAATACGCTGGTGTAGATATCAATGCTATCATGGGGTACAAGTCAATGTAAAACTCCACCTCTCTATGAGGAGGCAGACCTAGGACATCATTAGGGAAAACATCTGCATATTGTTCCACCACTATAGGATAGCTCGGACTCTCCACATCAACATCTCTGAGGGTAAGGCTTGCCAACTGATGGGTGATCGACTGCACTCTCCTCCAAGTAAGTCCATCTTGTACTGTAAAGTCTCCCTTCTCGTTCGTGAAAGTAAAACTGGTCCCATCCATGTGGAAACACCATACATTGTGCCTAATACAGTCAATCTGAGAATGGACTGTAGATAACCAGTCCATACCCAAGATGACATCGTAAGGCCTCGACGCCACTACTAGGAGATCCCAGCCAAAGATCTTGCCTCCTAAAGTAAGCTCACACTGCCATCACCAGTGTTTAATCATTTAATCCTCTCCCATAAGAGACTCTAGCCATAAGGATCGAGCCAACAGATCCGTCAAAATCTTCAAGCTCCAAATGAGGGTAGTGGCAATGAAAGAGTGACTGGCACCTGTGTCTATAAGTACTGCAGCTAGGTTATGGTAGACACAGATCGTACCTCGAATCATCTCCGGAGCACCATGATCGTATGCCTCATCTACCTAGAGATGCGATCTCTCATTTCCACCTATACCCTGCAGTCTGGGTGGACCCCCGGGTGGTGGTGGCGGTAACACCTTGAATCGTCGTCCACTGCCAGTTGCACGGTCAGCTCCACTGTCACGTCCGCCTGCCCCCTGTGGACTGCCTCGATTGAATCTTTGCCTCTACCTGGGTGGTCCTTTGACTGTCTTCTAATCATCTGAAAGGCAGGTCGGGCAGTCACGAGCCATGTGACCATGCCCTCCACATGCGTAGAATTTCCCACTCCTATCATGTTTGTCTCCGCTTCGGGTGCCATGCACAACCAATCCTGAGTCATTCGGTCACCCACCTATAAGTATGGTACTCTTGGACCACTGCGACATCTATCTGCTGCCATTTTCCGAAGACTCTGCTATGTGTCGACTGGTGGTGGATCTCGCTGCTGGAGATTTCTCAATAAGGAAACTCTCCACTAGGAGGGCTCTCTCTAACACCCTCACCTGCGTCGGGATATTGAGTGAGATCAACGAAGCCCTGATCTCCCGCCTGAGTCCCTGCTTGAAGGTCGGGCCCTAAAGAATGGGTCTCGTTTCATATCTGTAGAGTAGCATGAGAGGTCAGTGAACCTCATTGAGTACTAAGCCATAGTCATGTTACCCTTCTGAAAATGATGTAGCTTTTGTATGTGCACTACGCGAAGAGTCGTTGGGACAAACTCTGCCTAAAACAGGTTCTCAAAGCCTGACTAAAGAAGCATCACCTCATCATAGACCTGGAGCATCAAGCTCCACCATCTGCCCACTAATTCCTATAGAAGGCTGGCAACAAGTATCCCCATGAGGTCGGCTGGTGTCCCTACCAGTCGGAAGACTCTCACCACAACCTCCAGCCAATCCTCAGCCGCTTGTGGGTCTATCTCTCCCCTAAACCTTGGTGGCCTCTGGTGCTGTAAATCATGCAACATGATCAAGAGGTGTGAAACGTCTGCTGCTGGGGTTGTTGGCATCGGTGGACCAACGGGTAATGGTACTGCTGGTGCCTCTACTGGTAGAGGGCCTTATACCGAGTCCCCGTCACTTAGTGGGCTATCAGTGCATACGACTCTCAGAACTCTAGAAAGCTGTATGCGTGGAGGCATACTGAAAAGAAAAAGGTGCACTAAGGTTAAAAAGGTATAGCTGGTGAGCTAACCTAGTGAGATGACTTAAAGAAAAATTTTGAAAACACACATGCAATCATTTTTTTTTGTGCACTGAGTTGGAAATCAGAAGTTAGGGTCATGGTGTATGGATACGTCGGCCACCACACCGACACTGGACTCACTGAACTGAAAACAACACTCACTACACTTAACACTATTTCTTCACCGAAAAGATCAGAGTCCTAAGTTTTGTTGTAGAACCTCCCTTTGATACAAATTTGTCACAACCCGTCCCCAGGGGCCAGTGCCGTGACTACCCCAAGCCCGCCTTCCATAGGTCAGGGGCTGGCGACTAGCACCAAAGGCATAATTCTATAAAACTGAAAAGAAATTGCCTTTATAACCTATAAATGCACACAACAGAGCACACATCTGGATAAAAAAAATCTAAGTAAATGGTATAACAAAAGAGTGTTGAAAAGTAAAGGGGGCCATAAATACAAGTCCAACTGTAGAGTACAAGGAACTGGAAGTACAAGCACAACTAATGAAAGGAAAAATAGTTTTTGGGTCATTCTCTGGGATTCCTACCTGAAGGATAGGTACAGATAGCCTCCTCAGCACTCCATGTCCGTCAGTCTCCTCCGTGTACCAACTCTCCGTAAGTTCTACATCTGGTTACCGTCCATTCCTAGTACTCTCAGCCTCAGTCAGCGTTGTCCGTCGTCTACATCCAACACAATAAGGTGTGGGCATAGCCTGTGTAGGGGTGAGTATAATGATACTCAGTAGGGACCCTGAGACCCTCAAGGTCTCACAAATCCACCAAGGATAAATCACAAAGTAAGGAATTAATAGATAACCCTACTTAGGTATATTCCCATACATATACCTAAGTTATTAAGTAATCTATCTAAATCACAAGGAAAACACAAAAGTATTGACTCAGCTCAATCAGGATTTTATTCACATTATCCAAACCACGACTACTGGAGAACTCCTGGTCAAACGAGTACAATGGGCCTGATGCGACACCAAGTGCGCTTCCCACTAACCTTGGACCACTGAGGTACTCCTCCAATTAAGCATCATGGGTCGGCTGCATCACACATAGGTGATCCCCACTAGGGGTTTACTGCCACACCTAGGCGCTCCCCCTCATTGTCTGCTGAGGTACTCCACCTGTTGAGTACCATGGGTCTGTCGCGTCACCAAGCGCGCTCCTGCACCGTGGGTCTTCTGCCACACCCTGGAACTCCCTACCAGGCTAGTAGAGTCAATCTGAGTCAAACGGTCACTAGTATTCATGTCTCAGATGGCTACTAGGTCTCTACACTCTACACGCTTGTCACTAGAAGGATCTGCTCCACGAGCTACTGGTCGATACACCAACTATCACGAAGACCCAAAAAGAGGTATCTCAAAGGTCTGCCACATCATAGGGGTCTCAACGCAGTAGACAGCGCATCAATCAGATGCCTGGTATGTGAGTTATTAGCCTTTTATTCCTGGGGGCCTGGTTAGATTCGTGCACAATCCAACCTGACTGTATCACAACTATACCCCAAACTCAAGTGGGGTATACTTAAAGGGACCGTCATGCTCCAAGATTTCTAGGTATTATGACGGTTCATCAAATGGACGTCCGGTGCCAATGATATGGCCAAAAGAAAGTAAAGGGTCGTAGTGGGCCAGGGTCCGGTTTGACCCGGTCGGACCGACCCGGCTCGTCGGGTGAGCCAGCCCATTAGGTTCAGTTAGGGCTATTGAGCCCAGCCCAGCTGTCCGTGAGGGTGCGGACCGGTTGTGGGTCGATGCGAGGGTGGCTCAGCCAAGAGGGCGGTGTGAGTCGGGGTGGCTCAGCCGGTTCGACCGGCGGGCGGCGTGCCCGATGTGGCTCGGCTAGCGGGCCGCGATGCGGATGGGGCCGGTTCGGCCGGGGGTTGGCACGGCCGATGGGAGGCATATCCAAGGCGGCTAGAAAGCTGGAGGGTAGTGCAGTTCAACATGGGTTGGTGGAGCCAGTTCGGCCGGGGTGCTAGAGCGTCGCGAGGGCGGCGTAGGTTGCAGAGGCCACAGGTGGCACGACCGTTAACTTTGTCTCCTTAGACGTCGTTGTCGCCTTCCTCCGTTTCAAAGAACACCTCGAATCAACACAAGGGTTATGGAGAGTACAAGACAGGTTCGTTTGGCCCGCACTCTCTGCATTAGAGTGGAAGCAAGAGGTTTTCCAAGAACAAACAAAGAACGAGCATGGAAGATATCTTACAACATCAATTCCCATAATCCCTCATTAATTTCTATTCCAAACCCCACAAAGGAAAAAGAGGGGAGAACATGGTATGTGTAAATAAAATAATGAATAAACCCCTATAACTTCTGACAAAAATTTATTTCCAACCCGCAAGAAAAATATCTGCGGATCAACTTGATAATAAGTTGATCTGCATTGCTTAATTTTCGAAGGAAAGAATCAGGGGAATAAATTAATACTTAAATAAAATCCCTACCTTGTTAATTTTTGGTTGACGTTGGAGTGAGAAGGCGGATGTCGATTCATTGTAGACAAAAACATCTTACATCAAAGTAATCTCCGATAAAGGAATCCGGAGTCAAGGTCGTTCTTCATAGGAAGAACATGTTCTTTGTTTGAAGGAAAGGTTCTTCGTTGGCGAGATATTTTCTCTCAAAACATCCTTCCTCCTTTTCCAAAAAAAGAATAGGTAGCCCGAGATAATATATTATAAAATCTATTAAGTCATTGGAAAAATCCATAATGGTTTAATTGATTAAGGGGGAGTTGGCATAATTAATATGGTGCATTGGCACAATTAAAACTGTGGAGGTGTTGAAGAGGATCCCCCCACATTTATGAGGGGGTTGAGAGGTTTTCCTCTCCTCCTGTTAATATGGGTTTGTGTGGTCCCCTCCACCAAATTCAAATTTGGAGGTTAATTGAGAACTCGGGTGGTCCCCAGATTAATTAAACATGACAAGGCGGTTTAGGCCTCAAGTGGTCCCCACCACCATAACCTCTCATGGGAAGTAAAGGTGCGGTGGTCCCCACTACCATAACCTCTCTTGGGAGGTTAAGATCTCATGCTCCCCACTTCTAACTTCCACATGGGTGGTTAAAAAAGATAAAATAAAATAAAACATGTGTTTATTTTATTTTATTATTTCCACGAAAAACCTGAAAATGAACTTTCACCCTTGACCAACTAACGTCAAGGTGAAAGAATCCTTAAGCAAATACTAGCACTGCGAGTTCAATGGTGCCCTCGGATTTCAATTCCGAGCCCCGGTTCAAAAGTTATAAAAACCCGCTCGAAATTTCGCTGAATGTACCCAAACAAAACTTCAGAAATTCATTCGGAGCACTCTGGGCTTCGGAATCACGTGCCATCAATTTTCGCGGACTCACAAAATTCCCATATATAAATAACATTACATGGAAATTCCAGGTCTTTATATATAATACCATTTTATTTATGTTATACTTCCTTGTGATTACTCATGTTCATTCTCTTTTATGATATCATGACATATTACTAAATAACATGTTATGTTTCCTTATCATGTTTATTGTATTATAGAGATTTTTACCTCACCCATTTTTTTATATATTATTCAGTTTAACCCATGTAGTTTTAGGATCTTGAATGGATTTAGGATCTCATTATGTAGAATAAAAAATAACTATTCCATGCTTTAGTTCCCTTTGATGTGTTATGATCCAAGTCTTCCTAAGACATTATA
This sequence comes from Viscum album, assembly GCA_963277665.1. Classification (NCBI taxonomy): domain Eukaryota; kingdom Viridiplantae; phylum Streptophyta; class Magnoliopsida; order Santalales; family Viscaceae; genus Viscum; species Viscum album. The sequence continues at coordinate 32,199,364 of OY728119.1, read as the reverse complement.
CCTCACCATCTTTTCATTGAAATTAATATATGTTTATATTGAATAATAATGAAATAATATTTTTAAAATATATGGGTTTCTATAGTTATGATTGGTTTAGAAGAGAAATATTAGGAAGTATTAAATAAGGATTAACTAATACTCATGTTGGGACCTTGGAATTTCTTTTGAATTTCTTTAATGAAATGATGGGATTATGTTAAAAAATTGATAATAAAGGAATATAAATTGGATAGTGTGTTATAGGAGGAGAGAAATTTTAGGATTTCAGGATGAAATTTGAAAGAGTTTGTGTGAGCTTAATGTGTGCATGTGTCCCCCTACGTAAGTGAAGAAAATGTAACTTTTGTGAATAGTCATTATTTTTCAATAATATAATAACCCTATTCAAGGGGAAAAGCCTCCAAAAGTGAGAAATAATGGAGTGTGGGGTGATATAAGGTAGGTAAAGCATATAAATATCTTTTCAACACATGTTTTAAACATTTTTCAATTCATTTACCATTAGTTTTTTACATTATACAATTTTTATTTTTACCTAGATAACTAGTTTTTAACTGTGTAGTATTAATATTAGTAAAAATATAAAATAGCCCTTATTACCAAATTTGTGTGTTATAAAAAAACTATCTTATATTTAATCCTATTAAATTTCAAAATAAAATAATATTAATTAAAACATTTAATATATATATCATGTTGTTTTTAACATTAAGTGTTATTTATATTTTTTAGTACATATTACCAATTGACTGTTTGTTAATATTTTTAAATATGGGTTTAAATATTTTATTCGATTCATTTTTATTCAAATGGATTAATTTATTTGGTCAGATAATAATTAAATAATTTTAAGAATATAATTATTTGAAAATAAAAGTTTTATAATTATCATGGTAATTAACTTTAATCATAGTAATCATAATTTTAAGCCCAAGAAAGAAATTAAAATTATTAATGTCATGACCCCCTCCCTCCAAAGATACCCCTTATGTGATGACAATGAAGAAATTGAGATAATTACCCCCTAAGTCCCACCTCGAGTAGCCCCTGGGGTGGCAACTAGCACAAATTGTATACAATCTCACAAAAAATGGTAGACATTACCCTTTTTAAGAAAACATGATCGGGAGATAAGGTGGTTCATCCCAAAACAAGTCTAAGATATATATATATATATCTGTGTGTGTGTGTGTGTGTGTCTGTGTGTGTGTGTGTGTGTGTGTGTGTGTCTGTGTGTGTGTGTGTGTGAAAATCCATCCCACATGCATGTTTAAAATAAACCTGTTACAAGTTCAATAAAACTCCAAAGTAAGTACCAATATCAAGATAAATTAGAGACTCGGAAACTGTCCCAAAGCTCAAGCTAGTAATTCCCAACACGATCTATGTAATCCTACTAGAAAAATGAAAATAGTTTTATATACATAGGGTGAGTATAAATATATACTCAGTAGAAAAAACCTAAGTCTCTCATGCTTATGTGAAAGGGAGCATACAAATTTCCCTGTGAGAAAACAATAGAATCAAACAAAACCGAACAGGTATACTAATCATCTTTGTCCTCACCAAGGCATGATCACTAAAAAAGAAATTTATGTAAAGTAAAATAGTATATACATTGATGATTAGGTTACCCAACACCACTTTTTACTGGTTTAGCTGCTCTTGCCTAACATCAAACGTCCTCCTGCTCCGGCCTCTTCTAAGAAAACCACATCACAACCTGCCCGAACACACCTAGGCCCCACAACCACACTGCATCCCCTCACATGGGAAACAAGCCACATCATACCCCATCCAAAAGACACCTGGTAAGGAACAAATCATCTTATCCTAAAGAAACTGTAGAAAACAAAACCCATCTCATCCTATAGAAACCTAGGAAAACACAACCCATCTCATCCCGTAGTCACCTGGGAAAACACAACACATCTCACCCCGACGATGCTTGGGAAAGTACAACTCACTCGCACACACCTGGGCCTCTCAAAACAAAACCTGTTCAAATAATCTTTCTCTATCACCGCGTGGAAGAGGGATCAAGGAATAGTGGGTGTCCAGTCATCCGTCCTCCAAGATTTTTAGGAAAGACACCCTGCCCCATGACGATGGTGGTGTTCGGCCCATAGTTCTCAACTAGGGTGGGGTTCTTATACAAATTAAAAGGGGAAAATAAAATTATATACATATATAATACCAAATAATCAATACCAACCTATGGGTTCTCAAAAAAAATCATCTCACAACACTTCCAACTTTTCTACCTCCCCTAAATGCACAACACCACACATCAAGCCACAACCTCCTTTTAAATTCCAACCAACCTAATTAAACATTACCATTCATTATTCACAACTCGTTTATTCATTCCATTAACCAAACCAACCCAAGACAATTCCTAAATTTATTAACCAATTATTTATTTTTTTATTCCACTATAATTCAGGTAATTAGCAAGCATAGGAAATAACAAGAAACTCGGAAACACATCACTCCACAGCCCAATTGCAGCCATGTTGTGCAACACTTCTCATTCATTCCAAAATCAATCAATATCTCAACTTGAGATTCCATTACATGGTCTGGTTGATGTATCATCTACAATTTCACCCACCACACCTCCCAAACAAACCCACAACACACACCTATGCTTCACAAACATACCCGGAAACAAACTAGAGCGTATACACACATCACAACATAGACACTTCACATTCCATCTATACCACACACAAAACCACACTATTCCACACAACACATCACCCCACATACCAAAGCATAACACAAATACATATTTAATGAGGCATATCTTATTTAATTCCACATGTTAATCCAAGGGTTTTCACAGAAATTTTGAAATCTCATGCCATCCATTTATTATAAAAGTGTACATGATTTACCAATTTCCATATACAAATTTTCAATAGGAACCAACCATCATGAAACTTTTTTATTGAATAGATTAGTAAAACTAATAGATACTATTTTAAATGGGGTATTCATCATGTATAATTCACAACATTACAATAATATCAAATCTAGAAAGACATGCACATCGAATCCCTCTATGCCTTTCAATTCATTTAGACGGTTCTTATCTTTGATTAGTGTGGTGTAACTATGATCTATAGGAAACAATAAAGTAAATCCCCCCCCCCACATGATACACAATCAAAGAGAAATGAAGGAAAATCCCTACTGCAAAGGTTTCAATGTTCTTTTCGTAGAAATTGATCACATAATGGTCCTCCTATTACCCCTCTCGCAAGATCTTATATTTATGGCGGATCACTATAGGTTGAATTAGAGAAGATGGAATTTAATCCTTCATGATGAAACCTTTAAAATGCTAGAGATGGGTCACTGGGTCACTTGGTGTCAAGAGAAAATTGTTGTATCTATAGGGTTTGATAAACCAAGTAGCTAGAAAAACCTTTAAAATGTGACTGAAGTAGGGTATTAAAATATGTATAATACCCTTTCACACTATGTAATCCCTAGAGGTCAAATTCCATTGAAAAACCCATCACCTTTCAATTTTATTTTATTTTTCAAACACCAAAATATTGCACATCATGAAACTCCTATTAATTTCATTTAAAATATATTCACATCATGAAAAATCAAAGACAAGACATAAAATACATATTCATGTCAGGTAACATGATTAAATGATGTGTAATCACACTACTTCTAACATTTAGCAACTGAACCTCTCCAAAATCCTTCTGTGACTCCTCTGAAAATTTATAAGTAGAAAGAAATGCAATGTAACAGACTGGGAGGACACAAACCATTACATTATATACTTCTCAATTGATTTCTACCCACTTCAATCCCAAACCAAGCCCATAAGAAATAGGATTATGAACAACCACCCCATGAGATACCTCAAGGATCTCATCGCTCCTCAAACACTACCACTAGCTGAATAAGCTGACCCAATGGCCAAAACCACACTACCACACAACCACCGTGTAGCCATCTTAATCTTTTCACATCCCAAGCCAACAACCTCAATAGTCAATGAACTTCACCATCCCAAACACATGAATCAGGGAATTCCCCCCCCCCCCATTTTAGATATTATCTGCTATGGGCAGCACTAACTCGCCTGCATCGGTTTAATCACATAATAATAAATGATTCTTGATTAGGTGTCATGTCTTCACCTTTTCAATTGTCACAAATTTATCACACATTTTACCACACACATCTCAAACCAAGTGGAAACAACTAATTTCATAAAATAATGTTCAGAAATTACATTTAAAAACAAAATAAAACAATCCAAACTCAAAAAAAAATATGGTTACTAGGAATGTATTTGTGTTTCCCACTCCCAAGTACTCTCCTCTGAGTCAATATACCTCTACAAGACACAAATAAAAGAAATTTCCCATCCACGCAGCACCTTCTCCCAACAATCATACATCTCTACCGGCCACTACATGTATAATGTTTCATCCTTGATATGAAACTCTCCCCAGTCAAGGACATGGGAGTCATCACGAAGATAACGATGAAGTTAAGAGATGTGTAAGACTTCATGGATCCTCTCTAACTATGGGGGAAATTCGAACTAAAATTCCACCTCCCCAACTCGCCCCAACACCTAATAAGGTCTAACGAACCTAGGATAAAGTTTACTCACTCTTACAAACCACTAATTTCCGTGTCGAGGGGAAACCATCAAGAACACATGGTCCCCAACCTTGAACTTTAAGGGCATCTTTCTATGATTGGCATATGACTTCTACCGGACTGGTGCTACTTTCATCCGCTCATGAAAAAGTTGAACCTTCTCTATCAATCCCTACAATACCTTATAACCAAGAATAGTTGTCTCCCCAACCTCTATCTAACAAAAGGGTGAGTGACATAGTATTCTGTATAAAGATTAAAATAGATCCATACCAATGGAAGAGTGATAGCTATTATTATAAGAAAACTCTACCAAGGGTAATTGTTTCACCCAAGATCCTCCAAATTCCAAGATGTCTACTCGCATCATATCTTTTAGTGTCTAGATAGTCCATTATGTCTTCCCATCTATCTGAGGGTGGAAGGTAGTGTTTAGGCATAACTATGTGTTAAAATCATGCTTCAATACCTTCTATACTCGTGAGGTAAAACATGTGTTTCAATTTGAGATAGAAGTCCTTGGAACTCCATGAAACCGCATCACCTCATCCACATACCTCTTAGCCAAAGCATCCACTGTACCCAAATCCTTAATCCCTAAGAAGTGGGCTGATTTCATCAACTGATCCACTACTACCCAGATTTTATCATAGACACCCTTCTGATCGAGTTAACACTATGATGAAATCCACTGATATTTCATTCCACTTCCACTCAAGGACATCCAAGTGTCAAAACAAACTACTAGGAACATGGTTCTCATCCTTCACCTGCTAGAAAACTAAGCACCGTGTTACTAACTACGTCACTGCTTGTTTTATCCTAGGCCCCCAAAACTACGTTCTCAAGGAACGATACCTCTTATAAATTTATGGATGTTCTACCAAGGGTGATCTATGGAACTCACGAAGGACTCCCTCATGAATCATCATTAGAAAAAACAACATAACCTGAAACAACACCCAGTTCAGACCATCCTCCAACCATCCATCTAGAGCATCACCATGGCCAATGTGATCGTGCATCACCTCTGTCTTTGAGTCTACTTGTTGAGACTCCTCCACTTTCTGTATTATAGAATAATTCACTATCATCAAAAACAAATAGCCTATATAGCCTTCCACTCTTTCATCTATGTGCAAGGCTGCCAACTCCTCCATCACTTTCCAAGCATCTGAAGACTCTCGAAAAAACAGCTTCTACGACTTTCCACTCAAAGTATCAGCCACAACATTCCCCTTTCCTAAGGTGTAAGAGATCTCAAAATAATATTCCAAAATAATCTTCATCCACCTTTACTATCTCAAGTTCATATCATGTTGTGAAAAGATATACCTCAAACTCTTTTGATCTTTGAAGACCATAAAGCACTCCCAAATAAGGTAATGTCACCACAACTTCATCCCAAACACGGCCGTCATTAGCTCCAAATCATGGGTGTAATAGCTACACTAGTGGGGATCTAACTACCTACACCTATAAGAGAATACTTCTCATTACTTCATCAAGACGCATCCCAATACCAAAAGGGAAGAATCACAAATAACCTCAAACATCACCCCTTCCTTTGGAAACCAATGCACTGGAGCACTAACCAACTTCCCCTTCAGATAAATGAACGTCCCCTGATACTATTCACTCCAAAAAGAATATTGTTCTTTCCTAGAAAAATATGTCAATAGGGATAAAAATATAAATAAATTCAGCATAAATCTACAATAATATCCTGCAAGACCAAGAAAAATATGAGCCTCTACCGTGTTCTTTGGTTCCTACCAAGAAACAGCTACTTCAAATTTTGACAGGTCCACTACCAAACCCCTATGAGACACTACATGCTGAGGAAATGAACCTATTGTGTATAGATCTTACTATTGAACAACTTTCCATAGAGCTGGTGAAGTCGAAGAACCTGTAAGAAAATACTAAGATGCTCAACGTGTTCCTCATTTGGTTTTGAGTATATCAAGATATCATCAATGAACATGAAAATGAACCAGTCCAGGAACTCACAGAAAATGAAGTCCATAAGACCCATGAACAAGGTTGATGCATTCATAACACTGAATGATATGACTAAAAACTCAATGTGACCTTACCTACACCTTAAAGTAGTCTTCATGATATCTCTCTCCTTCACTCTCAACTGGTGATATCCTAACAACAGGTCAATATTAAAAAACCAATTTTTCCCTCCCAAATGTTCAAAAATATTGTCTAACCTTGGAAAAGGGTAGCAGTTCTTGACCGCCACTTGATTCAACCTCTATTATTCTATGAACAACCTCATACCACCATCTACCTTCTTTGAAAACAATAATGGAGCATGCCATGGTGACACACTAGGCCGGATAAAACTCTACTTCATCAGATCATCTATCTGAATCCTCAAGTCTTCAGACACAGAAGGTGCCATCTGATAAGGATCCATCGAAATCAGAGAAGCACCAGGTTTCAGGTCTATCCCGAACTCAATATCACATTGAGGGGGTATCATCACAACCTCCTTGGTAAAAACATATAGTAACTCCCCCAATAACTCTGGGAACCTCCACCATCCCAATGTCTGCTGATTCCACTGACTGCTTATACAACAAAGATAGATGGGGTTCTGCACACTGATTCCCCACCTGAAAACCCCACTTGCCAATGAAAACCACAGGTTGACCATCCATATTTTAAAAAATTATTGTCCTCCAAAATCAGTCGATAACAGCATGCATGGAATACAAACAGTCAACGTCGAGAATAAAATCGTATAGTTTTATTTGTATTAAAAAAAGTTCCCCACGGGACTGATGTGGCCCCATCATCAGTCTACATCTCTGGAACACTTCAAACAAACTGGTTTGACCTCTGACTGGAATAATCAACATCAGGGGCATAGAAATCGTCTCTATACCTATCCCCAAATCATGGTATAGAGTGGGTGAAAAAAAGCATGAAGCTCCTAAATCAAAAAAATTTACATGCAATGGTACTAAACAAACTGATTGTACCACTAATGATCTCTGGTCCTACTGGAACTACTACTTATGTTGTGTCTAGCTCCTTTTCCCCACTTTTAAAGACCACCTCAAGACCATTCCAGGATTGAGGTCCCCAGGGGATATCCTGAGGTTGGCCTCTAACTGCTCCATCTACCTTTAGTGGAGCATAAACCTATTATCCATGTAGTTGAAATGACATAACTGGAAACTACTACTGAGGTTGGTGCTAAAACTGTCCACCTCCACCATAAAGATCGCATATGGCTACTTGACACTAATTATTAATAAATCCACCGACTTCACAAAAGAAACCCCTCAACCCCAATCCCTAAGAAAAAGCTAGAGGACCAGATGGTTGAAAAGGAATCTTCTGAAGTCGGATCCCTATCAATTGAAACTTTGAAGGTCCTGGCCCCAGAGACCTTCTATTGGTGACCCTACCTCTTGAAGAACCTTTTTGGCTCCCCTCTCATGGTAACCCTCCTCATGAGTGCATACACTCGATCACCTCCACCTTTTTATGGACCTCCAAAAATGTTATCAATTTGAAGAGAGTAACACCATACTAGATCAAAGGAAGTAGTGCCTCCTCTAGACGTATCACATGAGACTCCTCATATAGAAAGAGATCTGGGGGAAATAGAAAAGATCCTTAAACATTATCCCCATCTCTCATACTGACATACTCCCATGCTGGAGGGATAGTAACTCCTACATCTTCTCAGACTTCATGGTTGATGAAAGGAATTATACTTAAAAATCCTTCTCAAAATTGAAACACAGTATGCCATCCTCTTTTCTCTCCCCAAGGAACAATATCCACCATTTATGCACATCTCCTTGAATCTGACTAACCCCCAAAGGAACTTAGTTCTCTATCGGGGCCTGGATCAAGCTGAAGGTGATCTCAAGCTCCTCGAGACAACTCTATATATCCATGTCTAAAACACTACCCTCATACTTTACCAAAGCCTATATCTAGAAATATTGTAAATTTCTCTACCACGGGTCATCCTCATCCACTAGATCAACCCTCATCCAATAAATCAAATCATCCTTTTGAGCCTCAACCACCTAAACCATAAGGATACGATGACCGAGTGCCATAGATAAAAGGTAAATAAAGAATTCCTAAGCCCAAATAGCATGGAATTTTATTTAAGATTCATTTTAACACATTTTAACCCATTTTAACCCATTTTAACTCATTTTAACTCATTTTAACTCATTTATTTTCATTCATTCCCAATTTCCCAAAACACCCAATTCAGACAAGAACTGATGTCATTATGATGCATGTACCATTTCTAGGGTATCTACCCTAGAATGGGTGTGGCCTCACTTAGTTGTTTGGTAGGCTTAGATTCCTTGAATCAGATCACAGAGGGGGCCTAAAATCTAATGCCCTAGCTATTCATCCCTGGCCTGTGTCATACACTAAGATCTCATAAAAAAATTCCATACCAATATTTGAAATCCTAACTGTTTCTAACCCCAAACTCCATCATATCTCTCAAACTCCCTTTAATACCATTATGTCATGACCCCCTCCCTTCAACTATACCCCTCGTAGGATGGAAATGAAGAACGGGAGATAATGACCCCCTTTTCTTACCTCTAGTAGACCCAGAGTGAAGGCCATCACTAAGGGTATACAATCTCACAAAAAAATGTTAGGTATTGAAATTTTCAGGAAAAAAAGATATGGAGATAATATGGTTCATCCCAAAACAAATCCAAGACATAAATATATATTTATATATAACAAAACCAAAATACATACCACATTCATGTTTAAAATAAAAATATTAAAAGTGCAATAAAAATATAAAGTACCAAAAGCAAGCTAAAGCGGTGACTCAGCAACTATCCCAAATCCTGAGCTAGTAACACTCAGCATGGTCTAGGTAATCCTCATAGAAACCTAAAAATAGTTTTATACATGTAGGTTGACTATATAGATATACTCAGAATGAAAAAACCTATGTCTATCATGCACAACTTAAAGGGAGCATATTAATGCCCCTGTGAGAAAAAAATAGAAAAAAACAGCATCTAATAGGTATACTAACAATCCTAGTCCTCATCAAGGCATTGTCACCAAATAATGAATCTCAATTAAAGTAATATATAATCACATTGATGATTTAGTTTCCCCGCACCACTTCCCATTAGTTTAGCTACTCTTACCTAACGTCAAACTTCCTCGCGCTCCCACCTCTTCTGAAAGAACCACATCACAACCCACTCGTACACACCTGGGACCCACAACCACACCTTCATCCCATTACCTAGGTCATGGGACACATCACACCCTATCCTGAAGACACCTAGGAAGGTACAAATCATCTCATACAGAAGAAACCTGGGAAAACACAACCCATATCATCCTAATGACACCTGGGAAAACACACCCCTTCTCATCCCATAGACACTAGGGAAAACACAACCCATATCATCTCGTAGAGACCTAGGAAAACACAACCCATATCATCCTAAAGACACTTGGGAAAGCACATCTCTCCCGCACACACCTGGGCCTCAAAAACCACAACTTTCCCAAATATTCTTGGGTTTTCACCACCTAGAAGAGGGAGTATGGAAGAGTGGGTGGCCATCCATCCATCCTCCCACCAGGGTATTTGGGAGACACTCTCCCCCATGATGATGGGGGTGTTCGGCATATAGTGCTCAACTAGGGTGTGGTGAATATAGAAATTACAAGGTAAACTAAAAGTATATACATATATGATACCAAAAACTTAAGCCCAATATATGGGTTCTCAACAAACAACCAACTCACAACCCTGTTAACTTTGTTTCTACCCCTAAATGCACAACACCACACATCAATACACAACCTCCTTTCAACTTCCAACCAACTTAATTAACCATTACAATTAATTATTCACAACTTTTTTATTCTTTCTATTAACCAAACCAACCCAAGATAGTTCCAAAATTTCTTAACCAATTATTTATTTATTTATTCCACAATTATCTAGGAAACTACCAAGAACAAGACACAACAAGAAACCTAGTAACACATCACTACATTTCCCAATATCATCCCCACTATGCAATAATTATCATCCATTCCATAATCAATGAACCTCACAACCTAAGATTCCATTATATGGTCAGGTTTAAGTATCATCTACAATTTCATCTATCACACTTCCCAAACCAACCCACAGCACACACATGTTCTTCACAAATGTACCAAAGCACAACCTAGAGTGTATCCACACATCACAATAAAGAAACTTCACATTCCATCTATCCTGTATACACAACCAAACTATACCACACATCACATCACCCCACATACCAAAGCATAACACAATTCTATATTTAACAAGACATCCCTTATTTAATTCCACTTCTTAATTCATCAGTTTTCACAAAAACATGGATATCATGGGGAATCCGTTTATTGTACAAGTGTACATCATTTACCAATTTATATATAAAAATTTTCAAGAGGAAAAAACCATCATGTAACTTGTTTTGTGAGAAAACAAGGACCAGAAACAACCATGATTTTCAGCAGGGTGTTTAGCCCGTACAATTCACAACATCACAATAATATCAAAGCCAAAAGAACATTTGAATTGGATCCATCTACCCCTTTAAATTTATTTACCAAGTTCTTATCTTTGATTAGTGTGTTGAAAAAATAATCTATAGTCAAACAAGAGTAGATCCCTCCTATATGATACACAATCAAAGAGAAACAAATGAAAATCCCTCCCTCAAAGATGTCAACATTCTTTGCATGGGAATAGATCATGTAAAGGTCCTTTGATTACACATCCCAACAGATCTTATATTGGAATAGAATCACTACAGATCAAAGGAGAGAGGTTAGGATTTAAGCCTTGGTGAAGGAACCTTCAAAACGCTGGAGAGGGGTCATCAGGTCACCTAGGGTCGAGAAAAAATTGTTGTGTCCATAGGGTTTGAGAACCCGAGTGGCTGGAAAAATGTTTAAAACATTACAATAGTGGGGTATTACACAACGTGTAATACCCACTCATTCCATGTAATCCCTGAATATCAACTTCTACTGAAAAACCCCATTTCCTTTTGATTTTACTTTATTTTTCAAACAATGAAATATTACACGTCGTGAAACTCTTCTTCACGCCATGTACAATATCTACACATTTTGAAAACTCCTTGACAGGCCGTAAAATAGATATTCACATCATGTAACGTGATTATATGATGTTTAATAACTCTACTTCCATCCTTTAGCAATTGAACCTCTCCAAACTCTTTCTAATCCTCCTTTTAACACTTCTAACTACCAAAACCCATAATGTAATGGGTTGGGAGGACACAGACAATTACAATTAAATAATATGAATAAATTTATCTAAAATATTAAAATAATTATATTATATAAAATTTATAGAATTTATAAAATTTAATTTTAATATTAGCCTGAATAATGAAAAAAATATATGTTTGTTTAAAAGTGTGTTTTTAAGCTTTAAGGTTATGTGCAGTATAAATGTTTCGATGTCATTAACTTTCGCGATATAAATTAAATTATTATTAAAAAAAATTATTGTTCTGTGGATTATATGGAAATATAAAACTAAATATTACAATTAAAATTTAAAATTAAAATAAAATAATAAAAATAATTTTTTAATTATAATCATATGTTACTTATGTTATAAAATGAGGAACATAGGTTTTCGATGTTGAAAATGATATTTAACTATATTTCAAAATAAATATTTTTAATAATTAAATACATATTCAATAAATTAAATGGTTTTATAAATTTATATATCTTTTTAATATGTTTATAAAGATAAAATATTTAAAATTTTTCTAAAAACTCTACTTTTCACCATTCACTTAGAAATCAATTATTTTAAAAAAGTCAAAAAAAATCATCTTATACTAATTTTGATTTTGTTAAAACAAATATAAAATTCATTTTACAAAATTCAAATTAAAAAAATAATAAATTCATATTTTAGATGAAAAAATAATATATAAACAAAAAAATGTTGAATTGAGTAAAAACCCTTTTAAAATAATAAGAGTTCTTAATTCTATTTTGTGTGAAAATAAAATTGATTAAAATAGGTTTATTTTTTATAGGTTTAATTAATCATAAATTACCTCAGTAATATTTTTTTATATTTCACATCCCATTTTAGGATCGTGTTGCGTGTGGAGAAAGATATGAATAATATTATTGATTTAGAAACTTTATTCAAAAAACTTGAGGTGTTACATTCTACCTCATAAAAAACTATATCCTTGCAATTTTAGTTATCTATTTCTGGTGAAACTTTCTTAGGGTATTTAAGAGATATAAGTGGATCTTGAAAAAATTGTGAAATAAATCATTTTCACCCAAAATTATTAATTCTTAGTATTGATTTTTTTCTCTAATCATTTGATCTAAACATCCATCGCGATTAGGTATAATAATACATTTAATAGAAATTGTTTCCAAGGGATCTCATATTCATCCTTGAAATACTATTTAATCATAGGATAGTTTGTAATATGAATTTTTCCTTCCATATTATGTTGATTACTATGTATTCTATGTGAAGATAATCAATACATTTCAAAAATTACATTTTAATCATATAAAGGATGGATTATAAGACATTCATGAATCATATTCTATAATCCTTAACATGTGATAAAATAATTATTGAATTTTTTCCCCTTAATAATATAGAAAAATTACGGTGTTTATTTTATGTTTTTGTAAACTTCTTTAATATACTAGAGTTATTAGAATTAGAATTCAACAATAAATATACTAATCTAGAGTATACGATAAATATTCGTTAATTATCATGATCCAAATTGTTGGTATAATCGACTTTAGTCATGGTAATAGTATTTTTCATTGTTCTATTGGAATAGGTGGATGATCACATTGATTATTTCCATCTACCCATGATTCAATGAAATTTTTTTAATAATTCCTCTACTCCTTGTAATTGAAGAATTGGATTGAGGGTTTTGTATTAAGATGGGTGTTCACTTAATATATCAATGGTATTGATGTTCTCAATGACCTTCTCTTCTACATAGAAAGAACTTGTTCCATGGATATAGTCCTATAATTCTTTTACCCTTATTTTCTCAATGTCAAAAGATGTATTTTCTTTTCTTTGTGTTTTTATCACTTGAATTTCCATGGAATTGTTTTTATTATTGTCCTTTGAATCATTAGAATAATGAGATTATCTAGTTTTTATTTACACCTTAATATCACATAAAAAAACCTATTCATAGCTTCCAAAATCCCTTATATCCAATGATTTTCAAATACATGGATTTAAAAAAATAATGAAATGGTCGACTATACTATAGTCTTAAATTATAAAACATTAAGTATGCCTTTCATGTATTATGAATTTTTCTTCCGATGTACTAATGGATTCATCATCCTTTTATTTAAAACTCAAGGAATGATCTCTCCATTTTTTAAAAAAGAGTTTAGGGAAAATATTTATTGAATAACTCCTCATTAAACTCTTCCCTCACTATGGAATAAATTTTATCCTCTAGACTTGCATTCTTGATTAGGGTCCATTATTGATAATTTTAACCTTCCATGTGATAAATATATGAAAAACCCTTTAAAGCTATATTATATATATAATGGAAACAAAATATACTTTATTGATCCATTTCTTAGTATTTATTTGATCAGGAGACCCATTCAATTTCATCGGCCATTGGTGCATGGAATATTTTATAAAAATCTATTCCAGCCATGGTGAGTTTTGGAGATCCACATAGTTTTTGTTATTATTTTTTAATATGATTAGAATTTACAAAACAAAATTACACTACCTTTACAATCCTATTAGTTTTATTGTTGGTATAATCTATACATATTTTATTAGACCCATTTTTTACATGTTTCCTCCGAGATCCATCCATTATAATAAATAATGGAAATTAGGAAATGAAAAATGTTTAAATACACAAAATAGAAAAAAAATGAACCTTAATGAAATAAAAAATCAATGACATATGTACCCTAACTTGGAAATATATAGGATTCAATCTATGTTATCCATGATCATTACCCAGCGTAGTTCTATAACTAAACTATTTTTGTACTAAAATAATATCGAATGGTTGAAAAGAGAATATTAATATACCAAATTATATAACTTAAGAGTGTCAAACCAAGTGTGTGGTTAGGCATACTTTTCATGCACCGAGTAACATAATAGTTAATACCAAACAAATGCCTTTTAGGGTTACTATCTCTAGCTATATCTATGGTAGAGCCTATATCCACTTGTAGTATCTAAATAAGGATTTCATTTCTTGGAAAAACCTAAAATCGCTACTTCGCAAAATTTTAGGATGTTATCAATTACTTAGACCTATCCTTTAGACTTTTCCCTATGGTTTTAACTAAAGGTATCTCATATTAATAAAAAATAATGAAACCAATACACAAAAATAACTAAACACACTGTTGATACCAATTGAGGCACCCCATACCTACACTCCTAGATATGGTGATAAAAACACAAACTTTTATAAATTAAAATTGATACAAAGTGATATGATTCAATATAAACTTACACAAATTTAAAAATATTTTTTCTTATCACAAAAATATCACATAACTTGAATAACATTTTGGTTTATTTTCTTTTAAGTATAGTTCCATAAGAAATTTTTTTATAATAAATTATAAGATATCTCAATAATAAAACTCCACTAGACTCCCATATAGACTTCCAAAAATTATATATATCATTGCAAATTTGGGAAAGGAAACATATTAGTGTATTGACCTTAAACACTCATTAATATAAAACATAATAACATGTCATAATGGGTCAAATGATAATCATATTAGGAAACATGTGCAAGGGAAATTTCATATTAAAAACATGTAAAAAATAAGATTTATCCATAAATATTGATTGAATTACATATAATCTCAAATGATAAAAACATATAACATGTATTTCATTTGAATAATCATTAGACACTAAACAGTTTTCATTGAGAATAATCATGGGAACAAGATTATGACATAAAGGTGTGGCATACAAATATGTAAAGAAATTATATATCAATGATACCAACTAAGACATATTTCACATTATGGTATGGGTCTAATCACCCAAGTAAATTCTTATAAATTGGAAAATATTCCTTATATACCATTTTTTTGTGATAAAATCTCTAGTATACCCATTTGACTTGGGATAAAACCTCCCATTTACCCTTTTTCTGGGGATAAATCCTAATGTGTAAACCTTGGATTGGGATAAATCCTCTTTCATACCCTTTTTTAGATATATCTTCACATGTACACTTTATATTGGGATAAATCCTTCCATGTAACCTTTATCTTGGTATTATTACTCTCATGTACCCTTTGTATTAGGATAAATTCCCTATTATACCCTTGGACATGGGATAAATCCTCTTGTGAACCATTGGTCTTTGGATAAATCTCTTGTATACCATTTGTGTTTTGATAAATCCTCTAGTATACCCTTAAAATTGAGATAAATCTTTATTTTTACCCTTTAGAATGAGTTAAATCCCACTATGTACCCTTTATCTTGGGGTAAATCATTTTTTCTACCCTTTTAATAACTTGAGATGTAACACCCCAAAATTATAAAATATGAATATCAAACTCAATAGTGTGTATGACACAAAACATCAAGCACAGAAGGGAATATAACATCTCAAGTCATTATGATATATTTAAATAAATTAAATCTCTCAAATATAATATGTTACATTAAACAAAAAATTTATCTTGCTCTACATTCAACACTGAGTTTATCTTAATCTACACAGAAGACCTCGTTTTCCATGCATTACATGCCAGATCGAATTTTATTGAATATTATTAATATTTTTATTTAAAATAAAAATTATCACCTAGATGTTAAATTATAGATTACGAATAATATTAACTAAACTATGAAAATATATTTTTGAATTCATTTGTTACCAATTAATTATAAATGAAATTGAAACCAATTGAATATAATTGATGTGTCTTTTTAGAGAACTACTTTTATGCGCCCAATGGAAATTTATCTAAAAAATTAAATGAATTACTATTACTTGATGATTTTAATTTTTTATATTCAATAAAATATTTTTACATTCATCCAATAGATTTTATATTCATAACATATAAACAAATCCAATTTTAGGCATAAAAAGGTTGTATTTGTTTTAAAGAAATTTTTCTATCTTTTAATAGAGAAATTGTTCTAAAACTAAATTTTTACACATATAAAACTTTTATTAGAAAAAATAAAATTTATTTTTGAAATATTTATTTAAAAAATATATTATGAATACTTTTTGGCATTTTCCAGAAAAGTTTCATTTTTTGATGAACAGTGAAAAATTCTGAATTTTAGTTGAAAACTGGTTTTTCATATAAATAGTTAATAATGTTAACTTATATATTAAATTGATTTTAAAGTAAAATTAGATCACTTATACATATATTAATAAAATTTAGGTAATTTTCATAGTTTTTATTTTTAATTTAGATATAAAAACTTAGTAAACTTTTGAACATTTTCACTTTAAGAACTCGCTTTCTCGTCCCATCTGCGGGATTAATTTTAAATTAATTTATTCCCATTTTGTTATTTAAATTTTAAAAAATTGATTCCATATATGTAACTAGAATAATTTTAGTGACTCTTAAGTTCAAATTAGTTTTTTGAACAACAATATTAGTGAAAGGAATTAAAATTAATTACGGTGATTAAGGTAAAAATGACTTTACTTTGTGGTTAATCATAAGGGTAAAATGACCTAGAAACTTATATAAAACACATTTAATGGAAATATTTCAACCATATAAAATATTTTATCAAAAATAAATCATTATTTTCAGCTCATGATGTAATGGATACGTTCCAATATTTTTTAATTTTTGGTACTTAAAAGAATTCCACTCCTCAATTACAAAAGGGTACTCACTCCCCCCCTAATTAACACAATTAAAGAAATTTTTATTGTCAAAAACCTGACCCAATAAGCTATAAAAATACCTCACCTCATAATAGAGTTAATGTTTTCGAAAATAAATCAAACCAAGGAAGAATTTTGGTATAAACCAAAAGGAGTTACCTCAAGAAGAAGAAATGTTCATCAACGAACACTTTTGTTTTATTTCTTTATACACCCCCTTAAATAATTTTTATATAATGACTAGATAATAACCTATGTATATTAAATATAATTAAATTTATTAATATAATATTAATACCTAATAATTAACAAACTTCTATCAAATGGAATATGAAATCATCGTTCGTGTGTACGGCGAACTACTACCTTATGAACCAATGTCGTTTTTTCTTCCATTACCACCTTTAAAGGTTGGGAATAATGATTAAAGTATTGTTTATATATTAAATATATGATATTTATAATTTTATTATGATGATTTAATTATTATATCACACACACTTTCTTTCTTTCCATTTTTTGGGAATATAATAACGTCGTTCGTGGTTACGGCGGACTACCGCCTTGCGAAGCGATGTGATTCATTCACACTTTACATGGAATGTATTAAGGGTGTGTTTAATAAAAATATGTGACATATATGAAATTAAAATTAAAATTTAATTATAATATAATTATATATTATTTAATTTTCATTATTTTAATATGATAAAAAAATGAAAACAGCATTCATGCGTACGTACGGCCTACTGACTCCATGAACAGTGTATTCCATTTCCAATCACCAAATTTTATTGATTCTTATAAATAAATATATTCTAAATAAATATGATATATACATCACTTTATACATTATATATTTTATTAAATCATAATCTAAGTAAAAGGGAAAAAATAAAAAGTCAAAATATACTCGAAAAAGAAGACAATTAACACCCGAAAACAATGAAAATAATGAATGACTATTAAAAATTGAGTCATAAGATGTTGTAGAAGGGTTATATATGATATCATAAATATTAATATGGCTATTTTATAAGTAATTAAAATTTTTAAAATCCCTATACATAATTTTAAATAAATTACGACTGAAAGGAAAGTGTGTTGTAAAGGAATTTCTAGTCTAACATTTGTTTTTGAGAGACTTATTCCACATTCATAACTTGTTTCTTTGGAATGGTGTATATGATTACCTATGACATTTTAGATCATGAAATAAATTTATTTCATAATATTAAAACTTTTAATTTATTTTATTCTTTCACATATTTAACAATTCAAAAGTTACTCAATAAGTAAGTGATTTTTTCTTAATTTTCATTCCATTGAGACGTATTTGTTATTATGCATGAATTCACTTTTATATAATGTATATACTATACCTTTGACATGTAATATAATTATTTATTCATTATTCATGGTACTTTAAGTTTCGATTTGAATTATTTAATCCAAGGGTATTTGGATTAAAAATTAACAAGTGATCAAAGTTATTGCCCAATATCACTTTTTTTTCATTGTTAGCTTTCTCTTGAGACAATCACTTTATTGTAATAAATTTTCATTGGGAATTAAATTTAACTTAAATATAAATACTCTTTTTTGATGGATATGATAATTTCCTAAACTGTATACCATATTTATATATAGTGTTTACTTTGAAATTTATTTGATGGACTGAGGAAATATGGATAAATATGAATCTATTACTCAATACAGATATTTAATGATAAGGAATATCAACTTAAATAAATATATTATTTGATATATAAGTATTGATTTAGACTTAAAGTTGAAGGTGGGTCCCATTATAATATATTCTATTGATTCATCGATAGATCTCATGAGACAAATTATGTTGGCCAAATTAAATGGGTTTCGAACTATATTTTTAAAATGTCTTGTGAAGGGTCTCAGCGGTAGAAGTACCATGATGCCTGAGATCATGGAATCTGATAATTAAAGAATTGAACTCATTAAAAAATCAATTATTATTATCCATGATATTTTTAATATGAAAAAATCTATGGATTCATTTCATTCTCAGATTATTAATTAAATGACATGTGTTTTTAGTTATTTACCTTACCATATTGTTTATGGATTATCCAATTATTTAAATAGAGTCTATGATCAGTTAATTAGCTTGTTATATTGACTATGCTTATTGATTCATCATTTCTTCCACTTTACTTAATCCTTAGGGATAATTTTATCTCATTATTATTATTTTTCCTTTTCCAATGATATGAAGTTGAATTCTTGGAATATGTTTCAAGGATTTTGAGATTTTACCATTATTATACTTTATTTTATTTTTCCTATATAAAATGAGTATCATTTCTGTAATCTATTTTCCAAAACTTCTAAAATTTTCAGTCCTTTGGTATTTGATTCCTTATAATAATGCCAATGCAATAAATTAAGGCACCAGCTCTGGGATTTTAGAATCAGGATCTTTACAGTTGGTATTAAAAAAGTTTAGTAGAAAACTTTCGAACTATATTTAGGAAAACATAGATTGGGGAATATAATCCTATGATATAATTTGAGAACAATTATAGAATAACATTCCAAATAATCCATGTTTATGATAATGATATCAGTTGCACATAAACTTTTCAATTTATGTTAAGTATTTCACTAATTTTTTTATTATACATTATGTTACATAATTTTATGATATAATCTATTCTTATTGTTTATAAATGTCACCTATAAGAATAAAGGGTATAAATACTTGTGGTTAATGTAGAGTTTTCCCTATTGAGAAATCCAATATAGATAGTATTAGAACTGATAAAATTACTAATATATTAGGAAATATTAATAAAATTATGAAAAATAAACTTTACCAGATGGAGAAACCCATTCCACAATGAGATTATCTGATGTTGGATCACTTAATAAGATAGAGTCCCCAACAATTTAGTGGGACTACTGATCCCATGGAAACTGAACAATGGATTAAGCCTTTAGAGAATATATTTATGGTGTTGGTATGTAGTTAAAAGTAAAAGGTTACACTTATATAGTGTTGTTCCAATAGTGATGTTGATCAATGGTGGTTGTTGATCCAGAATACTAGTGAGGAAGAAAAAATAGAACTCATGTAATATAAATATTTTAAGGAGACATTATTTGATAAATATTTACATCACGAGCAAAAAAGTGAGATGAATATAACATTCCTTAGCATAAAGAAAAATGAGGAAGAGAGTATTTCATAGTATGAGGCGACCTTTACAAGGTAATATAGGTATGCTATGGGTTACATATAGAACACGAAGTGAAATATTGATCACTTATTTTAAGATTTTAAGCAACATCTCCGAAGGGTATTAGTCTCTAAAACATTTTTTCATATGATAAAATAGTTTTATGTGCTATTAAGACAAAGAAATAATTCATCAAGTATTGTAGATTTGTATGGAATCAAAAGAATGAATGGACAACATAGAAAATAAAGGATAAAGGGAAGAAGGGAGTAAAGGATTTTACCATATGTGATAACTATTAAAAGATAATCTATGGGAAATTATTTAAGATATTTTGAGTTTTTTATAAGTGTAGACAAAAGGGTAACTAGAAAAAATAATGAAAATGGGTTAAATAAAACATTGTTATTCAGTTGTTCAACTATAAGGATATGGGGCACTATGAAAATGAATTACACAATTGTCAATGGAATATCCCCAATAAGAAGATAAAGGACCATGTTCAATAATATGTTGTTGATATAACCAAATAAGAATAATTAATTTTCTTTTATATTTGGATCCTTGTAATATGTTTTAAAAGTATTTTATTGATATGTATAAGGATTGATCTGTAGTATTATTTATTAAAGGATTTATTGAATAGTACTAATAAAAGTGATTTAGTGGAAAGTTTTACTAGTTATAAAACACATGATTTAGAGAAAATACAACCCTTAATTTGTTCCTGATATTTATATAATGAAGTTGGAAAAAAGATATGATGGATTTTGATAATGTAAATTGGATAGTACTAACTACCTTGGAATTGATTAATGGTTTTCTAAAATAGTGTATTATTCCATCACCGATGAGGTTTATAGAATTTTTGGATTTAAGTAATATATCAAATAATCTATTATTTAATTAAGTAGTAAGGAATCAAGCATATTTTCAATAATATTTTATGGATATTCATGTTATTACCAAGTTACTAGAGAATAATTCATAAAGGTATTCACATGTTTGGTATGTGATTATTTAGAGCTAATTCATGTTGTTTGGATTAATGATAAGTTCATTTTGAAAATATAGTGACCTTATAAAGTTTTGAATCTTGATATTTTTTAAGGGACATATTGTTAACTATTGAGTCAATAAAGTTTCCTTATAACTTTTCCATTATTTCATGTTTTGAAAATCACAAACACTTTATCTTAAGGAAAATTTCTTTTCCCCTATGTTTTATCTTAATAAGAAAAACTTTCCTTCCCCAAGAAAAATTTATTCTTATCATGTTTTCATTGTTCATGTTATAACCTAACTCATTTTATTTCTATGTATAAAATTCGGTTTCGTATCTAAAACCACAGAATCTTATAAATACTTAGATATAGAGAATTCTATTTTTAGGTTCCAAATTCAGCTTCCAAATTCTCTAAATTTAGACTCTGAACTTTCTTAGTTCAGACTCAGAATTCTCTAAATTCAGACTCTGAACTTTCTAAATTCAGACTTCGAATTCTATAGAATTTAGGCTCCAAATTCTTTTGAAGAAAAAATCTGTTTATTCATGTATTATAGACACTGAATGGTTTTTTGGTTAGACTCTATACTTTTATTTTTCCTTACACTCTGAAAAATTGAATTGGTTAAGCAACCATATTTTTTCTTACTCCTGTTATAGTTATAAAACAATTTCGTGATTTCTGTTTCTAACCAACCTTTGTTTGAGTGACACATGCACAGGTCCCTCTGAAATTCAAGGAAAAATATGACCATTGGAGGAGGGAGTCGACCGTTGAAGATGTGCCTATAAATAAGAGATCATTTGAACGAGCTCAAAAAACACTCTTGATTGATCTAGAGATTACATACTGATGAAGTGATATATATAGAGAGATAATTTATTTCCTTGTGAGTACTGAACATATTGTTCAGAATTTCTTTGTGTGACTCTGAATGTTGTTGAGTACATTCGAGGGTTTCTGGGGGTAGGAAGACAGAGGTGGGTACTACCTTGAAATTCGAGGGCTTGCAGGGATAGCAAGATAGATCCTGATATTCGTATCAAGGGCTTACCCTGGTGTGGGTAAGATAGACTTTCCTGAAAGTATAAATCAAGGGACCTTTATCCAAGGTTTTTGGATACCCTTCTCTTTGGATTAAAATATTTACTACTTGTTACTTGTATTGTTTCATGTTTTCTATTGCATTTTGATTGACAAAGAATGTATAACTATCATATACTTTCCTGTACTTGTTTACTATGATTATTTAGATTCTATACGTTTTATGGTAGAATCTTTATCTTTATAAGATTTTATTAAATTTCATTTCTGGAACCATATTTCTATAATCAAGAATGTTTTTAGAAATAAGAGGTATTGTGAATTTACATTGTTTAAGTTTGTTAAACATTAACATCTTTAAAAGTTCCAAAGGAATTTTTTTAAAGTATAAAATTCACCCTTGTCTTGTATATTGAGCATCTACATCCATTTGTTTCGATCATACAACTGGTATCAGAGCAGGTCTTTGAAATACTTATATTCACATACAAGTTTTCTTGCTCGAGTTTTTCATTGTTCTATATTTTCCTTGCTTAGGATATTTTTATCCTTGTTTAAAAACTTTTATTACTAACAAGTTTGTGTGGAAAGACATTTTCTTTGAGATGGAAGGAATGAATGTTGGTTTAATTGATAATATTAATCATACTAGACCACCTATTTTTGATGGGAATGATTTCAAATATTAGAGAGATCGTATGAAGACTTTTCTCATTAACACTGGAGTGGAAAACTTTGTTATGCTTACTGGAGATTACAAGATTTTTGATAAGTAATTCAGAACTTTTACTAATCACAAGAAGTCAGAATGTCAACTTAACTATAAGGAACACAATACTTAGTTGTGTTCCATAAACAGGAATATATATAGCCATATTTCTTCGTGTGTAGCTGTAAATTGTATTTTGAAGAATGTTGAAGTAACTCATTTTGGAACAACTAAAGTTATTGAAACTAGAAGAGCTATGCTTAGAGATGAGTACCATGGTTTTTTCTTTTCTTATTAAGAACCTATATGTAAGGTAAAACTATGATTTATGACTATTGTCAACAATATACAATCCATGGGTGAAAAAGGTTTGGATGATGAGGCACTTGTAGACAATATTATAAACATCATGCCTAATGAGTGGGAATCCAAGAGAATAGATATAGATGAGAATAGGAAAGTCTCACAGATTTCTCTTGATGAGATTTTTGGAACTATTCTTCAACTTGAGAATAGAATGAAGAGAGATGCATACAATGTTAAAAGAAGAATGGGAATGGAATTGTTGCTTTTTCAACTACTTCAAATCATATGAAAGCCAAGACTCCTGATATATTTACAAGATATAAGTCTAAGAAGGTCACTATTTTATCTGAATCAAGTGAAAGTGAACATTCTAAGAATGAACAAGATAGTTGGGAATAAATATTTTCAGTATAGATACAAGAAGAAAGAAAGAAAGGATAAGAAAGACTTTGAAGTCACTTGTTATGAATGCAAAAGAGTTGGGCATATAAGGCCAGATTTTTCTATGTTTAAGAGAAAAGATAGAAAGGAAAAGAATTATGAGTGGAATTTAATGAAGTACTAAAAATCTAAAGCTACAAATTTTTTAAAATCTAATAACACCTGGAGTGCTAGTGGTGGAGACTCTTCTAATGAATCCTCATATTATGAATCTTTTGGACATAAGAATCTCAGTCTAATAGCTACATTACCTATTGAAAATCATTTTTTAATGGAAAAGGTACACAATTCTGAATCCATCACCAATGTATCCTTGAATGCTAATTATAATTATAGTAAATACTATGAATCCTCGGATAAAGAATATTCTTCTGATGAAGATAATACTTTACCTACCTATGAAGAAGTTTCTAGGTTTACTAAGCTCCTTGAGAATAAAAATTCAAAAGTAAAGAAATAGCTTGATAAAGATAATTCTATAATTTCTATTATTACCAAAGAAATATCAGATCTTTCTAAGGATCTTGATAAGAAAATCCTAGATTTTGAAATTATTTTAAAAAAACCTTGAGGAAGTTAATTCTGAGAAGGATAAACTTTCTAAGGATCTAGAATAAGTAATTTCTAAGAAAAATGTTTTCGAGCCTAACTCTAGTGCTAAAACTAATGTTATTTAGGATAAGAACATAGTCATTAGACTGAAGTCATAAATATTTTCCTTCAAGAAGTGTTTGTCAAATTTTATCTTAGGTAAGGAAAATTTTGATAAGTGTTATTCCCAAATTCGACCTCTAAGGAATAATTCTCGTTTTGGTTATACTAGCTCAAAACCGATTTTTAGTAATAATTATTTTGTTCCTCAAAGTGCTCAATTCTGCACTAAGTGTCAGTGTGGTGGGAATTGGGAAAAAATTTGTTCCTTAAACAAAACTCAGTCCTTAGGTTTTCATATAGCTTATTTTTCAAATAAAATGTGGATACCTAAAATTTTGCTTTCTGAATTTTCCGAATCCAAGAAAGTTTGGGTTCTAAAATTCTAACTCTCTTATTTTTAGAAAAATAAAGATAGTACCAATAGTAATAATTGGTAAATGGATAGTGGATGTTCCTGACATATAACTGGTAATAAAAAATTCTTTGAAAATATTATCAAGAAGAAAGGAGGAAAAGTAACTTTCGGAGATAATGATAAGGGAGAAATTATTGGTACATGTAACATTGTTCTTCTTGGAAAAAATTTAATTTCAAATGTTTTATTTGTTAAGGATCTTGAGTGCAACCTCATTAGCATTAGCTAATTATGTGATGAAGGTTACCTAGTGAATTTTAGGAATGACAAGTGCTTAGTACAAAATTCCAAGGAAGAGTTTATTCTTTATACTAATAGGAAAGAGAATGTATACACACTAAACTTAGAAGACCTTAGGATCTAATATCTACCTTGCCTTAGTGCAATGAAAGATCATTCCTATTTGTGGCATAGAAGGTTAGGACATTGTAACCTTAATAACCTATGAAAACTCTCTAAGAAAAGACTACTTAAGGATCTACCAAAGCTTATATTTGATTCTTCAAAAGTTTTTTATCCTTGTCAATATGTCAAGAAACATAAATCAAGTTTTAAATCTGTCGGTGAAGTCAAAACTACTGATGCATTACAGTTATTTCATATGGTTGTTTTTGGTTCAACACAAACTGGAAGGATTGGAGGCAAATATTATGTATTTTTCTTAGTTGAAGATTACACTAGATTTATGTGGGTCTATTTTCTAGCAAAGAAATCTGAAGATTTTTTTATTTCAAAAGTTTTAGATCCCATGTTAAAAATGAGAAAAACCTACCTTTGATAACTATTCATAGTGATCATGGAGGATAATTTCAAAATTATGATTTTGAAACTTTTTTTAATAGAAAAGGAATTACTTATAACTTATCAGCACCAAGAACGCCCCAAAAAAATGGTGTTGTTGAAAGAAGAAATAGAATTCTTTAAGAGATAACAAGAACCATGTTGAGTGAATATTCGGTAGCCAAACATTTTGGGGCTGAAGCTGTAAGTACTTCTTGTTATACTATAAATTGTGTTTTGATTAGACCTTTTATTAATAAAAATCTTTATGAGTTATGGAATGGTAGAAAACCTAGACTTTCCTACTTCAAGGTTTTGGGTTGAAAGGTATTCATTCTGAATACTAAATATAATCTACACAAATTCGCACCAAAATATGATAAAAGAATTTTCTTAGGCTTCTCCACAACTTCTAAGGCTTATAAAGTTTTCAATAAAAATACTTGTATTGTTGAAGAAATAGTATATGTAAAATTTGATGAAATTGATCCTTTGGTTTTTAAACAACCTCAACCTACATCTTCGGATGTGGTTTCAAAAACTGATTATCAACCTTTGTTAGAAGATCATTCTGATAAAAAAAATTCAAGAAAATATTTCTGAAGCATTTACCCCAGAAGACTTCCTACCCTGTGTTGATGAACAGTTTTTAAAAAACCCAAATCAGTTGTTTCTATTGAATCATCTCAGTGATAGTATCATTGGTGATGTAAATCAGCCTGTAAGGACTAGAAGTTCCTTAAGAAATGAAGTTGAACATCTAGCATTCCTTTCCCAATTAGAACCAAAAATCACTGATGAAGCTTTAGGTGATGATGATTGGATAAAATCTATGAAAGATGAGCTAAATGAATTTTAAAGGAATAAAGTCTGGAACATGGTTGAAAGACCTAAGAAAACTTCTATTATTGGAGTAAAATGGGTCTTAAGAAATAAATGTGATGAAAATGGAATCATAGTAATAAATAAAGCTATATTGGTTACTAAAGGCTATAATCAACAAGAAAGGATGGACTATGAAGAAACATATGTTCTATTAGATAGACTTGAATCTATTCGTATTCTAATTTATTTTGCAGCATTCTTCAATTTCAAACTTTTTCAAATGGATATTAAATGTGCTTTCCTTAATGGTTTTGTAAAAGAGGAAGCTTTTGTTGAACAACCTCCTAGTTTTGAAGATTCAAAATATCCTGAACATTTTTACAAACTTACCAAAGCTCTGTATGGACTTAAGCAAGCTCCTAGATCTTAGTATGATAGACTTACATGATTTTATATTCAAAATAATTATGTTAAGGTAAATGTTGATCCAACCATTTTTTTAAAGAAAGATAAGATAAATGTTTTGATTGTTCAAATTTATGTTGATGACAATATATTTGGTTAAACTCAGCAATATTTAACTTATTCCTTTGCGGATCTAATGAAATATGAGTTTGAAATGAGTATGATGGGTGGGTTAACATTTTTCCTTGGTTTTCAAATTTCTCAAAAATAAGAAAGAATCAATATATCCAAACATAAGTATATTAAATATCTTCTTAAAAAGTATGGATATGAAAACTCTAATAGTATAAGTACTCCCATTGGTACCTCAAATTCACTTGATCTTAATGAAGTGGGGAAACTAGTAGATCAAACATCTTTTAGAGGTATGATGAAAAGTATACTTTACTTGAAATCTAGTCATCCAAAATTATTGTTTTCAGTATGCTTGTGTCAAAGATATCAATCCAATCCTAAGGAATCTCATTTAAAGGTAGTGAAAAGGATTTTTCACTACTTAAAGGGACCCATGGATCTATGACTCGTTTACACTTCTAGAAATGATTTTGTTTTAAAAAAAAATCAGATGATGACTTTGGTGGATGTAGAATGGATAGAAAAAGTACTTCCAAAACCTATCATTTTTTAGGAGATTCATTAGTTTCTTAGTCAAGCAAAAAGAAACACTCATTAGCACTTTGCACTACTGATGTAGAATATATAGCAGCTGTAAGTTGTTGTGATCAAGTGTTGTGGATGCAACACACACTCACAGACTATGGTATGAGTTTTACCAAAACACAAATTTTGTGTGATAATACTAGTTCCATTTCCATAAGTAAAAACCCTGAATATCACTCTCGTGCAAAACACATAGATATTAGGCATCACTTTCTTAGGGATCACCCACTAAAAATAGATATCATTCTTCAATTTATTGAAACAAAAGATCAAATTTCTAATATTTTCACAAAATATTTACCCTCTGATAGATTTTAATACATTAAACAGAAATTAGGAATGATAAAAGTAAGGAAATATTCCATGTTAACTTCCTGTTAAACCAATATCCTTACAGTAAGGAACTTATTTTTCATAGGCGGAGTACATTTTCTTATTTTGTAGTTCAAAATTTTTCATAATGAAGATTTTTGTTATTCAAAATTCTCATAATGAAGATTTTCGTACTTAAAATTTTTGTAATGAATATTTTTGTACTTAAAATTTTCATAATGGATATTTTTGTATTGAAAATTATTGTAATCATAAATTTTGAATCTAAAGTTCTTCAAGAAGAATTTTCCTCATTACGAATAATCTTCTTAGCAATATGAAAGGTATGTTTCCTTTCTTAAATTTTTGTAATGATGTTTTAATTGTTGGTATTTTCATCTATTTTTAAAATTTTCATATTCTATTTTCCCTGAAACTGAATGTTTCTATTAAAAACCTCAAAAGATCAGAATCCATAAAAATTATTCTTCGATCATTTTTTTAAGCTGTCAGATCTGATCAGAAGGTTTTTCAACCATTGGATTGAGTATGGAAGTTAAATCGTCACCTCAAATGCCTATATAAGGGACCCCTTATGGTTTTACCACATCGAAACTCAAGGCTTCACGTGCTGAAGCTCTGACCCTCCTACATAAGCTCATTCCGGATCTTTAAGGTTTCCTCAGCTCCGAATGTATATTGAAGCTTCATCTGAAAAATAAATGTCATCCATAAAGGAAATCTCTGAATGGAAGGTCTAAAAATAAAGGTTGGTTCAACCAAATTTCTTTACTAAAAATGATTACCTTATCTCTAAGAATATAAATCTGAATGGGTGGGAGAGTATTTACATTTTGAAATCGAAATCATAGGATTCAGTGTATCTGGAGTTGCTGATTGAATTCTATGAGGCAGTAACTTTCTTCAAAGAATAAGGCAGGAGCAAGTTTTCTTTCAAGTGTTACAGGAACACATATTCACTTTCTTACACCAAGGATGCAATCTGGGTTGGTATTCCTTATGAGGGAGAAGCAGAGTTCTGCTCACATAAGATGCTTGATGTTCATGGATGTTTTATTAAAGAAAAATTCATGGCTTGTCTTAGTCTTTTAAAAGTAAAAAATATGAAGATTCTTCACCTGTCTATAAATTTCTAGATTCTTTAATTGTGGGTTCAATGATTCATCATTCTGTGAAATGTTGATAAGTATATATTAAAGAAGAGTGAAATTTACATTCTGGATTTCTTGGTAAACTTAAGAAAGATAAACTTGGTTAAGCAAATATTGGTTACAATTGAGAATATCAAAAATAGTAATTTGAAATCTCAAATTATAATGTAGCCAGCCATTTTGTCAAATATAATGGTTCAATTTTTAGAATCCTTCAAAAATACATTAAAATATATGTCATGAAATTTCAAAGTCATGTTTCTAAGTGATGACACCTTGAGAAGGATTAAAGTTGGTTTTTCTAAAGAATCAGAATAATTCTATGACTTTCCTGAAGAGGAAATTGTAGCTCTTTCAAAAAAATAGGAGGTGGTTGAAACCTCTAAAATGGTGGAAGGAAGAGGAAGGTAAAGGAAGTGGAAGATAAGGGAAAATCCCCCAATATCAAAGGAAACTCAATCTGCACCACCAAAGCCAAAGAAACAAAAATCCTAACGTGATGAGGTTGTGGCTAAGTGGAGGAAAGACATGAAAAATCTGAAAGAATGGGATCCTAAGTTTTTCTAGGACCCTACTGAGGCAAAGTATTTGATTGAAAGGGATGCTAAAGATATTGACAAGAAAGAGAAAGGGAAGAAGCAGAAGAAAAAGTTTCCTGAGGAAGAGATAGTCCAATCACTTCTAAAGGCTGCTGAGAAAGCATTCAAGAATATTCTGGTACCAGAATCCTTCCTGATAAAACCTTTACCAGAGACTCCAGGAAAGAAGTTTGTGACTCTGGAAAAAGTACAAGAAAAATAAGTATAAGAAAAATAATTCGAAGAAGAAGAATAAGGAAGTGGTGATATTGAAGACTTGATAAAGCAATTAGAGTATTTTCATAAGAAGGAAATCCCTTCTAAAAAATTATCATTTTGAACCTCTGAAGTCGAGTCTTCAAAAATTACTACGCTAGGAATAGATGAGAAAGGTGAGGAAGAAGTGAACAAGTTGTCTGAAGAAAATAGTCATAACAATGATTTTATTCATCCAAAAGATCTTTAGGTAGGAGATCAGAAGGGAAAGATAGATGAAGATAAAATTGTACAGCTATCTGATAGTGGTCAAGAATCACCCAATCATAAAGAAGTAATTATGAAAGCTGATAAGGGAAAATAGGTAGTTGTTGATACACCTAGCAGAGTAGTGGTAAAGAAGAAATAAGTGGGTGCTTCATGAAAGAGTAAAGCTTATGATATTGAAAAAGAGTCCCCACCAGTAAAAATCTATGATTCGGAATCATCCTCTCTTGGACATGATTTTGTAGTCCTGTATTTGAAGAAGCTTGTTGGGACTATTCCAATATTTCCCAGTATATACTTCAGATTCCAGATGCTTTAGAACACCTTAAATTAGAAATCAGATTCAGTATCCATGGTGATGGATAACTTCATCAAACTTGAGGCTGATTTAAAAACCTTTTTCATAAACTAAGAATAACACAAAAGGTCTTGCAAGAAAATGAGTTGCTGGTCAAAGAAAACTATAGAAGACATGATAATTCTTGATGTATTCCAAGAATTTTTCAAGGATTCATTTAACACCGAAGATGTGAAGATCAAGGATCTCACAAATAGTTTTGAGGGAAAGCTATCTATTGAAGAAAATACTCAAAAACAAGAAGTGAAATATCTGAATGGGAAATTGTATTTGGTTTCTCAGAGTTGTAATATGGAATTATATCTTAGAATCAAACTTTGGGAAAAAATTTCTAAGCATGAAGAAGTTATAAAGGAACATGCAGAATCTCTAAAGGCTCAGGAAGAAAAAAAATCAAAGCATTAGAAAAAAAACAGAAGATCAATATCAGATTCTTAAATGTGCAGAGAAAGTTCCCAAGGAGCTCAAGAAGCTCAAAACAATAGTGAAGAACTTGATGTCGAAGGAGAAGGAAGGATAATATGGTCAATTTTAATATTTTTTGTATTTTTTCCTTGTATAAATTTTTCCAATCCTAGTGAAATTTTTGTTTGATCTTCTTTTTTTTGTTTAGTACTAATATTTCAAGTACAATATTTTTATTTTCCATTCCCTGTATTCCTTTTTGAAAATAAAAAGGGGGAGAAAGGAATTTTAAAAAATAATACAAAGTAAAAGAAGAAATTTCCCTAAGTGAGAGTTCATCTAAGGGTGGGTTCTTATCCAATAAGATTTTAATATGCAATAAAATGATAAGTCTCAATCTAGAAATCAATAATAAGATCCTTAGTGTTTCCAAAGCCTAAGGGGGAGTTAGTCATATTCATTATTTCCCATGTGTAAAGGGAGAGAAGTTTTATTTTCAAAATCCAAAAAAATATTTTCTAAGTATTTATATTCTATTTCGAAAAGATGTTTGTGATTTCCAAAAAGGGGGAGATTGATGAGTAAATAAGGTTTCCTTATGAGTTTTCCATTCCTTCAGGTTTTGAAAATCACAAACACTTTATCTTAAGAAAAATTTCTTTTCCCCTATGTTTTATCTTAATAAGGAAAACTTTCCTTCCCCAAGGAAAATTTGTCCTTATCAGGTTTTCATTGTTCATATTATAACCTAACTCATTTTATTTCTAAGTATAAAATTCGGTTTCATATCTAAAACCTCGGAATCTTATAAATACTTAGATATAGAGCATTTGATTTTCAGGTTCTGAATTCTCTGAATTCATACTCCTAACTTTCTGAGTTCAGGATCCAAATTCTTTGAATTCAGACTCTGAACTTTCTGAGTTCAGACTCTGAATTATCTGAATTCAGACTCTGAACTTTCTAAATTCAGACTCTGAATTCTATAAAATTCAGGCTCTAAATTCTTTTGAAGACAGAATCTGATTATTCATGTATTATAGACACCAAATGGTTTTTTTGGTTAGACTTCAAACTTTTATTTTTCCTTACACTCTGAAAAATAGATTTGGTTAAGAAACCATATTTTTTTCTTACTCTTGTTATAGTTATAAAACGATGTCATTCAGTCTATTTTTAACCAACCACTATTTAAGTGACATTAGTACCAGTCCCTTCAAAATTCAAGGAAAAATATGATCCTTGAAGGAGGGAGTCGACCGTTTAATATGTACCTATAAATAGGAGCTCATTTGAACAAGCTCAAAAAATAATGTTGATCGATCTAGAGATTACATGCTACTAAAGTAATTTCTAGAGAGAGAGAATTTATTATTTTTGCATACTGAACATCTTGTTCATAATTGCTTCATGCGACTCTGAATGTTTCTGAGTACATTTGAGGGCTTCTGAGGATAGGAAGACATAGGTTCCAACTACCTTGATGTTTGAGGGCTTTCAGAGATAACAATACAGATTCTGATATTCATATCGAGGGCTTATCCTAGTGTGGGTAAGATAGACTTTCTTAAAAGTATAAATCAAGGGTCCTTTATCCAAGGTTGTTAGATACCCTTATCTTTTGGTTAAAATATTTACTACTTGTTACTTGTAGTGTTTTAAGTTTTCTACTGTATTTTGATTGTTAAGGAATATATAACTAACTTATACTTTCTTATACTTGTTTACTCGGATTAGTAAGATTATATATGCTTTAAGGTAGAATATTTATCTTTATAAAATTTTCTTAAGTTTTATTTTCAGAACCATATTTCTGGAATCAAGCAAGTTTGTATAACTAAGAGGTCTTTTGAATTTACCTTGTTTAACTTTGTTAAAAATTACCATCTTTAAAAGTTCCAAAATATTTTTTTAAAGTATAAAATTCACCCCCCCCCCTCTTGCATATTGAGCATCTACATTCATTTTTTCAATCCTACAACCATTTATGAAATGTTTTAAGTTTATTTTTGGATAAGTTTTTAGAAATTAATGTATTACTTCACTATATGATGCAACCAGTGCTAAGAGATGAAGTAGAATTATTTCAAGAAACAACCAATGGATAAGATTATGTTTATAAAATAGAAATATGTCAAGTAATTATATTTCCTTATATTTCTTGAGAGATAAATAATTTATCAATTTTGGGAAGAAGGGTCTTGAAACAAACATTTGGTCCTATTATCATCATTTTTTATTATATCAATTACCTTTTTCACATATCTGGTTTATAGATTTTTTGTTATTAAATTCCCCCTTAACATGTTCTCTATCACTCTCCTTCAATATTTTAGTTTTACTTTTCTCTTCCATGTCCATATTTTCATTTCTCACACATGTTCTCCTATCTAGAAACCTAGTTATGTGATTATTCCAGATAACATTTGTACTTCCCTTTCTATCTTATTAAGAAGATATTTTATAAACCCTTTTACGATGTGGGTTTTTCAAAAAAATAATTTTAAAATATTATACCATTAATTACTAAGATCATGTTTAAATTATGAGAACAAAATTTATTTTTGGTGGGGAGAATCTAACCCCCTAAAATTTTCAAATAGGAATATAATATTTGATAGTGTGTATGACACACAACATCAAGTATAGAAGGTAATATAACATCCCAATACATTATGGTATATTTATATAAATTAAATATATCTAATATATTTTTTTATACACACCATAATTTTTAGATTTCTCTATATGGAACACTGATATTAGTTTTCTCTACATGGAACACTCAGTTTAGCTTACATTACACGCAAGACCAAGTTTTACCAAGTACTATTAATATTATTTTTTAAAATGGAAATTATCTCCTAGCCATCAAATTAGAAATTATGAATAGGATTAAATGTCATATTAATATATACAGTTGAATTCATTGGTTCCAATTAATTGTAAATAAAAATAAAAACTAATTCAATATAACAAAAATGTCTTTATATTGAACTATTTTTTTGCACCAAAAGACAATTTATCTTAAAAAATTAAATTCAATTACTATTTTTGGAGAAACATACTTTTATATATTCAATGAAAAAATTACATTCAAACAATAGATTTTATATTTATAATATAAGAACAAATCCAATTTTATGCATAAAATGTTGTATTTTTTTAAATTCAGTTTTTTCACCTTTTAATGGTGTACTTGTTTTAAAACAAAATTTTGATACTTTTATAAATTTTATTTGAAAAAGTAAATGTACTTTTTGAAATATTAATTTCAAAATTATCTTTTGCTAATTTTTTTTATTTTTCTAAAAAGTTTTATTTTTTGATGAATAGTTATAAAATACAGAATTTTAATTGAAAACTGACTTCTCATCTAAATAACTAATAGTGTAAATTTTTATTTTTATTTATTTTTAATAGAAAATTAGATAAATTATATATAAATTAATCAAATTTATATCATTTAAATCATTTTTATTTTGAATTTAGATTTAAAAACATAGTCAACCACTGAACATTTTCACTTTAAAATCCTGGTTTCTCATCCCGTCGGTGAGATTAATTTTAAATTAATTACTTCCAATAATGTAATTTAAATTTTAAAAAAATTATTATATATTTTTAATAATAATAATTTATAAATTATTTTAATCTAAATCTAGTTTTTGACAAAAAAATATTATCAAAATCAATTAAAATTAATTACATCGATTAAAGTAAAAATGAGTTTACTTAGTGGTTAAACTTTAATCTTAAGGGTCTAAATGACCTATAAAATTGTCATAAACACATTATATGGGAATATTTATACCATATAACCTAATTTATATAAAATTATTCATTATTTTAGGCATATGATATAATAGTGACTTCCCAATAGTTTTTTCCTTTTTGTATCTATAAGAATGTCACTCCTCCTCAATTATAAAAGGGCATTCACTCTCACCCATTATTCACACCTCTCAGGACATTTTTTAAGTCAAAAACCTAATAAAATTAAACCCTAACATCCCCCTTAATTTTGTAATATTTTATTTTTATATAAATCAAACAAGGTAACGATTTGGTTATTAACAAAAAAGATTTACCCAAAAAAGAGGTAACATTCATCAATAAGCAATTTTGTTTTATTTTTTTGTATAGCCAATTAAATTATTATTAAATCATGATTATATAATAAAATAATTATATTAAATATAATTATATGTTTTTATACTAATATTAAAACATAAAAATTCACACACTTCCATCAAATGGGATACACAACCATCATTTATATGAATGGAAGACTACCGCCTCATGAACTAATGTCGTTCGTTCTACCATTACCACCTTTAAAGGTTATGAATATTGATGTATTTATAGTTTATGTATAATATATATGATATTTATAATTTTATTATTCTTTTATAATTATTATATCACACATGCCTTAATGCTTTTCATTCTGTGGGAATACGATAACGTTGTTCGTGTGTATGGTGGACTACCGTCGTGCAAAGTGATGTGATTCATTCACGCATTACATGGAATGTATTAAGTGTTGGTTTAATAAAAATATGTTACATATATGACATAAAAATTATACTATAATTATAATATACATATATATAATTTAGTTTTCTTTCTTTCAATACTACGATAAAATAGAAACAACATTCACGCATACATACGGCCTACCATCTCCATGAACTTTGTATTCCATTTCTTATAAAAAAATTATATATATTAATATAAATATGTATATACTAAATATATGATATTTACCTAATTTATTACATTTTTTTTATTATTAAATCATGATCTATGTAAAAGGAACAAAAAAATAACAAGTCAAAAAATACTTAAAATATAAGGCAATTAACACCTAAAAAATTAAAATAACTTATTACAATTAAACAAATAATGATAAAATGTTATTTAAGTGTTATATATGATTTAATAAATATTAATATGGTTCTAATATATGTTAATAACAAGTTTGAAACCACTATATGATAGGTTTTATAACATATGAAAAAAAGTAAAGTGTGTGGTAAGGGGATTTCTGGTCTCACTTTTATTTCTACAGGACATATTACACATTAACTAATTGTTTCTTTTGTGTGGTTTTTATAATTCCCTATTATATTTTATATCATTTATTTCATTTATTTAATGATATTACATTTTTTAGTTGATTTTATTCTTTCATGGATCTCACTATTCAAAAGTTTCTAAAGAAGTAAGGGATTTTGTCTCAATTCACAACCCATTGAGAATAATTTTTTATCATTCAACAATTCACTTTTATATGGTGTATATACTACCCCTTTAAAATGTAATGTCGTGATTTATTCATTATTAGTGGTGTTATAAGTTTGAATTTTAATTATTTCATCCAAGATGAGGAGACTTGAAAATTACCAAGTGATAAAAGTTATCATCCAATATCACTTTCTTTTGTAATTGTTAACATTATCATGAGGAAATCCCTTTATTGTAATAATTTTTAGATTTAAATTACATTTATCTTAAATATAAATAATATTTTTTAATGGATATGATAATTCCTTAAATTTTATACCATATTAACATAGAGTGTTTACTTTGAATGTTATTTGATGAATTGGGGAAATAATGATAAATTTGTATCTCTTAATCAATATATATATTTGATGATAATGAATATTGAAAAAATTAATTTTATTATTAAATATATTATGAATTATTTGGACATGATTTTATTGGTGGTTTCTGGTATAATATTTCCCCTCTATGCATTGGTATGTCTCATGAGACAAATTAATTTGGATAAATTGAATGGGTTTCTAACAATTGTTCTACAATTTCTTGTGAAAGTTCTCAATGTAATAAGTGTCATGATTCCTGAGATCATGGCACACAATAATTAAATAGTCATATTCATCAATAATTCAGTTATTATTATCCATGATATTTTCATTATGAAAAAAATATGTGGATGAATTTCATTCTCATCTTATTGATTAAATTGAATGTGTTTTCAGTTATTTACTTTGTTATATTATTTATTCATTTTCCAATAATTTAAATTTAATGATTTTTCAGTAATTTACCTTTATATATTGATCACAATTATTGATTCATACTATTTTATATTGTACTTAACCCTTATGGTGAATTTTTTCTCACCCTTATTTTGTTTCCTTTCCCCGTGATATGAAGATTAATTCTGGGATTGAGCTTCTATGATGTTGAGAATTTACTTTTATTATGATTTATTTTATTTTCAAAATATAAAATGGGTATAATGTATGTAATCTAGTTTCCAAAATTTCTAAACTTTTAATCCCTTTGGGATTCAAATCCATTTAATCATGCCGATATAATAATTTATAGTACTATCTTTGAGATTCTCGGGCCAGGGTTGTTACATGAGATATAAAAATTTACAATGAATTTAGGTGATATATAGGACACCACTCATAATTCATCCATTCATGTGTGTGATATAAGAAAAAAAACATTCATCGCATCACTAATAAACCATGGAAAGAAAATGGTTTTCTCAAAAAATTTATATATAATCACAAAAAATGACATCATAAATGTGAGTGGTTAATGCCCCAAATTAATTAACCCAATAAAGTATTCCATAAGAGACTTTATGGGATTATTCAAAAAATATAATTTCCTTGGGAATTTATCATTTAGAAATAAAGGGGAAAATGGCGGTTCAATCAAAGAAGATTGTTTATAAAATGCTTTTATGCATTCCATAAAAGAAGATGATACGGTAATTATGAAATTTAATTTTTGAAAATGTGATATGAAAAAATTAGATATAATTTATTTTTTAAAAGAAAAATTAATAATATATTCTTTAATAGAGAGAATGGTTATCAAAATAAATGTGGAGTATAAGGATACACATTTTATTTTTGAAGGATGAAAACCCATTTTATTATTTTTTGAATTTATTTTTTGAAAACATACATTGAAAAAAGATGTTGTAAAAAATAAAATTTATAATAGAAGAAGGTAAATATGGAGTTCACATGAGTAAAAACATATATAGTTTCCAAAATAAGAAAGGAAAACATTTTTGTTAATAATTAAAAATGAAATGGAGAAAATATATCTTTAAATAAGATGATATTTTTTTCTAAAAAACATTAAAGTCTTATGAGAAAAAAATTCATCAAGAAATAATCATTGAGTTAAAAAAATTCCCAATGTAAGAAAATAGTAAATATCATAGGAATTATAAAATTGAATAATTTATAAAATTGATAAGAATGATGCTCAAATAATAACATTTTATCTCAAAAAAGGAAACATGAGTTACCCAAAACCCTTATTGATACCATAATTCATGAATTGAGAGATATTTTGAAAAGAGACTATGTGGAAGAAATTTAAATCCAATGAAAAAAATTAAAATTAAAAATTAAAAAAATCAAAGACCATAATGTTCCCAACATATATGATATATTTCCAATAAAAACCATCACAACTCAATAAATGAGAATTGTGCTTCCAAAAACATTAAGGTTATGGTAATAAAAGAATAAAACTTTTTCCATAAAATTGAAATTAAAATATCATAAATGTAAATATATTAATTATACTACAAAAAATGTCTATTAATGCATAATATAATATAAATTATGGTGTGTAATATCAATGATGCCTCATGGAATTGAAAAAAATATATAAATATACCCTTACTACATTAGAAACATTGAGATCAAAAACCCTTGAAGGATATGATTTATAATGAAACATAAATATCATGAATATTATTAGATATTGTAATAAATATTAATGGGGTAGTTGATAAAAAATTCCAAAGGAACCATTTTTTTTTATAATAAATATGTCTCTGATTGTAAAAATTTGAAACATGAATCCTTTACTATAATCAGGAATCACTCTATGTATGTTCTAAACGTTCTGAATAATTAAATTGTGTTTATTATATTCCTTCATAGTAACCTTATTAATTTATAATTCATTTAATTAGGATCATTTATTATCATATTTATTTTACATATTATATAATTTTTTCTCAATCTTTTAGTTTTCTATAAAATTTGAATCGGTGTCATCTTATTTTGAAAAGTTTAGCAACTAAGGATGAAATTTCAATAATAATTTGAATAATTAATATAAAATATAAATAAATATGAAAAATAATTACTTTTTATCTAAAATATAGTAATATTAGTAATTATTTTCCTATAGTCATCCATGATAGAGTTGTTGATCATTGTTTATGTAGGTGGTTACCCAAACCAAAACACTATATAGCTAAATGGGTGAGTATGGTTATGGAAGTGTATAATATCAATAAAATAGAATAATAATAATATTAAATATTTTTTTAATGTTTTTTAATAAAAAATATAAATAATTAAAATAAATATGAAAAACAAAAGAACATTATTTCATAGAGGTGGTAGTCTTCAAAACACATGGTTGAAATTATTTTATTTTTCTAATTTGTTGGGAAGGAATAAAAAATGGTTTTCTATTAATATAATTACACTTTAGTATACTAATGATACCATGGTCATTATATTATAGTGGTTATGATTGGTATGGAAGATAATGATTAAGACAAAAAGGATAAAGATTATGTAATACTCTGTTGGGACCATGAAACTTCACTTGAAAGTCTCCTTGGAAATAAAGGTCGTATGATAAATAATTTAGAAAAAAGAATTAGGAAATTTATATAGAATTATTGGATGAGAAATCTATGGGGTTTTAGGAATAAATTATAAGTAATGTGTGTGGAAAGGTAGGGTAGAAGTGTCCCCTTTTATTAGTGAATATAAGGGAAATTTTTTTAACACCCTTTATGTTACATTAATAGAATGAAAATATTCAATGTTTAGAGTCTCCAAGAATTATAAATAATGGATTTTGACATGGTATATGGTTTTCCAAGACTCTACATATCATTTTAACATATGTTTTAAACATATTTAAATCCATTTACTATTATGCTTTTACATTTTACTGTTTTTATTTTTACATAGGTAACTATTATTTAGCTAAGCAGTATATCTTTTACAAAAAATATAAATAAATATTATTAAAAAATTTGGGTCTTTTGAAATTAAATGTAACCATTATTTAATCCAATTCAGTTTATAAATTATAGAAAAATAAATAAAATATTTAATATATAGAAAAACTATTTTATATAAAAATGTTGTTTTTACAATTATGTGTTATTAATCATATTTAGTATTTATTAAAAATTTAATGAGTGTTAATATATTTATATATGAATTTAAAAATTATATTAGATTCATTTTTTTATAAGGGATTAATCAATTTTATTTTATAAAAATTAAACAACATTAATAAAACAATTGTTTTAAAATAACAGTTTTGCCATTATTATGGTTATTAAAATTAATCTTATTTTTTATACTTTTATAC
Organism: Viscum album; assembly: GCA_963277665.1. Lineage (NCBI taxonomy): Eukaryota > Viridiplantae > Streptophyta > Magnoliopsida > Santalales > Viscaceae > Viscum > Viscum album. Next base: position 32,158,491 of record OY728119.1, on the reverse strand, counting down.
CCAAAAATGAACTTGAAATTAATATAGAGTATGGAATTTTTTATCTAAAGTTTGCAAATAGAATTTTAAAATAAAAATTATAAATTTAATAAAATTTAATTTTAATATTAGTGCACATAACACATAAAATCCGTTTTTTGTAAAAAAATATGATTTTATGATTAAAATATATATGTAGTATAAATTTATCAAATATATTGACTTTTTATGACATAAATTGAATTATTATAAAACAAATATGTTTAATGTGGATTATATATAAACCAAAAACTAAATATTACCATTAAAATGTCTAATGTTGAACAAAGGTTTTCTAAGTTCTAAATGAAAATTTAAAATATGCATATTTACACATTAAATAAATATTTAATCAATTTAATTATTTTATAACATTTTAGGTCATTCTATTATATTTATAATGTGATAAAACAAATTTTTTTCAAAATGTGTATTTTTACTATTCACATTAACATTAATTATTTCAGAAAAATACCAAAAATTCATCTTAGGATAATTTCGATATTCTGATTTTAAAAATGACATTAATTTTTTAAAAAATAATTTTTTATCGTTTATAAATTTATATTTAATATTAAAATATAATATATAAATAATAACTACTTTTATTTAAAAAAAATACCTTTTACATAATTATGTGTTCTTAAACCAATTTTTATGTATTTCTTATTGATTAAAATTATTTTATTTACTATAGGTTTTATTATTCATAAGTATTTTGAGTGGAATTATTCTAATATTCCATGGATCATTTTAGTTCTGTGTTTCTTGAAGAGTAAGCTATGAAACATAGTATTAAATTAAAAAATATATATTCTAAAAACTTATGGTGTTATATAAATATACTTTAGTTTTACATCATTTCAATGAGTTAAACATTGTATCCCAAAAATAATCACACAATCCCAATAATATAAGGTTTAGTTCCCTTAATGATTAGTTACATAAGAAAATTATTTTTTGATAATGATGTACATTTCTATATAATTGATCAACACTAGGCCCAATTCTTGACTTGTCATAGGTAATATTAATCTCCATAACCAAGTGAATGGAATGATAATAAAGGGGTGAGCTCAAATACCTAATAAGGTAAAATATAACAATATTTAATCAAGGGTTAGATCATAATAAAATGATAAAACACGAGCATGGGAGGAATATATTATGATAAATAATATAGATCAATAAGTGTAGTCCATAATATATTATTAATGGATATTTTATCCCAATTGAATAAACATTTACAATGAAATAAGAGTGAGGTAATAAACTTTATCCATATAACATAATCATTAGAATATGAAATAAAAATATGAAATAAGTATAGGAATAGAAAATTGTAGTATTGTGAGGATTTTTTAGAGTAATATTATCCAGGAACAATCATGTAAACAAATAAAAATGAAATCATGTCCCCCCAAAATAATGTGAAAAAATATATTTGTGATCATGTCTAATAACCACAATGCAAATAATGTTATATGTGATCATTTCCACACACCATCATGTGAACAAATATATATGTGATAATTTATACACCATTATATAGAAAATTAATAATGTGATCATGTCTACGTACAACCATGTGAAAAAAGAATATCTAGATTATTTCTACACACAACCTTACGAACAAAGCATAAAATTATAATGTCCATACACAACCTTGTAAAAAATCATAACACAGTCATGTTCATGCACAACCATATGAACAAAGCATAACACTTCCATATCCATACACAACATACATATATCATAAGACATAAACCTTTAACCAATAAATTGGAGTGGAATATAGGACCACATCGGTGAATATCCACAAATATGTGTTCTAAAAGAAAATAATCATTCTCCATATCATGAAAACTCATGTAAAGAAAATCGGTATCATATCATTTCTATATGGTGTCACAAAACATAATATCAAAAGTATATTAGTTGATACAAAAATTTCAATCATTAAATAGGATTATTTTATGAATCCATTTAGAAGATGATTTATAAAATATAAATCTATATGATTTATCTATTTTAATGTTGAAAATGAAAACAAAGCATAAAATTTTCTTGAGATAAAATTTTATAACATTAGTATAAAATTATAAATTTGGACTCACTTTTTAAAAAATAATATTCAACAGGGTTACATGAAATCTTTTTTAAAATCACCACTTTAAAAGAAATGCAATTTATAAAACCTTGAAAAATACATATATATTTTCTATGTGGATTGAAAGGTGAAAATATAAACATGAAAGGAATATCCTTTTTAAAATTTTGAAAATGCCTTTATTGAAACCCAGTTTGTAGAAAGTGAATAAATCAACATTTTTAAAATAGGTAAATATAATTTTTAAGATTACTAGAAAAATGGATTTTAATATAAGGAAGGATATCATTGGTGGGAATAATAAATATATATTTAAAAAGAAATGAGCTTATTTAGATATAATGTACGTTATTCTTAACATGTTAAAATTTAATGAATAAATTAATACATTTATTTAATTCTCCCATAGACGAATAAATAATGGAATTATAATAGCATTGTAGAATAAACAGAACCTTCTTGTAAAAATTTAGTCAAAGAGGAATAATTATCACTCAGGAATGGAAGTATAATAAAGAAAACACCTTAAAATCATATTTATTAAGTAATAATATTTTTAAATGGAGTTTATAATTGATAAATTTAAATGCTCATAAAGAAAATAATAAATATATTATAATAAAATAATAGGGAATAATGTACCCAACATATAATAATAAAGATGGAGGGTAATAATCATAACTCAATGAACAAATATTGACTTATGAACCATCATTAACTTTTAAAAACACCTATAAAAACACTTTTACCTCCTATTTAATAATAATTTTTATCTTAATATCATATATCATAACCTTATTTATATCTTTAAATTTTAAAAAAATAAATTATAATCACATGTTATTAATTTATTTGTAATTTATTTTATTGTCATCATCAGATGTTATTGACTTTTATTGTTTTGTAATTCTCTAAAGTGTTTATATAGATCCATATTATTTGATACCTATTTCATCAACCATTTATTATATAAGGTACTATAATATAATTTCAATAATAATTTACAATGTCTTATATTCATTCTATACAGAATTTAGTTATAACTTATGAGGATGAAATTGCATCGATCTTGTTTCAGAAACTTTATAGTAGAAAACAATTATCATAATTAATTATTTAAATATTAAAATTTACTTTTTGAAACCAAAAAAAATGTTATTTACCTAATAATATCATATTTAATCATTATCTATATTTTTATAACCATACATGTATGGAGGTGATGAAATATAAATACATTATTCCATGGAGGCGGTAGTCTGTACGTACACACAGAATACATATTCGATTTTTATATAATGAGAAAAATGAAAAAAAAATGATTTACATTTTTAGATTCCTAAAAATATTATTAATTTCCTATTTATTTTCTAAATACCCTTTTATAATCACCCATCATAGACAGTTATGAAAAATGAAAAATTTTGTGTTGTTGAGGTTATATTCCATAAATACACACAAATGACACTCTATTTTTTTAGGAGAAAGGGAAAAGGATTATAATTAGTATTCCCTGAATATTATAACAATATTTTTTAAAAAAAATAAATTATTTAACTATTAAATATTGGTAAAATCATATTTTGAATAGAAAGATAGAAAACAATAGTTTTAGGAATTATAAGCACTCGTGTAGGGAACTTGATCTTTCCCTTGATGAACATTTTATAAATGAAGGACTTAGGTATTTTTCTTACAATAAGATACTGAGAAAATAAAATTAAATCCTATGTGAATTAAATATCTAAATGGTTCAGGTGGAAATTGATTTTTAGTTTTCCCTTGAAGGGGTGGTGTACGTATATTTTTATAAGTGAGGAGACTGGATGTTTTCCAAGAATATAAATGTAAAAGTTGAAATTCATTGGTAAAAAAATATGATAATGGAATATAAAGAAGGTGAAATGAGGTAAGGATAATCCACCTATCATCCATTCATTTGAAGACTTGTTTTTAACAAGTGTTGGGTCTCTTACCCATGTTTAACCCCTTTTTAACTTAATTTACCTTTACTGTGGAAACTAATTTTTACTTGTGGATCTCATTTCATTGATTCAAATAAAATGAACCTTTTTAAAAAATAAATACCTACATATACCATGTATGAAATAAATTTTTTTTCATACAAACTTTCTAACAGTGATAAAATGTAATTTTTATATAATGTGAAAAAACTTTTTAGAAAAAGTGTATTTTTATGCTTAAAAATTATGATTAAGATAAAATTATCAACGATTTCGATTGATATGAAAATAAATAGAAAATTAGTAATAAAATAATATTTAATATGCCTTAAAAACACAATTCCACCTTGTAGATACATAGTTAAAAAAGTTGACCAAAAATATATCTTATTGAAGTTTATTATTATATATGTTTTTAAATTGTTAATCATTGGTTTTATGAAGTCGACATTGTATTTTTGAATTACTAATTTAATTTTATAAATATATATTTATTAAAGGAAAAAAAATTCCAAAATATTTGAACCATTATATGACTATGATAATTTCATAAAAATGACACTATTTTCAAAATCAATATTTTTACTATTCACCAAAAATTCAACCTTTACAGAAAAAACTCATAAATTTATTATATAACCATATTTTGATGTTGAATCCAAAATTTAGATCATGTTTTTAAATTAAAACACTATAAATCAGGGATATAACTTTTAAATGTATATATAAAATATAATGAAAAGTATTTTTTATAAGAAAATGACTTTTTAAATATTAACCATTCCTATTATTATTTTATATCTATTACTACTTAAACTAGTGTTGGTAGTTTGTATCCTTTTCTGAACATAATAAATTTTGTTCCTTGAAATAAAAATGCACTATAGAATAGAATAAAATTTTAGAAAAAAAATAAATATTTAAGCATAAAATCAACTTAAGGGTTATTTAGATATACTAATTGAATTTTATTAATTCATTAGTTTTTAAAATGAAAATTATTTACCTTTAAATGTAGAAATAATGAATTTTTAATATATATTTGTTATATACATAACACACTATGTTAATAATTTAGTGTTTATATGATCCTAATTTCTACTATCAAAACACGTCAAGGTCTCTGTGTATAACCAATGTATAAGATACACACTAGAGGTAGTCATGGGTGGCAGTTCAACTAGCATGGATCTCATGGAAATTTTTACATGTTTTAACTTCTCACACATATTATTTATATCATACTATAATAGTTGGGTTTTGGATTGGTCTTGGTCTATAGAAACCCTATATGATGCCACTTCCTTTCTAAGAATAAACAAATGAGCTTTCCAAGGAAGACTCCCACTACTTGATTCTATTTTATCCATTTTCCAATATAAATTTTATAATATTGTAACTTTTGTTTTTACCTAATAATTTAAAAAATTTAATATAATTTTCATAGTTATTATTTTTACTTTAAAGTTTCATTATTTCTATTTGGTTCAGTGTTTCCCGTCAATCATTTTATTCAAAATGGTATTTATTTAAAGGGTAATCAATACTAAAATTTCACGAAATTACATTCTACCAATAAAATAAATTACATCCTCTCAATTTCTCTTGTCACTTACTAATTGAAATAAATAAGGAAATATAAATGAAATACACACCTCAAGGTATAATTTCTAGAGATATATCAACCTTACAAATAAATGACTCATATATTTTTCCTCAAAATAGTCTTATCCATAATAATTATTTTTTATCCAACCATTTATTCTAATATTCCATAATTATTTAGTACCATGACCCATATTGTATAATTTTATTCTAAATAGTGTTTATAATCATTATTGAATTTATATATTATCATTCGTCAAAATAAAATTTTGTTTTATTGTTCTATAAAATAATATTTCTTCTAATTATAGAGACCCATTCTATTTCTAAAATCACATTAAATTTATATAAAGGAAGGATAATATGATTTACTCAAGGAAATTTTATAGTGAACCATACTTTTCGAATATAGATATTACATCTTAATAAATAAACATTCATTTCATTTTATAAAAACATGCCTAAGGACCGTAAAGTTTTATTACATTTTGGAAACTTTGATACATAAACAATTGGATCAAAAGTGAACCACATCATATCCCACTATGTTCTTCATAACTATAACCCTTCTTATGCATGTCATAAAAAATACATTTTTCATAACCTAGGTAAAGGAATCATAATAATTGATGATCTCATATGCTTATTAAGGGTAGAAATTATAGATATCAATGATAACTTAAACTTAACATGGGCATATGGTTTTGAGTAAATGAGAATACAATTTAAAAACCATACCTTACATATTATAGATCATAATATTGAGTCATGGAATATAGATTTTTAGTTCATCAACCATGAATCATAAAGGAATCAAAGAACTTGAGATAACCAAGCATAAAATTAGCATAATGCGTATGTTTGTGACATATACATAAGCATAGAAAATGATTTCCATAGTTAAGTCTCGTATCCAATACTATTACATTTGATTAGATTTTCTCACCATTCCATCATAACGTTAGTCAATATCCACTCCAAAGAATTTCATAGGGGACAATGTCCCTTACTAAAATGGTCCACTCACCATTGCAGTCCTAATATCTCATGAGATATCCATCTTTACTCAATGCATTTAAAGGATATATAATTCTAGACCCACACATCACATAATGAAAATAAAATATATTTGTTCCCAAATATCAAAATACATTTATCATATCATAACCCATTAAAATAAACAAGTTTCATAAACATTTCATCAGGATATAACCCATGGAAGAGAAATGGGTTTTATAATCAATTCATAAATTTATCATAGCATACCCCATGAAAAAGAAATGGTTTTCATAAACATATTTTCATCATAATCATAAATAATCTTAATAAATAATAAGGTTTGTTTCATTGTAAAATATACCCAGTAAAAATTAGGTAACATCAAGGGATGTAATAATAAATGAAAAATGCCTTTAGAAGTTCACATGAAACATTTACAAAGGAAAATACCCTATTCTCTTTGAAATAATTTAATTAAAATCTAAAACAATCCCAAATATTATTGAAAAATTATTCTTTGAAATATACCCTAAAATTTTTTAGATGAATCTTTATTGAATTGAGTGTTCATGATGATATAAAATTTCATTCCAGCCATGTATGTTAAAATAATGTTTCCATTCCCATTTTTTATAAAAAGTCAAAAATACAACATTTAAAAAATAATAAGAAGATTAATTTTAAACCATTTTTAAAAAATAAAAATATGGTTAAAAATAAATTTAAAAATCATAGGTGAATATGAAAAATTTTCTTGCGAATATTTTTTATAAAATGTTAATGTGGAAAAAATATATTTTTGGTCATGGATAGAATTAAAGTCCATTTTCAATAAAAAAATATTTTTTTATAAATAGAGTTAATTAATAGAGTAACATGATAAGAAAACATTTATATTCAAAAATAAACATAGGAAAAGAAATTTCATGAGTTTCTTGAGAGATAGATCATAATATTTCGTCATCAAAAACATAATCACAAAAAATCTTGAAAAAAAATTAGATAGTAACATAAAACTCTTACCAGTTAGGTGACTTTTTAATCATAAGACCCATGAAATAAAGAATAAAATATTCATATGTAAATCCACATAATATTCTTAATAAAAATAATATAATACATACATGGGTAGTATATACACTGTATAAAAGTAACAAGTTATGAATATACCGCATGTCTCACAAAAATAAAAGTGTGATGAAAATACATTACCTCATGTTTCAATTTCCTTACAAAAACTATAAGCTATTTTATATTAAATTTTTATATATTAAAATTATCTAAAAGAACCAAAATCATATATATAATATCTTTTATGAGTTGATTATAACCTTTTATCATCTATTTTTTAACAATATTTTATTAAAATCACTCTTTTGGGTGATAACAGATTCGTTTTTCATGTATGTTTTGGTTCATTAATTTTGGTCATTTTACTTTGATAATGGTTACATAATTTAAATAAAGTTAATCATGATATAAATATCGTATATATTCATTATTTATATATTTATAGTGTCATGACCCATACCAACGGGGCATGTTCCGCGACTATCCCCAACTTACCTCCAATAGGTTAGGGGAAAGAGACCAACACCGAATAGGCATATCAAAATCATGGGTGGAATTATCATAATATACATAAACTTACATGCACATATCAAAGCCCATATAATGCTAAAATTTAGCACAATAATTAACCATGCATGCAAACATCTAAAATCCCTCCCTCAGAGTATGACAATGTGTAATGGAATGCAACAAGGGTCAAATAGAATCCCACCAAAAGAAATTAAAAACTAGCCAAACCTATGAAGTGGGTGAGGACTTATACCAGTGTTACTATAGGAACACACATCGGTTTGTCTAGCTCACTAATCTCTGTCTGGTCCTAGTCCCTCTAAGACTTCATCAAAAGGTTAGTCTTCTGCATAAGAGATGACACATATGGGAAAAGCATGTGCATTGGTGATTATAAAAATACCATGTAAGACATCATGAAATCACTAAAAATATAGAATCAATAATAATAGAAATTTCATAAAAGATACATTTCAATGACATATAAACAAGAACATCCATATATTCTCATAATAGACACATAGTCAAATGTAATGTCACAATTGTACTGTCTAGCTAGGATTCCTGCTTGAAGGTTCCATATAACACTCGTATGAGAGAACACACTTCACAAGTTAGATAAAACTAGTGGTGTCCATTTTTTATGTTATGATATTCATTTCCTACCATAATAATTATGAATTGGAGGTTTGAAGATAAATATATATAAATGGGGATCACACCCAAGGCCATGAGGTATACCAACAACCCGATATGGATTAACTCACAAAGTATGAGATCAACGCCCATGTAGTGTTGGTAACAATGATATTAAGAACCCTTCCTATGGAAATGATGATGATATAGGATCTTACTCCATGTCTCATGGAAGGATTCAAACAAATACATTTGAGACTAAATTTCCTTAGAGGGGATCACCATCTTATGCACAGGGTGTGACTTTATACTAAACCCACATGGAATGGATCAAGGGAATGTACCCTAATGAAACTTTTCCAAGTAGAAGACAATAATATATCCCAGAAATCTTTGAAGAAGTGCACTATGTGTACTGGGAGTACTCAAAATGTGTCCTTTCAACATATGGTATTCCCATGTATCAGATTTTGTGCCCATATCCATGTTTGTGCCTAAGTACGCGTCATGTTCGATCTTGTGTACTCTTGGCCATTTCTGAGTACACAGCTCTACCCATGTACACATGTCCAGGTCATGTACTCCCAAATTACATGTCGAGATACTAAGCTCAGTCACATGTCGTGTCACACATGTCAAATTTCATGTGATACTTATCTCCTCTGTAGAAAATCGACCACCCCCAGGGGGTCCCATGTGGAACGTAATTCTAGATTACATGTTGGTTAATGCATGATTTCATAGGTCCAAAAAAAGATTCATGTGTTGTCCAGATCTAGTGTCTTCGTCAACCCTCTCATTTGGAAATGTGGATCTGGAGCCAAATGAGATCTATCACTGATGGGATGCTAGATTTTGGCCATCGTTTCACCTAAGAACAATCACCATCGCACCTCATCGGTGCCTCACACCCAAAACGTGGTCATATTCTCTGGATCAATAATTATATCTCAAACACATTACCAACCTTAACCCAGATATGTGGTATCAATCTATTAGGAAAAGAAAATTTGAGAGCAATGATTGATTTTTGGGTATTCATCAAATCACAGGCCAAAGGAATTTCCCCTGATGAATAAAGAATGGAGGAATAAATGCACAAAAAAATATGAGGAATTAAGCTCGACTAATGGTAATTTTGTAATCGATTTGTTTCCATTAGAATAAAGAATAAAAAGATGAAAAAATAGTCAACAATATAATCTACAGTATCATATTATATCTCTCTCATACCTGCAATACGAATGATTATAAAATGAATTTTTTAGTTAATTGATTCACATTAATCATAGGAATAAAAAATTGGGATAAAACCACATATAATAACATCCTCAATTGAGTTCAATTTATCATTGATGACTAAAAATTTGGAAAGATCCTTGAACTCTTATAGAACAATGATCCTTGATCTTGATCTAATCTAATGTCATCCTCTAATAACACTCTCCCCCAATAGACCTTTAGGTCTCTAGGTTCAAGCAGATAACCCTAATACATCCTTATAATTTTATATTTATAGAGAAAAAATAGGTTTCTGTATAAAAATAATAAAACAAATAATTTAAATAATTTTTTTTTATAATATTCCCATGACAATACTTTATAAACATGCATGATGCCGAAAAATATTTATCGCATCTAGGGTAAAACCCATGATCTAAACTCATTGAAGGCCTCATATATTTGATGTGTGTCCTTTTATGGTTGTTGTTACACTTTTTCATGAAAACTATTCATGCATGATATTAAATATTTTTAATATTTTTACAAAATATTGGGCTAATTGGGACTTGAAATCACATGTCATCTCAGTTCCTAGATCCAAAATTAATCTTTACTAAATAAAAAATTAATACAATGAAAAATAAAATTTATTATATTCTCCCTACCTTGGTTATTTATTTACTAAGAAGTTAAAATAAAAGGATACATAAAGAGATGTGGGTACTGAGAACGTTTTTAATTCTCCCACTCTTGGGTACTCTTCTGAATTTTTTTGTGCTCCCATCAAACATGAACTTTGTGAATCTCTTCCACTTGGAGGATCATCTCGTATTGATCCTCAATATCTAATGGTTACTCTGTAAAATTATCTTTATCCTTGATTTCAATCTCTCCCTACTCGATGACATGAAATGGGTCATTCACGTACCTCCTTAGCTGGGACATGTTTAAGATGTTGTGTACCTGATATAACTACAGTGGTAGATCTAAGAGGTAATCCACCTCACCAACTCTATAAAACATATAGAAAGTTTCATGGATCGTACCAACTTTAGGTCCATAAGTGGTGACTCTCCTAGGTTGGTCTATCATAGTGGTCACCTGCAGGTTTGACTATACAAGGCTTTGAATGGTGTCATACTGATGGTGTAATGGTAGTTGTTATTATATGAAAACTCCACCAATGATAGGTTATCCTCTTAAATTTATCCAAAATCTAACATGAAAGCTCACAGTATTTTATCCAAGACCTAAATTGTCTACTCAGTATAGATATCAGTCTAGGGGTGAAAATTCATACTCAAACATAACTAAATCCCAAAGGCCTCCTACAATTAATTCAATAACTAAGATATAAGAATCCTAATCATAAATTATTATTGAGTAAAATCCATGGATACAGACTATCTCTTATATGTAGAGTCATCCAAATCTCTCTATTTAACTCTACTCTCAAATAACTAGGATGTGGGCGGAAATAGTAAGTCCGTCTATGATCACCCAAATAGAATCATGTCCCTTTGACATATGTTTTAACCCCATCATAAATTCTATGGAATTATCACCCCACTTCCACTCTGGAACATCAAGGTTTTGATTTAAGCCAGCTAGAACCTAGTTCTCAACCTTCACTTACTGACAATTAATGCCTCAAGAGACAAACTTTGCAAGACACATCTTCATCTTTTTCCACCATAACTACTTTATAAGGTCCCAGTACATCTTTTACACACTTGGATGTACCTCTAATGTTTAATTGAAACTCCCTCAATTCCTCCTCTCTTAGTGAAACTGGTTCCATTATCCATCTTCTTAAAAGAAGTACATTCTCCCCTAAATTCACAAAATCCATCAAGAGTATATCCAGTGGATATCTAAGTATGTAGGGTCTCAAAGTCAGTGTCCTCGAGTTTTGATTCCTCGATTCATCGTAAAAGTATACCGATTACATCCATGAACTAGAGGTAAGGTACTCCATCACCATCCATTAAGGATAATTGAAATAATGTCAACTACTCTGATGCCTTACTCAGTAACTGCAAATAAGATCTCCTACTGAGAAAATATACTACCACATTTTTGTCTTAGGTGTATAGACAATATCGAATTCATACTCCTGGAAGAACTCCAGTCATCACCTATATCTCAAGTTAAGATCCTTTTGATAGAAGATAAACTTGATATTATTTTGGTGAAAATATTTGATAAACTACTCAACCCATCAAGTAGTGTCACCTCATATTTAGTTCAAAGACTACTTCTACTAACTCAATATCATGGATCACATAGTTATACTCACGTGCTCTCAACTAACAAGAATTATAGGAAATCACCACCAGCCTCTACATCAGAACACAACCATGTATGGTTCTTGATGCATCTCAAAACCCTATGTACTTGAAACCCTCCTCTAGAAATATCAATATGTGAGTTCTTGTCAATATCTACCTAAACTCCTAAAAATCATGTTGGAACCTCTCTGTAAACATGAAAGGATTCCACTTTGGGTAAAGGTTTTCAAGGGATATTATATCCTAGATAAATAGGGTAAAAATCTATGATATTATTCTTCCAACCAAAGGAAGCTTTGTACCTCCATCATGCTCTTGGATGGATCCCAAAATAACACTGCCTTGAACTTTTCTAGGTCCACTGCAACATTATCTATTAAGATAACATTTCATAGAAAATAGACCTCATAAATACAAAACATGAATTTTTTTAGGTTCACATAAAATTGGTTCTCTCAAACCACATCTAGAACTATCCTAAAGTGTCTCGCATACTCCTCCTTGGATGCTGAGTACAATAGGATATCGTCAATGGAGACTATAACAAACCAGTATAAGAAAGGCAAAATATCTAGTTCATGAGTCCCATGAACACTATTGGGATGTTTTTCATGTCAAACAATATCACCAAGTACTTATAGTGACTATAATGAAATAATAAATCCATTTTCAGTATATCATCATCCTGTACGTGCAACTAATGATAGACAGATCTAGTATTAATCTTCGAGAACCATCGTTCCTCCCTCAAATGAACAAGGAGGTCATAAATCCTACATAATATATACATTTCCTTTAGGTTCACCTACTTTAGGAAATGGTAATCTACACACGATCTCAAGATCCTGTCCACATTCTTTGTGAAAAAAATTGGGGCTTTCCAGGGTGAAACATTGGGTCTGACAAATCTCTTCCTATGCAAGTCCTCCAACTATACCCTCATCTTAAGAAGCTCTGTGGGAGACATCCAATATACTGTGATAGATAAAGGGGTCTTCTTGTGGTGTATATCAAAGAAAAATTATATCTCTCAATAAATAGGTAAGACTAGAACATCCATAGGAAATACATCCTTATACTCTTCCACCACTATAGGAAATTGAAAACTCATAACATCCACTACACCAAGGGTCATTCTCGAAAAATTATGTGAAATCGATTGCACACTTTTATGAATGATTTCAACCTTCTCCTCCTGGTTTTTATTTTCACCCATAAAGGAAAACCTCATTCCATCATTGTGGACACACTACATCCTCCACCTAAAACATTCTATCTGGGAATGAGCTATTAATAACCAGCCCATACCTAAGATGGTGTTGTAAGGACTCATCCATAATATAAATAAGCACAAAAATAAACTATCTCCTCTAATAGTTAGGTTACACCATCAGCATAAGTGTGTGATCACTGAGTCTCCTCTCATAGGTGTCTCTAAGCATAAGGGTCAATCCAAAGGCTCAACCAAAATCTATAAGTCTTGAACCAGAGAGGTGGTAATAATAAAATGAATCAAACAAGAATATATTAGTACTGAAGCTGAGGAATAAAAGAAATAGATCATACCTCATATAATCCCTATAGCTTATGGGTCATAGTCCTCATCTGTGAGTTGCTGACCTTGTCCATGACCACCTGCTCCCTGTGCCTGGTAGGGACCACCTGGGGGTGGCGGTGGTAACAAGTAAAAATTTCTACCACCTCCAACTAATATACCATCTCCAGATACACATCCTCTACTCTATGGATCATACTTATTCTATTTCTTCCTCTACTTATGTATCCCATACACTGTCTCTTTATCAGGCGCAGGTCAAGTCATACAATATCATGAATGATGTCCTTGACCATCACAAAATTAGAATCACCACTCTATAGGATAAATAGATCCATGTTATAAGCCATGAAACATAGAATATCTATCCTTGTATCTCCTCCTAAAACATATTATATGTCTAGGTCCATGTTTGTAGCATTTTCTCCCTTCTGTCGAATTATCAGCACCTGTGTTCCCTCTGCCGAAACCAGCTGTCTGCATCAACTCGTCTAGGAAAATCTCAACCACCTAAGCGCGCTCTAGCACCCTGAAATCAGTTTTAATTCATAGATTTATCATGCTAAATCAGAGGTATCTGTGTATTTCTTAATTGAAGGTATGAGATCAGAAGAACTCATCACACTCCATATCCACCGAGTATTATTAGATGTTGGTAAACCTTGACGAATAATCATCCATAGTCTTATCACCCTACTAAAGCTATAGAAGGTCCATGATATGAAAAACCCTCAATGTTTCTAGATAAAACTCCTCTATAAAAATGATATCAAGCAATGACCATTCAAGAGTCGCCTCATCGTATGACTCGGTCACTAATTACCACCATCATTATATAGATCCATGTAGTAGGGTTTCTTCTAGGACTATCATATAATATGCAAGTTTCCTGAAAAGACAAAATACTCATGTCACTACCTTAATCCAATCCTCAAATACATGAGGTTTAGTCTCACCTCAGATCCTGAGGGGAAGCTATCAATGAAATTCATGAAGCGTGTTATGCCTGTGCACCTCATCCACCGGCATTTTCAGTACCATATGCTTCTAAAATGCTGGTGGTAAGACCGATGTACCACCTATATGTAACACCTATAGAACAGGTTCGTGTATCAAATCCTCATCATTGAGGGGATCATCCTTATAATCATACTATGGAATTATAAATGGAAAAAACTAATGTAAGTATCCTAAAATAGACATGTTGTTCCACAGTAAATGGTTATATCAAGAGAGATGACTCAAAAATGACATGGAAACCACATCCCATTACTATACAATGCATGTACCAATGTTTTCCTAGAAACGAGTTTCTATATGTACTAAATCAATAAGAAGGTTATCAGAGTCCTAGTGATTGGATATGTCAGCTTCGTACCAACATTAGAGTCCCTAGCCTGAGAAAATAACTCAAAACACATACCATTGGTTACCAAAACTAATCTCACAGATGTCATTACTAAGGTATAAATGACTTCTCTGAAACCACTCTGTCACGACCTATCCCAATAGGGCCTGTTCCGCGACTACCCCAAGCTCAGCACCAATAGGCCAGGGGCTGGAGACCAACATCAAGTAGGCATATCACAAAAATGGTAGGCATTATCCTAATGTACTTGTACACATGTACAAATTTCCAATCTCCTGTAATGATAAAAATATAAAACAAAAGATAACCATGCTTTCATGGATCTAAAATCCCACAATCATAGAATGACAATGAGTACTGGGAAGAAAAATGGATAAATAAAAGCCTACCAAAAGAAGCTAAAAAATGTACAACCTATGAAGTGGGAGAGGAATACAGTCAATGTAACTATAGGAACACACCTTAGTCATTGTGGATCACTAAGTTCCACTGAGTCCTAGTCCCTCTAAGATTCCATCAAATGGTTGGTTATCCTCATAAAACATGACTTGTGTAGGAAAATCCCATGCATGGTGAGTATAAAAATACCCAATAACACACGATGAAATCACTAAGCATATAGCATTAAGAATAATAGTCATCTCATCATAGTAATATTTTAATGGAATATAAACAAGAACATTCAGATATACTCATAATAGACATTGTGTCTCAACTAAGGTCACAACCATACTTCCAGCCTAGGATTCATACTCAAAGGTTCCATATAACACTCATCTAGGATAACACACTCAAAAAGTTAGATAGCACGGATGGAGTCCATTTAATATTTCATTATCATCATGTCTCTCCATAATAAGTACATGTTGGTGGTTTCAAGAGAATGATAAATAGTTAGAGATCATTCCCAAGGCCATAGGGTATATTGATATCCAAAATTGGATTAACTGACTAAGTAGGGGATCAAACCCACATAGTGTCGATCACAATGATACCTAGAACACCACCTAGGGAGATGATGATGATATAGGATCTCACTTTGGGCATCAAAGAATGATTCCAATAACTCTATATGAGACTGAAGTTCCTCATAGGGGATCACCTTCCTATGCATAGGATGTGAGTCTAAAATATCCCTCAAGTAATGGATCATGGGAATATACCCTGATGGAAATTTTCCAAGATAAATAAGAAAAGGGATCTAATCCATATTTGAAGAAATAAAGGGCGTGGACTAGGTGTACTCCATGTGTCTCTTTGGTACTAGGTCTACTCATGTATCACAACTTACACCGTGTCTATGTATGTGTAAGAGTACACGACGTGTCTAATCCCATGTACTCCTAGTCACGTCCGAGTACACAGATCTTCCCATGTACACCTAGTATGACAGTGTGCCTCATTGTGTTCATGTCCTTATGCTACCATAGTACATGTTGAGTCACAAAACTGAGTCACATGTCATGTGACATGTGTCAAATGTCATGTGATACTTATATCCTCCATGGAAACCATAGCGCCACATAGAGTGTCCCACACATCATGTATTTTCAAATTACACACCATGTAATGTGGAATTTCAAATATCCCATGGAACCATTATGCATCATTTGGATTTTATACCTCTGTCATCCCTCTTGATGGGAAATAAGGATCTGGAGCCAATCAGTCTCGATCACCACTAGGATACAAAATTCCAGCCACTTTTTTATTGGAACCATCTTCATCATGACTCATTGGTAGCATTCACCCAGCTTGATCCCATTCCCAACCCACACCTAGATCTGGGTAACAATCAATTTTTCTAATAAATGGATGCACAATGATAAATTTTTAGTATTCTTTGAACTATATGCCAAAGGAATTTCCCGTGATGAACTAAGAATGGGATAAGAAATGAAAAAACACAAACATTAGGAATGAACCTTACCAAATGTTTGTCGTGGCCTTATTTTTTATCTATTATAATGAAGAATGAATAGATAAATAATATTCATCAAAGGAATCCCTGGTCCTGGATGATATCTACCCGCATACCCGTAATATGCATCATTCATGAATCATTATGTTTTTTAATTTATTATATTTTATCATAAGAATAAACAATATGGATAAAATCACATAAAACAATTGCCTACCTTGATTTTGATCGCTCACTGATGAAGAAAGAATCTTTTTTATTTTCATTGGTGAGATCCTCAAACTCTGATGGTAGAACGATCCTCAATGTTGATCTTATCTGATGTAGTTCTCCAAGAATGTTCTCCTACAATGGTCCTCTAGGTATATAGGGTTAACTATAAAAACCTGTAACCTCCTCATAACCATAAATATTTAGAGGAAAAATAGGTCATGGTGTCATCATAAAAAAACAAATAGTTTATTTTATTTATTTTATTAATTCTCTCATGACAAAAATTTATAAAAATTCTTGATATTGACATAGATTATATCATAGCTAGGGTAAAACCCACACTCTTAACTCAATGGAGGACAAAAATTTCCAAAATGAGTCCCCATTTGGTATTTATTCAACATTTTCATGAGAACTACACATGTGTGATATTAAATATTTTTAATATATTTAAAAAATTAATTCTTGGATCATCGGGCCTCAGAATCTCGTGAAATATCATCAGCTTGCTCCAAAATTAATTAATATAATATAAAAAATTAATACATGGAAAAATCATATTTATTACATAGATTCATCTATAAATGTTAGAGATAAATAAATTAGTTACACCATTCATGGAGATGGTAGGCTGAATGTATGCATGAACGTTGATTCCATTTTTTAACAGAGGGAAAAATATAAAGGTAAAAAATATCTCACCTTTAAAAAATAATTTTTATCTCATATATATCATATAAATTAATTAAATATATATTTATTGTTATCCCTATTAGTATTAAATGAAAAAATAATCACATCGCTTCATGGAGTCGGTAGTCCACATGTATGCATAAGAAACATTATTGTTTTCTAATAGATATAAAGGTAATAAGGTGCATGTGATATTATACTTATAGGAGTGTAATTATTTCATAAATATCATATATAAACATTAAATACATAGTTATATCCAGGCATGATAGGCAGTGAATTAAAATTAATTAATCGGTTCAAGAGGCAGTAGTCCAACATACACACGATCGACAGTTTTTGTTTCCCATTTGAGGGAAGAGGAGATGAATATAGTCTATTCCATTAAATTAATAACATATTAGTATATTTAATATACTAGTGTTATTATTTCTACATGGTTAAATAATATTTGTAGGTATAAAATGAAATATAATGAAAATGCATGGTTAAGAACTTTACCTCTTCTTTGGACAACCTCTTTAGGATTATACCTAAAGCCCTCCTAGGATAGTTTTGGTGATCAATACGAGGATTATACATCATGGTGAGGGATGTAAAGAAGGGTTTTGGGAATGGATTAGATATAATGACCCTCAATTTTCATACATAGATGCCACACATTAGTTGATGAACATTCATTACATAACAAAATAATCCATACCAAAATCATTAAGGTCTTGTGCCTTTGGAAATTGGGAAATATAAAGAAATATTTCATAGGTGAACTAAATTGTCTCCCAAAAAATTGCACCCCTATTAGGCATATCATAAATAATGCCTTTTTTATAACCTAAGGGAAGGATACATAAGAAAGTGTGATCTCAAATAATTTGTAAGGGTAAATAGGGAGATATCAACATAACGTACATGTAAGGGTGTGATAAAATGAGAATAACATTTTAAAACCATACCTAATATATCATACATAATAATGTTGATCCATGGAATAAATGTTGGTATTTCATAATATATGGATAATAATGGAAGAAAGGAACCTGAGTCATGAAAACATAACATTATCATAACACATAGATTTATGGAATACACATAATAATACAAAATACTATGTAAAATATAATTTCTAAGACATTATTAACATTTTAAGAAAGGGTTAACCACTCTTGTACCTGCTTCATGATTGGGATAACCTCCTTGTAACCTCTTTTGGTATTGGGATAAGCTCCCATGTACCCAATTTTAGAATTGGGATAACCTCCTATGTCCTCTATTTTGAGCATGGGATAACCTTCAGTGTACCCTCTTTGTGGCTTGCGATAACCCCCTGTGTAACCTCTTTAGATCTTGGGATTACCTCCCATGTATCCACTTTCAGGTTTGGGATAACCTTCTGTATACCCTTTTAGCTCATAGAATTTAAATCATTACCCAATTTATTAGAGGGAGATATAGGTCCCACCAATCGATAATCCATACATTTGTATGAAACAAAATCATAAAACATTCATTATATCATAACCCATAGAATGTTAATGGGTTACATAAACATTTCATTATAACAAAACTCATGGAAAAGAAATGGGTTTCAAAAACATGTTTTCATCATAAACATAAATAAACTAGAGAGAGAATAAGGATGTTATAAATGGATTATATCCCCATTAAATCTTTATTTCCATAATATGTTGTCATATTATAGAGAAAAGTATTTTGAAATATCACTTAGAATTGTTTTTTAGGAAAATAGCCTTCTTAATTTGAAATAACTAATTTAAAATATAAAATTTACACAAATATTAAAGAAAAACTTTTATTTGAAAATAACCTTGGAAACATGTAATAGAATATTTAAATAATTTAGTTTTAATGAAAGAGGAAAATATCATTCTTTTTGTACACATTAAAATGAATATTCATTTCACATTTTTGGTAAAATTTCCAAAGATCCCTGTTTGGAAAATGACAAGAAGAATATTTTTAAACCATTTTGTAAAAAAAGTAAAACATGGGTAAAAAAGACTTTAAAATCGTATTGTAATTTTAAAATAATTCTTTAAAAAAATAGAAAACATGTACATGGAATAAAAAGGATTTTCTAACCGAAGAGGGTTGTAAAGTCTATTTTTATTTAAAACGTTCTTTTAAACTCTTGAGTATATAATTTGAGGAAGATAAAAAAAATATTTTCATTAAATAACTAGAGTAGAATAAAATTCATGAGTTTCATCATATACAGATCATAATATTTCATCATTTAAAACATAATAAAAAAATCTTGATAAACAATTATATTGTAACAAAAAACCTTTACAACTTTGGTATCTTTTGAATCAGAATCATCATGAATGAAATAATATTATATATATATATATATCACAAATTTCATGAGTTTAATCATCAAGGAAATTCTTGGGTAGTATATGAACCACATAAAATAAATATTTTGTGAATATAGAATTTATCCCACAAATATAAAAGTGACACTAAAATCCCTTAGAACATTGTAAAATTTTGAATCACAATCCCCATTAAATAATAACATCAAATAAATCTTAAAATATCATGAAAATAAGAAGATTCATGATATTACATGTTTACGATGAAATATATACACAACATAACAGAAATGAGTATTCAATATTTCATATGTATTCTATAAATAAAATAGAGAGAATATATCAAAAACCTTAAGTATCGACTTTCTTCATAAAAGTTTTATCCTCCTCTTTTACAAACAACCTCCTTCAGTTAGCACTAAAATCCTTCTTAAGAGGGTTTCCTAATAAAAATAAGTCATATAGAGAATTTTTATTTAATTAAGGGATGTATTTTAGAAGGTATGGGAGAAACCCAAAGGATCTTGGAGTGTTTAGGGGAGAGGATAGGAGATATCCTTATATGTGTGGAAATGAACCCACTTGAAAACTACATGGAAATTTCCTAAAAGAATATTAAATGATAATTAAATTACCAATAAAAATACTAAAAAATGACCATAGATTAGAATTTTGGATAGGATAAGGTTGAAATATATATATATATAATAGTATTTATACAATATTTATTGGAAAACATACCCTTATCTTTTGATTTAAACCCAAGATAAACTCAATTTAACATTAACCATGGTAATTAATTTTTACTTTCTTTACTATTAATTATGACCAAAAATTACTTTAGCCTTATTTAATAATATGAATTATTCTTATTCAAAATATGGAATCCATTTTTTTACATTTAATTCACAAAATTAGTATAATTTAATTTAAAATTAAACCCACGTATGCAATGAAAAACAGTTTTCAAATGAAAATGTTTTCATGGGTATATAAAGGTTTAATATAAAAATTCACTTTGAAATTAATTATAATAACCTAAATTGGATTAAATATGATATAATTTAACTAATTATAAATTTCAATAAATTTTAAAATTTATTTTATCTTTTTTAACAGTTTAAATGAAAAGATTATTTTCAATAAAAACCAGTATTTTTCACTATTCATTGAAAAAATAATGTTTTTATAAAATTATGAAAAATTCACTCTAAGATAAATTTAACATGATTATTTAAAAAAGAAGTTCATTTTTTCAAATAAATTTTATAAAATTGTTAGAAAATAATTATTTTATTTTCCCAAAAAAAGGAGTAAAACCATTTTTGTTGAAAAAATATATTTTTGAAGCATATAAAGACTTAAATAAGAAATATATTTTCATTATCTAAAACCCTTATACATATTTTTAAAATTTGGATACTTCTATTCATAAATAAAAATTTAATGGATATGTTTTTATAGTCATTTTTAAATAATAATATTTATAGTATATTGTGGTGTGTTAAAGCTTGGTGTTGTGTATAACACAATCTATCAAAATTAAATATATTTGAAAAAACAATGTTTCTTAAAATTTTGGGGTGTTACATTCTACATTACTCAAAGGAATTTTACACTAAAAATTCTATTACTTTGATAAGGCAATTAATGTTACTTCTTCCTCATCATATCCTTAGGTTCCCATATAGCTTCTTTAAGTTGGTGGTTTCACCACAAAACATTGACTAGGTGAGTGGTCATGTTTCATAGCACTTTATATATATGATACAGAATATCTATAAGTTGTTATTTATAGGAAAAATCAAGATCCATTGGTATAACCTCTGAGTTCAATACTTGTGAAGCATCAATTATATACTTCCTCAGGATAGATATATGGAACACATCATAGACATGAGATATTTTCAGTGGAAGAGAAAAGTGATAAGATACCATCCCTACTTAATCAAGAATATTGAATGGGTAAATATACCTTGGGATCAAGATTTATTTCATTCAAAATATCATAACCTTATTGAATGGATAAATTCACAAAAAAATACCTTAACACCAACTTTGAACTCCAAATATCATCGATGATTATTATTATAACTTTTTTGTCAACTTTGTGATTCCCTTAAGTGTTTCTGAATAAATCTACCCTTATTTTCTATTTATTCATCTAGACCAGGTCCCAATAGATTTATTTCTCTAAAATCAAATGATAATTTCATGTTCTAAACTTCTTTTAATATAGGTATTTATAAGGAGAAATTTCAATTCTTTAGTGAAAGATATTATTACTGGAAAAATAAACTAAAATAATGTGTTGATCCAAAACACATTTGAAATCCATATAAAAATATCTCAACATATCATCTCAGGTTTGAATAGTCCTCTCATACTGAACATATTTATAAGAATGATTCACCTTATTGAAACTCAACTATATACCCAGATTCTACTAAAGACTTTGATAGAACTAAAAAGTAAACCTCATATCCTAATCAGATACAATAGAATGTGGTACTCCATGAAACCTTACCACTTAATTTATATTCTGAAAATATGATCTTGATAGAATCATTATATGATAATAATAAAGTGTTCCTACTTTGTAAACAGATTGAATAGAAGACATATAGAATTATTCCCCTTAATGTTTTGGGGAGTATGAAAACAAATTCCATGGTGATATTTTTCTTTTTTCCATTCCAATATGGGTGATGGTTGTAACATCCTATTAGACTTTTTTCTCTCATCTATAATTTTTTTATATACCATGAACTGAGATACAAATTTTATAATATCACTCTTTATTTCTCCACATATAAATACTCATTTAGATATCTATACATATTTGTACTTATAGGATAAATAGATAATGAAGAACTATGATCCTCTTATAACAACTCCATAAAATCTATAATGCAAAGAATAAATACATGATTCTTGAACATTATAATTCTATCGTAATCAAGGTTGAACTCAAGAATATTTCTAACCATATTTTTCATACCTAAATCTTCCATATACACATCCTTAATCTTCACTTGAATATATAGTTAAATACTCATTTTTGGAAGATAATATTTCACACACTCCTTCAGGATTTCAAGATCTATCCTTTGAAAATCCCTAAATAATGGATCATTTGTGATTCTCGTCATGGATAAGTTAGAATAATCTTTTTTTACCTACAGAATTGGACACCCTACTCTCTTTTCCATGGTGGTAATGGATTGAGTATTCATATTCGTTAATCAGTTCTAACCATATTCTATATCACATATTCAACTCCTTCTATATGAATATATAACTTAAAATTTTATAATCAATATATATATCTTGAATTTATCAATAAAAATTATTTTTTTATAACCTTATTGAAAAATTTACCATAGATAATTTCAAATGATGAGTTGGTTGTTTTTTTTCTCATGAGCATTAAATTTTCATGAGGCATCATCTATCACCATATCATTACACATGAGAACACATAGAAATCCCTTATTTTATGTATAAAAATAGATTAAAACCCCTCCTCCCCTATAGGGTAATGTAGGCATAGGTGAACTGAATAACCTTCTCTTCATTTTCCTTGAAATTTTCGATATATTCATTTATCCGTATGAACTTTTCACCCTTATTAATTAACTGGGTTAGTGGGTAAGTTATTCATGATAAATTCTCCATAGATCGTCGATAATATCCATAAAACTAAGAAAACCTCATATCTTAGCCATTTTTGTTGGTCTGGGTTGACGTTCAATAACATTTTTCTTTGATAAATCCATTGATATACTTTATCTTGAGATTATATGACCAAAAAATTAAACCTTTTGTAGAAAAAAAATCACACTTTGTAAATTCTTCATATAGTTTCTCCTCCTTTCGGATCTTTAGTACAATTCTCAAGTGATCTTCATGATCTTACTTGGTATTTGATTGTATAAGAATATCATAAATAAATACTACCACAGACTAATTTAGGTAATATCAAAAGACTATATTCATTATATCCATGAAGATTATAGAGTAATTTTTGAGACTAAATGGAATCACTGCATATTCTTAATCTCCATACCTTCATTAAAAATTGATGTGGTTACTATTAAAATAAATATAATCCATTCCAAATATAACATCAAATTAAATATTAATAATATTTTCATAAGGAAAATTATTAAAAACATCAACATGATATAGGCCCTTCTATTGTCTATGAGTTACCCTTAGGAAGTAGGAACTGACTTCGATAATGTCTATGTTCCCCATGTTTAAGAAAATAAACTATAAATGAGTCCCTATGAGGATATTTATTTCCTTCCATCATACTATTAATCTTTCCATAGTAATCCATCACTTTAGACACCTCTTTTCCACACATAAAACATTTTCATGTTCCTTTGAGAAATTATCTAAGGTGTAAATTTCCACACTTATGACATAAATGAATTTGAGATTTATTTCCTTCATGGTCTCTACCACCCAAGATCCCATTAAAATACATCCTTATCTTATTTAGTGAATCTGAGAGTTGGATAGGTCGTGTGTTTTTAATTGTATGTCTTTATAACTGATTATTAATAATCAAATATCTTTCACTCTAATGATCATCCCATCTAGTTACTCATAGTCACCACATTACCCTTCACAGTCAATTTTAACATGGTTCCCTCTAGTTCTATCCTTTGACTAAAACCAAAAAACATAGTGTAAGTAATGATAATCATAGTGTAAAACCACATAATCATAAAAAATAACTTATAGGATGTCTAAATAATTATTCATTATTTTCAATATATGAAACCTTATGTTTATACAAGGTTATTCATGGTAATAATATATTAAAATACTTTATGATGGTTCATAAATAGTATGAATTTATAAATAATATTACTCAGCAGTTTCAAGCCAAGTCTGTAGCAAGTCTTGTTGTTATGTGCTTGGTGGAGATCGAGTCTAGTTCAATTTTCCCTTTTCAGAGTTATTTCCCCTATGTACAACTATTCTAGAGCCACACCAACTTTTAGTATCCATATAAGGATTTAATTTATTAGAAACCACTCACTCCAAACTTCACTAAAATATCAAGAAATTTTCATATATATTGGTTAATTCGTAGAATTATCCTTAGATCTATCCCTAGGGATCGCACTAAATTTTTTTCATCCTCGTTTTCAAAGGTTTAAATAAACCATGATCTGATACCAACTATAATGACTCATACTTTTTATACATAGATATCACATCTTAGTAGATGAATATTCATTACATAACATAATGATCCATTCCATAATCCTTTAGGTCTAGTGAATTTGTAAAATTATACCCATAAACAACTGATTCAAAGGTTAACTACATCTTCCCACATAACTAGAACCCTTCTTAGACATATTATACATAATAACATTCTTTATAACCTGGGTAAATGAAACATAATAAAGGGTGATCTAAGATTCTTGGTAAGGGTAAATAAATGATACATAAAAATAACTTGAGAATAAGTGTATAAGAACATGATGATAACATTTTAAAACCATGACTTATATATCATAGATTATAAATTTGAGTCTTGGAATAAATCTTGGGATTTTATAAGGCCTGAATTACAATGGAGTCAAACAACATGATCTATGAGAGTATAACATTGGAATAAGACATTGATTTGTAGCATACAAATAAGTATAGCGAATATTATGTTAAGGATACCCACCAAGACATTCATAACACATTATTCTTGGGATAACTACCAGTGTATCTACTTCAGTCTTGTGATCCTCCAATATACACTCTTCTGACACTAGTATAATCTCTCATTTACCCTCTTTCAGGCTTTGGAAAACCTCACATGTACCCTCTTTCAAGCTTGAAAAACCCTCCTTTGTACACTCTTTTGGGATTGGGATATCCTCCCATGTGACCTATTTCGAGCTTGGGATAACTATACATATAACATCTTTTGGTCTTAGGATAACCTCCAATGCACCCTTTGAGCACATAGAACTTTAATCATTTCCTAATGAATTGGAAGGAGATGTAGGTCTCAATAATCAAATAATCTATAAATTTGTGTTCCATAAGAACGGAAAATATTCATCATATCATAACCCATATAAATTAAATGGGTTTCAAAAATATATATTCATTACATTGCCCATGGAAACGAAATATTTTTCATAAACATATTTTCATCGTAAAAATAAATCAACCAGATAAATAATAAGGATGGTATCATTTCATCATATCTCTAGTAAATCTCATGTGACATCAAAGGATGTCATTATAGATGGAAAATTATTTTAAAATATCACTTGGAACATTTCTTGAGGAAAATAACCATTCCACTTTGAAAACACCTATTTAAAATCTAAAAAATTATCAAATATTAAAAAAAATCATTTAAAATAAGATTGGAAAATTGTAAATGTATTATTAAATCAATGATAGGTCATGATGGTGGAAAATACCATTCATTCTGTACATGTAAAAATTAATATTCCTTTCAAATTTTGATAAAAATTCCAAATGTCCTTATTTGGAAAATCACAGGAATATTACTTGTAAACCATTTGGTAACAAAAGTCAAACATGGGTAAAAAAATTTTTAAAAAATTATTATATAATTGTAAAACCTTTCTTCAAAACATTTTCAGAAAACAAGGTCATGTAAGAAAAATTATTTTTTTCCTGAACATAGAAATAAAGTTTGTTTTTCTTAAAAATATTATTTTGGTCTCTTGAGTACAAAAATAGTGTAAAATGAAAAGAAACCAAGAGTTTTAATGAAATAACCATAGGTGATGAAAATTAATGAGTTCCTTATGATATACATCATAATATGTCATTAATTAAAACTTAATCATAAAATCCAAATAAATAATGAGATTATAACATAAAATATTTACCACTTTGGTATTTTTTGAATCTTATTCCCCATAACAACCCTGACCAGAGTAACCTAGAGTTGGTGTCTTACTTTTTTACATTGGAATGTATACAAAGGGTCAAATACAAAAGGACCAAAAAAATTACCTTTTGGAATAACCAGATACATATATAATACCCATTTTATGTTAGGAATATAAAATAAAACAAAATACATAACAAAAGTAAATTAACTTCATCCTTGAAAATTAAATGAGTGGTTTATTCTTTATATCCTGAGGAAAAGAAACAAAATATGGGTGATATCAAATGCTAAGTAAGGATTAACTTCTATAGAAGCTATCATGAATCAATAATCATAATTAATATTTAAAGGTAAATAACTAAACAGACATTCCATTTAAATAACTTGAATATCATTATAATATAAGGCTTAACAAATATGTCAAGGTAAATAACTGATAAAATATTCCATTTAATCAACAACTGATAATGAAATTCATCCAGAGAAAATATCATAGTGAAAATATAATGGATTATGATAATAAATGTATTATCAATGAAATAAATGACTAATTATTGGACTTTATGATATCATGAATAATGATACATCTAACTTCAATATCTTTCCTCAAGAAAGTTTAAAACTATTAGGTAAAAACCCATATGATTTGGCCAAATGGTTTGTTTCGTGAGACCTACCAATGCATAGCGGGGATATATAATTACGGGTCCCATATATCACTGTAGGTCCAAATAATTCCTCACATATCTAATAATTTATTTAATTCATGAATCAATATTCATTATCACCAAATATCCATATTGAGTAAAGGATTCAAATTTATCAATATTTTCTTAGTTACTCAAATAAATTTCAAAGTAAATACCATATGTAAAAATTTTATATGGTTTATAAAATAGTCATATCCATCATAAAATAATATTTATATTTAAGATAAATAAAATTTATAATGAAAAATTATCATAATAAATTGATTTTTTAAAGAGAAAGTTAATAATCATGAATGAAAGTAATATTGTACAATAACTTTTACCCCTTGGTAATTTTCAAGTCAAATAAACTTGGGTGAAATAATTCAATTTGAATCTTAAAATAACATGAATTTTGAATTAGTCATGATATTACATGTCAATGGTGTATTATATACACCCTGAAAAAGAAATTTTGTGCATAAAATTATAATATCTTTCAATGAAGGGAAATTGAGAAAAAGTATCTTACCACACACTTCCTTTTGGTTGGACATGATTTAAAGTCCTATAAAATGGTTTTAGACATGTTATTAACTTATTATAGAACCATATTAATATTTTTAATATAATATATGATCCTTTTATAACATATTATCACTTATTCATTAATAATATTTCATTATTATCATTGTTTCAGGTGTTAATTGAGATGTTTTCACATTTGTGACTTGTCATAAAAGTTCTATTTCTTTTGTTTATTATATGGTTACATTATATATAGAATAAAAATAATTAAATATTTATCATATTTATAGCTAAATTATCCTTTTAAAACCAATCATGAAATATGGTTTTGAAAAATAAAGTATGTTACGATCAAGGATGTGGTATGACGTACGTATGCATGTGTAACATTTCCATTTTTCAAAGATCATTATGGAAAGGTAGTAAGAAATATTTTATCTTTAAAAAATTATAATAATATCATAAAAACATATTACTTATTTAAATATACTTACATATATTATCCATGTGGTGTAGTGATGAAAATAGATCCACATAGCTTTGTGAAGGTGATAGTTCACATGTACAGAAAGGATGTTATCATCTTTAAGTGAAAGAAAAGGTAAGAAGGAAAATGAAAAATTGTCTTTAAATAATGATAAATATATATGAAATATCACCATTATGTAATTTATATTACATATATTAATTAAATTTATCCTTATCACCTTCTATGTAAAGCGTTATAGAAAGATGAATCACATCATTTCGGGAGGCGATAGTCTTCTATACACATGAGTGACAATATCATATCCCCTAATGAATGGAAATTAAAAAATTTATATATGATATAATTACTCTAGATTTATAATTTTATTATAAATATCAAATATATAATTTATATCCATCATCGTACCCAACCATGAGTGTTGGTAATGGAAAAAACGAATGGCATTGGTTCATGAGGTGATAGTCTACCGTAAACATGAATGATGATTTATTTAGGTCATTTACAAATGAAATATTTGTGAATGTTTCAATACAAGAAAGGATTGGGTGGCCTTTTATAATTATGTTCAGTGGCACACTTTAATTGTTGAAAAGAAAAAGGTGTAACCAAGTTGTTCACATGAGAAAAGGGTCTAAAATAGATTATTATCAAGCCTTATAAATGATATTTTTTTAAATATTCCAATAAAATATATTTTATAACAGTTTTTAGTTTATTTAACCCTCATATTTTTAGTTTAATCCTTTATATTACCATTTTTACCTTAGCCATGGTAAATAATTTTTACAGTTTTCACAATTAATTTCATTCAAAAATTAAGTTGAAATTATTATATAATATAATTTATTATGATACAAAATATTGAATATATTTTTACAACTTAAATTCATATAATTGACAAGAAAATAATTTTAAATTATTACCATAGACGCAATGAGATACTGGTGTTCTGAAGAGAAAATGTTCAAATGTTTATAAACTATTTATATCAAAATTCAAAATAAAAATGATTCTAATGACCTAAATTATATTAATAGATATATTATTGTACTAATTTTTTATTAAAACCAATTAAAAATATAATACAACTTTATTCATAATTTAAACAAAAAAGTCAGTTTTCAATTGAAATTTAAAGTATTCCACTATTCGTTTAAAAATGAAACATTTCAAAAAAATCCAAAAACTTTCACCTATGATATTATTGATGTTATGATTTCAAAAATTATTTTCATTTTATCATTTAAATTATTCAAAAAATTAAAAAAAAAATTAAATTATGTGTGTGAAGTGCGACTAAACCATCCTTTAGAAAAAACCATTTTTTTCAGAAAACATTTCATTTTCTCTTAAATGAATATTTTTTACTTCTAATAAATAGATAAAGATGTGTGTGTGTAAAATTTATATATATATATATATATATATATTTTAATTTATTTATTTCTATAAACACCCTCTAATTTAATATCTTGGTTATATTATTAATGTTTAAATAATATTTTAATAGGGTATCGTGTTTTATTTAAGCCTTGTCTTGCATGCATAACAAACTATCGATGAAATTAAATTTTTTTTAAAAGAAATATATTATAAATTCTTGGGGTGTTGCATTATTCCATCATACAAAAATTTCATCCCCAAAATTTCATTTATATTACCTTTTAAACAGATTATCATAGTTCTCCTTTATAACATCCTCTAGTTCCCATGTTACTTCCTATATTTTGTGATTTCTCCAAAGTACCTTTACTAGATTTTTTATCAGATTCCTAAATTCTTTCTCTCTGGTATTAAGAATATTGATGTATTTTTTATAGTAATGTATATCAGGTACAAATTATTTTTTATCAGATGTGATCACATGTTTTTGGGTATATAATGTACTTTCTCAACAATGATATATGGAATACATAATTTACATTTGAGATATTAGGTGTCATTGGTATTGAATAAGAAACAAATCTAACTATTTCAAAAAAATTAAAGGGTTTTTTGTACCTGGGGCTCATTTTACCTTTAATATAAAACATTATAACACCATTCCCTAGAGATACATTCAAGAAACCATGATCTCACACTTGTAATTTCAAATCTTTCCTCTAATAATTAGCATAAATCTTTCCCTAATTTATAAAAACCCTGCTTTTTCTTATATGACTATTACATCATTTTCAAGATAAAAATATCATAGAGATACAAATATATGATAAAAAGTTTTTGTACCTTGGGAAAATTAGGCTCATACATAACTTGTACATAATAAAACATAAAATTTTAATTAAATACTTATTCTTTATCATTATAAAATCTTGCCTTCTCTTTAATACATGTAATCACATAAAGATATACATCAAAGAAAGGGGTGATCTAAAATCTTAGTAAGAGGATGAATAAGGTACATGATTCAACATAACATGGATGACCATAATCATCATCATAATATCATAATCATAGGATCATCATTAATATAATGGGGGGAAATTTTGATAAAGGCATGGAATGTGGCAATACATAAAAATGAAACATCCTATTGTAGTGGTCAAATACCACACATAGTTGTGAATAAAGCTATCATCAAGTTCACGAATAACATATGAGAATAATCATAAAATAATATTTCTGAATGAATATAGCATCATTTTCATGCATAATACACATTATATCATGAGATACATCACATTAACCAATGAATTGGAGGGAAATATAATTCCAGGCCCTCCAATCACATCATAATATTTACATAAGCATGCATGTCACATAAAGATTTGATAATCATAATCATGAAATAACCCATGGAAAGGAATGTGTATCATAATGAATTAATAAAAAATACATTCATGAATAAACTTTGGGGTTCCCAAATGAAAATGTGAAAACATATTTGGAATAAATATCATTATTCTTAAGTGAATGATAAATAACTCAAGAGGTGTAAAGGTGTTTCTTGGAAAGAAAACACTTTTCAGAAAATCATTGAATTTAGCTTATAAGTCATGGTGGTAACATTTATATCCCTGAAATAAAAATAGAAAAATAATTAAATGATATTTAAGGAACATTCAATTAATATAAATATTTAAAATGGTGTAAAATAGGAAAAATCAAATGAATGGTTGTTGGGTTTGAGGATCCCCTTACCTTAATTCCCGCTATATTTCATCACTTTTGTACCTCAGGAATAATAAACATATATTTATTAAAACATTGATACATAAGTTAATTATTTTAATTATTAACACTATTTATAAATTATATTTACTTTTTTAATATTTCTTAATTTCCTTTGTTATAGAGTAGTCATTTTAATATCATTACTTACATAAAAATTTCTTATTTTTCCTCAATTTCACTATTTTATAAAATTTAATCTATAACATAGTATAATTAATTTCAGAAGCATAGAATACATTTAATTACATATTTATATATTATATATTATTCGTAATGTCCATCCATGAATCTGGTTATGAAAATTGAATTGGAAATTCCTTTATAGGTAGTTAACAGACCTTTGATGGTACATTATCGAGAGAGTGGGAAAGAGAATTTTTAAATTTATATATATAAAAAATATGATACTTACAATAGGTTAAAATCGTTAATAAATTTTTAACTTACTTCTTAATTAATTTTATATGGTTTTTTTTTTGAATTGGGTGGTGAAAAAGAATGAGAAGATGAAGAATAAATAAAAAGAGTTGATTAAAAATTACTTATTCCTCAGTGTAGCTTCTCTGGTATGACACTAAAATTCCCATGATTCTTTGAGATTGATTACATAATAATATCTATGAGTTTTATAAGGGTTATGAGAGTAAGTATTTTGGTAGAGGTTTGGCTTTCTAAATTGGGGTATGAGTGGTTTCCCTAGGGGAGGGAGTGTGGTTATTTATACATGAGGACATGGGTATTTTTAAAATAAGATTTTAAATAAAATAATATATCAAAGTTAAAACATGTGAAAGTTATTTTTTTCATAATTTAAATCATATATAAATATAATATAATGGGTTTAAGTCTTTAAATACCCTTTATAATTCGAATTTATTAGTTTATTAAAAAAATAAAATGGAAAAAAAGAAAAAAATTATTTTAAAGAATCACTTCTCACTTTAGGTTCTAGAAAGTAATTTTCTAGATTTGAAGTTAATTTTATTGTATTTTAATTAGTCGTTTATGAAATAAAATATATCATGTCTAAACCACAATTCATATAAAGGATTAGGTCATTATTACGACAAGAATGGTGTAATTTAAGATACACCAGTCATAAGAAAAACTATATCTTTACTATTCCCCTGGAAATTGAAGAATTCCATAAAATTTCAAAAAAACACCCTTGAAAATGTTTTACGATATGATTTAAAAATTGATATTAATTTTATCAAAATAAATTTCTAACATAGTTAATTTTAATTTTTAATATTAAAACAATGATATTTATAAAATACTTTAAAATATAATTTATTATAGGAGCTTATATTTTCTTTGAGTATTTTAATCATGATATTTATATCTTTTGTAAATATATTATTTATATTTACTTAAATAAATCATAATAAATATTATTTATATCACAATTTATTATTTTAAGCTAAAATTTCTATTTTAACTATCAAGTTACTATTCCAAACTGTCATCTTACAATTATCAATGGTCAGGTTACTATTAAAATGGTCACATTACTATACTAATGGTCACATTACCTTCTATAAATACCTATAATTTCTTTCATTCATCATTAAAATTAATTCCCCTCAAGGTACTGTATTTCCATCATCTTTAATGTTGATTGGTTTACTTATATTTTGTTTCGTTTCTATAGTGTTGGCAGTGGGGTGATGATTTTAGTAGATTGGGGAGATCGATATTTTTCCAATTTTATCTTTCCTACTTTATATTCTTTTCATTTCCAATGTTTGGAATTTTAATTGGTTTCATTACTGATTAATGTAAAATTATTTGTAATGGAATAATTTTTGTATTGGTTTCACTATATTTTGTATGTTTATTTCTATTATATAATATAATATAGCCCACATTTATTTAGGAAAATAATATTACTAATCAAAACTGGGTCATTATATTCTTCTCTCTCTGGAAATTTCATCCATGAGATTTCAAATCATATTATCATTTGAGAATAGATTACGGTACTTTTGTTCCATTATTTCCTCTATTTCCCATGTCATATATTCATACTTATAGTTCCTCTACAACACTTTGACAAGGTGAGTTGTCTTGTTGCATTGAAATGTTTCTCTAAAGTCCAAGATTTTCATCGGTTATTATTTATATGAGAGTTTATTCTCTAGTTGTATCGGATCTAGATTCAGTATATTTGAGGGTTCAGTTATGTACTTCTTATGAGAGATACATGGAACATGTCATGAACTTGATACATATTTGGTGGAAGTGAAAGATGATAAGTCATTTCTTCTATGTAATCAGGGATCTCCAAGGGGCCAATGTACCTTGGGATGATCTTTCCATTCATTACAAACCGAATGACTCTCTTCCATGGGGATATTAAAAGGGAAAAAATTATCTCTAACATCAAACTCCAATTACCTTAAAAGATTATCAGCATAACTATTTTTTTGACTCTAAATCGATTTTATATGTTTTTGAATGGTTTGAAAATTATCTATTATCTCTTTCACATGATCAAGTCCAAGTATATTTCTTTCCTCAACTTCATCCCAACAATTTGGAGTTCTAAATCACTTATCCTAGTGAGATTCATATGGATTCATTAGAATAATTGAGTGGAAGATATTTTTATATGAGAACTCAACTAATGGGACATTTTGATCTCATACACCTTTTAATTCAATTGAGTAGGCTCTTAGCAGGTCCTCAAGAATCTGAATAGTTATTTCATATTGTCTATCATTTTGGGGGTGATTGGTCATGTTGAAATTCAATTCAGTACTCAAAGTATGTTAAAGAATTATCTAGAATTTAGATGCCAAACTTGGATCGTGACAATAGACAATTGAAATTATAATCCCATACAGACTCACCACTTCCTTCATATATATCTTTGAAAGTTGTTCATGTGAGAAATATTCTCGAATATCTATGTGGAAAGTCTTGTTGAGTTGATCCACCCCTACCCATATCACATTTGTTTCTTTGGATGTCTTTGGGATACCAGTGAAAAAATAAATAGTTATATTTTCCCATTTCAACATGGGTAAATGTAATGGTTTCATCATCCCATTTGGACTTCTATCACTCCGCTTTAACTTGCTAATATACCAAACACAATGACATATACTCCATAATCTCTATCTTCATGTTTTCCCACCATAAGTACTCTCTAAAATCATGGTATATCTTGGTACTTCTAGGATGCATAGAGAAAGGTGATATATGTGCATTAACAAATAGAATCCTATTTATTTAAAGTGTTGCAGGCACACAAAGTCTTGTTCCAAATTCAATTACACCATCCTCATTAATGTGAAACTCATATAGCTTCCCTTCCTTTACAGCTTTCACCTTATGTTGTAGCTCTAGATCATCCATTTATGCCTCCTTGATCTTCTCTTGGATAGATGGTTGGAAAATCATTTGGGAAAGGTAGTATGACTTCCTTATAATTATGTGTTCAAGATTCATCCTTTTCATCTCCATGAAGATAGGTTATTTCTCAATCTTAATTATGGATAGAGTAACAGGTTCCTTTCTGCTAAGATCATCAGCAACCATGTTCTCCATTCCTAGATGGCAGTGAATAGAGTAATCATAGTCCTTGATTAGATCTAACCATCTTATTTTATACATTTTGAGCTCCTTCTATGTAAATATATACTATAAACTCTTTTGATAAGTATATATATCACACTTTTTACCATAGAGGTAGTGCTGCCAAATATATGGAGTGAATATCATAGTTGCTAACTCTAAATCATTCATTTTGTATTTTTTCTCATGGATATTCAACTATCATGAGGAATAGGCTATCACTTTATCATTCCTAATGAGTGTGCAACCCAAGACTTTTTTTTTGAAACATATCGGTATATCACAAAACCTTCTCCACTTATTCGTAGTGTGAGTATAGGTGTAGTAATTAGCCTCTTATTGAGATCCTTAAATATTTCATAACATTATTCTATTCATACATACTTTACCCCATTCCATGTTAAATTAGTTTTCAGGCTAGATAATCATGAGAAATTTCTCACAAAACTTCGGTAATACCCAACTAAGCTGGGAAAACTATCACTATTGGAAGAAGGGCTATTTGTAATGGTACATTTGTGACGGGTTCCAATCACAAATAATCTTTTTTGATGTGGTCCCTTATTAAATTTCCTATTGCATAAAAAGGCATTGCAAATATTACCTTTTGCGACGATACATCACAAAAACATTCATTATTTGTGACGCGCAATTATATCGTCGTAAATAGGTTTAGAAAATTTTTTAAACAACCTATTGTGATGGGTCGGCCACCCATTGCAAATACTTTTCCAAATTAAAAAAAACTTTTGTGATGAACCATCGTAATTAGTATTTGTGATGGACCCATCGCAGATAATAGAAAATAATAATATTATTATTATTATTATTATTATTATTATTAAAATAAATTAAATAATGATATTAATATTAGTATAATAAAATTATTTATAAAATAATAATAATAATATAATGTTAATATAAATCAAATAATAATATTAATATTAGTAAAATAAATTAATTATAAAATAAATAAATATAATATTATTATTATTATTATTAATGAAATAATAATATTAATATTAGTAATATAATAAAAACCTCAGTATTTGAAAAAATATAAAAATATATTAATTACTAAAATAATAAATATAATAAATAAATAAATAATAAAAATTGTAATATTCGCAGCAATATAAAAAACACACTTTTTAAAAATTTGAATAGTTAATATTACAAAAAAATACATTCAAATGTTTCATTATAAAATAAAAATACAACACTTAGGGGGAGGGTTGTCTTGAAGAGCTGGAGGATATGGTGGAAAAAAATTTATCCCTAAACTACGAGTCAGATGTTGCATGTACTTCATCTTCTCATGCTCCTACTGATGCCGCCACTGATGCATCTCATCCTTTATCTCCTTTTGTTTCAACTATTGTCGTAGGAACTCTTCTTGTTATCGCTACTACCACTAATGCATCTCCTCCTCCCTACGCATAGTCTCTATAAGCTCACTCTGAGCTTTTAGCTGCTCCTGATACTATACAGCAGATGATGATGACTCTCTACGAGCTACTCTCAAGCTTGATGCTCACATCACATCAGTGCCAAAAAAATTATCATGGTTCAATCGAGAGTTGATACCAAAAACTCAGCCTTTTTTGCAGGAATAGTGGGTCTCATGCTTCCATAATTCCTCATTAAATCGTGGGGCACTGGTCTAACCATCAGTTTGGGCCTCACTCCCACTATGTATCTGAGATGTAGCGGCCTCATATAACTCCTTCAATTTCAATGTAAAATTAAAACAGTAAAATTATCATTTACAGTTAAATTTTAAACTCAAAAAGAAATTATATTGACCATAATCTAATGTTGATGAGCACCTATAATCTCTCCAGTGGATGGATCACTGTACATCCTCATATAAATGTTATACTCTATACTATCAGGTTGTGCGACTGCCTATATGAATATAAAATAAACCATTTTAATTTAAAGTTATATACAATATTCAAAAAAAATGTACTTACCATATACTCTTTATGCATACTGATTGTACTACTACCGACTTGATGTGCAGCCTTCTATCTCCCCCGATTTTTCAAACCTACTGATAATCTTTTCTGAAGATACATACTCAACCAATGTGTACATAATGAATCCCAAAACTAAGATGAAATATAATAATGTTGGTGTATAAAACAACTCTTATGAAAATATATCACTTATAATTTCTCCATTGTTTTCCTTTTCAAATTGTGAAAAAACTGAGTTCAATGCAGACACATTACTCCCTGTCATGGCTTCCAGATAGCTTCATGAATGCTCTAATCAATGGGATACCATAAACCCTATAAATAATTTATAATATGAATTTATTCATTATATTAATTAGAAATAAATATTATTTATTTATGTACTATCCAATGATCGAACATGCAGTACTGAACATCAACGGGAATCTAGTCCCATGAAACTCATGCCTTGGAAAAATAATTGTGCAATATAGTGCTCCCCTATCCAACAATTATATCCATAATGTTGTGAAAAAAATAAAAACTAATCAAACAATTAGAATATAAAAAAATTAATGAAAACTAACTAAAATACACAGGTAAACATACCTCTATGTGCATGTATCGAACCCAAGATGTAGACATCTCTCGGGGATGGGGTCAGGAATCATCAATCAGGCAAGACCACGCCCCCTCTAAGTTCTCCCTAAACTACCAGCAGTCTGAGGGTCGGATGATCCCACATCATGCTCGTCCAAAGGTTGATTAGCCTCCCACAACAGACGATATAGATGCTCTTCCATCTGAAACACAAAATAATTGTTGTTAGAAAATAGTTGAAAATAACTATTATATATGATTATAACCAGAATTTAACTGTGGAAATGTCTATATTTATCATCATATTCATAGTTGTTGACTTCAATTCTTCATATTCCTCCTCAGTGTCATCAATTTCCATATTAGTTTTAGTTTCATCATCTCTTCTCATTTCAAATTCAATGGTAACATCATTAACATCATCATCACCATTGGCCTTTAACTGTGGGGTTTCATCAATGATATTTTATTCTCTTCGTGAAAGAGATGGATTTGAAGCAATATCTTGAAAAAATTAAATTCATTTCACTTTAGTAGAACCACATTCACTTTCCATAAACTGATTCTCTCAAGATTTAATTTTTATTATGCTCCACTAATCACCCAACTCTCTTGAAGTAGAATAATAATTTTCATAATAAATTTGATGTGAATGATCCAATAAAAATGGTTCATCTACTACAAGAATACTTTTATATTTAATATCAATGATTCCATGGATCATATGAACACACAAGCCTCTCTCAATATCTAACCACTAATATTTAAACATTGTTATGTAATATTGTGGCAGATAACACAGTTCAATGATTTCTTCCAACATTCCATAAAAAGTCAACTACATTTACTCTATGATGAGATCCTATCAAGCAAACACCACTATTAATTATTTTTTTATTCCCCATATACATGTGTATGAAATAGAAAACCATTCACCACATATGTATTATAAGATATTACCATTTTGAATTGTGGGCTACTCAATACACACAATCGATTATCAATTTTATCAGTATGTTGAGATACTAGAAAATTGGTAAAAAAAAATTCATTATACTATGTATTAAATTGATATTTATGTGAAATAAAAAATAGTTTATGTTACCAGTTTTTGAAACTAGAAGGACAAAAAATTGATGATGTTCTTCATTAGTAGCTATTTTATTTTGTGGAAACTACTTCTTGGTATGATTATCATGTAACCTATAAATAAAATTAGATTAATGTTCTATTACAAAATTTATAGAATATGTGATATGAGCATTCATAGTACAAATGGTGTCATTTCTTCATAGTTGAGAAGAATATGTGTATGATCTTTGTGATGTTCATCATCTGAAATCCATCATTCATGAACTCCACTGAAGCCAATATTGAGCTGATTGGAAACTGATAATTTGTTGCTCAAGTCATCATCAAAACATACTTCATTACATCCCATTTGTTTGTGTTTTGAGGGATATTCATATTGAAATTAATGAGAGTAGAAAAAAGAAATTTCCTCTTTTAAATAAGCTTATGTAATTGAGCCTTCAAATGAGGCTTTGTTAC
This sequence comes from Viscum album, assembly GCA_963277665.1. Taxonomy (NCBI): domain Eukaryota; kingdom Viridiplantae; phylum Streptophyta; class Magnoliopsida; order Santalales; family Viscaceae; genus Viscum; species Viscum album. The sequence goes on along the minus strand of OY728119.1, from coordinate 32,118,503 downwards.
GTACTTTTTTCTTCAATTTTTCTATGCATCTCTTGAATGGTTAAATCCATTGGAACTGTATCGGACTTCCACATTTTTTTCATTTGGAAAATGTAATATAAAATGTTCTATGAAGTAAAACAAATTGGTGGGAAGATTTTTTCAAGTTTACATAAAATTAAAACAACATCTTCTTGCTATTTTCGTACTACATCTTAGTCTTTTATCAGTTTAAAAATGTCTCAAAAAAACATGACATGTCTGTTAGCGCATCCCAAATAATAGGATTTAATAAACCTCTTAATGAAATTAGTTGAAGTTTTTCCATAAAAACCTTACAGTTATGACTTTTCAATCTGGTAATATGCCTATTTTGGACACATGTGCGCAAATTGGAAGCATAACTATCTGGAAGTCTCAAATCTGCAATCCATTGAAAAAATAATAAGAAAATCTATTTGTATAGTTTATAAACTAATTTTTGATTAATTAACTTATATGATCTAAATTTTTTAAATAGTTTAAGTTTTGGTCACTTAAAAATTTGGAAAAGATCTAATTGTGCCTTTGCATTCTCTTTGGTCTTGCCTAGTCTATCCAAAACTATATGAAATAAATAATCAAAATAGTTCTTCTCAATATGAATCACATCCAATATGTGACGGACTAATAAATCAGGTCTATGTGGAAAATCTCAAAAAAGGATTTTTTTACCCAATTGAACTCTTTTCCAAACCCATAAATTTTCTGTTAGTTTATTGTTGGTCCAAATGTGATCAGTGGTAATAAAGAGACAATTGATTTTATCTATGTACATGAGATCATTATTGGAGGCCCATATTTTTCAACTATTCCTTTTCTAAAATGATATTTTTTTCTTCGAAAAGGATGATTGGTTGGAAGTAATATGTGATGATAGTCATAAAAATAAGGTTTTTTTTCATTGATGAGCATAAATGCTTTGTTGTCTCTCATAAAATATTGAAAATATTTTGGACCATGTGTACTCCAATAAGATAACATTCCATATACTTGGAAGTCACTAATTATGAACATCACTGTATCTTTCAGTAAAAAAATTGTTTAGAGGCAGCATCATTTGTACTGACACCATTACTCTATAGTGATTTTAACCAATCAATCAATTGTTTCAAATAAACATTAATATTATTGTTAGGATGACCTAAATTTATAAGGTCATAAAGATATATGATTCTTTTATCAACATCCATGGAGGTAAATTTTACAGAGTTATAAAGACAGGCTATCATGAATACAGACTACCATATGAACCAAATGGATAGAAACCGTCAGTAGAAAGACCCAATCACACGTTTTGGGCTTCTAAAGCAAAATACAGATGCACTTAGTCAAAAAAATTCCATAAATCACCATCATAGGGATGATTTAATCTTTTATCGGTTTAAATATTGGTTTTGTGCCATGACATCAATACAACTATGTTCTGAGACATAAATAAACACTACAATCTATGTGTGAGCGGGAAATATCTAAATTGTTTTACAGTAATAAATCCAAACTTCCCTGGTTGAGATTCTTTATACCTTGATTTTCCACATGTAGGACAACTATCCAATCACTCATTTTCACCATAACATAAGATACAGTCATTTAAACATGCATGAATCTTATGATAACCACGACCCAGATTCCGAACCATCTAATTTCACTACTATAAATTTTTAGACAACACATTTTCTTCAGGTATTAGTGTTTTTAACAGAGGATATCTTATCAAAAAACTATTTGACATTTCATTATCTAATTTAATAGCCATAAATTTAGAAACTTTTTCAATCATGCTTATTGTGCAACCAAGATATAAAGAATCCTCAGAAAACCTCAATAACGCATATAGATGAGATGGTTACAACATAGGAGTTAAATCAATTTCATCCTGAGTTTCAATTTGTTGAAAAGACGGACCTTCCACTTCATGTTCTAAATTTTAAAAAATTTCTTGATCCAGAACCAAATTATTAGTATCTTCTCTAGAACTATGTTCACCATGTTGACACAAAAAAATATAATCTGGTTGAAAACGAAAATGTAATAAATGAACTATAATGTTGTCAAATGTGTTATAAGTCCTTAGAGCACATTTTTTACAAGGACACTTAATTTTCTCGTATGAAACAAATTTTGGTTTTGATGATGCAAATGATAAGAAAGTTTAAAGACCCTAAATATATATATGATTTAAACCAGAACCATTTGGATTCTTGTACTCATTTTTTCTAAGCACGGTCATCTAATAACGAGTGTTTTCAACTTCCTTGTTCCATATTTTTCTAAAAAATATGAAATAATTAGTTATTTTTTATAATTATATATAAGATAAACACTCTCCAAAAAGAGAAGATAATTATTAATTACAATTATTTTGTACTAATTATTTTTAATTACCGTCAACAAAATTTCCAACATATTGGCAGAAGATCTTTTTAATGACGACTCCTCCCCTTGCAACATTCCTCAACTAAAATTGCTATGAAAATTCTGATATGATATATGAATATCCATTTTCATATGCACAAGTATGGAGAAAAAGGGAGGCCTCACTGGGCTGCTCCCCATGCTCGTGCATATGAAAATTGATATCCATACATCAGAGCATACTTTTCATTGTGATTTTAGTTGAATAATTTCCAATGATATGAGTCATTAGGAAAAAGAGCTTATTTTTTTGGACATCTCACCTCCTTGAAACTTTCTCTGACTGAAATCACTATAAAAAATCTGCTCTGACGTACATTAGAGCATATTTTTCATACTGATTTCAGTAGGAGAAATATCCAAGGAGAAAAGGCATCGATCAAATGGAATGCCTCCAATCCATTGGAAATTTTTCGAGTTTATCACAATGTACATGAATTTATTTCAATTTATTACTAATTAATCCTAATTATTACTAATTAATCCAAATTTTTACTAATTAATCTTATTTGTTACTATTTATTACTATTTATTACTAATTATAACTATTTTTTTTACTAATTATTACTGTTTATTACTAATTATTAATATTTATTACTAATTAATCCTATTTATTACTAATTAATCCTAATGATTTTTAATTAATCCTAATTAATCCTATTTATTACTAATTAATCCTCTTTATTAATAATTAATCCTATTTATTACTAATTAATCCTAATTATTACTAATTAATCCTAAATATTTTAAATTAATTTTAATTATTACTAGTTAATCCTAATTAATCATAATTATTACTAATTAATTCTATTTATTACTACTTAATACTAATTATTACTAATTAATCCTAATTATAACTAATTATTCCTAATTATTACTAATTATTACTAATTATTACAAATTATTACTAATAATTACTAATAATTCCTAATTATTCCAAATTATTCCTAATTATTCCTAATTATTACTAATTATTCCTAATTATTACTAATTATTTCTAATTATTAATAATTATTCCTAATTATTCCTAATTATTACTAATTATTCCTAATTATTACTAATTAATCCTAATTACTACTAATTAATCCTAATTAGAACTAATTAATCCTAATTATTACTAATTAATCCTAATTATTCTTAATTATTACTAATTATTACTAATTATTACTAATTAATCCTAATTTTTACTAATTAATCCTAATTAGTAATAATTAATCCTAATTATTACTAATTAATCATAATTTTTACTAATTGATCCTAATTATTACTAATTAATCCTAATTATTACTAATTAATCCTAATTATTACTAATTAATCCTAATTTTTTCTAATTATTACTAATTAATCCTAACTATTACTAATTAAACCTAATTATTACTAATTAACCTTAATTATTACAAATTGATCTTAATTATTACTAATTAATCCATATTATTACTAATTAATCCTAATTATTACAAATTAATTCTAATTATTACTAATTAATCATAATTATTACTAATTATTCCTAATTATTAATAATTTATCTTAATTTATTTCTAATTATTACTAATTATTAAAATCAAACCTAATTATTACTAATTAATCCTAATTATTACTAATAATTACTACGTAATCCTAATTATTACTAATTAATACTAATTATTTCTAATTAATCCTAATTATTTCTAATTAATTCTAATTATTACTAATTAATCTTAATTATTACTAATTAATCCTAATTATTACTAATTAATCCTAATTATTACTAATTAATCCTAATTATTACTAATTAATCCTAATTATAACTAATTAATCCTATTTATTACTAATTAATCCAAATTATTACTAATTAATCCAAATTATTACAAATTAATACTAATTATTACTAATTAATCCTAATTGTTACTAAATAATCCTAATTATTTCTAATTATTCCTAATTATTACTAATTATTCCAAATTATTACTAATTATTCCAAATTATCACTAATTATTCCTAATTATTACTAATTATTCCTAATTATTACTAATTATTCATAATTATTACTATTCATTACTAATTATTACAATTTATTACTAATTTTTACTAATTCTTTATAATTAATACTAATTATTTCTAATTATTTCTAATTAACTCTTACACATAATTATTCATAAAAATAAATACTGAAAAAACAAATATTTAATTCTCATTTTACTTAATTGCATCTAATTAACAAAAACTATAAATAATTTAAAATAAAACAAATTACCTGGGCAATAAAAAATAGATAAATACCTTGAAACTGAATCTTTCGGAGTATAACAGCCGCATATTATTCTTCGATTTAAAAGCTTAAACTTTGAAAAAAATTACAAGAAAATTTTTCAGAAGATAGAGGTAAGTTGAGAAAGTAGTAGAATGAGATGAAAAACGGTTGGGGGTATATATAGGATAGCTTATATGCGATGGGGTTATTTGTGATGGGCTTACCGTCACAAATGGCCACTCAATAAAAAGTTATTTGTGACGGACCCCATCGTAAATGGGCACCTGTCGATATACTATTTACGACATGAATAAGAACCCGTCGCAAATGCTCTTCCCATGGTTTGGCACGCATTTCATGTCAAACCTTTGCAACGGGTCCTTACTCCCCCGTCGCAATATCTATTATTTGCGACGAGATAATCGGTCTGTCACAAATGACCATTTTTTCCATAATGTATGGATTTATGTGACACTAGTTGGTCCTGACCATTCCTCAACATCCTTTTTCTTTGAATGCTCCACATAAATTCCCTCACTTGTGATTATGTCCCCCAAGAATGTGACTTGCTACATCCAAAAGTCACACTTTCTAAACTTTGCATACAATTTATACTTTCTTAATATCACAAGCACAATCCTAATATACTCTTCATGCTCCTCTTAAATCTTGGAGTAAATGAGAATATCATCGATAAAGGCTAACATAAATTTTTCGAGATGGTCTCTAAAGACATTATTCATCAAATCCATGAATATTACAGTGACATTAGCATGTCTGAAGGGCATCATTATGAACTCATAGTTCCCATACCTTATACGGAAAGCAGACTTTTGAATATCTTCTTTCTTTACTGTCATTTGACGATATCAATAATAAAGATCCAACATTTAGAAGTATTGATCTCTTCATTGTTGATCGAATAAGATAATAATCCTTGGTAGGGGATACCTTTTCTTTATGGTGATCTTGTTGAGCTCATAGTAATCGATACACAACTGCATTGATCCATCCATTTTCTTTTCAAAGAACATTAATGCACCCCAAGGTGATTCATTAGGGAATATTAACCCTTTGTCTAAATGCCCTCGCAGCTGCTTCCTTAACTCCTCCAGTTTGATCGAGGCCATCCTATAAAGAAATTTTGAGATATGATTAGCTCTGAGTATGAGCTCTGTTGAGAACGCTACCTCATGATCTGGGGGATGTCTAGGTAATTCTTCGGGAAATACATTAGTGTATTTTCTTACAATTGGAATTTCCTACATGTTGATACCTTCCATTGACTCAACCATTTGGGAAAGGTATTCTTCTTTATAATGTATCAACACCCACACCATTGATGGATTTTCCAAAGGAGGTTCATGATATTCCTTTCATTTGTAGAGGATCTTTGTATTGTTTGAATATGAAAATAGATTTATATTTCCCAATAGGTGATATGTGCTCTATATAATGAGACCCATCCATGCTCAATATACCATCGAATTTCACCAAGGGAAGGACTACGATATTTTTTGAAAGAACATTCCATGGATTCTTACAGGAGAAGAATCCAAGACTTGGGTTGAAATGATTTCTCTGCAAGGTGTTTTTATATATATCTCTACTGCATGGTAATGAGGCTTCAATTAAACAGTTCTAAAAAAATTGTAGGATATAAAAGAATGCATAGAACCAAAATCAACTAAAACTGTTTTCATTATTGATTGAATACAAATTGTACCTTGAATGACTTTATTTTCATGCTCTATTTTAGTAGTAGTAATGGAATAAGATTTCCCATTCTCCTTTTGCTTTTGTGGTTGATGGTGTTGATTTCCCTCAAGGACTCATGGTTTTGTGCACTGGCTTGAATAGTTCCATTTCTCCCTATGGTTGAAGCATTGAACCATGGGTGGTGCATTAGGAGGTTCCTTTCTTTTCTCTTTCATGTTATTCATCTTCTTCATGTCTCTTCAATATACATGTGCTTAGTGGTCTTCTCTCCAGCAGGTGAGGCATTTCCCCATCCCTTTTATACAATTCCCATGATGCTTCTTCCCACATTTTTTACATGTGGTTAGTTGGATCCTCTTTCATCTTTTTTATTTTACCCACCATCTTGAAAATCCATTATTCTCTTCTTATCTCCATGTCCAAATTTCCAATCTCTAAACTACATCTCTACATTGAGGACACATCAAACCACTTCTTCTTAACTCCCATATTCTAAGATAGCTAGAGCCTGTCAAAGGTGAGGTTTTAAACCACTAAATAATCAATCAATTTTATTATCATTGTTGATAACAAAACCTGAGTTATATCATGCAAGCCTTGGAATTTTTCCTCATAAGTTATGACATATTTACCTACCTTTTACTTCATCTCTATGAATTACCTCTCTATCTTTTTTTAAGAGTTTGTGATAAATACTTGGTAAGAAATATTTTCTTAAAATATTCCCACTCTATCTCTTCTTTTTCATCCTTCAGAATGGTGTTCTTTATCAATTACCACCATTGATTGGATTCTCCATCTAAATGATAAATTTAAAGAGTTTCCTTATCCTTTTGAGAATAGTGGAGCATATAAAAGATCGTTTCCACTGATCTAACTCGCAGTTCTGTGACTAGTGGATTGAAAGATCCACTAAATGTTGGTGGTCATTTCCACATAAAAGGATCAATTTCTACTTGATCCTTATTTAGTGAAGGAAGATGTTTGATATGATTTAGGTAGTAGCTCATATTTTATGATGACTCGGTAATCATTTCCATGAAGTTTAGATCTCTACCTCTAATGGAATTAGTGGTGTTATTTGAGAAATCATTTCATTGTCCCACACAAAAGTTTTTTTCCTCGTTTTTCCTGGTTCCCACCATTTTCTAAAATATAAAAGATTTGAAAAAAAATAATTCAAAAAATAATGAATATATAAATTATTTTTTTTGAAATTAACTCTAAAAGAATATATTGTGGTATCTATATTTTTATCCTTTTTCTAAAAAAATTCTTGGATTTTTGCATATACTTAATCTTATCCAAAGGTTTTTCACTAATTTTTTATAATCCTAATTCCTAAATTAACTAAATCGTTCTCTAATACCAACTATAGCGACCCTAATTTTTCTTATATGATAATTATATCATTTTCAAGACAAACTACATTATTGAGATACAAATCCTGGATCAAAAGGATTAGTGTCTTGGGAAAATTAAGCTCATGCATAACTTGGAAAAAATAAAATGAAAGTATTTATTTAAATCCTTCTTATTTATCCTCCTAAAATCTGACATTCTTCTTAATATATGTAATCACTTGAGGATATACATCAAAGAAAGGGGTGAGATAAAATCCTATTAAGAGGATGAATAAGGGACATGATTCAATATAATATGGGTGAGTATAATCATCATCATCATATCATAGGCATTATATTTATATCAACATCATGAGAGAAACATTTGATAAAGTCATGGAATTTGGAAATGTATAAAAATGAAACATCACGTCCTATTGGTCAAATACTACACATAGTTGTTAACAAATCTAGAATCATGTTCATGCATAACATATATGCATAATCATAATATCGTCTTTGTGAAAAATATAACACCATGTTAATTCATAATACACATTATTTAATGAGATATATCACATTACCCAATTCATTACAGGGATATATAATTTTAGACCCACCCATCACATCATAATATTTATATAATCTTGAATTCCACATATAACATGTGACAAATATAGTCATTAAATAACCCATGGAAAGGAATGGGTATCATATGTATTACATAAAAATACATTCATGAATAAACATTGGGGTTCCAAAATGAAAAATTGGAAACATATTTGGTATAACCAACATTATTCTTGAGTAAAGAAGAAACAACTCAAGAGGAGTAAAATGTGTTTTTTGGAAAGAAAAGTCTTTTCTAGAAAATTATTGAATTTGGATTATAAATCAAGGGGCAACTGGTAGACCCCCAAAATAAAAAGGTTGGAATAATGAAATAATATTTAAGGAACATTAATGGAATATTTCTTCTAAAATTGGTGTGAAAGATGGAATACCCAAAGAAAGGGAGTTCGGTTCGAGAATCCCCTTACCTTAATTCCTGATTTATTTTGTCGTTTTTGCACCTCCTAAATAATAAACATCGATTTATTAAAACATTTATCCTGAAGATAATTATTTTAATTTTGAACACTATTTATAAATTAAAGTTATTTTTCATATTTCCTAATTATCTTGGTTATAGGGTAGTCACTTTGATGTCATGTCTTACTTAAATATTTGTCATTTTTCTATTATTTTGCTATTTTGTTAAATGTAATTTATACATTAGTGCAACAAATTCTATAAGAATAGAATACATGTAATTAAAAATTTATATATTATATATAATTCCTAATTTTCATCCATGAAATTGGTTATAATAATTATCTTGGAAATGTCTCCATGGGTTGTTAAGAGACCTTTGACGAGACATCATCAGGAAAGTGGGAATGAGAATTTTGAAAATTATATATATAGTAAATATGATACTTATAGTAGTTTAACATCATAAATTAAATTTTAAATCAATTTATAATAAATCTTATATGTTTTTTCTTAGAATGGTTTGGTGAAAAATAAAGAATAAATGGAAAAAATAAAATAAAATAACAATAGTTGATCAAAACTTACTTAATCCTCAGTGTAGCTTCCCTTCTATGACACTAAAACTCCCTTGATTCGTTTATTTGGATTAATTTAGAATGTCCCTAAGGATTATAATAAGATTTATAGGATTTTTTTTAGAGTTTAGGCCTTGTAAATTTCTGGATGAGATTTTTTCTAAGAGGATGGACTGGTATTATTTATCCTTGAGGAGAGGGGTATTTTTAAAATAAAATATTAAATAAAATAATATATCATATGTAAAAACATTACTAGTTAATTTTCAATAATCTAAATCTTATATAAATATAATATAATGGTTTTAAGACATTAAATCACATTTAAAATTTGAATTACATAGTTTATTAAAAAAAAGTTTAAAAATTTGAAAATGTTCTTTTAATGAATCACTTTTGACTTAGGTTTTGGAATGTTTTTTTTAGGTTTGTAAATTAAGTTTATTATATTGTAATGAATAATTTATGAAATAAAATATATTATGACCTAACTAAAAGTTATATAAATTATTATGTCATTATTAAATTGTTATTTAATTAATTTAAGATACACCGGTTATGTGAAAAACTATATTTTTTCTATTCAACTGAAAATTGAAGTATTTCAAAAAATTACAAAAAAAACCCTTAGATAATTTCAATGTGATGATTTATAAAATGATATTAATTTCATAAAAATAAATTTCTAACAAATATGATTTTTATTTTTAATATAAAAATTATTATTTTTATGAAATACTTTAAAATAAAGTTTATTAAAATGTGCTTATATTTTCTTGGAGTTTTTTATCATGGTATTTATTTTTTAGTGTTATATTATATATATTACTTAAATTAATGTTGATAAATATCATTTATATAAAAATTTATTATTTTGAGTTCAAATTACTATTCCAATGGTTTGGTTTCTATTCCCAATGGTCAGGTTACTATTCTCAATGATCAAGTTACTATTCCAAACCAACACATTAACATTCCAATGGTCACAATAACTTCTATAAATACCACTACATTCCTTAATTAATTAGTCAACTAAATTAATCTCAAGGTTCTATACTTCCTTCGTATATAATTTATATTTTTTCTAATATATTTTTTCTTTTCTATAATGTTAGAAGTGGAGACAATGATTCTAGTAGATTGGGTCAATCCATTTTTTCTGATTTTAGATTTTATACTTTATATTTCTTGTCCATTTTAAAATTTTGGAAATTTAATTGGTTTCATTACGTATTAATGTAATTGTATTTATTAATGAAATAATGGTTTTTTTCATTTCTCTATATTTTGTATGTGTGTAATATTATATAATATAATTAAACACATGTTTATTTAGGAAACAAATATTATAAATAAACACTGGGTCATTACATACATTGAGATTCATTAATGTGATCCTTATTAGCCTTTACTTTTTTTATTTTATCTTTAACACATTCTGGGCCTAATAGTTCCCTTTCACCACCTTCATCCCAATAAGTTAGAGTACGACATCTCTTTCCATATAATGCTTTATATAGTTCCATTTGAATACTTGATTGGAACGTATTGTTATAGGAAAACTCTAAGAAATGTAAATATTGATCCAACATACCTTGACAGTCATGTGATCATGACCTCAACATGACTTCCACTATTTGGATAGTCCTTTCAGAAAATCCATCAGTTTGGGGATGGTAGGCAGTGCTCAAATAAATCTCGGTGTCAAGATCATTCTAAAAAATCATCCAAAATTTCAATGTAAAATGGAGATCATGATTCGACAAAATTGAAAGAGGTGTTCTATTAAGTCTTACAAATTAATATAGAACCTTACGAGGAGCTTAATATGTAAATATTATTTTATATCAAGGAAATTTTTATATTTAGTTATGAGATCAATGATAAACCATATTTCATCATTCTATCTAGGATTATTTGATAGTACTATAACAATGTCCATAGTAATGTCATCCCATTTCCACTGAGTAATAAGAATAGGGTGCATGAATTATATAAGATGTTGTCTGATATCTTTCACTTTTTGACAAACTAATCATCTAGACATATAGTCATCAATTACCCACTTCATGTCATACCACCAAAATTGTTCCCCAAAATCCATATACATCATGGTTTTATAATGGTGTATAGTGAAATTTGAGCTATAAGAAACATCAAACAATTCCCGTTTTATCTCTAGAATAGATGTAACACATAATATATTTCCAAATTTCAGAACATCATCATCACAAATGAAGTCTATTAATTTTTCATCATTCATTTATTTTATTTTCTTCTAAAAGTTCTCATTATTAGATTGAGAATTTTTTATCTTTTCTGATAAAGATAGTTTCACAATCATTTGAAAAATGAGTGATGTGTCCCCTTCCTTAATAATTCTCATATCTATATTTATTATATATATGAACATAAGATCCTTATCAATCCTCATTTGGGTCATAACTTCATGATCAGTCCTACTCAATGCGTCTTCTACCTTATTTTCATTCCCTGGGTGGTAGTGTATTTGGGAAATAATAATCGTTGAGTAGATTAATCCATCTCTTTTTCCTCACAATGAGTACTTTTTTTTGAAAAGATATATTTTTCTCTTTTATGATCCATTTATAGCCAATATATTCTAGAATAGAGATAATGTCTCTATATCTACAAAGAAAATATTATAGCTACCAACTTAAGATCATGGGTTAGATATTTTTATTTGTGAGTATTTAATTACCTTAATGAATATGAATTAACTTTATTAGTTTGTATTATGGAAAAACCAAGTCCCATTTTTGATGCATCACTATATATCAAGAATCCATCATTTCTAGATGGTAGAGTCAAATACAAGAATAGACCAATCACCTATTTAGTTCATCAAGTTATTTTTTCCAAGAATACTTAATCCCTTTGTGTGTAAACGTTGTTAACAGGTTGGCTAATCAGGAACAATTATGAACAAATCGTCGATAGTAATCTTCTAAACCAATGAAACAACGTACCTTAGTTACATTTATTTGTATATGCCATTCTATAAATGCCTTCATCTTTAAATGATCAACTAAGAATTCATCCATAGAGACAATATTGCCAAGAAAATAATATTATTGAATTTAGAAATCACACTTACTAAATTTACCATATAAGTGTTTCCTTATAAGAGTCTCAAGAATGATCTGAAAGTGATTCTCATAGTCCTTATATCTTTTAGAATACACTAATATTTCATCAATGAATACCACAACAAAACCATTCAGATATTACTTGAATACTCTATTAATTATATCCATAAAAATAGATGGTTCATTAGTAAATAGAATTATAATTACTGTAAACATGTAATTTCATACCTCATTAAAAATCTATAATTGGGATGTATTCCTTATTTACTCACAATTAATGTTACCCAAAATGAAGTTCAATATTTGAAAAATATTTGGCTCCATAAATTTCATCGAATAATTCATCAATGTGAGGCAAAGGATGCTTTCTAGCATTGATTTATATATAATCAATGCACAATATCATGGATCTATCTTTCTTCTTAACGAAGTGAATAGGGGATCCCCGTGGTGAAACAATATGGAGAATAAGTCCCTTATCACCCAAATCCTATTTTTTCTTCAACTCTACTAATTTTACAGTGGTTGTCCTATAGGGAGTCTTTGATATTGGTCTTGCGTGAAGGGTTAAATCAATGGGAAACTCAACTTCACACTTTAGTGGATGACCAGATGATTCATTAGAAAATACATCAATGTATTCCTATAAAATATATACTTCCTAAATTTTAAAATTAACTTCCCCATTCCTATATTTTGTTTTCTCTTCTCCCCAAATAATCTCACTCAGTAGAGCTATTCAGGCTTGATCTGGATATGACTCATATGATGATGACTCTACTCTAAATATAAGGAATGTTACATCGTCCTCACCAATCGTAATTTTATTACCCTTAAAATGTTTTTTTGAATCATATTTTAAAAGATAGTACATACCAAGTATTATATTGAATTCAACCATATTTTTTATAATAAGTTCAAAAATAGAGCATGATTATGTGTCATAATGTGGACTACCTAACACATTCTTGTTGTAGTGAGACTTCCTCTATGAGTTTTAATTATAACCTCCCTTCTTAAATTAATAGGTAAATGTCTAATTTTCTTCAAAAACAAGGTAGATATAAATGAGTTCATGGATTGAGAATAAAATAAAACATTATATAAATTTGAATAGATTATTAAAGTACCATCCACCACATCATTGGTTATATCCAACTCGGCTACAGTGATCACAAAAGATCGGTCATTTCTCCTAGGCCACTTCTGTGGTGTATTCCCTTAAAACTTATTAAATTGGTGTGAATAGTGAACTGTTTCTTTATAGTTGAAACACTAGACATAATTGATTTGTTTTTTCCCTTGAATTCATGATCCATATTCCTTTTATTATTTCACTTATAATAAACTCCCAATCCCTTCAATCATTTCCTAGGGTGATTCTTTCCATAGTTTTCACAAGATGGAAATTTTGTGTTATCTTCTTCTTCTTTGACACATTCCATTTTTCATTGTGTTTGAATGGCCAATTTTACTCTTAATTTACCTTTAATATGTAATATGTATATAATTACTTATTTGTTTTGATTTAACATAAAAATATTTTATCATGTCATGAAAATGTTTGAGAGCTCAGTGCCCTTCTGAGACTTGGATTATGCCATTAAAAGAAATAGTCAATCTTGCACTATGTGTTTCATATGTAATTTGTAGCATACCTAGATAAAATTGTAAATGTATCCTGATACTCAATAAATATTTCTTATTCCTTTTACATTATATTGAGAAACTTTATATTCATTTCAATTTTCTTCTCATAAGGGAAATATTTTCTGAAGAAATTATCTTTAAAATATTTCCATTCCAAGAGTTCTATTTCCTCTTCCTCCCAATTATTCTGGATTATTGACCACTATTGATCATCATAAAATTTGAGAAAATACACAACAAATGAAACCTTTTCATTTCCACTACATCACATGGTCATAAATATCTTATCTGGAGACTTAATACATTGATTGAAAATAATTGGATTAGTAGTCCCGCAAAATGATGTCGGATTCTGCCACATAAAGGGATCCAACATATAAGAATCTCACTATGGTATATATTACTCCATTAAGGTATGGTTATTTTTTATAGCCTGATTTAGATTCCCTAATATATTTATAATTTTTATAATTATAATACCAATTTTATTGGATTCCTTAGTAAGGAAATCTCTATATTGACCAAAAATATGAACACCCTTCTTCCATCCAAGAATTTTTTCTAAACTATGAAATATATGAGATTCTCTCATAACATTATGAATTTTAAAACAAAATGTATAATTCTAAATATGGTGTGACACTTAACATAAATTAAAATTTATGCATTGTTAATCTCAAAATTATAAATTTGGTTTCTTCGGGGATATCTTTATTTTCAAATCTTTAGCATTTTTTTGTAAAGAAAATATGAATTATTAGAATCATATCCCCCTGGAGTGTCAAAACAAGTGCGTGATAAGGCCCATTTTCATGCATCAGGTGATGATCAAGTCAATCTCAATGTTCCCTTTTGAATTTATTACCCCTAGATACCTATCTTCTAGAACCATTCCCACATATTGTATCCAGACATATATGTATTCAAAGGGAGACCACATAATACCTTAATAAACTTTTATGATGTTATTCTATACATATAATAAATTTTTATCATAGGTTTGTGTTCACTGGTCTATTTTTTCCTTAATCTAGTTCCTAAGGTTTCTAATAAACTTCCACAGATACCAATTGTAATGACCCCGACCCCAGTAACCTAGATTCGTTGTCTTACTTTATTATTTTGGCATAGATACAAAAGGTAAAAATCTAAAAGTACCAATCAATTTAACAATTTTGGAGAATCAAATAAATATATGATACCCATTTTAAATTGAGAATAGATAATAAAACATAATACATAAAAAATTAAATGAACTTTATCCTATTGAACCCATTTAGTGGTTTATTCTCCATATATTGGGGAAAGGAAACAAAATAAATGTTAGATCAAATACTCGATAAGAGTTAAGTACATTGGAATTTATACTTAATAAGTAAGAATAATACTAATATAAATGTAAATAATTAAACATGAATTCCATTCAAATAACTTTACTATTATGATAAGATAAGGAATAGTCAATATAACAAGGTAAATAGTCGAAAACCTGTTCCATTTAATCAATAAATGATAATGAAATGCATCAATAGATAATATCATAGTTAAAATATCATGTATAATGATAATAACTATATTATTAATAATATATATTCATAACTGTTAGACGTCATGATCTCTGGCATCATGATACCTCTACCTTCAAGATCTTTTCTCATGATAATTTAAAACCACTTGGTAAAAAACCATCATATTTTTCAAACTAGTCTGTCTCATAAGTCCTACCGATGCATCGAGAAGATATATAATTATGCACCCCACCCATCACTATAGGTCCAAATAATTTCTCAAATATCAAATGGTCGATTTAATTCATTAGTCAATATTCCTTATCATCAAATATTTATATTAAGTAAAGGATATTGATTTATCAATATTTACCAAGTTAATCAAAAAAAATTAAAAGTAAATATCATATGTAAAAATTGTATAAACTTTAGTAAATAATCATATCCATCATACAATAATATATAAATTTATGTGAAATTAAATTTATAATGAAAAATGATCACGAGAAAGTGATTGTTCCAATATAAAGTTAACAATCACAAAATAAAGTGAGAATGTATAACAAATTTTATCACTTGGTAATTATCAATTCAAATCACATTTGATGAAATAATTCAAATATAAACTTAAAATACTAATAAGTATAACTAAATCATGATATTACATGTCTATGGGATGTATATGTAGGTTTCAGGCATAGCGGAAGTGCATGGATGGGTGTACCTAACTTTAATTTTGCTGTTAACAACGATCGATCGGAGATCTGTCATGATGATAAAATTTCAGATCTTTGGAATAGAATGAAGAATGAATGAAAAGAGGGGAGTCCTAAAACAATAGAGAGGATCATAATATGTTGGTTATAATTAATTTAATTAAAATAAAATAATTGCCCTGATGTAATTCTCACTTCATTGATGTTTCTGATCACGATCTGATGTGATCCATCATTGTGTCATCGAATCCAAGTGTAGGCTTCCTATAGAAGTGATCCACACATGTTCCATATATATTTGGACATCGCCGAAGGAATCTCCAAGTGTTATCACGGAAGTGCCTTCGCTTGTGATGTCCGCCTTCAATCGCCTTGAGAGCAGCTTCCAAAGCGCTCCCCTTAATTTGGTGGAGGAGGATCTCTCTCATAACATGAGAGCATTATTGGAGGAAAGGAATTATATCTTGGCTTGATAGATTTATCCATATCTGTTGTGCACAACCATAATGAATGTCTAGGCTAAATGAGAATAATTTAATTAGTATTTATAATAATTAAAATAATAAAACAAAATAATTACCCACATGTATTTATTTATTTCAATTAATTCTTAGAAAGACCCCATGTAACGACCCAAACTTTGGAATAATATTTGTTTCTTGAATTTATGTAATATTTTATTTTATACTAAGAAACTATATCCTTTAATTAATAAAGTAAGTATAATTAAAATAATACCAGTGGGTTTTGACTGTTATATGATCGTTGGTCAATATGACCGTTGGAAACTAAATTATTAATGTTATGATTATTGTTTATAAATACAAGTGATAATGGTAAATTAATTCAGAAAGAGAAGATGATGGCCACATACAGTAGACCCAAGCCATATGAATCCCATCTGTTAGAGCTTAGGAAGGAGGTTGCATCACTGGGCTTTGCTCTGAACCAAGCCCAAGCTGAACTTCAACATGTGAAGCTTGAACGGAATCGCATATAGGAGAAGTTCAAGCTGATAGAAATCACCAATCAGGCAATGTTGTTCGAGCTGCCCCAAGATTCTATCAACATAGTACATATTACACTTAGGTCATATATAGGTGTTATAAGGGGCTATGTAACAAGAACTCAGTTACATTGTGTAATCCTTTTGTATAAATAAAATTTTTATTTCTTATTATGTTAAATTTGTGAATTTAAAATGTCCAGATAAATGTAGGATGAATTTATAGAATGTCCATATTATTGATGAATTTTGGAAAAAGGGTATTTTAAAATATTTTTTGTATACATTAAATAATTAAAAATATAAAATGATTTTCAAAAAATGTCTTCTACAGTTGTGACCAGTAATAAATTTAGAGTCTAATAAAATCAACTTAATTTTTAGTGAATCGTAAAGTATGAATAGTAATATACCCTTATGAATAGTAATGAATAGTAAATCGGCCAAAAAAGTATAAACTTCACCCATGAATGTATAAATACAATTTAGACATCTTAAAAGTGAAAAAATGATCATATTATAAGTTTTGGTATTTTTGTATGTCATAAATATTTTATTTACAATTTTATAATTAATTTAATAATTTAAAATGGAAATGTATTTTCATAAAAGGTAATCATAAATTGTTACATTATTGTCTTATGGTTATACTGTAATTTTATGGGACCTTGATTAATTTTTTAAGGTGTTACAAAACAAGTTATAGTTTTTAATTTGTTTTTTTGAAAAAATAATGATATAATTTAAAATTTTAATTAAAAATATTTATAATATTATTTTCATAAAATGGAGTTAATTTTTGAATTTAGAGCATCGATATTAGGTTCGGGTGACTTTATGATATTTTTATAAAATGTTTTATTTTTTGGTGAATAGTGAAAATACAGTTTTGAGTTTCGGTGTGTTTAATGACATCATTAATGATGCAATCATGATGTAATAATTCTGGTCGACTTTTGAATAGTAATATATGTTATGAGGTGTTCCTATCGGCCAATATCATTGCAAAATACCATGGGAAATCCCATGGTTTTTCAAATACCACCAATGAGGTGTTCCTTGGAAATTACTTATATATTCCCTCACTTTTGCTATAAATACCAATCCATTCCCTCATTCCATGTAACAACCCAAACTTTCATTAATGGAAATCCCTCTTGATCTAATTAAATGTCTATTTAAGTAAAATGTTTATATAAAATTTCAACTTATTTGGTTTTATGTTTTTGGATTTTAAAATACTGTTAAGAATTGTGATCGTTGCTAATATATCCATTGAATAGTGATCACATGGTTAGTATAAATATAGGGCTTGAACAAATCCAATTTACTCAGACAAAGAAAGAAATGGCCTCATCTAGTAGACGTGCCACATACGAAGCTCATTTTTCAGAGCTCAGAAAGGAGGTTGCATATTTGGGCTTCACTCTCGACTAAGCCTAAGCTGAGCTTGAATATGTTAAGCTCGAGAGGGACTGCCTATGAGAGAAGTGGAAGTTGATAGAGATTACCACCCAAGCAATATTATCCAAGCCACCCCAAGAGTCTATCACCATCGTACACCTTACCCTTCGGTCTTATGTGGGTGTTATAAGGGTTAATGTAACAATACCTTAGCACTATGGTTATGTACATTATTTTTTTATATAATAATGAATATACTTTCATTTTATTATTGTTACCTTGTAAATAGTTTTAAAGCACAAATAGTATTTTTAGTTAATATTCAACTAAGAAACATATTTTGATGAATTAATGGATTTTTGAAATTAAATATTATTTTAATAAAATATTATTATTATTATTATTAAATTAACTTTTATTAAATATAAATGATCGTATAATTTTATGAATGCAATTGTAATTTTTATTAAGGTTTGAAAACTATTTTTGTCAAAACCCATGAATTTTCGATAAATGTCAGTTTTTATTTTAAAAGTGAAAATTAACATATTTAGAAAATTATTTAGATAAAATGAATATTATTTCTTAAATCAGGATGTCAAAGTTATCCAACGGTGAATTTTTCATATTTTTCTTAGACAGCCAAATTTTTGGGTAAAAATTAAATACCGTTTAAATATATAAAGTGTTTTATGGCATCATAATGACCCAGTAGTGATGTAATAAAATACTATAAACATTATGTTCGGACAATTTATTTTTTACCATTAAAATAATGTGATTATTGGTTTGTTTGATTTATTTTACAAATATTTAGTGGACCCTTCAAGACTTATTAAACATTTTTTCTTTTTAAATTATATTCCATGGGAGTGTGACTCACCTCCACATAAGTAACCCCATTATTTTAAGAATTTCAGACTTGTTCCTTATAAAATAATTTTTTCCACTTCCCTTTTCCAAAAACCATGGGCAAAACCCACGGGCTGGTTTTTGGTTTGGATTAGTTCAATGTGAGGTGTCCCAAACATAAATAATAAAGAATTCCCTCACCTTTCCAATATAAACCCACTCAAACTCCCACTTATTCCTCACTCAAAGCCTTTGGAGTTCATCCAACCTCAGTCATCCTCTCCCTAGAATCCTCCCAAGGTTTTTCAAGCTCCCAAGAAGCCTCTCTCAAGCCTCTCTCATGCCTTTGGAAGCACACTTCCAAGTAAGGGTTTTTTCTTCATTTCTCATTTTTGTCCAATATTCTTTAAATTATTATGACCTTTTAATTTCAATTATAAATGTTGGGGTATGGTTTCTAACCTCCCCCATACTGCCCTATTTATGTTTTAATTATGGGATACCCATTTCTCTATCATTAAATGGCTCTCATGTACACCTGTTACTATGCCGAAATTCTAAAAGAAATTTATCTCTCCTCATTTACATTCAAGAAATTATTTTGTATCATGAATCTAAATTCAATTACATTTGTTGGTAAATGTTTCTATATGACCCCTTTACTTTCCATGTCATGTAAATATGATGAGACACTCATTTTTCTCTCAACAACCATTTTTATGAGTTCTTATGTCACGTTGTTATGCTGCCGAAATTGCACCACACTTTTCCAAGCGAAAGTCATTGTGTAGTGAATATCATGCACATTTCTCTATCAATGGTATTTACCTTTAGACACATTTAATTATTGTTTAATTTGTTTCATATATGTATTCCACATTATTTTATTATGGAATAAATGATTATGTTGAATGATTCAATGTTTTATGATCCATGTGGCACACTTATGGATGAAATGAAATGTTTAAGAAATGTGTGCCCTGATAGCACTCCAATGCATTGGGTAAAGTATAGTATCATGATATGAAATGTAAAATTGGTATTTACTCTTTCTAATTCAAGTGAAACGATGTTTTACTTATTCTCCATGTGCAATGAGAGTTTAATCATACTCCATGTGCAATGAGCCTTGGATCATGCTAATTCCATGTTAAGTGTTGTTGCCACATTTCAATGTTTTGATTATCAAGATTTATCATGCCTTTATGTTTATGCTACTCTTTTGTTCTATTGATATGACTATTTTCTAACATGTATTGTATTCTTCATGTTATTCCATGATTATTCCCTTACTGGGATTTATAGCTCACCCGTTTATTATGCATGTTCTCAGGTTATCCCATGAAATGGTAAGTACTAGGGAATGTAGTGGTCATGTAAAGGAGGTTTTTAATAAAGATGTTATATTTCATGTTTTATGTTGTTATGTAATGATACTAAGACCCAAATACACTAGTCCTATCAATATTATATGTTGTAACAACTAAAGTTTATGTAATAAATTATGTTTAATTGTGTAATAAAAAGAAGGGTTATCATCGTTGGTATCAGAGGATAGGTTTAGTTATTTTTGAGATTAGGATTAAAAAACCCTAGTAAACCCTTAGAGACATGACTAAGTATAATAAAAACATCCCTAAGTTTTGGTGAGTATTGATTAAGTGGTTTATCAAGTAAATATATCCCTGTATGGATACGAGCAGGTAGAGGTGGCTCTGGCACAGATGTATCCTTGGGGTAAAACCTAAAAACACCGCTTTAAGCTAGACTCGAACGGGAACTGGTGTATGACAATGGGCCCTGCTGCACTCTTGGTTACAAAACTCTGGGGGGATATACTTTGGTAAATTCACAAGCTTGGTATGAATCATTATTAAGGGACTAAAAAAATTCCCTAAGAATTTATGTTAGAATGTAGATCATGGATAACATAGACTGAAGCCAATAGATTCATATGTTAAGGAAATAAAATTTATTTATAAGTCATCAGTTTTTTCCTTGTATTACCCTTTATGCGTTACCCCTAAATTTCCTTTTATTCTAACTAATGGTCGTTAATAGGAGGACTTGGGCTAACAACCGATGGGAATATCAACGTGATGACTGTACTAATGAGATTCCCAATCCAATGGGAGCGGGAATCGCAAACTTTTTCTTGCTTCTATTTCAGAAAACTCAAGCATTGAATAGAAACATGAGTCAAGAGGAATTTTCAACCCCCCCACCCCCTAAGAAAAAACAAGTCACTATTGAGAGCTTCATGAGACAAAGGCCTCCTACTTTTAATGGATCATCTGATCCCTCAATCACTAAACAATGGATCAACTCCATTGAAAAGATATTTTCCATCCTTTATTGTTCTGAACAAGAGAAGGTTCTATTGGTTACTTATCATATGGAGGGTGAAGTTGATCAATGGTGGACATTGATAAAAAATCTGAAGCCTGAGGAGGATATCGTGGCGTTGGAATGGAAGGATTTCCAGAAGATGTTTCTCGATGAATATTTTTCGTGCACCCACCAGCTTAAGATGGAAAGGGACTTCTTTGCCCTCAAGAAAAAGGAAAACGAATCTGTTGGAGAGTACAAGTCAAACTTCAAAAGGCTTGTACAATACACTTTTGGCTTTTTCTTTACCCCCAAATTCAAGGTTGACCGCTTCTTTGGTGGGCTGAAACCTTTATTGTGGAAAGCACTGGCGATCTGTGACTTCGACTGCTATGAGGAAATTGTCTGATTTTCCCTCAAGGTCAAAATGGAGATCGGAGAATCTCAGGGGTATCATGGGGATAAGAAGCATAAGGTGCAATTAAATGCTGGTGATATGATGGATAAATCCAATGGTTCTAAGAAGATCCATCACCCCACATGCCAAAGGGGTGGAAAGAAGCACCCTGTAAATTGTCTGAAGGTGATGAAAAAATGTTTAGGTGTGCAAGAGAAGGGAACCTGGCTATTAATTGCCGGCAAGAAAGACCCAGAGCTGCGACAGAGGATAGGAATACTTCATTCGAACCCCAACACATCTTTCATTGCTAAAACTTCAAAGAACCACGTCATCTTTTAAATCAGTACCCTAAGCCAAGGGTTTTTAGAGGCAACCAACAACCTCCAAGGAATCAAGGGTGATCTTTTTTCCATCACTACTACCGAAGTGAACACCGACAACAAAGTGGTGACAAGTAGGCTAGTTATTCATTCAATAATGGGGAAAATAATTTTTTATTCAAGTTCTACACATTCTTTTATAACTTGAAAGTTTAGTAGAACAATCTCAGCACCACCACAAATCATGTAAGTGAAGATGTTGGTGAGTTCGAAAAATGGGGATATCATTTCATCCCATGAATATAACTCATCCCCTATCATAATTTGTGGATTGAACTTATTGTAGAACCTCTTAGTACTCCCTCTAGTATAATTTGATGCAATTATTGGCATGTATTGGCTCTCCTTTTATAGAGCCAACATAAATTTCCATTAGAGGGAAACCACTCTCCATGTGGAGAATCGACCCCAGATTCTTTACAACTACAAGGAGGAAGATGAATCTTATTTATCTCCATCATCTCAATAGTGGATATTACTACCCTATGAGCACACATATCTGGCTCGGATGATTTATTATAAGGAGGAAACCATCCTAGAATACATGCATATTTTGAGGGAATTCACTGAAGTGTTTCCCGAGGAATTTCCTGGTCTTCCTCCTATAAGAGGTGTTGAATTCTCAATTGATCTTATACTTGGGGTGTTGCCAATATCCAAGACTCTGTATAGAATGTCTATTGTAGAGCTTGAGGAGCTGAAGAAAAAACTACAAGAGAATATAGATAAAGTTTTTATACGCCCATGTGCTTCACCATGGGGTGAACCAGTCCTCTTCGTCAATAAAAAGGATAGGTCAATGTGTCTTTGCATTGATTATCATGAGCTCAAAAAAATCATGATAGAGAACAAGTATCCTCTCCCATGAATTGATGACTTGTTCGATCAGCTATGTGGAGCACAATACTTCTAAAATGTGGATTTATGGTCGGGATATTATCAAGTAAGGGTGAAGAATGAGGATATCCTCAAGACTGCTTTTCGTACAAGATACAGGCATGATGAATTCATAGTAATGCCATTAGGACTCACTAATGCTCCATAAATATTCATGGACTTGATAAATAGAGTATTTATAGATTACCTCGACATATTTTTGGTAGTATTTATAGATGATATTTTTATATACTTCAAAACCAATTAGGATCATGAGGAGATTCTAAGAACTGTACTAGAGACCTTGCGGAAGGAGAATATCTATGAAAAGTATAGAAAGTGTCAGTTCTGGTTGAATGAGGTCTCATTCATGGGACATATCATCACAGGCAATGGGATATTTGTGGATACCTCCAAAACAGATGCAATTGATGGATAGTCAAGGCCAACATCAGTAACGGATATCTGTAGCTTCTTGGGGTTAGCTAGATATTATCGACGATTTGTGAGAAATTTTTCACGATTATCCAACCCTCTTACCAAGATGACTGGGAAGGGATTAAAGTTTTCTTGGCGTGATGAATGCGAAGAAAGCTTCAAGGAGTTGAAAAGGAGGCTTATCACTGCGTATGTGCTCACTTTACCCATAAGTGGAGAACTTTTTGTGGTATTTATTGATGCTTAGAATAATGGTATGGGATGTGTGTTGATGAAAAATGAAAAATTCATTACCTATACTTCAAGGCAATTAAAATTTCATGAATAGAAATATCCAACACATGGCCTTGAGTTGGCTGCAGTGATCTTCACTTTGAAAATTTGGAGGCATTATCTCTTTGGGGAGAAGTGTGAAATATATACGGACTACAAAAGCCTCATGTATATATTCACACAGAAAGAGTTGAACATGTGCCAACAAAGATGGTTAGAGTTGATCAAAGACTATGACTGTTCGATCCATTACCACCCTGGGAAAGCGAACAAGGTGGAGGATGCCCTAAGTATAAAGGACCCGGTGATTCCATCATTGATGAGAATTGAAAAGGATCCAATCTTCTTAGAATTTATGAAGATGGACATGGGAATCATAAAGAAGGGAAGATCACCAATCATTTCACAAATGATTTCCCAACCATCACTTTTGGAAAGGTTAAAGGATGCTCAAAAGTATGATGTGGGAATTCAGAAAAAAGTGAAAGATATCAAAAAATGGAAATACTCATATTTTAATGTTAATGAAGAAGGAATTATGAGATTTTGGAAAATACTATGTGTTCCATCAAGTCTAGAGCTGAAGAAGGAACTTTTGGATGATGCACATAGTTCAAATTTCTCTATTCACCCAAGAAACACGAAGATGTATTGATATCTCCAAGAGCATTATTGGTGGGATAATATTAAGAAAGAAATCACTAAATATACATCAAAGTGCCTGGTGTGTTAGCAAGTGAATGCAGAGAGGAAGAAGTCTAAGGGGATAATGAAACCATTGCCCATACTAGAATTTAAATGGGAGAACATCACCATGGACTTTGTCACCGGACATCTGAAAACATACAAAGGAAACAATGCAATTTGGGTTGTTGTGGATTGTCTTACAAAGGCTGCACAATTCATTGATATTCTAGGGGATTTCTCATTGGATCAACTGGCACAGATATATATCCGGTAATTTGTAAGGATTCATGGAGTACCATTATATATTGTGTTTGATCAAGATCCAAGATTTACCTCTAAGTTTTGGAAGAGTCTTCAAAATAATCTGAATATTGAACTGAACTTCATTACATAGCCTATCATACTCAAATTGATGGCCTATCTGAGTGAACTATCCAAACACTTGAAGACATATTTAGAGCGTGATCAATTGACTTTAAAGGAGGATGGGATCAACATCTTCCTCTGTTTGAGTTCTCTAATAATAAAAATTTCCACTTGAGAATCCAAATGGAACCATATGAAGACCTTTATGGGAAAAGGTGTAGAACACCAGTGTGTTGGGAGGAGGTTGGTGAGCGTAAGCTACTTGGACCAAAAATGGTCGAAGAAATGGTGGAGAAGGTGAAAACCATTCAGCAGCATATCAAGGTAGCCTAGAGTCAACAAAAGATTTATACAGATAATCATCGATGAGACCTTGATTTTAAAGTTGGATACATGGTATTTTTACGCATATCACCATGGAATAAGGTCATGAGGTTTGGAAAGAAAGGAAATTTAAGTCTAAGGTACATTGAGCCCTTCGAGATTCTATATCATTTCGGGGCTGTGGCCTATCGACTAGCACTTCCACCTACCATGGCCAAAGTACATGATGTCTTTCATGTATCCCTCTTAAGGAAGTACATATCGGACCATTCACATGTACTCACTTCATAGGTGGTACATTTATAGGATGATCTTTCTTATGAGGAGAAACCAGTGAAGATCTTAGATCATAGAGAAAAATTTCTATGAAATAAGACAATGCCACTCATCAAGGTGTTGTGGTGAAACCACAAGTTTGAAGAAGCAACGAGGGAATAAGAGGAAATGATAAAGTAGAGTTACCCACATCTATTTTAGTGTGGGAAAAGGAAATTTCGAGGGTAAAATTTTATAAGGGGGAAGATTATAATGACCCAAACTTTCATTTATGGAAATCCCTCGTGATCTAATTAAATGTCTCTTTAAGTAAAATGTTTATATAAAATGTCAACTTCTTTGGTTTTTTGTTTTTTGATTTTAAAATACTATTAATAATTGTTATCATTGCTAATATAGTCATTGAACAGTGATCACATGATTAGTATAAATATAGGGCTTTAACAAATCAAATTTACTCAGAGAAAGGAAGTGATGGCCTCATCCAGTAGACGTGCCCCATACGAAGTCCATTTGTCAGAGCTCTAAAAGGAGGTTGTGTCTTTGGGCTTCTCTCTTTACCAAGCCCAGTCCAAGCTTGAATATGTTATTCTCGAGCAGGACCTCCTACGAGATAAGTGGAAGTTGATGGAGATTACCACCCGAGAAATGTTATCTGAGCCACCCCAAGAGTCTGTCATCATCACACACCATACTCTTTGGTCTTATGTAGGTGTTATAAGGGGTTATGTGACAAGACCTTATCACTATGGTTATGGCCATTATTTTTGTATGTAATATTGAATATTCTTTCATTTTATTATTGTTACCTTGTAAATAGTTTTAAAGCACAAATAGTATTTTTAGTTAATATTCAACTAAGAAATTTATTTTGATGAATTAATGGATTTTTGAAATTAAATAATATTTTAATAAAATATTAGTATTTTTATTAAATTAATTTTTTATTAAATATAAATGATCATATAATTTTATGAATGCAATTGTAATTTTTATTAAGGTTTGAAAGCCATTTTTTTCAAAACCCATAAATTTTAGATAAATGTAAGTTTTTATTTTAAAAGTGAAAATTAACATATGTAGAAAATTATTTAGATAAAATGAAAATTATTTCTTGAATCAGGATGTCGAAATTATCCAACGGTGAATTTTTCATAATTTTCTGAGACAGTCAAATTTTTGGGTAAAAATTAAATATCGTTAAAATATATAATGTGTTTTATGACATCATAATGACCCAATAGTGATGTAATAAAATATTATAAACTTTAATTTTGGCCAATATATGTGTTAAAATTAAAATAATTTTATTTTGGGTTTGTTTGATTTATTTTACAAAGCTTTAGTGGACCCTTCAAGACTTATTAAACATTTTGTCTTTTTAAATTGTTTTCTTGGGAGTGTGACTCACCTCTACATAAGCAACCCCATTATTTTAAGAATTTATGAATTTGGACTTATTAAATATTGTTTTCCACTTCC
The DNA here is from genome assembly GCA_963277665.1 of Viscum album. Classification (NCBI taxonomy): domain Eukaryota; kingdom Viridiplantae; phylum Streptophyta; class Magnoliopsida; order Santalales; family Viscaceae; genus Viscum; species Viscum album. The sequence goes on along the minus strand of OY728119.1, from coordinate 32,091,089 downwards.
CTTTTCCAAAAACCATGGTCAAAAACCATGGGTTGGTTTGTGGTTTGGATTAGTTTAATGTGAGGTGTCCCAAACCTAAATAATAAAGAATTCCCTCACCTTTCCAATATAAACCAACCCAATCTCCCACTTCCTACTCACTCAAATCCTTTCAAGTTCATCCAACCTATGCCCTACTCTCTCTAGAATCCTCCCAATGTGCCTTAAGCTCCCAAGAAGCCTCTCTCAAGCCTCTCTCAAGCCTTTAGAAGCACACTTCCAAGTAATGGTTTTTTCTTCCTTTCTCATTTTGTGCAATATTCTTTAAATTGTTATGCCCTTTTAATTTCAATTATAAATGTTGGGGTATGGTTTATAACCTCCCCAATACTTACCTATTTATGTTTGAATTATGTGATACCCCTTTCTCTTTCATTAAATTCCTCCCATGTACACATGTTACTATGCTGAAATTACGAATGGAATTTATCTCTCCTCATTTACATTCAAGCAATTATTTTGTATCATGAATCTAAATTCCAATACATTTGTTGGGACATATATCTATATAAACCCCTTACTGTCCATGTCATTTAAATATTATGATACACCCATTTCTCTCTCATCAACCATTTTTATGAGTTCTTATGTCACGTCGTTATGCTGCCGAAATTGCACCGCACTTTTCCAAGCCAAAGTCAATGTGTTATGAATAACATTCCCATTTCTCTATCAAGATTATTCAGCTTTATACACATTTACTTATTATTTAATGAGTTTCATGTATGTATTCCACATTCATTTATCATGGAATAAATGATTATGTTGAATGATTCAATGTTTTATGATCCATGTGGCACACTTATGCATGAAATGAAATGTTTAAGAAAGGTGTGCCCTGATAGCGCTCTAATGCATTGGTTAAAGTATATTATCATGATATTTCATGTGAAATGGGTGTTTAATCATGCTAATTCAAGTGCAAATAGGGTTTACTCATGCTACATGTGTAATGAGGGTTTACTCATGCTCTATGTGCAATGAGCCTTGGCTCATGCTAATTCCATGTTAAGTGTTGTTACCACAGTTCCATGTTATGATTATCATGATTTATCATGCCTTTATGTTTATGATTCTATTGTGATATATTGATATTCCTATTGTCTAACATGTATTTTATTCCTCATGTTATTCCATGATTATTCCCTTACTGGGCTATATAGCTCACCCTTTTCTTATGCATGTCCTCAGGTTATCTCATGAAATGATATGTATGAGGGAATTTAGTGGTCATATAAAGGAAGTTTTCAATAAAGATGTTTTATTTCATGTTTTAAGGTGTTATGTAATGATCCTAAGCCTCAAAGACACTATACTTCTCGATCTTCAATGTTGAAACAAGTGAATTTTATGTAATAAATTATGTTTAATTGTGTAATAAAAAGCAGGGTTGTCATATTCTATTCATTATAAAATCCTCCTCAAAGAATATCTGATACTTTAACTCCCATGTAGTCCTCCCAAGTTTCCCTCAATCCCCCCATGGTCCCAATCTTTGAGCTTTTGAAGTCACTCTTCAATGTAAGGGAACCTTTCATCCTCCACTTTTAAGTCATGACTTCCTTTATGTTATGTCTTCTAGTTTCCATATTATTATGTTTAGTTATGTTATTATATATCCTTGTTGTTTTCCATTTCATATAAACCCTTTACACTCTCATCAATTGATTTTCTGAATTTCTAAGTGACATCATTAGGCTGCCAAATCTTCGTAAAGAAATCACATTTTCTCTTTTTTTCATGTTTCCTTTTCAAGTGGTATGTCATTCAAATATCCACACCATGATCTTATTTATATTTTATTATGTACCTATACTTTAAAATTATTAATTTATGGATGGGAGAAAATTTTCCTCTCTCTTTTTATTGTTTTCTAAAACCATGTTATATAGCCGTTATGCTGCAGAAATTTCGTCTCAAAATTTCTCTCTTTCTCTCAAGATATTCTCTTATTTTCTTTATGTGAATACCCAAAACTATTTTATTTATAGGGGTATTCATAAAGACATAAAATTGATATATTTTATTATGTATTTTTCATACATATAACCCATATTCCCTTTCTAAGGGTTATAAATTACTTAATGATCTTGTTTTTAAGCACTTTTTAAAACGACACGATTTTGATATGAAACCCATTTCTTTTATACTCTTGCAGTTATTTTTGAAATGTATGATTATTATCTATTTGGATCACATGAAAATAAAGTCCGACTAAGGGTGTGCCCTGATATTTATCCAATGAATTGGGTAAAAAAATTAATCTCTAGAGATAAAAAGTTTCATGATACCTTGGTGAATAACCTGGGTAATTTTTATGACACCTTAGGGATGAACCTTGGTGATATGTTCATGAATGTATAAATTAATTGTTGTAGTAAAATATTCAAGTTATTTTTCAAGTTCTTTTCATTATTATATTCTTATACTTCTATTTCTCATGTCTTTATGTTTTTCATCAATTTCTAATTGATATCACAAGAAAACGAATTCCCTTGCTTTCCTTATTGGGCCTTATGCTCACCCTTTCCTATTGATGTATGTCTCCAGGTTATGAGATACAGTCTTTGTACATAGGATGAACTTTTAAAAAGACTTTTCAAGGGGATTTAAAATAGCGTTTTATGTTTTCATGTATTGTTTTCATGATTTCCAAGATACTAGATTTTAAAGGTCCTCTGTTTGTAAAATTTAATGAAACATTATGTATTAAAAAGGTGGGATGCCATAGTTAGTATAATATGATAGTTTAGTAATTTATGGAAATCAGGCTATGAAAACTTTATGAAGAACCATATATAAAAGTTAAAATATAGTAAAACTTCCTGGTATTTTGGTGAAATATTAAGTAAGTGGTTTCTGAACAAATAAATCTCTGTTTGGATACGACCAAGTGAATGTGTCTCTAGCACAGATGTACCTAGGAGTGAAAAATATAACAAGGAGTTTCGAGCTTGAACTAGGGTATCCTGGTACACAACAATGAGCCTTTCTTCACTCCTGGTTTGACACTCTTGGGGGATATGTTTGGTCAATCACATGCTTTTTATGAATCATTATGAAGGATTTATAGAGAAATGTAATTGTTTAAGCATGAAGTTTTAAGACATAAAATCCTTTATAGTTAAAAGATTCATAAATGACATAAGCATATAGATAAGGTATTCTTATTTTAGAAAATGGCAGGTAGTAGGAGGGACCGTGCAAATGGTGACCATAATGGACTATGCAGTGACAGCCCTCCGATGGAAGTCAAAATGAAAACTTTCATATGAATAATGAACCAATTGAATCAAGTTATGGGAAATAACTTGAATCAAGCTAAGATAATGATCTCACCGTGAAGTGAAAAACATTCTGTTGATTCTTTTATTCATCAACGACCACCAACCTTCAGTGGATCTACCGACCCATTGATTGCTGAATAGTGGATCAACTCTATAGAGAAGATTTTTTCTGTGCTCCGCTGTTCAGAGCAAGGGAAGGTCACCCTGGCTGTTTACCTCTTAGAGAGAGAATCTGATCAGTGGTGGTAATTGATTAAAAATAAAAGTCCAAGAGTAGAGGTTCAAGCTATGGAATGGGAAGAGTTCACAGGGATCTTTTTCAACAAGTATTTACCTTGTTCTATGAGAACAAGAATGGAGAAGGAGTTTCGCGAGTTGAATCACAAGGAGGATGAATATGTGGGAAGCTACAAGATGAACTTCACAAGGCATTCATGTTACACCTCTAGATTTTTCATGGATCCAAATAGTAAGGCTGATATATTCTTCAGTGGACTGAGACCTTATCTACAGAAGAATCTAGCCAAATGAGACCGTTATATCTATGAGAAGATCATGTGGAGTGCGATAAAAGTTGAAATGAAGTTTGCTGGGATGTAATGGTCTCTTAAATCCAATGACAAGTAAAGATAAATGGATCCAAGATTAGGGTGGAAATTTGATTAGGGAAGAGGAGGAAAGAAAGTAAAACTTCCCACATGTAATAAATGTGGGAAGAAGCATTTGGGGAACTGCCTACTTGGGAGCGAGAAGTGCTAAAAGTGTGGAAAATATGGTCATTTCGCATGAAACTATCATATTGAGGTGAAGCATCAACTCCAAAACACTAAAGAAAAAGGGAATATGTTGAAGTCCCTACCTGATGACCAATTCTATAAGTGTGGACATCTTGGGCAATTTTCTAATCACTGTACAAATCTGAGGGCAGTAGAGGGGAATCATCATCTGCCAAAACATCGGCCAAGGGAACAAGGTCATAATTTTTCAATCACTATGGCTTAATTTGAAGTTCCAAATGATTTGGTGTAAAGTACTCTTGTTATTCTCTCAAAGCTAGCAAGTACTTTTTTTGATTCTGGTTCTACGCATTCCTTTATTTCCTCCATGTTTGCAAATAATTTAGAATCAACCCCCGATTTTCTAAAAGTAGAGTTATTAGTCAAGACCCCTGGAGGGATTATCCATACTTATTTAGTATTTAAAAACTCTAGTATTTACTTTAGTGAGCACAATCTTATTGAAAATCTAGTATTCATTCCCATGCTGGAATTCGACATTATACTAAGGATGGACTGTTTCTCAAAGTATAATGCTAAGATAAAATTTAGAAGCTAGGAAATATCAATAGCTTTGAATTGAAAACCAACAGTTATCTTCCAAGGAGAGATATCTCAACCTGATTTTTTCTAGAAGAACATCTTATATCCTTATTTATGGAGTTGATCGTTGAATAAGAAGAAATAAATGAGAGTTTAAGGATAGAAAATGTCCCCATCATCTAGGAATACGTTGACGTATTTTTTGAGGAGTTACCCAGACCTCCCCAGAAATAGATTTGGAGTTCTTCATTGAACTCATACCTAGATCTCATCTGATATCAAAGACCCTATATTGGATGGAAAATGTGGAGCTGGAGAAATTAAAGAAGAAACTCCAAGATCTTTTGGAGAATGGGTTTATCCATCCAAGTGTGTCTCCTTGGGGAGCACCTTTTCTCTTTTTAAAGAAGAATGATAGATCAATGTGGCTATGCATTGATTATAGAGAATAGAACAGGATCACAGTGAAGAACAAATACCCTCTCCCAAGAATTGATGACTTATTTGACCAACTTTGTGGGGCTCAATTCTTATCTATGATTGATCTTCGATCTGGTTATCATCAATTGAGGGTGAATAAATAAGATATTCCAAAAACTGCCTTATGATCAAGATATGGGAATTCTGATTTTGTTGTTATGCCCTTCGGACTGACTAATGAGCCTACTATTTTTATGTATTTGATGAATAGAGTCATTAAGGACTACCTTGATAACTTTGTGGTAGTTTTTATTGATGATATTCTGATATATTACAAAAGTCATGAGGAGTATGAGGATCATCTAAGGGTTATTTTACAAACTCTATGGAAGGATAGGCTTTTTGGATAGTTTTTCAAATGTTAATTTTGGTTACAATAAGTATATTTATTAGAGAACATTGTTACCAATGAAGGAATCACAATTGACCCTACAAAGTTAAATGTTTTAGAGGAGTGGCCTCAGCCTACAAAAATAACTGAGATTCATATTTTCCTTGGTTTGCAGGATATTATAGGAGTTTTTTGGAAAAAAATCACAACTTTCTAATCTATTAACCAAGTTAACTCGAAAAGAGTTCAAGATCATATGGACAAAGTATTGTGAGAAAGTTTCCAAGAGCTAAATAAGAGATTTGTTACTGAACCTGTGCTAACACTACCCTCAAATAGAGAAGGATTTGTTATTTTTAGTGATTCATCTCTAAAAGGGCTTGGGTGTGTCCTCAAGAAAAATGAAAAAGTCAATGCATATGCATATCGACAGTTTAAGACTCATGAGAAGAACTATCCTACGCATGATCTGGAGCTAGATGTAGTCATTTTTTTCTCTGAAGGTATGGAGGCACTATCTTTATGGGGAGAAATGAGATATATACACAGACCATCAATGTTTGAATTAAATTTTTACACAAAAGGAATTGAACATGAGATAAAGAAGATGGTTGGAACTTCTTAAAGACTTTTATTTTTCAATTCATTATCATCCTAGAAGAGAAAACAAAGTCTCAAATGCATTAAGCAGGAAAGACCCAGTTTTTCTTTCCATGATGAGGATTCAAAGAGATTATTTGATCAATGACCTTGTCAAGCTGGACATGGGAATGATAATGGAAGGGACATCATCAACCCTAACCCAAATGATTTCTCAATCGTCATTACTATATAAGATCAAGAAAGATCAAAAAGAAGATCCTTTGTTATAGAAGAAGTTTGAGGTTGTGAAGGATGGGAAGTTTCCTTAGTTCAATATTGATCAAGAAGGTGTACTGAAATTTCGTTCAAGACTATGTGTTCTATCTATTCTAGAAATAAATAAGGAGCTAATGGATGAAGCTCATAGCACTAATTTCTCTATACATCCAAGAAGCATAAAAATGTATAGAGACCTTCGTGATCATTATTGGTGGGATAATATGAAAAGATAGATTGCTGACTACACTACAAGGTGCTTGGTATGTCAGCAAGTGAAGGTAGAGCGACAACTTCCAAAATGGTTGTTATAACTAGTACACATACTAGCATGGAAGTGGGACAATATCATTATAGACTTCTTTATTGGTCTCCTGAGATCTTCCAATGGAAACAATGCAATATGGGATATTGTGGACCATCTCACCATTACTAACAATTTTATCTACATTCAGAAAGATTTCTCTCAAGATCAACTTTTCAGTATTTACATGAAAGAAGTGGTAAGGCTTCATGGAGTTCCACTTTCTATCATATATGAGCGTGATCTAAGGTTCACATCAAAATTATAGACTAGCCTTCAACTTGATTTGATCACTGAATTGAATTTTATAATGCTTGTCACCCCCAAACTGATGGCCAATCTAAAAAAGACTATTAAAACACTCAAGGATATGTTGAGAACATGCTCAATGGAATTTAATGGTGGATGGAATCAACATCTCCCTTTAGTTGAGTTCTCTTACAACAACAGCTTCCACTCGAGCATTCAAATGGAACCCTATGAAGCTCTATATGGTAAGCGATGTAGAAATCCTACTTTTCGGCATGAAGCTAGTGAGAGAAAGCTTCTTGGTCCTGATCTTGTGCAAGAGATGACTGAAAAGGTCCATGCCATCCAGAAACACATTAAGGCTGCTCAGATTCGGAAAAAGATCTATGCCGACAACTATCAAAGGGACTTGGAGTTTGATGTCGATGACAAGGTCATTCTTCGAATTTCACCTTGGAAAAGAGTCATGAGGTTTGGGAAGAAAGGGAAGATCAGCCCTAGCTACATTGTACCCTATTAATAAATCCGTTTATCTTAAACCCTTTTCTGAATTTCATTGAGATTCCCATCCATATTAATTTTAAACAAATAAATTCACATAAAATTATCTCTGTATGTAACATTTATCTTGGAGGAAACTTGGTGAATTCCTATTTATAACAACCCAATGAGTTGAAATGAACATTAAATAGATGTTAAATTAAATGTATATATATAAAACACATCACATGTTGTGCCTCAAATTTTCGCCCACACCATGGTACACATCTCAAGGATTTGTATAATATAATAATAAATTTTAATAAATCTATGTAATTTGGATGAGTATATGGAGTATAGATCCAAATACATGGCATGTACTATTTTTCATTGTCCTTATGAAGTACACACCCTAGGATATGACATGTAGATGTACTTCATAAATCTTTGGAGTACACGGCCTGTCCAGTGGGCCACATGCCATGTAGTATTTTAGTTACATAGTCTCTAGTCGGGAAAGCCATGTATGGGGTACACAGTCCAACCCTAACCCAAAGGTACTACACATCGTGTCTAATGGGTCACACAGTGTGTAATCCGGAAATCAGGTGCCATATGTTCCTGGTCAACACACAAAGTCATTAAGACAGAAAAAATCCAATCACATGGCTTGGTATGGTAGACCAATCTGATCCATTGAACTATGACTATAATTTGTGTACTTCCGAATACATGCTGTGTATTATGGTTTTTTATGGTCAGGAACCTTTGGCACCTTCGAATGAGATCCCCTATTTTATTTTAATAAAAATTAAAATAAAATATCTTTTCTGTAAGGTGAATGAAAAACGAAAGAGGAGGAACGTATCTCGAGATTCAGATTTACAGAAATATTAACTTGAATTGTAGTAAATAAATTATTAAATGTGTAAATTATCAATGAAAAAATAAATAAATATAATCAATGATATAACCCCTATGATACATCTTGTAGGTTCCGGGTACAGTGGAAGTGTGTAGGTGGGTGTACCCAACTTTAATTTTTCTATTAACAACAATCAATCTGAGATCTGTCACGATGATAAAATGCCAGATATTTAGAATATAAATAAGAACAAAATAAAAGAGGGGATTCCCAAAACCATAGATAGGATCATCATATATTGGTTATAATTAATTTAATTAAACAACAAGAATTATCTTGATGGAATTATCTCTTCATTGATGTTTTTGGTCATGATCTGGTGTGATCCAACATTATGTCACAGAATCCAAGTGTAGGATTCATCTACAGGTGATCCACACATGATCCACATATCTCTGGACATCCCTAAAGGAATATCTTTATGCTAGCATAGAAGGGGATTCACTGGGATGTCCGCCTTCGATCTCCTTGAGAGAATCTTCCAAACTTCTCTCCTTGATCCAGTGGAGGAGGATCTCTCTCATAACTTAGAGCGTTCTTGGAGGAAATTAATTCTCTCTTGGCATGAGAGATTTCTCCAGATCTGTTGTTCACAACCACAAGGCTTAATGAGAATAATGTAATTGGGATTTAAAATACTTAGAATAATAAAATAAAATAATTACCCATAGGTATTTATTTATTTCATTTAATTCTTAGAAAAACCCCATGTCTAATAATAAGATTTTGCTATTATTATTATCACTTGACATGCACCCAGTGAATTACACCTAATATTATTTAATGAAATATATGATAGTATTTCTCACAAATCCCCAAAAAAATATATGATGTGTATATATTAATATACACGACATGTACTTTTGATTTTCATTTTCCTTTATTTCCTCCATGATATTTATTAGACCTTTAATGATGTCTATTTATTTCTCAAATAAATATCATTTCATTACTCTCTAATAAATATATATTATTTCTCCTACAATATACTTATTCAAATAACTAGTGTCGAAATAAATTAGATCAATAATCCTTGAATAATTATTAAACCACAATAAAAAATAATCCTTATTCATCTTTTTAAATGAATATTTAACTCAGATACTTGGACACAGTTAGTCTATGACCTTCTAGGCCTCCTTCTTAGTGTCATTAGGCAGAACCTATCTAAATTGAAAAGTTAGCGTCTAAGAACACACCAAGTCACCCATAGGGAAGCAAGTTAATTCTACAATGATGTGTCACCTCATACTAATTCTTACCATGTAATTCAATACCTTTGTTTTGATATCTCGAATGAAGTGGGTTGCATGCTAGTGTCATCAACCAATGTGCTCGATTGTTCTTTCTTTGAATTCCTGGAATTGAACTTGACCATTCCTCACCATGGACATGGATTTATTTAGTCTATATTAATTCCATTAAAGGGGATAATATATTAAAATCCATTATGGAACAGAAGGGACAAATCCTTTCATGAATTATCTATTAATGCAGTATTACTCGTGACTCACCTAATATATCATACCTCGCTGCAAACAGTGTGTCGTCACAGTTTTCATCAATACATCTAAGTGTGCAAGTTGTAAAACCCATTAATAAAAAATGAAAAGTCTAAGGACTAATACACACGTTCGCATATAGGTACATCCAATGAAACTATAAAATGTGGATTTCCTACTGGCGGATCCTATTCTCATAATATCCTCATTGATATTACCAAGGGTGCACACTATGAAAAGGTGCCTCAAAGTTTTATGAGTAATCAACCCTAATGGGTTGTATTATTTATGTACCTCAAGTAACATAATCCAACCATAGAATATATATTCAAGAATGGTGTTATGGAACTTCCTAGTTATCATCATAGTATGGATCCACTGTGACACTTTAGTGCGACAACTATCCTTAGGACATTATCACATGCATTATCACGCAGAAGAGAAATCAAGATGTGATAAGGTTTTTATTGATACAAGATTATCATAAAGTAAAAAAGTATTTGGTTATATTCCACTAACTCCATTAGTATATACACCATAAATAATAAATTTGTTGCATAACATTACAATATGCCTCGATGAAGGGAAATTGGTACAAATAATCTTAACTCGTGCTTCTTTTTGGTTTAACTTGATTTAAACTCTTGTTTATTAGTGTTAGAAATGTTATTAACTTATAACATGAATATATTAATATTTATAACATAATATATAATATTTTTATAACATCTTTTCACCCATTTGTTAATAATATTTCATTTTTTTCATTTTTTTTGGATGTTAATTGATTTGTTTTCTCATTCATGATTTGTCGTGAAAGTTATGGATCTTGTGCAAATTAAAATTTTCCACAATATCTAGTATAATAATAATGAAATAATTATTATATATATATAACAATTATAATTTTATGTAAAATCATGTATATTATTTAAAAATGAAGTATGTTATGATCATGGTGATGGTAGGTGATACATACGCATGAGTAATGTTTCCATTTTTCAATGATAATTATGAAAAGGTTGTAAGTAATATTTTATCTTTACATAATTATAATAATATCATAAATACAATATTATTTATTTAAATATACTTATATATATCATCCATGTGGTGTGATGATGAAAATAGAGTCACATCTCTTCGTGATGGTGGTAGTCGACACGTATACGAACAATGTTATCATCTTTAAGTGAGTGAAAAAAGTATGAAATAAAATGATATATTATTTATAAATAATGATAAATATATTATTAATATCAAAATTATTTCATTTATATCACATATATTAATTTAATTTTTCCTTATCACCTTCCATGTAAAGAGTTTGTGAAAGATGAATCACATAGCTTCAAGAGGCGGTAGTCCATCATAGACATGAGAAATGAAATCATATCCCCTATGGAATAGAAATTAAAAAGTTATATATGATATAATAAAAAATATGTATAATTATATTATGAATATAATATATATACTTTATATTCATCATCCCACCCAACCGGCATAGGTGGTAATGTAAACAAATGAAATCGGTTTGGGAGGTGGTAGTTCGTCGCACACAATAATGATGAATTTGTAAACCTATTGATGGAAGTGTGCACTTTTGTAGGTAAATAACTAAATATATAATAGATATTGAGGTTATTATATCTATATGATATAATAATAATTGAGGAAGGTATAGGAAGTAATAAAATAAAAATACTTGTTAGAGAACTTTGCCTCTTCTTTGGGTAATCTCCTTAGGTTTACACAAATATATTTCCTATGATGTCTTTATGCTTAAACTAATTCTTCTCAGATGAGGGTATGTATTTGGAAAGTTATTTTTGTAGGTATTGAACAAACCGAAATGGTATGAATGTGTGAAGAAGATAGAAGATGGGTGGCCTTTTATAATTGAGGTGAGTAGCACACTTTTAATTTTTAAAAAGAAAAAGGTGTATCCATGTTTTTTACATGCCACAAGGGTAAAAAATTGAGTATTTTTGAGATTTGACATGAAAAGGTTTAATATGACCATAAAATATATTTTAGATAAGTTTTTAGGTAATTTTAACCCTTATCGTCTAAGTTTAATCCTCCGATAAATCCATTTTTACCTTAACCATGGTAAATAATTTTTATTATTTTTACAATTAAATTTTTATCAAAAATTAAGTTGAAAATATTATATAATATAAATTATTCTTATTATAAATATTTAATATATCTCTCTAAATTACATTTAGAGAAGTGTTAATATTTAATTTAAAATTAATCTTACAATCATGATGAGAAAATGGGTTTTTAAGAGAAACAACTCAAAAGTTTAGAAAGTTTTTATATGAATATTAAATATAAAAATGATTCCAATGAAAAAAATTGGATTAATATATATATATAATTGAAATATTTTTACTTTAAAACAAATTAAAATATAATTTAACTTTATAAATAATTTTAACAAAATGGTATTTTTAAATAAAAATTCAGTATTTTTCACTATTCATTAAAAAAGAAACATTTTAGAAAAATATCAAACATTCACCCTAAGGTAGTTTTTATATTATTCTTTAAAAAATTAAGTTAATTTTATCAAATATAATTTATAAAAATTTTAAAAAAAATATATGCATGAAGCGCAACTAAACCGTATTTTAGAGAAAAAAAGTTCAGAAAACATTTCCTTTTCTCATAAATGATTCTTATTTTTATTTAATATAAATAGATAACAAATACACATGTTTAAAATGTATATATTTTTCATGATTTAGTTATTTCTATTCATACCCACTAATTTAATGGCTATGTTATAATGATCATGTTTAAATAATCTTTTAATAGAGTCTCACGTCTCATTTAAACTCGGTGTTGTATTCATCATAAGATTTTGATGAAATTAAATTTATTCGAAAAGAATTATATTATAATGCCTTGGGATGTTACAATCCTAATGAAATAAATAACATTATATGGACGTGTATATCCCATAATTTTATGATAATAATCATAATATAAATTCATGGAAAGTATATACACAACAGAAAAAAAAACAAGTTGTAAATATGGAATGTGTCCCATAGAAATATAACTTATATGAAGATATATTAACACTTTAGAAACTTATGAATCATATTCCCCATTAAATAATAAAATAAAATGAAACATTAAATATCATGAAAATAAGTAGATTCATGATATAACATATCGATGGGGATTTATATATTCCAAACAAAATAAATTAGTGATGAATATTGCATATGTATCCATGAAATAAAATAGAAACTAGAAATACCTGACCTAAAGTCTCGACATTCTTCACACACATTTTAACCCCCTCTTCTTCATAAACCCTCCTCAAGTTAGCACCAAAATACATTTTAAAGGAGTTTCCTATTCAAACTAAGGCCCCTGGGATATGGGTTGGAAAGTTAAGAAATGATTTGGGAAGGTATTGGATAAAACAAGATGATCTCGAATTTTGTAGAGTAGAGGAGAGTATATATCCTTATATATGTTGGGAAAGTATCCCACTTGTAAACTAATTTGAAATTTCCCGAAAGAATCCAAAATGATAATGAAATTGCCAATACAAATGCTTCTAAATGACTATATGTTTGAACTTTTTATAGGATAAGGTTGATATATGTCCATACAAAATGATTTAGACAAGTTTTATTGGATTAATTTCCATTATATTTTGGATTAACCCCTAGTAAAGTCGTTTTTACCTTAACCATGATAATTAATTTTTACTATTTTTACTATTCATTATAATAGAAAATTACATTTTCATTATTACCCAAAATTAAATATGTTTATTCCAAATATAGAATCTATTTTTTAAAATTAAATTCACCGAAATGGCAGAATTTAAATTAAAATTGAACCCACTGATGAGATGAAAAATGGTTTTCTAAAGAAAATGTTTTCACCAGTATAGAATAGTTTAATATAAAATTGATTTCAATGACTTAAATTGGATTAATTATAATATAATTGAACTAAATTTACTTTTAAAACCATTTTATAATATAATATAACTTTTTAAATACTTTAAAAAAAATTAGTTTTCAACAAAAAAACATTATTTTTCACTATTCATCAAAAAATAATTATTTTCATAAAATTATAAAAAATTAATACTATTTTAACATGATAATTTAAAAAATGAATTTTATTTTTTCAATTAAATTTTATAAAATTGGTATCAATTAATTATATTATTTTCTCACAAAAGTAGTAAGACCTTTTTATGGAAAAAATATATTTTTGAAATATATAAATACTTTATAGGATAATATATTTTTAAATCTAAATCCATTTAAAATATTTTAAATACTTGTTTATTCATATTCATACTTCTAAATTTATTTTATAGGTTATAATTTTTAGGTTTAAATAATAATATTAATAGTATATTGTGGTTCGTTAAAGATAGGTGTTGCATATAATGAAAGCTATTAAAAATAAGTCTATTTGAAAAAAAATATTTCATAAAATCTCTTCATTCTAGATTGTATAAATCAAAAGTATCATGATGTGTTGATAGAAGAGTAGAGGATTTGAACTTTTATAAGGGGGAGGGCTCCATCTTTGAAATTTATTGAAATAATATGATATGATAAAGTCATTCACAAGAAAAATGATTCCAAATGGTCAGTGATTTGAAGGTGGGATATGAAGTGGTCTAAATATGGTTATCAAATAGGATTTAGACAATTTTAATTATAAAAAATACCCTAATGGTTTGGTTTAATTCCCCCTAGTAAGATTGTTTTAACCATAACTATTGTTATATTTTTTTTACTATTTTTAATATTTATTATTACCAAAAATTATATTGACTGTATTACCTAATATTAATAATTATAATTCAAAATAATTAATCTAATTTTTCAAATTAAATTCATAAAATTGGTAAAAATAATTTCAAAAGTTACCTGCAAACACAATGAAAAATCGGTTTTCCAAATAAACAAACTAAAGAATAAAAAGTTTTTATATGAAAAATCAATATAAAATTGTTTCACATGACCTAAATTGTGTTAATATTAATTTAATTTATTTAATTTTACTTTTAAAACCATTTTAAAGCAAAATTATACATTTTACATTCTTTAATGGAAAAAAATTAATGGTTATCATTAATTTTAACTATTCATTAAAAATTAATCTTTTCAGAAAATTCCTAAAAAATAATTCTAAGATAATTTTAAAATATTTATTTCAAAAAAAATTATATTTTCAAATAAATTATTTAAAACTAGTAAAAATATATTTAAAATGAGGGTTCAAAATAGGACCAAAACACATTTTAGAAAACATCATGTTTTAAGCATAAAACACGATTTATTCTTATCTAATGCCTATAAAAAATATTAGATGAATGATGAAAATTTTTATTGAATATATATTATATAAATTTATTTAAAATTATTTAGTAATAATTATTAATTTAACTTATTAAGATAACAATCATTATTCACATAAATCAAGTTTTACAGAAAAATATCTTTTCTATTTTAAATCGGATTGTATTTAAATTTCTAATAAATTAATACCTAATAGAATCATTAAATGCATATTTAAACCGTATTTGTTTCATAATTTAGTTAGTACTATTCATATACACTAATCCAATATCTAGGCGATAACTTTCACAATAAATGATAAAATTTTAATTGTATATTGTGGTTCGTTTAAACTCAGTGTTACATGTAATGCACGATATCAAATAAATTAAATTCATTTGAAAAAAAAATATTTCATAAAATATTATGGTGTTATATTCTACCCCACTTGAAATTTATTTCTCCCTTTAAATTTTATTACTCTAATATAAAAAAATGAGGATTCTCAAGCCTCATAATATCCTCAATTTCCCATATAGCTTCCTCAAATAGTTAGTTTTTCTAAAAAAATGATTAAGTGAGTGGTATTACTTCATAAAACGTTCACTTTATGATCTATAATCTCCACTGGTTCTTCTTCATAAGATATATATTTCTACAGTGGTATGATCTATGTGTTCAGTACATGTGAAGTATCATGTATGTATTTCTTCAAGAGAGATACATAGAACACATTGTGAACATGATAAAGGTTTAGTGGAAGTGAAAATAGATAATCTACCATATCTAATAGATAAATAAACATGAAATGGGAAATATATATAGGGATTATATTTCCATTATTTCCAAATATTATAAAATTCTTATATAGAGAAACTTATAGAAATACCTTCTCACCAACTTCAAATTACAGATCGCACAGATGATCAGCATCATAAATATTCTATAGACTCTAAGTTTCCTTCATATAATGTTGAATGGTTCTAACTTTGTTTTCAATTTCCTTAGATATCTCAGATACTAATATATTTCTATCTCTATATCCATCCAAATATATTGGATTTATATAGAGGGAATCATAAATAGCTATCTGAATGGTCGAGTGAAAGCTATTATTGTAAGAATACTTGACTAGGGGAATGTGTTGATCCCAAAAACCTTTAAAATCTAGAGACAAATATATAAAAATGTCCTCAAATGTTTTAATGGTTCTATCATATTCACTATCTATCTGAGGATGATATGTATTACTAAAAAATAACTTTATATCTAGAGTCTGCTGAAGGCTTCCCAATAACATTAAGATAAACCTCTTATCCCGATTGATTACAAAAGAATGTGGTAGTCCATGAAACCTTACCACTTTCATAATGTAATTCTAGGAAATATTATCCATAGATAAATATTCTATGATATAAATGAAGTTAGAATTATTTTTAAGGTTATCAACTATAAACCAAATAGCATTATGGCCTTTAGATGTTTTGGGGAGTCTTATGAAAAAATACATGGTGATATTTTCACATTTTTATTATGGTATGGGTAATGGTTGTAATATCCCCAAAGAAATGTATTTCTAAAACATAACATTATTATATAATAATCACCAAGATAAATACTTATTAATATCCCTCTCTATGTGGTCCCACAAAAAAACACTCTTTCATATCTCTATACACCTTCGTACTTCTAGGATGGATAGATAATGATAAACTGTGAGCTTCATACAATAACTCCATCAGATCTAGTATATATATTACTCATACAAGATTCCTAGACATTATTATTCCATAAAAATCAAGGTTGATCTCAAGACCATTTCTGACTTTCTTTTTTATCTCTACATCTTACTTTTTTTCCACCTTAATCTTCACTTGGATAGATGGTTGAACACTCATTTCAGAAAAATAAGATTTATCATGTTCCTTAAAAATTTCCATATTCATCCTTTTAAAATCATGAAATATTTTATCTTATATGATCCAAATCATAGATAATCTAGCATGATATTTTCTACTCAGAGATTCTCCCACCTTGTTTGTTTTCCTAGGGTGGTAATGTATTAAGTAGTCAAAATATTTAATCAGCTCCAACCACCTTCTCTCGTGCATATCCAAATCTTTCTATGTGAATATATACTATAAAAATTTATGATAAATATATATATATATATCATCATTCTCTATAAATATAATGACTCTATATATTTAATGAAAAAATTACAACACCAAACTCCAAATCATGAGTTGGGTAATTTTTCTCATGGAAATTCAATTGTTGTGAGGAATATGATATCACTATATAATTATACATAAGGACATGTCCCCTTACCTTAATTGATTTATAACTATGGATTAGAAAACCTTCTCCATTAGAGGGTAATATAATCATAGTTTCACTGAATAACCTTCTCTTCAATTACTTGAAAGTTTCCTCACACTCAAATGTCCAATGGAACTTGGATCCCTTCTAAGTTAACTTTATGAGTGGAAGAGAAAACTGTGATAAATTTTCCACAAAGCATCAATAATATCTACCAAAACCTAGAAAACTATAGATATCATTCACCATGGTTAGTTTGTTCTAGATTTCAATATCATCCATCTTTTATGGATCCACATATATACCCTTTCTTGAGATTATATGATCTAAAAATGTAACTTTTCAAAGAAAAAAATCACGCGTCATAAATTTTTCATACAAATTCACCTTCCTTAGGTTCTTCAGAACACTCCTAAAGTGATATTTTTAATTTTATTTTTAAATTGAATTTATAATAATATAATATAAAAATACTACTAAAAACTTATTATAATAGTTTCTAAATACTTTATTCGTTAAATCCACAAAGATAGAAGAGGCATTAGTAAGACCAAATGGCATCACTATATATTTATAGTGCCCATACCATGTATAAAATGTTTACTTGCATATATCCTCTTTCTTTACCCTCAATTTATGATATCCATAACAATGATCAATCATGAAAATTTATTTACCTCCATGTATTTTATCAAATAGGCCATCAATATAGGGTAGATAAAACTTTTTTCTGATTTTGATCTTGTTTAGTTATGTATAATCAATGTAAAGTCACATCGATCCATATTTTTTCTTAATAAAAAGGACAAGTACACACCAAGGTGACACACATGGCTAAATGAATCCCTTTTAAAGATTAACCTAGATTTTATTCTTTAATTCTCGTAACTCAATTAGTGATATTTAATAGGGATTTTTTTAAATAGGTGTAGCACCATATATAAGTTATATTAATAACTAAACTTCATGATTTGGTTAAAAACATGGAACTATTCAATAAATACATCAAAAAAATTCTTCATAATAATAATATCATTGATGTTGAGTTTATCTCCAACTATTTAAGATAAACACCCATTTGGAATATGAATCAAGACCAACACAATGGATGATATTTCGATTTAAAGTTAATATTTATCATCACACTAATATATGATCATAGTTTGGTACATAATATCAAACATGACTTCCCATCCTTAATAGTTGATGTGGTATTTATGTATATAAATATAATCCATTTCCAGGATAAAATTAAATTCAACCATATGGAGAATAAAAAGATTTTTAGAAATCAAATCCCCAAAAACATCAACCAGGGAAGAATCATAAACATGATATTTGATCATTGTTCCATTAAGGATTTCACTAATAATTCAATATCTAATCATTGGGTAGGAATTTGGATAACATTATAAAATTATTCAAATATAAAAGATTGGATAGATCTATAGTAAAATAAGGCATTATCAATTCTAGAGTGGATGGTATGTGTAAAATTTAGTAATTCATTATCATACCCCACATTAGAAATAATGATAACATTAAATTTATCTTTTTCAATGGGATTAAGAGGTACCTGACATTGATCATTTTCATTAACATTTGGATTTGATCATTGGATAGTATAATGCAAATAATTCTTCCATTTAAAACACTGGAGTGAGGTGGTTCATTCCATAGAGATTTAACTCTATTCTTATCATTAGCTAACTTTTTCCCATCATTTCATCAATAAATTTCTCAATGTAATTCCTTTCTACACTTAAAACATTTACCACTCCCCTTAACATAACTTCCTCCATGTTTCATTCCACGTTTTGAGCATAAAGTAAGGCCCATCTTATTCTCTGCATTGATTTTAATATTTCTATTGAATTCCATAATTAGTTTTTATCAAAACCATGAAAATTATGGGTAAATCCAATCCCTATTTCCACATTGATAGAACATAAAATGATCTATTAGTAGATATTGATGTCCCTTATGGATAAATACTTTTAGATATTTGGCTTTAAGCCACTAAAGAATCTATTAACCATACATTTAGGATTGATGATAATACCACAAGAGTACACCATACGACTTGTAAAATTTTCCACATAAGTACCAATAGATTCATCACCCTTCTGCTTTATCTCAAGTTATTATTTTTACATATTCATTCAATGAATACAAGGAAAGTACTTATGAAAAATAAGTTCATGAACTCATCCCAATTCATAGATTCAATTTATTTTTATTTCCTTGTATTCTTGATAAGAGTCCACTAATGATCTTCTTCAACTTCTAAATTATAGACAACTAAAATTAATTTTTCATGTTCTGCACACTAGACAAGGGAAAATATATTTTCATTGGTACTGATCTATTTCTTAAAAACTAATGAATCAAAGGACCCACTAATAGAAGGTGGGAATTTATTCAATAAGGACTCAAGAGAACATTGTTCCCTACTTTTCTCATTTGCAATGTAACAACCCAGGTACTTATAAACTAATTTCTTTTCATTCTATAATTAAACAGTCAAATTAATTATAAATTTATAATAAAATATTTGGTATTTATAGAAATTAAGGAATTAATATTGATGGAATAGTAACTTGACCTTATGAATAGTAACATTTCCAATAAAATAGTAACTTCTCCTATTAAACTATAAATAAAATTCATGTATCTTAAAAGTAAAAATATGATATATTTCTATGTGACCTTTATTAATCTTTCAAATTGTTAAAAATTCAGTCAAAGATTTAAAATTGGTATTTTTTTAATAAATTATGATTTTAATTAAAATTAAAATTTCTCACATTTAGAATATTATTTTAAAACAATATGGTTTTTTTAAATTCTACACACAGATAAATGGTTAGGGTAAATATTTGGTATTTTTTCTAAAACACTTGAATTTTTATGAATAGTGAAATACGATAATTTATGATATAAGCTAAATACATAATTTATTAAGTCATAGATGACGTAAGGATGATGTAAGAAAAAACACTGGAACACTTATTTATTTTTTTAATATATTTTTTGATAATTATTAAACAATTCATAGCCTTGAGCCAAAATAATAAACTAATGAATATAATAATGAGAAAACACCTCTCTCCTCCACTATAAATACCACCCCTCACAACCTCTTATCCTCACACATCAAAGACTTGTAAATTGTATAATTTCTCTCAATTACTTTACCAATTATCTTCCCTACATCTAGGACCAAATGGTCTCACCAAAAAAAACTAAGTTCCTTAAAGAGGTTCTCAAGGAGGAGAATTCAAGAGGTAAAATCATCTTTCATTTTCTTTTAATTTCTTTTCAATTCTGTTTTTTTCTTACTCTGTTCACCTAATATTATCCAATGGGAATGAAAACTCCATTATCTTATATATGCATCACTTTTATCATATTTTGTGTAAAAAATCATTATCAAACTTATTCTCCTATCCCTCTTATTCTAAAAATGAGAACATCGTCCGTGATATGTTGATTTACCGCCATCGTGGATGATACGCTGTCATTTTTCATTAGAACCTTCACGGATGGACATAAAACAATTATTATGGTTAACTTATATTGTATTATACATATTATAATTTATTTAATGTTCTGTAACCAATATATAAACATGATATTGATTAAAATTATATAAGTTCATGATGATCATAAAAACCACCAAAATAAATTAAATCACACCTATTAATGTTTTATCTAATGGTTCATCCTCATATCATAAAAAAATTATATATGGTATAATTTAAAATGATGGAAACATGTTAACACCATTTCATTCCACTTTTGGAGTTTTTTTTCCATTCTAAAAGAAAATCCTTAATGAAACAACCATGGAAACCATGAAATAAATTCACCTGAAACAATGCAAATAATAAAATATTATTAATAAATGGGTGGAAATATGTTATAAGAATATCAAATAAGTAATTATAAATATGAATATTGTTTTTTAATATAGTAATAATAGTATTTAAACCATTATACCTAAGTTTTGAACACTTTTTAAATAAGACAAACCCGGGGTAAGGGAATTCTTAACCCAATTTCCATTCTTTGGGTTAACCTTCTACTTCTTTGATTATGTCAAACTAAGATTATTTGTGAAATTAATTATTTATATATAATGTTTAATTATTTTTATTTACAATGTACACACATATTCCATTCATTTTATTAATTCTCATTTCAATTATATGATATTTGTAAGGGATTTTTCTTTAAAAATCAACTTTTAACATTGTATTTTTACAAAATTCAAAAGAAATGTTTCTATGAAAGTATTATTATTTTATGATTATGGTTATTGGAAATTTTTTATGATGAATGATGGGACTTATATATCAATCCAATTCATTTTTTATGTTTATTTAGGAGGTCTACCATATGGTTAATCCAAGTGTAATTGTGATGGTTACACCATAAGGTAGCTGTGATGATAATATCCTAAGGTATCCATGAGGGTTACATTATAAGGTTGTCATGAGGGTTTCAAATCATACGATAGTAAATATGGATACAATATTAAGTAATTAATTCCACAATTTACCTTTATGGTATTATTTATGTTTTCTATGTTTTATAGAAATCTCATGTTTTTACATAGTAACTATATAATACTTATTGGGTGAGAAGTATCTCTTTGTGAAATGATTTCATATGTTTATAATTACTCATGTACTAATGGTTTCTATCCTTATTTTTATGTCCCTTTTTGAGATTTATGTTCTCATCATAATTTTTTAAAAAATAATAGGGTTCAAGTATGGGTAATAGAAAAAGAGAATCCAAGATGAATGCTGTGAATAATTTTCATCAAACGATTTCATGTTTTTATTAAAAACATTTGTATTATGGAAGAAATTGATACTATTTTAGTAGTACCAACTTTGTATGATTTTCAGTTGATATGTATGAATTATGTCAAATTTAAAAGATCTTTTGTAGTGTAAGGAAGTGAATTCTAAAGGAATTTAATAGATTATTTAACATTTAAGGTCAGGTCCTTATATGGAAGTTTGGAATGATATATTACTTTAGAAATTTGTATAAGAATAGTAACAATATTTACCATTCTAGATCCCATAAAATTCAGATTCTCATGATGAATATCATTAAATTTTCCATCAAATTAATCATTAACAGGTTTCATTTGGGTTGTATCCATTGACTAAAACCAAAAAAACAATGTTTAGGATAAAACAATCATAGTTGAAAACCAAATAATCATGAAAAAGAAATTATTGGATGTATAAATCATGAAATATTCTTTTCAATATATGACACCTTAGGTTTCACCTAGTACATTAATGATCATTATATATTCAAATACTTCATGATGGTTTATAAATACAAAATAATATTCCCTAGAATCATCAAACTAGGTGCGTAGTAAGGGTGCACTTGTCATGAAATAAAATGATAGATGGTGTATACCTGAAGAGCTCTATTGGGGTTAACTAATCCTATCCTATGATACCAACTATATCCACCCATACTTTTTATACATGTATATTACATATTAATATATGAATATTCATTTAATTTTATTAATACACACTTGGGGGCCGTCAAGGTTTACTATATTTGGAAACTATGATATATAAATAATTAGTTCATAGTGAACTACATTATATCCCAATATGTTCATAATAACTAGTATCCTTATTAGACATATCATACATAATACCTTTCTTCAAAACCTATGAAAAGGAAACATAAGGTGATCTTATATGCTCTATAGGGGTAAAAAAGGGAGATATCAACGATCACTTAAACATAATAGGAGCATAAGGGTGTGAGAACATGAGAAAAAAATTTGAAAACCATACCCTAAATTTCATAGACCGTAATTTTGAGTCATATAATATAGCTTTTGAGTTCACAAGATATTAATTATAAAGAATCAAATAATATAATCCATGAGAGCATAACATTGGAATAAGACATAGATTTTGGCATACGCATAAGCATAGAAAATAATTTCCTTAGTAGTCAAGGCTTATTTATAAGGCCATCATAGTGGATTGGGTTCACTACCAAAACCATAATTATAGTCATGGATAACTCAAAATACTGTCATAGTGTACAGAATCCCTTACTGAACTAGGTCCACACCCAATTTCAGACCAATCTATCTCATGAGATTTCCATCTTTACCCAATGCATGGGAGGGATATATAATTTTGGTCCCACTAGTTAGATAATGAAAATCATATAAATGTGTTCTAAATGATCATAAAACATTCATCACAGTATAAACCATGAAGAAAATAATTTTTATAAACATTTCATCAAGGCATATCTCATGGAAAAGAAATGGTCTTTATAATAATTTCATCAAATCATCACAGCATAACCCGTGAAAAAAGAATCGGTTTCATAATCATATTTTCATAATAATAATAAACCATCCATTGAAAGAATAAGGATGGTATCATTGGATCATATCCCTGGTAAAACATTAGCATCATCAAGGGATGTCATCATAGATGAAAACTTTCTTTATAAGATCACTTAGAACATTTCAAGAGGAAAATTTTATTTAGTCTTTGAAATCACATGCATAAAATATAAAAATTTACCAAATATTAAAGGAAAAAAATTATTTGAAAATAACTTTAAAAATTTATAGAGAAATTTTCAAAAAAATTATTGGTCATGATGGTGGATAATTTTGTTCATGTTGGGTATGTTAAAACAAATATTTCTTTTATATTTTTTGTGAAAACTCAAAAGTATCTCGTTTGGAAAATGATAAGAATATTCCTTTGAAACTATTTTGTAATTATTAAAACATGGGTAAAACTATATTTAAAAATCATATATTAATATGAAAAATGGTCTAGAAAACCTTTTTTTTAACATGTATATGGAAAAAAAAGTAATTTCAACTAAATAGTGAAATAAAGACGATTTTTCTTAAATAAATATTCCTTTCATATCTTGAGTACATAAAGAGAGGAAAATGATAGTAAACAATGTAATATTAATAAATATAAAAAGTAGATTAAAGTCATGAGATTATTTATAGATATATTATAATATTTTATCATAAGAAACTTAATCATAAGATCCCTAATAAATAATGAAATTATAACATAAATCCCTTGTCACTTTTGTAAATTTTGAATCACAAGACAAATGAAAGAGAGAACTATAGATGGATATGTAAATCCACATAATTTTCATAATAAGAATAAAAAATATCAATCTTGTTATGTATATACGTATCACATAAAAGAAATAAATAGTGAATATAGCATGTGTCTCTAGAAATAAAAGTTATAAAAAATACCTTAACTTGAGTTCCACTTTCTTCGAAAGCAATCTAACCTCATGTATAATAAATATAAATTTATTTTATTTCTAAAATAAAACCATAATCATATATATATAATATTATATATTACTTAAATATATCCTTTTATCACCTTTTTATTAATAATTATTTATTAAAATCATTCTTCCGGGTGATAACTGCTTCATTTTTCATGTGTGTTTGGTTTAGTAATTTTGGTCCCTATACTTTAATAAGGGTTACGTAATCTTAATAATGTTAATGATTATTTAAATATATTATATATTAAATATATAAATATTTATAGTCATACATAAATGTTAGAGATAAAGAAATAAAGCACACTATTCATCGAGACGACAGACCGTATATATGCATGAATGTTATTTCCATTTTTTTAACAGATTGAAGATATAAATTTAAATAATATTTAACCTTTAAAGAATAATTTATATAATTTATATGTGATATTTTAATTACAGGAGTATAAATATGTTATTAATATCATATATATATATATATAAATGAAATCCATCATTATCTCTAGTTGTGAGAGGCAGTGATGGAAAAAGAATTACATTAGTTCGCGAGGTGGTAGCCCACCGTACCCACGATCTATAGTTTCATTTAGTTGATAAAGGGGATATGGATATAGGTTATTCCATTAAAATAATAACATATAATTATATTTAATACAATCGTTTTATTATTTCATCGTGGTTAAATAATATTTAAAAGAGGTGGAAGTATAAAAAAACCAAAACACATTGTTAAGAACTATACCTCTTCTTCGGAAAACCTCTTTAGGATTATATATAAACACTTATTAAGATGGTTTTATAATCAAAAAATGGATATGGGTCATGGTGATTTATGTAAGTAATGAATATTGTAAGAATTTTACAAAAACAAAATTCTATTTAACTGTGGAGAGTAGAGGATAGCAGGTGTCATGTTTTAATTGGGGTATGGGACCCACTTTGCAATTTCTAAAAAGAATACAATATGATAAAGTAATTCTCAAGAAAAATGATTCCAAATGGATAGATTTTTGAATTCGGGATAGTATAAGGTATAAAATTATCTTTCAAATATTATTTATTTAATTTTAATACAAAAAATACCATTATCTTTTTTAACCCACCTCGAAAACTCGTATTGACCTTAATAGTAGTAACACATTTTACCATTTTTATTATACACTATAACCCAAAATTAAGTTGACCTTATTTCTTAAAATAAATTATTATGATTAAATATATGGATTTAATTTTTTTCAAATTCAATTCCAAAAAGTTAAATAATATAATTTAAAATTAAGCACACACACGCGATGGAAAAGCTGTTTTCCAAAGATAAAGTTTCCCTAAGTATAAAACATTTTTAAATAAAAAATAGTTTTAAAATTTAATATAATGACCTAAATTATATTATTAATAATATTATTGAACTAATTTTACTTTTAAACCCATTTTAAAACAAAATTATACATTTTAAATGCTTTAAATGAAAATACAACTTTTCATAAAAATAAATATTTTCATTATTCATCGAAAAATAAACTTTTTAGAAAATTAGAAAACATTAAATATAAGATAATTTTTAAATTTTTTTAAAAAAATATTTTTTAAAATTAATGTTCTAAAATTGGAAAAAAAATAATTTTATAATAAGTCAACCAAATGCAACAAAACCATTTTTTAGAAAAAATATGTGTTTTAAGCATAAAATTCGATTTATTCTTATACCGTTCCATTAAAAAAAATTGATGAATGGTTAAACATTTAAATAAATAAATATATTTATATATAATAAATTTTATTAAAATACTTTATCAATAGTGATCAATTTAATTTATTAAGATAAACACACATTGTGTACATAAAAATATTTTTTCATAAAAAACATCTCCTTTATTTTAAATTGGTTTATATTTAAATTTCTAATTAATTTATAACCAAAGAATAAGGAAACTCGTGTCCTTCCAGTTCCTTTTGAAAGTCCCCAAACTCCTTGATGGAACCTAGACTATCAATGTCTGGATTAACATCATCCATCATTTCACAGTATAAGGCTTTGTATATTATAGAATCCTCTCCATTTAGGGTATCCATGAAATGTTGAGTAGGACCCATATTAGCTTCACTGACATTCCACTCCATCGTCTCTTCAACCAGCATAACATTTCCAGGCCTTGTGGAGTCGGGATCAACACCATCACCTTCCTTAGACTGCCCAGAATTCTCATTTCTCCCTTCTGGGGAAAAAAGGGTATCAATATTGATTACCGTGGGGTCCTTTGGTGTAGGAAACATATCTAAAATATTACGAGAATAGGAAAGTTAGAAACAGTATATGGAACCCAAAAAGAAGTGAATCTAACGTTACCATGACCTTCTTCCCTCTCTGTAGAAGTGGGAGAAGATGCAGCATCATCCTTTAACACTTAATTTGTCAAAGTGATAGATTCATCAGCACAAATTTGTACCTCCCCCAGAGTATCCTTCTCAATCCTTGAAGGATCGGTACCAGATCTCTTAAGGGAGTAAAGCAATGTGGGTCCTGAAAAAAGTTAAACATGGTCAAAAAGGTGTGTTAAGAAATTTTTAATACCAAATAGTATCATGAATACTCATTGTGATGTATTTTTCAGACTAACTTTAACACTCTCTTTTACTTCCTCTCATGATATGGCGAAGAGACCATATTTCTATTCTTGGTAACAGATACCTAAGGTAACGACTGAGGAATTTCCATCGTCATCACCTCCATCATGGTCCTCCCACTTTGAGATATTTTTGGGGACCTGAGGTCCCCATCCACCACCTCGATAGGGGTTCCTATAGGCCTTTACTTCGGCGACTCAGGCACCTTTCCTGCTTCTCCTCCTTATCCTATGTCAATATGAAAAATAAAATTCCCTCAACATTAATGACGATGGATAAAAGATCATAAAGGATAAAATAGAAATACATCATTATTGTTAATGTAAATGTATCATTCCTCCCCAAGATGAACAATTAACCCTTTAAGTACTCCTCGATCTAGTATGTCAGATACTCGCTTTGAGGTCAAGGCTTGATCATCAGTTGCATATATGAAATCCTCTAGATCCTTGATGTACTTTGTTACCTCATCCAAATTATTGTCAGGATAATAATTGGATGGTGCTTTAATATCACCCAATTTTTTAATTCGAAGGCTATAATGGATAAAATCTAATGCATCTCTGATATAGCGAGTAATGATTTCCCAATAATGGATTTACAAGGGTTACGCATAGTTTGGTTTAATGTGGATGACTCTGGAGAAAATTAAATGCCTTCCGATTAGAAATCCACTTCAGGACTCCTTTCTCCTTTAGAAGAATGAGAGGATGAGATGAAAAATTCCTCCCAATGATGGTTACTATACCATCTTCGCACTGGAGGTGTTATCTCCTTAACCTTAAATTTATCGGTGGACTTTATAAAAGAACTTTTAAGACTCTAGATCCTCTACATAATCTTTGGTTTTGGCCTTATTTTCATGCATACCATGACTAGAAGTTTCCATGGCCTCTACTTGATATGTATCCTTTTTCAACACCCCCTAAGGGTATAAAGAAACCAAGGCCTTAGCATATCTAGCCTCTAGTCCGATTGATGCCTCTAACGAAGGTAGTGTGATTGTCTTTTTGGATACCTCTAATGACATTAGGATCCATAATTTTTGTGCTACCATTGGATGCTTCTCATTCCTAACATACATAGGGGAAAAGGTGATTGATTTTTTATGACATTTAAACTGGTGAACAAAAGGGACGTAAACCTCACAGAAAATCTCACTGTCAATACAGGATACCAACATGTTGTCCCTGAATTCTATCATTTATTCCCTCAGCTTGTAATTATTTTCCTTGCCATTATCAACAATTGTTCTAGTTGGTGGGTCACCAAGAAGAAATAAATTGAAGTCTCTGGATATATTCAATGCCTTCAACACCTCATTGGGTCTTAGGTTCAGAGGATGAATCTGAGAGACTTTCTGAACAAACAGGTGAAATCGACTATTGAGGATATTAACTAAATTCAATACTGAATATGAATATAAATGTGCTTCAATCTAGCTCCACAGCACCTAGAATGGTCCTGCAAGTCTAAACGGGGCCTTCCCATTGTATAAATGCAATAAGCAGTGATATATTCTTGCTAAAACAGGGGTATCCAACCCAATATTCTTCCCCTCTTCTAATTTGTCCGCAATAAAAAAATTCCTTGGCATCACTCTGCCACCGGAATCGTAAACCGGGAGCAGATAAATGCTTAGCCACATGGCAAGGAAGCCAGTCAGGCGAACCTTCACATTAATCTTGTATTTAAGCTTATAACCTCAACGTTTGTAGTCACCCTTGTCTAATGTGGGCCAAAATGTACATAAATCACCCTGATTATTAGTATTGGGGAAAATTGTATGGTTCCTGGAAGTAGGACCCTTCTCCTCTGTTGGTTCGAAGAAAGTCCCCATCCATGTTTCTACATGGACATCATCCCTGGTATGAGGATATTTATTTTTCTGTAGCTTCCCTTCTATTTTTAATAGCTCATAGACCAATGCCTATATGATCTCACTGTCATCTCACATTTTATTTGGTGGGATAAATTCATCATACATTTCCCTGAGAATGGGAGCCCCAGATATTTGGTGGATATCCCACAAACTGATGCTGACCTCACTGTGAGTCAAGTGATAAGAATTTGTTTATGGACTCCATCAGCTCAATAATTATGGAATAATATCAGGATTGTTGTAAATATAGGTCTGTCCTACCCAAATGGACTCATAAATATGGACATTTTTCAGTGCACCCAGAATGCCCATATCCACTCAGGTATGACTCCCCCTCTAGAGTGGAGATCCCAATCTTCTTTCCATCCATGAGATTGATTTGTCTTTAAAGCATGAAATGTCGAATCGTAACAATGGGGTCTTGGGTATACGATGTGTTTCTTTATATCAGGAGTGTAGTCATTGTGATGTAAAATGAATCCAATAGGGACTATTCCTTCCCTGATGAGAAATCCCTTCACAGATATGTTAGCACAGGGAGCATTGATATTTTTCACAAACCAAGTTTCTGGAAAGTATTTATTAAATGCTAGAATATAAGTGTACTTCAGAAGACCATTCTCATACAGAGGTAGGTAGTCACTTCATGGATACTCACCTTGATATTAAATCAAACACTTTTCCAAATCGGTAAGGGTAATCTCAATGACGTCATAATAATCTAGTATGATGGCTTTCATCATCTCAGTTTGACATGTAGCAGCTTCCTCATTTGAATTCATTAAGGAAGCTATTTGAAAACCTTCGAGAAGGCATGGAATTATCTCATTAAGTTGAAATATTGACTTAAGAAATTTCAAATTTTAACTTAGAATAATTCAAGAATTTGGAAAAGGAAATTCCCTGCACAACCCTTTCAAAAAGGTGACCCCACATAGGTCCCTCGACAAGGTGACCTCACGCAACCATTTCGAAGAGGTGACTCTATATAGAACTTTCGACAAAGGTGAATCCATTCAAACCCATTGTTCAGGTGGTTTTACCTTGAGAAAAATTTTTGGGGACATTTGCATATGCACAACATGACGTAACTGGGTGAACGAGCTGTGCGGCAAGAGAAAAAATTGGAAACATCGAGTGAGGAAAACTCCAAAGTCTAGGGGTATTTATAGGCATCACTGATCTGCACTGCTCGCCTACACCACCGACTTGCACCCAACACCCTACGCAGAGAACCTATGCAAGAACCCTATGTGGAGAGCCTACGTGGTCTAGCTATGCAATCCAGCATTTTATCCTCCATAATCTTTTCCCCATTATTTTTACCTCAAGACTAGAACCTACCTCATTTCAGGTCCAATCCTGAGGGGGGGGATTGAAACTCTCTTTTGATAAAGGAGTGAAAAATGATCATGAAGAACATCTTGAATATGTTAAAGTATAAAAATATCTTAATTGAAGCTAAGAGACCTGTCCTAATAGACCTATGTGCATAACACCTTCGCACCAATAGGCCAGCACAGCTCCTTCCAGTACATCCCAGAAGGCATACCCCCCCTACATCGAATACCTATGTGGTACAGCTATGATAAGGAACTATGTGGTTTGGAAATCATTCCAACCCTATGTGAGATAGCTATGCCGAGGAACTACATGGAGGACTTACACTAAAAACTTACTTTGACCAGTCCCCCTTATTTTCTATAAATAGGACCCTTGGGCTCCTCATTTGAACAACTAAAAAATCGGAAGAAACCCCAGAGGTCTCATTGTGCATCCCCTTCACCCAGGTCTCCCAAAATTTATCAAGTATCTCTCAAAAACATGAGTGAAGAGGGAATTGAGGGGATAAGCAAGATCAAATTCCCCTCAAGTTCTAAATACATAAGACACTTACATGAGGACTATTCTTCCCTAAAGAGAAACCACCTATGCGAGGTCCCTCTACCTAATCAGGGACCTATGAGAGACCCTTTTAGGAACACCATAGGAGACCCAGTGTGTATTAATTAAAGCCCCGTCCAAGTGTTATCACCATGATAGCCTATTAATCTATCCCCCTTGCGTGAAGCACTTTCAGTTTCTCCTAGGCACTACGTGGCCCACCTGCGTGGCATACCTACGTCAAGAACCTGTGCCCGGGACCTACACAAGTCACCCTTTTATCCCTCTTCTAAAGAAAAATATAGAAGGTCTTCTCTCTCCTTGGTTCCCTTGTCTAAAAGGGACCGAGATGAAACCTCCACCGAGACCCCCCAGACTTACACAGCCATGAAATGTGGCACATCAGTGTGTCCTCCATTTGGGTATGTATTCCTATGGTCAGAGGTTTCCCACACTTTTCAAGTTGGCTGGTTAGGGTTCTCAGGGTACATGTGAGTTTGTGTCCTCATAGTCATGAGAACCCTTACCCTAGGGATAGTTTTGAGGAGTTCCTGGTCTCGAATTTTAGAGATAAGAATTTGTCCATCCTTTCTCATCTCTGAGATCCGGAGCCTCTGTTCCGTAGTAAGGAGGGTTAAGATTATGCTTGCATTTCTTTTTGACATGGAATGAAATTCTCCTCCCTCGCTATGTGACCAATTTTAGGGTAGCCATCCTGGTGTAAGCCTCTAGATTTTCTTGCAAGAGGTTTCACTTTTTGCTTCTCAATGCCTTCTAGCCACTGATTCAGAGAGGGGATGGGTACCCGAGCCCTCTCCCCTCTCACCACGGAATCCGTAACCTTAATTCCTTACTTTGTACCCATGTATAATTTAAAGTGAAGAGAGGGAGATGTCTTATCCCTGACCTCTCCCATGGTTTCCCCAACCTCTTCCACCATTGTCCATCTACTATTCTGTTATAGCTCTGGTCTCTTCATCCATAGCCCTAGCCTCTTCCTCCAGTGAAGGAGAAAAAGAGTGTGGTTTGTTGAATCTCCCACTTCCTATTTTTTCTCACACTAATCATAGATCATGTGGTCTTAGAGTTTAGTGATGATCACAACACCCACACAATTCACCTAAAGGATTGAACTACGAGAACTCTGATTCCTCTTAACCAGGATACATAGGAAACCCACTTAGGGTCCGAGCTCAATGGGAATATTCATTAGGAATAATATCCAATAATAATCCCCTTAATATGGGTATACTCAGTAGGAGTAAACCCAGAGTTAAGCCCTCAAATCACCATGAGTTAAAACATCCCTCATGGTCCCTTCACGGGGGATATCCTTCTCAAGAGTAACCCCCAACCTATCATCTCAAAGGGTCATACTCCCCTGTGAGACATACCCTTTAGGACCTCCATTGGCATGGGTCCCCACTAACGAACTATGTGGACTTTGATTCCCATCCAAACAAGATACGTAGGAAGCCTCCCTAAGGTTCAAACCAACATCCTAAACCAACCTTGTTCTTTAGGGCCATATCCCTAGCAAAGTCTATTTTAACTTGGAAACTCACATCCTTTCCAAGTTCCTTGGGATGTTTCATCATAATTACCACACTAAACTTTTACTAGGAACCTTCCAAAAATACATCCTTGCCACATGATGTTAAAATTTATGGTTGGTTCCTCATCACACGGCCTTAAAAGGTATGATGTGCCCCATAAGCAGCACCAAACTACATGGGTTATGATTCCTTTCAAAAGGATATGTAGGAATACCATTTATGTGTTCGATACCAACATCAAACAAATATCGTCACCCTAGATGATGATAAATTCTAGAGTGAACTTTGTCTACCTGGGATGACTATAAAATCCAGAGTGACATTCATCTACCTGGATGAAAATAAATGCCAAAATGCCTCATAGTGTGGCTAGAAAACCAGCATTGTCGTAATAATGACCAAAGAATCTCTAAGTAGTATATAAGAGGATACCATTAATAGAGAACCTCGGATACATACAAATATCTCCGTTGATGAAGAACCTTGATTACATATAAATGATTCTGAATTCCACACATGCCAATAATTGATTTCTAACATTGGGATTACTCACATCATAATTGTGAATTAATAAAGGATTCATAAACATATCTTAAATATATAAGAGAGTCCCGGAGTAGGTAATAATTCCCCCCAAAAGGGTGTGATGAACCCGACCTCCCATCCTCTCAACCAATACGATTTCTTAAGCATCATGGGTAAAAATTCCTAATGAGAATCTACCTTTGGAAAGCAGGTCTCAATGGATATAGAACCATTGGGTGTTTTTGGTTCCATGAATTAACCCATTTGAAACCATTTGGAAATAGAAAACCATTATGGGGCATGAAATCTGAGGGAAACATCTAAGTAGAAAGTGCTCATAAAAGCCTCACCTTTATCATCACTAGCTAAAAGCACCGATAAAGGTGACTTTTATTAGAGCTAAAAAACATTGATAAAGGTGTACCCATTATCAGCACTTTTCTTAGCACTGATAAAGGTTTTTAATACAAAATATTATTAATATATATATAATTATTATATTTATATTCAAAAATAATGTTTATTTATATACATTAATTAAAAACCTGTATTTATAATTAATATAAATATGATATATTAACATATATTTTTTAATAATTCAAATATATATATATATTGTTTTAAAAAAAGTATTTATAATTTTATAAATATATATATATATATAAATAATTATAAAATTATAATAATTTTTGAAAAATAATAAATATATTTATTATATTTATAATTATATATAAATACTTTTTAAATATATTTATTTATAATTATAATTATATATATTTTTAAAAAATATATATGTCTCTAATAATTTGTTTAGTAAATTATTTAGGTGGGTCCTTATTTACTTTTGGTATGTGTCCATCTTTAGAAAAAGATACTTTCAATATGGTTATAATAGTATCCAAAGACTGGAACACATCATAATTAGATACTTTTAGGTATTAGTAATTTTTTAAGGAGATTCAGTATCAAATTAAATCAATTAACCCACAATGGTTGAATTTCAATAGATTCATGGTTTCCCAAACTATGTATTTCACTATAGGGGTTATTTCTTGATTAGTACTCAGTTTAGCCAATTGAGAATCCAAATCATGTATTTTGAGAAAAATTCCATCATTCTTACTTCTTTAAATTATTATTTTATAATTGTGCTTTTTTTTGTGAATACTTTCATTCCTTAAAATAAGAACAAAAATGTATTTAAAATTAAAATATAAAGTGAATTTTGGAAAATATAAGTCTTTTTAAAATGAATATGGAAGGTAAAATTAGAAATTTTTAAGGTAGATTTCATGATTTATTTTCAAATTATTAGGGAAAGACGTGTTTGATTTAATAGACTTATAAGGAATTTAAGGTTTTCATGATTTTTATTTTATAAAAAAACATGTGGATAGTGTTAGACTCAAGATTTCACTATAATAAACATTTCATTATAATAGAAATTGTATAATACATGTTTTTTATTTAATTACTATAATTCAAAATAAAACTAAAAAATTAATTTAATGAACCAACTCAGGTCAACTTTCCATGTCACCCAATTCAATTTTTCACAAGGCATGAAGTACGTTCTCGATCTCCACAGGCTAAAAAAAATAACTGATGGAATCAAACACTACTGAGAGTGTGAAATAAGTTTCATTTCAACACTAAGAAAGGAATTCCTTGGACTAATGAGAGAGGAATTATAGGAGGCATCTTAAAGGGTGACATAAGTGAAACTGTTACCATGTAATCCAAAAATGGATGTCCTATGATAATCTTTAAGATGAGAATATGTGGTAAAATGTGTAATAAAGGTGGTAGACCTAGTTTAATATGGATATAGAACTTTGGTTGGGAAAGTTCTAATCTCTTGAATTGAATATTTATATTTTAAGTTGGGAAACTTCTAAGGGGTTTTTGAAAAATACCTTTTTATCCTAATGTTTTTCATAAAAATGATCTTTATTGTGATTTTTAATAAAGTAAACCCATTTAAAATTATCAGTTTATATCCCAAAATTTTAAAAATAAAATATTTCCCTATATTTTTTCAAAACCATCAAATTCAAATTTAACTTTCTAAAAGAGTTATAGAAGTATCTTTATCCATTTAAAATTCCACTTCAAATCCCCTTTTTAAATTTCAAATTTTAGTTTACACACAACGTTTTAAATCTAGTCACTTGTTTCCATTTAAAAAACATTTATTCACATCACTGGATTAAATCCCTTGGGTCTCATGCAATGACCCTAATTTTCTCAATGGCACGGATTATTGTTTTAAAAAATATAATAATTTCTTTTTTTATTTATAAAACCATTATTATATTAAATAGTATTATTTTCTATTATGAAAAGGGTTTTAAAATAATATAGATTTTTTAAAATTTCAATTATTACATTCAATGGTTGTATTTATAAATTTCCTTAAATAATTTTTTGTTTTTGATCATGTGGAATGATAAACCATTTTTTAATCTTTCAATTTTCTTTTAATAAATTAATGTTATCCATATTCAATTGAACATCTTTTGTGTATTTATTTCAATAAATATTAATATTACCGAATAAAATAGTATGGATATGAATAAATAATGAATGGATGTCAATCATATGAAAAAAGAGTATGAAGATGGAGTGAAAGAGTTCATCGAGTTTGCAAAATATCATGCATATAACCCTTCTCATATCCTTTATCTATGTTTACAATGTTGTTATTCAAGACTAATTGGTCCAGAGGAGTTAGAATAACACTTGATCTATCATAGAATAGATCAAAGTTATAAATGTTGGAATAAACATGGTGGAAAAGTGAATGTAGCTATTGGTTTTGATAGCACTGCGTTTTATGGATCATCAGATATAATTACAAGTGTATACAATGAAGAAGATTATATCAAGGATGTGATTAAAGATGTAAATGATGATAAATATCGTATTAAGTAAATGATAAGGATATTTGAAGATGAACTTCATGATTGCCCAAAATTGTTTGAGAAGTTAAAGAGTTTTGAAAATATATCATTGTATGCCGGTTGCACTAAATATACAGTATTGTTAGCCGTACTAAAACTATATAATTTTAAAGAAGGTAATAGATGGAGTGATGCCAATTTTACTGAACTATTTTCTCTCTTTAATGATATGCTTCTAGAAGATAATGAGCTCTATATACGAACATACGATGCTAAATGAATGATACGCTCGATGGGTATGATCTCTGAAATAATACACGCCTATTTGAATGACTTTATACTATTTCTCAAGCACCACAAATCACTTAAATAATTCCCAAAGTGTGGTGCTTCTTGATAAAAGAAATATGAATCTAGTCCTATGAAATTTGTATGTTACTTTCCAATCATTCCAAGATTTAGGCACCTATATGGAAGTGATTAGACTATAGGGAAATTAATGTGGTATAAAGATACAAGAAATAAAGATGGGAAAATATGTCACCCGACATACTCTCCTTAGTGGAAGAGAATTGATCATGAGTATCCTGAATTTGAAAACGAGCCAAGAAACCTTTGTCTTGTGTTATCTATAAATGGAGTGAATCCTTTTGGTTTTCAAAGAAACACTCACATTACATGTCTAGTTATGTTGGTAAATTATAAATTGTTGTTGTGTTTATGCATAAAATGAAAATAAATCATGTTATATATGTTTATATCAAGACTAAAATAACTGAGTAATGATATTTATGTTTATTTGGCTCCATTGATTGAGGATTTGAAATTATTTTATGATTCAGGTGTCACGTTGTATGATGCTTACAGAAATTAATATTTCATGTTAAGAGATATATTTTACAGGACAATAAATGAATTTCCTACTTATGGAAATTTTTCAAGATATATCATTAAAGGAACTCAAGAGTGTCTTGTTTGCGAACAAGGTACACAGTCAATTAGGTTGAAACATTCATCAAAGACTGTGTTTCTAGGACATCAGAGATTTCTACCCTGATGGAATAAGTACCAATCTTGGATGACATCATTCAATGGGAGTTTAGTAGAACATACAACACAATCTCTACTAATAGGTGATCAACTATTTGAGAAATTAAAATATGTGAACACTACTTTTGGTAAACCGCTTTAGAAAACCCTTATGAAAACCAGTTGGAAAAAGTGATCAGTTTTTTTTTTGAATTACCATACTGGAATCGTCTATACATCAAACATTTCCTTTTTTATGCATGTTGAAAAAAAATATCTGATAGCGTCATCAGTACATTACTAAATGCACCTGGAAAAATAAAGGATGGAATTAAGGCTAGGTTAGACATGGTTGATATGGGAATATGAGAAGAGTTGGCTCCAGTGAAGGGTGAAAAAATGAACTTTTCTTCCTCCAACTACTTACACTCTTTCCAGGTAGGAGAGATATTAGTTTTGAAACTTCTTGAATGATGTAAATGTTCCATAGGTGTATTCATCTAATATCAATAATATCATGTCAATGACCAATTTAAAGTTAAAGGATCTGAAATCACATGACTTCCATGTTTTGATGCAAGATCCAATTCCTGTAGATTTATGTTGCATTTTTTCCAAGAATGAATGTCATAAATTAACCATGCTCAGTTTTTTTTTCAAAGCTATGTGAAGAAAAGTTATAGACCCAGCAAAATTGCTGACTATGAAAATAGAAACTATCATCATATTATATGAATTGGAAATGTTCTTCCTACCATCATTCTTTGATATGATGGTTCACTTGATGGTTCACTTGGTGAGAGAGATTAGACTATGTGGTATTGTACACTATATATGGATGTACCCCCATTTAATTGTATATTCAGATTTTAAAATGGTATGTCAAAAATCAAAGTTGGGTAGAGGGTTTTATTATGGAGTGATATATTGTTGAGGAAGTCGTTGAATTCTATACCGAATACATATTCTTTGTGGAAATAATTCATCTACCAAAATCTCATCACACTGGGCAACTTGTGGGTGAAGGAATTTCTAGAAGAGATATTGTCACAATCAATATTATAGATTAGGAGTAGGTCCACCTTTACGTTTTTTATAACATTTTGGAGGTTTTCCCATATGTTAAAACCCACAAAGAAATTCTTAGGCATTTTAATCCATCAAGGGATGAAAGATGGATATCAAATACACATAATAAATAATTTATAGGATGGTTTTAGATCCATATTTTTAAGGAGTTAGATGAAAATACAAATTCAATTTCACAACAACTTCGATGGCTAGCCAGAGGACCAAGTGTATGTGTGTGTTATCTTATAATGGTTGTGTAATTAATGGTTATATGTTCTATATAAATGAACATGATAAAGATAGTACCATGAAAAATAGTGGAGTTACACTTGTGGTTGAAGCAATGCATGTTTCTGGTACTAAGGATAGAAATCCAATTTACATGAATATTTCATACTTTGGCATTATCAAACAAATATGGGAGTTGGATTATACAACATTCCAAGTTCCAATTTTTCATTGAAAGTGTGTTGATAACAAGAGTGTTGTTAAAATAGATGAATTTGGATTCATGAAAGTGGATTTTAGTAAGGAACGGTATAAATACGAACCATTTATAATGGAATCACAAGTAGTATAAGTATTTTATGTTCCATATCCCGTAAACCTAAAGTGGTCAATTGTTATGTTATCGACTAAAACCACTGAAGGGTTGGATTAAAATTCAATTGAGGATGGCCATTTTATTGAGTCATCGTAATCATTTCACAGTGTTCCCAATATTGACAGGGTTTTTTATGTCAAAGGATACCAAAATGAAGTGATTTGGATACTCGATAGAGAGGTCAAATCCCTTCAGCCTTTAAAAAAAGAGATTTCAATAATCATGTTGTATTTTTTTGTAATATACATTGAGTTTCCTCATTTTATTATCTATTCACTACTGTATTTATGTAATATAAATTAAATGTTAAACCACTTATATAGATAACAACTTTTTCATATGTCGGTGCTCTCAATCTTGAGGAACAACAGGTCTCTCAAGATGTTGTTGCTCCCAGTGCATAGGAATGGCCTTTTACACATGTCAATGCTACCACTCCAGAGGAACAATAGGTTTCTCAACCTATTGGTGCTCCCATTGTAGAGGTACAAAAACCTCCTGCATATGTCGATGCTATCACTCCAGAGTAACAACATTTTGACAATGTTAAATCCTAGTAAATGGTAGGCAATAAAGGACCAGCGATGTAGAAAAAACATGAGCATCATAGTTTGACAGTGTTAGAAAAAATCATTAAGGAAAAAAGAAAAGACATCAAATTTGAGGTTGGATGGAATGCACGGGGTTAGCATATTAACCCAAACAAGTCCATGTTCATTAGTTACATCTGACTCATCACTCGGTAATGTGTGCTGATTGATGTAGATTTGTGGCACCATATTGTGCCCACACTTAAGACACTATTGTGGGAAGAGATTACGCTAACATTATAATATCATTTATTTATTTTACTAAAAAAATAAAATAATAAAGCATTGACTTACTCTTCATCATCCCTTGTAGAGTGTATTTATAGTAGATGACTCACATAAGAAATATGTATTAATGTTTTCTGGAAGGATTCATAGAGGATTTTTCACAATTCTAATGAGATTTAATCTTAAAGATGATGAAGGGAAAATAAACTCTCACCCACTACTTATGTATGCACACTTGATAACCCAAGAATCATGGGATACATTTATTGGTCGTCATGCAGATGTGTATTTTCAGGTACATTGTGGATGGTAATATATTTTTTGATAATATGTGTATTCATCACTTTGATTGAGAATTTTTTATTTATAAAACAACAATTGAGTGCTGAAAATAAGGAATGGGTAACAAAACCAACGTACCCCTACTATAAAGTAAGGATGAGGTATGCTTCACTTGAAAAAAATGATATTTATTTTAAATCTACATAATGATTTTATGTGTTATGAAAAAACAGTATAATTATGTTCCTCTATTTATATGCAGATTGATGGATCC
This sequence comes from Viscum album, assembly GCA_963277665.1. Classification (NCBI taxonomy): domain Eukaryota; kingdom Viridiplantae; phylum Streptophyta; class Magnoliopsida; order Santalales; family Viscaceae; genus Viscum; species Viscum album. The sequence goes on along the minus strand of OY728119.1, from coordinate 32,050,845 downwards.
AAATCCAAAGTCACTTTAATATCACTCTATGTGCTATGGAAGGAGGCATGTGTAAATAAAGATGAGATTATAATAGATGAAAACACATAAAAAGTGTGGGAAACATATTTAAGTATGACATAATAAAAATTTGTTTTACTTTAAATCGCTATTATATAACAATGATTACTTATTTTTCTATATTTTTTTATCTGACATAGTCATAGGAGTCATCAACACCTATACTGGATGAACAACTACCATTGGTGGTATTGAATCAACCAAAATGGTATAGTCACATCAAAGGTACAGGTTTTGGAGTGATACCCCAAACATATTTTGGGGAAAACAATATGATGATAAAGATAAATAAATGGAAGAGATGAAAGTAAGATTATTTGTCCTTGAATAACAACTTAATTGGAAAATTGGGTTGCTGAAAACTGTTATGGTGGGAAAGAAAAGAGAATAAACAACTCTTGAATAACTATTGTGTAAAGATCCCCCCCCCACCACCACCACCACCACCAGCTTTGAGGTGAGTTATTTCCCTCAAAGATCTATCTTAGTCAAGGTAATCAATATTCTAATAATTGTTTATGTGAAATGGGAATCATACAGACATAGATATATTTTTTGTACTGATATTTTATAGAGTCAAAATTATTGTGATTTATATCTATCAACACCCACTCATCACCTTGTAGTGAAAGTCTCACTCCCAGGTTTTTGGTTTCACCCTTTGTTCCGGTTCAGGTTTGGTTCTCGGTTATTTTCTTTGGAACCAGGTGTGATGGGTTTTAATTTTTGAGGTATTTTCTCTGTTTATTCTTAGTCTAGTGATTTTTCATGAGTATAACCTTGAGTTTTTAAGAAAAATTTGAGCTTTGGGTGGACAGTGTGTGGTGTAAAGTTAATAAAAATCGTACGCCTTGCCCAGGTAACTGTGTGGTAGGTTACAGGTTGAGGCAGCATCTACCGCATGGCCAGTGCATGGTCGTGTACCTCATCCCAAAAACCATGTGTTAGGTTAATGTCTCACTAGAATCTACCATATATTTTTCATACAGTAATTCAAACCATGCGGATTAATCATGTGGTAGGTATCCTCCTTGGCAAAGATAGGCGCACAGTTTGGCTAACCATGTGGACTAACCATGTGGCCTATCCAGGTCATTAGAATTTTGGTTCCTCATTTTCTCTCTCTCCTATTTTTAACCCCAAACACCTTTTCTCACCCCCCCCCCCCCCCCAACACACACACACACTCAGGATTTTTTCCTAGGCGCACCTCTCTCCTCTTTCTCCTCTCCCTTGGGCACCTTCTTGGTGGATTTTTTGTGTGATTTTCCTCTGAATCTTTAAGTAAGTGGTCTCTTCTTTTCTTTCTCCTTATTTTATAGGGTGTATTTTCTCTTTCTTTAGGGTTTCATTTTTACAGTGGGTAGGGTGTTCTATTTAGGGTTAGATCTTGTTTGTTAGGGTTTGATCTTGATGTGTTCAGTTAAATCGTGCCTTGTTAGGGTTCGGTTGAGCTGTGGTTGGAGTTTTCCACAATTTTTCAAAAGATTCTTGGTTCAAGGTACATGGTTCCATGATCTATAATTTTTAGATGATTAAATTTGCTTTCTTGGTAATTTTTTACATGTTTTTTGTTTTATTTTTGTGGTGAGAAATATGTTTTAGAAGGTCTTGACGTGTTTATGTGATGGGAATGGATTTTATAATTGTTATGTTTTCTATGTTCTTTAGTGTGGTGTTTTTTGGAAATGTTTTATGAGTTTTTGAAAGGTGTGAAACATTTTTTCAAAAGAACTTAAGATTAGAACGAGTTTGTAAGTAGGTTTTTAAAGGGAAATGTAATACTTTGGCATGTTGGACTTGTTGTTCACTTTTAAATATGAATTGTAAATTGTTTAGATGATGAAAATCTTGTTTTAGAAATGACATTGCATTATGTGTGGATTTAAAAAGTGTCTTAGCCTATGTCATTGGTTAATAAATTGTATGTTTTTCTTTCATTTTGTAAAAAAATGAATTTATGAATTGTGTAGGTGATGGTGAATTTATTTGAAAGCGGTTTTTTGTGTGAGTAAAATGGAAAATGGTTTATTTTGTAGATAATTGTGATTCCCTTGAAATGATTGTCGTTGATTTTTGAAAGTGGTGATATGTGTTACATGTGAACATGAACTTGATCACAATGTAATCTTGGGTATCTAGGTGGGCTAACTAGTTCTAGTATGCTAGATGATTTGAAAGTGATTTGTCCCAATTTCATCTAACATTATTGATTCTTATAACACTAACTAAACATTGTGATGATTGGCGACCACTAAGACCATGGGGTTTCACCTCCTGGTGGCTCATGCATGAGAAAGTTGTGATTATGGATTCTATACCACCCTACACTAAGGTATGAGGTTCTAGTGTCCCACTCGAGCTAGATTAACCCTAATGATTTACCCATGGTGCTCTACTTGACATGAGACTTAAGTGATGAGGTGACATATGTCAGCATACAGTGGACCTTGAGGGTATTTCATTTCAAAATAATTTTATTTTAGTAAATGTTTCCTTTTGGTATGTTACCTTTAAAAGTGTTGTACTTAAAAATGTTTCCTTGTAGAAATGGCTCTCTTTTAAAGAGTTTTCCTTAAGCATGGTTTTCCTTCAAATGTTTTCTCTAAAAATGTTTCAAAAGTTTTTTTATAAATTATCTTGACAAATTATCTTTTAAATGTTATAGCATGGAATATTTTTATTTGGGTTTCATCCTATGGGGCTTTGTCTCACACCCTACATATACTATTGGGTATATGTAGACCTTGTTCTATGTTTGTCCTAGGTAAAGGAAAGATGTGTTGTGGCTGTGTTAGTAGATTGGGTTGCTAGTACTCCTTGTTACTGGAATTGGTGGTTGTGTCTTTAGGGTGATTCCCCTCTCATCATATAGAAGTTTTTTGTCTTTTTTTGTTTCCATTTTTTCATAGTTGTATCTTGGTTTTTGGTTAAAGTTTTAGATGTTAAATCTGGAAAAATAAGTTATGCCATATTTGGTTGTTGATTTCCAGTTTTGGTTTATTTATAATTATTGGTTGTTCATGTTTATGTAATCAGGTTAAATCATTCCCAAGTTGTATTATTGATACCTGGGAACTAGTTGTCAGCCCGTGGGGATTGGGAATGCCCTTCGGGCCATACCACGGACTGGGTCGGGTGCCAGTTCGGATGGAGTCTTGGATTGGTTTGTGATAAAATGGTATCATAGGTGGTCATACTCTTTTGGGTCATGTTCCTTGGGGAATATTTTGGGTAGACTGAAGCTAGGGTTTTTGGGAATTGACATTATGGTTACTAGTACAGTGCTCAACCAACACACCTCATAACGAGACTCAAGTTACCAGGGGAAGTCGGGCTTCATCTAGGTTGCTTTGTTCCTGTGTTTGTTAGGTGTTTGGAAAATGAAATGGGAGTTGGGAAAATGGTCTCAGTGATCTTGCAGGTCCCAGAAAGTTGTGTGGAGGTGATATGGTACTAGAATACTCTCTATGACGATGGTGTGACTAGCGTAAAGCTACCAACCATATGTTTGAGTCACCCATCAGCACTAGTTTCCTCTTGAATTGTCTTGTGTATCCTTGGGTTCTGAAAATTATTTTGAAAGCCATTTATTGAGAATTGAGGAAAAGTAGATTTTAAAGCAGAAGTGGTTTGATTTTCAAAAAGTGTAAAAATGGGTTTTCATGATAGTTTTGAATAAAGTTTTGAAAAGGTAGATTTTATTAAAATGGTTTTGAGTAAATGAGGATGATAATATTGAGATTAAATTTTTATAATAAAAATTTGAGGTTTATCAAAAATTGGTCGTTTGGAAAATGGAATTTTATTCTTGAAAGGGTTTTGAAAACTTGTTTTAAATGAGAAGAGATGAGTTTTAATTAAATGGTTATGGATTAAGTGGGGTTTTTTGTGCAACTAGAATTGTTTTGAAATGGGTAAAATGTTTTGGAATTGATGTGTAGAGTTTGGAAATAAGGTTTATTTGAAATGGTTTTTGATTTTGTGGTTAGTGAATTTTGGGAAGCTTTGTGAATTTTTGAAATGAGAATTAAATTGAGGAGTTTAAAGAATGGGTTGAATGTTTTGTTTTGGAAAGTGGGAAAGATTTGTTTTGACTTTTGGTGTTCCCATGAGTAATCACATGCATGGGTGTGTATGGGAAGGTGGATGGTCAATGGAACAAGTGTATGAGTGCTTGGATTGACATGAGGTTGGTGCCCAATGTGGCATGAGAACATGCATGTGTGAGTCCCAAGAGATGCCCTTGGTGAGTATACAACCCACCAAGCTTGTTTTCTTTTCAAAAATTATTTTAAATGAAAATGTGGTGTTATGATAACTGGTGATTGTGTGGTGTGTCTTCTTTTATTTTGGGAATGTTGTTTGTGAAATTTTTTGAGTTTTATAGTCCTTCATGTCTGAAGGGTGTTTTCAAGTTTGTGTTTTTGTCGATGAGACATCTTTGAAATAATGGTTAGTGGGTTCTTCTAAAAAATGTTTCGGGAATCCTTTGGGTTGATTCCCTCTATGTGTTCTGTGTTTGTTTGTGGTAAAATTTAGCTGATGAGCTAGTTTGTTTAGATCCTCGGTTTCCCTTATTGGCTAGTGTATTCCCCCATAAAGAATAGGTGTATAATCAAAGTGTGACCGCAGGTGATTTCTCATTGGTAGACCCTCCAAATGATCAAAGTAAGGACTTTATTATTGATCTTTGGGAATTGAATCTGCCTCTTCTTTTTCGGTTAAGTGGTTCGTCTCGTAGTGGAAGAGTATATGCGAAAGGAATTGAAAGAAACCGTAGTTTCTTGAGTTTCTTGAGTCATCGAAGGTAAAGTTTGACACTTTTATTCCTGAAGGTCCTGTCTGGAAGCGATAAAGGGAATTACAGTGAGGGGAGTGGAAAGCGTTCTGGGTTGTTGGTGTTGGCCATTGTCTTAAAGGGTATTTGGATCTTTCGTTGGTTTATTCTAAGCAAGGTATCATGTGAGACTACCAGTGTGTCAAATCTGGTTGTAAGAGGCTATTTTAGCCACTTGTAGAAATCATGTACTGCTCAGGAATCGTTTTAAATTCCCTTACCATTTAAGGCCCCTTGGGTTGTAATGGTCATGCTTGGTGGTATCTTGTTGTGTCATACTCTTGTTCAAATGTAAATGCGGATATTATGGAACCTTTAAAGTTGTTTCTTGTTAGAGGTGAAATGGTTGATATGGGTGAATCTTCTATGAACTTGTCACGGTGAAGTTCCATGTTAAGGTAAAGTGGGTCCTAGGGTGTGTTCTATTCTGTTGGTGCTTCCTCGATTGTCGTATGTTTACTTGTGGCATCAAAAAGGGGAGTTTTGATCAAGTTTCTTCAATGCCTAACTGTGTAGTAGGAGATGCTTCAGATATTAAGGCTCTAGCCATAGGCCTCAGAGTGAAGTAGGCGTGTAGCCAGGAACCCCCAGGGGTGTAAAGGACCTTGGTCTAACGTCTGTCTTTAATATGAGATATAGAGACAGTTTAAGCCTCCTATGTAGCTATTTCATTTTTAATGGTCCCATTTTGTGGAAAGAGGCATGGGGATCTCGTTTCTGCATTGAGACCCATTTGGGTGGAAGAGTTCCTCCTCGGTTATAAGGAAATGTGGTTATCTCATCTTCATAAAATCTTAGTGGTTGTGCCTTATCGGATGTGAGTCTCCATTTGATAGTCCTTGTATGTCCAACCTTATGAATAGATCTTAGTTTTGGTTTGGGCATATCTAAGTATGATAGTGTCCCATGGGAGTAGTGGACCGCATAGTGTTTCTATTTGGTTTATAGTTTCTTTCACCGGACCCCTTGCGATGGAGATTTGATCAATGTCGAATTTCTCATGTTGGTTCATTATAGTTGGTCAAGCTGGTTGGTTCTTATGGTGGGGAGACCCACTATGGGTCTCATGGAAATTCTTCTGGAGGGAATCAGTGTTAGCTTGTCCCTAATGGTGGGGAGTCCATTCGGGCCTCCCTAGATTGGTAATCTGGTTTATCCTTTGGTATTGCTTGGGTAGTGGATGGTCTCATATGGAGACACCTAATTCTAGGTTCTTCCTTTGAGTAAGTATTAGGGTGGGAGTTTTCCCAACAGTTTTATTGAAGTAAGGTTGTGGAGGTATTCTTTGAGATGTGATTTGGATTTGTTCGCTTGTCTCAGGTGGGTGATATGAGTTTTTTTTGTAATGTCTGGGGTTTTTTGGATCAAGAGGTTAGATTGTGTGTTGTGATAATTCCATTCCTTTGATTTATCAACTGGCGGTGTTTTTTTCTTTTGGGGGGTAGGTGGCTTATAGTGGGGAGTCCATTCCGCTCTCCCAAGTTTAACGTGTAAATATATTTTCTGGGCCATAGTATTCTTAATTTCCTCTCATTTAACGTTTTTCGGGAATCTCCTTGAGTTGTGAAGGGGTATTGGTTCTTGTTATAGGATTAGGCCTTGTTGTGGCTTTATGGGGGTGGAAAACGTTATGGTGGGGAGAGTTGTCACACCCTAGTTTTTAGATTCACCCTTGTTTTTTGTTCAAGTTTGGTTCTTGGTTATTTTCTCGGGAACCAAGTGTGATGGGTTTAATTTTTTAAGGTATTTTATCTATTTATTCTTAGTTTAGTGCTTATTTATGAGTCTCCCCTTGAGTTTTCAAGAAAAATGTGAGTTTTCATTGGATAGTGTGTGGTGCATAGTTAGCACACGATTGGTAGAAATTGTGTTCCCTTTCTAGGTAATCATGTGATAGGTTGTATATTGAGGCAGCAACTACCGCACGTTCAGCGCATGACTGTGCGCCTCAGCCCAGGAACCATGCGGTAGGCTGGGGTCTCATCCAAAAGCTATCGCACGGCTTATGCATGGTAAGTTAGACCGTGCTGATTAATTGTACGATAGGTATCCTCCTCAGCATAGATGGGTGCACGGTCACCACACGGTTTAGCTAATCATGCAGACTAACCATGTGGCCTATCCAGGTCATTAAAATTTTGGTTTCTCATTTTCTCTCTCCCCAGTTTTTAACCCTAAACACCCCTTTCTCACCCCCCCCCCCCACTTGGTATTTTTCCCTAGGAACACCTCTCCCCTCTTTCTCCTCTCCCTTGGGATCCTTCTTGGTGGATTTTTTGTGTGATTTCCCTTTGAATATTTAAGTAAGTGCTCTCTTCTTTGCTTTCTCCTTCTTTTATAGGGTTTATTCCCTCTTTCTTTGGGGTTTTTGTTTTCTATTGGGTAGGGTGTTCGATTTAGGGTTATATCTTGTTTGTTAGGGTTTGATCTTGATGTGTTCGGTTAAATCTTACCTTTTTAGGGTTCGGTTGAGGTGTGGTTGGAGTCTTCCACCATTTTCTGGAAGCTTCTTGATTCAAGGTAGGTGATTCTATGCTCTAACATTTTTAGAAGGTTTGATTTGCTTTCTTGGTTAATTTTTACATGTTCTATGTTTTATTTGTGTGGTGAAAAATATGTTTTAGAAGGGATTAACATGTTTATGTGATGGTAATGGATTTTATACAAGAAAGTGGTTATGTTTTTTGTGTGATTTAGTGTGGTGTTTTGTGGAAATGTTTTATGGGTTATTGAAAGGTTTGAAACATGTTTTCAAGGGAACTTAAGGTGAGATTGAGATTGGAAGTAGGTTTTTAAAGGAAAATATAATACTTTGGCATGTTGGACTTGTGAACTTTTAAATATGAATTGTAAATTATTTTGATGATGAAAATATTGTTTTAAAAATTATATTGGCTTATGTGTGGATTTAAAAAGGGTGATTGGCCCATGGAATTGGTTAATAAATTGTATGCTTTTCTTGTGTTTTGTAAAAAAAGGGAATTTATGAATTGTGTAGGTGATGGTGAATATATTTGAAAGCGGTTTTTGGTTTGAGTAAAATGGAAAATGGTTTGTTTTGTGGAAAATTGTGATTCCCTTGAAATGTTTGGCATTGATTTTTGAAATTGGTGATATGTGTGAAAAAGGAACATGAACTTGAGCACAAGGGAATCTTGGGTATCTAGGTGGGCTGACTAGTTCTAGTACACTATATGATTTGGAAGTGGTTTGTCCCGATTTTGTCTATCAGGATTGACACTTACAACACTAACTAAACATTGTGATGATTGGAGACCACTAGGCCCATGGGGTTTCCCATCCTAGTGGATCGTGCATGAGAAAGTTGTGATTGTGGTTTTTATACCACCCTATACCGAGGTACGAGATTCTAATGTCCCACTCGAGCTAGATTAACCCTAGGGATTTACCCATAGTGCTCTACTTGACATGAGACTTATGTAATGAGGTTCCATCTGTCAGCATATAGTATACCTTGAGGGTATTTCATTTTAAAGTAAGTTTATTTTAGCAAAAAAAAATGTATGGTACCTTTAAAAGTGTTGTAATTAAAAATGTTTCCTCATAGAAATAGTTCCCTTTGAAAGTGTTTTTCTTGAGCATGGTTTTCCTTAAAATGTTTTCTCTAAAAATGTTTCAACTGTTTTTTTATAAATGAGATTGAAATTTTGTATTTTAAATGTTATAGCATGGAATCTCTTTATTTGGGTGGCATCCTAATGGTTTTTGGCTCACACCCTACATACACTATTGGGTGTATGTAGACCTTGTTCTATATTTGTCTTAGGTAAAGGAAAGATGTTTCATGGTGATGTTAGTGCATTGGGTTGCCATTACTCCTTGTTGTCAGCATTGGTGGTGGTGTCTTGAGGGTGATGACCCTCTCATCATATGGAGGTTGTTGTTCTTTTTGTTTTTTCCCTTTTTCTATAGTTGTATCTTGGTTTTTGGTTAAAGTTTTAGATGTTAAATCTGGAAAAATGGTTATTCCATGTTTGGTTATTGATTTCTAGTTTTGTTTTATTTATAATTATTGGTTGTTCATGTTTATGTAATGGGTTTAAATCACTCCCAAGTTGTATTATTGATACCCAAGCACTAGTTGTCAGCCCGTAGGGATTGGGAACGCCCTTCGGACCATGCCACAGACCGAGTCAATCACCGGTTCGGATGACACCTCATCTTGGTTCGTGATAGAGGGCTATGATATTCAATATCCAAGATGACATGCTACAGAATAGACCACTTTCAGCAGGTCATGTGAGAGTGATGATTAGCATATCTCATGAACTGAGTGTTGAGCTATTTGTTCTACTTGATGATGAATATATTCATAAGGTCGACCAAGTTGTTGGAACATTCATTGCATGGCCATCAAATCTTGTAAAAACACATGTCGATAAGAAGGTATTCATTTCCAATTTATTTTTTATGCCAAACCTTTAACAATTAATGAAAAAAAGTTTGAACCTATGAATTTTATTATAGGAGGAAAAAGTAAAGGGTGTGAAACGAAATGTCAACTCAAAACCATCTAAAGGATCAACCAACCAATCGAAAAAATCTTTTGAAAGCACCTTTACCCTGCCCGTTCAATATTTGTATTTACTAACATTGAAGGTTTATATAGATACAAAGTTTCAAAATGGTATTAGTCACATAGTTGATTTTGAATAAAAAATGTACAGAGAGGAAGGAACTGACTACATTGCTTTTGAGAATGTAAATTAAATCCTCAATTATGAATGGCTATGAACCTCAGTTTTAAATGTATACATGAGGTATGTTTTTATGATTTAATTTTCCAAAAGCTGATATATTATGTTAATTATGACTAAATACATTTCATATTTTTTTCAAGCATATATATCAATATAAATTGAAAGTATTTCCACATGAAAAAAAATTAGACTCGTTAGTCCTCACTCTCTACAGAACAAAAAGAAATAGAATCCAAAAAATAGATGAAATAGTGGCAGACCTGGCCAAATTGTTTGAAAACAAACTTACAAATTACAAACTCTTCTTAATACCAATGATGCAAGGGTAAAACTCTACAATTTAATCATATCAAATATATTTTCATTTATTTCATTACTTATGCCTTTTTGTGTTTTTAGAAAAAAATGGATGTTCATCGCAGTCAATTTGGATACTCCAAAGATTTATTTCCTAGATTCACTACATGGATACCCAACAAACCAACCACACATGATGGCGTTTGTCAATTTTTAATACACTACATCTAACATTTTATAACTAAACTTCAAGTTATATAATTTATATTATGTTTTAATGAGGATTTAGTTATGATAGGGCGGTGTTTAAATATCATGAGAATCAGGGCATGAGGGAAGGAATTAAGCACAAGGATCTTGACAAGTTCTACAGTTGGACACATATCATGGTATATATAATAATATTTCACTATCCAAACACATATCAAAACAAATTACTTGTTTTTTTCAATGTTTCTTTAGTGTATTAAACAAACAAATAAAAAAGATTGTGGTTATTATGTTTTCAAATTTATGAGAGAGATTATATTTCATCAAGAAACTAGCATCCATGAAGATGTGTTTTCGAAGATAATTACTATTTCATTTAAAATATTTATTAATCCTTTGTGTATTTATATTTTTCCAGTACTACTATGACTATATAAAATACTCATATTCATAAGACGATATAAATTTTCTTAAAAACAAATGGGTAGCATACCTGATCACAGAATGTACATAAATAACATAAAGATGTGACTTCTATAGAAGTAACGAATTATTTCATATTTATGTTTAATTTATTTCTTTTTAGTATTACTCGCATAAGAATTTTTTTCTTTTATAGGTGGATTCCTTTATTCGAGTTGGGGTGGTTTGTTTGAAGTTGTTCATGCTCGTGAGAGATTGGACTTTGAGGCTGCAACTGAGATAATGACAATGAGGAAATGGTTCAAGAATGTATACAACCTTCATGAAAAGGTGAATTCCTGCTACTTATTTAATTAATTTTGTCATCATTTTATCTACTATTTTTAAGTTATTTTCCCTATAATTTTTATCTAATGCTTATTTAGTTGTTTTCACGAATCTTTTAGGAAGTCATGTTTTGTTTTCAACTATCTACAAAAATCCACAAAAGAGATAACATGTTTCTTTTCTGCCAATGTTACAATGTTTTCCATTGCTTTTCTTTGTCGGCCTGCCAACACTGCATATTGATTTGATATTCTTAACCAAAAAACCTTTCTCCTTGTTGAAAACCAAAAGAGTGTAGGAATATCTTGTGCCCATTGTAGTGACTTCTCATGATATAATGGGTAAAAGATCTTTCTTTACTCTTTTGGTTTTCAACAACGAGAAAGATTTTTCGGCTAAGAACATCAAATTAATATGCAGTGTTGATAGTTAAATAAAGAAAGATAATTTTAATCATGGTAACATTGGAATTTAAGATTTTTTTGAGACTTTGGGACTTGTAGGAATCAGTGGCACCTCAATCTGACACACGGTGTGACCGGTATGGCTCCAGGTGCATATTTTTATTTAAAATTGACATTAATTTTAGTAAAATAGACTACTGACATACTCAAAACCAAACAAACACATTCATATTGTTTTGATACTTTAGTACAACGATCCATAAGTCATTTAGAATGTGTATGAATTAGTCTCACCTCAATTTGATGCACGATGTGACCAATATGACTCAAAATGTTCATAATCAGTTTAAAATCGACATTTTAGTTCAAAATTTGTCGCTCACTAAAAATCAGAAAAATGCACTCAAATTGTCTTGATAATTTAAGACAATGATTCATAAATCATTTTTTATGTGTAGGAATCGGTCTCATATCAAACTGATACACGATGTGACCGATATGAGTCAAGGTGTGTGTTTTTAGTTTAAAATGACATTTTAGTAAAAAAAAGACAAGTGATGTAGAAAAAAACCAAGAAAATGCATTTTGATTATTTTTATACTTTAGTAAAACGATCCATGAGTCATTTAGGACGTATAGGAATCAACAGCACATCAATCCGACACATAGTGTGGTCGGTATGACACCAAGTGCATCTTTTTATTTAAAATTGACATCAATTTTAGTAAAAATGACAATTGACCTAATCAAAACTGAGAAAATGCATTCAGGTTGTTTTGATACTTTATAAAAACAATCTTTAATTCATTTGAGATGTGTAGGAATCAATCGTACCTCAATTGGACACATGATGTGATCGGTATGACTCTAAGTGCGTCTTTTTATTTAATATTGACATCAATTTTAGTAAAAAGGACAATTGATCTACTCAAAACTGGGAAAATGAATTCAGATTGTTTTTTATACTTTAATACAATGATCCATAAGTCATTTTTGATGTCTAGGAATCAACTGCACCTCAATTCAATGCACGGTGTGACCGATATGACTCCAAGTGTGTCTTTTTCTTTTAAATTTACATTAATTTTAGCAAAAGGAACAAGTGACGTACTGAAAACCGAGAAAATGGTAGATTGTTTTGATACATTAGGAAAATGATCCATGAGTCGTTTTCGATGTTTAGAAATCATTCACACCTCAATCTGACGCACAGTGTGACCGGTATGACTCTAAGTGTGTTGTTTTTATTTAAAATTGACATCAATTTTAGTAAAAAGGAAAACTGATCTACTCAAAACTGAGAAAATGTATTCAGTTTATTTTTATACTTTAGGAAAAAGATCTATAAGTTATTTTTTATGTGTATGAATCAACCGCACCTTAATCTGATGCATGGCGTGACCGATATGACTCCAAGTGTGTCTTTTTATTTTAAAATGACATTAATTTTAGCAAAAGGAACAAGTGATGTACTAAAAACCGAGCAAACGCATTTGGATTGTTTTGATGCTTTAGGAAAATGACATGTGAGTCATTTTGGGATGTTTAGGAATCAGCCACACCTCAAACCGACGCATGATGTGACCGATATGACTCCAAGTGCGTCTTTTAATTTAAAATTCACATCAATTTTAGTAATAAGGACAACTGACATACTCAAAACTGAGCAAATGCATTCAGATTATTTTGATATTTTAACGAAACAAATCATAATTCATTTGAGATGTGTAGAAATCAGACGCACCTCAAACTGATGCACGGTGTGACTGGTATGACTCCAAATGCGTCTTTTTATTTAAAATTGACATCAATTTTAGGAAAAAAGAAATTTAACCTACAAAAAACCAAGAAAATGCATTCGAATTATTTTGATAATTTAGGAAAATGATCCATAAGTCATTTTTGACGTGTAGAAATAAATTTCACCTCAATATGACGCACGTTGTGACCGATATGACTCCAAATGTATCTTTTTATTTTAAATTGACATTAATTTTAGCAAAAGGAACAAGTGACATACTGAAAATCAAGAAAACGCGTTCAGATTGTTTTGATACTTTAGGAAAATGATCCATTAGTCATTTGGAACATGTAGGAATCAGTCACAGCTCAATCTGATGCACGGTGTGACTGATATGACTCCAAATGTATCTTTTTATTTAAAATTGACATCAATTTTAGTAAAAATGATAACTAAATTACTCAAAACTGAGCAAACACATTCGGATTGGTTTGATATTTTAGGGAAATGATTCATAAGTCATTTGAGATGTGTAGGAATTAGTCACACCTCAATCTGGCGTACGGTGTGACCGATATGACTCCAAGTACGTATTTTTATTTAAAATTGATATCAATTTTAGTAAAAAGGACAACTGATCTACTCAAAATTGAGAAAATGCATTCAAATTATTTTCATAATTTAAAACAACGATCCTTAAGTTATTTGTTATTTGTAGGATTCAACTCCACCTCAATCTGACACACGGTGTGGCCGATATGACATCAAGTGTGCCTTTTTATTTTAAATTGACATTAATTTTAACAAAAGAAAAAAGTGACGTACTGAAAACTGAGCAAACACATTCATATTGTTTTGATACTTTATGAAAATGATCCATGAGTCATTTGTGACGTATAGAAATCACTCACACCTCAATCTGACGAACGGTGCAACCGGTATGACTCAAAATGTCCATTATGAGTTTAAAATTGATATTTTAGTTCAAAGCGCGTGTCACTCACTGAAAACCAAACAAATGCACTCCGATTGTCTTGATAATTTAGGACAATAATTCATAATTCATTTGTGACATGTAGAAAGTAGTCTCACATCAAACCAACACATGATGTGACCAGTATGACTCAAAGTGCGTGTTTCCAGTTTGAAATGACATTTTAGTAAAAAACACGAGTGACATACTGAAAACCGAGTAAAAACTTTCAGATTGTTTTAATATTTTAGAACAACGGTCTATAAATAATTTTTGGCGTATAGGAATTAGTTGTACCTCAATCCCACACACGGTGTGACCGGTACAACTCCAAACGTGTCTTTATTTAAAATTGACATTAATTTCATTAAAAAAACAATTGACATACTCAAAACCCGAGAAAATGCATTCTAATTGTTTTGATACTTTAGGACAATGATCTATACCTCATTTGTGACATGTTGGAATCAACTCCACCTCAATACAATGCACGGTGTGACCAGTATAACTCCAAGCATTTCTTTTTATTTAATGTTTACATTTTTTAATGTATTATTTCATATTAATGTTTAATTTATTTCTTTATAATATTGATAACATAAGATTTGTTTTCTTATATAGGTGGATTCTTTTGCTCAGGTTGATGTGATTTGTTTGGAAATGGATACCATGGGTTGACCTTTTTGAGAGGGGATGACAGGTGCTAAAGACGATGAAACGTGAATTTTTATAAATGTGTGTGAATAATAATTGTAAATGTAATTATACAAAACATTATTTGAAATGTATATAGTAGTTTTTTTAAGTATTCATGATTTAAAATTTATTTCAATTAAATTATATATTTTATATACAAGTTATAGGTTGGGTTGATGCAGTGTGTTGTTATACAAATAGCACAGTGCAGCAGATGTGGTCTTTATCAACACTAGAAATAGTGCTGATAAAAAATGGTCTTTATCAACGCTTTTTTTATCGCCGATAAAGAACCCCCTTTATCAGCGATGAGGTTAACAGCGTTTACGCGGTGTTAAGTGTAACGTCCCGGTTCCAAAAGCCACCCAGAGGTGCCCCGTACCTGGTTGGTCACATGGCCTCAAGAACATTTCCCCAAATGTCAGATGTTGCCGACTAGCAGCGAGGGTCTTGGGTGTGATAGTGGGGAAACTATACCCTCATTGGCAGAGTACACAGCAGAAGAAAAGCAAATAGACAATAGCAGAAACCGTAACCATCCATACAAGAGTAAACGATAAACAGCGGAAGACTAACAGTAAACAACTGGAGCACACACACATATATATAGAATGATGCATGATACATATGTCTAGGAAAGTAGCCAAACAAGTCACAATGCTGAATACAATACTAAACCAAAGTGAAAAATAAAACAGGTAAACTCCTCAGTATCGCAAGCCATAGATTGGTCTCATGCTCTCCAGCTCCACAGCAAGTCAAGTACCTGAAGTAGAAGGGCGCTTTCCCTTATCTATACCAGCAACAATATAGTCTATTTGGGCCCAAAAGCATGGCCCAAACAGGGTGTGAGACAAGGTCTCAGTAGGCAACCACCCAAAGATATGTGCCTAACAGTCAGTGAATACATGGCAAGTAAAAGTACAGGAAGCAGTAAACAGGAAAGCACACAGCAGCTACAACCCACAGTGTCTAGCATATAAAGTACACAAGTAACAGCCAAACAACAAGTAGAACAATAGGTAACCCCCTGGGTAGTTCTCACAGCCCAACCCTTATGGTTCAACCTACAAGTATTAGAAACCCTCTGGGAAGCGCACACAGTCTCACCCCTCTGGTTCAGCTAAAGAATAGACTCTCTGAGGAAGCACTCACCATCGATTCCCCCTATAGTCTCGTATCGTACTAAAGGCTCTCTAGGGAAGCACTCAACGTCACATTCCCCCTGTGGCCCGCGTCGAGGAACTACAGACTCTCTGAGGAAGCATTCATCGTCAATTCCCCATGTGGTCTCGCATTGTAAATTAAAGACACTCTAGAGAATCTCTTACGTCCATTCTCCCTATGGTCCACTACACTAGGTTCTCACAGCCCTGTGTAAAACAAACATGCATAACGCGCATATCGCCCCAAGTAAACCTCAGGAACTACTTAGCTATCATTATAAGGCACAACAGCATAACAGTGCAACAGTTCCACTATCCTACAACTAGGCATGGAAACTAGCAAAATTCCTAACAGGCAAAACATGCATGGCAAAACATCCAGATCACAGTAAAAATTACCCTATTCACAAGCATTGATCTCCACTCAAGCAATCAATCAAAATAGGCAAACAACAGGGGAAAAAATGGGAAACATACAATACCCCGTTCAAGGGAATTGGTGGAATTGCACAAAATATTCAAGGAATTCCTACAGAAATGCACAAACCACCTACCTCAGTGCTAGGAGATCGATATATGTGAACCATGATAATTGATTCTCCTTAGAACGTCGAAGATCTGAGAAAACTTCCAAAACGCTCAACCCATGATATCTTGAGAAATAGGAGGAATTAGAAAACAAGGCTCTAGGAGAAGGAAGAATTCACCGATGCGGTTCCAATGCAATCGATGGTGGATGAAACGGAGATCAGACGGAAGCTCGGGGGCTCGGAGAAGGATCGTGGTCATACGGGATCTCTCTGCTGAACGAGACCTAGAAGAAGGTCGTTCTGGCGATTAGGTGTGACCCCGGTGCGTTTAATGAAAAAAAACACACGGCTTGTACTTCTGGGGTACATAGCGTGTACTTGGTTTTTCTGTACTCCGCTTTAAGCGGCCTCCACATAACCCCTACACACTGTGTGTGTGGCTCGGACACGGCCAGCACACGGCTTCGAGCGGCAAAGGAGTACATGGTGTGTACTCATAAAGTACATGGCGTGTACTTCAAAAATTTCCATAAACTCCTCTTTTCTCAAAAACTACAGGAAAAGGAAAGACATACCTGAAAACGAAGATCCGGGTTCTTACAAACTTCCCCCCTTAAAGAAATTCGTCCACGAATTTCCCTAGCGAGGAGTAGAAGAAGAAACCCCGAACAGCTTCGGCCACTACGATCGTACATCGGCCTCCCTCTCCCAAGTCTCGTCCTGCACTCACCCGTGCTCTCATAGCACCCGTACTAGAGGAAAAGACCGGTCATGGAGAACCTTCATACTGTGATCGAAAATCCGGATAGGATGCTCCTCAAACGATGCATCTGCTTCGAGCTCAACCTCCTCGGGCTGAAAGACATGAAACGGGTCTGAAAAGTAACGTCAGAGCTGAGAGACGTGGAAGACGTCGTGCATGGCCCGGTACCTCTGAGGTAACTGCAACCGATAGGCAACCAGACAAACTCTCTCCAATACCTCAAACGGCCCGACGTACCACGGTGAAAGATTACCCTATCTCCAAATCCTCTTGTGTCCCGACCTCGGTGCGACACGCAGGAAAACCTGATCACCAACCTCAAACTCCAGAGGTAATCTCCGCTGATCAACATAAGACTTCTGTCGAGACTGTGCTTTAGCCATCCTCTTCCGAATCAACTCTATCTGCTCTGAGGTCTCCTGAACAAGACGAGGTCCCAGTAAAGCTACCTCTCCTACCTCCAGCCAGCATAAAGGTGATTGGAATGGCCTACCGTACAAAGCCTCATAGGGTGTCATCTTAATAATTGCCTGAAAACTGTTGTTGTAGGAGAAATCCACAAGAGGGATATGCTTCTCCCAAGAACCGCCAAAGTTTAGAATGCAAGCTCGAATCATATCCTCAAGAACTTGGATCATACGCTCGGACTGGCCATCTGTCTGGGGATGGTATGATGTACTCAAAAGTACATGTGTACCCAAAGCCCTCTGAAGCCCCTGCCAGAACCGAGAAGTAAAGCACATATCCCTGTCTGAAACAATGGAGTGTGGAACTCCATGCAGATGTATAATCTCTCGGATGTATAGTCGTCCCAGATCATCAACACTGAAGGTCTCCTTGATCGGTAAGAAGTGAGCAACTTTTGTAAGCCTGTCGACGATAACCCAAACAACATCGTTCCCTCGAGGCGACCTCGGCAATCCAGTCATGAAGTCCATCGCGACATCGTTCCATTTCCACTCTGGAATGGGTAACTGTTGTAAAAGGCCTACTGGTCACTGATGCTCCGCCTTCACCTGCTGACAAGTAGAACACCTCAAGACAAAACCAGCAACATCTCTCTTCATATCTGGCCACCAGTACTGGCGATGAAGATCCAGATACATCTTGGTGACGCCAGGATGAACTGTCCAAACTGAGGAATGAAAATCCCGCATCAGCTCCTCGCGTATGTATGCTGGCACCCATACGCATCCCTGGAAACGCAAGATCTCATACTCGCCCACTGTCCATCCAGGAAGAGGGTCATCTCCTAACACACTCGCCTGCAGGACTAAGCCTTCTGAGTCTGATAGATGCCTCATCCGTACACGATCAAGAAGTGTAGAGGTAACCGCTACAAAAGATAGGTAAGTCTGTCCCTGTCTGTCGTGCACCTCTAGATGCATCTCAGATAACAGAGTCATAAGTTGCCACTCACTGATGGCCTCCTGAACTGCCTGAATCTGAGTTCTCCTGCTCAATGCATCTGCCATTGTGTTACCCTTTCCCGGCGTATAGGCAAGCTCGAAATCAAAAGACTGAAGATACTCGACCCACCTGCGTTGTCTCAGATTCAGATCACGCTGAGTGAAGATGTACTTGAGACTCTTGTGGTCAGTGAAAACCACAAAGTGCTCTCCCAGAAGGTAATGTCTCCAACAGCGCAAGGCATGAACGACAGCTGCCAACTCCAGATCATGTGTCGGGTAGTTCCTCTCATGTGGCATCAACTGCCGAGACCCGTACGCAACGACTCCATCTCCCTACATAAGCACAACACCCAGCCCAATACCTGAAGAATCACAATAAACAGTATAGCTCTTTCCTGGCTCTAGCAAAACTAGTATCGATGCTGACGGCAACCTTCCCTTCAACTCCTGAAAGGCTGACTCACAATAATCTAACCATAAGAACTTCGCCCCCTTCTTGGTAAGACCTCTCAATGGTGTTGCTAGTCGTGAAAAGTCCTGAATGAAGCGTTTATAGTATCCAGCCATCCCTAGGAAACTCTGTACCTCAAAAACGTTCTTCGGCTGCTCCTAGGAAACTACAAATCTCACTTTCTCTGGGTCCACAGATACTCCTACCTCTGAGATGACGTGACCCAAGAAGTGAATCTGATCCATTCAAAAGTGGAACTTCGAGAGTTTAGCATAAAATTGATGCTCTCTCAGTGTACTCAGAACGATCTCAAGATGGGTAGCATGGTCGTGCCGAGTGTGAGAGTACACCAAGATATCATCCATGAAGACCACGACGAAGGAATCCAAGTAAGGATGAAACACTCGGTTCATCAGTGCCATGAAAACTGTTGGCGCATTCGTGAGACCGAACGGCATAACCGTATACTCATAGAGACCGTACCTGCTTCTGAAGGCTGTCAGAGGTATATCTGATGGTCTAACGCGCAATTGATGATAACCGGACCTTAAATCGATCTTCGAGAACACCCGGGCTCCTCGAAGCTGATTGAAAAGATCATCAATTCTTGGTAAGGGATATCGGTTCTTGACCGTCAACTGGTTCAACTTCTGATAATCCACACAGAGCCTAAGGGTACTGTCTGCCTTCTTCACAAACAGGATAGGCGAACCCCAAGGAGAAGTACTAGATCGGATGAAACCCTTTGCCTGCAACTCCTCCAACTGCTTCTTGAGCTCCTGAAACTCAGGGGTAGCCATCCTATAGGGAGGAATAGACACTGGTGCCGCTCCTGCCACGAGCTCAATAGATAAGTTTACCTCACGCTCTGGAGGCAGCCCTGAAAAGTCCTTTGGAAAGACATCTCTGAAACGATCCACCACTGGAGGAAAGTCCAACTGTGAAGTCTCATGATCATCCAGATAAAGACTAGCAATCTAGGTTGTAACCCTTCCTAGCCCATGATGCTCGAGTCCTGCTCGACTCGCCTAAACATCCCATTCACCTCTATGAAGAAAAGATTCACCCTTTGGTGAAATGAAACTCACCCTACGGTGATAACAGTCGACGACTACCTGGAAGGGAACTAACCAGTCCATCTCAAGAATGACATCATAGCATGTCATCTCTAGGACATAGAGATCCCATAAGAAATGATACCATGCAACCTCGAGAGGGCACTCTCTACACTGACGTACACTAGATGTCCTCGTCCAAAAAGGTGTGTCTAGTGTCAACAAGTCAACAGAAGAAAAGATACAGAGCTCAAGGCTCTCCACAACAACAACAGAGATAAAGATATGCGTCGCACGAGTATCGAAAAGAGTTGGAGATAAAACTGAGGCTACTAAAATCGTACCTCAAACTGTAGAAGGTCCGGGATCCTGCTCCTGATAGGTCTGCTCCACCGCAAAAAGTATGGTCTGCCCCGCGGCCCTGTGACCCTGCCTGACCACTCTGAGCTGATCCTCCCTGATGACGCTGAAAGACTAGTGACTGACCTCCATGGCCTCGACCTCCACCTCGGACTGAACGGCCGGAAGAACTCCAGTTCCCTGACTGGTGAGAAACTGGTGGTGCTGCTCCTAAACGAGGAGTCATGGAAGAACCGCCATCACCAGCTACTGGTGAGAAAACCTGGCAGAAACGCTGAAGGTGACCCATCTTGTCGCAAGATCGGCACTCCACTGGGTCTCTCTGGCACTGCGGCCTCGTGTGCCATGCCCTTCCACACTGGTAGCACACTACCTGGCTACCTGAAGATGTATCTCACCTCCTCGGATCATCGCGCGTAGACTCCCTACGGCGCTTCCTGCTATCAACTGGAGGAATACATGCTCTGGAAGCAGAACCGCCCTAGCTCACAGCTCCGGAGTCTCTCAGATTGCGCTCCGCAATCAGTGCCTGGTTGACGATGGAAGTGATGGAAGTCAACTGGAAGATATTCACCTGCGAGCGGATCTCCCGCCTAAGACCATCCTCAAACTTCCTTGCTAATAACATCTCATCTTCACCCCCGGAGGGGTGTGAAACGTTGCAGCTCGGTGAAACGAGATGAATACTCCATAATAGAAAGAGTACCCTGCTCTAGATTCATGAACTCCTGGGCTCGATCGGCCCTCAGGGTCTCCGGGTAGAAGTAGTCGTAAAACATGCATTGGAACTCCCCCCAAGCCATAACCTGCTGATGACCCGCCTGTGAGATCACGTTCCACCACCTCTTGGCGGAGTCTCGTAGCATATAGGTAGCGAGCTTGACCCGCCTCTCTGGAGGCATTTCCAGATGCTCAAAGATAGTCAGCATGGCTTTCAGCCATGACTCTGTAGCTTGTGGTCCTCCTTCCCCCGAGAAAGTAGGAGGATGCTGCTGCTGGAAAACCCGCGTCAAGTCTGCCATAGTCGTGGCAGGAGGCGGTGCTCCCTGAAAGGTCTGCATCATCCTCATAAAGCCTTCCCTAAACTGTGCATCAGCACCTGCAACTGGTATGACAGCTGGTGCCAAGGCTGGCATGACTGGAGGATTGGCAGGAAGTCCCTGATCAGCCATATTTAGCGTCTGATCACCATCCTGTGACTGATGCACAACCGCAAGATGTCTCGGAGGCATAGCTCTGAAAGATCAAAAGAATACCCTAGATCAGGAATATCAAGGACAGAGAACAAAGGAGTAAAAAACAGAAACAGGAGAAGGAAACACTCAAGTTTTATAAAACACGACTACACGGCGTGTATAAACTCTACACGACGTGTACTTAACTCTGTTCCCCTGCCCGAGTCTCCTTGCACGACTAACCTACACGGTCTTCTTAAACTAAGACTACACGGCGTGTTCTCTGTGGACACGGCGTGTAGTAGACAAGGTTTCAATGACCCGTGTTGTTAGTTACACGGCCGGTTACACGGCTGAGACTACACGGCATGTTTCGAACAAACACGACGTGTACGTGAAGATTTTTCGCGACCCGTGTTGTTGGTGACACAGTCAGGTACGCGGCTGACCCTTACACGGCGTGTTCCGAACAAACACGGCGTGTATAGGTGGAGATAACATCGTCCCGTGTTGTTCGTGACACAGCCAGGTACCTAGAACAAGGCTACACGGCGTGTTCATACAAAACACGGCGTGTATTATATGAGCTTCCCCGACCCGTGTTGTTAGTGACACGGCCGGGTACACAGCTCACTACTACATGGCGTGTACCTACCGTACACGGCATGTTCCTGGAGATTTTTCACAACCCGTGTTTCTGCTCACATAGTCAGTGACACGGTTTAAAAACTACATGGCGTGTATATATAAAGTACACGCCGTGTATTCTGGGTTTTTCCGGGCAGTAGCTCTGAAACCGTACTGAAGCCCAGAAAACACTGAAAAACAAGCATGGATGTGCCAAATTCCGATTCGTGAGGGCCCACACTCCCCACGAATCAAAACTTGGCATCCAATGCAGTCGTATATAAGGAAAAATAGGTCAATGATTCACCAATTTCCGATTCAAGAGGGCCCATAACACCTCAAGAACCAAAATTTGGCGTTCATTTAAGCAAAGTACAATACAAACAACCTCTCTATCAAACTGCAGGGATTCTATCAAAGCATCTACCACAACAGCATGCATAATCTACACAACGTCTATCACAACAACATGCAATTGCTAATGCACCCTAGATGGCATGGCAAGAATGCATGGCATGTGATTTCTAACAAGTGCATATATGATGCATGAGATGGCATACCCTCGTCTCATCGGGTTGCGACAGAAATAGAACCACAATATCAACAACAATAACAACACAAAGCATGTGAATCACTCTAGGTGAAATCAGATCAACTGTAACATAGCAAAACCAGAAAACTGTAATAAGCGGGGTAGATTGGCTTTTCCCTATACACGGGTTAGCTACTCCCAAGCACAGCTTAATACCAAGTACCGAATCCGTCATATCCCTGGCTAAAGGCTCCAAACAGTAAATCAAGAGAAAAGAAACTTCCTCTGATACCACTTTGTAACGTCCCGATTCTGGAAGCCACCCAGAGGCGCCCCGTACCCGGTTGGTCACATGGCCTCAAGCGCATTTTCCCAAACGCCAGAGGCTGCTGACTAGCAGCGAGGGCCTTGGATGTGATAGTGGGGAAACTATGCCCCCATTGGCAGAGTACACAACGGAAGAAAAACAAATAGACAATAGCAGAAACCGTAACCATCCATACAAGAGTAAATGATAAACAGCGGAAGACTAACAGTAAACAACTGGAGCACACACACATATGTATAGAATGATGGATGATACATATGTCTAGGAAAGCAGTCAAACAAGTCACAATGCTGAATACAATACTAAACCAAAGTGCAAAAGAAAACAGGTAAACTCCTCAGCATCGCAAGCCATAGCTTGGTCTCATGCTCTCCAGCTTCACAGCAAGTCAAGTACCTGAAGTAGAAGGGCTCTTGCCCTTATCTATACCTGCAACAATATAGTCTACTTGAGCCCAAAAGCATGACCCAAACAGGGTGTGAGACAAGGTCTCAGTAGGCAACCACCCAAAGATCTGTCCCTAACAGTCAGTGAATACATGACAAGTAAAAGTACAGGAAGCAGTAAACGGGAAAGCACACAGCAGCTACAACCCATAGTGTCTAGCATATGAAGTACACAAGTAACAGCCAAACAACAAGTAGAACAACAGGTAACCCCTGGGTAGTTCTCACAGCCCAACCCTTATGGTTCAACCTACAAGTACTAGCAACCCTCTGGGAAGCGCACATAGTCTCACCCCTCTGGTTCAACTAAAGAATAGACTCTCTGAGGAAGCACTCACCGTTGATTCCCCCTATAGTCTCGTATCGTACTAAAGGCTCTCGGGGGAAGCACTCAACGTCACATTCTCTCTGTGGCTCGCGTCAAGGAACTACAGACTCTCTGAGTAAGCACTCATCGTCAATTCTCCATGTGGTCTCGCATCGTAAATTAAAGACACTCTAGAGAAGCCCTTGCGTCCATTCTCCCTATGGTCCACTACACTAGGTTCTCACAGCCCTGTGTAAAACAAACATGCATAGCGCGCGTATCGCCCCAAGTAAACCTCAATAACTACTTGGTTATCATTCTAAGGCACAACAACATAACAGTACAACAGTTCCACTATCCTATAACTAGGCATGACAACTGGCAAAACGCCTAACAGGCAAAACATGCATGACAAAACATCCAGAGCACAGTAAAAATTACCCTATTCACAAGCACTGACCTCCACTCAATCAATCAAGCAAAACAGACAAACAACATGGGCAAAAATGGGAAACACACAACCCCCTGTTCAAGAGAATTGGTGGAATTGCACAAAAAATCCAAGGACTTCCTACAGAAATACATAAACCACCTACCTCAATGCTAGGAGATCGATATACGTGAACCACGATAATTGATTCTCCTTAGAACGTCGAAGATCTGAGAAAACGTCCAAAACGCTCAACCCACGATATCTTGAGAAAGATGAGGGATTGGAAAACAAGGCTCTAGGAGAAGGAAGAACTCACCGTTGCGGTTCCAACGCAATCGACGACGGCTGAAACAGAGATCGGACGGAAGCTCGGGGGCTCGGAGAAGGATCGCGGCCGTACGGGAGCTCTCGGTCGAACGAGACCTAAAAGAAGGTCGTTCTGGCGATTAGGCATGACCCCAGTGCATTTAATGAAAAAAAAAAGAAAATACACGGCGTGCACTTCTAGGGTACACGGCGTGTACTCGGTTTTTCCATACTCTGCTTTAAGCGGCCTCCACATCACCCATACACACCGTGTGTGTGGTCCGGACACGACCAGCACACGGCTTCGAGCGGCAAAGGAGTACACGACGTGTACTTCAAAAATTTCCAGAAACTCCTCTTTTCTCAAAAACTCCAAAAAAAAAAGGAAAGACATACCTGAAAACGAAGATCGGTGTTCTTACATTAAGGGGCATAATTGTAGTAGTGCGTGTAACCTCAATCAGCACCCTAATCTGGACATTCGACCCCAAGTGAATATGGTCTGAACGATCCCATTCCACAAATTCGCCGATTTGGCCAGGAATATTACACAAAATATGCTCTGATCTTCCACAACATGGGATACCTTTGAGACAAATCTGGAAGGGGGTTGTGGAGAAGGTGGTCTTCGGATATCCCCTCTCTTGCTTAGGTTTTCCATTAATATAAGATGGTTATTAAAGGACCGCAGTCTCCCTTTAAAGCACCTTCTGCTTATCTTTCATATTGAAAAATTCAAAGATCGCGAGGCTCGCTCCTATTTCCCTTATTGTCACTCCATGCTCTAAATGTCATACATTTTGCAGTGTATATTTTAGGGTGTTCAGATTGAATGGTCAATTGATTATGAATTTTATGACGATGAGGAGAGACATTCGATGCGTTAAAAGAACATCCTCGTATTTTTTTTGCTACAATCACTATTTTTTCCTTGTATGTCAATGTTAGATTCTGTCAACGATCAACCATATTTGACTCCATTGCTCCATGAAACAGGTCGAGGAACCAAAGGACGATAATGGTTGAAGGGTCAAAATTGGTGTCCCAATTGTCAATGCACCGACGTCACACCACCGCACCTAGGAAGCCCAAGGACTTGCACAACCTTAGGAAACCCTAGGAATAAGCTCTCAACCTGCAGAGAGACTTTTACTCCACTAGTATTTATCAACACTATATTAAGCACTAATAAAAAAGTTCAGTGCATATGCATACATGTAAATTAGCATTGAAGTTTTTGATAAAACTTCACAACAATAAAAATTTCAAATGGAAAAATTTCACAGATTCCATTGAATTCGTCAACGAGAATTCATAGTTATTGGTGTAAATTTGTACATGAAATTTAATTTTCAATGAAAACTCTCACAATTCCAATAAAAAAATTCAACGAAAACTTAGTGTTATCAATGGAAAATTATGCTCAAATTTAATATAAGTAAATACACAAGTATCAATATAACTATATGCATGCATATATAAATAAATTCTAAACTTTCATTGAAATTTCACAGTCATCGCTGGAAATCTCTACTCCAAATTTGCAGTGAAATTTTACTTAGAAAATTTGGAAAGAAAATTTGACTACAAAGCTTTTAATATAAATACATTTTTTATATTTTCAGTGCAACTGTATTAATACATGAATAAGCAATGTAATGAAAATTTGCAATGCATATTCACATTATATTTCTCATGTACAAATTTTCATAGGAAATTTATGATTCAAATTTTCACTTGAAATCACAAAGCATATATATCAATACATAAATAAAAAATGTAAATTTTTACAAGGAATTTGTATTTAAAATTTGCACCAGAAGCCTTCAATGTACATTTTCACTTAAATTTTAAGCACAAATTTTCACTTAATTTTTATTAAAATTATACTGAAAATTTGATTACAAAAATTATAAAATAAATACATGAATAAACAGTGTAATTTTACACTGAAAAATTGCAATTCAAATTTATAGTGCAAATTTCCACTTAAAATTACAATGCAAGTGTATTAATACATAAAAAATGTAAATTTTCACCACAAAATTTACATTGAGAATCTGCAATAAATTTTTTTTGTACAAATTTACACTGAAAATTTGTAATTCAGATTTTTACTTAAATTTACAATGCAAATTTTCATTTAATTTTAATTATATTGGAAATTTGATCACCAAAATTCTAAAATATAGGGTGTTTAAATTTTCAATGCAAATATCAATAAAGGTCACAACACACACTAAAAATGAAAGAAAAACGCAACTTTTCAATGCAAACTTCCCCTAAAATATAAAATCTATTTTTTTGTGGGAATTTACAGTACAAATGTTAAATGCACATACACTCACTAATATAAATATAAAGTGTAATTTTATGATGTTAAATTTGCACTGTAGATTTTATATGCTTCCTATTTTTATTTATCTTTATTATTAAGATTTTTTGGCGTTTTAAACCAAGCTATATTAATATATATATTTTTTAAATCAAATATTTGGAATTATAATTATTTAAAAAATTATAAATATTAATGATATAATAATAATAATTAGGATGAAGTGTTTAAAAATAATACACATCGTAACTCTGCAGCGTGAATAAATAATGTGTGTGCATATATGAATATATATATTTATCATTCAGCTTTAATAAAAAAATATTTGTTTTTAAGACAAACAATGGTCATTATAATTTTTTTATTTAAAAACATTATAAAAAATAAATAATTACGGATATATAAAAATATTATTCTAATATTAATTTTTATCATACTTAAAATACATAAAATAGATTAAAAAGTACTATAATTCAGGTAGTTTTTATTTGATGCATGCATCCCACCGATGAATCGGAGGGTCGGGTTTCATGATATCTGATGAGATGATATTTTTTGAGACTTCCGTCCGTTTAATCCGCCGTTCCCTGCTCCCCCGCAACCTCCATTTTTTTCAATTGACTTTATAATTCTCCTCTCTCATGATTATGTTCGGTCAGATTGGACGCGGCACGGGCCGTGATTTTTCACAATGATTGGAATGGGATGACTCCCACTTTAACGGTAAGTTTAATATCTAAATATTTATATCCACAACGACCCATAAATTCCTTGTTAATAAAAATTATATAAAAATTACATAAAAATTACATAATATTATAAAACGTTTAGGTGGATTGTATTATAAAAGCTACATAATATTATAAAAGTTTAGATTTAGTTTTTTCCCTTTAATGAAAATTTATACATCTTTGAATCCCGGCGTCCGCGTCGATAAAAAATGTCTTATATTTAAAAAATTTACGATCCTTAATGCCAATAAAAAACACTTAAAAGATATTTTTAAGATTTTTACTATCTTTAAACCCGGGGTTCGAGCCCCTCTTCGTGCGATGTTTTTTTTTTAAATGATTATTAGCAAATTAAAAATTTTAGATACCACCGGCGTCGAATTTGGCATGTATCGTGGTCCATAAAATATCCCTACGGATCGCCTCCCTCCCTGCTGTTCGCTTCCCGAGATCCAAACCTACGATCCTCGCTGTCATGCTCCTCATTCTCTGACCTTCTCGTCGTGATCCAGAGACTCACCTCCCACATTTGCCATTGCCCTTCCCTGTCGGTACTTTCCCTGCCGCCGTCGGCGCGGCATCACCTTCCACTCGTCTTCTGCGTTCGTCAGATCCCGTCAGCTGCTGACTTTTCTTCTGTCTTCCCAATTCCTCGCGTTGATCTCGTTCGAGAATTCCGAATCGTCTGACTGATCTCCTTTCACTGATCGAGGCCGGGGCCGGGGAGCAATGACCGTCGATGTGGCTGTCCTCGGCGACGTTTCTGAGGTTTCCAGGGTTGATATGGAGGAGAAGGGTGGGCTGGAGGCGAGTTCGTGCGAGGATCTCTCCGCAGTCGGTGGAGAACGTACGGCAGATTGTGCCGATCACGAGGCTGCCATGTTCCCCGATGAGAAGAAGATGGACGCTGAAGGTGGAGAATTGATGATTGACGGCGAGGAATCCGACGGTCAATCACCTGACGGAGAGGATGGAGTTTGCGCTGTGAAAGCTTCTTTAGTTGTCCATTCAAACGGTGATCTTATCCGAGGTGGCGTGTTAGACCCTGAGAATGGAGAAAACGGTCCCCCGTCCAGAGGCGATGTTCCGACAGATGAACTGACCATGGACGTCCCTTCGGACCGTGTCCAGGCTTCAGCGAGCTCAAAATCATGCGAACCGAATGGGTCCTTTGAGCTTGATGTGGTGGCAGATGTTGAATCCAAGACACAGCATCTGGAAGATGAGGTAAATTTGGTTGATTTAAGCATTTGGATTTTTTCCCCCTAGAACTGAGTTTTATTATACATTGACCAGTGATAAAACTATTGAAAACAGGGGTAGGGGTGCGAACATCACGTTATATTGTAAAAATAAATATTGTTGAAATTTTAACACTCGATCGGCAATATTTGATAAACATGAAAAGGGTGAATGGTTTGCCCCCATATTTTAGATGTTAGCTTGGGATTCCTTTTTTTATTTGACATGTTGGCGAAGACATGGGTCCCATACACGTGAGCATGCTTTGAACATCCTTCGACATTGCATGTTTTTGGGTTTTTTCCACAATGTGCGCAGACTTGGGAGTTTTATACCTAATTTGAAGCATTTGTTCTGTTGGGAGATTTATTGCCAATTTGAAGCATTTGTCCTGCCTTTTCCATTCTACCGAGTCATTGGAAAACATTGAAAGGAAACATATTTTTCGTGAATATTTGAAATTGAGTGAAAGTGCTGTTTTTCTCTAGGACAGATTCAGTTTTTGTGTTCTTGCAGCTCTGTATGGGCTCGTTGTAACAGGAATTTTGTCAAGAAAAAAAAAAAAATCCCAGGAGCACTGAATTTTCTGATAAAAATCCCAAAAATTCTATTCCAAAACCAATTGGTCATTAGTAGGATGGTTCACTGCTAGTGAATCCTTGATGTTAGGTCCTGACCACAATATGCTCATGCACAGTGTTATTTGAGTTGGACATATGGGAACTTTATTTTGGGTGACATGGAGTGTGTCTAACAGCGCCGAAACTAAACACATGTATACCATGCTTTTCTTATCATGATAAAGTAATGTTTTTGTTTCTGAACTAATTATCTATGGATAACAAGGCCACACTGTCTGATTTATTAATTTCAATGCTTGTGAATTTTATTATGAGACTATAATCTCAATGCCTTTTGAAAAGCTTGAGAAATTTATGCATGGTGTAAAAATGTAAACATACACAAGTATCACAACCTTTTCAATTTAATCAAAGTGATGAAGATAGAGTCTTTGCCGCTAGTATAACCTGGAAAGAATATTCTGTTGGATTGGTGTAGCCCGATCCGGTTGGGCCGAATGCTTATGGCCTGCAACTGTCGCAGGTCGAGTTCCGTGGTGAGCTCGTTGGGGGTTGCAAGGGGCAACGCGCCCCTGCTCCGGGGGTCCTGGGGCCGAAGGCTCCCGACCCAATTTTTCGGCACCGTAGCATCTCTGACCACTGTAGCAGAGCTGACCGACCGACACCGACCGACACTATAGCAGTGTGGGCTTCGAAGTCAACTGTACTGTAGCACTTTTGACTTCTAGCCAGCAGCCACTGTAGTGCTTTCGACAAACCTGACCGCCTTTCACTGTTGCAACACGGACTTACTTTTCGGAACAGTGATCGTCTTCTCCATTTTATAGCTCTTTTTAGGGTTAGGGTTTTTTACTGAAAAAAACTCTGTAATTTTGTGCTCCTGAATTAGTGTAGTTCTGCCTCTCCGTGGACGTAGAGTTATTCCCGAACCACGTAAATTTGTGCGTCCCGTGTCTATTTTCTTTCTGCATTCTTCTTTCGTTTCTCGTTTTTGTCGTTGTGCCTCCCGACGATTCCGCAACATATTCCAGGAGGGGCAAAAGAGTCACAGTGGGAGAAACTAAGAATAGGTAGTTAGAAAGCGGGCATCTTGTTGTGGGCCCATGGGGAGGTGGAAGAAGTGGTTATAGGAGTGAGAATAGAGGAGGAAGAAGTGGGTTATAAGAGAGAGAATATGAGAATATTCAGTTAGAATAAGTAAGGAATCTACTGTGGGGCCCATGGGGAGGTGGAGGAAGTGGAAAGCGGCTATAAAAGGGGAGCTGCACAGAGAGAGAAGATTTTGACAATTGGTCTAGGAGCTTGGGCTGCCGAGAGGAAGCCCCCTCCTGTATTTTCTTTTTCCTGGTTTTTCTCTATACTGTACTCCTCATACTGCTTATTCTTAATATACAAAGGAATTCATTGGGTCGTGTGTTTATCAATTGGTCTGATCCGCCGGATCGGGTTGGAGGAGGAAAATGGAAACACGTCACCAGGCTTGAATGGAGGGATTAGAGTAGCAGATGGGAATGGTTGAGGTGACACTTGCTAAGTTTTCCACGACCATAGGAGCAGTATTTAGCAGCAACAGAATTGGGAGCAAGTGAGGAAGGAGCTGGCTGGACTCCACAAATACATCGGAAATCTGGTGCAACAAATGGAGGAGATGGTGTAACAAGAGGAAGAACGTCTTTCACCAATAAGAGAACCTACTTCTGACCAAATTGAGATATCGACACTGTGTGCCATTAGCTCCGAAGAACTATGGTCCAGAGGTTGAACAAGCTAGTTTAGCACATGCAGAGGGCAATCAAGGCCAAGTCACCGTTCTAATGAGTGAGGGGTGATGCTTTGAATGCTCTTGAAAGCTATCTTAATGTTTTTGCTTGTTTCTAGAGAGTGATGCCAAATGCTGGCAATGTTTGTGAGGTATGAAAGAAGCCTAATTTTTAACCCCTTACTCTTATGGGCCATGTTGGTAGTCGACATGTAGAATTTTCAGATAAAGATTCTCTTAGTTTTGCTTGCTTTCTTGAAAGTGATGCAGAATCTAAGCTGCATAAAGATGAGAGTGGGTTTGAGAGATTTGAGAAAACTAATTGCGGGTCTGCCATGATCATTAGTTGTGTTGATGGTCAACAATGTAAGGTATTGAAAGAGGGAGATAAGTAGCCTGCATATGAGAATCTGATGCTTTGTATACTCAATGGTGAAAACACTGAAGTGGCTTGTTCTACTTCCCTTGAGTTGAAAGGAGCTAATCATTAAAAAGTTGATAGTAGTCTTACTTTTGAAATCACATCGTTACATGATTCATCCGAAGGAGGAGTTGCCGAGAGTTTTCATGCTTCTGCTATCATTCAAGCTGATCATGTTTCAGAGGTTCACTCCTATAGTTCAACTTGAAGCCAAATGGATTCTAAGTTAAAGCAGAAAATTACTTTGGGAAATGACGTGACAACTGGTTTAGCAATCAAGTGTTGTATTTTTAGTACTGATTGTAAAGTGAGGCGAGCATCTAGTAAGTCATTGGTGAAGGAGGTTCCTAAAAATGTGAATTGTTTGAAAGAAGCAAGTCCTGTTGTACAAAAAGATGAAAAATCACACATTTTTTCCCTATCCAGTATGCAGCTCCTCATTTTCCACAACCTGAGAAGATGTTGAACCATGGACTTGTGGATTGGGGTGATACAAAATCTATTGATACTTTGAGTATTGACACCTCTAGTCTTTCGGATTTAAGTGCTTCAACTTCTAGCCGAATGTTGCTTTAGTAGCCTTTCACATACATGCAACAACTTCAATTACGTGCACAAATTTTTGTATATGGATCTTTAATCTTAGGAGCAACACCCGATGACAACTTTTGGATCATCTGAAGTTGGGAGGAACATTTGGGAAAATGTTTGACGTGTAGTTATTGAAAAGGCACGTTATAAAAAAATCACAAACTAGTAATCCCGAATCATAGTCACCGTCCTGTTTTGTTGCACGAGCTTTTATTCAAGAAAGCGGTCATGCTACTCAAGGAAAATACATTTCTGGTCGAACAAACCTAGTGGTTCCTCCTTTGTACACTTTGACTAGTAAATTTCACACGGTCTGCAACTGGTGAATCATGGTAGGAGAAAAACATAATAGCAAGATGAAGTCCACACTGGATGATTAACAACAATAGGGACTGCAAACTATTATTTAGATTGAAATCAATGTTCAGTGAACCTAAGGCATTACCTCCTAAACGAAAGTTTAACCACATAATCATATTTGATGCTAGGGTTTTTATGGATCCAGCCCAGATATGGGTTGCATTAGAGTGGCCAAGACTTGTCATCACCAGGGGAGTGGAATTTTGGGACTTACAGAACATTGTCGGAAGTTCATACTGGAATACGACCAGATTGCCCAACCTCTCACGGGTTTGACTCGGGTGACGGGTTTAAATGGACCCTTGAGGCTCGAGAAGCCTTTGAGCAGTTGAAGAAACTCATTACAACAACAAATGTATTGGTTGAACGCGAAGAGGCTTTTAAGACAGCTCACGTACCATCTATATCAAGCACAAGATTACATGAACTAGCCGGTGGATCAACTTAGATAGCATTCTGTAGCTCCAAGAATTAATCATAAGAGAACTAGTTTACATAATAATGCAACTATAACTTAGTGGCTAATCAAATATAAGGAGCGTCCTGTGGAAAGGGCCACATGGAGTTTTTTGCCAGTTACCTGAAAACGGCCATGCGGGTCTTTCGACGACGTGAATCAGGAGTATTCAAAGGCCGTTTCGCCGAGGATAATTATATCCTTGATTTTCTATGATGACCGAGGTTAAATGAGTCCTTCCGCGCGAAGTTTAATGAGATCCACACTTATTGGTTAATTAAATCCATTTTGATATGAAATCAGTGGATTTTGGTGTTGGATGCTAACCCAATCCCACATCGGTTTCCGCAAAGGATGACGACTCACATATAAGCTTGGATGAACAATTCCTCTCCTCGCTCCCATGAGTTTTAAGATGGAACCCCAGAAGAGTTTATGTGTTGAACCTATAAGACCTAGGGCTGGAGAAAATCGATCCCAACAAGTGGTATCAGAGGCAATGTGTAGCCCAAGTGTGATGTAGATGGCCCCAAACCAGTTTGCGAACGATAATGATGGGTTGAAGCATGTGGATCCATAGTGGTGCCTTATATCGAAAGTCTGTTAACAGTGGGCAGGTGGTGTCTCGATGTAGAGAGAAATAATGGTGCAAGTGCAAGATAATTTGGATCAGATGGATTATCGTTGAAGGGAGGGCCCGGTTGTGTGGTCTTTGGTTTGATGGGAGGATTGTTGGGTGCAAACTCAATCCCACATCGGTTTCCGCAAAGGATGATGGCTCACATATAAGATTGGATGGATAATTCCTCCCAGTACCCATGAGTTTTATGATGGAACCATAGAAGGGCTTATGTGTTGGGCCTGAAAGTCCTAGTGCTGGAGGAAGTCGATCCCAACAACTGGGACGATGGAGGTTCCCAGGGTCATTGGTGAGTTTTTGGATGTTTTTCCCAAGGAGGTTGTGATGCTACCCCTCAACGTGATTTTGAGTTTGGGATAGACTTGCATCCCTCGGTGCTTCTCCGATTTCGACGGCTTCGTATCGGATGACACCCTTTGAGTTGCGGGAGTAGAGGATACAAATAGATGATTTGATATAGAAGAGTTTCATCCGACCCATTGTGTCGTCGTGAGGTGCTCCGGTGTTGTTCACCAAGAAGGCAGATGATAGTCTATGGTTGTGCATAGACTACAAGAGGTTGAATCAGGTAATGGTCAAAAATCGCTGCCCTCTTCCGAGGATAGGCAATCTTTTCGACCAGCTGAGAGGGTTGAGTTGGTTTTCTAAGATCGACCAGTGGTCTAGGTATCAACAGTTGAGGGTGAAGGGGGATGATATCGTGAAGACTCCCTTCAGATGCAGGTATGGGCACTCAAGTTCGTGGTCATGCCGTTCAGTGTCACGAACGCACCAACTGTGTTCATGAAGCTCATGGACTCTGTGTTCTGTGAATTCCTGGACCAATTCATAGTCGGTTCATTGACGACATATTGATCTACTGAGCATGCCGATTGTTGGACCCCATTTCATTTAATTGGGTATTTCTGAGTCCCACATCGGACTTACCCTCTCTGTATTTTGTTTTACTCCTCTATAAAAGAACATCCTCACCTCACATTGAGGTAAGGGGAATTCACCCATCTATATGGTATCAGAGGGATTTTTATCCCGCACCCTCCCTCCTCTGCGGATTCCCGACGTCCTCCCGGCCCCGCCTCTCTCCCTGCTGCCCTAGCCATTCCCGGCCTGGCCATTCCCGGCGCGGCTTCCCTCCCAGCGGCGCTCCCGGCCAGCCCCACCGTGCGCGCGCCCAGCCCCTGCGGCTCACCTCCCGGCGGCCCTCCATCCTCCCGGCGCGGTTCTTCCCGTCGGCGTCCAAGCCCCGACGGCCTCCCGCGCCTCCCGCTGCTCCCGGCGCCTCCCACTGCTCCCGCGCGCTCCCGGATCCCTGGCTCCCGGCTCTTTCCGGCGTCTCCGGCTCGCCCCGACGTCCCGGCTCCCAGGCTCCCTGGCGTCCCGGCTCCTCGGCTCCCGGCGCCTCGCCCCGGTGCCTCGCTGCGGCGCATCCCGCCCTCGACGCCTCGCCCTCGGTGCATCCCGCCCTCGGCGCCCCGCCCAGGCGCCCCGCCCTCGGCGTCCCGCTCTCGGCGACTCGCCCCGCTTCGCCCCGGCACCCTCACCCTCGCCTGGCGCGCTCCTGGCAATCCTCGCCCGGCGCCTCCCGCAGCTCCAGCGCCTCCAGCGCCTCCCGCTGCCCCGCGCCTCCCGAGCGCCCCCGCTGCTCTCGCCCTGCGGCCCCCCCTCCCTTTCCGCCACCTTCACCCTAGCACGCGCCCTCGGCCTCTGTCCCGGCGGACCCTCCCGGCAGAGCGCCCTTCTCCCGGCAACACGCCCTCATCCCGGCAGCGCGCCCTCGTTCCGGCGGTCCTTCCAGCACGCGCACGTCCTGCGCCCGATCCTCCCGCCGGCCCGCTGCATCAGCTCCCGACGCTTCCATGGCGGACTCCTCGGGACGTGGTCGCGCTTCACGTCGTCCACGTCCCTTTTGTCACCATTGTGGCAAGTTTGGCCACCTGATCGCCCGATGTTGGGTCCTGCATGACCGACCCTCTCAGCACCCGCGACAGGGACAGCCCGCGGTCCGGGATGTGTCCTCGACTGTCGCCTCTCTTTTCTCGTCTCTGGCCCTGTCTATGGCCGACCTCAGGCGGCCTCCTGATCCACCGACCTCTGTCCGCCCCGCTCCCTCCTCGGCTTCTCTGGCCCGTACTGTTTGCCCCACTGCCTTGGTCAGCCAGTGCTCCCCTGCATGGCTACTGGACTCAGGTGCCTCCGACCACCTCACCGGTGATGCTGGTATGCTGACGTCTTACTGCACTTATGTCGGCTCTTCTGCCATCACCGTCGCTGATGGCTCCACTATCCCCATAGCGGGCTTCGGCGCATGCTCCCTGACTCCCTTGATTCACCTACCCTCTGTGGCACATGTGCCCCGCAGTCCCTTTAATCTACTTTCCATCAGTAAACTGACTAAGGATTATAACTGTGCGGCCATATTTACATCTTCTGGTGTTGTGTTTCAGGAGCAGACTACGAACCGAGAACTTGGTCGAGGCCGGCTTCGAGACGGGGTCTACATGTTCGAGGGACCAACACCCATTGCTTGCACGTCTACCTCTTCTCGGGCACTAGATCCTTATTCCCGATTGGGCCACCCGCCTGCATCCACCATTCATCAGATGTTTCCGGACTTCCATCGGACTCCTACTTTTCATTGTGAGTCCTGTTCTTTTGCGAAACATCATCGCTCTTCCTACATTCCTCGCACGGATACACGGGCCTCCCACCCCTTTGATCTGGTTCATTCAGATGTTTGGGGCCCGTGTACCATTCCGAGTCACTTGGGATATAAATACTATATCTCTTTCATTGATGACTATTCGCGCATGACGTGGCTTTACCTTTTTCGAGAACGCTCCGAAGTGTTTTCCACCTTCCAAACCTTTTTCAATGAAATTAAGACCCGTTTTTCTATCTCTGTCAAATGTCTCCGCTCGGATAATGGGCGCGGGTATCTCTCCACTTCCTTTCGGCAGTTTCTCCAGGCAAATGGTATCCTTCATCAGACCTCCTGTCTTGATACACCCAAGCAGAACGGCGTGGCCGAGCGGAAACACAGACATATTTTGGAGACTGCTCGTGCCCTCATCTTCCATCGTCAGGTGCCTCTGCTTTTTTGGGGAGATGCCATTCTCCCTGCTACATACCTCATCAATCGCCTTCCTTCTTCTATCCTTAAGGGGGAGACTCCCTTTCGGGTTCTTTTCCCCACTCTCCCTCTTCATTCCCTCCCTCTTCGAGTGTTTGGCTGCTTGTGTTATGTTCGTGACACTCGCCCTGGCCGCACCAAACTCTCTCCCAAATCCCTCCGCTGCATATTCCTTGGTTATTCCCGCACTCAGCGCGGATACCGCTGCTTCTCCCCGGACCTTCGCCGGTATGTCATCTCCGTAGATGTCTCCTTTGTTGAGGGTTCTCCATTCTCCTTTCCCTCTCCTCCTCCTGACTCTGCTATTGATAACTGTCTTCCCCTCATCATCCTTCCTCCACCGGCGTCAACCCCTGTTGACACCCATTTTGGTCAGGTCTACTTCCGCCGTCCTTCGACTGTATCCCCCGTTCCGGCCCGTGACCCTGATGCCCCCGCTTCGTCCCCTGCTCCTGCTCCGCCACCCGAGGACGTGCCCATTGCCCTCCGGAAAGGTACTCGCTCCTGCCAGAGTACTCCTCTATTTGTCTCTTCATACAGGGGTCTGTCCACTCTGGAGACAGTTTCTATACCCCGCACGGTTGGTGAAGCCAAATCTCACCCCGAGTGGTTAGCTGCAATGCGGGATGAATTGCAGGCTCTGGAGGAAAACCATACTTGGGATCTTGTCCCCCTTCCAGCCGGCAAACAGGCAGTGGGCAGCAAATGGATTTATACGATCCGTCTCAATCCCGACGGCTCTCTTTGCCGCCTCAAAGCCCGGCTGGTGGCGAAGGGGTTTGCTCAGACATATGGCATCGACTACTTTGAGACCTACTCTCCGGTCGCCAAGATGGCCTCTGTCCGCCTGTTCATCTCTCTGGCTACTCATCATCACTGGCCACTTCATCAGCTAGATGTCAAGAATGCCTTTCTCCATGGCGTTCTTGAGGAAGAAGTCTACCTGAAGCTGCCCCCTGGTTTTTCTGCCTCCGGTGCCGACTCCCATGTCTGCTGCCTCCGTCGGTCGCTCTATGGCCTCAAGCAATCTCTTCGGGCTTGGTTTGGCCGCTTCAGCACTGTCGTCACAGCCTTTGGCCTCTCCCGGAGTCTGAAGGACCACACCGTCTTCTTCCGTACGACACCGCACGGCTGTATCTTGCTCGTGGTATATGTTGATGATATCATCATCACAGGAAGCGACTCCAGAGGGATCGTCAGCCTCAAGGCGCACCTTCACCAAAACTTTCATACCAAAGATCTTGGTCCCCTGACTTACTTTCTTGGCATCGAGGTCTCCCATTCTGAAGACTCGATCTCTCTCTGCCAGCGTAGGTATGCTCTTGATATCTTGCAGGATGCCGGTCTGAGCACCGCCACTGCCGTGGACACCCCACTTGAGCCTGGCGAACGTACTCTCCATTCCGACTCGGAACCATTTCCTCATCCCGAGCGCTATCGACATCTGGTGGGTAAGCTGAACTACCTCACCATGACGCGACCCGACATTGCCTGCGCCGTTGGCAAAGTTAGCCAGTTCATGGAGCATCCAACCCAATCTCAGTGGGATGCTGTCCTTCGCATTGCCAAATACATCAAGCGAGACCCTACACGTGGCCTTCAGTATTCCCGTCATGCTCACTTGGATGTTGAAGCCTTCTGTGATGCCGACTACGCAGGTTGTCTTGCGACCCGCAAGTCTACTTCGGGGTTCGCCGTGTTCTTTGCCGGTAACCTCATCTCTTGGCGCAGCAAGAAGCAGACTGTCGTCTCCAGATCGAGTGCCGAGGCTGAATACCGCGCCATGGCCACCGTCACCACTGAGATCCTCTGGCTTCGGCATCTCCTAAATGAGCTCGGCTTCCCGGCACACACCCCTGCTCATATCTGGTGTGACAATCAGGCCGCCACGAAGATTGCCTCGAATCCCGTCTTTCATGAACGGACTAAGCATATCGAGGTGGACTGCCACTTCCTCCGCCACCATCTAGCGCAACACCATATCAGCTTTGGCAATGTACCGACTGCAGATCAGCTTGCCGATCTCTTCACCAAAGGTCTCCCAGGGGCTCGCCTTGACTCTCTCACTTCTAGGCTGGGGATTCACAGCCCTCCATAGCCCAGCTTGAGGGGGAGTCTGAGTTTGTCTTGTCGTCTTTTCTTTGTGGGACTCAATCCAATCTGGGCATGTCCAGCTTGAGGGGGAGTGTTGGACCCCATTTCATTTAATTGGGTATTTCTGAGTCCCACATCGGACTTACCCTCTCTGTATTTTGTTTTACTCCTCTATAAAAGAACATCCTCACCTCACATTGAGGTAAGGGGAATTCACCCATCTACACCGATCATCTCAAAGGTGTCTTGCAGATTCTTCGACGCCACCAGCTCTATGGAAAGTTGTCCAAATGTAAGTTCTAGACACGAGAGGTGCATTTCCTTGGGCATGTGGTGTCTCAGTAGGGTGTGGCAGTGAACCCGTCGAAGGTCGAGACAATTGTTTCTTGGACAACATCCAAGAACGTGGGTGGATGATGGTAGTGACTGTTTCAGATTTCAGTGCAGTTTTCTTTGATATAGCAGATGGAGAAGTCTCAGTGGGGAGACTCAGAGATGGAGGTGATGTGCGATCATGTTGGCCACGGTGATGCGCCAGAGGGATGGTCAGAAGATGGTCGGAAGGTGGTCAGAACCGGATGTTGTTTTGGGGGAGGTTGTTTGTTCCGACAATGATGCGTGAGAGAGTCCGTGAGTTTCACAACTCACCTTTGGTGTGACACCCGAGAGTTGCCAATATGTATCGCGGTTTAAGGACACAGTTTTGGTGGCCCGTGATGAAACGGGCGGTGACAGAGTTTGTGACGAGGTGTTTGGTTTGCCAGCGGGTAAAGGCTGAACATCGTGTTCCAAGTGGTTTATTGCAACATTTGGATGTTCCCGAGTGGAAATGAGACGACATCTCGATGGATTTTGTCATCGGGTTCCCCCGGGCTCAGGAAGGTTATGATGCTATCTGGGTAATCGTGGATCGGTTGACGAAATCGTTCCACTTACTAGCGATCAGGGAGTCGGGTGCCGTGGATGCTTTGGCTATAAGAGGTATGTGGATGTGAGGTAGTGTGGTTGCATGAAGTTTCAAGATCCATTGTCTCAGATCAGGACACACAGTTTACTTCACAAGTCTGGAGGGGATTGCAACATACTTTTGACACTCAGTTATGCCTCAACACTGCTTTCCACCCCTAGACGGACGGGCGACCGTGCCTTTCTCCGTTGTGTTGGACAAAGGTTTGGGAAACAATGGTTTTTGGTTCCGATGTGGTGCAGAGCACGACAAAGAAAGTTCAACTTGTTCGTGAGAAGATAAAAACAACGCATGATCGTCAAAAGTCTTATGCCGATCGTAGGCTGAGGCTCTTGGAGTTCGAGGTTAGAGACCACGTGTTCTTGAAGGTCTCCTCTCAACGTGGACAACAAAGGTTTTTCAGTGGGATTAAGCTTTCTTCCAGGTTTGTTGGGCCCTTTGAGGTGTTGGGGCGAGTTGGCGAGGTGACTTATCAGTTGGCGTTGCCACCGCGGTTGGAGAGGATCCACAACATCTTCCACGTGTCCCAACTTCGTTGGTATCTTCACGATGACTTTCATGTCATTGATTGGGGAGAATTTGGATATTGGGGATGACGCGACGTTCGTGGAGCGACCAATAGAGATTCAGGATCGTCGAGAGACGATGTTGCGTGGACGAACCATCCCTTTGGTTCGTGTGTTGTGGAGACATGGTGATCTGGAGGAGAGTACTTGAGAGCGTGAGACACAAATGCGTGCCCAATACCCAAAGTTTTGAGTTTTTTTTCTCTGTTTTGCTTTATGTTGAGGATGAATCTTGTTGTTTTATGGGATGTGTTGTTTTCTTGATGAGTGAAGTGTGACAAAGCTTTCGACATAGAAAAATGGAAGAACCTGAATCCTAATCAGGACGCGTTATACTTTGACACGATTGAAGCTGTGTGGACGAGTCAGCGCCGCCCATAGTGGATAATAACTTGACATGGAAGATGAAATTCCCCGATTTGTGTGTTTGGGGCAGTGCGGTTTGTTGGTTGCAGCGGTTGCTGGTTTGAGTTTTGTGAAGGATGAGATGGTTGTGCTGGTGATTATGTGGAAATGTGGAAATGTGGCAGATTGTGGCTGGTACTAGATGATGCGGTAATGTGCTCGGTGAGAGGTGGTAATGTGGCTGTGTGTTGATGCGGTTGCATGGGCTGTTTGTGGGTGTTCGGGTTTGGCGTGTTTGACTGGTGGTAGTGTTCGATGTGTAACGAGATCCTTGAGAGGCATTTCGCAGGGTGATGTTTGGACCCCTTTTCTTTTCTCTGTTCAATTTTGATTTTCGATGACGAGAATCGTTTGAGAGGTATCTGATATAACAACCCGTGCTTTCCCGACCCGTTACTTTTCTAGTTTTGGTGGTTAGAGGGCGTTTTGAGTCTTTCCCCTTGTTTTTCTAAAGTTTATTCTCACGACCAGTTGAATCGGCTACGTGGCTGGATTACGTGAATCGAATATACGGCTGGATTGACTACGTGGATTAGCTATGCGGCTGGATTGACTACGTGGAGCGATCGACTATGTGAATCGACTGCGTGGCTGAATCCGCTACGTGGAACGATCAAATATGTGAATCGGCTACGTAAGCAATTGGCTACATGAATCGACTACGTGGACGAATCGACTATGTGGACGAATCAACTACGTGGACGAATCGACTACGTGAAAACAGTTACTTGGAGCTTTTGGCTACGTGAGGCTTTCAACTACGTGAAAACGACCACATGGAGTTTTCCATCAGTTAGATGAAAACGACAATGCGTGGGTCTTTTGGCAGCCTGAACTAGGGGTATTCACAGGCCGTTTTGTCGAGGATAATTATATCCTTGATTTTCTGTGATGACCAAAGCTGTAAATGAGTCCTTCTGTGTGGAGTTTAATGAGATCCGCAATAGTTGGTTAATTAAATCTATTTTGATCTAAAATCCCGATTGGTTCGTATCTGTTGACTCAAACAACGAAGATCCTTCGTTCTTTTCTGCTTGCTTTCTTTTGAGACCGGAGGTTCCGAACCCTTTCCCTTGTAGTTGTGGAACCTTGTTGCCGTTGGTTCGAGTTTATTCCAACGACGATTCTATATTGCGCGCAGCCCCTGTTTTGGTGCAGCGAATTGCGTGAAACTTTTTTCTTTTAGGTAAGGGATCCCTCGTTTTTCTTTTTTGTGTATCATGCGGGAGGGGTTATGATTTTGTTATCTTTTGGGAAGATAGTTGCATCCGGTTTAATGAAGATATATTAATCGATTTTAATTGAATCGATGGGGGAAGTGAATGATTCACATGCTTTTACGACTTTGATATTTCGTGTTACTGTGAATGGTACATGCTAAATGTCCCGCTGAAAATCGTGGCCATTGGGGGCTTTATTCACGCAGTGTTTGTTGTGATTATGAAATTCTTGCTGCGTGTTGTTGTGATACCACTCTAAAGTGGAAATTGGCTAACCACTTATATTTGGTTGATAACATGATCGTCCCTAGATTTATTGGTTTGCGTGTGAATACTCTTAAAATAACGAAATGGAATTGATAAAAACCCCCTTGTTAAATTGGTAAAATGTTCTGTGATGTGTTGTAGTGTGACTGTGCTATGAGACGACGATGTATATTTGTGGCATGGGGCAGAGACGCGATGTGTGGTTGTGGCATGTGGGGGTGATGGGTTTGTTTGGCCATGCCGTGAGAGGACGATGAGATGGGTGATGAGTTTATGAGGCCGTGTTGTGGGTTGGGGATGTGTGGCCGTGATGCGTGGTGGTGTTATGTGACGGATGAGGCGAGGATGGTTGTGTTGTGTTAGTTGCCCGAATAGTATTGAAATGAAATGATAATGTTGAAATTGTAATGGACAGTGGGGTTTAATGTGAAAATGGTTTTTGAATGAAATAAATGTTTTGGATAATG
The DNA here is from genome assembly GCA_963277665.1 of Viscum album. Lineage (NCBI taxonomy): Eukaryota > Viridiplantae > Streptophyta > Magnoliopsida > Santalales > Viscaceae > Viscum > Viscum album. The sequence goes on along the minus strand of OY728119.1, from coordinate 32,008,029 downwards.
GAATTGGTTTGGCTTGTAATGAAAAGTGGGAAGTGACTTGTGGCTTGTGTTGTGATGTTCCACATTTAGAGGTGACAAAGAAAGTGGAGATGTTGTGAGTTGGTTAGTGTTTTGTTGTGAACCCATAGGTTGGGTTTGTGTGTGGCTAGACACACACACACCATGTAAATTCCTTATGACTTCTATACGCACCCTACCTGCGTTGAGCACAACGTGCCGACACCCGTATATTCACACGAGGGGTGTTTTTCCCAACTTCTCGGTGGTGAGGATGGATGACTGACTACCCGTTCTTTCCTGCTCTCTCTTCCAGGCAAGTAGATATGCACAGACTGTGATGGCTGGAGGTCTGCTAGTGCACTAAGTGATGACCCATGTGTCTTCGGGCAAGATGTGATGTAACCGTGCTGTGGGGTGATGGTCCAGGTGTCTTCGGGTGAGATGTGATATGACCATATTGTGGGGTGACTTATGGTGGGGGTCGTGCATGGTATGAGGTGAGCACGAGGTTGATGTACTTCATGTCCACGATACCCTATTACCCTGGTTATGGCTGTGATGTGATGACCCAAATGTCTTCGGGCGAGATACGATATGACCGTGCTCTGGGGCGGTGACCCAGGTGTCTGCGGGCGAGATGTGATGTGACTGTGCTGCGGGGCGGTGGTATATGTTATATGGAAGAGATGAGAGCGTCAAAACGTACGACGTTGGGGTGTGAGAGCGTCAAAACGTACGACGTTGGGGTGTGAGAGCGAGAAATTAGCGGGAAAGCGGTGCGGGGTATCATTTATCGATATGATTCATATTATGTTATTATACTTGGCTTGTGTTATTTGGTGAGCGTGCCTTGATGATGTTGGGATGGATAGTTGACCTATTTAGGTGTTGTTGGTTCCGCTGTTTATTCACGGGTGCATTAATATGCTTATTTCACATGTGCACGAGAGACTTTGGTTTTCTTACTGAGTATACTTATATGCCCACTCCGTGTATATAAACTGATTTTCAGGTTTTTCGGAGGATTACATGAAATGTGTTGAACATTATTTGCTTTTGGGTATTTACTTTGGAGACTTTTATTTGTACCTGTTTTATTTATACATGCATTGTGGGATGATTTTTGTCTTTATTTTATATTACGTCATGGAGTTGTTGATTCTTCCTATCTCCCAATCCTATATTATTATAGAGGGTAAAGTCTCTCATTTCATGAGATTTTAATACATTTGGTGCTAGTCGCCAACCCGAGGCCCACTGAAGGTGAGGCTCGAGAGTTATTATCTCTCTCCCTTCATTGTGGTATCTTTGGTGGGAGGGGGTCATGACAGAGCGAGTGATAAGAGTCTGTGACACCAACGCAACTTGGAAAGAATATTCCAAGAGGGGTAAAAGAGAGAAACTAAGAATAGGTAGTTAGAAAGTGGACATTTTGTTGTGGGCCCATGGGGAGGTGGAAGAAGTGGTTATAAGAGAGAATAGGGGAATATTCGGTTAGAATAAGTGGGGAATCTACCGTGGGGCCCGTGGGGAGGTGAAATAAGTGGTTATAAGAGAGAGAATAGGGGAGTGAATTGGGGAATATTCAATTAGAATAAGTGGGGAATCTGCTGTGGGGCCATGGGGAGGTGGAGGAAGTCGAAAGTGGTTATAAAAGGGAGAGAAAGTGGAGCTGCACAGGGAGAAAAGATTCTGGCAACGGCTTAAGGGCTTGGGCGGGCGAGAGGGCCTCCTCCTGTATTTTCTTTTTCCTGTTTTTTCTCTTCTCTTCTCTCTATATTGTACTTCTCATACTGCTTATTCTTAATATAGATTGGAGTTCACTGGGTCATGTGTTTATCAGATGAATACTAATCTTAGGGGTTATCTTATATACTTCAAGACTATTATTTTACATCGAGTACACCTGGAACAACAATGGTTGTTTTGGGATAGAAATCTCTGAATGTTGTCGAGAGCGTGTTAGTATTATAATTTCATATTGAGGATTTGAAAGTTCTAACTATTAAAACGATCCTGAGATTATTTTATTCGTTTTACATTAATTTTGGTGGTGAGATAATCCAAATTTTATTATTTTAAGCTCAAGCATGGTTTTGTCAATCGGGATGCTATTTTCTTTACTATTATTATTATTATTATTATTATTATTATTATTATTATTATTATTATTATTATCATTATTATTTTGTATTCATGTTATTTAGGTAGATTTTGGCACGTCTTTTTGGTTAAAAATTTCTTCATTTCGTAGCTTCTAATGTTGACTGTCACAGTTTTAATTCAAACCAATTAGTAGTGAGAGAATGACTGCATAAAATATTTTGAAACATCATTAAATTAATGTAAATGGTGGGTTAAACTCTTTGATGGTTGAAATTCTTGTGGTTTTTATTGCTTGTGATTGACCTCAATGTGATTATCATGTTGCTTAGTGCGAAATCTTTATAGCTTTTGGTCTATGTAAATTTCGTGAGTTTTTTCAATTATGTTAGAATTATTTGTTTTGTTTTCTGTTAATGCCAATTGTGTATGTATAATGTTTTTTGTGCATGTCTGAATACATGTTTTGATGTTATAATTTATTTTAAATTTGTTTTGCTTGTTTCATTTGTGTGAAACTACTGCACAGAATTTCCAATATTCAAACTTGTTTTTCAAAAATTTCACTTCGGGCATTCACGAGTGTGAATATCGATCCAAGGGCAGCAGTTATTGGCCCAGTTTTGATGTTTCACTTGAGATTCTTGAAAACATTCATTATGACAAATCATTGTTTTGGCTAATGTGGCTTTCCATAATGGTCTGATCCAGGAATCCCGAACGGTGGTTGATAATGATGTTCTGGTTGGTTTGAATTTGGGAAGCCAAGGAAAAGAATCTGAGAATGGGATATTGGTAGGAGCACCTTTGAAAGATGCTGTGATGGACTTGTTGCTCGATCCTAAAATGGCTAACAAAGAATCAGGATCAGGATCAGAAGGTGCCAATGGGTGCCTTTCAGAACCAGAAGACCCTGTTTCAGGAACTGAAATACTAGAGCCTGAAATGGCTATGACTTGCACAAATAACAGAGAATCAGAACCAGAAGGTGCCAATGGGTGCCTTTCCATTGAAAATGTTCAGGTTGGTTTGAATTTGGGAAGCGAAGGAGCAGAATCTGAGAATGAGATGTTGGTAGGAGCACCTCTGAAAGATGCTGTGATGGACTTGGTGCTTGATCCTAAAATGGCTGACAAAGAATCAGGATCAGAAGGTGCCAATGGGTGCCTTTCAGAACCAGAAGGCCCTGTTTCAGGAACTGAAATACTAGAGCCTGAAATGGCTATGACTTGCACAAATAACAGAGAATCAGAACCAGAAGGTGCCAATGGGTGCCTTTCCGTTGAAAATGTTCAGGTTGGTTTGAATTTGGGAAGCGAAGGAGCAGAATCTGAGAATGAGATATTGGTAGGAGTACCTCTGAAAGATGCTGTGATGGACTTGGTGCTTGATCCTAAAATGGCTAACAAAGAATTAGGATCAGGCTCAGAAGGTGCCAATGGGTGCCTTTCAGAACCAGAAGGCCCTGTTTCAGGAACTGAAATACTAGAGTCTGAAATACTAGAGTCTGAAATGGCCACGACTCACACAAATAACAAAGAATCAGAACCAGAAGGTGCCAATGGGTGCCTTTTAGTTGAAAATGTTGACAACTTGCTTACTAATCAGACTGGAGGTGCTGTTTCAGAAACCGAAGCTAGCCATGGACCTTTGGAAAATGGTACTCTGGCATCAGAAACTGGGAATTTGATTACCCATACTGATGAAGCTAGACAATGGGATGGAAGTGAGTTGGCTCATCCTGGTGTTGATGTCAAATCAGAAGTTGAAGCTGAAAGAGCACCGGCTTTGAAAAACAAGGATGTAGTAGATTCCGATGCTCCTGTTTCTGATTCCATGGTTGACAGAGGTTCTGCTGTGGAGAGTAATTCTGAAACAAATGCTGTTCCATGCACTTTAAAAGTTGAGAATATGGGTGACGAATCTGCAGAAATGGTTTGTAATGATGAATCTGCATGTCAAGTGGCTGAGGGGATCGAGGAACTTGCATCACCCTCAACGTCTTCCTCAACTGATGCTTTGGATGGTCAAATTTCATATGCGGAAATAGTAAAAAGCCCTTGCTATTTGATCAAAGTTCCAAGATTTGATGACGAAATCATCAGACAAAAGATCAAGCACGTGCAGCAAGAAGTTGATGAGAAGACTCGAATAAGAGATGCTATTTTTGCCGAGATCCAAAAAATAAAGGTGGGAAGTTCAAAGTTCTCTTAATGTGTTTTTTAACGTAGTAATATATTCACTGTCAGTTAATTTTGTGGATGCTTCTATGAACAGGCTACCTGTACTGAGCACAGTGCTAATGTTAGAGATGCCTTGTCAGAAGAGAAAGATGTACGCGATCAGCTCAAGTCCAAACGGCAAGAGATGGATTCCATGCAATCTCTGATCAATAGAGCGAGGAATGCAATTTCTGCTGGTGATATTGGTAACAAAGTAAGAGTCACTTGTGTTTTTTCATGGAATTAGAGTTTTTCCTGATTTCACATGCATATTTCTTTCTGTAAAATCCTAACTGTCCTTCAATTAATGATGTGTGAGTAGATAGGCAATTTGGAACACATGATAGAGCATGAAACCCTGCCTTTGGTGGAAGAAAAGCAGTACGTTCGTGAGATTCAGCAGCTGAAGCAGCAGCAACATCAGCTCTCTTCAAATTTGGGCAAGCCGGCTGAACTTGAGGAGGCTGTTGGAGAGATTGATAAAATTGAAGAGCGTCTGAAGGTACTCTTCATTTTTCTTTTTCTTCCTATGACAGTGAAGTACAGTAATGATCTTTTGGTTGTTTTCCCCTATTATGTGCAGTATCTAAAGAAGGAAGCGGAATCACTGAAAGACAAAATTTCTAGAGCTGAATCAGTAACTAGAGCAGTCAGAAAATTGCACTTGGATGAAAGAGAAAGGCTAAACAAGCTGCGAGGCCAGTTTAAAGCTGCAGATGATGTTCGCCAAACAGCGTATGCAAATTTTCAGAGTCTGAGGCAACAGAGTTTTGAGAAGGTTTGCTGTTTTCTTGTCGGATTCTTTTGTTTTTACAAAGAGCAATCACACCAGGATTGAAAATGCGGGCAAGGTTCTTTTGAGAAGGATGAGGGGGAAAACCGGAGTTTCAGGCAGATACATGATGGAAGGAATTAATGAATTTAATTATTGGTTTTGTCCATCTTTTTATACAGTACGCGACCGTGCAACTTGCTATTTTGCATCCAAAACTGTCTAATTGTTCCGTTTAGTCGGGGGTTGTTGCGAGTTCCAGTCGAATGTCTTACTGTTGAAATGGGCAAAATCGGATTAAGATACTGGTGTTTTGGAACCTGCAGAACAAGCTTTTTTGGGCGTACAAAGAGGATGCACGATTAGCCAGAAACCACGCTGCAGCCAAAAGTAGAGATGAGCTTCGACGCCTTTGTGATGATCAAGTCGGTTCTTGCATCCTCACTGATATATAGGTGACCTTGATATTTTTTCTCTGTGATTATGATCGTTGGTCAACTGTTCAGGTGAACAGCACGATGGATCTGTGGAACAGCAACGACGAGTTTCGGAAAGAATACGTCAGGTGCAACAGATGGAGCACCGTGAGGAGGCTGAGGACATTGGATGGTCGCTCGCTCGGCGCCGATGAGGAGCCACCACCATTAATCGAGTCTGTCAGTGAAAAAACGGACCACATTCCTCCCGTTGGTGCCGGTGCGGGGAGGCCTTCAATGTCAACCATGAATGAAGAGAAAAAGGATGTGCGGGGGGAGGCTAAGAAGGATGATCATAAACCTGCAGCACAATTGTTGAATCCAGGTGCTGCGGCTAGTGAATCGTCCAAACCCGCAGCAACATTGCTGGAGCAAGTGAACGAACCTGCAAAACCTGCTGTTGTGGCGAAGGAGTCGGTCAAAGTTGATGTCAGGAACGTAACGAAGGAGGGCGAGGATGTCAAGGAAACAGAGGAGAAGGAGAAGTCCCGGCGAGCGGAGGAGCTGAGAAATCAGGAAGCTGAAGCCAAGTTAAAAGAGCAGCGTCGGCTGGAGGAGAAGGCCAAGGCTAAGGAGGGGCAGGAGAGGAAAAACCGGAAGGCTGCCAAGGCGCAGGCGGTGGCCGAGTTAAAAGCAAAGCGGGAGGCCGAAGAGCAGGAGAAGGTAAGTCAACCGTTTCAAATCAATATGCACATAACATGATTGTTCCTTTGTCCTCCCCTATTGATCATAAGAATGAAAAACAATGGCTGATTTGCAGAAAAGAGAGAGGAGGGCGAGGAAGAAGGAAAGGAAGAGGGAAAAGAAGGCAGCCACAGCAGAGGGCACGAGCAGCATGGGAGTGAATGATGGCGGGAGGTCGGAAATGCCTCCAGGAATCGAGGAGGAGACGGAAGTTAAAGCCAAGTCCCCCGCGGTGACAAAGGGGCATACAAAATCCACCGGATTGGCGAAGGCAAAACCCATGCCATTTGTAGGGCGCACCAGGGGCAGGAGAAGGACGATGGAGTGGTGGGCGTGGAGCGTCGTTGCCTGTCTACTGCTGGCCGCTGCCTTATTCTTCCTTGGGGATAGCAGCTTCTCCTGGGACGACTTCGTGCGGCGATTTGGCTTCTGAACGCGTCTGCTCTGGTTTTGGATTTGGTTCGTTATCATACATAATTTGTTATAAAAATAAAAAATTACGAGTAGGGATTGTTTTGCTGTCAGCTCTGTTTTTGTTTTAGTTGGCCTGCCTGTCCCACACCGGAGATTTGTGGATTTGAAAGTTACCCTATGTATTGTATATATTGTGCATTTTTTTTTATATGATTCATTATCCATTGGTCATATATCATGTAAGCAAATGGGTCCAAAAAAAAAAACGTTAATTAATTGTAAAACAATTATTTTAGCATTCTTTTGGAAAATAATCTCACTGCCCTGGTCATCGGCATAACCCGTGAGTGGGAGATAAGGCGGTGTGATGGGACATTGGTCCCCGCGCCCTGCAGACTCCATGTGGATGTGTACGGACCCCCCACCCCTTCCCGTCCGGATTCGTCCGCGTCGCATTGGCTGTACGGTTTTTAGGTGGTTGGTAGGTGGATGACCAAAAAACATGCAATCTTTAAAAATTGAGGAAATCAAATCAGACGGCTTGATCCACCGAACGGGACGCATCCTCCTACGAAGATATAGCCCTCCATCCACGTAGAAAATGAATACTTGTATTTATAATTTCGGCGGTAGGCCCCGGCGGGTTCTCCCTCCTGGAACCTGTTCATCCAACCTTCCGTTGTTGACTCGAGATGTCATCAATCATGTATTCCAACATCCCTTGAATTAATCCCGGCGCCGCGACGAAGAAGCATAACCAGAACAAGAAATTTCTGAACTCGGCTGTTGTGATTCCTTGCTGGAACGGAAGTACTCAGCTGGTTCTTACTCGCCGCCGCCGCTGCCGTGTTCTTCTTCCCGAATCCGTGGATCTCTAGTTCTTGGTTCCCTGCTTCCGCTGCCTCTGATCTTGAACTACTCTTAGATTGAAGATCTATGATAACCGGAATCCTCGGATCTCTAGTTCGTGTTTCTTTAAGAAAAGGGTTCTTTTCCCCCACTCCCACGATCAGATTTGCGGATTGAGGAAAAATATGGAAGAGGTGGGTGCGCAACTGGCTCCGCCTGGTGTCATCCACCCGACACTCCCGAGACGATTCTGCGAAGGTCGTTCCATGGTTAGGAAGCGTGATCTGTGTTCCAATCTTCACCAGCAGCGTTCTCAAAACACTACTGCCATCTGGAGTCCTAAGGCCTGGGCTTGGGATAGTGTTGGCTTTGTCGCAAAACCATTGGAGCCGGAGACTCTGCGATTGGGTACTGCTGAGTTTGCGGCTCTATCGAATCAGGAAACGAAGCACAGCGATTCGGCCTTGAACATGGTGCCTGACGATGGAGTTGAAGATGAAAGGTTAAGACTGACGCTCGGGGACGACCCGAGTCCGTCTAAACAGCCGGTTTCACGGCCTGCCAAAAGGGTTCGCTCCGGATCTCCTGGAGGCCATTCGTACTCCATGTGTCAGGTTGATAGCTGCCGAGAAGATCTGTCTAATTCTAAGGATTATCACCGCCGGCACAAGGTTTGCGAGTTCCACAGCAAATCCACCGAAGCCCTTGTCGCCAACCAGATGCAGAGATTCTGCCAGCAATGCAGCAGGTTCTGTTATCCGTCTACTAGTTTTTTGTTGTTGTTGTTGCTGGTTTCTTCTTCTTATAGTTTTTGAGTTGATTCCGACATTTCTTTGTCTTCTTTGGGTTCTGTATTGGAGGAATTCAATTAAAAGCGTTGCTTGTAATTTGCAGGTTTCATCCTCTCTCTGAGTTCGATGAAGGAAAGAGAAGTTGTAGGAGGAGACTTGCTGGGCATAATAGGCGGAGGAGGAAAAGCCAGCCAGAGGATGTCGCCTGGATGCTTTCTCAGCCTGAAAAACAGGATAATTCTGGCAAGGAAAATTTGAATGTTGCTGAATTGTTGGCAGCCTTTGCTCATACTCAAGGTAAAAGAGTAGGTTCTTTCACTTTCTCTCCCCAAGCAAATCCTATCTTTTTTAATTGCGTTTATTTATGATTTTAATGCGGTGCCAAATTCTGAGATGATTTTGGTAAATGATTGATTATTTAATTAAGAATCTGGCATGGTGAATCTTGCATGTTTGTTGAATGGTAGTCCGATTGAAGATAACACAACAGAAGAATGAGGATCAAATGGTTTTAAGGAATGGGACATAGAAACAATGGAAAGGTTAGGGTGTTAGAAACTAACATGGGGAAATCAGGGTTATAGAGCACAGGCTTATTTGGTATCTGGTACATATTTTATGTGAATCCTTTCTTTCATTTCTTGCTAGTTGCCCGATACTAAGGATTGAGTCTTGGCTTATTATTTTTGTTAACGTAGGCAGTGCCAAATTTGCATTGATGCCTGATAAAGAGCAACTTGTTCAAATTCTTGGTAAGATTAAATCATTACCTTTGCCCACTGGGTTCATGACAAAAATACCTGAGCTCAGAAATTTAGACCAGAGAAACTCAAAGCAAAGCAGGTTGAAGGGAAACACACCTTCATCCACGGTGGACTTGCTTCCAGTCTCTTCATCCATGCCGGCATTACCGGCAGCTGATTCCTTTGCTGTTGTTTCTCAAACTTCTCAAAGCAGTGGCAGTGAAAACGATAAACTCAACTGCATGAGTCTCAATTTACAAGAGAGATGTACTAGAGATTACTGTTCGGATGATAGAAAGAGAAGTGAATCCATTTCTCAGCATTTTGTTCATGATTCAGATTGCCAGGATCAAGGGTTTCAGGGTAATTTGCCATTGCAGCTTTTCAGTTCCTCACCTGAAGATGGCAACCCACCAAAATTGGCATCTGAAAGCAAGTACTTCTCCTCAGACATCAGTAATCCCATGGATGACAGGTCACCATCATCATCTCCAGTTGCGCGGCCATTTTTCCCAATGCAAACATTAAAGAGTGCCATTGACCAGAGAAAAATTTCAGTTAGCAATGGGACTGATGAAAATATTGAAGCTTGTCAAATGCCTTTTCAACTCTTCAGAAAACCTCAGAGAAGGCTTGACAGGCCTCCGTTTGAAAATCATACACATGATGCTGAGCATACATCTTCCACAGGATCTGATTATTCACCTTCTTGTTTGAATTCTGACTCTCAGGTTAGCACAAAACCATGTTTGCTGTCTTTTGTGCCTGTTAATTGTGTTACATTTCATTTTTTGTCAAATTTTTAGTGACTTGAATTGTGTCCTTCGACTGATAGGACCGTACTGGGCGGATAATCTTCAAATTGTTTGACAAGGATCCCAGTCATCTCCCAAGGCCCTTGCGAGCACAGGTAATATGGATTTGATTCTGTTTGACCATGGATTTCATTATGTTTTCGACCTTCGCATTTCACCCATGTTAAGTGCACTACTGGTGAGTTTGTAGCGGCCAAATTAAATCACTGGAACAAACTATTTAACAAACTGGTTAAATTTCATCACAACATTTTGTGCATACTGTAGACCCTCAATGTGTTGAGGCCTTTTGTGATGTTCTTTGTGGTTTTGATGTTCTTCACATGCCAATTCCTGGCTAATGCTTTCCAAATCTTAATCTTTGGCGGTTTCGGTTTTTTTGTTGAAAAAGTGATGTTCTGTCACTTTTAAGCAGTTTTCTTTTGGAATTTAAGTGTTGAGTATATTTTTAGAAACAGAACAAACACCATTTATTATTTCAAACTGTTTATCATAAGTGCTAAGTGCTATGGGCGGTTTTTAATTAGTGTTGTCAAATGTTCCTGCAATCCGCCTCTTAACTTTTCACATTCCCTTGATTAAGTCTTCCCCAGCCATCTCAGCATAAGTTTTCTAAGTTCTCTTTTCGTTTATGCTGTTTCTTTATTGGTAGCACCATATGCCTTCCATAAAACAAGGTCGGGCACCTCTAGCCATTTTCTCGATTCCCTTGGCTTAGTAAGTGTCAACAGTTGTCCATTTTGTTGTAAACAGTATTATTAATTTTTCTTTATATCCGCCTCTTAACTTTTCACATCCCCTTGATTAAGTCTTCCCCAGCCATCTCAGCATAAGTTTTCTAAGTTCTCTTTTCGTTTATGCTGTTTCTTTATTGGTAGCACCATATGCCTTCCATAAAACAAGGTCGGGCACCTCTAGCCATTTTCTTGATTCCCTTGGCTTAGTAAGTGTCAACAGTTATCCATTTTGTTGTAAACAGTATTATTAATTTTTCATTATATCCTCAGTTGTTTGATTGGCCAGCTGATAGGAGTTGATCAATTTTCAGCTTAGAGCTTGATTGCCCAGTTCCATGTTATTATGATTTTATTCCCATCATCACTCTTCCTGTGCACCCTATGCATTTTATTTTGGGCTTACAGAACTTGGAAGCCTTGGAAATCTGGCATGTGTGTCCATGTCAATAATGCTCTCCCTGCATGAAGAACAGTACATTGACACGTATTATTGATTGCAACTCTTCTTTCAGATCTACAAATGGCTTTCTAACAGTCCATCAGAAATGGAGAGCTACATTAGACCTGGTTGTGTGATTCTATCACTATATCTTTCCATGCCCCCTCCTGTTTGGGGACAAGTAAGTGTTTTGTTGCTTTGTTAAGTGTATCTTTTGATGTAGACTTCTGCTCTTGACTACATGCAGGGTGTTTTCTTGTTGTTTGCAGCTTGAGGACAACCTTTCTAAGCATGTGAATTGTCTGGTGCAAGATCCAGATTCTGATATTTGGGGTAGCGGAAGGTTTTTAATTCGTACCGGGAGGCAATTGGCTTCACATAAAAATGGTGAGCACTGTGATTGGCGGGTTTGATTTATACCCGTTATTAGTATGCGTTAATAATTTTGATCTTATTTTTTGGGGTGCTGCACTGCAGATTTTACATTAATGAGCAGGATTGATGGCTCTTAAATTTTGTCTTAAATAAAACAGAGATTCGTATCTGTACGTGTGAAACTAATTGTCTCCTAGTATGAATTAAAAACCTTCCACTCTGAAAATCATACAACCTTCTTAAGCATGACAATTGTTTGGTGCAACATCTGGATTCTGATTTTTTGTGGAGTTGGAGGTTTTTGATTTGTACTGGGAGGCAATTAGCTTCGCACAAAGCTGGCGGGCACTGAGATTTGTGGGATTGATTCATGTTTGTCATTAGCATATGCTTTCAATAGTTTTGATCTTGTTTTTTTGGGGTGCTGTATTTATGTTAATGACAAGGATCAATGTCTCTTAAATTTGGTAATAAATGAAGTAGAACTTGCATTTTCTGTTCTCTTGATTGTTGAAATTTGTTTATGTTTTAGGGAAGATTCACTTGTGCAAATGTTGGAGATCACTGAAGACACCCGAATTGATTTCTGTCTCTCCTTTGGCCATTGTTGACGGTCAAGAAACCACTCTGTTATTAAGGGGTCGAAATCTGAACAGGCCTGGCACCAAGTAAGCATGGTCCCTGTTTTTTAGTGCAAGGAGCTATTTGATATCAATTTGGTGTCCTTTGTAAGAGGTGTAATTTTTGTCAGGATTCACTGTGCATACATGGGTGGATACGTGTCTAAAGAAGTTTCAGAATTGTTGGCCTATCAGGGAAGCTCATATGACGAGATACATTTCGGCAGCTTTAAGATTCAGGATTCAGCAACTCGTGCTGCTCTAGGGCGCTGCTTCATTGAGGCAATTGCTTGTCATTTTATTGTTGCTAGATTTTTGAAAAATGTTAATCATCATTTTTCCTTTTGTTGTTAACATCTGGAGATCCTTCTTGTGCAGGTTGAGAATGGGTTCCAGGGCAACAGCTTTCCTTTAATAATAGCTAATGCCAGCATATGTCAAGAGCTGAGACTCTTGGAGTCTGTGTTTGATGAAGAAGCAACCACATCTGATGTTGATTTTGAAGGTGGTGATGGTTTTGGTTTTGGGAGACAAAGACCAAGACGAAGCGAGGAAGTGTTACACTTTCTAAATGAGCTTGGATGGTTATTTCAAAGGAGAGAGCTTTACAGCCCTGGTCATCTGCTTCACCGTTTCAGATTTCTGGCCACTTTTTCAGTTGAAAAGGATTGTTGTGCTCTGCTCAAAATGCTTCTTGATATGTTGGTGGAAAGAATCTTTGGCGAAGATGGTGCATCAGAGGAGTTGCTGGAAACCATGTCTGGGATTCTGCTGCTGAACAGGGCAGTGGAAAGGCAGAGCAGGCGAATGGTTAACCTTCTCATCAATTATTCTGTGTGCTGCAGCAATGGCGCCACCAGAAAGTACCTTTTCCCGCCTAACTGTGCTGGCCCTGATGGTGTTACGCCTCTACACTTGGTTGCAGCCATGCCCGGGTTGGACGATGTGGTTGATATTCTCACAAGCGACCCCCAGGAGATTGGAATGCAGAGCTGGGATTGCGTTTTGGATGGGAGGGGACTGCCTCCTTGTGCATATGCGATGATGAGAAATAATGAGTCGTACAACAGGCTGGTTGCCCAAAAGCTTGCACACAGGTGGAGTGGCCATGTCTCGGTTGCAATTGGGAATGAGTCAAAACCGAAACTGAACAGCAGTTCCTGTGCTAAATGTGCTGCTATGTTGGGGAATCATATAAATGTGAGGGTCGGTGGTGCACGGGGGTTATTAGTCCAGGGCCCCAACATCCATTGCATAGTTGCGGTTGCTGCAATATGTGCTTGCGTGTGCATGTTTTTCCGGTCAATGAACCATGCAGTTTTTCTTGAAAACATGGGGCATTGCCCATTTTAGTTTGCGATATTTGTAAGCGGTGAAGGTATTCTTTTAGTACATACATAGACAAGCATGCATACAGAGATTGGTCAGGTGGCACCAAATGAGAGGGCTGTGAATTGGCTTAGCTTGATTGTGCGTATCATTGTAAGCAGTACAGTCGTATACCGTTCTGCCTGAATGAAATGTACATTAATGCATATTATAGACTGAAACTCTTCTTTCAGATCTATTAACAACTTTCTAGCAATCCATCAGAAACGGAGAGCTATATTGTCAACATATCTTTCCATGCCACCTGGTGCTTGGGAACAAGTGTGTTCTGTGTGTGTAAAACATATCCTTTTATGTACGTGAAGGTTGTTTCTGTGTTGTTTGCAGCTGGGGAGAACTTCCTACACGTCATCGTTTGATGCAATATCTAGTTTTTCTTTTTGCAGGGGAAGGTTTCAAGCTTTGTATAGTTTTAATCTTGGTTTCTGGGAGTCGTGCTGCAGGATTTACATTGACGAGCAAGATTAGCTAATTCCATTTGAATTTACGGTAATAAAGGGAACCCTGAAAAACTATTACATGGCATGCCCGGCTCTTATATATCCATTGTTCGTGCATTTGATTTTACAATACCGTGGTGGGATAACGCTAGGCATATCAATGTGACGATTCGCTACTTTGATGAGACTCCCGTCGGATGAATGTGGTCTATGGATGATGATGAAGTATAGAAGAGTTTGCTCCTTTAAGGTTTGGAGAGGTGACCCAAATGGAGTCACTTTGAGCGACTTGCATGTTTCCCTAAAATTGAGCAAGAAGGCTCTTATGCGGGGCACATAAATATGTTGTGTTGAAACACCTCTCCATTGTCCCGACATGAGTCTACATTGTTGAATTTTGGTGTTTTTTTCGAGAATTGCACTTGATAAGAACCAGATGGAGACATGTCCACCTTCACCATGGATGTTAGGATTCAGGTTAGCGGAAGTAGCAGCAGCGATGAACACGTGTGAGAATGCGGGAGGAACGTCTGGACACATGCACTTGAAGAGCAACCACGTTTCAAAGGATGGAGTGACACAGGAGGCAGGGTAGTTTCACATGTGACATAGAAGTTCTAGAGGAAGTGAGGATATCGACAACAACTATTTTCAGATGATGGAAGTGCAAAAGCAGACATCACATAGAAATCATTCTGAAGGACTTGCATAAGGTTTTCACGTGGTTTTGCTTAGGCTACGTAAGATTCATCAGAGGGTTGCGTAATGACAGCTTGCACTGTTCACCGAAAGGGTCAATTGTGGCAGTGATGCTCAGCTGGGCTGCCTTGGTCGAATGAAGGGTCATCCACAAAGTTCAGAAGGTGGTGTAATCAGAACAACTAACTGGTAGCTATGGTGCACCTCTTTAAAGAGTGGTGACTCACTTGTTCGGTACGCTGTGATAGAGCACTTAGTGTCGGAGGCCTGATGTCGATGGCGATGAGATCGAGTGAGAGTTGATTCAGAATGAGTTTGACTGGCGTCTATCTTCGTGGGGGGACTTCCCCACAAAAGTTCTTGCAGTCATAAGGAGACGATGGAGGCATTGTCAGGAGGTTCTTCGAGTAAGGTGTCTGGAAGAAGTCCTTTGTAACTTGGGCTGAGTATGATTTCCGAAAGGAGGGTTCCCTTGTAACTCAGTTCCCCTCTTAATGAAAGATGCAATGTGTTCCATCGTGGAGTAGAACTAAAGTTTGAACCACATAATTTCTTATGTGTTGTGTGCTTGTTCCATTTTTCATGTGTTTGTTCTTGCTTACTCGTTGAATTAGAAGATCCTGTTAGAGACAATGAAGTTACCAGAATCAGAGTGAAGGACGAATCAACTTGGTGGTTAGGGTGATTGGTTTTCCTAGTTCTGGACGTTGAATTCGCAGGAGTGTACCGTGGCGCTTCAAAACCTTCTATGTGTTTTGTTTCAAAAGTTGAGGTCCGGAAGATAACTTTCAGGTCGTTCCGATTCGTTGGTTTTGATTCCTTGGATGCAACATGAGACGCATGCGATCTAGATGCAAGCGATAAGGTGAAATTTCCCCACAAGTGCTACCGAAGCTTGGTTGCAAAGCACTGGTGAGCAGTTTATTAAGTTTTTGGAAGAGCCACAGTCAAGTAGTGTCGAACTCGATTGAAAGACTATTGGGTAGTGGTTTACTAAGTTTCTAGAAGAATGCCATTGGTAAGATAGTGGTGACACCAGAGTTTCTGGGTAATCAAAATTCCTCCTAATATTGGGTGTCTTGAGGCATGTCCCGTTATTGAGGTGACATTTAGAACTTGGTTGGAAGAATATTAAAGTTTGGACTGATGTTTCGACGATGGAAGCTTTAGACTTTAGAGGATGCTGGCTTTGCTTCTGGAGAGTTTGGAAGTTCCGTTGATGGCGAATCAACCTTAAGTGAGGTATTTAGCAGAACGAGAAACTACGACAGGAAAGCATAAGGAAATGTTCTGGAAAGTGTATCCATGTGAGATGGTGCATGATCCAGAAGGTGGATGTCAATCATTGTGATCCGATTAAGGAGGTGGAAGAATGAGTCGATGTCATTCAGCTGGTGCCCTAGTTCCGCATCTAGCATTCCAGAAGAAAAGGAAGATTGCAGTAAGACTGCTGGGACTGAAAGGTCTGTCTAGGAGGTGAATGTTCTAGAGGTTTTGAAAATCCTATAGCTGAGAGGAGGTGGCTATTTTTGCTACCAAGTGTTTGCCAACCCACTGAGTTAGGTTCATTTTGACTTGGGGGTTCCCATCACTCAATGTCCGAGAAAGGGGAGCAGGTGTTTATTTCGAATGCTTTGGTTTGGGAGCGCTGGTTTGGGAGTGCTCAAGACTGTTGGAAAGGTGGCTGTTCTGTCCAAATAAGGAACATAATCAACGAGTGTGGCATGGTCCCGGTCAACTGGAATGGGACTCCGATGATTAGACGGAGAAGTTGGTTTATGTACAAGAGTTTGTGGATGGGAGCTTCATGGTTTTGAAAAAATGTGAAAAACCAATCTTTATTTCCTGTTGAAGGATTTTCGGAAGAAGCATTTTCAGAAGAATCATTACACCATCAGAACTTACAAGCGCATCAGAACAAGTTCTGATAATCTCCCTTAACTTGTAATACTCCTTAAATTTTGATGTACCAGAAGATATGAAGTTCTTCATACCCTACTCACTGCACCAATTCGACCTCATTACACACTCACAATCACGACTCACAAACATTCAGACAAGCGAAAATTAAACAAAGCAATAAAGAACACTTGGGTTTACATGGTTCGAACATGAGTCCTACATCAACAGGAGAAACACTGCTACCATTTTCATTACAATCAGAAATTATAAGGAATTACAATCACTTAAGATCACTAATTACAAGTAATCTCTTAATCACATTTTCACACATGCACATGTGGTCCCACCCACTTATAGCGGGTCTCAATCGGTCATTTAGTTGCACTGACCTTCGATCTTTACAGACATCCCACCATTAAACCATGATACTTTTCAATCGCCTGTAGCAACTTCAGCCTTGACCACCAACTTTCGGTGAACAATGAAAGGTTACCCAACCCTTTACCACATAGCTCTGAGGACCCACTTCGTAAATTCTGCTGAACACCTGTCAATGATTGACCACTATACACCATCAGAAGATAGCATATTCTAATGAACCTTCCTGCGCTGGAGATTTCTATTACCGCTGGATTGAGCATCAGGTCGAGCTATATGAGAAAGCTTCTCCTTTTAGCAGAACTGATCCAATACTTGAATCAGGCTCAATTCCTAATAATCCCCTCGTTCGCAACAAGCAATGTCTCCATCTCCTTATGTTCACCCAATTCCCATCGAGGAGCAATATTGTCTCAAACTTTCCTAGACTATAGAATTAGTGAACATGTCTACTAAATTCCACCTCCAACTTCAGCACCTTGTCCTTCAGCATGTTCTAGATGAAATGGCATTTTAGATTGATATATTGCATTTGCGAGTGAAACACTATATTTTAAGACAAATGGAGTGCACTTTGATTGTCACAGAACAATAGTCTGTTGGACTACTAATGTTGATCCAACATATCCCATGTAATTTAAGTTTTGATGATCTCAAATACCATTCATACCTTGTAGATGATCTTGTTTTTTAAGTGTGTTCATCATGTTTTATCTTATTCTTATGTGTTTAGTTATTAATTTCATTAAGTATGCATTCTATGCATTCTGGATGTTTTTAGTTGAAATCTTCAAAGTCTGGAAAATTAGCTACGTGACGTTTTTGGCTACGTGGTGAAAACAGCTACGTCAGTCAATCAATTACATCGTAGAATCGCCTACATGGAAATCACCTACGTCAATAAGATCGCCTACGTGAGCAATCAACTACATAGATCATTCAGTTACATAAAATGGTTACTTGGAGTAATCGGTTATGTGAATCACCTATGTGGTGAAATCAAACACCTCATTTTAATCGGCTACATCAATTTCAACTACGTGAGTAAAAAGACTATTTGATTTAATCTGGCTACGTGAAGTAAAACCAACTACGTGGATTCAAATATGCAATCAGCCACATTGTGTTGCAAGTTGGTATTTATTACTGTTGAAGCACTCGAGTGAGATTTTAATGCTTTTGTATGATCTTTAAATGCTCAATTACCTCTTTAAGGTAAAACTGATTATAATAAGAGCCAAGTACTGAGATAGAATACAAATACAAGGATAGTTTATTTGTCACTATTGTTGCCGAGGTATTTCAAGGAAAAAGTCATGTCACTAATCCCTGATTCTATGGATCATGTGCCGTGTGTTTAAATAAGAAGAAGTGCATGATTTTTCAAGCATGAACTTTTTGCATGAGAAGTATTCACAAGTGAGAAGAAAGATTAAAAAGAACCGAAGTGTACAAGAAAATATAGATAACTCTTTCTCTAAAACTCTTTGAAATGATGCTCTGTTTTCTACGCAAATAAAGAAGTCTCCTCTCATCAACTGTGATTATTGACGATCCTTGCTGAGTTTAAAAGACTCTCCTTGAGTTGCTTATCCCTCAGATCATCTCTCTTGGAGATCTATTTTCTGTCAGTTGTATTTTACAGCTGCAAGATGAAATCTCTAAAAACTATCTGTTTATTATCTTTCGTTGTAAAGGTTCCCAATAAAAGAACCTTTGAAGGATATTGATTGTAAATCCTTTTTGGATCTCAGTTGAAAGCTCCTATGATTGTACCAAGTGTTGACTATTTGCACTCAGTTATGCAGCCCCTAGAAAAAGGACTGATAATCCTCAACAAAAGGACTGGTCTAGTGAAAATCATCAAACTCATGGAGAAAAGTGGTGGTTGAGTGGACTAGGGGACTTATATTCCCTGAACCACTATAAATCACCGTATCTATTTCTCTTCTTTATACTTTTTTTCCTATTGCATGCCTTGTTAAAGAATAGATAAGAATTTAATCATAAATTAAAGAGGGTGGTTTTTTTAAGTGAATAAAAATTCAAAGAACTCAATTCAACCCATATTGAGTCTTAGTATAGTCAGTCTCCAACAACAATTGGTATCAAATGTAGTGATTCTTGAGTTCTCAGCTGTAAAAGGTTGAAATCTAAAGATCTCTTCAGTAATGACCACTATGACTTACAATTGAGAAGGGATGTCTATGGTCAGAGCACCCTATTTCAATGGTGAAAATTACGGCTATTGGAAGACACATATGATCATATATCTAAAGAACCTTGGTATAAAGGTTTATCTCAAAGCCGCGAATCCTTATACAATTCCAACAACTCAACCAGAGACTTGGGATGCGGATACTGAAGCAATCTATGATATGAATTCAAAATATATGAATGCTATAATCAATGGATTAGATTCAAATGAGTTCAATAGAGTTTCTCAATGTTAAACCTCCCATGAAACATGTACTATAATTTCAATTGCTTATGAGGGAACAAATAACGCGCGGGTTCTCAAATATAATACTGTCAAACTAAAGTTTGAAACTTTTAGAATGATGGATGATGAAAGGATCACACAGTTGAATGAAAGACATACAAAAATTGTAAATAATGTTGCTGCTTTAGGGATACCTATTGTTGAACCAGATCAGGCTCTGAAAGTTCTTAGAATACTACCATGAAGGTGGGGTGGTATTTCTACTATTATCAATCAATAGAGGTCAAAAAATTCAAAATAAAAGATCTTATCAGTATGAATGCAAGAAGCTTGGACATATCATGCCTGATTGTCCACAACTTCAAGATAATAAAAAGTCAGAAAAGAAATACTTCAAGAAAGCTGGCTACAAGAAGAAGGCTAAGAAAGCCATGAAGGTAACATGGAGTGCTTCAGAGGATTCTAGTGATGTTTTATCTTTAGAATCAGAAGCTGATCATTCTAATCAGAAAGCTAACATGTATTTTATGGCATATACATATGAGGTACATTCTTGCTATTCTTCTGAGCATGAAACTGAACTAGAAAATGAAAATTGCTCATTTGAGGGATTGAATGAATATTGTTTCATGTTATAAACTAAGTAAGAATATTTAAAAAAGAAGAATAAAATTATAAAAACAATCCTATGAAGTGATTGTTAATGAAAAAGAGGACTTAACTAAACAAATTTTAATTTTAAAAACCAAAATGGAAAATTATACTACATTATGCGTTGATCATGGAAATAAGATTGAAAAATTGTAAAAAGAAGTTCAATACCTTAAAGTTGCTTCCAGTATATTTACAAAAGGTGAAAATTATTTAAATAAAATTATTGGAAACAATAAAACTCAGAAAAATAAATTTGGAATAGGAAGTCAAGGTGAAAAACCAAAGTTTTACATAAAATATTTTGTACCTAGTCCCAAGAATAGAAATCTTTCAAAAATCACTTGTTTTCATTGCGGTGATCTAGGACACTATAAAAATAATTTTATTTTGAGAAAACCATAGTTATATGGAGTTAAAAATTCTTTTTTCATGAAAAGTTCAAAGTTCAGTGCTAAAAGTCTTGGACAACACAAACAAATTTGGATTCCTAAATCCTTAGTTACTAACCTTGTTGGACCCAAAAAAATATGGGTACCAAAATAATTTCTTGTTTGATTTTTCTTTGCAGGTAAAAAGGTCCAAGAGCACCAATGAGAGATGGTATATGGATAGTGGAGGACCAAGGAATATGAGTGGAGATTTCTCTAATTTTCACTACTTATCAAAGATAGATATAGGTCATGTCACTCTGGTGATAGTTCTAAAGGAAAAATTATGGGAGTTGGATCTGTTGGAAATCTAAACTTTGTCCTTATTAATAAAGTTCTCTATGTGGAAGGTTTAAATCAAAATCTAATAAGTATCTCTCAACTTTGTGATGAAGGTTATTTTTTTATTTTTCAAATAATTATCATTCTATTTGAAAGATAAAATTATTAAATTCGAGGCACCAAGAACAGAGAATGTCTATACTCTAGATCATAATTATTTGAGTAAACAAAAGGTGAAATATTTAAATACTAAAACAAATGATTCATAAATATGGCATAAAATATTAGGACATTGTAATGCTTATTCTTTGAGAAAATTGTCCAAAAGGAATTTAGTTTCAGATTTACCTCAACTTAAATTGAAAAAAAGAAGCTATGTGTTGCATGCCAAATGGGAAAGCAACAAAAGTCATCTTTTAAACTAATTAAAGAGGTTTCTACTTCTAGACCCCTAGAACTTATTCATATGGATTTTTGGGCCATCTAGAGTTGCAAGACTAAGAGGAAAATATTTTGTTTATCTTTTAGTTGATGATTTATTTAGATTCACCCATCTTTTCCTTTTTAAGTGTTAAAAGTGATGCTTGTTTTGTTTTTATAAGTTTTTGAAAATTGGTTCAAAAAGAGAAAGATGCCAAAATTATTGCATTAACAAGTGATCATGGATGAAAATTTGAAAATGATGAGTTCAATGCCCATTTATCAAAACATAGTATCAAGCATACCTTTTCTGCCCCCTAAGACACCTCAATAGAATGGTGTTGTTGAAAGGAGGAATATGACTTTGTAAAAAATTGATAGAACTATGTTATGTGAATATAACCTACCTACTCATTTTTGGGATGAAGCTGTGAATACAACATGTTATATCATAAATCGAGCTCTAATTAGACATATTTTAAAGAAAACACCCTATGAGTTATGCAAGGTTTATATTCTAAACACCAAGGATAATCTTGATAAGTTTGATCCAAAAGATGATGAAGGGATCTTCCTAGGTTATTCTACTACTTCAAAAGAATATAGAGTTTTCAATTAACGATCAAAGATTGTTGAAGAATCAACTCATGTGAAATTTGTTGAAAATGATCATTTTGATCACAAAATAATTCAATTTGATGAAGTAAGTGATTATTTTGAAAACATGAGACATGAACCTCTTTTTGATGATAAAAATGACAAAGAGTTGGAACTTGATTTTCCAGAACCAAATCTTGAAAGGTTGGATGCCAGTGAACCTGAAAGTGTGCTTCCTAGATTGCCTAAAACCCTTAAGAACCATACCTTAGAAACTATTATAGGAAGTTTATATGAATGGATTATAATGATAAGTATTGTAGGAAACATTTTAGAGTTCTTTTACTTTTTATATCAGTTAGAACCTAAGTCTATAGAAGAATCCTTAGTAGATGAAAGTTGGCTTATAGCTATGCAAGAGGAATTAAACCAGTTTAAGAGGAACAAATTATGATAATTAGTTGATAGACCTTATGAATATCCTATTATAAGAATAAAATGGGTTTTTAAGAATAAGAAGGATGATAATATGTGATAACTAGGAATAATGCAAGACTAGTAACTAAAGGGTATAATCAGGAAGAAGGTATAGAACATGTGGAGATCTTTTCCCCAGTAGTTAGATTAAAATCAATTAGAATTATTCTAACCTATGCATCATATATAAATTTTAAATTATATTAGATGAATGTAAAATCTACTTTTATAAATTTATTTCTAATAGAGGAAGTGTATGTTGAACAACCACCCAGTTTTGAAAATCCCCATTTTCAAAATTCAGTTTTTAAACTTACTAAAGCTTTTTATGGCCTTAAACAAGCACCTAAAGTGTGGTATGAATGTTTAAGTACTTTTCTTTTTTCAAATGGTTTTTGAGTAAGACAAATCCTACTTAATTTAAGAAAACTCCATCTTCAGATATTTTGTTAGTGAAAATATATGTTGATGATGTAATTTTTGGTTCTACAAATAAAAAATTATGTAATGAATTTTCAAAACTTATGAAAAAAAGAATTTGAAATGAGCATGATGGGTGAGTTAAATTATTTTCTAGGTTTTCAAATTTATCAAAAAGACTTTGGGAATGTGCTAAATCAAAGAAAATACATACTAGACTTGCTTAAAAGGTTTGGACTTGAAAGTGGCAAAGTACATACTACCCCTATGAGTTCTATAATGAAAAATTTGACTTGGATGAAGCTGGAAAACTAGTCGACAAAAAGCTTTACAAAGGACTAATTGGGAGTTTATTGTATTTGATTTCTAGTAGACTAGATATTATGTTTGCAATATGTATTTGTGCTTGATTTCAAGATAATCCTAAAGAATAAAATTTAAAAGATGCCAAAAGGATTTTAAGATATTTTAAAGGAACAATTCCCTTTCCTTGATTTTTCCAAAAACTTATCATTTTAATTTAATATCATATTCATATATTGAATTTGGTGGTTGTAGACTAGATAAGAAGAGAACTTCAGGAACCTTCCATTTACTAGGTAAATCCCTAGTATCTTGGTCTAGTAAGAAACAATAGTCTATTGAATTATCTAATGCTGAAGTAGAATATATTGCTTCTTGTAGTTGTTGCGCACAAGTGTTGTGGATGAAACACACCTTAATGGACTTTAAATTCATTTATAATCAAGTCTCAATTAATTGTGATAACGCTAGTGCTATGAACATCTCTAAGAATCCAATAAATCATTAAAGAACAAAGCATATATATTTAAGGAATCATTTCTTATGAAATCATACTAAAAAAGTGATATTTATCTTGAATTTATCTCCACAGAGAATCAGTTAGCAAATATTTTCATTAAACTCCTTGCGTGTGAGCATTTTAATTTTATTAAAAGAGAATTGGGTTTATTCATTTTTAAATAAATTTAATGTGTTATATTTATTCTTATTTAAATAAATTTATTATTTTTATTATTGTTGAAATTTAAGATTGAGCATTCTATTATAATATTTTGTTTAATGCTATGTGAAAATTACTCTTGTCTGTGTTGTTTGTTTATTTAAATGTTATAAATTTAGAAAATATAAATCATTTCCTTCTCTTTATTTATTTATTTATTTATCATTCAGAAGAAAACCTAAACCGAAACCAGGTATATAACCAAATTGGGACTCAACTACGTGACCAAATATAAAATCAGCTCCGAGCCTTTTACCATTTTCATATGTAACCTCCCTTTGAAGACAAACCGCCATATCTAATCTCTCAATCCTTGTTTGACCTTAAACTGACCTATTTAAAATGGGAAATTCGAAGCATATGGATGATGGAAGCTCAAGTTTGTCTAAGAAATACAAAGGAAGCAGATGAAAAGTTCTTGCGGGAAAAGCTATAGATATGGTGTGGATGAAGACAACCGAAATGATGTTGAATAAAAAACTTGAGTTTCAAGGATGAGAGTTTGTGTTTGATGAGAAGAAGTTGTGTTTGAGTTTATAGGAATAAATTAATGAGTTTTTGATAAATGCTAGGTTTCAGTTTAATCGAAAAGAGGATATAATCTCATCAAATGTTAAAGGAAAGGTGGTGGTAGTTTCTTACATTTAAATGGATGATATATTTCATTGTCATCGTAAGGGGGGGTTTTCTTTTAGTTATTTTATTGTTGGGACAATCTCAGTAGGTCTAACAGAAGTGTTCAAGTTTTTGTTTTGAGCCTCTGGTTTTGAAAATAAACCTATGAAAGAGATTCCTACTGAATTGAAGGTTTTTTGTAAGTTTGTGTAGACAGGTATAACACAAAGAGTACGAGAGATAAATAAAGTTCTTTTTCAGGATATGTATTTGATGTATGTGATGATCAATAATTTAAATTTTAGTTTGTTGAGATACATGATGAGGTTCATGCATCATTGTTGTGAAGTAAAAGGAAAATTAAACTACTATCCTTATGGTAGATTAATTTATTTAGTTTTGAAGAAGAAAGAAGTAGATTTGAATGAAGTTAATGCAGTAAAGTATCATAAAAGTAATACCCTATAGTTATTTCTATTGAAGATGATTGTATATTTCTAGGATTCTACTTTAAGTTCTTTAAAGGTAGTTGGTTAGGGAAGTGTGACTCACAGGGAGTCATTTCATACCTCACTACCTAGTGACGAAACACCTATTGATACAATGTCTTCTAGGGGAGTAGAGGTGACAACATCTGTAAAAATTGACTCTTCAGTTCTACAGTTGGTGAGCCTACCTAGATTTAGAAGGATGTGGCTGCTTAGAGCTAAGCTACAGTGGAGTTTCTATATCTACTAAGGAAAATCAACACGTGTAGATAGTTATTGAGACAACTTTTGTTTTTCTTGAAGACAAGCCAATTGAGATTAGGCCCATGGGTTCTAAAGTTTAGAGAAGACCATAGAAGAAGTGCATGAAGCAGATAAACCAATTCTTCATGGATTACCTTTTGATATAGGAGGGGGTCTTGATATGTTGATGGAATTTGAAAATCATTACCATACACCATCAATACCATCATCACCTTCAAATATTCATGGAGTAGCTCCTTTAGTAAGAAAAAGTTCAGAAAGGCTACAAAAATAAGTTGCTGCTAATGAAGTAATGATGGAGCTTGACAATATGAGAGTAGATTGTTTCGATTTAAAAGTGGAGCAACTTGCATACAAAGATGAGATCAGAGAACATAAAGGGTATTTTTTATCCAAGTAATACTTTAATAAGTAATTTGGGATGGTGAATGCCCAAACAGGGATGATTAGTAGTCTTCGGTCAAATACACCTATGCAACAAGCTAGTTCTAATATAAGTTCTAAGGAATTTGAGGAAATAAAATAATTGGTAAGTGGTTTAAAATATATTTTCCCTATAAAGGTTGAGTTTCATGAGCTTGGTACTTTGGTTTAATCTCAAAGGGATATGTTTCAGAATCCTCCATCAACCTAATCAGATTTATCTTAAGAAGTGCTTGATGAGATCAAATCTTTTAGAGCTTTAAGTGAAAGAGACTCTACACACTTTAAAAAGTGCTAGATTGAGTCAATTCGAATTTATAAAAAAATTTAAACCCTCTTATGCTGCTCCCACAGAACCTATAGTTCTTCTATATTTCTAGAATGGAGTTAGTCAGATGATATTAGACTTGAGTTCATTTTCTTCTCAGATATTGTGTCCCAAGATGATTTTTTTTCTTAAATGATGTTGGATGAGTTAAAAAAGGATCTTTTTGGTCAATTTCATGATACCTAGGAATATATTAAGAATATTAGTGTTGGGTTAGATATGTACATGAATGACTATGTTGGTCATATTGATAAATCTATTAGAGATATGTTAGAAGAGAATTTTGGTGTTTCAAATAAGAAAAGAGATATGATTTCATGCTTCGTTGAAACTATAAATAAAAACACTCTATTTATTTCCAAGTGGCTGAAGGAAATATTTTCAACGGTTGTGGATTTGTATTCTGAGAAAGAATCAAGTTTAGTATCAGAAGGATCTCTATAAGTTCTAGTTCCAATTACAAGAAGGGAGTTAGTTGTTTATAAACCTCCAAGGAAAGTTCCTTATGTGGAACCATTTACTCCTTTCCCTATAGTTTCAGGTCAAGTGAACCCAAGTCTACTGTTAGTGCTTCAGTTTCAAATTCTTTTCTCAGTGAAGTTAAGGATGTTGTTCAGAGTTTTATAGAGAAAGTGGAAAGCATGGATCGAAAGGTGGAGTTAGTGAATGGTATGATAATTTACAAGAAGAGTTATGTGAATCAAATTATGAAGAAACTTCTCATGGATATGCCTTCTGGTTTATCTACTTTGGACATTCGCCCTTTGCTTCACCCTTCTATCATTAGTGAGTCTACAAGTTTCTATTTTGGGAAAGTAGAACAAATTAAAATGTTTATTATGAATGGAATAAAATCAATAGTTCAAATGAATAAGAAAAAATCTATTCCGAATGTTGAATTTTTCAAATATAATGTTGTTCCTATAGGTTCCAGGTTCAGTGGAAGTGTGCGATGGGCAATGCCCAACTTTTATTTTTTCCATAATCAATGATCAATCCAAGATATATACGATGATGAATGTCATGATCCATGGAATTGAATCAAAGAAATAGAAAATGGATAATAACGTCGGAACTAAGAGAGAGGAGATCAATACATAGTGTTTATAATTAATTTAATTAGATAAGAATTACCTCTAAGGAATTCTTTCTTCGTTTTTGAATCCGGTGAAAGATTTGCAGTGAACCATAATTGCATTTTAGAAACCAAGTGTATATTTTCTCTAGCAGTGATCCACACATGTTCCAAGAATCTTCAGACACCGCCGTAGGAATCTTTGGGTGCTAGCATGACAAATCCTTACGCTTGCGTCGTTTGCCTTTGATCGCTTCAAGATCCACTTCCAAAGTGCTCTCCTTGATTCAATGGAGGAGGATTACTCTTCGTTTTTTAGAGCATTATTTGAGAAGGGAGCTCTCTAGGCTTGAGAGGATTTTCCAAATCTATTGTGCACAAAAAAGATAAATGAATTGGCTTAATGAGAAAATAAAATAACTGGGTATTTATATTTTTAGGGTTAAAATAAAATAATTTCACAAGTGACCTTGATTATTTTATTTAATCCTATAAAAAACCATGTCAAATAATAAGAATATTATTATTATTTCTCAACACGTGATTAACTTGCGAATTATAATTAAATATTATTTAATTAAATAATATTCAATATTAGTATTTTTCACCAGACCATTAAACTTAGTCCTCTAGTCCTCCACAATATTTATCAGGCCTCAAATAATGTCTATTTATTTATTAAATAAATACCACTTCATTATTCACTAATAAATAAATAAATAGCATATTCACTAAATAGAAAATAAATATTTATTAAATATTCCGCTCACAATATATTCTCTCAAATAACTAGTAACCGAATAAATGTTATCAAGCATACATAAATAATTATTAAACCATGCATGAGAATAATATTTATTCAACCTATTAAATAAGAATATATTATTTCCATGAGATTCTAGATACACTTAGTGTGTGACCCTCTAGGCCTCTTTATCAGCAGCATTAGGCGAAATAGCCAAAAATCTAAGCTTAGCATCTAGCAACATGCCAAGGCACTCATAGAGAAAGAAGTTAATGCCGCTACAACATGTCACCTCATATGAATGCTTAATGTGTAATATAATCCCTTTATCACAGCATCTTAAATCAAACAGATTGCATGCCGGTGCCATCAACCTATGTGCTCGATGTCTCTCTTTCTTTGACTTTCTGGAAATAAAACTTGACTATAGAATACAATGACCATGAATTTATTTAGGGTATATAATTTCCATCAAAGGGCCTAAGACATTAACTTCCATTAAAGAACAGAAGGGATAAATCCCTTCTTGCATTATTCATTAATGCAATATTACTCGTGACGCACCCAACATATACTACCTCATTGCGAACATCTATCATCACAGTTTTCATCAATAAATATAAGTGTGCGACTCATGATAATCATTAATAATAATCTTAAAGTTTAAGGACCAATATACACATCTGCATATAGGAACATCTAATGACACATATAAATGCGGATTTCCTACTGGCGGGTCTCATTCTCATAATATCCTATTGGATATTATCAAGGGCGTCACCATGAGAAGGTACCTCAAAGTCCTATGAGTCTCCACCCCCGATATCCTATATCATTCATAGAACTTCCAAATTCTCATCATAGTGGGGAACTGCTTTGACCTTTTAGTGCGATAACTACTCTTAGGACATTATCACATACTATGTCATGTAAAAGAACAATCATGATGTGATAAGTAGTTTATTAATATTAAAAACAATGAATACATGTTTATTATAAAGTATAAATAAGTTGGTTATATGGAACCAACTCCAACAGACTCCCACTTCCACTAGAGAAAACTACTAACAACCTTCAGTCCTCTAGCTCTCACATGATACTCATGCTTTTGCTAAGATAGAACTTTAGTCAAGGGGTACACTGTAGGTTCTAGGCGCAATGGAAGTGCATTGGTGGGTGTACCCAATTTTAATTTTTCTGTTAACAATGATCAATCTGAGATCCATCACAATAATAAAATTCCGGATCTTCAGAATAGAATGAATAACGAAAGAAAGGAAGGGAGTCCCTAAACTATAGAGGACCATCATATGTTGGTTATAATTAATTTAATTAAAATACAATAATTAACTTAATGTAATTCTCTCTATATTGATGTTTTTGGTCACGATCCGATGTGATCCTTCATTGTGTCGTAGAATCCAAGTGTAGGATTCCTCTATCGGTGATCCACACGTAATCCACCTATCTTTGGATATCTCCAAAGGGATATCTAGGTGCTAGTGAGAAAGAGCCTTCACTTGCGATGTCCGAATTCAATCATCTTGAGAGCTGCTTACAAAGTGCTCTCCTTGATCCGGTGGAGGAGGATCTCTCCCATACCTTGAGGGTGTTCTTGTAAGAAAAGAATTCCATCTTGGCTTAAGAGCTTTCTCTAGATCCATTGTGCACAACCACCAAAAAATGGCTAGGCTAATGAGAATTATATAATTGAGATTTTAATTACTTATAATAATAAAATGAATTAATTACCTGAAAGAATTTATTCATTTCATTTAATTCTTAGTAAGACCCCATGTCTAATAATAACAATTGACTATTATTATTACTTGACATGCACCCAACGAATTACACCTAATATTATTTAATTAAATAAATAATATTATTTCTCACAAATCACTAGAAAAACTACATGACGTATTTATTAATATACACGGCGTGTAATTTTGTTTTTAAATTTTCTTTATTTTCTCCACCACATTTACCAGACCTTAAATAATGGCTATTTATTTCTCAAATAAAAATCATTGTATTACTCGCTAATAAATATATTATTTCACCCACAATATATTATCTCAAATAAATAGTGTCAAAATAAATGTGATCAGACATCCTTGAATAATTATTAAACCACAATCAGGAATAATCATTATTCAACTTGTTAAATTAATATTTAACTGAGATACTTGGACACACTTAGTGTATGACCCTCTAGGCCTCTTTCTCAGTGGCATTAGGAAGAGCCTGCCTAAAGTCCAAGGTTAGCATCTAGAAACATGCCAAGGCACCCATAAAGAAAGAAGTTAACATCGCAATGACGTTTCACCTCCTACGAACACTTTTTGTGTAATGTAATCCCTTTGTCTCGATATCTCGAATCAAGCGGGTTTTATGCTAGTGTCATCAAACCATGTGCTCAATTATTCTTTCTTTGACTTTCCAGAATTGAACTCACCCATTTCTTAATATGGCCATGGATTTATTTAGGCTATATCAATTCCATCAAAGGTCCTAATATATCTACTTCCATTATGGAAGAGAAGGGACAAATACTTTCTCGCATTATCTATTAATGCAGTATTACTCATTGTGCACCCAAAATATCCTACCTCACTGTGAACAGTGTGTCATCATAGTTTTCATGAACACATCTAAGTGTGTGAGTTTTAATACCCATTAATAATAATCTTATAGTCTAAGGACCAATACACACGTCTGAAGATAGGAACATCCAATGACACTATGAAATGTGGATTTCCTACTGGCAGGTCTCATTCCCATAATATCCTCCTAGATATTACCAAGGGTGCACACCATGAAAAGATGCCTCAAAGTTTTATGAGTCCTCACCCGTAATGGCCTATATTATTTGTGTCCCTCAAATAACATCATCCATCCATAGAACATATATATTCAAGAACATTATTATGGCACTTCTGGGTTATCATCATAGTAGGGATCCCCTATGACCCTTTAATGCAATAACTATCCTTAGGAAATTATCACATGAATTGTCACACATATGAAAAATCAAGATGCGATAAGGTATTTATTAATGAATAAAGTACAAAGTAGTTGGTTCTAGGCCACCAAATCCAACATACTACCACTTGGACTAGAGCCAACTGCTAACAACCTTTAACCTGCTAGCTCTCACATGATATTCATGCTTCTACTGAGATAGGCCTTTAGTCATGGGGTCTTCCACGTTCTCTTCTGTGTACACTCTTCTCAATATAACTTCACCCCTTTGATAGAAATACCTCAAGAGGTGATAATTTAGGAGAATGTGATTTATCCGTTGATGCGACCTTGGTTCTTTTTCATGAGCCACCACTGCAGTATTATCACAATACAATATGATAAGATCTTTACTGATAGGAACCATATCAAGCTCCTGGACAAATTTCCAAATCTATACGGATTCCTTGGATACATCAAAAGCCGCTATATATTCAGACTCCTCTGTAAAATCAGTGAAAACTAGCTTCTTTGAACCCTTCCAGCTCACAGCTCCTCCGTTGAGACAGAAAACCTATCCTGATTTTGATTTCAGATCATTCTGATCTTTCTAAAAACCAGCATCAACATAACCTATGATTACAAGCTCCTCGTCTTCTCCATACACTAGGAACATATCCTTAGTCCTTCTTAGATACTTAAGGATAGTATTAACAACAGTCTAATGCTGTTCTCCTGGATCTGCTTTATATCTTCCTACCATGCTTAGTGCATAGGCAACATCAAGCCTGGTACATAACATGGAATACATGATGGATCCTATATCCGAAGTGTACGAGATCTTACTCATCCTATATTTCTTCTATTGTGTCTGAGGAAACATTTTATTAGAAAGATGTAGGCTATGTGACATTGGAACCAATCCCCTCTTGGATTGTTCCATACTAAATCTCTTTACTATCTGGTCAATGTATATACCCTGACTTAGTCCAAGCATCCTATTGGATCTATCACGAATGATCTTGATCCCTAGAATATAGGCTACTTCACCTAAGTCCATCACATAGAAACACTTGTTCAACCAATCCTTAACTGACTGTAAGAGTTTCAAATTATTTCCAATTAGTAATATGTCGTCAACATATACTACTAGGATAACTACTACATTCCCAATAAACTGCTTATAAAAAATTGGCTCACATTTGTTCTTAATGAAACCAAATTACTTTATGGCTTCATCAAATCGAATGTTCTATGACCTGGATGCTTACTTTAATCCATAAATGTATTTCTGCAACTTGTAAACCCATTTGGCTTCACCTGATGTCACAAACCCTTCTGGTTGTGTCATATAGACATCTTCTTGAAGGTTCCCATTAAGGAATGCTATTTTGACATCCATCTACCAAATCTCGTAGTCATGGTAAGCTGCTATGTAAAGTATGATTATTATGGATTTAATCATGGAAACTGGCGAGAAGGTTTCATCATAGTCAATTCCTTGATGCTGTCTGAATCCTTTAGCCACCATCCTTCCTTTATAGGTGCTAACTTGACCTTCCATGTCCAACTTTCTCTTGAATACCCATTTGCATCCAACAGGCTTTACATCTACTGGCTCATCGACCAGAACTCAAACTTGGTTCTGATACATGGAATCCATCTTAGATTTCATAGCTTCTATCTATCTTGCAGCTTCTGAGATATCTACTGCTTTCTTGTAGAAGAGAGGTTCATCATTGTCCAACAATAATGATTCACCATCCTCGGTGACTAGGAAAACAAATCTCTCTAGTTCCCTTACATCTCTTGAGCTCCTATAAAGTACTTGTGTTTCTGGAACCTCTTCCACGGGGACCTTTGGAACTTGTTCTTGTACCAACTCCTGTGTATCTTGAGAATCAACTTCGTCAAATTCAATCTTGCTCCCACTATCCCTTTTTAGGATATGCTCCCTCTCAAGAAATATGGATTTTCTAGAGACAATCACTTTCTTTTCTAAAGGGTTATATAGGTAATATCCTTTTGTTTCCTTAGGATATCCTATAAAGATGCACCTCATGCCCTGGGTTGCTAGTTTGTTTCTTGATAAGGACTTAAAAAATTCCTCGCATCCCCATATACATGTGTGCGACAAAATGGGTTTCATTCCATTCCATAGCTCGAAGGGAATTCCATTTGATTCATTAGTTGGTACTCAGTTTAATGTGTATGCTGCAGTTTGTAATGAATA
Source organism: Viscum album (assembly GCA_963277665.1). Lineage (NCBI taxonomy): Eukaryota > Viridiplantae > Streptophyta > Magnoliopsida > Santalales > Viscaceae > Viscum > Viscum album. Next base: position 31,975,304 of record OY728119.1, on the reverse strand, counting down.
TCCCCGAATGGATAATGGAAGATCTACATGACTCATCACCAACCTCACTATGTCCAAAAAGGTGAGGTTCCTCCTTTAAAAAACACCATTCCACTGTGGTGTATAAGGAGGAGTGAGTTGAGATAAAATCCTAGACTCCCGTAGAAGATCGATTCACTCTTGGTTCAGATATTCTACACCTCGATCCGATTGAAGTTTCTTTATCTTATTACCAAGATGATTCAATACTTAATTCTTGAATTCCTTAAATTTTTCTAAGGAATCTGACTTATACCTCATTAAGTAGACATATCTATATCTACTCAAATCATCAGTAAAAGTAATGAAGTAAGAATATCCACCTCTAGATTATACTAGAAATGGTCCACACACATCCGTGTGCACCAATCCTAGAAGATTTGTGGCCCTTTCACCCTATCCACTGAAAGGAAACTTGGTCATTTTACCTTGTAAATAAGCGTGACATCTATCAAGTGGTTTTAAATCAATAAAGTCTAAATAACTATCTTGGAAGAGCTTTGTTAAGTGCTTCTCATTTACATGACTGATATGGTGATGCCACAACTGGGTGATGTATGAGTCATGTGAGTTTTTTTCATTATCGATTGACAACACTTGGTTTTCATAATTTAATACATACAAACCGTTATTTAAATGCGCCATACCATAACATACATTGTTCTTATAAAAGAAACAACCCTTATTTCCAAACTTGAAAATAAATCAATCCATATCCAAACATGATACATAAATTATGTTCTTAGTAACACTAGGAACATAATAACAATTTTTTAAAAACAAAAGTATCCCAATTGGCAATGAGAGATGGTAATCACCAATGACCAATGCAGCTAGCCTCGTGCCATTGGCAGCTCAAAGATTCATTTATCCTCTTGAAATATTTCTAAATATACTTGGTTCTTGCATTTTAATACATATGTAAGACCCATAAGATGTATCTAATACCCAATGCGTAGAAATGGAAAGATTACACTCAATAACAAATGCACCTTTAGCATCCCCACACTTCTGGGTGCAGTACCTCTTCCAGTGTCTTGTCTTTCCACATGAAAAACATACCGCCTCCCATTCCTTACCCTTCCTTTGGATCTTCCCCTCTTGGAGGGACGATTCTCAGGGTCTTCAGACTATTTATGAATCCTTGGCCCCTTTTCCTTGTCCTTACTTTTCTTATTCACTTTAAGGACTGTGGGTTTGTCATGCCCCATGTCCTTATCTACCTAGATAATTAAGGTCAAAAGTTCCGATAGACTCTTCTCATTATTGATCATGTTTTAGTTGATAATAAAGCTAGAGAAGGTCTTGGCCAGTGATGATAGGATGAGATCTGTACGCAACTCATCTGGGAACTTAATCCCTAAGATGTCCATGCATTCAATGTATCCAATAAGATTGAATACATGAGGCCAAGATGGTGAAGAATATCCAAGATTAGTTGTAAAAAAAGCATTGGATATATCATATCTCTCCTGTCTCACCTTCTCTTGATAGAGATCCTTAATGTGAGACATCATGCTATACATGTCCACGTTTTCATGTTTCTTCAAGATCTCATTAGACATGGTCGATAGCATGAAACATTGTACATATGTGGAATCATCCATATGTTTCATATAGAGAGATAGTTCCTCATCACTGGCCTCTTTTCCAGGTGCAACTGGAATAGGATCCTCCATCACGTACAATTTCCTCTCAAGGCAAAGGATGACGCGTAAACACCTATGCTATTCCTGGAAATTGGTGTCAGTGAGAAGGTTTTCCTTCTAGAGTATGGTTCAAAATGATATGTTTGAAGTCATTTTTATTCCTGTTTCTAAAAATTAAGATGATAAAATTTTTATTACTTTATCATGATAAAAATAAGACAAATAAATAATTTAATACTTATTAGTATCCCATTATTTTATAAAAATCTAATAGCCCTCACCACTGACTTCAGAATATTTTGTTTCCTGAATATTCCAGTGGAAAGGATCCATATTTCCCTTCACATTACCCTAACTAGGTTTGGTCAAGCAACTTGAAGGGTTTTAGGTAGGCATTCCAAATTCCAACTGCATTAACTCACAGCTCCTTGATCCACTGAGTGGACTCCCCAATCCTGAAATCCTTTTATTTTGGATTTCCTCAACCTTTGCCTCTTGGTCACACCAAGTCCTACTATGGAAGTCAACCCTTGATGCGAACCAAGTTAAGTCAACCCAAAACCTTGAATTATAATTCCTTGATAATTGAAAGCACCCCAACTAGGGTTGGTGAAGCACTTTGAACTATGGTTCGATTTTAACCAAGATTATGGAAGGCTATACCGACTTAATATTTTCTTTGAGGGATTTTATCCTTATATGTAAATTTCCATTTTATTATCTTTGATTACATGCTTGTTAATATTAATTGGGATATACTTAAGTGATTAACCATGTCTAAGATAATATTTATGTTTAAGCCGGTCTTATTTTAGTTCCATATTGCATGCTTGTTTAATTCATTAATTGTGTGATTGTGAAAACACACCCATAATAAATAAACCATGTAACTGACAAAAAAATAAATAAATGGTATGACCATGAGCTTATTCTATTGGTTAGTTTATCTAGCTGTTGATAAACTAACCCAAGACCTAGGGGAGAAACACCTTGAACCTTTTGGATTCATGTTTACAACTTTCCACCTATACACCTTTGTATCTCCTTGGATTGGTTTCACCTTGGCTCCTAACTTGAGCCGCATCCACTGTCTTGGGATCTCCATCCATTACATATGCTTTTATCCCACTCGCAGGTGAGGGGTAAAATGGGGTTTTACATAAAAGAAACCTCGGGCACGCAGACCCTACATATTAATGAGGAGAAGGCTCGCAGACCAAAAAATTTAATTTAAATAAATAAATTAAAAGAAACCATTCACATATAAAGGTCTTGGTCTAGATCATGATTATCCATACATGTAACGATATTTACGCATAAATAAAACTAGCATTCAATTTTTTAATCCTTCTTTTTTAAGATAAATCACGCTTGAATCAATTAATTATCTTTAATTAATCAATCCTTTTATATTAAAACCTTTTTCTGAATTTCCTTGAGATTCTCATCCATCACAATTTTAAACAAATAAATTCATTTAAAATTATCTTTGTACATAACTTGTACCTTAGAGGAAACCCAGTGAATTCCCATTCATAACTACCCAATGAGTAGAAATTAACATTACACAGATGTTAAATTAAACACATATATATAAAACACCTATCACGTGTTGTGCTTTAGCTTTACGCCCACACTATGGTACAAGTCTCAAGGGATTATATAATATAATAATAAATTTTAATAAATCTATGTAATTTGGATGAGTACACGACGTGTAGTTATGACTACAAAGTGTGTAATTTTATTCACCGTCCATCCGAAGTACACGACCGAGGACATGACATGTAGATGTACTTCATAAATCTTTAGAGTACACGGTGTGTTCAGTGGGACACACACCGTGTAGTATCCACATTACAAAATTTCCAGCCGGGAAAGCCGTGTACGGGGTACACAATCCAACCCTAACCCGAAGGGACTACACACTGTGTTCAGTGGGACACATGGTGTGTAATCCAGAAACCATGTGTCACCTGTTCTTGGTCAACACATAGAGTCTTAAAGACTTAGATAGAATCCAATGACACGACCTGGTTTGGCGGACTATCCTGGTGCATAGAACCTATACTACACAACGTGTACTACTGAATACATGCTGTGTGTTCTGGTGTTGTATAGACAAGAAGCTTTGGCACCTTTATATGAGATCATCTATTTTATTTTAATCAAAATTAAAAGAAAAAAAATCGTTTCTGTAAAGTGAACGAGAAACGAAAGAGGATGAATAAATATCTAGATTCAAATTTATAGAATGATTAACTTGAATTGAAACAACTAAATTATTAAATGCGTAAATCACCAACAAAAAAACTAAATAATTATAATCAACGATATTACCCCTTTGATACCACTTGTAGGTTCCGGATGCAGCAGAAGCATGTTGGTGGGCGTACCCAACTTTAATTTTTTCCATTAACAACAATCAATCCAAGATCCATCATGATAATAAAATACCGAATATTTAGAATAGAATGAAGAATGAAAGAAAGGAAGGGAGTCTCGAAACTATATATAGAACCATCATATGTTGGTTATAATTAATTTAATTAAAAGATAAGAATTACCTTGATGTAATTCTCTCTCCGTTGTTGTTTCCACTCACAATTCGATGTGATCCGTCATTGCATCATAGAATAAAAGTGTACGATTCCTCTAGAGGTGATCCACACATGCTCCAAGTATCTCTAGACGTCACCAAAGGGATCTCTAGGTGCTAGCACAGAAGATCCTTTGCTTGTGATGTCTGCCTTCGATCGCCTTGAGAGATGCTTGAAAAGTGCTCTCCTTGATCCGGTGGAGGAGGATCTCTCTAGTACCTTGAGAGCATTCTTGGAAGAAAATAATTATCTCATGGATTGAGAGTTTTTTCTAGATCCATTGTGCACAACCACTAAAAAATTTCTAGTCTAATTAGAATTATATAATTGGTATTTTAATTAGTTAGAATAATAAAATGAATTAATTACCCAAAAGCATTTATTCATTTCATTTAATTCTTAGTAAGACCCCATGTATAATAATAACAATTGACTATTATTATTACTTAACATGCATCCAACTAATTACACCTAATATTATTTAATTAAATAAATAATATTATTTATCACAAATCCCCAGAAAAACTACATGGAATGTATATTAATATACATGACGTGTACTTTTGTTTTTTCATTTTCTTTATTTCCTCCACCATATTTATCATAACTTGAATAATGGCTATTTATTTCTCAAATAAATATCATTGGACTAGAGACAAATACTAACAACCTTCAGTCCTCTAGATCTCACATGATACTCATGCTTTTTCTAAGATAGACCTTTAGTCAAGGGGTACACTGTAGGTTCTGGGCGCAACAAAAGTGCATTGGTGGGTGTACCCAACTTTAATTTTTCTGTTAACAATGATCAATCTGAGATCCATCACAATAATAAAATGCTGGATCTTCAGAATAGAATGAATAATGAAAGAATGGAATGGATTCCCTAAACTATCGAGGATCATCATATGTTGGTTATAATTAATTTAATTAAAATACAAGAATTAACTTAATGTAATTCTCTCTATGTTGATGTTTCCGGTCACGATCCGATGTGATCCATCATTGTGTCGTAGAATCCAAGTGCAGGATTCCTCTAGTGGTGATCCACACGTACTCCACCTATATTTGGATATCTCCAAAGGGATATCTAGATGCTAGTGCGAAAGATCCTTCACTTGCGATGTCCGAATTCAATCATCTTGAGAGCTGCTTACAAAGTTCTCTCCTTGATCCGGTGGAGGAGGATCTCTCCCATACCTTGAGGGTGTTCTTGTAAGAAAAGAATTCTCTCTTGGTTTAAGAGCTTTCTCTAGATCCATTATGCACAACCACCAAAAAATGGATAGGCTAATGAGAATTATATAATTGAGATTTTAATTACTTATAATAATAAAATGAATTAATTACCTGAAAGAGTTTATTCATTTCATTTAATTCTTAGTAAGACCCCATGTCTAATAATAACAGTTGACTATTATTATTACTTGACATGCACCCAGCGAATTACACCTAATATTATTTAATTAAATAAATAATATTATTTCTCACAAATCACCAAAAAAACTACACGACTTGTACTTTTGTTTTTAAATTTTCTTTATTTTCTCCACCACATTTATCAGACCATAAATAATGGCTATTTATTTCTCAAATAAATATCACTGCATTACTTGCTAATAAATATATTATTTCACCCACAATATATTATCTCAAATAACTAGTATCGAAATAAATGTGATCAGACATCCTATAATAATTATTAAACCACAATCAGGAATAATGTTTATTCAACTTGTTAAATTAATATTTAACTGAGATACTTGGACACACTTAGTGTATGACCCTCTAGGCCTCTTTCTCAGTGGCATTAGGCAGAGCCTGCCTAAAGTCCAAGGTTAGCATCTAGAAACATGCCAAGGCACCCATAAAGAAAGAAGTTAACATCGAAATGACATGTCACCTCCTACGAACGCTTTTTGTGTAATGTAATCCCTTTGTCTCGATATCTCGAATCAAGCAGGTTTCATGCTAGTGTCATCAAACCATGTGCTCGATTATTCTTTGTTTGGCTTTCCAGAATTGAACTCACCCATTTCTTACTATAGACATGGATTTATTTAGGCTATATCAATTCCATCAAATGTCCTGAGATATCTACTTCCATTATGGAACAGAAGGGACAAATACTTTCTCGCATTATTTATTAATGCAGTATTACTCATTGTGCACCCAACATATCCTACCTCACTGTGAACAGTGTGTCATCATAGTTTTCATGAACACATCTAAGTGTGCAAGTTGTAATACCCATTAATAATAATCTTATAGTCTAAGGACCAATACACACATCTGAAGATAGGAACATCCAATGACACTATGAAATGTGGATTTCCTACTAGCAGGTCTCATTCTCATCATATCCTACTAGATATTACCAAGGGTGCACACCATGAAAAGATGCCTCAAAGTTTTATGAGTCCTCACCCTTAATGGCCTTTATTATTTGTCCCTCAAATAACATCATCCATACATAGAACAATTATATTCAAGAACAATATTATGGAACTTCTGGGTTATCATCATAGTAGGGATCCCCTATGACCCTTTAATGCAATAACTATCCTTAGGAAATTATCACATGAATTTTCACGCATATGAAAAATCAAGATGTGATAAGGTATTTATTAATGAATAAAGTACAAAGTAGTTGGTTCTAGGCCACCAAATCCAACATACTACCACTTGGACTAGAGATAACTGCTAACAACCTTTAACCTGCTAGCTCTCACATGATATTCATGCTTCTACTGAGATAGGCCTTTAGTCATGGGGTCTGCCACGTTCTCTTCTGTGTACACTATTCTCACTATAACTTCACCCCTTTGATAGAAATCCCTCAAGAGGTGATAATTTAGGAGTATGTGATTTATCCGTTGATGCGACCTTGGTTCTTTTTCATGAGCCACCGCTGCAGTATTATCACAATACAATATGATAAGATATTTATTGCTAGGCACCATATCAAGCTCCTGGAAAAAGTTCCAAATCCAGACGGCTTCCTTGGATACATCAAAAGCCGCTATATATTTGGACTCCTCTGTAAAATTAGTGACAACTAGCTGCTTTGAACTCTTTCAGCTCACAACTCCTCCGTTGAGACAGAAAAACTATCCTGATTGTGATTTCAGATCGTTACAATCTGTCTAAAAACCAGCATCAACATACCCTATGATGACAAGCTCCTCGTCTTCTCCATACACTAGGAATATATTTTTAGTACTTCTCAAATACTTAAGGATATTCTTAACAACAGTCTAATGCTGTTCTCCTGGATCTACTTTATATCTTACTACCATGCTTAGTGCATAGGCAACATCTAGCCTGGTACATAACATGACATATATGATGGATCCTATATCCGAAGTGTATAAGATCTTACTCATCTTATATTTCTTCTATTGTGTTTGAGAACACATTTTCTTAGAAAGATGTAGGCCATGTGACACTGGAACCAATCCCCTCTTGGATTGTTCCATACTAAATCTCTTTACTATATGGTCAATGTATGTACCCTGACTTAGTCCAAGCAGCCTCTTGGATCTATCATGAATGATCTTGATCCCCAGAATATAGGCTACTTCACCTAAGTCCTTCAGAGAGAAACACTTGTTCAAACAATCCTTAACTGACTGTAAGAGTTTCAAATTATTTCCAATTAGTAATATGTCCTCAACATATACTACTAGGATAACTAATACATTCCCATTAAACTGCTTATAAAAAATTGGCTCACATTTGTTCTTAATGAAACCAAATTACTTTATGGCTTCATCAAATCAAATGTTCCATGACCTGGATGCTTACTTTAATCCATAAATGTATTTCTGCAACTTTTAAACCCATTTGGCTTCACCTGGTGTCACAAACCCTTCTGGTTGTGTCATATAGACATCTTCCTGAAGGTTCCCGTGAAGGAATGCTATTTTGACATCCATCTACCAAATCTCGTAGTCATGGTAAGCAACTATGGTAAGTATGATTCTTATGGATTTAAACATGGAAACTAGTGAGAAGGTTTCATCATAGTAAATTCCTTGATGCTGTCTGAATCATTTAGGCACCAACCATTCTTTATAGGTGCTAACTTGACCTTCCATGTCCAACTTTCTCTTGAATACCCATTTGCATCCAACAGGCTTTACATCAACTGGCTCATCGACCAAAACTCAAAATTGGTTCTGATACATGGAATCCATCTTAGATTTCATAGCTTCTATCTATCTTGTAGCTTCTGAGATCTCTACTTCTTTCTTGTAGAAGAGAGGTTCATCATTGTCCAACAATAATGATTCACCATCCTCGGTGACCAGGAAACCAAATCTCTCTGGTTCCCTTACATCTCTTGAGCTCCTACACAGTACTTGTGTTTTTGGAACCTCTTCCACGGGGACCTGTGGAACTTGTTCTTGTACCAACTCCTAGTATCTTAAGCACCAACTTTGTCAAATTCAATCTTGCTCCCACTATCCCTTTTTAGGATGTTCTCCCTCTCAAGAAAGATGGATTTTCTAGAGATAATCACTTTCTTGTCTAAAGGGTTATATAGGTAATATCCTCTTGTTTCCTTAGGATATCCTATAAAGACGCACCTCGTGCCCTGGGGTGCTATTTTGTTTCCTGATAAGGACTTAAAAAATTCCTCGCATCCCCATATACGTGTGTGCGACAAAATGGGTTTCTTTCCATTCCATAGCTCAAAGGGAATTCCATTTGATTCCTTAGTTGGTACTCGGTTTAATGTGTATGCTGTAGTTTGTAATGAATATCCCCAAATGGATAATGGAAGATCTGCATGACGCATCATCGACCTCACTATGTCCAACAAGGTGAGGTTCCTCCTTTAACTAACACCATTCCACTGTGGTGTATAAGGAGGAGTGAGTTGAGATAGAATCCTAGAATCCCGTAGAAGATCAATTCACTCTTGGTTCATATATTCTCCACCTCGATCCGATTGAAGTTTATTTATCTTATTACCAAGCTGATTCAATAATTAATTCTTTAATTCCTTAAATTTCTCTAAGGAATATGACTTATACCTCATTAAGTAGACATATCTATATCTACTCAAATCATCAATAAAAGTAATGAAGTAAGAATATCCACCTCTAGATTCTACTAGAAATGGTCTACACACATCCGTGTGCACCAATCCTAGAAGCTTTGTGTCCCTTTCACCCTATCCACTGAAAGGCGGCTTGGTCATTTTTCCTTGTAAACAAGCGTGACATCTATCAAGTGGTTTTAACTCAATAAAGTCTAAATAACCATCTTGGTAGAGCTTTGTTAAGTGCTTCTCATTTACATGACCGAGACGGTGATGCCACAACTGGGTGATGTATGATTCATGTGAGTTTTTTTTCGTTATCGATTGATAACACTTGGTTTTCATAATTTAATACATACAAACTGTTATTTAAATGCGCCATACCATAACATACATTGTTCTTATAAAAGAAACAACCCTTATTTCCAAACTTGAAAATAAATCCATCCATATCCAAACATGATACATAAATTATGTTCTTAGTAACACTAGGCACATAATAACAATTTTTTAAAACCAAAAGTATCCCAATTGGAAATGAGAGATGGTAATCACCAATGACCAATGCAACTAGCCTCGTGCCATTGGAATCTCGAAGATCCATTTATCCTTTTTAAATATTTCTAAATATACTTGGTTCTTGCATTTTAATACATATGTAAGCCCCATAAGATGTATTTAATACCCAATGAGTAGAAATGGAAAGATTACACTCGATAACGAATGTACCTTTAGCATCCCCACACTTCTGGGTGCAGTTACTCTTCCAGTGTCTTATCTTGCCACATGAAAAACATACCGCCTCCCATTCCTTACCCTTCCTTTGGATCTTCCCCTTCTTGGAGGGATGATTCTCAGGGGCTTCAGACCATTTATGAATCCTTGGCCCCTTTTCCTTGTCCTTCCTTTTCTTATTCACTTTAAGGACTGTGGGTTTGTCATGCCCCATGTCCTTATCTACCTAGATAATTAAGCTCAAAAGTTATGATAGACTCTTCTCATTATTGCTCATGTTTTAGTTGATAATAAAGCTAGAGAAGGTCTTGGCCAGTGATGATAGGATGAGATCTGTACGCAACTCATCTGGGAACTTAATCCCTAAGATGTCCAGGCGTTCAATGTATCCAATAAGCCTGACTACATGAGGACTAGATTGTAAAGAATCTCCAAGATTAGTTGTAAAAAAATCATTGGAGATCTCATATATCTCCTATCTCACCTTCTCTTGATAGATATCCTTAAGGCGAGACATCATGCTATACACGTCCATGTTTTCATGTTGCTTCAAGATATCATTAGACATAGCTGATAGCATGAAACATTGTACATATGTGGAATCATCCATATGTTTCATATAGAGAGATAGCTCCTCATCACTGGCCTCTTTTCCATGTGCAACTGGAATAGGATCCTCTAGCACATACAATTTCCTCTCATGGAAAAGGATGATGCGTAAACGCCTCTGCTATTCCTGGAAATTAGTGTTGGTGAGACGGTTTTCCTTCTAGAGTATGGTTCACAATGATATGTTTGAAGTCATTTTTATTTCCATTTCTAAAAATTAATATGATAAAATGTTTAGTACTTTATCATGATAAAAATAAGATAAATAAATAATTTAATACTTATTAGTCTCCCACTATTTTATAAAAATACAATAGCCCTCACCATTGACTTCAGAATATTTTGTTTTCTGAATATTCCAGTGGAAAGGATCCATATTTCCCTTCGCATTACCCTAACTAGGTTTGGTCAAGCAACTTGAAGGGTTTTAGGTAGTCATTCCAAATTCCAACTGCATTAACTCACAGCTCCTTGATCCACTGAGTGGACTCCCCAATCCTGAAATCCTTTTATTTCGGATTTCCTCAACCTTTGCCTCTTGGTCACACCAAGTCCTACTGTGGAAGTCAACCCTTGATGCGAACCAAGTTAAGTAAACCCAAAACCTTGAATTATAATTCCTAGATAATTGAAATCACCCCAACTAGGGTTGGTCAAGCACTTTGAACTATGGTTCGATTTTAACCAAGATTATGGAAGGCTATACCGACTTAATATTTTCTTTGAGGGATTTTATCCTTATACGTAAATTTACATTTTATTATCTTTGATTACAAGCTTGTTAATATTAATTGGGATATACTTAAGTGATTAACCATGTCTAAGATAATATTTATGTTTAAGCCGGTCTTATTTTAGTTCCATATTGCATGCTTGTTTAATTAATTAATTGTGTGATTGTGACAACACACCCATAATAAATAAACCATGTAACTAACAAAAAAAATGGCATGATCATGAGCTTATTCTATTGGTTAGTTTATATAGCTGTTGATAAACTAACCCAATACCTAGGGGAGAAACACCTTGAACCTTTTGGGTTCATGTTTACAACTTTCCACCTGTACACCTTTGTATCTCCTTGGATTGGTTTCACCTTGGATCCTAACTTGAGCCGCATCCACTGTCTTGGGATCTCCATCCATTACATATGCTTTTATCACACTCACAGGTGAGGGGTAAAATGGGGTTTTACATAAAAGAAACCTAGGGCACGCAAACCCTACATATTAATGAGGATAAGGCTCGCAGGTAAAAAAATTTAATTTAAATAAATAAATTAAAAGAAACCATTCACATATAAAGGTCTTGGTCTAGATTATGATCATCCATACATGTAATGATATTTATGCATAAATAAAACTATCATTCAATTTTTTAATCGTTCTTTTTTAAGATAAATCACGCTTGAATCAATTAATTATCTTTAATTAATCAATCCTTTTATCTTAAAACCTTTTCTGAATTTCCTTGAGATTCTCATCCATCATAATTTTAAACAAATAAATTCATTTAAAATTATCTTTGTACATAACTTGTACCTTAGAGGAAACCCAGTGAATTCCCATTCATAACTACCCAATGAGTAGAAATGAACATTACACAGATGTTAAATTAAACACATATATATAAAACACCTATCATGTGTTGTGCTTCAGCTTTACACCCACACTATGGTACAAGTATCAAGGTCTTATATAATATAATAATAAATTTTAATAAATCTACGTAATTTGGATGAGTACACGATGTGTAGTTATGACTACACAGTGTGTAATTTTATTCACCGTCCATCCGAATTACACGCTCAAGGACATGGCATGTAGATGTACTTCATAAATCTTTAGAGTAAATGGTGTGTTCAGTGGGACACACACAGTGTAGTATCCGCGTTACACAATTTCCAGCCGGGAAAGCCGTGTATGGGGTACACAATCCAACCCTAACCCAAAGGGACTACACACTGTGTTCAGTGGGACACATGGTGTGTAATCCAGAAACCATGTGTCACCTATTCTTGGTCAACACATATAGTCTTAAAGACTTAGATAGGATCCAATGACACGACCTGGTTTGGCGGACTATCCCGGTGCATGGAACCTATATTACACAACGTGTACTACTGAATAAATGCTGTGTGTTCTGGTGTTGTACGGACAAGAAGCTTTGGCACCTTTATATGAGATCATCTATTTTATTTTAACCAAAATTGAAAGAAAAAAAATCGTTTCTGTAAAGTGAACAAGAAACGAAAGAGGATGAATAAATATCTAGATTCAGATTTATAGAATGATTAACTTGAATTGAAACAACTAAATTATTAAATGCGTAAATCATCAACAAAAAACTAAATAATTATAATCAATGATATTACCCCTTTGATACCACTTGTAGGTTCCAGATGCAGCAGAAGCACGTTGGTGGGCGTACCTAACTTTAATTTTTCCATTAACAACAATCAATCCAAGATCGATCATGATAATAAAATAACGAATATTTAGAATAGAATGAAGAATGAAAGAAAGGAAGGGAGTCTCGAAACTATAGATAGAACCATCATATGTTGGTTATAATTAATTTAATTAAAAGATAAGAATTACCTTGATGTAATTCTCTCTTCGTTGATGTTTCCACTCACAATCTGATGTGATCCGTCATTGCATCATAGAATAAAAGTGCAGGATTCCTCTAGCGGTGATCCACACATGCTCCAAGTATCTCTAGACGTCACTAAAGGGATCTCCAGGTGCTATCATGGAAGATCCTTTGCTTGCAATGTCTGCCTTCGATTGCCTTGAGAGCTGCTTGCAAGTGCTCTCCTTGATCCGGTGGAGGAGGATCTCTCTAGTACCTTGAGAGCATTCTTGGAAGAAAAGAATTATCTCTTGGATTGAGAGCTTTTTCTAGATCCATTGTGCACAACCACTAAAAAATTTCTAGGCTAATTAGAATTATATAATTGGTATTTTAATTAGTTAGAATAATAAAATGAATTAATTACCCAAAATCATTTATTCATTTCATTTAATTCTTAGTAAGACCCCATGTCTAATAATAACATTTGACTATTATTATTACTTAACATGCACCCAACTAATTACACCTAATATTAATTAATTAAATAAATAATATTATTTCTCACAAATCCCCAAAAAAACTACATGGCGTGTATATTAATATACATGACATGTACTTTTGGTTTTCCATTTTCTTTATTTGCTCCACCATATTTATCATAACTTGAATAATGGCTATTTATTTCTCAAATAAATATTACTACATTACTCACTAGTAATAAATATATTATTCCACCCACAATATATTCTCTCAAATAACTAGTGTTGAAATAAATGCGATCATGCATCCTTGAATAATTATTAAACCAAAACTGGAAATAATCTTTATTCAACTTGTTAAATTAATATTTAACTGAGATAATTGGACACACTTAGTGTGTGACCCTCTAGGCCTCTTTCTCAATGTAATTAGGTAGAGCCTGCCTAAAGTCCAAAGTTTGCATATAGAAATATGCCAAGAAACCCATAGAGAAAGAAGTTAATGTCGCGATGACGTGTTACCTCTTACGTACACTTACCGTGTAATGTAATCCATTTGTCTCGATATCTCAAATCAAGCGAGTTGCATGCTAGTGCCATTAACCCATGTGCTCAATTATTATTTCTTCAACTTTCTGAAATTGAACTCGCCCATTCCTTACCATGGCCATGGATTTATTTAGGCTATATCAATTCCATCAAAGGGAATGAGATATCTACTTCTGTTATGGAACAGAAGGGACAAATCCTTTCTTGCATTACCTATTAATTTAGTATTACTCATGACACACCCAACACATCATACCTTGCTGTGAATAGTGTGTCATCAAAGTTCTCATCAATACATCTAAGTGCATGAGTTTTAATACCCATTAATAATAATCTTAAAGTCTATGGATCAATACACACATTCGCAGATAGGAACATCCAATGACACTATGAAATGTGGATTTCCTATTGGCGGGTCTCATTCTCATAATATCCTCTTGGATATTACTAAGGGAACACACCATGAGAAGATGCCTCAATGTTTTATGAGTTCTCACCCCTAATGACCTGTATTATTTGTGTCCCTCATATACCATAATCTGACCATAAAACAAATATATATTCAAGAATAGTGTTATGGAACTTTCGGGTTCTCATCATAATAGGGATCCTCTATGACCCTTTAATGTAAAAGCTATCCTTAGGAAATTATCACATGTATTGTCATGCAGAAGAACAATCAAGATGTGATAATGTATTTATTAATAAAGAAAGTAAAAATTAGTTGGTTCTAGGCCACCAACTCCAACATACACCACATTCTCTTTCGTGGGTACTCTGTTTACCAAAAATTCACCCCTATTATTGAAATCCCTCAAGAGGTGATACTTCTAGAGTATATTCTTTGTCCATTGGTGTGACCTTGGCTCTTTTTCAAGAGCTACCAATATAGTATTATCACAATACAATGTGATAGAGTCTTTACTGCTAGGTACCACATCAAGCTCTTGGACAAAGTTCCAAATCCAAACGGCTTCCTTGGCTGTATCAAAAGCTGCTATATGATTGGAATCCACTGTAGAATCAGTGAAAACTGGATGCTTTGAAGTCTTCCAGCTCACAACTCCCCTGTTGAGATAGAAAACATATCCTGATTGTGACTTTAGATCATTCTTATCTATCTGAATACTAACATCATTATAACCCCTAATGAATAGATCCTTGTCTCCTCCATACACCAGGAACATATCCTTAGTTCTTCTTAGATACTTAAGTATAGCCTTAACAACAGTCCAATGTTATTCTCCTAGATCTTCTTGATATTTTCCTACCATGCTCAATGCATAAGCAACATCAAGTCTAGTACATAACAAGACATACATGATTGATCCTATCACTGAAGCGTATGAGATCTTACTCATTATATTTATCCTATTGTGTATGAGGACACATTTTATTAGAAATATGTAAACCACGTGACATTAGAACCAATCCCCTATTAGATTGTTCCATACTAAATATCTTTAGTATCTGGTCTATATATGCACTTTGAATTAGTCCAATCAGCCTCTTAGATCTTTTACAAATGATCTTGATCCCTAGAATATAGGCTGCTTCACCTAAATCCTTCATGGATAAACACTTGTTTAATGAGTCCTTAATATATTATAAGATTGGTATGTTGTTTTTAATAAGTAATATGTCATCAATATATACTACCAAGATAATGACTGCATTCCCACTAAACCTCTTGTAAACACACAACTCACATTTATTCTTAATGAAACCAAATTATTTTATGGATTTATTAAATCATATGTTCCATGACCTAGATCTTTGATTCAATCCATCAATGGATCTATATAACTTGAAAATCCTTTTGGCATCACCTGAAGTCACAAACCCTTATGGTTGTGTCATATAGACATCTTCCTGAAGGTCCCCATTAAGGAATGCAGTTTTGACATCCATCTTCCAAATCTCATAGTACTGGTAAGATGCTATATAAAGTAGAATTCTAATGGATTTAAACATGGAAACTAGCTAAAATGTTTCATCATAGTCAATTCCTTAACTCTGTTTAAAACCTTTAGCCACTAGTCTTTCTTTATAGGTACTTACTTTACCTTTAATTTATAGTTTAATCTTGAATACACATTTTCATCCAAAAAGATTTACATCAACTGGCGTATCAACCAAAACCCAAACTTGGTTCTAATACATGGAATCCATTTTAGAATTCATGGATTCTGTCCATCTTACAGCTTCTGAGCTCTCTATTATTTCCTTGTAGGAAATAGGTTCATAATTTTCAACCAATAATTAATCACCATCTTCGGTGACTAGAAAACCATATCTATCTGGTTCTCTTACCTCTCTTACACTCCTATGCAGTACTTGTATTTTAGGAACTACTTCTTCCATGGGGATTTGTGGAACATGTTCCCGTACCAACTCTTGTGCATCATGAGCATCAATTTCATCAAAGTCAATCTTTCCCCCACTATCCTTTTTGAGGATGTTATCCCTCTCAAGAAATATGGATTGTTTGAAGATAGTCAATTTCTTATCTGATGGGTTGTATAGGTAGTATCCCTTTGTTTCCTTGGGATACCCTATAAAGATACACTTCATGCATCGGGGTGCTAGTTTTTTTCCTGAGAAGGCATTAAAAAATGCCTCTCAACCCCATACACTTGTATGCGACAAAATGAGTTTCTTTCCACTCTATAAATCAAAGGGAATTCCATTTTAAACTTTAGTTGGTATCCAGATTAATGTGTATGCTGTAGTTTGTAATGCATATCCCCAAAAGGATAATGAAAGATCTGCATGACTCATCATTGACCTTACCATGTCTAATAAGGTACGGTTCCTACTTTTACTAACATCATTCCACTGTGGTGTATAAGGTGGAGTGAGTTGAGATAGAATCCCAAACTCCCATAAAAATTAAATGAACTCTTGGTTAAGATATTCACCACCTCAATTTGATCAAAGCTTATTTATCTTCTTACCAAGCTGATTCTCTACTTCATTCTTGATTTCCTTTAATTTATCAAAGGACTCAGACTTATAACTCATCAAATAGATATATCCATATCTACTCAAGTCATCCTTCAAAGTTACAAAGTAAGAATATCCACCTCTAGATTCTACTGGAAATGGTCCACAAACATTAGTGTGTACCAATCCTAGAAGTTTTGTAGCCCTTTCACCCTGTCCACCAAATGGTGGTTTGATCATTTCTCCTTGTAAAAAAGCATGACATCTATCAAGTGATTTTAACTCAGAAGAGTCTAAATAATCATCTTAATAGATCTTTGTCAAATGCTTCTCATTTACATATCCAAGACGGTGATGCCATGGTTGAGTGTTATATTAGTCGTGTGAACATGATTCGACATCAATTTACAATAGTTGGTTTTCATAACTTAATACATAAAGGCTGTTATTTAAATTTTCCATACCATAACATATTGCCCTTATGAAAGAAACAAATTTTATTTCCAAATTTCAAAATAAACCCATATGTATCTAAACATCACTACTACACATATTCCCTTTAACATCATGCAAATAAGATTTTAACAATGCTAAAAAAGTTCTATTAACTGCAGTGATGATAGGGGGTCCCCTTTATTAGTGCTAAAAAACCACTGATAAAGGGGATCCTTTATCTGCACTAAATAAAGCGCTGATAAAATCCTAACTGGATGCAATTTGCTGTTAATATAACAATGCACCTAGAAAAAACCAATAATTTCAAAAAATGCTATAAAACCAGTAATTTTAAACAATGTTATATACATTTAATTGATATCATGAATACAAAGTTGTCTACCCATGGTACATACAAAAAAAATACTACTATATAAATTTCAAAAAATGTGTTATATAATTACATTTATAATTATCCACCAAACATTTAAAAACATTAATATTTCATGTTTTGACGCCTGTGATCCCCTCTCAAAAATGTCTTCCCATGGTATCATTTTCCAAACAAATCATCTCAACCAGATGAAAATATGCCACATATATAAGAAAACAAATATTATGCCAGTAATACTATAAAGAAATAAATTAAACATTAATATAAAAGAATACATTAATTAAATGAAAATATTTAATAAAAAATACACATTTGGAGTTATACCCATCACACTATACATCATATTGAGCTGAGGTTTATTCCTACACATCAAAAATAAGCGATGGATCATTATCCTAAAATATCAAAATAACCCGAATGTGTTTTCTTGGTTTTGAGTACGTCACTTGTTCTTTTACTAAAATTAATATCAATTTGAAATAATGAAACATTTGGAGTTATATCGGTCACACCATGCATCATATTAAGGTGAAGCTAATTCCTATATATCAAAAATTACTTATGGATCGTTTTTCTAAAGTATCAAAACAATCCAAATGTGTTTTCTTAGTTTTTAGTATTCCAGTTGTGTTTTTTTACTAAAATTTCATTTCAAAATGGAAACATGAATTACGAGTCATACCGATCACATCATGCATTGGTTTGATGTGAGAATACTTCATACACATCAAAAATGACTTATGAATCATTTTCATAAATTATCAAGAAAATTGGAGCACGTTTTCTTGGTTTTCAGCGAGTGACACGTTTTGAACTAAAATGCAAATTTTAAACTGATAATGGATAATTTAAGTTATATAGGTCACACCATGCATCAAATTGAGGTGTGGTTGATTCTTAAATGTCAAAAATGAGTCATAAATCATTGTCATAAAGTATCAAAATAATCTGAATGCATTTGCTCAATTTTTAGTATGTCAATTGTTCTTTTTTACTTAAATTAATGTCAATTTTAAATAAAAAGACACACTTGGAGTCATATCGGTCACACTGTGAATCTTATTGAGGTGTAGTTGACTCCTAAAAGTCAAAAATTACTCATTGATCATTGTCCTAAAATATCAAAATAATTCAAATGTGTTTTCTCTATTTTTAGGATGTCATTTGTTCTTTTTACTAAAATTAATACCAATTTTAAATAGACACTTTGAGTTACTTCAGCCACACTATGAATCATATTTTGGTTCATATGATTCACACATGTCAAAAATGACTTATAGATTGTTTTCCTAAACTATCAAAACAATCCAAATGTGTTTTCTTGGTTTTCAGTATGCCAATTGTGTTTTTTTACTAAAATGTCATTTTAAATTGGAAACACACATTATGAGTCATATCGGGAACATCGTGTGTTAGTTTGATGTGATAATACTTCATACACATCAAAAATGACTTATAAATTACTTTCCTAAATTATCAAGACAACCTGAGCACATTTTCTTGGTTTCAAGTGAGGGACACATTTTGAACTAAAATATCAATTTTAAACTGATAATGGACACTTTGAGTCATGCCAATCACACTATTCATTGAATTGAGGTATGGTTGATTTATAAACATCCAAAATTACTCATGGATCATTTTTTGAAAGTATCAAAACAATCATAATGCATTTTCTCGGTTTTCAGTATGTCACTTGTTCTTTTTTACTTAAATTAATGTCAATTTTAAATAAAAAGACACAATTGGAGTCATACCGGTCACACCATGCATCCTATTGAGGTACGATTGAATCCTACAAGTCAAAAATGAGTCATGTATTGTTTTCCTAAAATATTAAAACAATCCAAATGTATTTGCTCAGTTTTTAGTATGCACTTGTTCTTTTTACTAAAATTAATGTCAATTTTAAATAAAAAGAGACACTTTGATATTATATGCTTTACCAAGGATAAGATTGAATGATACCATCCTTATTCTTTATCTAGATGGTTAATTTTACATTGATGAAATTTGTATTAAACACATTTATTTTTCATAGGTTATGCTATGGTGAATTGGTAAAATGTTTATGAAATCCATTTTCTTTATACAGGTTATGATGTGATGATATGATGAATGTTTTATGATATCATAGAAAACATAAGTTTGATTTTCATTATGAGATGGTTGAGACCTATATCTCTATATAATTCATTTTTTAAAGTTTTATATCTCATGAGATAACAATGGTAAATAATTCTATGGGATTTATCCACTATGGGAAAGAAGCGTGTCTTGATCCACTATGGGAAACAAGTGCATCCTTATCAACTATGGGAAATAGGTGCATCATGATCCACTATGGGAAACATGTAATAAATCCTGATCAACTATGTTGATGTTATTGGTAATTAACCTTGACATATGAAATGTTTTTTTATATTTTTGTTGGTTCCATACTTTTATGAAATGAGATTATGGTTAATGATTGATTTATGTTGATTTATCACTCTTATGAGTCATGATTTCTGAAATGATAATGTTTTATGCCATGAATCATGTTTATGATCTATGAAACATTGGGTATAAACTTCCTAAGTTATGTTCATGATCACATACCCTTATTCTTATCTTATGATTTCATATGATCATAGATTGATATATTTTATGTTTACCCTTATTAAGAATCCAAGCTCACCCTTTCTTATGTTTCCTTCCCCAGGCTATGAAGAAAGGCTTAGGTAGGGTATTCCTAATATGAGTAATATATAAGATAATCTTCATGGGATATGTTGAAGATACTTCATAAAATAAGAAGATTGTGTTTCTAGTCTCCAAATACACTAAACTATCATGGTCCTTGGGTGTGTGTTTATGAAATGTATTGAATATTCATCTAAAATGATGTGATATTTATGTATAAAATCCTTCGTCACTATAATTGGTATTAAAGTAAAGGTTTAGTCAATATTTATAGATTAGTATTAGAAAAAATTTAGTTATATACCTAGGTTTATGCCTAAGTATATGTCTAGGGAAATCATTAAGGATAAGACTAAGGAAAATTCTAAGTATAGGAAAATATCCTGAAATTTTGGTGAAGGATAG
Organism: Viscum album; assembly: GCA_963277665.1. Classification (NCBI taxonomy): domain Eukaryota; kingdom Viridiplantae; phylum Streptophyta; class Magnoliopsida; order Santalales; family Viscaceae; genus Viscum; species Viscum album. The sequence goes on along the minus strand of OY728119.1, from coordinate 31,954,173 downwards.
TGCAAGTTGTTTCTAAAAAATTACATCCATGTATGGATACTACAAGTGGATGTGGCTTTATCATAGAGTTACCCAGGGGTAATAACTTCAAAAAGGGAATATTGATCTAGACTCGATCATCATCTGATGCATGACAATAAGCCTTGTTGCACATTTGGTTTGACACTCCTGGGTATATGATTTGGAAATTCATAAAATCTTTATAAACCAATATGATAGATTTAAATAGATACCCTGAATGACCTAGTTTAAGAATAATGTGTCATAGATTGAAATGGTTTCATGATTTAGGCATCTTATAAATTATTTTTAATGATTATGTGGCTTTCCACTTTGATTAGAATTTCTCACGCTATGCTTTCTAGTTTTAGTCAATGGATGGAAATTGAAGGAACCATGTTAATGTTGAGTGAGATGGAAAATAAAATGATTTTACTCCTGATAAACAAAATTTTATGGGATATGGAATGAAAATTTTTATTTCTATGCTCACACATCATTTTCAAGCTATGAATCATTATGAACTTCTAAACAAGAAATGGAGGGAACAAGGTTCTGTTGATTCATTCATGAGGCAACATACAACTTCTTTTAGTGTTTCCACTAATCCACTGGTTGCTGAGAAATGGATTAGTACCAATGAAAATATAATTTCCATTATTTAGTGTTTAGAGCATGAAAAAGTCATTTTGGATGTTTATTATTTTTAGAGAGAAGTAGATCAGTGGTGTACTCTTATTAAGAACACATGGGAACATGAAGAAATTGAATCTATGGAATGGGAAGATTTTAAGGGGATATTTATTAGTAATTAATTACCTATAATTCTAAAAACAAAGTTTGTTAAGTAATTCCTTGATCTTAAGAAAAAGGATGATGAATATATTGGTTACTATAAAGCTAATTTTACACGAATTTCAAGGTACGATTCTGGTTCAATCATCAATCCTGGAAGAAAAATTGACCGATTATTTAGTGTCCTAAAACCAAGTTGCCAAAAGTCCTTGAATATAAGATAATTTTTTATCTAAAAATAATTCACTCGATATGATTTGAATGTTGAAATGTAAATTAGATATTCCCAACATTACTATGGTTTTAATAAGAAAAGGAAGATCGAGTCTCATGAAATATCAAAAGGTAGAAAGAGATTCTAGCCATCTACATGCCAGAAATTTAGTAATAATAATCAAGGGAATTACTTGAATGGATTTGGGAGGTTCTTTAAAGGTAATAAATCCTTTTAATATTAAAATTAAATTAATGATCTGGTTAATTAAATGGAGGATAATAGGATTCCAAATAATTCACTACCCACACTCCAGTGTTTCAAGAGTAAGGATTTTGTGCATTATGCGAATCAATGCTCTAATACAATGGCTAACGTGGATGATAATCCACAATGGAATTTGAAAAAAAAGTAAAAAGGGAAAGATTATGAAATAATAATGGATGAAGTGAATCATTATAATTAGGTCACACTTATCCTCACCTCCTTAGTTGGGAATTTTATGTTTGATTTGTTATGAATGAGCCCTATGAAAATATTATCATTCATCCTTTAGTGAAATTTCACATGATCAACTCTCTATACATGGATTTTGGAATAATGAAATAAGATTTGATATTCTATCAGTATAAGGATGAACCCAATATTCCAATGAAAATGTTTTTTTATAAGATAAATATTATATAAGGAATAAAGGGTGAATTAACTTTTGGAAGTATATATGTATCCATGTAAGAGTTATGGATACCATCATAGGTTTATGAGTTTAAGGTTGATCATAAGTTCAAATTCATTAAAACCCCTTTTGATTTTTTATGTGATGGGATTTTACAAAATTAAGGATATTTTGAGTGACATTTATGGTAATAAAACCCTTTGGTTTTGTATATGTTTTAGTGAAAAAGTTATTTAAGGAGGAATGAATTGACACTTTGTGGACATATGATTAATGGTACCACTAACCTTTAGGAATTATCTTATCATTGAGGTTGAGTTAATTATGGGTTGTAGTCAATCACCTTAAAAATTAAGCACACTTCATTGCTACATGATAATATTTCTCTTTAGATCCTATTGAAATAATATACATTAAGGAAGTGTTAAGGTTTCATGGAGTACCACATTCAATTGTATCTAATCGGGATCTAAAGTTTACCTTGAAGTTTTTGTGAAGTATTCATCAAGATATTGATACAGAGTTGAGTTTCATCACTATGTATCATTTTTAGATATATGGCCAATTTGAGAGAATAATTTAAACCCTAGAATATATTCTATGATCTTAATCTATGAATTTCAAATGTGGTTGGGATCAAAACCATTCTCTAGTTGAGTTTTATTGCAATAATAACTTTCAATCAATCATTCAAATGGATCCTTATAAAGAACTTTATAGAAATAAGTGTAGAGATCTAATGTACTATAGTGAAGTTTCATAAATAAAATTATTAGAACCTGAGTAAGATGATGAGACAGAAGAGAAGTTTAGATCCATTCAGCAACATGTAAGGACAATACAAAGTTGAAAAAAATGTTATGTTGATAATAATCGATGCAATCTAGTATTTGAATTTGGTGAGAAGGTATTTCTACAAATTTATTTGTGGAATAAAATATGGAAAAATAATCCCCAGGTATATTAGTCCCTTTGAAATACTTGATCACATTAGGACAATAACTTATCATTTTGTTCCACCGAACCTCTATCAAGTTCATGATGTGTTCTAAGTACCTCTCCCAAGGAAGTATATGAGAGGACCAATTTGGGATATGCCTAACAATGAGAGGGGGTGAATCAGTGTTGGGGACTTTTTAAACCAATTTATTCTTTTTATCCCTATACCTCTTGACCTGTTAGGATCTTGATTATCTTATTCTATTTTCCCTATCACATGAAATAATATGAAAGAAGTAAAAATATGAACAGAATATTTTTACAAGGTTCATCACTCAATAAGAGAAGCTACATCCTTTCCGTGCATGGTAATGAATAGTGCATAGATTCTCCACTATAATGTGATATTCTATTATAATGGAGTGGCTAGGAAAACAATCCTCTAGCTAGTGTGAGTCCCTACTCTTTTTAGGGGGGGTGGGAAAAAATCCTCTTCCCTAGACTGGTGATAGCCTAGTACAACTTGTAGCTTCCTTGCTGGTTCTTTATACTACCTATAGAGATAGTATTATTCCTTCCTGATAAGGTAGGTTCTTCTCTTGGTCTTATTTATTTCTCTTCAATTGATTACTTACAAAGTAGTAGGCATGCAATTCTCCCTTCTTTCTTTCTCTTCTTTTCTAGTGCAACACCAACTGCACTAGACTTATTATTTATTCTTCTTAGTGTAACAACCAACTGCACTAAAACTTATTATCTCTTCTTTTCTAGAATCATATACACCAATGTGACTATTCAGGCAATGACGATCATCTCATCTTAGCATCATCACAGTTGAACTGCCCAGTATAATTGTCAATATTCAGTTGGGCACACTCTGTTCTTATTCTTCTATTCTTTCATCTCTTCTCAATACCAACACCTAAGTGTATTGGTATACTAACTTCTTATAACGACCCATACTTTACATACATTGTTAATACTTCAAAATTGAAGCACACTTATTACAACATATAACAAAACCACAAAGGACCGTATAGGTATAGTGTCTTTAGAAACTGGGAAACATAAACAACTGGTTCATAAATCTTCTACAGTGTCTCCCATTTATTTCATCATATCTAGGGTCCCTTTTAGCATATTTTACTTAATATCTATCTTCCTGACCTGGGGAAAAGAAAACATAAAAGGGTGAGCTCAAATGCTCATCAAGGGCAAATAAAGGAAATAAAAATCATATCATATCTTTTTGAAAATCATAACCTGCAAAAGAGATCATAATATCTTAACATGGAATAAATCATAGAAGTGAAAATGAGATCCCCATAATCATAACATGAAACTTTAAACTTTGTGGCATGCACACATAATCATGGAAAATCATTTCTTGTTAGTCATGACTCATTTCCAAGACTATCTTAGTGGACAAAGTCCCTTTCTGAACCGAGTTCACTCCTCGTTTCAGTCCTGTATCACTGAACCGAAATAACCTTCCGTTCCATCCATGTCTATCTCATGAGATATAAAATCTTTACCCAATGCATTGGAGGGAGATATAGGTCCCAACCATCTTATAATGAATCCTTTCTTATGTGTGCCACATAATCATAAATCATACATCAACGCATAACCCATGTAATAAAAATGGGATTCTTAAACAACATGACATCATAAAACCATTCATATAACATAAAGGAATTCATAAACATAATTCCATCACAACATAGTCAAATCAATGTAATAATAGGGATAAAAACAGAACCCTTTTATTATCTTAGATGGAAAATAATTTTGATAAAATACTTGAACTCCATTCTTGAGGAAAATATCCTTTCTACTTCAAATTTTTTTTTCCTTTCATAACATGTCATACGACTTTAAAATAAAAGAAGTTGATTAAAAATAAACTTGAAAACTTGTAAAGGAAGTTTCTTGGAAATAATGTTTTAAAAATCCATTCATCCCGTATAAGTTAAAAAAACATTCTTCTCGTACTTTTGTCGGAAAAGTAAAAAAAAAGTACCTCGTACGAAAAACGACAAAAGATTCCTTTCATACATATTACTAAAAACTCACCGAAGGGTAAAAATGTATTTAAACAATTGTAGGTGGATGGAAATAATATTACATATTGATGAAACATGGATGTGGATGATAAAATACACCCCAGTAAATACTTACGAATAAAAAATCTCGGATAAAAATGAGATTGTGATATTTCCCTTACCTTAGGTCCGATTTGCTTTGTACGTGTCCGAATCTCCTGTATAATGGTTTAAATAATGTTATTGACTTATTCCAGAATCATACATATTGATATGATATCATATATGGTCATATTCTTAGCTTCTTGTTAGTAATATTTCATTGTTACTTGTTACTCGGGTCTTTATTGCCTTTTGTTTTTATGCGTGTTTTGCCGAATAAATTCTTATTCTTATTTTAAGGTTATAGATACATTATATCTAGAATGGTATTAGTGTAACATATATCATATTTATTCATTCAATTCATTTATATAATTACTATGTAATGATGATCATGTAGAATGAGTCGCATCACATCGTGGAGACGGTATTCCATACGTACGCACGAGTGATGATATCGTTCCTATGATCGTGGAATTGTATTGGAGTATATGTATATTATTTCAGTATCAATATTAATTTATAATAATCATAAATAGTTACTCATTACACCATTATACCCATCCTTGTAAGGTGGTGGTGGAAAATAGATTACACCATGGCGTGGAGACGGTATTCCGTACGTACGCACGCGCGGTGATTTCATTTTTTCCGTAGGATGGATAGAAGGTGAATTAGGGTTGTTTCATATTTATAATAACATATCAGTATGTAAGTAATACTGATGTTATTACTTTATCATGAAACAACTAAAGAAGAAGAAGTTGAAGAAGAAAGAAATTGAAAAGATCGGTAATGGATATTACCTCTTCTTTGGAACGCTTCTTTGAATCCTTCACTTAGGGAACTAAGATTGGTCTTTGAAGAATACCAGGACCTCTAGGATTATTCTAGGGAAGTGGAGAGGAGAAAATGGCAGGTGTTGTCCGAGCTTGAGTGCTCAAATTGGTGTGAGGAGGAGGGGGAGGAGGTACCCTTTTATAAGGGAGGAGAGGGGCACCTTAGGAATACCTCAAAATATTATTTTATATTAATGTCAAAATCGGTTTATAATGGTTCCAAAGGGTCTTATTTCGAAGATAAAGTGGGGATGGGTCGAAATCCTATCAACCAATAGGATTTAGACAAGTTTAGGGTATTATTTTAACCTTATCAATTAGATTTAACTCTAAGTTAAATAATTTAACTTTTACCGTGTCTTTTTGTTTTCTTTCACTATATGATTAATACACTTACTATAACATGCCAAACGAACCCAAAATTGTTTATTATTAATATATATATCCTTATCTAAGTCATTTGGCCGAACCTTAGATTTTTAGGAATAAAATAACAATTAATAATATAATATTTAATTTAAAAACTATTTTGTGTCAATTTTGACACTATTTGATATATGATCTTTGTGAAAGTCATAACAGAATTATATGTTCGAAACAAGTTGATTAAATCAACAATAATATATCATAGTAACCTAGAAAATTAGTGTAATTCATAAAAAGTCTCAAATTACATTCATTTTATCATTTATAACATAAATTATGTTAATATTTCATAAATAAGATAATTACTACATCATCATTGTGTCATAAATAAATTAAATTATTTAATGTCTAAAAATTACAAATAAAATACCATTATGTAGGAAATCTTTTTATCTTTCTAATGAATATTTATAGTCGAATTTATCTTATGTATAGCCCCATATTAAAAATTATTTACTTATTAAACTTTGATTTTAACTATTTTAACCCTTCTTTAAATAAATTAATAATAAATGTCCTAATCTAATCCAAGTGGGCCTAAATGGTCATATTTTATTCCTAAGTTTGTTTTTGGTCGAATTAAACTTGTCCAATAGAATTAGGACATGTGTTAGGGTAATATTAATATCATATTTACCCTTAGTTACCCTATTTACTATTAACCGCGGTAAAAAAAGTAAAAAGTTACTATTCACCAAAAAATTATTTTTATCTCATTGAACCGCATTTTACTTACTGATATCAACCGTGTCTGTCGGATTTTTGAAATTCCATTCACAGAAGCAGTAAAATTAAGTTTTATGCAAAATTCAGTTTTTAACCTACCACTTAGTGGTTTCACTATTCATCAAAAATTGAAAGTTTTCAGAAAAATACCAAAATTTCACCCTAGGCTAATTTCGATATTCTGAGTCCAAAAATGAAGTCTATTTTGAAAAATAAAATTTATAAAATTTCAAAAAGTGGTTATTACTATTCATAACGGCTAGTTTTAATAGCATATTGTTGTTTAGTGAAACTCGGTATTGCGTACGACGCAAGCTATCGAGGAAGGTCGCGATTGCGTGTAAAGCAAGCCAAGAAAGTGTTGTGTAGAAAAAGATTCCTTTGATGATTTATATAACATAAAAGTCTCGGGTGTTACATTCTACCCCCCTTAAAAATAATTTCGCCCTCGAAATTCATCATTTTGTAACAAACAGATGAGGATACTTCTCCCTCATCATATCCTCAAGCTCCCATGTAGCTTCTTCAAGTTGGTGGTTCCTCCATAAAACTTTCACCAATCGAGTGGTCTTGTTTCGTAGGACTTTTTCGCTACGATCCAGAATCTCTATCGGCTATTCTTCATAAGAAAGATCTTGCTCCAGCGGTACAACTTCTGAGCTGAGTACATGTGAAGGATCTGGTATGTACTTTCTCAGGAGAGATACATGGAACACATCGTGAACTTGAGAGAGATTCGGTGGAAGCGCCAATCGGTAAGCTACCTTCCCAACACGATCCAGTATTTCGAAAGGACCGATATATCTAGGGCTCAACTTCCCCTTCTTTCCAAATCTCATAACCCTCTTCCAGGGAGATATTCATAAGAACACTTTATCACCCACTTCAAACTCTAGGTCTTTTCTTCGGTTGTCGGCATAACTTTTCTGTCGACTCTGAGCTGCTCTTATGTTTTGTTGAATAGATCTGACCTTTTCGGCCATTTCATCAACGATATCAGGTCCTAATAGCTTTCTTTCCCCAACTTCATCCCAGCAAGTTGGAGTCCTGCATTTCTTTCCATAGAGAGATTCATAAGGAGCCATCTGAATACTGGAGTGAAAGCTATTATTATAAGAAAATTCCACCAAAGGTAGGTGTTGATCCCAACCTCCTTTGAAATCCATAGAGCAAGCTCTCAACATATCTTCTAGGGTTTGAATTGTTCTCTCAGATTGACCGTCTGTCTGGGGATGATAAGCAGTGATGAAACTCAACTCTGTATCCAGAGTATGCTGAAGACTTCGCCAGAACTTCGAGGTAAATCTCGGATCCCGATAAGATATAATAGAAAGTGGTACTCCATGCAATCTTACCACTTCCTTTACATATATCCTGGAAAGCCGATCTAGAGAGAAATCCTCTCTAATAGCAATGAAGTGTGCAGACTTTGTAAGACGATCAACTATGACCCAGATAGCATTATTGCCTTTGGATATTTTAGGAAGTCCTGTGACAAAGTCCATAGTGATGTTTTACCATTTCCATTTGGGTATGGGTAATGGTTGTAACATCCCCTTAGACTTCTATCTCTCAGCTTTAACTTGTTGACAAACCAAGCATCGAGAGACATATTCAGCAACATCTCTTTTCATGCCATCCCACCAGAAGTACTCTTTCAGGTCCCTATACATCTTCGCGCTTCCAGGATGAATAGAGAATGATGAACTATGAGCCTCATCCAGCAGCTCCTTCTTTAATTCGGGGATGGGAGGAACACAAACCCGATTCCTGAACTTTATTATCCCATCACAATCAAGGTTGAATTCAGGAACATTTCTCACCTTCTTTTGTAACTCGACATCTTCTTTCTGTGCCTCTTTAATCTTTACATGTATAGATGGTTGAACATTCATTTGAGAAAGATAAGATTTTTCCCCTTCCATTATAATTCCAAGATCCATCCTTTGTAAATCCATAAATATTGGATCTTTTTTGATCCTCATCATGGATAAACTAGCATGGTCTTGTCGACTTAATGCATCTTCCACCTTGTTTGCCTTCCCAGGGTGGTAATGGATTGAGCAGTCGTAATCCTTAATCAGCTCCAACCATCTTCTTTGGCGCATATTCAGCTCCTTTTGTGTGAAAATATACTTTAAACTTTTATGATCAGTATAAATATCACACCTTTCACCATAAAGGTAATGCCTCCAAATCTTTAATGCAAAGATTACCGCAACCAACTCCAAATCATGTGTTGGGTAATTTTGCTCATGGATTTTCAACTGTCGTGAGGCATAAGCTATCACCATATCATTTTTCATAAGAACACACCCCAATCCCTTCTTGGATGCATCACTGTAGGTCACAAACCTTTCTCCACTACAAGGCAGTGTGAGCACAGGTGCACTGGATAACCTTCTTTTCAACTCCTTGAAATTCTCTTCACATTCCTCTGTCCAGACAAACTTAACTCCTTTCCGAGTCAACTTGGTGAGTGGATTAGATAATCGTGAAAAATCTTTTAAAAAACGTCGATAATATCCAGCCAAACCAAGAAAACTTCGGATCTCAGTTACTGTTGTTGGTCTCGACCATCTTTCGATAACCTCTGTTTTTGCTGGATCCACAGATATCCCCTCTTTTGAGATTATGTGACCCAAAAATGCAACTTTTTGAAGCCAAAATTCACACTTGGTAAATTTGGCATAAAGCTTCTCCTTTCTCAGGGTCTTCAATATAATTCTCAAGTGATATTCATGCTCTTCCTTGCTCTTTGAATAGATAAGAATATCGTCTATAAAGACTACCACAAATTGATCAAGATAGTCTCTAAAGACTCTATTCATTAGATCCATGAAGATAGCAGGGGCATTAGTAAGACCAAACGACATCACTATAAATTCATAGTGTCCATACCTTGTACGGAAAGCTGTCTTTGGTATATCCTCCCTTTTGACCCTTAATTGATGATACCCTGAACGAAGATCAATCTTGGAAAAGTATTGAGCTCCGCGTAGTTGGTCAAATAAGTCATCAATGCGTGGGAGAGGATATTTGTTCTTGATAGTGATCTTGTTAAGTTCTCGATAATCAATGCAGAGTCTCATTGATCCATCTTTCTTCTTAACAAATAGAACAGGTGCTCCCCAAGGTGACGCACTAGGGCGTATGAATCCCTTATCAAGATTCTCTTGGAGTTGCTTCTTCAATTCCTGCAACTCAATTGGGGCCATTCTATAAGGTGTCTTTGAAATTGGCAAAGCGCCCGGTACGGGTTCTATTGAAAACTCAACTTCACGATTTGGTGGAAGACCCGGTAATTCCTCCGGAAATACATCATCAAACTCCCGTACAATGGGCATATTCTTAATCGTGAGTTTCTCACCAACCATTTGAGATAAATAACCTTCATTTAGTGGAATCAATACCCATAAGATGGAAGAAATTTCCACTGGAAGGTTATGTTCATCCTTGTATTGATAGACGATCGTAGATTGATCTGGAATATGAAATGTGACTTCCCTTCTTTGGAAATTGATATGAGATCCATGTAGAGAAATCCAATCCATGCCAAGAATCACATCAAATTCTACTAAAGGAAGGATCACAAGATTTGCAGGAAGCACTTTCCCACAAACTTCGATCGGAGAAGAATTATAAACTTTTGATGTGACTGTTGTTCCATTAGGTGTTGTCACAGCTAACTCAACATCTAATTGTTGAGGTAATACGGTGATACCCTTAGAAAATTCTTTAGAAATAAAAGAGTGGGTGGATCCAGAATCAAATAAAACATTTGCTACTTTAGAGTGGATGGTAAGTGTACCTTTCACCACTTCGTTATCGTACTCCACATCGCTGATAGAAATTGCATATGACTTTCCTTTGTCTTTAGCCTTAAGATTTTGTTGACGTCGACCATCATCATCAACCCTTGGATTTGGGCATTGATTGGCATAATGCCCCATCTCCTTGCACTTGAAACATTGAAGTGTAGTAGGTTCATTCTGTGTATCCCTTCCTTTGTTTGCATCATTAGACATCTTCTTCCCATTATCGCAGCATTCAAATGCCCGATGACCTTCCTTTCCACATTTAAAACATTTACTTGTCCATTTAAGACAACTCCCTCCATGTTTCTTTCCACACTTTGAGCATAAGGGAAAGTTCATATTCTTTTCAGTGTGCTCTTTATATTTTCCTTTGAATTCCATATTCCTCTTCTTATCAAACCCATGTGACTGATGGGTTACTCCAATCTCCATCTCGACTTTGAGAGCACATCGAATGATTTCCTCGTAGCTATTGAAGTCCCTTATGGCTAACGCCCTTCGAAGACTTGGTTTTAAGCCACTAAAGAATCGATCGATCTTACTCTCAGGTTGGATAATAATACCAGAAGCGTACCTTGAAAGTCTTGTAAAATTTGATTCATAGGTACCAACAGATTCATCATCCCTTTGCTTCAGTTCAAGAAACTCTTTCTCCATCTTTGTTCGGAGAATACGAGGGAAGTACTTATTGAAAAATAAGTTCTTGAACTCGTCCCATTCCATAGACTCAATTTCATCCCTTTTCCTCGTATTCTTAATAAGATTCCACCATTGATCAGCATCTCCTTCCAAACGATACACTGCTAGGATGACTTTATCATGTTCAGAACATTGAAGAACTGAAAATATCTTTTCAGTAGTACTAATCCATTGTTCAGCAACTAATGGATCAGTAGACCCACTGAAAGAAGGTGGACGTTGCCTCATGAAGGATTCAACAGAATGTTGCTCCTTCCTTTGCTCATTTGGAAGTCCTGCATGACTCATAGCTTGAGAAAGTTGCGTGAGCATGGCTACAAGATTTTGCATTCCAGCTCCCATATCGTTTGGTTGCTCAGGGGGACAATCATTGCATTGCCCATCGCATTCCGCATTAACACGGTTCCTTCGGGTTCCAGCCATTGACTAAAACCAAGAAGAATAGTGTGAGCAACACTAATTATAATAGGAAAACCACATAATCAAGGATAAAATTTCACACTTAAGGTTTTATCCTAGGGTATTCATGGACATTTCTAAAACACTAAGATTGTGTTCTATGCTTAGACTTATCCTTAGGGTTCTTACTAAGGCTTTCACATCCTAGTTTCCAAAGGTTGACTATACCTTTCCTCTGATACCAACTATAACGACCCATACTTTACATACATTGTTAATACTTCAAAATTGAAGCACATTTATTACAACATATAACAAAACCACAAAGGACCGTATAGGTATAGTGTCTTTAGAAACTGGGAAACATAAACAACTGGTTCATAAATCTTCTACAGTGTCTCCCATTTATTTCATCATATCTAGGGTCCCTTTTAGCATATTTTACTTAATATCCATCTTCCTGACCTGGGGAAAAGAAAACATAAAAGGGTGAGCTCAAATTCTCAGCAAGGGCAAATAAAGGAAATAAAAATCATATCATATCTTTTTGAAAATCATAACCTGCAAAAGAGATCATAATATCTTAACATGGAATAAATCATAGAAGTGAAAATGAGATCCCCATAATCATAACATGAAACTTTAAACTTTGTGGCATGCACACATAATCATGGAAAATCATTTCTTGTTAGTCATGACTCATTTCCAAGACTATCTTAGTGGACAAAGTCCCTTTCTGAACCGAGTTCACTCCTCGTTTCAGTCCTGTATCACTGAACCGAAATAACCTTCCGTTCCAGCCATGTCTATCTCATGAGATATAAAATCTTTACCCAATGCATTGGAGGGAGATATAGGTCCCACCCATCTTATAATGAATCCTTTCTTATGTGTGCCACATAATCATAAATCATACATCAACGCATAACCCATGTAATAAAAATGGGATTCTTAAACAACATGACATCATAAAACCATTCATATAACATAAAGGAATTCATAAACATAATTCCATCACAACATAGTCAAATCAATGTAATAATAGGGATAAAAACAGAACCCTTTTATTATCTTAGATGAAAAATAATTTTGATAAAATACTTGAACTCCATTCTTGAGGAAAATATCCTTTCTACTTCAAAAACATTTTTCCATTCATAACATGTCATACGACTTTAAAATAAAAGAAGTTGATTAAAAATAAACTTGAAAACTTGTAAAGGAAGTTTCTTGGAAATAATGTTTTAAAAATCCATTCATGCCGTATAAGTTAAAAAAACATTCTTCTTGTACTTTTGTCGGAAAAGTCAAAAAAAAGTACCTCGTACGAAAAACGAAAAAAGATTCCTTTCATACATATTACTAAAAACTCACCGAAGGGTAAAAATGTATTTAAACAATTGTAGGTGGATGGAAATAATATTACATATTGATGAAACATGGATGTGGATGATAAAATACACCCCAGTAAATACTTACGAATAAACAATCTCGGATAAAAATGAGATTGTGATATTTCCCTTACCTTAGGTCCGATTTTCTTTGTACGTGTCCGAAGCTCCTGTATAATGGTTTAAATAATGTTATTGACTTATTCCAGAATCATACATATTGATATGATATCATATATGGTCATATTCTTAGCTTCTTGTTAGTAATATTTCATTGTTACTTGTTACTCGGGTCTTTATTGCCTTTTGTTCTTATGCGTGTTTTGCCGAATAAATTCTTATTCTTATTTTAATGTTATAGATACCTTATATCTAGAATGGTATTAGTGTAACATATATCATATTTATTCATTCAATTCATTTATATAATTACTATGTAATGATGATCATGTAGAACGAGTCGCATCACATCGTGGAGACGGTATTCCGTACGTACGCAAGAGTGATGATATCGTTCCTATGATCGTGGAATTGTATTGGAGTATATGTATATTATTTCAGTATCAATATTACTTTATAATAGTCATAAATAGTTACTCATTACACCATTATACCTATCCTTGTAAGGTGGTGGTGGAAAATAGATTACACCATGGCGTGGAGACGGTATTCCGTACGTACGCACGCGCGGTGATTTCATTTTTTCCGTAGGATGGATAGAAGGTGAATTGGGGTTGTTTCATATTTATAATAACATATCAGTATGTAAGTAATACTGATGTTATTACTTTATCATGAAACAACTAAAGAAGAAGAAGTTGAAGAAGAAAGAAATTGAAAAGATCGGTAATGGATATTACCTCTTCTTTGGAACGCTTCTTTGAATCCTTCACTTAGGGAACTAAGATTGGTCTTTGAAGAAGACCAGGACCTCTAGTATTATTCTAGGGAAGTGGAGAGGAGAAAATGGCAGGGGTTGGCCGAGCTTGAGTGCTCAAATTGGTGTAAGGAGGAGGGGGAGGAGGTGCCCTTTTATAAGGGAGGAGAGGGGCACCTTAGGAATACCTCAAAATATTATTTTATATTAATGTCAAAATCGGTTTATAATGGTTCCAAAGGGTCTTATTTCTAAGATAAAGTGGGTATGGGTCGAAATCCTATCAACCAATAGGATTTAGACAAGTTTAGGGTATTATTTTAACCTTATCAATTAGATTTAACTCTAAGTTAAATAATTTAACTTTTACCGTGTCTTTTTGTTTTCTTTCACTATATGGTTAATACACTTACTATAACATGCCAAACGAACCCCAAATTGTTTATTATTAATATATATATCCTTATCTAAGTCATTTGGCCGAACCTTAGATTTTTAGGAATAAAATAACAATTAATAATATAATATTTAATTTAAAAACTATTTTGTGTCAATTTTGACACTATTTGATATATGATCTTTGTGAAAGTCATAACAGAATTATATGTTCGAACCAAGTTGATTAAATCAACAATAATATATCATAGTAACCTAGAAAATTAGTTAAATTCATAAAAAGTCTCAAATTACATTCATTTTATCATTTATAACATCAATTATGTTAATATTTCATAAATAAGATAATTACTACATCATCATTGTGTCATAAATAAATTAAATTATTTAATGTATAAAAATTACAAATAAAATACCATTATGTAGGAAATCTTTTTATATTTCTAATGAATATTTATAGTCGAATTTATCTTATATATAGCCCCATATTAAAAATTATTTACTTATTAAACTTTGATTTTAACTATTTTAACCCTTCTTTAAATAAATTAATAATAAATGTCCTAATCTAATCCAAGTGGGCCTAAATGGTCATATTTTATTCCTAAGTTTGTTTTTGGTCGAATTACACTTGTCCAATAGAATTAGGACATGTGTTAGGGTAATATTAATATCATATTTACCCTCAGTTACCCTATTTACTATTAACCGCGGTAAAAAAGTAAAAAGTTACTATTCACCAAAAAATTATTTTTATCTCATTGAACCACATTTTACTTACTGATATCAACCGTGTCTGTCGGATTTTTGAAATTCCATTCACAGAAGCGGTAAAATTAAGTTTTATGAAAAATTCAGTTTTTAACCTACCACTTAGTGGTTTCACTATTCATCAAAAATTGAAAGTTTTCAGAAAAATACCAAAATTTCACCCTAGGCTAATTTCGATATTCTGAGTCCAAAAATGAAGTCTATTTTGAAAAATAAAATTTATAAAATTTCAAAAAGTGGTTATTAATATTCATAACGGCTAGTTTTAATAGCATATTGTTGTTTAGTGAAACTCAGTATTGCGTACGACGCAAGCTATCGAGGAAGGTCGCGATTGCGTGTAAAGCAAGCCAAGCAAGTGTTGTGTAGAAAAAGATTCCTTTGATGATTTATATAACATAAAAGTCTCGGGTGTTACACTTCTTCTTTTGTGCAGATATGAGATCAATTTCACATCTAGTTCTTCTTTACTTCTCAAAACACAATGAGGATTATAAACACTAGTTGTGTGAGTGCGGTACAAATTTCTTTGTGAAACCAAATGGTTCACAGTACTTCCTTCTTCGCAAAGCCTCTTTGAGAGTTCTATGCACCTGTCGAAGGCCCACGGGACACAAATCTTTCGTGCAACCTTTAGGGGTGTCTTGCATGCAACTTTTATTCCTCGCATGTAAGATTTAACTTTTGTCATGAAACACCTCTTGCACACAACTTCAATATTACGTGCAAATCTCTTCTTGCACACAACTTCTCCTTCTTATGCATAACTCTATTTCTTTCGCACAACTCACTTTACATAGAATTCTTCTGTGCTTTAGAGCTTGGTATTTTTCAAAGTGTTGATATTCACAAATATGTGGGGGTCAATTATTATTTATAGACCACGTCAAACCCCACACATAAAAACATGGATGTGTCATGCAAGATCCTGACGCGTCGCGCAAAACCCCATTTGACGTCGCATTGGGAATGTAAGTCTCTTTCATGCCAACCTTATATTTCATGAAATTCTTGAATATTTTTCTCACTTAATTAATTTTCCATTTTTCAAAGTTTTGACCACAAATCATGCCTTGCGTGCAACATTCAAAACTCCATTCAATCTTGCATGCAAAAAACAATCTTTTGCGCAAGCCTCTCCTTTGTCAGATTTTGATGTTTGGATCATGGAAATCCACTTGCGCATAACATAACAATCCATCTTCAAACTTGTGCACAAAATCCTTTTCCAAAAACACATTTCTCCATCTCTTGATCTTCAGGCCAAAAAATTTGGCAAACACTGGGAAACAATGCCACCTTAAAATCTGCTTCGACAAGAACTCCAATGCTGCTTCATTATCATATGGTGTATTAAAAAAAACTGATTTCATCATGAACCATATCTATCATGATATATAGTCTTCTATCAAACACCTTTAGAATCATCATATTTTCAACAAAAAGTACTGAACCATCCATGTCTTATACTGGCATCTTTCATTCCAATCAAAAATGAATATGAATGGCATCACCTTTTACTACCCATTTCCTTTATAACGATTTTATCACAAGTTATCCTAATTTATGATATTTGTGAAATAAAAATCAGAAAAGCATCGTATGGTTTTGGCTATTCTCACAGTTCTAAGCCCATGCACTACTTCACGTCTTCTCTTCATCTTCAACAATCATCCTTCTTTCTTCTTATACTCTTTGGAATATAAATTCCAATGTACTTCTTCATCCTCTCTTTAAATACTCAGTTCCTTTTTGGAGTGTTAATTCTAAAGAACTCCAATCATCCTCAAATGGATGATACTTATCCATTATTCATTGTTGTAAACAATGTGTCACCTTTGACAAAAGTTCTTTGAACTTAGGATCACTTCAACAATCGTCTGAATTTACTTCATGGAGAATTTCCCAAGCATGACATCCAATGCTATGATTTCATAACAATTCTCTAAACATACCCATTTCAGCCGATCTCTATTAACTTTGGAGCCCTTATTCATCTCCTTCTTCATTTTGACCACCATTGACAACTTTTGACAACAAATACAATCTTCATACACAAAGTGGTCCCAACAGTACATACCTGATCCTTCACATGTACTAAACTCAGAGGTCATACCACGAGAGAATGATATTTCTTAAAAGGAATAATTAGTTGAGATTCTAGATCATACAAAGAAAGTTCTATGAAACAAGACCACTCACCTGGTCAAAGTTTTGTGACAAAACCACTAGCTTGAGGAAGCTACATGGAAACATTAGGATGCAATTAGGTAGAAGTATCCTCGGTTTTTGGTACTAAAGTGATGAATTTTAAGCTGGGTAGAATGAAACACCTTGAGATTTTGTGAAATTTATATTTTTGAATAAATTTAATCTTTTTAATATTTTATGTTACACACAACACCAATTTTAGATCAAATTATATTCAACACAAAGTTTAGCTTGTGTTACATGAAACACCGAGTTTATCTTGCCTTACATGCAACACTGAGTTTAAACAAAACATGACATACTATTAAAATATAATCATTTAATATGATAGCTATCACCTAGATGTTTGAATGACATGTATGAATAGGATTAAATAAATAATGAAAATTTATGGTTTACACATGTATATATAATGAGTTCCTTGGTGACCAATTAATTATAAATGAAAATAAAAACCATTTGAAAATAAAGTGAATCTTTTTCTGAAAAACTATTTTCATGAGTACAAACATGTTTTATCACAATGAATTAAATAAATCAATTTTTATGAATTATTTTATTTAAATTTATATATAATATATTCAAAAAATGTTTAACATTTATCTTATGAGTTTTTATACAAGAGATAATAATAAATAAAATTTTATGCATAAAAACTGTATTTTTCTAAAAAGAAGTTTTGTCGCCATTTACACAATTATATTAAAATTAATATTTTCCAATTATAGAAAATTTATTTGAAAAAATGATTTTTTTTAAATTATAATTTCAAAATTATCATTTGGTTATTTTTTGATAATTTTCTAAGATGATAATTTTTTTTCAATAAATAGTGAAAAAATTATTTTTTATTAAAAATTGTCATTTATTTTAAAGAATTTTAAAAACTAAAAAGTGTTTTAAGATAGTTTTAAAGGTAAAATTAGTTCAATCATATATCTATTAATCCAATTTATGTTATTGGAATCAATTTAATATTTTATTTTGATATAAAAACCTTTTAAACTTTTGAATATTTTCTCTTTAGAAAACCGTTTTCTTGTCACATATGAGGGATTAATTTTGAATTAAATTCTTCGAATTATGTGAATAGAATTTGTAAAAATGGATTCCATATTTACAATAAAAATAATTTATATTATCTAATAAGGTCAACTTAATTTTTTACAATAATGAATAGTAAAAATAGTAAAATATATTTACCTCAGTTAAGGTAAAAATAGGTTTACCAGGGGGTTAAACAAAAAATATAAGGGTTAAAATGACCTAAAACATGTAAAAAAACAATTTTATATAAATATTTAAACATTATATCTTTTATTTTAGATAATTTTCAATTTTGGAGCCTTGTGGCATGTGAAAAAATGGGCACACCTTTTTCTTTTAAAAAATAACAAGTGTGCCACTCACCTCACTTATAAAAAGCCACCCCTATCCTCTACTCTTCACACTTACAAAAACATTTTGTTTGGAAAATACCTACCCAAATAACTTTTTAATTTCCTCCTATAATCCTAGAATCTCTAGTTTATTCAGGTGAAAACCAAAAAAAGTTTTCTGAAGAAGAGGTAATATCCCTAACAAAGCATTTTATTTTATTTTTCCTTCACCTCATTCAATTATTATTAAACCATGATTATATAATAAAATAATTACCTTCAATTTATTTATATGTTATTATGTTAACTTTATAATTTAAATCCTTCTCCTCTTCCATAAAATGGGTTATGAAATCATCATTCGTGTGTACAACGGACTACCACCTTGTGAATCGATGCTATTTGTTTTCCATAACCACCTATCATGGATGGATATAATGATGGATTTATTATTTATATATTATATTCATGATATTAATATTTTTATATAATCATTATATCACATGTTCATTCTTACCATCCATTCTGTGGGAATATGATAATGTCATTCGTGTGTATAAAAGACTACCGCCTCACGAAGCATTGTGATTTGTTCACGCTTTACATGGAAGTAAATAAGGATAATTTTAATGAAAATATGTGATAAATATTACATAAAAATGATTCTATAATGTTAATATATTATTTACCTTTATTTTTTTCTTTTCTTTGGGAAAATGGAAACAACATTCATGCATACGTACAACCTACCATCTCTCTGAGCGGGGTATTTCATTTTCTGTCTCCAAATTTTACAAATCACTCTAAATAAATATATAATGAATATATATGATATTTATATCATGGTTAATATTTTTGATATTATGTAATCATGATAAAATTAATAGGACCAAAAATATTAAATCAAAACATACACGAAAAACAAAGTAGTTATTACTCGAAACACAATTTTAACATGGAATTGTTAATAAATCGGTAATAAATGGTCATAAGTAAATCATATACTACATGATATATATAAATATGGTTATATAATATATTTATAATAAAATTAAATTTACTATATATGACTTTTTAATGTGTATGAAGGAATTCGAGGCTTATAATAAGGGATTTCCGTCTCACTTTTATTTTCTGTGAGACACATGCCATATTCACCATGTGTTTCTTTTATGTGGTTTATATAATGACCATGAATATATTTTAAGATTATTATCCTGAAAATTATTGGGATTTACATATCCATTTTAGTGTCTCTCTTTCATGTGGTTTACAGTACACATGTTACTAAAGTGGTAAGTGTTTTATGATACAACATCATCGTTTATTGAGATTGTTTATGTTTATGCTTTCGATGATGAAATATTATGATCCACCTCACAATAAATTGCTAAAATTTATTATCATATAGTTATTTAATGATAATACATGGTTTACCTTTATTTTACTCTCTTTGTGTACTCAAGAGTTCAATTTTTTTTAAAAGAAAACTTAATTTATTTCTCTCATAAAAAAATCAATTTTCTTCCAAAATCATTTTTTCTAAAATTATTTTCATAAATATTTCTAAATCCTAAAAATGATTTATTAAATAATTTTTTGCCCATTTTTTAACTTTTAATAAATTTTTAAAGGAGTCTTCATGTCATTTTCTAAACAATGCATGTTTGTCTTTTATTGAAAATGTGAAAGAAATATTTGTTTTAACATGTACGATATGAACAATATTTTCCATAGTCATGACAAAATAATTATTTTAAAGATTCCTTTATAAGTTTAAAAGTTTATTTTGAAAGAAAAGGATTTCTAAATTTTTTTATGAATTTTTATTTTTAAAAAGAGGTTTTCAAAATGGAAAGGATATTTTCCTCAAGAAATATTTTAAATGATTTTTAAAGATTCCTTTATAAGTTTCCAATGTTATTTTTAAATAAAATGAAATTTAAAATTTTTTATCTTTTAAAAATTGATTTTCAAAATGGAAAGGATATTTTACTCAAAAAAACTTTTTAAATTATTTTTAAAGCTTCCTTTATATGTTTCCAAGGTTATTTTTAAAGAAAAATATTTTAGAAATGTTTTTTATTTTAAAAAGTGATTTTAAAAATGGATAGTATATTTTATTCAAGAAATGTTTTAAATGTTTTTTAAATATTCCTTTATAACTTTCCAAGTTTATTTTTAAATAAAAGTATTTTAAAAATGTTTTTTCTTAAAAAGTGATTTTCAAAATGGAAAGGATATTTTACACAAGAAATGTTTTAAATGATTTTTAAAGCTTTCTTTATAAGTTTACAAGGTTATTTTTAAAGAAATGGATTTTTAAAGTGTTTTATATTTTAAAAATTTATTTTTAAAATGTAAAGGATATTTCCCTTAAGAAATTTTTTAAATAATTTTTAAAACTTCCTTTATAATTTTCCAAGTTTATTTTTAAAGAAAATGATTTTGATTTTTTTTATATTTTAGAAAGTGTTTTTAAAAGTGGAAAGGATATATTACTGAAGAAATTTTCCAAATGATCTTTCAAAATAATTTTCCATCTAAAATGAAATCCTTTGTTGTTAATTTTTCTTTACTGGGGATAAGATTTAATGATGCCATCCTTATTATTTATTTGGATGGTTAATTTTTATATTGATGAAATTTGTATGAAACCCATTTATTTTTCAATGGTTATGATATGGTGAATTGATGAAATGTTTCTAAAACCCATTTTCTTTATATGAGTTATGATTCTATGATATGATGAATGTTTTATGATATTGTGCCACACATAATTATTCTTTTCATTATGATATGGGTGGGACCTATATCTCCCTTCAATGAATTGGGTAAATCTTTATATCTCATGAGATAATAATGGGAAAAAATTTGATGGGCTTGATCCTCTATGGGAAATAGGTGTATCATGATCCAAAATAGGAAAGAGGTGATAAGTCTTAATCTATTATGGTTATGGTATTGGTATTTAAACTTGACATATGAAATAGTTTTTCTATATTTACATTGGAACCACAATTTTATGAAATTAGCTCATGGTTAATGATTATGATTATTTCTCACTCTTATGGGACATGTTTTCTAAAATGATAAAGTTTTATGCAAAGAATCATGTTTATGATCTATGAAAGGTTGGGTATGGACTTACTAAGTTATGTTCATGATCACATACCCTTATTATTATCTTAATATTTCATATGATTATAGATTTATATCTCCTATATTTACCCTTACTAAGAATCTGAGCTCACCCTTTATTATATTTGATTCCCCAGGTTATGAAGAAAGGTTTAGGTAGGGTATGCCTAAG
Organism: Viscum album; assembly: GCA_963277665.1. Lineage (NCBI taxonomy): Eukaryota > Viridiplantae > Streptophyta > Magnoliopsida > Santalales > Viscaceae > Viscum > Viscum album. Next base: position 31,932,157 of record OY728119.1, on the reverse strand, counting down.
AGGAGTACTATGTGAGAAGATATTTTTGGTGGATGTTGAAGATATTTCATGAAATAAGAATATTGTGTTTCTATTTTATAAAGACACTAAAATATTATGGTCCCTAGGGACTTGTTTATGAAATATATTGAATATACATCTAAAAATATGTGATATTTATATATAAAAGTCTGGGTTCTATAGTTTGGATAGAGGTTTATATAAAATAAACCATGGGTAAAAATAACCATACATAATAAGGTGGGGATGACTCACTAACCATCATTTTAATTTAATAATAATAAATTAAAAGAAAACAAATCACATATACTAGTCTAGTCTAATCTCATGACCATCCACATAACATGAAAAAACAAAAATTTTATATTTATCCATAAATTACATCAATTCAATATTTAAATAATATATAACACCACAAATTAATCCAATTAATCCAATTTATATTAATACTATATAAGAATCCTTAAAATTCTATCATTCATAATTTTAAAAAAAATTAAAAAAATTAATTTTATTTAAAATTAATAGAGTACACAAGTGTACTTAGAGTAAATGACTTGTACTCATCCAAAATACCCAACATGATCTTAATTCTTATGTATTATCTTAGAATCCAATATATATTGCATGATTGGTAATTTCATACTGTGTAATTTAAAATAAATAACACATGAAACACATCTGAATCACACTGCATGTTATTATCTTGATTTTCATGGAGTGAACTATAGGAAAATACCATACAAAAATTTTAATTTTAAAATTTAACATATAAATAAATTCAATATAATTAAAAATCCTATGATATAGCATGTACGATAAAATAAATGACACCCAAAACACATGTGAATAGGTTTTATTATATACTTAATTATTCACTCTGCATTAAATTAAGAACACTGGATGCATTAGATTACATGACTTGTACTTGGTTACACAGTGTGTGGTCTCTTCTACCCATTTCCATGACACAATCCTAGGTACTGGGTTCATTTGTTTTCCATAGATGTGTATGAGGTACATGATATTTAATATTCCTATATGACATATTTCCATAAAGTTTCATGGTTGGTCAGTCCCTCTGTTGTGTAGAAGATACGTGACACACTTGGACCCCCATTTTCTCCATCACGATGACATAATAAATGCACACCATGAACACATGTTATAAGGCATGTGTCTCTTCAAACTATATACTAGAATGTCTAGATCTATGAACTGATATTGTAGTACCCCCGGTTTCTAGTATGTAACCCTTTCCTGATGCTTTTAATGGTTATAAAGTTAAGGGTAACGAATGGGAGAGTCGAGAGAACTTGTAATGAGTTTTGAGGCAAAAGGGGAAGTCGCACGGGCGACGCACGGTTTGTCTAAACCGTGCGTCCAAACCATGCGTAGTTGGTCTTAGAGGCAGTGGCTTCTGCACGGGCAGCACACGGTTTGTCTAACTGTGCGGCCAAACCGTGCGAGAAGGGTGGCCGAGGCAGGAGCTAATGCACGGTTAGCGCATGGTTTGTCAAACTGTTTGAACTAACCATGCGACCACTTAAATGAGATCCTTAAATTGTGGATCACACACGTTTTTGCCTCTAAATGCCTCGTTTAAGCACCTAAGCGGCCCTAACTGGGGATTTTGGTTCTCCTAAGGTCAAGGAGGATTCTCCCATCGTTCCAGAGGCAATCCAAAGGCTTCTCTTGATGAATCGAAGCCGGATTCTTGAGGTATGTAATCATTCTTGTTTGTTTTCATAGATCTACTTAGATATACTTCTACTCTTCTCTTGGTTTCTTAAATATATGACCATTATGGGTAGATCTAAGTGTGTGGATGCCAAATATGATGAGATTTGGTCTTGTTTGCATTAAAAGAAGAGTTCTAAGGAGGATCCTTGGTGAATTGGCCCAGTTTTTCTTGAGCGCTTTTCAACCATTGTAGTTTTCATCAAAACCTTTGAGGTAGGAGACTCCACTCTCGAATCCTCTTGATATAATTGATTGGATTAGTTTCAAATTGGTTATTTAAATGGAATTTATTGTGAAAAGCATGGAATAAATCTTCTTTAGTAATGATTTATGGTTTTGATGAAATTGTGAAATCTTGATGAATTGTTGTGCAAAGTGATTTGTCTTCTTGAATTTAAAATGTTGATTTTAAATTATGGATTTTCTGGAATTGTAAATGGTTTGATGAAAGATGGGTTTTCAATAAAAAGGGTGTTTTATTGAAATGGTTGGTATAGAAATGGCATTGATGAAATTGGTTTATTCTTTGGTTTTTAATAAAAGTACGGTTTTATTGAAATGGTTTTAATTGGTTGAACACACTTGGTTTTGATGAAAATGATTTTCAATAAAAGGTGTTTTATTGAAAGGGTGGTTTTGGCATGATTTTTGGGAATGTGTGGTGTGTGTTCATGTTACATGTATGAGGCTTGGTTGAAATATGACCTTGTGCTCGGTGCCAAACATTTAATGGCACATGGTAACCACTTGTATGATGCTTGGTTGAAATACGACCTTATGCTCAGTGCCAAAGGTGTAATGGCACATGGGAAACAATTACCTTGTGATGAATTGGTAGATCGACGAGAGACCGCTCATGAGTATGAAACTGTCATAATGTAGCATGCATGGTTGATTTCACGGGTTTGTGAAATGGTTGCGTATGCCAAAAAGGGATTTTGTGAAATGGTTCTAAAGCTGGATTGGTTATTTTTTTCTGGAAAAATAACTTTTTGGAAAATTAGTTTCAATTTCTCTTGGATGCTTTTGGTTACAAATGGTTTTGGAAACTTGTTTATATTTAGTTATAAACTGCTTTTGAGAAAATGTTTTATATAAAATTATTTTATATAATTATTGATAACTCTTCTATCCTAGTGGTGTGAGTAGGGAAGTCATTTGGGAAAACCTACTGAGTTTTATACTCACCCCTGCTTTGTCATGTTGGTGCTTTTGAAGATGTCGTATTCCGGGACATAGGTAAAGGTAAATCATATTATTTCTAGTGGTTCGTGGTGATGATTGAGAGATTTGGTGGTGCTTGGTGCATAGAGCTCGGCGTGGAGCCGTGGAGTGTGTCTTGGCTTGTTTTGGGTCTTTTGTTTATTCTTCCGCTTGGTACTCTGATATTGTGTTGGTTATGTATTGTTTTGTGGAACAGTGTAGTTCTCTTTTGGTAATTTATGAGTTGGTTATTTCATTAACATGCATCATATAATGGTTTTTAGTGATGTATTGATTGGTTTATGGGTTTTTCTTAAAGGGTAAATCATCCCCCACTTGCATTGAAACCCTTATACATTTATTGCCAGCCTTTGGCGCCTTGGGGATTTCACTTAAGGCCTAGTAATAACTCGTTGTACTCTTAAGCCAATGAGAATTGGCGGGTCATTATAAATGGTATCAGCTTGTTCGGTCCTTTCCTAACAAGTAGTCATTAGTGTTCTTGGTCTTGGAGTTGAAATTCATTATTTTCTATTACTTGGGTCGAAATCTTAGATATGAGTAAGATTGTCGGAACTTGAAATGTATAGCATAAAAGGACGTAGCTAACTCATTTATGCTGAACTTCAAGTTACTAGGGTGTTGGGTACATAAGTTTTTTGGATACACTTCTAGAATGTTGGAAATCTCATTGTCATGGGTTTAGCCAATGATATGAGCATGACATGCATTATAGAGGAATGACTTCCTACTAGGATTTCATATCTCATCGTGAGGAATGAGTAAGGATGTTGTGCAAGGTGTGAATTTTTAAAAAATGTAGAAATTGTTTTCAAGTAAAAGATTTTGAAAACATGGTATTTGGTGTATTTTGAAAATGGGTTGATTTTCAAAAGGCATGAGGAATGTTTTCAAAAATGTTTGAACATGGGAAAAAGGATGTTTTGGAAAACAATGTTGTGATAGATGATGTGATAGAATTTGAATGCTAAGACATCAGTTGCTAGAGAGTGATATTGACAGAGTTTGTTGTTGGTTTAGAAAATGGAACCCGATAGGTATCATCGGAACAAACCCGAAGAAGCTGAGGAGAATGTGGTTGCACCTAAACCACGTGTGAACTAAGAGTTGGTTCAGAGTATCATCCAAGATTTTCATGTTGTGGATACGGGAAACTGCAGGAATGAACCAAGGCATGTGGATCATACCATTCAGTTCATGAATCAGAATCCACCGAACTTTTGGGGTAATGCTGAACCCGGAAAGGTGGAGGTGTGGCTATGTAGGATGAATCGTATATTCAATTTCATCAGCACACCCGTAGAGCTGAAAGTAAAGTTAGCAACGTATATGCTCGAGGATCTTACACGTCAGTGGTGGGATTTAACAGTGCATACTAAATTGGATTAAGGCCTTACATTGGAGGATTTTGAAGTACTATTCAACAAACAATTCTATCCTCGCACGTTAAAGATCTAGAAAACAACATACTTTTTTAGCTTGAAGAAGGAGAGCCTCTCTATCACAGAGTATGCGACTAAGTTCATGAACTTAGTCCGTTTTCCAATAGTGGTTGCGGAAAGTGCGTCATTGAAGTCACACATCTTTGAATCAGTGCTAAGGAAATAGATTCGATCGAAGATTGAGGTTCTCTATATTACGGATTATACAGAGATGGTGTACAAAGAGACTATTTCTGAACGTGATATCTCAGGATCGATAGGAGGAGGAATGTTGATACCTATAGGAGATGGTGGGAACTCAACCTCTGGGAACAAGAGGAAAAAGGACACCTATTTCCACGGTGCAAGTGGAAATCACTATCAGACAGTGGTATCAGTGAACCTTCCTCCGCGAACCAAGAGAAAAACATGTTACTTTCAATGTGGTTCGACTGACCACATAAAGTGAGAGTGTACAACACAACCTATAGCATGTCATAATTGCAATAAGATGGGGCATCTAGAGCGCTATTGTAGGAATGCTCCAAGGTCGGGTGCACGTGAAACTTCTCAGGCATTGCAAGCATCGTATGATTCAATAGGAAGAGGATAGCAGAATCAATCTAGTCAGTATAACAGAGCTAGCCATGGTGATTCTCAAAATACCATGAATCCTCAACCAAGTCAATCTCAGCAAGGCAACAAGGAGAATAGTGCAGCGACGAAGCAATTGTATGGAGCTGAGCAGATGATGGTCGATGATCAAGATGGACCATCTATAGTGAGAGGTACAATTCTTTTGAATTCTACCCTTGTGAAAGTGCTCTTTGATACTGTTTCATCGCATTCCTTTATGGCTTCTAGTTCTATTGACTTTCTATGTTTAAAACTAGAAATGATTCCTTCTATTTTAAAACTAAAAAATCCTCTTGGTGAAAGAGAACGTCAAGCCTTTGTGTGTAGAGCATGTGCTATAACTGTTTATAGAGCTGAGTTAAAATTGAGACTTCTTGATGTTGGAAATGGATGTCTATGACGTAATCCTGGGTATGTATTGGTTGACAATGTTTAAGGCTCACATCGACTATTATAAGAGAACAATTAGTTTCACGACTAAGGATGGAATCAACCATCTCTTCAGAGGATAGAGGATGGTAAAGAAAGATGCAAAGAGCTTGTTGGCACCAATGGTGGGAATGATCTATCACCAACTGACAGCGTTGACTTTGACATCAATGGAAGAGATTGAGGAAAATAGTTTTTCAGCTATGGTGTATCAATTTCCAGATGTCTTTCCCAATAAATTCTTAGAGTTACCACCTCTAAGGGAAGTGGAGTTTACGATTGATATCCTTCTAGGGACCAGTCCTATTTCCCTTCCATCTTATAGGATGGCACCAACAGAGTTATGGGAATTGAAATCGTAGTTATAGGAGTTGGAAAGTAGGGATTTCATTCGGCTAAGTACATCTCATTGGGTAGCACTAGTTTTTTTGTGAAGAAGTTAGATGGAACTCTTCGACTGTGTGTTGATTATTGTAAGCTTAACCAAGTTACGATAAAGAACAAATATCCACTTCCGTGCATTGATGACCTGTTCGATCAATTAAGGGGAGCTCAGTGGTTCTCCAAGATTGATTTGCGATCAGGATATTACCAATTGCGAGTTCAAAAGGAGGATATTCCAAAGACATCTTTAGAAGCACATATGGACACTACGAATATGTAGTCATGCCTTTCGGTCTAATGAATGCACCATCAGTCTTTATGGATTTGATGAATAAGATATTTCAGTGATATCTAGATTCTTTTGTTGTAGTGTTCGTGGATGATATTTTGGTCTATTCAAAGACAAGGGCTGATCATGAGGTGCACCTGGAAACAGTGTTACAAATCTTGATAAATCATTATTTTTATGCCAAATTATCAAAGTGTGATTTTTGGATACGAGAAGTATGTTTCCTTGGCCATGTCATTTCTGAGAAAGGCATTTCTATTGATCCTGAAAAGATAGAAGCCATTATCTCTTGGCAACCACCGAAGAATGTGTTCGAGATACGCAATTTTCTTAGTCTAGTTGGTTACTACTGACGCTTTGTACATGATTTCTCACGACTAGATTCACCAATGACAGCTCTGACTAAGAAGAATTCTCTCTTCCAATGGATGGAAGAATGTCAGAAATCCTTTCAGGAACTAAAAGTTTGGCTTACATCGACACCTATCTTGATCTTTCCAGAATCAGGACAGGGGTATGTGGTGTATTGTGATGCTTTAGGATTAGGGTTGGGTTATGTTCTCATGCAAAGAGATCATGTGGTTGCTTATGGTTCAAGGTAGTTGAGATTTCATGAGAAAAATTACTCAACACATGATTTGGAGTTGGCTGCAGTTGTCCATGCTTTGAAAACATGGAGACATTATCTCTTTGGTGAGAAATTTACTGTGTTTATGGATCACAAAAGCTTGAAACAAATTTTCTCACAACGAAATTTGAATCTCAGGAAAAGGAGATGGATAGATTATCTCCAAATGTTTAACTTTGACTTGATGTATACACCCAGAAAAGGAAATTTAGTGGCAGATGCATTGAGTAGAAGGTCATATGCTCAGTTAGCGAAAGAAGCTTCAGACGAATGGTATTTGATGTCGGTATTAGTTGACATGCATGCAGAATGTGAAGATCGAGGTGATGTTGCTGTTTTCTTTTCAGCCACACTTGTTCCTGATTTAGTAAAGATGATCAAAGAAGCACAAACATCTGATGCAGAATGTCTGGTTGTAAGTTCAAAACTCAATGGTGGGGAGACAATTGATGGTTGGAAACTTGATGGGGGTTCAGTTTTGTGTTTTAGAGATCGGATGATTGTACCTATGTTTTTTCAGGAACAACTACTTCATTCTTACCACCATTTAAGATGGGATGTACATCCAGTTACATAGAAGATGTATAAGGCGTTGAAGGCATAGTTTTGGTGGAGCGACATGAAAAGGAAGGTGGCCGAGTTCATCTCACAATGCTTAACTTGTCAGCAGGTTAAAGAAGAGCATCAGAGACCAGCTGGTATGTTACAATCTTTACCTATCCCAATGTGGAAATGGGATCATATAGAAATGGATTTTGTTACAGGTCTTCCAAGAACGGTCCGAAAACACAATGCCATTTGGGTGATAGCGGATCGTCTAACCAAGTCGACCCATTTCATCCCTATTCGTGAAACCCATACGGTGGAAGATCTTTCAAAATATATATCTGAGAAGTGGTAAAAAGGCATGGTGTTCCAGTGTCTATAGTCTCAGATAGATATATGAGGTTCACATATCGTTTCTAGAAATCATTACAGTAATCCCTTGGGACTCAGTTGACTATGAGCATGGCGTATCATCCTCAGACAGATGGGAAATCTTAGCGTATGATACAAACGTTGGAATAAATGTTGCAGGCTTGAGTAATGGATCTTAGTAGCTCATGGGAGGAGCATATACCCTTAGTGGAGTTCTCATACAACAATAGCTATCAAGCCTCGATACGCATGGCTCCGTTTGAAGCATTGTATGGGTGTCCTTGTCGTTCTCCACTATGCTGGGTGGAAACTGGTGAAACTTCACTAGTTAGGCCGAGCCTTGTCTAAGAAACAACAGAGAAGATTTATTTGATTAGAAAGAGGATGGAGATGGCTCAGAGTCGTCATAAATCTTATGCAGATCACCATCGAAGACCATTGTCGTTCGTTGTGGGTGATCATGTCTTCTTGAGGATCTCTCCAAGGCTTGGACATTGTCGTTTCAGGAAGCAGTGAAAGTTATCTCCTAGATACATTTACCCTTTTGAGATATTGGAACAGGTTGGAGTGGTGGCATATCGTTTGGCATTACCACCACAGTTTAGTTCGGTGCATAATGTGTTCCATGTATCTCAGTTGAAAAAGTATCAGCCTGATCCTGACCATGTGATCATATGGGATCACATTGACCTAGAGACAGATGCTTCATTGATACATATCTTGGTACAGATTGTGGATAGGCAAGAGAAGTTCTTTCATGGAAAAAGTATCGGTCTAGTGCGGGTTTTATGGCATCATGGTCAGATTCAGGAAAAGACTTGGGAACGTGAAAAGGAAATGAAAGAGCAGTGGCCGAAACTCTTTCAGTTGGCTGAAGGTTTTCTACTTTCTGAGGATAGAAAGACCAATGGTGGGGAGAATTTAGTACCCCCAATTTCTATTATGTAACCCTATCTTGATTATTTTAATGGTTATAAAGTTAAGGGTGATTAATGGGAGAGTCAGGAGAACTTGGAATGAGTTTTGAGGCCAAAGGAGAAGTCCCACGGGCGGCGCATGGTTTGTCTAAACCATGCGTAGTTGGTCTTGGAGGTATTGGCTTCCGCACAGGTGGTACACAATTTGTCTAACCATGCGGCCAAACCATGAGATAATGGTGGCCGAGGCAGTATCTAACGAATGGTTAGCGCACGGTTTGTCAAACCGTGCGAACTAACCATGCAGCCACTTAAATGAGATCCTTAAATTGTGGATCTCACATGTTTTTGCCTCTAAATGACTCATTTAAGCTCTTAAGAGGCCCTAACTTGGGATTTTGGTTCTCTTAAGGTCAAGGAGGGTTCTCCCATCATTCCATAGGTGATACGAAGGCTTCTCTTGATGAATCGAAGCTGGATTCTTGAGGTATGTAATCGTTCTTGTTTGGTTTCTTAGATCTACTTAGATATACTTCTCCTCTTCTCTTGATTTCTTAGATCTATGCCCTTTATGGGTAGATATAAGTGTTTAGATGCCAAATATGATGATATTTAGTCTTGGTTGCATTAGGAGAAGAGATCTAAGGAGGATCCTTGGTGAATCAACCCGATTTTTCTTGAGCACTTTTCGACCGTTGTGGTTTTCATCAAAACCTTTGAGGTAGGAGGATTCACTCTCAAATCCTCTTTCTAGAATTGATTGGATTAGTTTAAAATTGGTTATTTTAATTTAATTGATTGTGAAAATCATGTAATAAATCTTCTTTAGTAACGATTTATGGTTTTGATGAAATTGTGAAATCTTGGTGAATTGTGGTGCAAAGTGATTTGGCTTCTTGAATTTAAAATGTTGATTTTAAATTATGGATTTATGGAATTGTAAATGGTTTGATGAAAGATGGGGTTTCAATAAAAAGGGTGTTTTATTGGAATGGTTGGTATGGAAATGGAATTGATGAAATTGATTTATTCTTTGGTTTTCAATAAAAGTACGATTTTATTGAAATGGTTTGAATTGGTTGAACACACTTGATTTTGATGGAAATGATTTTCAATAAAAGGTGTTTTATTGAAAGGGTGGTTTTGGCATGATTGTTGGGAATGTGTGGTGTGTGTTCATGTTACATATATGAGGCTTGGTTGAAATATGACCTTGTGCTCGGTGCCAAACATTTAATGGCACATGGTAACAACTTGTACGAGGCTTGGTTGAAATATGACCTTGTGATGGGTGCCAAAGGTGTAATGGCACATGGAAAACAATTACCTTGTGATGACTTGGTAGATCGACAAGAGACCGTTAATGAGTATGGAACTGTCATAACGTAGCATGCATGGTTGATTTCATGGGTTTGTGAAATGGTTGGGTATGACAAAAAGGGATTTTTTGAAATGGTTCTAAAGATGGATTGGTTATTTTATTCTGAAAAAATAACTTTTTGGAAAATTGGTTTTAATTTCTCTTGGATGCTTTTGGTTAAAAATGGTTTTGGAAACTTGTTTATATTTAGTTATAAATTTCTTTTGAGAAAATGTTTTATATAAACTGTTTTTATATAATTGTTTCTAACTCTTATATCCTAGTGGTGTGAGTAGGGAAGTCATTGGGGAAAACCTACTGTGTTTTATACTCACCCCTGCTTTGGCACATTGGTGCTTTTTCAGATGTCGTATTCCAGGACACAAGTAAAGGTAAAGCATCTTATTGCTAGTGGTTCGTGGTGATGCCTAGGAGATGTGGTGGTGCTTGGTGCATGGAGCTCAGCGTGGAGCCATGGAGTGTGTCTTGGCTTGTTTTGGGTCTTTTGTTTATTCTTCTTCTTGGTACTCTGATATTGTGTTGGTTATGTATTGGTTTGTGGAATAGTGTAGTTCTCTTTTGGTAATGAATGTGTTGGTTGTTTCATTAACATGCATCATATAGTGGTTGTTAGTGATGTCTTGGTTGGTTTATGGGTTTTTCTTAAAGGGTAAATCGTCCCCCACTTGCATTGAAACCCTTCAGAATTTATTTCCAGCCTTTGGAGCCTTGAGGATGTTGCTTAAGGCCTAGTAATGATTCATTGTACTCTCAAGCTAATGAGAATTGGCGGGTCATTACAAATATTATTTTATCAAGTCAGTTATTCCATTTTATCATACTGGTTTGATATCTTTGAAAGTTACAATTGAGATACATGAGTATATTTTTTTTTGATAAGAAGGAAAGATAAAATTAATGATGAAGATCAGCAGCCATACATAAGAAGATCCATGAAGGGAAATTGTCCAGCCAGAGCTGGTTGACATCGAAAGGGCCTGAGGTCGCCAGCTGATGGGCCGCATTGTTTACTTCCCTTTTGGTAAAGGAGAAGGTGCAGCAAGAGAAGCCTTGGCTCAGTGAGCGGATTCTTCTGATGATGAAGCCAAAGGGTTGGAGTCCGACGTCATTTTGGTTAATGGCATTGATAACAGAAAGGAAGTCAGACTCAATGATGATGTCAGCCCATCCACGTTCCACAACAAACATCATACCTGCAAGGATGGCAGAGGCCTCAACAACTGCAGGTTTCCATAAGGCATGATGTGATTCATATTTTTCTCTAATGATCTTCCCCAGATTACGAGCCAGAAGGCCGAGAACAATAGGACCATCCTTGGGGAGAGAAGCATCCACGTTAAGTTTAAGACTCCCTTCCATTGGGGGGTCCAATGAGGGGGACAAGAGGGGGTAACCCCTGGCATAAAGTGTCCTTTGCGGTCCTTCCAGCCCTCAATCCATGAAGTGGCTCATTCAATCCAGAATTCGAGAGGTTGATGAGCGTAGTGGAAAAACGAATCGTTATGCCGAACCCAAATGATCCAGGCTAGGGTGCAACAAGAGCTAGAATCAGATGATGAAAGAGAATAACACCAGCACATCAGAAGATTGGGGGGGTCAGAGGCAATGTCCAGTGAAGCATCCGAAGTCGGGCCCCATTTATTCCAAATTTCCTTGGCTCCCGGGCAGTGAATGATGGTGTGCCAAGGAGTTTTAGGGATATTCAGGCAGAAAGGGCAGGACTCAGCATTGGCCATATGTCGGTAAACAAGGAGGCTCATGGTAGGGAGGGTGACCGTGCACACCTGCCACCCAAATTGTCGTATTTTTGGGGGAACGTTGAGCTTCCAAAGCGCTTTCCATGGTCCCTCAACACGGTCGAGATAGTGAATGCCAAGTGCCAATCTGTACCCAGATCTCACCGTGTAATCTCCTGAAGAATCATTGGTCCAAAAAATATGGTCGGGTCCTACATCAGGGACCCGAGGTATGCTCAGGATAATTCTTTGGTCTCTTTCATTAAACCATTCCTGGATCTTTTCCACACACCACCCTGGACCCTAGTTTGAAAAGAGGTAGTTGACAGTGGCGTCTTCAAGACCTGGTTGGGCGTGGGATGTGGACCACAAACCATCCTTATCAATAATCCAGGGATCGGTCCAAATTTTGATAGATGATCCACTTCCAATCTTCCAGCCCAGCCCTTTTTACAGGAGACTTCGGGCCCCCCAAATACTTCCCTAGAGGAAGCTAGGATGGGGGCCAAGATAGGAACCAAGGAAATCTGAGTGGGGAAAGTAATTGGCACGGAGTACCCGCGCACATAGAGATGATGGACGGTTCAAAAGGTTCCATCCTTGCTTGGCCAATAGTGCGTCATTGAATAAGAGAAGATTCTGGAATCCCATCCCTCCCTCCGACTGGGGTTTGCAGAGTTTCTCCCAGGCCAACCATTGGGGTTGATTTCTTCCTTCATTTTTCCCCCACCAGAAGTTGGCAGTATGAAAATAGATCAGGTTGACGATCGACACCGGGAGATTAAACATATACATAAATTAGCTGGGGATAGACTAAAGGACAGCTTTAATGAGGGTTCCTTTTCCAGCTTTGGAGAAGCTTTTTGGGGTCCAACCTTGAATTTTTTTCTCAATCCTGTCCAACAGAGCTGCAAAGATTTCTTTTTTGGACCGGCCAATCACTGTAGGAATTCTGATATACTTTTGGTGTTTATTGACCATATGGATGCTTGTAGAAGCACAAAGATCATCTCTCTTGGCAGGATTCACCACTGCGCTGAAGGATATTTCCGATTTTCCGTTATTTATTGATTGTCCAGATGCCCACTCAAATTGCTGGATCGCATGGCTGATCACCCAGAATTCATTAATAGTGGCTCTGGAGAAAAGGAGGTAGTCATCAATGAAGAAGAGATGTGACAACTGTGGGCTCTCACGACAGACCTTTGCACCATGAATAGACTTAGTGGATGTAGCCCTAAAAATAAGGTTAGAGAAAACATTAGCCACCAAGATGAAGAGAAAGGGAGAGAGAGGATCTCCTTGGCGCATGCCTCGGGTTGGGTAGAATCCTATGGTGAGCTCCCCATTGACCTTGATCCTGAAGGAGATGGTCGAGATGCAGTGCATGACCATATTTGTCCATTTAGTGCAGAATCCCATTCTCAGCATCACAACTCTTAGGAGCTGCCATTCCACTTTATCATAGGCTTTGGTTATATCTAGTTTCCAGGCCATGGTTCCTCTTTTCGCAGTGGAGTGCATTTTCATAGAGTGGAACACTTCATGGGCCACAATTTCATTATTAGTAATTAGCCGCTTAGCCACGAAGGCGCTCTGGTTTTCGGAGATAATATCAGGAATCCAAGTACGCATCCGGTTGACAAGGATTTTTGAGAAAATCTTATAAGAGAAATTGCATAGGATGATAGGTCTAAAATCAGGGATCGCCTAAGGTTTCTTGATTTTGGGGATGAGGAAGAGGATAGTTTTTTTGATGGCGGAAATGCTTGTATTCCCCGCCCAAATGTTTTTTTATCACTTTGCAGATGTCGGGACAGATAATGTGCCAGTATTTTTTAAAAAATAGGGCATGAAAACCATCCGGTCCCAGGGCCTTAGTGGGGTGGATATGTTTCAAATCTAGGTTAATCTCATCATTCGTCACATCTTTTGAAAGTTTCTAATTAATCTCATCGGTGATCACCGGTTTGATGCATTCTTCCACTTCAGCAGACATGAAAGGAGTTCCTGTGGAGAAGAGGTTCTGGAAATAGCCAACCAAAGCTTCGTGAATGCCGCAAGTGTCAGAAATTTTGCTTCCATCAGGTCATGATAAGCTCATGATAGAGTTTTTCTGACGCCTAGCTGATGCTTTCATATGGAAGTACCTTGTATTAGAGTCTCCCTCTTTAATGTGGATGTCACGCGCCCGCATAGCCCAAAATCTTTCCTTAACACGAAGGGCCCCGTCCAGCTCTCTTTGAGTGGCACCAATCCGGGAGATGTTGCCATTGGATGGGGGTTTCCTGAGTAAGTTGTGCAACTTATTTTCAAGTACATCACAATGCCTATCAGGTTGGTGGAATTTCTTGTTACTCCAAGATCTCAGACCGAATGCAACCTGTTGGAGATTGAGGCCAACATCTTCATGAGAACTCTTCCAACTTGATCGGACTACCTCTTCGCATTCTTGGTATTTTGACCAGAAGCTCTCAAATCTGAAGGGTCTGTTGGGTTGTCGCTTTCATTCGCCTTGCAAACAATCAATGAAAATTGGGTAGTGATCTGAATAGTTAAGGGCCATGTGGCCAACATGAAACATGTTGAACAGATCAATTCAATTAGTAGAACCCAGAAATCTGTCAAGACGCTCAGCGATGCGGGTGCCTTCAGTCTTTCCATGGAACCATGTAAAAGGATTTCCTATATACCCCAGATCGACCAGGTTCTCCCTAGTGACCACGTCCTTGAAGTTAAACATCGAGGCTGAGTGTCGAATACTTGCACCTCTCTTTTCTTTATGGAACATGATCTCATTGAAATCTACACCGAAAAGAATAGGTCTAGGTAAATCCTGTCGCAGCTTGCATAGAAGGTCCCATGACTGCACCTTATCAGAATGGGATGGCCAGCCATAGAATCCCATAAAGGTCCAGGGTGGGTGCAAGTCCGTTTGAATAGTCGCAACCACATGGTGCAAGGAGAAAGACAAAATTTTAACATCAATATTGTCCTTCCAAAGGAGACAGAGGCCCCCAGAATGGCCTTGTTTGGGCACCAGAAAGCAGCCTTGGAAGCCACACTTTAGAGTAATACCATTGGTGTCCTTGTTTTCCAGTATGGTTTCAGACATGAAAACCATATCAGGGCGACTTTGAGCGCAATTACGCTGAAGAATGCGAACTGTTCGTGGGTTGCCAATCCCATTACAGTTCCAGTATAACACAATCATTTCTCTAGGTGGGGCTGGGTCTCCCCCGCCGCCGCCTTTGGTTCCTCCAGAATTGTTTTGCCACTTTTCATTTTCCATCTTTTGGTGGGATTCCTCCCCGATTGGCATGTTTCATTTTGTCTTTTCCTGACCTCGGGGTGAGGGTCATCCGCGCGATCATCACTTCCTCCAAGTTGCGCCCTTTTCCACGTGCGACGGGTGATTGGACCCAACATTGGAGTTCTGGTCATACCATGGGCCTCCATTGGTGATATTTCAATTACAGACGATTGTGGACCTGGATCCGGATCTGGTGGTTCGAAGTACATCAACATTGGAATTGAGCATTTCCTTGGTGGTTCTTTTTGATTCGTCGCCGACCTTGTGGAAGATTGAGTTTTGTCCTTCAGGGTGTTAGGATGAACTCCAGCTTCTCTCTGAGTGGGATAGTCAGCATTAGAGAAATACAGAGGTCTTAGCATAATGGTTTGTCCTTGTGTGGCTTCCACCTGACTGGTATGTGGCAACGTGAGACGGTCACAGTCCTTTTGTTTTTCCGTCTTAGGGATGAAAGCATATTTAGTCATTTTTGAATGGAGCCACGGGCCATATTGGAGGGTTATGTAACCTAATACACTCTTAGGTTTTATGGTGCACGTTTTTTCCCGGTGACCAAGACAACCACAAAAAAAACAGAAGAGTGGGAGTTTCTCAAATTTGAATGATATCCAGGTGCTAGCGTCTTCGATTTTCAGGAAAATTCCCCTCATTAGGGGCTCTGACACCTCAATTTCCACCTTGATCCAATCCTCGGGGCCCCATTGTAATGGGTCTGAGCAATCCTATTCAAGAAAGTGGCCTAGACTATCCCCAATTTCCCTCATTATGCGTTCTGTTATTGCATGGAAGGGGATTCCTGTAATTCCTATCCAGAAGGGGGAGCGGGTTAAGTTCACTTGCTGGATATCGTCTCCCTATTTGAATTCTTCCATGAGGAGGAGTTGATTATCGAAGGACCACGGTCTGACACACAAGATTTTGTCCCTATATCTCTTGTTAAAAAACTCGAAGATGATGCGATTAGTCCCCGCCACCTGAATGGCCACTCCTGCATCAAATTTCCAGATGTTCTGAAGAGTGTTTTTGAGAGCCCCCTGATTAACTAATTTTTTTTCAATGAACTTTACCACAAAGAGCAGAGACATGTGTTTTTCCAAGATTGGGTCTTCATTTATCCATGCCTTGATCGCTGCTTTTTCTTTGTCTGTTAGGTACAACCTCATCCATTGATTAACTAAGTCGGCATCCATAGCGCAAGTCAAAGGTTGAATGCACTATCCTCCTTAAGGTCCGACACCCTTGCAGATTCCAAACCACCCTCACTTCAAGAAAGACCCAGTCTAAAAAACAGGTCTCTGGACCGGATACCTCCTCTCAGCCCCCAGTCTTCACAGGGCAACTCTCCACGGCGGGCCTTCGCGGCTTCACAATGCCTTAGGCTCTTCGTGGGGAAACTTTCCATGGCAGGCCTTCGCGGCTTCACAACGCCGCATGCCTTCACGAGACTACATCGCCTCAGATCTTCGCAATAAGAACTTTGAGAAACAACCACTGTGTGCTCACGCAGCTCCTCTGACCTTCACTACAGATGTTTCACAAAGCGGCCTCTTCGCGAACTCACATCGCGACCCAGAAAAATCACACACACATAGTGCCTCAGACCTCTGCGAAAGGTGCTTTACTAATCAATACCAGCGCGAACACACAAACGCCGCAAACCTTCACGGCCAGTGCTTCGCGAGACAACCTCTTCGCGAATCAACCTCTTCGCGGAAGGTGATTCATGAATCAATCTCTTCGCGAGCACTCAAACGTGGTGAACCATCGCGGAGGGAGAATCATGAAACAAACCCCAAATTGGTGGAAACTTTACACCAGTGTGAGAGCATAAACCCGCCCCTAATCCGTCCCCTGTCTTCATGAAGCAAGAACGAGAGACAAAAGGGCAAAAAGGAAACCGCGAACATGGAGCGCACGGGTTAATAGCTGAGAGGGATGCGAATTAGGGTTATGGAATCCTCATAAGCTGGTGAAGGTCTCGAGACTGAGAACTCTCAAATCCATAGCAAAGGTTAATATTGATATGTTTTCGTTCAGGAACCGTCCTCCCACTCACTGAGGTTCCTGGAACAGGCGAAGACTCCCAATAGGCGACCAAAAATAGAAACTTCTCTGCGAAGGGATTAAGGAGCGGCCCGGAAGAAGGGGATGCGGACACTGAAGAGGAAAACACTGAAACCGTGGAAGACACCGCCAACGCTGAACCAGAGGCAGCAAAACCAGGAAAAATATCTGAACAGACCGCCGCAGAACCAGGACTCCGAGGAAGGAGACGCCGACATCTTGAAATGGTACTTTCATATGTCCCTTAATTTTAATTTAAACCATTTATTTATTACGTGATAGATAATAACGAACAAGAATAGAAAATGATGTTTAGATTCTAATAACTAATAGATCTGAAGTAAAATAAAATGAAAACACATACCATTCAATCAATGAGTAATAAATAATTATAAATTAAACATGTGCCCACTTTGATACCAATTATAGGTTTTGGTTACAATAGAAGTGCCTATTAGGCATGGCCAACTTGAATTTTAGTCTTAATTTATAAATGATCTGAGATGTACATGATGAATGACTCCATGAACAATGAATTTAAATAGTAGATTACTTGAATTTATTTACAAAACTATAAGAGGAGTATCATCACATATGATTTATAATTAATTTATAATAAGATCTATAATTACCTAAACTTGTAATTATTTCTTTGTTGATGATTCAGTTGACTCAATATCATCATACCATATTTTCATTATAGGATCCAAGTGTAGAATCCCTTTACTGGTGATTCCCAGATGCACAAAAATCTCTAAACATCTCCATAGAATCACTAGGTTCTAGTATGGTCTATCCTAATCACTTGTATCATTTGTGGATAATCACAATAGAATTATCTACGAGGATGAAGAATTTTTGGTGTTCTCTCAATGGCTTGATATAGGAAGAGACCTAATGTTATAAATCTCTAGAACTCTCTCGAGGGTTTTAGAGAGTTTATCTCTAACCATTATGAACAAAAAATATTAATTAGGAAAGTGATATAATTAGATATTTAAAGGAAGGTCTAGGGTTTTCAATTTTTACACAAGACACTTTTTAATTAGTTAATTCTTAGCGAACCCCACGCCTTAATAATAATATAATTATTATTCACTTTACAAGTGCATCACCTAATAATAAATTAATATCATTTATAACATTTCAAATTATACCATTAAACTCAGTTATTTTTCCTCCTTGACATTTATCAAACCTTGAATATTGACTATTTATTTAACAAATAAATATTACCATATTATTCATTGATAAATAAAATAAATATTAGATGTGAAAAAATTGAAAATAAATATTTATTATTATTATTTAACTTAATTATTCTTTCTAATAACTTGTAATTAAATCTTGAAAATCATCCAAACCTAAATATTTATTAAACCAAAAATTAAGAATAATATTTTTAAACTTGATAAATTCAATACTAAATTTAACTAATATTTTAGATACACTTAGCATGTGACCCTATAGGCTCATTTCTTAATAGAATTAGGTAGAACTACCTAAATTCCAAGGATAACATCTAGTAACATGCCAAGGAACCCCTAGAGAATGAAGTTAATGTCTCAACAACACACAACCTCCTACAGATGATCACTGTGTAATATAATCCCGTTATCATGATATCTCTAATCAAGTAGATTGTATCCTAGTGTCATCAACCTATGTGATCAATGTATCTTTATTTTACTTTACAGAAATGAACATACCCAAAGAACCCATGGACATGGATTTATCTAGGTGGTTCCATTCCTATCAAAGGTCCTGAGATATCAACCTCTGTCAAGGGAAAGAAGGGATAAATCCTTTCTTGCATTATCCATCAATGAAATATCACTCGTGATGCACCCAATACACCCTACTTAACTAAAAGCATATGTCATCACAATTTTCATAAATAAATCTAAGTATATGAGTTATAGTATTCATTAATGATAATATTAAAGTCTAAGGATCCATACACATTTCCACAGATAGGAACCTCTAATGACACATATAAATGTGTATTTTATACCACCGGGACTCATTCTCACAATCTCATGATCTAGAAATTACCAAGAGAATACACCATGAGAGGGTACCTCAAAGTACTATGAGTTTACACCCTAAATAGCATGTATAATTTTTGTCCCATGAAATGATATCATCCAGCTACAAAACATTTATTCAAGAATATTTTAATGGAACCACTAGGTTCTCATCACAATAGGGAATTATTATGACCTTTCAATGTGATATATATTCTTAGGAAATTATCACATACTATGTCATATAGAGGAACAATCATGATGCAATAAGAAACTTTATTAATATTTAAGACAATGAATATATGTAATCATCAAGTACTTAGAAGTTAGTTATAGGAAACTAACTACAACATCAGGTTCTTTCATTATCTATTATTATTTTCAAAATTATATTTGATAGTTCATCGCACTGTATATGAACTACTACCCCTTATATTGACCATGAAGTTTATCTTGCCTAATAGACCTCTTTTTCACAACTAACCTAACCTATTCTAGTATTCAAGGTTGATGAAACACCTTAACCAAGATTGTGACACCTTCCAAGACCCAACTCCACCATGTGGATTTAAATCCTTGAAACATAGTTAAATCCAAAATGGCCTTTATAACCTTACCCAGTACAAGGAACTCTATTTTAAGTTAAAAAATTCATTACATTTTTATTTAACAATCTATTTAATTAAATAGTCCAACATACTTGGTTATGAGACCACACACCACATGCACTATAAAAAAATGAATAAATTATAGAGGGAAAGTATAAAGACCACCTACCTCATATGAAGCTTCTTCCTTTAATAATTCCTTCACCTAGAAGATATGTACAGACTCTACAAGTATCTCCCAAGCCTATCCACAATCCCTTAGCCATTGAAAACTCACATGAGGCCCTAAATCACACCAAGACACTATAAACAATTAATTAATTATAAAAATTATAATTAATTAAAATAGTAATCCAAAATAGGCATAATGCCTAAATTCTCATGGGTGACACTTGTTTATAGGAACCATGACCACCCACCCACAAGGGGGTCCATAGCACACCCTAACCTCATTTTAGAAAAAATACCTAATACACAACAAAAATTCCATTTCCAGATTAATTTAATTTAAACCAAAAAACATTGAAAAATAATTAGGGAAACATACCTCATCAAAATGACGTGATATTATGTGCATACATTGTTTTGGGACATCCTCTATGAGGTTTGAGTAGAAGTAACATCAAATGAGGATGTTTCCATCACGATCTAATGAAATCATCCATGAAACCTATCCCAAAAGAAAAAAAATTAGAAAAGGGAGAGGGAGGAGATAAAGGGAGAACAATAGAGGAAAAAACTCACCTTTGAACACTGAAGAATGATTCCAAAACCACCTTAAACCAAAGGGGAAATAAGAGGAAGAAGGTAAAGAGAGGGGGATGTCATGCACAAAAAATAGGGGGAATGAGGGCCTCCCTATTTTAAAACCCATGATGGGAAAATAAAAAATGTACCCCCTTAAAAGAACCCACAAACTAGCCAGTTCTAGGCCACTGGCTAGCCGGTGATCCCAATAGTGGCACAATTCCATTACATAGGACACCAGGGAGCTAGTGGATAGCATATAGCCAGTCAATTGCTATTGGATATTGTTAACCAGTAGCCCAACCACACATTAATTCCTTAGACACTCACTCTTCACTCTTGGTCCCTTTCCAACCTCTAATCCATGTCCAAAAACACTTGTTTGAGGTGTTCAAAATCACATAATTCTATTCTGAACGTAGTTCAAAATATGACCTGCCCACTAATTCAAAAATTTTAACTCCTTATGATTTTTACTATACAGACATGAGATCTTACAATTATTCCAAAATATGAGAAAAATATTTATTTTTAATATTAAATTCAATATAATTTAATAAAATTTTGTATACACTTAGTGTGTGAAACTCTAGGCCTATTTATTAGTGGAATTAGATGAACTTACCTAAAGTCCAATATCAGTATCTAGTAATATATTAAGAAACCCATAAATAAATATGATAATATAGAAATATTAACAAACTTTCTATGAATGAAACTGTGTAATATAATCCATTCATCTATTGATATCTCATCAAGAAGGATGCATACTTATTTCATCACTCTATACACTTTATTAATATTCTTTGAATTTATGAAATGAACTTGTTAATGAACTTCCATTTACATGGATTTAATCAAATAGTTCCATTTCAATTAAAGGGATAGATATATCTTCTTCCATTAATATGAAAAAAAAATCCTTTCTTAACTTATTCAATTAATGATATATCACTTATGATGCTCCCAATGTATACTACCTTATTTAAAGAATATGTCCCCATGATTTTCATCCATACATCAAAGTATGTGATTCACAACACACATTAATACTAATTTCAAGACTAAAGAATAATACACAAGTTCATAGATATGAATATCCAATGACACATAAAACATGTGAAATTACTATTGACAGGTCTATTCTCATGATATGATTTTATTAGATATCAATAAGTATTAAATTCATTAAAATAAGACTTAATGTCTTATGAGCCTCTAAGACTTGATAGTCAAACATCATCTATATACCATCTAATAGATGATATATATACCATATTACATATACTTAATAATATTATCATAACATATCTAGGTTCTTAAAATAGCGGGGAACTATTATAACCTTTTAATATGATAAATAATTTAAGGATAATATCATATTTGAACAACCCCATGGATTTGTGGCCTGGTTTGAGAAAGCTTTAATATCTAATGGTTCTTTGTGAGTTTGGTTTTTTGTATTTGTTGACAACCATTCATGAAGTTATCATTATTTATGATGGTGCTTGATATAGTTTTTATGGATTTATACATCATGGAAGAAAGTTTTATGATGCTAGAAAGTTTTTTGAGAAGGGATGGAGGTCAGATAATTTTTTTTTGATTGAGTTTGAGTGAATTCTGGAATTTACCAAGATTTACATTGTTGAATTTGTGAAGTTCAAATTCACATAGCTAAATTTGTGGAGTACTGATTCACATAGTCGTTTCATGTAGCCAGTTTATATATCCTTTTTACATATCTGATTCACATAACCAAAATCATGTAGTTGAATACACTATGTAGGTTAATGATCCATGTAACCAAATAATAGATGTAGCCAAATGAGTTATGGAGAAAAATTATCCACATAGAGAATTGTTTGACATATATGATTTTAGAATTTAAAAAGTTGATTGTGAGACATAAATGATTTTTTTAATTCATATAGCCGATTGTGTGACATAACTAATTTGGGAATTCATGTATCTAATTGTGAAACATAGTTAATTTTGGAATTTATGTAGCTGATTGCATGACATAGCTGATTTGGGAATTCATGTATCCATTTGTGTGATGTTTACAATTTGGGAAATCATGTAGATGATTTAGATTTTTAGTTACATATAGATTTAATTTCCAAAAGTTTTAAGAATTTGAATACTATTAGGATAAATTATTATATCTATGATTGGATGGTTTTTAATGCTTCTGTAATCATGGGATTTGGTTTTCAAGCCATGATTCTAGCATGTTGGGCCGTGATGCAGTTACAGTTTTTTACTGTAGTTATGGATATCATGGGGTAATTATGAAGACATATTTTTTCTTTATTGTAGAAGCTATTATGTGTGATAGGAGTGTGGTGAAGTTATGTGATAATTATTTATGATTTTTTATGCTGAGTGAGAAGAGGAAGAAGAAGTGGAGTTTGAAGCTGAGGTTTAAGATTCAGTAATTAACATATGTTTAATCTCATGACTTCAGAAGATTTGATTTTATTTTGAGAATATTTTTTAGTTCAATATAATTCCACACTATGGGAAATTATTTCTTGCATATTATGGAGGTGTGTGGAAGTGGATTTTTATATTTTGTTGCCAAATAAACTTGGTTTATTTTATAACCTTCTTTAACTTGTAATAATATTTTGTACTATAGCATGAAGCTGTGATATTGGGTGTGAATCCTGACATGTGTTCTAGGATTCCACATGAATTATTGTAAGAATAATTCACTTGGGGTTATATTGAAAATAATCTATGGTTATGGGGGATAACCACACACGAAAAGAAGTAGGATTCCACATTAGATATGAACCTTTTAAAAATTATGTGTTCCTTACTATTTCATTTTATATATGATCATGGTAGGTTGAGTTATTTATATTTTAAGTGAATAATACTCTAACAAGTCACATAGGTTTATTTTCATTTAAAATAAATTATAAATACTATCCTTTGCTGATTCAACCCACCCTCCTCAGTAGAGGAAACCAATCTTGTCAGGAAATTCAATTGGTATCAGAGCCTAGGTTACTTATGTTGGACCCAAGAAATTATCAATTAAGAATGGATAATATTCATTCAGTTAATAACAGGGTGTATTGAAATTTTATAGAAAAAATTATCATAGTTGTAAGAATCGAATGTTTCCATATCTTTTATCTCTTGGACTAAATGTTTTTTATTTAGCTACATTTGGATTTACACCATTTTTAAGATAGTTAGATGATGTTTTTTTTGACTAGAGGAATATGGAAGTGGATGGAAAAGAAAAAAATTATATTCTCATATTTTTATCATAGAAAGTATACACTAAAGTTATGGGTCTAAAAACTATAAAATAAATTTGAGACAAGTTGGAGAGTAGATATGAAGGAAATACGAATGTCAAAGAGGAAAATCTATAGATATGGAGAAGAAAATTTGAAGACATTAAAATGGAATAAGATGAATGTTTTGAAAATTTATTTAATCATGTAAATAAAATTATAAGTAATATTCCATGATTTGTTAAGAAACTTGATGATTACATAATTGTGAAGATGTTTATGATAAATTTTATGGATAGATTTGAACCCAAAATTTCAATAATAGAAGATAGAGAGTATATTTATCTTGATGAGTTATATAATATTCTTATCAATTATGAAAGGAGAAATATTCCAACATTAAAAAATAAAGTGAAATATGAGATGACTTTTAAAGCCATGGGGAATATAAAAATTTGAAATGATGAAGATTTTGTTGAATCAAGTGATATTGATAATGAAGAAGAATATCAAAGAGTTATTATATTCATTTATAAAATAATTTAAAATGGTAAAATTAAGAAAAAAGGTATATTCTATGATAGATGTTATAAATATAATGGGATAGGAAACTATGAAATTAATTTTATAAATAACAAATGAGTATATTATGAATTTGAAAATGATGAAAAAACTCAAGGAAAGAAGTGGAAGAAATTTTTTAAAGAAGATTCAAAGGTAGGTGGAATCGAGAATATATTTCAAATAAAAAAAATATGAAATCTGATGATAAAAGAAGAGAAAAATGATCTTATATCTTGAAATAATTTTTATGAAGAAACACATGAAAAATTTACAAATTTTATAGCTTATTTTCAAAAAAACATTTATTCATCTAGTGGTGATGAAGATGATTCAAAAACAAAAAAATTATGAATACATGATCAAAGATGAACTTGTCGAATTTCTTGAGAAAAAAACTATTATCAAGAAAGAGAATAATATTTTGGTAACATTTAATATGAAAATGGTTAATGAAAAAGGTGAGAAAGCTAAAAGGGAGACAATTCTTGTAGAAGAAAATAAAAAACTTAGTTTGAAAGCTGTGTAATATGAGAAGATGATAAAATATGTTGAAGAAAAAATATCTTTTAAGGATGAATAATTAGAAATTATAGAATCATAATTTCTTGAATCTGAGGAAGATATAACAAATATCAAGAATTAATTCAAAAAATATATTGAAGTTAAGGGATAATTCTCTAACAATATTGGAAAAATTATGGTAAATTCTTCATCTAAAAAGTATTTTTCCAAAATAGTTGAAAATAAAAATGAAGGTTTAAATATTAATTCTAGTCAAATATAAAATAAGAATAATAGAGAGAAATTTCCTATAAGATTACTTTTTGAAATAAGATGATATAATAAAACTTATACTTTAAACCATAGAAAAAATAAAACCCAAATAGTTCACCTGATGTAAAATTATGGACAAAAAACTTCTGGATAAAAATATGGATTTTCAAGAAAATTCATATTTTAGGGTTATTGCTGGTTATGTGGAATGTTCAGACATAAATCATATACATGTTGGTATAACATGTATTTACCTAGGATAATTAAAGAAGATATAGGGAGTAGTTTCAACAAGAAGAAAGTATATTCTTAAATAAATAATACAGAGATTGAAACTGCATACAAGTTAACAATAAGAAATTGGATTTATTATCTTGGAGATCTATATGGAAGATGTGATCAAAATAGACATAAAGTAAATAAATTCATGACAAGCTTACCCAGTCATTTCCCTCTCAAAGATAAAGGGAAATAAATTCAAGTGAACAATTAAGAAAAGTCATGTTTAGTATAATTTTATTTTAAAGTAAGAAGAAAAAGGAATGAATACTTGTGTTCCTCTCACATTATTGGTGATGCTAAAATTTTTAAGAAGATTGGAAAAAATGAAGGAGGTGAAGTAATGTTTGTTAATGAATCTTCCTTGAAATTAAAATTTATTAATATAACTCAAATTGAGAATGATATTTTGAAATTCAATGATGTTATTTATATTGAAGATCAAAAACACAACTTATTGAGTTTTATTTAACTTTTTGATTATGGACATGAGGTAATATTTAAGAGAAACATATGGATCATTAAAAGAAAAAGTGATGGGAAAATTTTCTCTCAAGGAAGTAGAGAAAATGGAAATTTATCCTTGATTGGTGATCCTTTCAATACATGTTACTTAAGCATGAAATATGAGAACATGTTATGGAATAAAAGACATAGTAATCTTGGTCAAAAAATCCTAAGAAATAATATAAAATATGAAGTGGTAATAGATTTACCCATTTTAATAAGAGATCAATATATAATTTGTGCAATATGTTAGGAGGGAAGGATAACTCATAAGACTCATAAGAAGGTAGATATTACTTACACAAGACATTTATAATTAGTCCACATATATTTTTTGTCCCATGAGATAGAAGTCTACCTGAGGTGATCTTTATTTAATTACTTTAATTGATTACTTCACTTGTAAGACTAATGTTCATTTCATCAAGCACAAGTTTGTGGCTGTTTGGATGTTCCAAATGTATAAAAGGTAGGTTTAAAAGGATATTGGTTTGTGTATCAAAAAACCGAGATATTATAATGGGAAATAATACACTAATGATGCATTTGAATATTATCTTATAAATTATAGAATCATAAATCGGTATATCTCACCTTATACACCAAAATAGAATGATATTTCAATGAGGAAGAATATGAGCATTGTGAAAATTATAAGAAAAATATTGGATGATTATAATGTTTCAAAATTCTTTTGGAGAGAAGCAATGTGTATTGCGGTACATATTCAAATTAGATGCCTTTTGAGACTTGAGGCACATGCCACACCATATGAGATGTGGTATCAAAATTAGCCTATAGTAAAATATTTTAATATCTTTATAAGTACTTATTATATTAAAAATAAAGGAAGAAGGATGGGAAATTTTGAAGAAAAGGATGATGCTGGAGTCTTTTTGGGCTACTTATCTAATGAGAATGGATACAAATGCCAGGATAAGAGTTTTAATAAAATTTTTGAGTCTTAAGATAAGAATATTTATAAAAATATAGGTAAAATGAGTTAGAATATTCAATCATATTTTGAGTATCCTATTGAAAACAACAAGCATTTTTATGAAAATGGTTGAATACATTATTGAAATTAGATCAGAAATACTTGATACTAATTCAAAATATTATAGTTATGATAAAGAATATACTGGTGATGATAAAAATAATTTTCATAGGTTAAATAAACCTATTTAAACTAATAATATCATTGTGAATCATAATGAGCCAATTCATACTAGAAGGAGGCTATGATTGGAGAACCAAATAGCTATTGTATCACAAGTTGAGCCTAGAATAGTGGATGAGGATATTAAACATGATGAATTAGTAGAATCTATGAATTAATAACTCAATAAAATTGATAATAACTCTTCATGGGAACTTGTTCCTAGACCAAAAGATAATAATTTTATTGGTAAAAAATGGGGTTTTAGAAAATAATGAATGAGAAAGGATAAGTAACATGAAACAAGGATAGATTGTTTTCAAATGCAATTCTTAAATTAAAAGTATAGACTTTGAGGATACCTTTTATCTATTTTCTATACTATATACAATAATGATGTTCTTGGTTTTAACATCAACTAAGCATTAAAAGGTCTACCAATAAAAGTAAAGTTTCGGTTCTTGAATGGTGATCTTGAAGAATAAGTCTTTATTGAACGACCAAAAGGTTTCATTCTTAAAAATGATGAAAAAATGGACTATAGATTTAAGAAAGTGTTGTATGTATTGAAGTAGGATTCAAGGGCCTGATATTCTAAACTTGATGATAATTTGAGAAAAATTGGGTTTGATAAAGTCACTATTGATAGAAACTTATACTTGAATAAGGATTCCATATACACACTGATGATAATTATATATGTGGATGAAATAATTTTTCCTAGTATTAATAGTTTTTTATGTGGGGAAATCTTCAAAAAATATACAGAAGCAGTTTGAGATGTCTATACTGGGGGAACTAAACTATTTTATAAGATTATAGACGGAGAAGAATTCAGATTATATCATTTTTTCACAGGAGAAGTGTGCCAAAGAACTATTGATAAAGTTTGGAATTGAAGATTCTAGAGAAGTTTCTATAACTATATTATTTGGAACAAATTTTAGAAAATATGAACAAGGTAGAAATATTGATGAGAATAAATTTAGAAGTATGATTGGTAGCCTTTTGTATCTCACAACATCCCAACCTGACATTACCTATGCGGTGACTCTGTGTGCAAGGTATCAAAGTGAAGTGAAGAAGTCACACATTATTATAATTAAAATAATTACAAGGTTTGTAAAAGGAATAATGAATTATGGATTTTCTATAGATATTATGTAAATATAGATATTCTTAGTTACATTGATGTTGGGTGGGTGATTGTATAGGTCATAGATCTACATCAAGTGATGTGTTCTTCAATGGTGATGGTTTTGTTAGATATTATAGTAAGAATAATAGTTTAGTGACCCTAATTATGGCATCCCGCCTTTTTATAACATAACTTTTCATTACATTTTACAAAACCGAGGATCTTTAAGGTTTAGTGTCTTGGAAACCAGGAACTTAAAACATGAAAACATAAAACATTATTCTTAAACACTTGAAAGGCTTCTACTTATGTTCATACTAGGTTCATTAATGCATCTCATAACCTGTGGACATACATCAAAAGAAAGGGTGAGCAGAAGGCCCAGTAAGGGAAACAAGGGGAAACATTTAACATGTGAACTTGAGATACATCAACAATGTCATGAAAAAGAAATTTAAGGCATGAGAAAGAAATCATGAGGCATATCATAATAAAAATAACGTATTTCATAACTTGAATATGTGGCTATAACATTTAACAAAGACAATCATTTCCATTTCACCAAGGTCCATCCCTAAGGTGTCAATAAAAATTACCAAGGTTATTCACCAAGGTATCAGTCAAAATGGTCATCTCTAGAGATTAAGTCTTTACCCAATGCATTGGAGCGCTATCAGGGAGCACCCTTAAATTCACCTTTATTATCATGTGAGCCACATATATAATCATCAATAATTTCTTAAACAACCCATATAACATAAAAGAAATGGGTTTCATTTCATAATCATAATGTTTTAAAAAAACTTCTCTAAAGACATGATCTTTATGTCACTTTAAACCCATGGAAAGGGAAAGCAGGTCTCATGTATGTAAATATCAGAATTTAAAATATAAAAACTTGGTATATATGTGAATACCCCTATATAATAGAGATCATTTAGTATTCACTTAATAAAATAAAAGAACTTTAGAAAAAGAGAGAGTCATTTTGAGACAGAAATTCTGCAGCATAACGACTATGTTTCATGGTTTTAGAAAACATTGAAAATAGAGGGGACATGGGTCAAACATTCAAAAATGACCCATAAAATAGTATAGGGACAGAATATGAAGGATATATGAACATGGTAATGAAATTTTAAATACATACCATATGAATTGAAAAACATGGAAGGAAGACAAAAATAAGAGTTCTCTTATGAAAATTCGGCAGCCTAACAGCGTCACTTAAAACTTCAAAAAAAGTGAATTGATGAGGTCAAATAGGGTCTCTCATCATATGAACATAAAATACCAGTATGATAGATATAGATATCATATGAAAAAATAATAAAAAGGAACATGAAAGACTTGACATGAAAATAGATCTTGAAAACGAGAAGGGTGAAAGAATCCCTTGAAAATTCGGCAGCCTAACGGCGTCACTTAAACTTCAACAAAAATGAATTGAAGAGATAAAATAGGGTCTCT
The DNA here is from genome assembly GCA_963277665.1 of Viscum album. Lineage (NCBI taxonomy): Eukaryota > Viridiplantae > Streptophyta > Magnoliopsida > Santalales > Viscaceae > Viscum > Viscum album. The sequence goes on along the minus strand of OY728119.1, from coordinate 31,902,544 downwards.
CATCATATGAAAATAAAAGTTCAGTATGATAGATATAGATATCATACCCCAACATAATAAAAAGGAACTTGAAAGACTTGACATGAAAGTAGAACTTTGAAAAATGAGAAGGGTGAAAGAATCCCTTAAACATTCGGCAGCCTAATGGTGCCACTTAAACATTCTTAAAACGAATTGATGAGATAAAGAGGGGGTATCTCATAATATGAACATGAAAAGGGAAGTAAGATGAATATAAAATAACATCCTCCAACATAATAACATGGAGCATACAAGGAATGACATAAAGAGACTACTTGAAAAGAAAGAGAGAGGTAGGATCCCTTACCTTAAAACGTATCTCTTAAAACTCAAAGGTTGGGACCTTGAGGGCTTGGGAGAACCTTGAGAGGACTCCTTGGGAGGTAATGAGACCAGAGATTTATTGGGGGAGAGTTGGGAGTGAAAACTAAAGGAGGAAAGGGTGGGTATTTATAGGGAAGGTGAGGTGATACTTTAATAATTTCAAGGGACACCTCACAAGTGGTTTTCTCAAAACCATGGGCTCTCCCATGGTATTTCCCATGGAGTTAGGCCACATGGGTCCCCCAATACAATAATTTATCACCTTTGGTCGGCCTACCCTTAAAATATCTCATGACATCATCATGACACAGTTATGATGTCATTAAACATACCGAAACCCTATTACTGTATTTTTACTATTCACTGAAAATTCAACTTTGTCAGAAAAATCCCAAAATTTCACCTTAACCAAATATCAATGCTCTGATTTCAAAAATGAAATCCATTTTATAAAAATAATTTTCTAAATATTTTTAATTTAATTTTTTAAATAAATACACTATTCACCAAAAATTCATTTTTTTTCAGAAAAATCCCCAAAAATTACTTTAACATAATATCGATGCTCTGAGTTCAAAAATGAAATCCATTTTATAAAAATAATTTTCTAAATAATTTTAATTTAATTTTTAATTAAAAAACACTATTCACCCGAAAAAACTAATACTTGACTAATAATTTCTGAAACAATTATTTACTTATTTTATTGAATCTCATTACTTAATCAAGGTGCCTAGATTATATTAATACTTTCTTTAAGTGAGATTACTAATCCATTTGGTCACATTACTAATCCTAAGCATAAAATCGCTATTCATAATTTACTATTCATCAAAAATTAAGTTGATCTTATTAGATTCTAAATTTTGTACTGAACATAATTGTAGAAAACCATTTTTTGAAAATCATTACACATTTTTAATTATTTAAGGTTTACATAAACATTTTTAAAATATCCTTTTTCTAAAATTCATAAAAAATATGCATACTATATTTATCCGGACATTTGAAAATTCACAAACTTCACCATAATAAGAGAACACAATTTTATTTATAACAAAGGATTACACAAGGCAGTTATGGTCTCATTACATAGCCTCTTATAACACCAGCATAGGACCTAAGAGTAAGGTGTGCTAGGGTGATAGAATCTTGGGGTGGCTCAGCCAACATTGCACGAGTAGTAATTTCTATCAGTTTGAGATTCTTGCGAAGGCGATTCCGTTCTAGCTTCACACGATGAAGTTTGACTTGGTTTTGGTCCAAAGAAAAGCCCAATGGTGCTACCTCCTTCCCAAGTTCTGTTACATGGGCTTCGATCGGCCCAAGACTACTGGATGAGGCCATCAAATCTTCTTTCTATATTAATTAACCAAGATCACTTGTATTTAGAGACAATAATCGAAATGTTTAGTTTCCAGCGGTCATATTGACCAACGATCATATAACAGTCAAAACCCAACGGTCTCATTTTAATTATACTCATGTTATCAAATGAAATAAAATAACACACAAAATTAGGAAATAAGATTTATTCAAAATTTTGGTTTGTTACACTAATTATAGCTGAATTAGAGTATGTAGCAGCTACACATGTAGTTACACATGCTTTATGGATTCAGGTTTAGCTAGTAGATTTGTGAGTTGATGTTTATAGATATTTTAAGATTATTTATGACAATAAAAGTGCTATTGATATATAAAAAATATAGTTCAACACTCTTGGTCAAAACATATTGTCATTAAATATCATTTTATTGAAGAGAAGGAAAATTTAGGTGAAATAAAAATCTTATTTATTAGTACTGAAGAGAATATTGAAGATATCTTTAAAAAATTCATTCCATATGAGAAATTCTTAGAGTTAAGGTTGAAATTTGATGTTAAGACTTCCCATACACTTGAGAAACTATTTCCTTGAGACCCCTATAGACCTTTATATCATGTTTCCAAATGGGGAGAGAAGTTTGTGATAAAGAGGGAGTATGAGTTTGATAAGAAAAGAAATTCGAGTCACTCAACCTAAACATGCTTATCACAGAGGGATGGAAATATCTCAAGAACACTACATTAACATGCAGTGTGGTGTTAGGATACATATCTTTGATATTTTCTATGGTTTTATGATTCGCGTGTTGAGGCATGGTAAGTCAGGGTGTTTTATATTTTTTTTAAAAAAATCTAAGGGGGGAGATTAAATAACCCCATGAATTTGTGGCCTAGTTTTATAAAGCCTGAAGATCCTATCATTTTTGGTGAGTTTTGGTTGTTTTATTTGTTGAAAATCATTATCTAGGTGTTCATTAGTTTTTACGGTGATTGATATGGTTTGTATGAATATATATATCATGGAATAATATTTCATGATGATAGAAAGTGTTTTTAAGAGGGTATAGAGGATGTATAAAATGGTTCTGATTGATTTTGAGTGAATTCTAGAATTTCATATAGCAGATGTGAACCCTAGATTTACATAGTTGAATTTGTCGAGTGCCAATTCATGTATTTGTTTCACATAGCTGATACACTTAGCCTATTCATGTAATGAAATTCATATAGCCGAATTCTCTATATAGATGAATGATTCACATATACAAATGATCAACACAACTGAATGATTTATGTAGCCAAATCATCCATGTAGCCGATTGTGTGATGCAACCAATTTTGGAATTCACGTAGCTAATTATGTGATGTAGCTGATTTTAGAATTCATGTAGCTAATTGTGTGACATAGTTGATTTGGGAATTCATATATCCAATTGTATGATATATCCAATTTTGGAATTAAATATCTGATTGTGTGATGTAGCCAATTTGGGAATTCACATATCTATTTATATGTTGTAGTCTATTTGGGAAATCACATAGCTAATTTATATTTTTGGCTATGTATGGATTGAATTTTTATAAGTTTCCATAATTAAAATATTCTAAGTAGAAATTACTATATTGATTCTTGGATGATTTTGAATGCTTATATAATCATGGGATTTAGTTTCTAATCCTTGATTCTATCATGCGGGTCAATGGTGCAGTTATGATTTTGGACTATAGTTATGGAGATCATGGGGTAATTATAAAGACATGTTTTTTCTTTACTAAAGAAGATGTGATATGTGAGAGGAGTTTTGTGGAGTTATATGACAATGAATCATGAAATTTTTTGCTGAGTGATAAGTAAAAGAATAAGTATAGTTTTAAGCCAAGATTGAATATTTAGCAATCAAAATGTATTTAATATCATGACTTCAGAAGATTTCATTTGATTCAGAGAATATTTGTGTAGTGCAATACAAGTATGTAATTTGGGATTTTTGTTTTCATATTTTGGATGCTTTTAGAAGTAGAAATTTTTAACAAACTTGAATCTATCACCCCAGATCTAGTGGATATTTTATTAAAATGGTACATAGATCATAATATATAGGATCCAATAGTTTAATAGCCTTAGAAAACTAGATATATAAATGATTTTTAAATTACATTGAAACTAAAAATACATCATATGAAAACATGAACAATTATTATTCTTCTTAAAATCAATTTTTCATACATATTACACCTCTTGGTTCCCAAGGGAAAAAATGGGAAACAATATAAAGGGTGATCTAAGATGCTCAGTAGGGGGTTTCATACAACAAAAGAAATTATAAAAATATGTAGTATGACATAAATAAATAAACTGAGTCATGCCATATAAAATGAAACAAAGAAAATAATTAAATCCATGTTCAATATAATAATGGATAAATGATTGGATAATAATAACTGATCATAGTGTGATGGGAATGCATAATGCAAGATGCCTTAAAAATACCGACAAGGCCTTGTGCCAATACATCTTACTTAAAGGGTAAGGACACTCCCATTACCCTATCATAATTATCTCATGAGACCTACTAGTTCACTAAGGGGATATACAATTTTGGGCCCCACCCTTCATTTCATTCCCAATACATTCCATCACATTAAAAAATATCACATGACATAATTTTTAAGGAATGAACAATATAAATAATCATCACAATTTCTTAATGAGGCATATCTTATAATATTTTCCAATATAAAAGAAGGAATTATATGGTACAAAATTATTTCTCCCCAATCAAATAATTAGTAAAAATATTTTGGTAGTTGAAATACATGCATTTTAAAAGGTAGTAGATGATAGAAATGATGAATAAATCCTTCAAAATGGTTTTGTAAAGAGAATATAAATGAACAAAAGCATATCCCCTGGGAGTTTTGAACCAGGTGTACAGAAAGACCCATTGTCATGCACCAAGTGATGATTGATTAAAATCCAAACACACCCTTTTTGGGTTTATTAAACCTAGGTACAACTGTTCCAGATTCACATCCACTTTTAGTATCGATATAAAGATTTCATTTCTTAGAAAACCATACACTTTTTTACTTTACCAAAATTTTAGGATGGTTTTATGACTATGGAATAATACAACATTATAACGACTTGAAAAAGGATATAATGGGAAGGAATTAATACAATATCATTTAAAACATATCAAATGTAATATGATACCATGGAATAACAATCATGGTAGTATATGAAAAGGTAATTCAAAAAGAAAATACAATAAAAGTAATAAACTTGAAAAGGAAAGAGGAGGATTGATGACCCTTACTTAAGCATAATAATGAATTAGGAAAGGTTATAATGAGAGGGAATAAATAAAATATTATTTAAAATATATAAAATGGAATATAATACCATATAATAAAAAACATGGTAGTATATGAAAAATTAATTCAAAAAGACAATACAATAAAAGTAATGAACTTGAAAAAGGAAAGAGGAGGATTGATGATCCTTACTTCGACATAGTAAAAAATTAGAAAATGGATATAATGAGAGGGAATAAATAAAATTTAATTTAAAACATATAAAATGGAATATAATACCATGAAATAATGATCATAGTAGTATATGAAAATTTATTTCAAAAAGACAATACAATAAAAGTAACAAACTTGAAAAAATAAAGTGGAGGATTAAGGGCCCTTACTTCAGCATAATAATGGCTTAAGAAAAGGCTATAATGAGAGGGAATAAATAAATTAAAATTTAAAAATATCAAATTTAATATAATAATATTTAATAAAAATCACGTTGTCATATGAAATGGAATTCAAAAATATAATAAGACAAAAGTAATGAACTTGAAAAAGGAAAGAGGAGGATTGGGGAACCTTACTTCATCATAATAATGAATTAAGAAAAGGAAATAATGAGAGAGAATAAATAAAATCACATTTAAAAAATATAAAATGGAATATAATACCATGTAACAACAATAATGTAAGTATATGAAAAGTTAATTCAAAAATACAATATAAAAAAGTAATGAACTTGAAAAAGGAAAGAGGAGGATTGAGGACCCTTACTATGGAAGGATGCTTCTTAAAACTTGAGAGTGACTCCTTAGAAAATTATTACCACATGGGATAGAATATTGAGAGGTAAATTGAGAGAAAAATAATGATCAAAGGCTTTGGTGTGGAAAGTGAGGAGTTAAAGGGGGTATTTATACTTGAGGAGGGGTGTTTTTAAAGGTAAAAATAGAGGTTATTTTAATATATAATCCAACCACTTGTGGGTTTAATAAATTAATTTTTTATGAATTATTAATGAGTGGGATAAAGTGTCTTTACATAAAAGGCATGAAAAAACTAAAATACACATCCCAACCAACTCAATTAATGCAAAAAAAAAACAAAAATAACTTTTATTTCAAAAATCCAATTTTTTGTTTCAAAAAATTAAAGTATAAATTTATATTTTAAAATTCATATTTATAAATTAATTTTTATGATTATTTAATGTTATTTTTATTGAATAATTTTTTTTATAAATTTTTATTCATGTTGAAATAAAAATGTTGTCATAAAATGGTAGTGCTTTGTAAAGCAACAATTTTCACTTTTTTTCTAAAAAATAAATTTCGTTAGAAAATTACTAAAAAATCACCCTAAGATAATTTTAATGCGATGAGTCCAAAAATAAATTTTATTTTATCAAAATAATTATCCAAATATGAAAATTTTAACTTTTAAATAAATAACCTTATTTATTGATATTTAGTAATTTTATAGAAAAATTAACATTCTGACCATTATAAAAATTACTTAAGACTTAATTAAAATATATTATCATTTAAAAAGTGTTTTTAAGATTATTTAATGAAAATAAAATTTATTTAAAACTCATAAATTTATCATAACACATATTATTATTAGAGTATATTTATATTCTTTAATAATTTTTTTTAGTTATATAATTAAAATAATCCTATCGACCATTTATTTACATCTATATAACTAATAATAATAATGACTAACTATCTTTTTTATTAATGGTCATATTTATGAAAAAAAATATTGGATGATAATTATAATGACAAATGGCATGTTTCCTTATGAATACACCTTCATTATCACATTATCACTCACTACTTTACTTACAAATATTCTTACACATCCTTTGATAATGTCTATTGTTTTACTAATGCTTCTCTTACTTTTTTATGATCTTTATGGTAAGATCGATTCTGTTAGTTGATTTCAAGACGATGAAGTTTGTTTTAGTATATGTACTATTCTTCAATGTGTATATCCATTTACTTTTTTTAGTTGTACTATTCCATATTTATGTATAATGTGTAATTTTATTTTGAAATGTAAAAGTATTTCTATGTGTCTACTTGTTGTAATAGTGGGTATTTTACTGAATATGATAGTATAATAATTTTACTATTTTCAATTAATGAAATGAATCTTTATTTAATTTTTATTATGAAACCTATTACTTAACCTTTTAAATGGAACATTTTAATGTAATAAAACATAGAAACACATTAGGATAAAATAAAAACTTTTAAATGAACAATAATTCAATTTAAAAATGCATCATAATTTATTATTTATATTCAACTGCACATAAAATTTCATATGAAATTACATCAAATTTTATGATAATAAAAACATGCATCATGCTTTATTGACTATTAAATTATAGTAACTTTATTAATGAGATTATTTGGAAATAAAACTATTAGTAAAAGGAATTTAGTTATCAAATAAAGATATATATTTAAAAAGAATCATGTTTATAATTAAATAAATGTATATATATATATAAAGAATATAATATAAAAGTAGGGAATCATGAAGGATGATAGAAGTTGATGCATCCTTCCCACCCTTCAGTCATGAGTTTGAGCCTCATGGATATTCCAGACATGCTGAGTTGTTTCTCAAAATATGAGCCACTATTTTTCTAAAACCATTTTAATAAATAATTTTATATTTTCCATGAAAAATATGTAAATGAATTATATAGGTGATAAATAATTGTATAAATAATTGGTTATTTGAAAGAAATAAATTTATTTAGAATTTATATTTATATCCCTGAATAAAAATTCATAAAAACATTGATTAGAAATTTTGGGGTGTTACATTATATCCCATTAAAGAAATTACATCCTCTTAATTTCACTTATTTTTAAACACTTACTAAACCCAAATTCTCTTTTAATTTTTAAATATATAAATTTTAAATTATAAATAGCTATAATATGTTAATCCTATGAGGGAATTCTAGTTATGATTAACCTATTTATCTTAATATATCTATCTAAGGATCTGTACCCAAATATTTCAAATCCCTATTCCCAAAATAGCTAAACTTTGATACTAACACCAATCTCATTTTCATTATTAGGAGGGAAATACCAATGATTATGGGTTCTGCTTCTATACTAATAAAAAACATTTGAAAAAATATAATTAATACATGAAATAGACTAACCACAACCTAATTATAATGAATTATTCACATCTTATTTCCGGTCTTCAAATAAAAAAAAAGTAGTTAACTATAAGTGATCAAAAATATATAAAGAGAATAAAAGAGTATAGATTATGAATAATCCATATTATGGATTTCTAGGGTACCCAAATTTTATAATAGTATATTTTTATTTCAACCTATTTCACTCTTGGATTATCCTAGGTTTATTTAGGTTGGGTTTTCTCATACTCTAAACCTAATTCCTTAATAACTATCCCAAAATTATCATGAAATTTCTCAAGAATAATTAAAATTTATGCACTTAAATGTTAGAATATACTTTATCCATAAAAGTAAATATAATTTAATATATTCCTTAAATTAAGAATTTGTATGTTTTAATCTAAGCTATCCACGATCATTTCCTATTAGGTTTTTAGAATAATCTTCTAAATTTAGTTCAAAAGGTTTCTACTAAACTGTCCTTTGATACCAAAAAAATAAAAATCAAATCTAGTACCTTGAATCTAGTGGCTATTTTATTACAATGATTCATAGATCATAATACAAAGGAGCCAAAATTTTAATATTCTTTGAAATTTAGATATATAAATGAGTTTTACTATACAATGAAACTAAAAATACATCAATTCAAAACATGAAAACATTATCATTCTTCTTGAAATACATTTTTCTTACATATTAATCCTCTTGGTTCCCTAGTTAAAAAAATAGGAAACAATATAAAAGGTGAGATTATACACTCATTAGGGGGTTGTGTACAGTAGAAACAATTATAGAAATAGGAATTATGGCATAAATAAATAAAACGAGTCACGCCATATCAAATGAAATTGAGAGTATAATTAAATCCATGACCAAAACTAAACTGAATAAATACCGGTATAATAATAACTAATAATAGTGTGATGGTAATTAATAATTATAGATTCCTTAAAAATATTTTCAAGGCCTTGTGCCAAGACATCTTATATAAAGGGTAAGGACACTCCCATTACCCTATTATAGTTGTCTCATGAGACCTACCAATGCACTAAGGGGATATATAATTTCGATCCATAACCATCATTGTATTTCCAATGCATTACATCACATTAAAAAATATTACATTTCATAATGTTCAAGGAATGAAAAATATAAATACTTAGCACAATTTCTCAATGAGGCATATCTTATAATATTTTCCCTATAGAAGAAAGAATTATATGGTACAAAATTATTTATACCCAGTCAAATAATTAATAAAAATATATAGGTAGTTATAATACATGTATTTTAAAAACTATAAGAATAAATAAATTATGAATAAATCCTTCAAAATGTTTTTTTCAAGATAATATAAATTAACTAAAGAATATCCTATGGGAGTGTCAAACCAGGTATGCAAAAAGGCCCATTTTCATGCACCGAGTGATGATAGAGTCAAATCACAATGAGCCCTTTTCAAATTTATTACCCCTAGGTATAAATGTTCGAGAGATACATCTACTTGTAGTATCCAAATTGGGATTTCATTTCTTGTAAAAACAAAAACTTTTGAATTTACTAAAATTTTAGGATGGTTTTATGGCTACTGAATTGTTCAATTATTATAATGAGTTAAAAAAGGATATAATGAGAGGGAATAAATAAAATATCATTTAAAAAATATAAAATTTAATATAATACCATGGAATAACAATCATGGAATTATATTAAAAGGGAACTCAAAATGAAAACACAACAAAAGTAATGAACTTGAAAAGGAAAGAGGAGGATGAGGGACCATACATAAATATAGTAACGACTTAGGAAAAGGATATAATGAGTGGTAATAAATAAAATATTATTTAAAACATATCAAATGGAATATAATAACATGTATTAACAAGAATAATAGTATATGAAAATAGAATTCAAAAAGACAATATAACAAAAACAAAGAACTTGAAAAAGGGAAAAGGAGGATTGAGGACCCTTAATTCAGCATAACAACAAATTAGAAAAAGGATATAATGAGAGGGAATAAATAAAACATAATTTAAAACATATAAAATGTAATATAATACCATGGAATAACAAGAATGTAAGTATATTAAAATGGAATTCAAAAAGACAATATAATAAATGTAATGAACTTGAAAAAGGAAATAGGAGGATTGAGGGCCATTACTTTGACATAGTATCAGGTTAGGAAAATGGTATAATGAGATGGAATAAATAAAATATTATTTAAAAAATATAAAATTTAATATAATACCATGTAATAACAAACATTTCAGTATATGAAAAAGAGATTCAAAAATACAATACAACAAAAGTAATGAACTTAAAAATGGAAAGAGGAGGATTGGGGACCCATACTTCAACATAGTAACAAATTAGGAAAAGGATATAATGAGAAGGAATAAATAAAATCACATTTACAACATATAAGAAATAATATAATAGCATGTAATAAAAATCATGGTAGTATATTTAAATGGAATTAAAAAATATAATACAATAAAAGTAATGAACTTGAAAAATGAAAGAGGAGGATTGAGGACCCTTACCTTGAAAGGATGCTTCTTAAAGATAGAGATATACTCCTTAGAAAATTTGAACCACCTTGAAGATAAACTTGAGATAGTAATTGAGAGATAAATCATACTCAAAAGCCTTGGTGTGGTATGTTAAGTGGGAAAGGGCAGTATTTATACTTGAGGTGGGGTGGTTTTAAGGGTTAAAATATAGGTTATTTTAATATATAATCCAATTACTTGTGATTTTAATAAATTCCAACCAATTTTATGGATTATAAATGAGTGGGACAAATTGGTGGTATATCTAAGGAATTATAAAACCGAAATAAACCTCCCAACCAACTCAATTAATGAACACAAAATGAAAATGACTTTTATTTCAAAAATATATTTTTTGGTACAAAAAAGAAAAGTATAAATTCATATTTTAAAATTAATATGTTTAAATTAATTTTTATACTTATTTAATGTTATTTTTATTTAATAAAATGTTTCATAAATTTTTATTCATGATAAAATAATAATGATTTCATAAAACCACAATGCTTTGTAAAGTATTAATTTTCACTTTTTTGGAAAAAAATCAACTTTGTTAGAAAATTCCCAAAAATAACCCTAAGATAATTTTGACATGATCCGTCCAAAAATGAAAATTATTTTATAAAAATAATTATCTAAATATGATAATTTTAAATTTTAAATAAATATCATAATTTTATGATATTTAGTAATTTCATAGAAAAATAAACATTCTGACCATTATAAAAATTACTTAGGACTTCATTAAAATATATTATCTTTTGAAAATTGTTTTATAAGATTATTTCATAAAAACGAAACTTATGTAAAACTCATGCATTTATCATAAAAAATATTCTTATCTAAATATATTTATATTCTAAAATAAAACAAATTTAGTTATATCATTAAAATAATGTTATCAGACACTTAATTGTGTCTACATAACCAATAATAATAATGACTAATTGTCTTATTTAATAATGGTCAAAATGATGATAAACTATATTATCTGAAAATTATAATGATAAACAAAATGTTTCCCTATAAATACACCTTCATTATCACTTCACCACTCACTACTTTGATAATAAAGGTTCTTGCACATCCTTTGATAATTTCCATTGTTTTCCTAAAACTTCTCTTAATTTTTAGGATATTTATGGTAGGATTAATCCTCTTGGTGGATTTCATGCCGATCTAGTTTGTTTTATTGAATGTAAAATTATTTAATGTGTTTATAACTTTATTATTCCTAGTTGTACTATTCTATATTTATGCATAACGTGTAATGTTATCATGAAATTTTAAAGTCTTTCTATGTTTCTACTTATTGTAATAATGGTCATTTTAGTAGATATGATAGTACAATAAATGTACTATTTTCAATGAATGAAACAAATATTTATTGAATTTTTATTATGAAATGTGTTAATTAATATTTTAAAAGGAATATTTTAAAGTAATAAAATATAGACACAAATTAATATAAAATATAAAATTGAAATGAAATATAATCAAAATCAAAAGTGCATCATAATTTACTATTTATATTTAATTATACCTAAAATTTCATATAAAAGTACATCCAATTTTATGATAATGAAAACATGCATCATGATTTGTTAACTATTAAATTACATTAAATTTATTACTGATATAGTTTGTAAATAAAACTATTAGTAAAAGGAATGTAGATATAAAATAAAGATATATATATTTAAAAAGAATCATGTTTATAATTAAAGAGATTTATATATATATAAAGGATGAAAGATAGAAGTAGTGAATTATAAAGGCTGACAGAACACGATGCGTCCTTTTCATACTTCAGTCATGGGTTTGAGCCCAGTGACCATGCAATATGCGATGAGTTGTTTCTTGGTGTATAATCTGCACTTTTTCTAAAACCAGTTAAATAAATAAATTTCTATTTTCCTTGAAAAATATGTAAATGAATGACATAAGTGATAAATAAATTATAAATTATTGGTTATTTGAAAGAAAGAAATTTATTTAGCATTTATATTTATATTTCAGAATGAAAATTCATAAAAAAAATTATTTGAAATTTTGGGGTGTTTAAATATTCATCTTTTTTTACTAAATAAACAAGGATTATTTAGTGATCTTCTTAATCTTGTAATATTCTTTTTTACTGCGGTCTGAAGTTGTGATGTTGGGTGTGACTGATGACGTGTGTGTTAGGATGGTACATTAATTATTGTAATAGGAATTTACTTGGGGTTATAGTGAAAATAATCCATGGTTTGGGGGATAACCACCCACAAAAAGGATTAGTGTAAACCTCATTATTTTAAAATAACACTATATTTGATAGCATATACAATATGCAAAACTGAGATTAAACGAACCATGACATATTATTAAAATATTATAATTTAAAAATTACCATTATAACCTAGATTTTATATTAGTAGGTATGAATAAGATTAAATAATTTATGAAATAGATATAAAAGTTTTAATAAATATAAATTTATGTATAAATTCTTAGAAAATAAGCACTAAATGTTTAATAAAAACATTTATTTCCAAATGATTTGTATTGCTTTTTTGTGAGAAAATATTATAATTAATTTATGTATATTTTAAAAATCTTATTTTATAAAGTGAACATAATTTTTTAAATCAGTATAATGATATTAACTTAGGGTAAAAGTTTGGGATTTTTCTGAAAATATAGATTTTTAGTGAATAGTGAAAAATACTGATTTTTATAAAACTATCATTTATTTTAATAAATTAAGTAATTTAAAAGTACAATTATTATTTTAATTTTATTTTAAAGTATCATAAGTATTTTTTATTTAAATATAATTTAATCAATTACATTTAAATAACCTTTATACTAGATGTTTGTATAAGTTTATTTTTAGGCTTAAAAATGCATTTTTCTGAAAACTATTTTAAAGTGCATAATGTTACTAAATTTTTATTAATTAAAATAAAAACTAATTAGGAATGATTTAAATAAAATTTATAGATATATTTATCTATAATTATGAATTTAAATTCATATAATGGTGATTTTTGTTCATACAGTTAATATAAGATTTTTGTTTCCTTAAAAAATGCATTTTACAAAAAATCACTTTACACCGTGCTTGAAGGTTTTATTTTAAATTAAGTTATGCCAATTATATGAATTGAACTTGATAAAAAGAATTAATTATTTTTAATCATAATAATTTATATTATATAATAATGCCAACTTAATTTTTAGTTATAATGAATAGTAAAAAATAATAAATTTTTTTACTGTGGTAAAATAATTTAAATGGTAAAAGTAAGTAACCTTAGAGGTAAAGAGGATAACATGTTTATTTTTAGTGGTAGAGGTGTGTCTCATATTTATATATCCTCTACTGATTTACTTGTCAAATTTTTAGTCACTTTACTTGAGAGTGACTTCCCATTATTGAATAGTTTTGGGTATTTAAAAAAAAGCCACTCCTCCTCAATTATAAAAGGGTACCCCTCCCATCACTTATTCACCCATATAAAGTGATTTTAATTGACCAAAAACTACTAAAATATATCCCTAAAATCCCTATTCAAACACTACAAATTTTTTTCTTCTTAAAAGACCAACCTTAGAGTCCTTATTAAGAGATCCAAAGGAGGTTCTTCTATGCGAAGGTAATCATCTTCACCGAGCTATTTCTTTTTTTACTTCATATTTTTACACCTTAAAATATGTATTAAAAATTATAAAATAATAATAAAATTATATAATATATACTGATATTTTATTATGATTATTATATAATATATATATCCATCTCCCTTTCCATCAAATGAGAAATGAAACCATCGTTCATGTGTACGGTGGACTACCACCTCACGAACCGATGTAATTTATTTTCCATCATCACCTCCCATAGATGTTCATAATGATGGTTTTAATATTTATATATGATATTAATGAAATATTATTCATTTTTTACAATTAACATATCATATTATTTCTTACCTTACCATCCATGTAAAAATGATAATGTTGTTCGTGTGTATAACAGACTACCGCTTTGCGAAATGATGTGATTCATTTTTTTATCACATGGATGATATATATAATTGTATTTAAAGAAATAATATAATATTTATGATATAATTATTATTATATAAATATAAAGTAACACTAAACTTCTTTCCATCATAATCAATGAAAAATGGAAACATTACACATGCGTATGTATGACCTACCATCTTCACGATTGTAATGTAGTTCATTTTTCATAACCCTAATTCATTGTTATTTTTAAAAGTATATTTTTTGTATAAAAATTATAATTATTTTATGATTATTATTCTATATATTATTTAATAATTAACCCTTTGACCATGGTCAACACACCAATGCTGTTTTGAAATTATGAACCAAGCATCCTCAAAACACCTGACATAGACATAACTGATTAAGTAATTAAACACATAATTAAAATAAATTAAGTAAATGGTTTAAGTATAATGGATTAAACAAAGAAAATTTTCTTAATAAAAAAAATAATTTATATAATTTTAATATATAGGAGATAAAATACATACACAACAAAGTATAAACTCAAGGTAAGGGTTTCATCTCAAAACTTCTTTGTTTGAGACACATCTTCTTTTATGAACCTAATTTATTTTAAATAGTGTATATTATTTAAATTTAAATATTATATCATGAATCCTTTATAATTCAGGATATTTTGAGTTAAAATTACTTTACTTTATTCATGAGAGTTATGATTCAAAAGTTACCAAAGTGGTAAGAGTTTATATTTGAATATCATTTTAATCGAGATTTTTTATAGTTGAATTTATGTTGTAGGAAATTATTTTATCATTGTATTATAAAACAATTTAATTTTATTCTTCTATATTTATTAATTAAATTTTAAAGTAATAGTAATATTTTCCTATCTTTGGTACTTAAAATTATTAATACTGTTTTAAGAAAATCTGACTTCATTTATCTCTTCGGTCGAAAATACTTTTCCTTCCATATTCATATTTTCTAAAAATATTTTCAAGAATATTTTTTAAAATTCACCAAAATATTTATTAAATAAAATTTTACCCATGTTTTATATTTTAAAAAATGGTTTGAAAGGAATCTTTTTGTCTTTTTCAAAATGAGGTAGTTTTTAACCATTTTACAACACTCTGAAAGGAATGTTTCTTTTAAGTTATATCATATGTATGAAATTAACCACCACCATTACCACTCAATTATTTGAAGATTAATTTATAAGTTTACATGGTTATTTTTAAATAAAATAATTTCAATAATATTTTGGAAATTTATAAATTTTAAGAAGTGATTTCAAAGTGAAAATATTATTTTTCTCAAGAAATGTTCCATTTAATATTTTATAGAAATTTTCATTAACAATGATAAAATTTGATGTTATGGATTGATTCTAAATTATATATATATATATATATTATATACCTAGATTATTCTCCCTTAATTTTGACTAGGTAATATATGCCTTATGTCCATCTCTCAAATTCATTCATTATGAAATTTCCTATAATTATAAAATGAGTCAATATTATGAAACCCATTTTATTTTCCTGGGAAATTCTTATGTTTATGCCTTATGATTGATTTCCATTTTGTATCACACATAATAGTGAAGATGTTATGATGGGTTCACCCAAATAACACTCTAATGCATTGGGTAAAACTTTAGTCTCATGAGACATCATGTATGGGATTAGGGAGTAAACCTAATCCATTATGAGACTTTGTACACCATATAATATTGTATAGAGATTTTCACTTGAATCATGTTTATTTCATGTTATATATTGCTGCCACATTTACTATTATTTCATGATCTTATGATAATACACCCTTTATGTTATGTTCCCATGCGATTACTCATGTTATTTATATTTTATGATATCATGTAATACCTTTGAATCACATGTTATGTTTCCTTATCATGTTTATTCCCTTACTGAACTTTTTAGCTCACCCATTTTGTCTGTGTATTCCTTAGTTTATACCATATAGTTTTTAGAGATAGAAAGGATTTAGGATCTCATTATGGAGAATAAAATAAATAATTTTTATTTTAGTCTCACTTTTATGTATTATTAACCTAGTATTCTAAAGATACTTAGCCTCACAATATTTAGGTTTTAATTAATATATATTTATGTTAAAAATTATATATTAATATGTGTAAAAGTATTGGGATAATTTAGTTGGTATCATAGAAAGTTTTAGTTATTTTTGGAAATTATGATTAGATAAATTTATTCAAAACCCTAGGGATAATTATAATGACAAGACTCAGCATAGAAAAATATCATAGAATTTAGGTGAAGAATAGAGAGAGTGAGTTCTAAGAAATTAAATCTCTGTATGGATGTAGCTCTATCATAGTTGTACCTATGGGTAATAAACTTGAAAAGGGATCATTGGGCTTGGATCGATCTTTACCTGGTGCACGACAATATGCCTTGCTGCACATCGGGTTGGACACTCTCAGGGGGTATTTTTTAGAAATTTATAGACTCTATACAAACCATTATGAAGGACATGAACAAATTTTTAGGTTGTAAAACATAATAGGAAACATTACCATGAATAACCTAGGTTGAAACCTAGATAATGAAGTGTCTAGTGAATTTCATTTGTTGTCAATAAGTGTTTGGAAGGTGTTTGCAAGATGATTTCAATATGTTTTGTGATTTTTACTGTGATTATTGTTGAGATGGTTTTTAGTTTGAAAGACATGTTTCATTAGTATTTTGAAGTAACATAATGTTTACAATAGTTTAATAAGAGGCCATGAAAAATGATGTTTATTTTTATGAGGATTTGATATTGTTTGTGGTATAGTTTTGAGAATGGTGGACTTTGTATACTTATATAATATTTTTGTTGGATTTGGATATATGGAATGAAATCTTTTCAATGGAGTGTTTTTAAATAAAAAGTATGGATCCAACCAGCTATTTAAGGGATTCAGGTGTGAAAATGCTTAGGTGGGCACTAGAATCAACCTCAATCTTAAGTCAGCCAATATGGTTGAGTTGAGGGGATGTATAGCACACTGAAAAAGCACACAGGAGTAGTATGAAGCCAATGTGTGGGGAAGCACAGTGGTAGATGAGAGCGATGGCATGGGGTGGTGAAACATATATTAGATGCGGACTGGTAACCAATTATGTATAGAAATCAGAGCACTTTGTATTAAAAGGTAGTGGGTAATTATGCGGTGTTTTGATATGGGATTGATTTTTACAGTCACTATTCATACAAATTTAAAAACAAAAAAAAGAAAATACGCCATCCAATGAGTTCATTATATTTTTTTGATCACCCAATGCCGAGCTCTTATTCAACCTTGGACTCATATAAGTATTATGCATGTATCTAAGCTTCATCAAAACTTCTATAGTTGATCCAGACATGACTTTTGATCTCCATTTGAGTGTATTTATGATTCCAATGAGGTAAAAATAATATAAAAAATCATTTTTTACAGTAAAAAGAATATCAAAACGAGTATATACAATGTGTAGAAATTGATGGTTTTTGGTGACAGTGATTTATTATGATGGGTGCGTTACCTGAAACAAAAAGAGCATAATAAGAAGAAACAAATGGATCTCCATAATTTCTGGATCTCTTAGTTGGTGGAAGATTGGATATAAATATCCCAAGGAGTTCATTTGTAGTGGATGAGTTGAATGCACTTTAGAGAGAAAATTTGAGAAATCCAAGATCAAAACAGATCAATTATTGTGCTCTTTATTTGTGAAGGAAGTTCCATGTGTTCAAGTTAAACATCCATATAATCGACCACATTAAGATGTTTTGAGTTTCCATGAACCTATTTTGTGAAGGAGAAATAGAACACACATAAACTGTTATGTGATGTAGAAGGTAGTAGCCCTGCATGTTCAGTTATGTGATGAGTATGAGAATCATACATGAAATGATCTTAATGCATGAAGGGTGATTTGGGTGGAGGTATTAAGTGTTATTATTTGAGTTTCATAAAAATATAGTGGGTTCATGTTTGGTGTGTGAAGAAACAGTGAAGAGGATTAGTTCCATTCATGTTCTTGAACAGTGATACTTGCATAAAGGAGAAGCTACACCCATTCAGGTTCACATAGTGAAGACAGTGAATGAAACACCATCACATGATTTAATTGCACAGTAAATAGGTATTATTAAATTGAATTAGTTACACCATTTTCAATTAATGATATGTGTGTATGAAGATAATTTTATACCAAGTGGAATATCTACGAGGTATTCTATTTTGTGAAGAACTAGTGAACATGCAAGTGAACCATTCACTACAAGTATAGGTAGTGTGTGTATGTGCTTAGGTAGTATACATATTACATGGAAATGGAGAGGAAAATAAGGCATTGGGTGTTATACTTGATTTTGTGAAAATTATATAATAGTGAATGGGAAGTGTGTGATTTTCTTGCATGAAGGTTTATATGATCCTTATTATAATACATAAGGAAATTTTCATACATATAAATAAATGCATGAAAAAATTATAAGACCGTGCAATGTATTAAACACATGCATGAAGTTTATATAGAAGTGTACATGGAAAATAATTTTCATAAATTGGGTATAGTAATATTTGAGACTTAAACTGGGATATAATTTCTATCAATGGTTTAGAAGGAATTCATATACAAGTGTTTAGTGTTTAGTGAGGTCGGGTCTTCAACAGAAGAAAAAATTATTTCCCAAGTAGTGTCACACTGAGGCAGTTGATTATATACAGTGATTATATATTATTTGAGTAAGTCCAACATCAGTACAAAGATACTTGAATTTGTACATGAGCCTGTGTGATCCATCAATATTATGGATTAGGATATTCAATTGATCTTTCTACAGTAGACCAAGCAATATAACGTTGAAGGCATCAACTGAGGGGTCTAACCAGTTGTTGAAGATTTTTATTAGGGGTATAACCAATAACTGTAAAGAAGGTGTAGTTAGGGGGTCTAACCAACCGTTGAAGGTAAATTGAAACTGAGGGGGTATAACCAGTTTATAATTGGGGGGTCTAACCAGTTACTATTGTAATAACCTTCTGATATAATGGAGAATCCATATGGGGGGGGGGGGGGTCTAAACAAAACATAAAGAAGTAGGTCTTTATTCTAATCCTTATAAATCTACATGTGTTGTGCTTTATTTATTATTATTTCTTGTAGGGTTTGTCTGATTATTAAATATGAGGTATATAAACTTTAATCAGTCACAAAGGTTGAATAAAGAGAAAAATAATTAGTAAAAACAGTGTACCATTGGTTCACCCCCCATCTCATTGACACCTTATCGATCCTTGGACACTATAGAGATGTTAGGATATACTTAAAATTTATAAGTTATTCCTTCTAGGTTTATAACTTTACCATTTTTTATGTTAATTCATTCTCATATTGTTTATTTTATTCTTTTTAGTTAATGATTAGAAATAGGTGAAAGCATTCCAAAAACCAATGGGATGATAAATGTAATGATTTACCTAACGAGATGCCTAACTTAATAGGAATGGAAGTTAAAAATATTATGGTCATGAAAAATGAGATATCTCTAATTATAATTAATAACTAGAACATAGTTGAATTTCTAAGAACATAAAATAAGATAAGGATGGTATATAATGGAAGTTTAAGTATTAATGATGATAAAGAAAATAATATTCAATTTCCCACATGTCAAAAATGTGGGAATATGAACTGTGGAAAATTCATTAAAGGAATTGGAAGATACATTATGTGTGGAAAAGGAGGGCACAAAGCAGTTAATTTATGAAGAAAAATGAAGAGTCTGGTTAACAAGATTGTAGACGCCGGAAAAGTCCGTTGTTCCCAAACGAAGCTCCGGATGCGGAAAGCGAGGTCATATTTGGAGTCGGAAGAATGTTTCGGAGGGCCCGGAGGCCTTGCGCGGAATTTCAGAGGTCTGCGCGCAAAGATGATGATCCGCGCGCAAAACCCCCGGGATGCGCGCAACTCCCTTGCGCGCCGTGCCCAATTCCGCGCCCGCGAGGAGAATTCCGCGCTCGCGCCTTGGATTCCGCGCCCGGGGTTGCCTATAAATACTAGGCGACCCCCAACGTTTCAAAGGTTGCTGGAAGTCGAACGGTCTCCCGCGCGCGCAATTCAACCCCTTCCGCGCGCAATGCCGATCTTCAGGTAACCTCCTTTCTTTCGCGCAATAGAGCCTTGGGGTCCGCCTTCGCGCGCAATCCCCTTGGCTCCTTCCCTTTGAATAAATTTCAACCCGAAGGCCTTTGCGCGCAAAAGAAGCCTCTTGCGCGCAATTGCCCCCGGGTGCGCGCAATCCAACCCGATTGCGCGCACCCCCCCATCTTCAAAGTGGCCATTCGTTAGAGAATGAGCCGTTGCCCCCGCGCGCTACCCGAAGCCCGGTGCGCGCAATCCCAATCATCCGCGCGCGAAGCGCTGGACCAATTGCGCGCCAGCCCGCCATTTTGCGCGCCGATCCGCGGTTTTGCGCGCAAAGCTCCTCTTTTGCGCGCAATCCGCCAGGGTCGCCTCCCTTGACCCCCTTTGGGTACCCGCCTGCGTGGCGCCCGATGGTCTTCATCGCAGGTGCCCGCGTTGTGCGTCGTCTTTCCGTGCAGCCTTCCAGGCTCGCGCGAAGTGACACGGACCTACCGGCGGCTTTTTCGTCCAGCATGACGCTAAACTGCACTACGTCCGAGCTACAAGACGTTAAACTGTTCAGCATTCGTCCTGCATGACGCTAAACTGCACCACGTCCTGCACGACGTTAAACTGTATGCGTCCAGGCTGCACGACGTTAAACTGCCTAGCCCCCATCGTCCGCGCTGCAAGACGTTAAACTGCCAAGTGTTTCGTCCTCAACACACGACGTTAAACTGTACTTCGTCCGGCAAGACGTTAAACCGTCCGCTTCGTCCTCAACACACGACGTTAAACTGTACTTCGTCCGGCAAGACGTTAAACCGTCCGCTTCGTCCTCAACACATGACGTTAAACTGTACTTCGTCTGGCAAGACGCTAAACCGTCCGCTTCGTCCGATCCCGTGCTCTGCACGCAGGGTCTCCCCCCGGTTTGGACGTGGCCCCCACCCGCTCGTCTCTGCAGGGATGTCGGGATTGTCCCGCTTTTGGGACGATTTAATGAGAGTGGCTTTTCCCTACGGGGGCAGGGTATTACAAACCCCTAGTTTCTCATGGGAGGCTGCACATGTGTATCTCCATTGCGCCTCCCCACTGCCGAAGCCAGTAGAGGGTGTGACTGGGATCGAGGTGTCTCCTACTTTCGGTCCAAGTCCCTTCCAACTGAGTTTTGTCGCATCCGGGCTGCCTCAAGTGCGTAAGTCCTGACAGAATGAACTACGTGGACTTTGATCCCTGTCTTCTATACAGGGTACGTAGGAAGCCTCCCTGAGGTCCAAGCCCACCACCTGGTCGTCCCGGTCGTATTTACGTCGGTTCGTCCATCAGTGGACCCCTCCAGGGTTCACGCTTGCGTCGATTCACCTATGAATCCGCCCCTGTGGGAGACTGCCCGTGTGTATCTCCACTGTGCCTCCCCACAGCCCCTTTTCCCATTTCTCCTTTTATCGTCCAGCATGACGTGAAACTGTGATCCACCCGGCCGTTCCACCCCCCTCTGTGCGAGGTGGTCCGGTTCAATCCTCCGCCCGGCGGCCTAGACCTCTTCGTGAGTCGGCTTGCCGACGTCCAGCATGACGTTAAACTGTACACCCGAACTACGTTGACTTTGATCCGTGCTAACGCGCGGTACGTAGGAAGCCTCTACGGGGTCCAAGCTCTTCACTCCATCATCCATCCTGATCCTTACCCGGGCCGCCACATCCCGGTGGGGTCATGCCACTTCACTCCACTCCATATCATTTGGGAAGCCGCCCATGTGCTGGCCCCAGCGTCGGAGGTTCCCCGCAAGGGGTTCTGTCATCCGATCCACTTTTCATGTTGATCGGTCCGATGCCGTCCCCGCTGGACGTTAAACTCGCGGCATACCCCGTGTTAAACATGGGAAGCTGAGGAAAACCTCAGGTGACACAGTTCCCCGCACCTAGTACGGGATGCCTCAGGCCATCATGCCTTCGAGAAGCCCTATTAGGGACGGAAGACAGACGTGCAGAGCCGCAGTGCTACGACACGCCCCCAGCACCCAGAGCCACCCGGCCTTCTCACCGCAGGTTGCTGCCCCGCCCAGACTCCTTGGAGCGTCCGGGCGGAAGCAGCGTAATTAACCGGTGTCCATGAAGATATGGCGCCGGGAACGAGATTCACGAACATTCTTAAGTCTATGAGGGAGACCCGGATTAGGCGACGAGTTCCGAGGAGACGTCCAAGGAAGGAGGAGCCGACATCCCATCATCCCGGTTTCGATCAAGGAGCAGACGCCCCTGAATAAGGGACGAATGCTGCCCGCCCTTGGAAAGCGGGACTGCGGGACCACAAGCCGCGCGCCCATCCCCTCGGGTTGACGGGTGCACGCGCGAACGCGTCCTGGCGGAACAGCGTAACCCGACGCACATCCGCACCGAAACAGAAAAATGGTGAACCCGACGTGAATCTCTTCTCCTCGATACGAAGACCGATGGCTTTCAGAGGTGTTGGAAGACCGGTGTGTTGCCCGGCCAAGCATTCAGTCTTACCCGCCAGGGGCTGGGGAAGTGAAATCGGGCACTCCGTCTCGCAACGTCGAGGGCCTGGGTTCCCCCCACGGAAGGCGTCGTGGCACTAATGGTTGGTTGTCGATTCCTTTTTCCTGTCAGTGTTAATGGGTCATTCTCCCTGCTTTCAGAAATCAGGTCGCCCGATCCAGTGCCCGATCGCCACCCGCCCACTGGCGCAGGGACAGGTGAAACACCGACGCGGCTACTCCGCGCGGTCCCGCCCGTTCCACAGCCGTCCCAGCAGCCGCAATTGCGGGACGACCACGCCCTCTCTCCCCCTCGGAGGTCATCCAGAGAAGGGTGATCAACACCCTGGTGCGGAGATACGAGGAAGAGGGAGTCATCCCCACTAGGGAAATGGCTCGCCTAGACCTTGAGGAGGCTGCGCCTCGCCACCACCGCCGCCCCCGAGGGCCGCGCAGGGAGGCACCGCTGCCTACCTCAACGTCCAACCGCTTCGGGAGCTTATCCCCGGAGCGCTCTGACAGTTCCCTTCCCTACGCGGATGAGGTGGAAGAGGCCCGGGATCACCCTATCCGGGATTCGCTCCAGGGATCTACGGTAAGGACTCCCGCCAGGCCACGGCGACACCGCCGCCAGGCCTCTCCAGTCGAAGAGCGGGCTCTCCACCTGCCCGCGCCGCTCATCCCGACTCGTCTGTCTCGACGCCAACGTCGGGCACGAGCGGAAGAGGATGCCCACCTTGGGGCTCTAGCAACAGCGGCCGCATTGGCCCAAGCCACTGCTGGCTCCAGTCGCCAGGCCTCTGCGCATCCTGAGCAGGGGAACTCCTATGCCCGACCTGGATCGAGGCCCCGACCGCCCCAAAGGCAGGTTGGGTCGACTCTCCTGGTTGCTGGCACTGGCAGTAGCCACCGCGGACCACCTCGCGGTAGCGCTATTCACCGGCAGGATCTACTCTGTGTGGCCGATCCAGGAGGCATGGGTCATCCCACCTTCCGATCCCGGCCCGGAGTCCTGCCCGGAATCATCTCTCCCCGCGTCCCCTTTGATATCTGTCCCGGTGCCCCTCGCACCTTGGTTCCCAGTCCTCTCGGCCCCAGCACCAGTGCGGCCGGAGGACGCCAGGACAAAGATCAGCCCTGCCCCGAAGAACCACCCAGGGGCAGGAAGGCAAGGCGTCGACGCCGAGGGAAGAATGTTGCGGAATTCCGGACAGAGATCCGACCGGTTTGCTTCTCTGACTCAGAGGCGGAGTACGATTCGGCGACAGAGCCCCTTCCCCAATCCCGCCAGTCAAGGGCAGGGGTAGGAATGCGGCACGTCAGCCTCGTGCTCCCCGAGAGCGAGATCGATGTGATCCCCGCTTCTCTCCGAAGGTATATCCGGAGTAACGAGGGCCTGGTAGACCCCCAGGGATCAAGCTTGCGGTTGGTACCGGCCCCTCCGGAAGTGCCTTCCGCCTCGATCGGAGAAGCCGGAGACTTTTTCTGGGGATCGACGGTCGAACCACGATCTGGTGCACCCTCGGCGAGCACCGATGCTACGGCAGGATGTTCGCTCGCCGGCCCGTCCTATCGTGATGTGGTAGCCAGGGCACCGCCACCCTCAGAGGGCGGCCCGGGATATGGAGGCCAATCGGCCTGTTCGCCATATTCACCGTCGGCCAGCCCGTCGGCCCGGCGGCCCGCCTCGGCACCACTACCAGTTCCCCATCCGTTCCCAGCCATGGAAGAGGACCAAGGAGATCTGGGTCCCGAGTTTGAGTCGTGGAGCTTCTGGACCGTCCTTGCAGAGGGCCACTTCCCTGAGAAGTTTTGGCCAGTCGCAGGACCGGGCTTTGATGCACCCGAATCGCTCACCCCGGATGAGTTCGAATGCTTCCGCCGAACTCTCCGGGAGACTCGCTCCTGTCTTCACCGCCTACAAATGCCATACCCCGGGAGTCAAGCGCACCTGGAGGATATTGGTGAGCAGTGCCGTCAAATTGACCTGGCCATGCTCCCCACGGTTCGGCACCCCGGGTCATTTGAGCACCACGAGGCCCTCCAACAACGATGCGTTGAGTGTTTTCAAGTACTCCGCAAAGTTATCGAGGAAGCCACTCCCCACGTGTATATCCGTGGATGGGGGCAGTACGCTACCCTACGCTTCAGTGTGATCCGCCGACAGCCCGATGCGCTGGGTGGCCCTGAGGGTATATCCCCAGGGACAGGAACGGTCAATATGGCTGACCTGTCGGGAGAGGGGAACGACTTGGAACTTCTCGACGGGGGCTTCCCCCCCGAAGACAAGCCGTCGTCAGATCCATCAGTGAGAGTTACTCGTCATCAGAGAAACCTCCTGGGGCTCCCCGCACCCACTGAAGCACTGACGTTGAGCCGAAACGTCAGCAAAGGAAAAGAGCACAGCGAGGCTATAAGGCCCGCCGACCCATCTGCCTCCATGAAGAGGGCAGAGGAGGATCCCGAGAAGGCTACGCTACGTCAGCAGCTCGCCGAACAGAAGAAGCTGGTTGACCAGCTCCTCGCCGAGCGCGCTGCAGAACGGCGGCCTGACTACGGTGATCCTAGGCCAGGACCGCAGGGACCGGAACAACCGCTCCTCGATGAGACTCTCCCGGGCAACCGTGATTACGCCATGTTCGCCGACAGGAGAGAGGCCATTGCCTATGGCAAGAGGGCGCGGTATGTTTCGCCACACCCTCCCGAGCGGCGTGACTACCTGAGAGATCCCGCTCGGATTCCTCCCGCTGCCCCAAGGGCCGCTCTGCCCGCCATCCCACGAGCTGCCGAGTTCGACGACCCGGTCGACGACCCGATTGAAGGGCCATGCAATGCGCTCGTGGTTAGAGATCCTCGCCAGGACTGGAACCCATGTCCGGACGATCCGATGGCGGCACTCATTGCCCGCTTGGAAGCCTTGGAGACTCGGCAGGTGGCGATCCCACCGGATGGCAAGCCCTACCCAGCATGGGTGGATGACATGCCGGCGCCTCCGGGATTCGGGAATCCCACTTTTGCCCCCTTCAACGGGACTGGAGATCCGCCACAGCATTTAGCCCACTTCAACTCGAGGTGCGGGCCTATGTTGGGGACTCCGGAGCAGCAAGAGGCCGCTAAGCTTCGCTGCTTTGTTCAGACACTGGAAGGGCCAGCATTTGTCTGGTACAGCCAGCTCCCCGTCGGGTCGGTAACCAGCTGGGAGGACCTCCGTAGACAGTTCCTCTACCAGTTCAGTTCCACGACCCGGAAGACAAGTATCGCAGACCTCTTCAAGTGCAAGCAGAGGCCTGATGAGCGAGTCGCGGACTTCGTCGCCCGATGGAAGGGTCTCACGTATTCCCTTGACATGCCATTGACTCAGGAGCAGTTGCTGACAATGTGCGTCGGGAACGTCAAGACCGAGCTGGTCCCTTCCCTGATCACTCAAAATTACCCCAGAGGGTTCAGGGACTTCTCAGACAAAGCTCAACGTCTTGAGGAAGCCCTGCAACAGGCCAACCAGGCACACCCGCTGCCTCCTATGATTCCTGCAAGGAGAGTCAGTAGGGCTGAGCCCGCTGCTGTTGCCCAGATAGAGGCCCCCAGGCCGTTGGAGCTGCTGCCGGCGAGGCCAGCTCCACAGCCTCACAGGAATCCGCCTCCACGGGCTCAGTTCCCGGCCCAGCAGCGGCAGCCTCAGAACCGGCCGGCCCCTCCGCGTAATGTACCGCCGCAACCCAGGCGAGATAATCAGGGTCCACCTCCTCGGCAGGCCCCTCCAGCCCCTCGTCAAGACCACGCTCCCAGGGGCCCGCGACACCTGACTTACTCATTCCATGAGGATCAGGTCCCCGGTTATTTCCGGAGTGCCCTGGAGCAGAGTATTGTGCGACTGCCTGAGTGTTGGAAGCCAGAGGAGGCACATCTTACGAATAACCCCCGCTACTGCCCCTACCATCGGGCCCTGGGGCACACCATCCAGCGGTGCTATGTGTTTAAGGATTGGCTCCAAGACCAGATTAACAACAATGTAATCAGGTTGGGCCCAGATCCAGCATAAGTGGCGGGCGTGTTCGTGGGATCAGATGACGATAGTGGCAACGAGGACGAATGGCAGCTGGTCTCCAACCGCGGATCCCAGAAGTATAATAACTGGATGGCCCGCAAGACGACCGTTCGCGCCCATGGAATCATCCGTGCGCGCTTGAATCAGCCTGAGCCCCCAGAATCCGCGGGTGCTGTTTCGGCATCGTCGTCCCAGCCTGCCTCTTCCAAGAGGAGCAAACGGCGGCAGCGCAAGAAGGAAGAGCGCGCCCCGCCGGTTCCGCCACTATCCCGCACTCTCGGCGATTTCATGCCCCCGGAGATGGGGGTCCCTCCTCGGATCCGCCCGGTGATGGATGATTCGTCCGATGACGGTATTGGGTACGCTTCGGTTAACACCGTCGAGCTGGTAAATCCCTTTTCGGTTCCCGACGTTGAAGAACACCAGGTGGACCTCCCTAGTGTCCCCGGTCGTCGCTACCGTCGGAAGAACCGCAGCAACAGGAGTCGCCGGGGCACAGCCGTTGGTACCTCCAGCCAGGCCGTGCACGCCACCGAGACTAGGCAGCAGGCTCAAAACCGAGCTCAGCGCGCGCAGCCCCCCCATCCGGGGATGACGGATTCGCCTCCGCCACTGTTTGTGGTGTGGGACCAGGCAGAACCGCCTCAGCCGCGTCGCGACCAGCTCCGCCCTGCCACAAGTCCATCCCGGCCTCCTGACTCCAGTACGGTGACCATTTCCCGGACTGCGACCAGTGAACAGCGAGATGCGCCAAGTACCAGTCGGCCGCCGATCCAACCGGCAAGGCCCGTCATGCCACCAACCGCAGAGCAACCTCCTGCAACCAGGGGCTCGCGCTTGGCCAAAAAGTATGATGTCCTGAAGCACTTGGCCGACATCCCAGCAAGGCTCTCCATCCTTGAGGCTCTGCGCATGTCATCTGAGATGCGCGAGGCACTCGCTGAAGCCCTAAAAAGCCCCCTCCAGTTTGAGACAGAGGTTGCGGCTGCAGAGGCCTTTCACGCCGAAACGATCGAGGACGCCGAATGTCAGGCAGTTATCTCGTTCTCTGGTAAGGATGAAGACCCTCCTATACAGGGACACATTCGTCCGCTGTATGTCACTGGCCAGTTCAATGGCCTTGAAGTCCGGCGCTGTCTTGTCGACACGGGGTCTGGGATTAACCTGATTCCAACTCGGACGCTCCGGAGATTGGGGTTGTCTGAGGATGACTTGATTCCCTCCGACCTCAGGATCCAGGGGTACGATCGCACCGAGCAAACCCCGGTCGGCAAGATACGTTTGAAGACCCAGTTCGGTGACTTGGTTGCCAACACCGAATTCATGGTAGTCTCTTAGGACACTGCGTACAACGCATTGATGGGCAGTCCATGGCTCCATCTTCACGCGGCGGTTCCCTCGTCATACCACCAATGCCTCAAATACTCCCTTAATGGTCGAGTGGGCGTGCTTCAAGGAGATGCCTCTCCTTTTGCCTCGTGTGAAGCCCGCTATCTGGACGCGGACTATTACAAGAGCAAGGATAAGCAGATCCTGGCAGGTGAGGTTGAGCCTGTCGCTGTTGCAAGTGATCCCTGGGCAAGTCTGGATGACGCTTACGTCCTCCCGATTCAACGGTTGGACGTCGCCATGGTCTTGACGGTCCGCGAGTCTCCTGATGAGATGGCCGCGACCGCCCGCGCCAGCACCAGTGGCCCAGCAGGATCTGGTAGCCCCAATGCAGTTGCCAACGCAGTCTCTCCCGTGGACGATCCCTCCCCGAGCGGAGAGGACGTGGAAGATGCACCCCCAGCCTTTGAGGAGGGCGTCCCCGCCACGGTCGATGAGTTAATACAGGTGAACCTTGGAACCGAGGACGATCCAAGACCCACATTGGTTAGTGCCGCCATGCCCTCTGAGGAGCGGCAGCAGTACGTGGACTTTCTCAGGCAGCACCGTGATGTATTCGCTTGGGGCTATGATGAGATGCCGGGGCTGGATCCTCAGGTAGCCGTCCACCGCCTTGGTCTCCCGGCGAACCATCGCGGGTTCAAGCAGCCTCCCAGGAAGATGCACCCATCCCACGGTGCCATGGTTGAGGCCGAAGTTGACAAGCTTATCAAAGCCAACTTCGTGAGGGAAGTTCAGTACCCCAAATGGCTGGCCAACATTGTGCCGGTCAGGAAGAAGAACGGGCAGATCAGAGTCTGCATCGACTTCCGCGATCTCAACCGCCACTGCCCGAAGGATGATTTTCCCCTTCCAGTGACAGAGCTGTTGATTGATGCCACGGCAGGGTTCCAAGCCCTCTCCTTCATGGATGGATACTCCGGATACAACCAAATTCGGATGGCCCCTGAGGATGAGGAGTTCACTGCCTTCAGGGCCCCCAAGGTACCTTTTGCTACCGGGTCATGCCCTTCGGCCTGAAGAATGCAGGTGCCACCTATCAACGGGCGATGCACCGCATATTCAAGCCAATCCTCGGCACACTGGTGGAATGCTACGTCGACGACTTGGTTGTCAAATCGCGCCAGCGTCAGGACCATCTCAAAGATCTTGAGAAAGTGTTCAGCTTCCTCCGGTCTCGATGCCTGAAGATGAACCCGTTGAAGTGTGCCTTTGGGGTCACCTCCGGAAAGTTCCTTGGATTTGTGGTAAGATACCGGGGTATTGAGATCGACCCAGAGAAAATCAGGGCGATTAGCCAGATGCCTCCCCCAGGTACCATCCGGGAACTGCAAGGGTTCCAAGTCCACTTAGCCTATATACGCCAATTCATCGCGAATCTGGCCGGCAAGTGTAAGCCCTTTTCTCGGCTCATGAAGAAAGGTGCCACCTATGTATGGGATAAAGAGTGTCAGACCGCTTTCGAGGAAATCAAGCAGTACCTGCTTCAACCTCCGGTCCTGATGCCGCCTGTATCCGGGAAGCCGCTGGTCCTCTATGTGACCGCCCTGGAACGGTCCCTGGGTGCCCTTCTCGCCCAGAAGAACAACGAGGGAACGGAGAATAGCCTCTATTACCTCAGTCGCATGCTCCTCGATGCGGAAGTTAGGTATTCCCCCATCGAGAAGAGCTGCCTGGCGCTCGTATTTGCCGTACAGAAATTACGGCACTACTTGCAGCACCATGAGGTACAGTTGGTTTCTCGGGTAGACCCGTTGAAATATATCCTGAGCCGACCTATGTTGACTGGCCGTCTAGCGCGGTGGGCTGTGATTATCCAGCAGTTCGACATCAGGTATGTGTCTCAGAAGGCCATCAAAGGGCAAGCATTGGCAGACTTTCTGGCTGCTCACCCAACCTCCGCGGATCAGCCGCTGGATCTAGGCTTTCCTGATGAGACCATTCTCTCGGTTGATCGAGCCGATTCATGCTGGCAGATGCACTTTGACGGTGCATCCCGGAGCCCCACCGGTAAAAGACTCGATAATCCTAAGCTCAACAGAGTGGGCTTGGGCATCGTCTTCATTACCCCGGAGCGAGCCGTGCTGCCATACTCTTTCCTGTTGTCAGAGGGCTGTACCAACAATGAGGCGGAATACCATGCCCTCATCACCGGCCTCGAGTTGGCTCTCGAGATCGACGTGCCCCGTCTGTGCGTGAAAGGGGACTCCGAGCTGGTCGTTAAGCAGATCAATGGCGACTACGTTGTCAGGAAGCCGGAACTTGTGCCATTGTTGGAGTGCACCCTCCTTCTGATGGCCCGGTTCCCTTCTCGGCCGGAAATTGTCCATGTTCCCCGGTCGCAGAACGGTCGAGCAGATGCTTTGGCCAGCCTCGCTGCGTCACTTGCGGAGCCTGAACAGGACAACCTGATCGTCCGCGTGACGCGCCGCAGGCTCATCGCTCCCGTTATCCCGGAAGAAGATCGCGGCCCGTTGGTAAGTAACCTCACCACGGTTGCCCCTATGCCCGGAGCCCCGAGTACCCCAGATATGACAGTCGGATCAGCCCCTGATTGGAGGACACCTTTGGTTGAGTACCTCCAACATGGCATTCTTCCATCGGATCGGGCCGAGCGCGAGCGAGTTCGACGCCGCGCATCGCAGTTCGTCCTCCAGAGCAGTCCCGGCCTGGAGCAGATCCTCTACAAACGCGGATTTGATGGTGTTCTCCTCCGTTGCCTTCAGGGAGTTGAGATCCCACGAGTCATGCAAGAGGTTCATGCTGGTTCATGCGGCGCCCACCAGACTGGGCCGAAGCTGTCCCACCAGATTCGGAGGTTAGGATACTTCTGGCCCTCCATGATCCATGACTGCATCGAGTATGCCAGGAGGTGCCATGCGTGCCAGGTTCATGCGAACTTTGTGCATCGGCCGCCGGAGCCTCTCCATACCACTAGGTATTCCTGGCCCTTTGCAGTCTGGGGTCTGGACGTTGTGGGACCTTACCCACCGGCGACAGCTCGCCAGTGCCGGTTCATTCTGACCGCTACGGACTTCTTCTCCAAATGGGCAGAGGCGATTCCGCTCAGAGAGGTCAAATCCTGTTCGATCGCTGACTTCGTGACCTCCAACATCGTCCATCGATTTGGAGTGCCTCACGCTATCCTCACGGATAACGGAACCAATTTCCGAGCAGCCGAGTTGAAGAAGTTGTACTCCAAGTATAACATTCGCTCGAACCATACATCTCGCTATCATGCGCAGGCGAATGGACAGATCGAGGCGTTTAACAAAACCCTCTCTAACATTCTGCAAAAGATGGTTGGTCAGAACAAGAAGAGTTGGCCGGACAAGCTCCCCAACGCCCTCTGGGCTTATCGGACGACGACTCGCAATTCCACCCAGATGACCCCTTATTCCCTGGTGTATGGAGCTGAGGCCGTCCTGCCCATCGAGATCCAGTTACCGTCCTTGCGCACTGCGGTCTACGACCAGCAAGCGCCGGACAGAGTTGCTGAAGCCAGTCTAGTCGAGTTGGAAGCACTGGATGAGAATAGACTTCGCGCTTTGCACAACTTGGAGAGGCATCAAAGCAGAATGGCTCGAGCTTTCAATAAGAAGGTTCGCCTCCGCTCCTTCCTGCAGGGTGATCTAGTGCTAGCCCTAAGAGCACCGATGATCCCCGGCAGGAAGCCACCCAAGTTGGAGCCCAAGTGGGAGGGACCCTTTGTTGTCCACAAGGTCTATCCCAATGGCGCGTACTCCCTAGCGACTATGGATGGTGAGCGTGTCACTCCTCCCACCAACGCTAGGTTCCTCAAGCAATACTTTGCCTGAGTGTTCAATCGTCCCGCATGACGCTAAACTGCACTTCGTCCTGCATGACGTTAAACTGCACCACGTCCTGCACGACGTTAAACTGCATTCGTCCAGGATACAAGACGTTAAACTGTTCAGCATTCGTCCGCGCTGCAAGACGTTAAACTGCCAAGTGCTTCGTCCTGCATGACGCTAAACTGCACTACGTCCGAGCTACAAGACGTTAAACTGTTCAGCATTCGTCCTGCATGACGCTAAACTGCACTACGTCCGAGCTACAAGACGTTAAACTGTTCAGCATTCGTCCTGCATGACGTAAAACTGCCCCTCAAGAACTACGTGCGGCTTGATTCCCATCCTTATGGGATACGTAGGACCGCCTGAACATTCATGTTTCAGGCCCAGCCCCATCCTTCGGGAATTTCCATCCCATCCCGGGCCCTTGGTCCAGTTGCCTCTGGGTATGTGGCGTATGGTGTGAGCGCGGGGGATTATGCCCTCGTTCACGTCGGTTTTCTCGCCACGCTGTATGCCCCCCACGTTTGGGGATGCCTTCTGCTCCCCCCTTCTTTTCCCCTCATCGTCCTGCATGACGTTAAACTGCACTTCAAGAACTACGTATGGCTTGATTCCCATCCTTATGGGATACGTAGGACCGCCTGGACATTCATGTTTCAGGCCCAGCCCCATTTCCCGGGAATCTCTATCCCGCGTTGGGCCTCTGGCCCCAGTTCCCCTCCTTTTTGTGCGAGGCGTATCGCGTGAGCGGGGGATTATGTCCTCATTCACGTTGGTCTACTGGCCACACCGTACGCCTCCCCCCGTGTGTGGGACTACCTCACACCCCTCATCGTCCTGCATGACGTTAAACTGCCTCTCAAGAACTACGTGCGGCTTGATTCCCATCCTTATGGGATACGTAGGACCGCCTGAACGCTTGTGTTTCAGGTCCAGCCCCGTCCCTTGGTTGATCACGGGAATCTGCCCTCTTTTGGTTGCTCTCAGGGTGAGTCCTCCGACCCTTTCCGGAGATCTGTTAACATGTTTTGGGTACTTCGGTCTATGACTCGTAGTGTCAGATTCAATCCCGACAAGTCCTGTGTTGCTTGTCAGGCCTCGCGCTTCCTCTTATTCGAGCCTTCACTCAAAGGGATCCTCGTTAGCGGTTTGGGTACGATGCCTCAGTGCTCTCCCACCGCTCCGGGTCGATTTACCGGCGGGTCTTGGGCCGCAAATCGATATGAATCCTGCGATTGAGCGGTTGATGCTCGTTTGCTTGCCCCGTCTTAGGCTGACGCGATCGGATGTTGTGTTGCGAATGCGTCAGCAACATCCTTGATCGCCATGTCGGCTCTTTCAGGCTCTGAACATTGGTTGCGCAGTCCTCATCACACTCCGCCTTTATGCGTTGTAGTGGAATCTGGACACTCTTTTCATACTGACCTTCAGTACACCTTTACACGTTAGGCAGACCAACCAAGGTAATGATGTCGTTCGAGGCTCCCATGATCTGAGCACCAAGGATATATGCGGATGTTCTCCCCAAGGGCCATGCGTAGCTGGACCCTCGTCCCCATAAGGAGGGAGGAGTCGCTCGAACAATCGCGTTCTGAGCCCAGTATATCTGGAGGCTAGCATCTCTGCCCCTCGGGTGATGGACCTACGCAGGCCCCTATCCCAAGACTCTTCTCCTGGAATCGTGCGTGACCGCAGGGCTGGGTATGCTCCCACCTCCGCCGTACCGCGATAAGAGGATTCCTCCATGGTCCGAACCACACGACCTTAAACTGTGTTGTCTGGTCCTACCACACGACCGTAAACTGTGATCGTCTTGGCCGCCCGACGAGAAAACGGCACTGCATCGTGATGTTCCCCTCAGGGGGCACTCATGTTGGGTGCTGGTTAATAACCACGCCATTCATCAATGCCTTCCATGGCTCGATCATTGTGGCGACGCCAGAGATTTCTCAATCACAGGCATGTCGCTGCACGAAAAACCATTCATCTCTAAGGACAAACAAGAAATATCAAATGCCGCTCCTTTTGTGTGCGAGGGTCAGACCCGCACTCTTCCCCGCGCTGGTGCCCGATTGTGTTGCGCCGCGCTTCAAGAACTACGTGCGGCTTGATTCCCATCCTTATGGGATACGTAGGAACGCCCGGATGTTTGAAACTTTGGGTCCAGCCCCCCACCTCTTAGAGATTCCCCCTTCTCTGGGGAATCCGCCGCCTTCAGGTCACCCTCAAGGCGCGTTCCCCGACCCCTTGCAGTGGTCCACCAGTGTCAAGAGTACTCTGGTTTATTGCCAGGAGGGTCAGGATCTGCTTGGTCAGGTTTCCTCCGCTTTTCAGGCTTCGTGCTCCCTTTCATTCGGACCCATCGTCTACGCCCTGGGTGGAGCCCCCGTGAACGGTTCGGACACAATGCCTCAGTGCTCTACCACCGACTCGGGCCGGTACCCCCAATGGCCTCGGGCAGCAAATCGATATGAATCCTGCGATTGAGCGGTCGATGCTCGTTTGCTGCCTCATTCCACCAACGGTTAGTGCGATGTTGATGCTGCTTTTCCGCCACGGTCGGCAGTACTCTCATATCGTCACGCCGGTGCTCCCGGTCCTCGAGTGAATGGCCACATGATTCACATTTCCCACCTCCCATTCTGACCAGGCGAAACCTCGGCACTCTCGACACTATCCCTCAGTGCATCTTCGCATATCCAGGGGATATGACCAGATGTGGCATACTTTGAGGTCTTTATGGTCCGAGCTCTAAGACCTTAAACTAAGATCTCTCCTTATGGTCCGAGCTCTAAGACCTTAAACTAAGATCTCTCCTTATGGTCCGAGCTCTAAGACCTTAAACTAAGATCTCTCTTTATGGTCCGAGCTCTAAGACCTTAAACTAAGATCTCTCCTTATGGTCCGAGCTCTAAGACCTTAAACTAAGATCTCTCCTTATGGTCCGAGCTCTAAGACCTTAAACTAAGATCTAACCCTTATGGTCCGAGCTCTACGACCTTAAACTAAGATCTCCCCTAAACGGGATTCTACGTCCTGCATGACGTTAAACTGCACTCTCAGAACTACGTGTGGCTTGATCTCCAGCCTGATGGAGTACGTAGGAACGCCCGGGCATTCCGACTCGGGTCCAGCCTCAGGGATCGTTAAGTCCCGCCCCTCCTCGTCGCCGGCCGTCTGGCCTGACTTCGGGTAGAGTGGTGCAGTTGTGATATTCTCCCCGATTCAGCTCGGGATGCCCCACTGCAATGGTGGGAAGCGACGGTTTCCTCGTCAGAGAGGTGCTGTCTGAGAATTGAGGTGACTCACGGCCAGATTAGTGCATCCGCCTAATACGTTTTCCCCACGGTGGCGCAATTTTGAGAGCGTTGGATTCTGTCCGAACAAATCGTCACTTCGCCCCACGCTTCGCATGCCCTGTTGATCTGGATTTTCCACCCTTGTGTCTGAAGGAACCCCAAAGCGGTATTCATGATGACATGTGGTCCGCCTCCTGCAATATGAATGATGGCCTTTTTCGGTCCGTCTATTGCAGTTGTTATGGTCGATCCACTGTCCGCCTACCGTCTTGGGCATTTCCTGGAAGGCCGACCGTTGTGGATGTCTGGATTCGGGACACGCGATTCACCCTTTCTCATTTCCCTATGTTCGGATAAAATCTCAACGCCCCTAGCATTGTCCCGCTCGTGTGTTGGAACAGGTTGGGGGAATGGTACATTGATTAGGTCTGAGGTCTCCTTTCCTAGGAATGACCTCCCTCTTTTCTCCAGAAATCCAGGCCCAATTATGGATGCCTGATGCTTGGTTAACACTCCCGTAAGACAGTGAATTGTGGTTGAGCATATTAAACCAAAAGATGCAGATAAATATATTGATTCATACAGATGGATCAAAGTAGCGGAAGCAAATGTTTTGGGAATGGCAAAACAAAGCCCTTAGGGATTAGCGTGCTGAATGAGTCTTTCTAATGCCGCTACCCTTTGGCTGGTGGCCTCCAGAGCTGCTTCTCGCTCTCTGCGTGCCCTCTCTTCATCGGCGGTCGCAGCACGCAGTTCGTCGATTCTGGCCTGTGCACGCTCCCGCTCGACCTGAATTGTGACCATCTGTTGGCCCACCTCCGTCAGCTGTACCTGGGCGTCAACCAGCTGGGCTGCTAGTTGCTCCACAAGCTCGGTACACGTTGCGACGAAGGCCTCCTTCTCTGCCGCCTGCCCTTCGAGGCGCCGGACTTCCTGCTCCGCCGCGAGGAGCGCCCGCGTGCTCTCCGACATGTCCCGACTTTGTGTGATGTCGGCACGCCGGCAGCTCTCGCGCATCTTTTCGGCCATGAAATCACGGACCGTTAGATGGAGGCGTTGAGCATCAGCTCCCCCGGCACACAGGAAGCGCAGCCAGGTTTGAAGTGATCCCATGCGCCCCAGCCACTCCGACGGGTCTCGCTTGAGGAAGCGCTGGATGCACTTCCACCCCCTGCGGCGCGTTATCCGGCTCTCCTCGACCGCCTCCGCGTCCGAGTCGTCCATCTCCTCGGGATCGGCGGGCCGGTAGGCAGGGAAGGCAGCCAGCAGGTCTGCTGCAGGGTCCGCCCCTGGGAGGTCCTCACGAGGGATAGGTTCCCCAACATCCGGGCGACCTTCTTCTCTCTCCCCAGCAGCACTGACACCCTCGTCAGCCCCCGACCTCTCTCCGATGTCAGCACCGCCGGCGTCCGCAGCCCCCTGATCAGCAGTTGGTGGGGCCGGCTCGGTTTGGGAAGTCTGTTCCGGGGCAGGCGGCATGTCCACCACTGGTCCACTCGTAGATGGCCCGGGTTCGGCAACCCGATGAGCCTCCAGTGTTGAGATCACTGCGCAGGGCATGCCATGGTTAGTCATGGATCGTCAACGGCAAGCACCAACAGTAAAGTAAGGAGACTTACGGGAGTTCGGAGCGTCATCTTCCGCTACCCCGGTCGCCGCAGGAACAGTTGCAGCAGGGGACCCTTCCACGCTTGTCAGTTCGATGATGGGTGTCTGCCCCCCGCCTTGTCCTGCTGGCGCCCCTCCTACTCCCGCTGAGGATGCCTGACCAACATCCGTGCGCTCCTGAGAAAGATGGAGAAATGGGTTAGAAGCTGCATAAGAGAGTGGATGAAGCAGATTGAGTAGGGATAGAAGCGGACCTCGAGGAGCTCAGTGACATCAACGTTGTCAGAGCCGGCCACCTCGCCGCTCTCCCGTGGGCTCCCCTGATGGGATCTTCCCTCGGAGCCTTCATCCTCCCCCATTTCCTCCTCTTCTTCGGAGTCGTTGCTACTGTCGTCTTCTTCCGGCGGCATCTGTTCCGGAGCGGGCTCGAGACCGAGCATCACCTTCACCAGAAGGGATGGCTCCGCGCGCTGACCACGTTGGCGCGCGTACTCGTCCATGGCCGTCAGATACGCATACTGCCGGTTGAAGTCCACCCTGTCGGCAATGTGGAGGCGCCCGACCTCTGGCAGATGGATTCCTTCTCTGAGAATCTTTCGCCAGATGGCGTCGGTCCCCAGTGACTGCCGCAGGGTCATCCAGGCCGACCACAGCGCCGGGAAGACTGCATCGTGGGAGGGTTCGAGCAGACGTCTCACCTGCTTCCCGGGCCGCTCTTCGACCACCGCATGTGCCCCCTCTCTGGGCGCCGAGGTCGTAGCGGCAGCTCGCGATGTGCCCGCCGCCGAAGTCCCTGCCCGCGCCGGCTCCGCTGTTTGGCGCGCCTCCATTCTCCCCCGTGTGGCGGCGCCTCGCCTCCTTCCTTGACGCCCGGTCTCCGCACGGGTAGCCTCGAGCCGCCGAACTAGCTTCCGCAAGAGCCCCTCGGGGTACGCGATGGCCCAGTGTTCGGCGTACTCGGTTGCCAAGCCTGCGTCAACTCTGGTAGGAGGGAGAGTGATGACGTCGCCAGAGCCGAAAGCGGCAAACATCAGCCACATCTGGCGAAGGACGCCAGGGTTCGTCTCCTCCCGGACAGCAGTGAATACCCTCTTCGGCATCCGTTGAAGGCACCCGAACTGCCTGGCGAAACGGGTCGGCACGTAAGGCTCGCAGATCACCTTCCCGTCGATCCGAGCCACGAGCACCCCGCCCCGCATGTTCAGGAAGTACTCATGCTGCTCCAGCGGACCCTGCCCGTTGTCGATCATTTGGCCAACGGGAGTGGGGAACGGACTGAAGTTGAAGTTGGCATGATTGCCAATCCGGATCCGCACGCCCTCCTCACTTAGGGTCATCGGAGCGACCCCCGCGATGTTCAGCAGGGAGGGTCGCAGGCCGTTGCCCGGAGGAATGATGGCGTTCGGAAACGTGTACCCACCGAGGTGAGCAGCCACCCAGCCGTGGAAGAACTGAAAGGGCCCACAGATCCTTCGTGGCGACCCCCCTCGTGAGATGCGTCCCAGGATGGCATACAGCCTCGCCAGCACTGGGACCCCGAGGTTGTATCTCTTGTTGGCGGCCATAGCGCCCGCCATCGCCAGTGTCGCCGGGCGAACGCCCATTCTCGCGTCCCGCACTGGCAGGAGCCACCCACTCAGAAAGGCGGCCAGGAACGCCGCGTACCGGACATTTGGGTCCCGGGCCTCGATGACGCGGTACCCCCATGAGCGGTAATCGCCCGTCTCCAGGACCCGCCAGTACGACCCGTTCCGGCTCCTCTGAGCTGCGGTCGGGCACCGCTTCCCCCTGCCTGGCATCTTGACCGCCGGGTCATGCTCCAAGAACTGGCCAAACCATTCCTTGTAGGCTATGTCCTTCTGGAAGTCTTTGATCCCGAGCCGCTGCGTAGCCAGGTCAAGCAGATGCCAGGTCAGGATGGGAGTCCGTGACCTGTCCTCCCAGATGTTCTTCGGTGGCAGGAACTCATCGTATTGGTAGCCCTCCAGCGGGATACCTCCGATGCAGTGGATGTCCCAGAGACCGATGCCGACCTCCCCATGGTGAAGATGGAAGGTGTTGGTATCCGGAGACCATCGGGTGAACAGCTCCGGCCCGAGCTCGGACTGCTGGTAGAAGTGGAACTGCGACGTCCACACCGCCTCGAACAGGCCGATGTACCGCAGCTCCTCTGCGAAGTGATCGCAAGTGTGGCGTACCCAGAACGCCCAGGCCCACTCGCTGGTGAAGTTGCCCCCAGACCGCAAGTCCCAGTCCTTCAGCCAGCCCTTGGTGTCGTCCGTGACGCTCTGGCGATATATGCTCGAGTAGAGGGCTGGAGAATTCTCCGCAGTAGGCTCACCCCCATCAATGGTTCGCGTCCTCGGGTTCAGGACATAGACATCCAAGTGTCTGGTCTCCCTGGAAGGATGCCCATTGTTGGTGATGTTATAGCGGAGAAGCTCGTCCTCCCGGGTCACCCAGGTCCGCGGCGCATCAATCTCGAACCCTGGCACCAGGACCTCATCTAGGATGCCGAAGTTCCAGAGCGGCAGGTTGTCCGACAGTGGATATGTCTTCTGGGCCGGCGTCAGTAAGTAGAACAAGGATTGATTATTGGAAACAATCTCCTTGGATCCGTAAACCTCCTCGTTCGTCGCCATCTCAGCCCTGCGAGTGGCGGCATCCCCCTCATTTCCTCTGTGCGCGGCCATCTCAGAAGTTTCGGGAGTCGTGCGGGTTAAGGGATGAAGTGTGCGGAATCGGACGAGGCTGGTGGAAAAGTTTGAGAGTCGGCGCGCAATCCTAGCGGACGGCGCGCAATCGGGAAGTCGTTCGCGTAAAACCCCGGGTATTCGCGCAAAGACAGAGCGAAATCCGGACGGTTTTGCGCGACGAGCGGGCGAATTCCGCGCCGGAAAAGGCAATTTCGCGCACGAGAGCAGAGATGCTTATCGCGCGGAAGGCCAATGTACGGCACGGAGGGACCCAGTGCCCCTATTTATAGGCGAGGCCGGGGTCCGCGCTGCGCGGAAAGCGCTTTGCGCGACCGCAGCGGAGAATTTCGCGACCGGCGCCCCTTTTTGCGCGCCTAAGTCCCGCGCCGCCCAGGACTTCGGCATTCCGGCGTCTCCCTCGGAACCCGATCGTTGCGACCTATCGCCGATCAGATTCCGAGGGGGGGCTTTTGTAGACGCCGGAAAAGTCCGTTGTTCCCAAACGAAGCTCCGGATGCGGAAAGCGAGGTCATATTTGGAGTCGGAAGAATGTTTCGGAGGGCCCGGAGGCCTTGCGCGGAATTTCAGAGGTCTGCGCGCAAAGATGATGATCCGCGCGCAAAACCCCCGGGATGCGCGCAACTCCCTTGCGCACCGTGCCCAATTCCGCGCCCGCGAGGAGAATTCCGCGCTCGCGCCTTGGATTCCGCGCCCGGGGTTGCCTATAAATACTAGGCGACCCCCAACGTTTCAAAGGTTGCTGGAAGTCGAACGGTCTCCCGCGCGCGCAATTCAACCCCTTCCGCGCGCAATGCCGATCTTCAGGTAACCTCCTTTCTTTCGCGCAATAGAGCCTTGGGGTCCGCCTTCACGCGCAATCCCCTTGGCTCCTTCCCTTTGAATAAATTTCAACCCGAAGGCCTTTGCGCGCAAAAGAAGCCTCTTGCGCGCAATTGCCCCCGGGTGCGCGCAATCCAACCCGATTGCGCGCACCCCCCCATCTTCAAAGTGGCCATTCGTTAGAGAATGAGCCGTTGCCCCCGCGCGCTACCCGAAGCCCGGTGCGCGCAATCCCAATCATCCGCGCGCGAAGCGCTGGACCAATTGCGCGCCAGCCCGCCATTTTGCGCGCCGATCCGCGGTTTTGCGTGCAAAGCTCCTCTTTTGCGCGCAATCCGCCAGGGTCGCCTCCCTTGACCCCCTTTGGGTACCCGCCTGCGTGGCGCCCGATGGTCTTCATCGCAGGTGCCCGCGTTGTGCGTCGTCTTTCCGTGCAGCCTTCCAGGCTCGCGCGAAGTGACACGGACCTACCGGCGGCTTTTTCGTCCAGCATGACGCTAAACTGCACTACGTCCGAGCTACAAGACGTTAAACTGTTCAGCATTCGTCCTGCATGACGCTAAACTGCACCACGTCCTGCACGACGTTAAACTGTATGCGTCCAGGCTGCACGACGTTAAACTGCCTAGCCCCCATCGTCCGCGCTGCAAGACGTTAAACTGCCAAGTGTTTCGTCCTCAACACACGACGTTAAACTGTACTTCGTCCGGCAAGACGTTAAACCGTCCGCTTCGTCCTCAACACGCGACGTTAAACTGTACTTCGTCCGGCAAGACGTTAAACCGTCCGCTTCGTCCTCAACACATGACGTTAAACTGTACTTCGTCTGGCAAGACGCTAAACCGTCCGCTTCGTCCGATCCCGTGCTCTGCACGCAGGGTCTCCCCCCGGTTTGGACGTGGCCCCCACCCGCTCGTCTCTGCAGGGATGTTGGGATTGTCCCGCTTTTGGGACGATTTAATGGGAGTGGCTTTTCCCTACGGGGGCAGGGTATTACAAACCCCTAGTTTCTCGTGGGAGGCTGCACATGTGTATCTCCATTGCGCCTCCCCACTGCCGAAGCCAGTAGAGGGTGTGACTGGGATCGAGGTGTCTCCTACTTTCGGTCCAAGTCCCTTCCAACTGAGTTTTGTCGCATCCGGGCTGCCTCAAGTGCGTAAGTCCTGACAGAATGAACTACGTGGACTTTGATCCCTGTCTTCTATACAGGGTACGTAGGAAGCCTCCCTGAGGTCCAAGCCCACCACCTGGTCGTCCCGGTCATATTTACGTCGGTTCGTCCATCAGTGGACCCCTCCAGGGTTCACGCTTGCGTCGATTCACCTATGAATCCGCCCCTGTGGGAGACTGCCCGTGTGTATCTCCACTGTGCCTCCCCACAGCCCCTTTTCCCATTTCTCCTTTTATCGTCCAGCATGACGTGAAACTGTGATCCACCCGGCCGTTCCACCCCCCTCTGTGCGAGGTGGTCCGGTTCAATCCTCCGCCCGGCGGCCTAGACCTCTTCGTGAGTCGGCTTGCCGACGTCCAGCATGACGTTAAACTGTACACCCGAACTACGTTGACTTTGATCCGTGCTAACGCGCGGTACGTAGGAAGCCTCTACGGGGTCCAAGCTCTTCACTCCATCATCCATCCTGATCCTTACCCAGGCCGCCACATCCCGGTGGGGTCATGCCACTTCACTCCACTCCATATCATTTGGGAAGCCGCCCATGTGCTGGCCCCAGCGTCGGAGGTTCCCCGCAAGGGGTTCTGTCATCTGATCCACTTTTCGTGTTGATCGGTCCGATGCCGTCCCCGCTGGACGTTAAACTCGCGGCATACCCCGTGTTAAACATGGGAAGCTGAGGAAAACCTCAGGTGACACAGTTCCCCGCACCTAGTACGGGATGCCTCAGGCCATCATGCCTTCGAGAAGCCCTATTAGGGACGGAAGACAGACGTGCAGAGCCGCAGTGCTACGACACGCCCCCAGCACCCAGAGCCACCCGGCCTTCTCACCGCAGGTTGCTGCCCTGCCCAGACTCCTTGGAGCGTCCGGGCGGAAGCAGCATAATTAACCGGTGTCCATGAAGATATGGCGCCGGGAACGAGATTCACGAACATTCTTAAGTCTATGAGGGAGACCCGGATTAGGCGACGAGTTCCGAGGAGACGTCCAAGGAAGGAGGAGCCGACATCCCATCATCCCGGTTTCGATCAAGGAGCAGACGCCCCTGAATAAGGGACGAATGCCGCCCGCCCTTGGAAAGCGGGACTGCGGGACCACAAGCCACGCGCCCATCCCCTCGGGTTGACGGGTGCACGCGCGAACGCGTCCTGGCGGAACAGCGTAACCCGACGCACATCCGCACCGAAACAAAGATGTAGGGAAATAAAGTTAAACCTAAGGCACCACTAATATTTAAATGTCCTAGATGTTGTGAATATGTTCATTATCTATGTAAATTCACTAATACAAGGATTAATTCATAAGGATCTATGTTATGAAAAACATTGGAGTGGAATGATTGAATCTTTTAGGTGTTGGAACTTGAAAATAATATTACTGAAGAATTATTTATCAATGGTATGCTAGTTATAAGAATCATGAAACTTCTAAGGATTGTTCTGTAGTAGTTTTTATTTAATTATTTTCAAGAATACATTGAATGGTACTAATAACCTAGAAAGGTGATTTAATGTTAAGGTGATATTTTATGAAAAAAAAACAGGATTGAGGGAAAGATAATCTTTGATATGTACTTGATGTTGAGGTAATTTTAGTCAATTAAGGTCATTTTATTTTGTGGAAGAAATATTATGTATAGAAGACTTTAGTGGTTAAAAAATAACTGGATAAATAATTTTATTTTGAGGATGATCAT
Organism: Viscum album; assembly: GCA_963277665.1. Classification (NCBI taxonomy): domain Eukaryota; kingdom Viridiplantae; phylum Streptophyta; class Magnoliopsida; order Santalales; family Viscaceae; genus Viscum; species Viscum album. Next base: position 31,858,582 of record OY728119.1, on the reverse strand, counting down.
CATGTTTTTGGGAACATTATCAGAATTATATTAAAATAGTTTTATAAAAAGGATAACCAGCATATCGGGTGATGACTCCTTGTATTTCATAAGACCATGGGGCTTAAACCCACAACTGAAGGGTGATAAGGGAGAAACACCTAAACCTGTCCTATGTAATGTATTGTTTATAATTAAACTTTTTTTTTTAATTAAATGATTTTATGGATAAATTTTAATTTTATTTTGGGAAACATATTAGTGGATGAAATATTTTTGATTTTTTAGTATTTTGATGTGATTAATGATATTTTGTGAAATTTTTTATTGGGTTAATATATATATAACCTTAGGTTTAACATAATTTATTATTTAAGAAGAATGATATTATGTTTTTGGAGATGTAAGATGAAGGTTATGAGATAACCTTTTAGGTTAAAACCTTCTTTCATGTTGAGGTTATTAAGGTTATTTGGGATATAAGGTTATTTATTTAAGGAATGATCCATGTTAAACCTTTAGTTTTATTACTGAATTTTTGAGATTAATATATTTATATTAATTTTGGGAATTATCTTTCCTTTTTCCAACTATTTATGATTTTGGTTAATATCTAAATACAAGAGTAATATATTTATATAATTTTTTGGAATCATATGATCTATTAGAATTTAATTTTAGCACTTTATTCATAAAAATTGTTTGGAGAAAAAAAATGATATTTTGGTGAAAAATGATTAAATTATGAAATTATTATTTTTAATTAAGTATATTTCCTTATTTATTTATTCTATATGGTAAAAGGATCCTTTATATTTAGGAAAAGGATCTTGAAATAAAAATGTTATTCATTTTTGATAAATCTATGGCATCACATCTCTTTTAAAAGAGGGTATAACATTATCTCCTAAATGGTTCTTCTTTTAAAATACAAATTTTCACTTCCCACCAATATTTCCTATTTTAAAACCTAGTTATTTAATGACATTCATAATTACCTTTCCCTATTTTTATGAGGGAGTTTTATTAACCCTTTTTATGACGTGGGTTTTACACAATGGTAATTTTTAAATGTAAAACCCTTGATTATTGAGAAAAATTTCAAATTATTAGGATTCAATTTATTTAAGGGGGTAGAATTCAACACCCTAGTTGACACTCCATTCCATCACAAATTCTAAAAAGTGACAAAGGGAAATGCCTTAGAAAAAAGAGGAGAAAACACATGAAGAAAATCAATATTTGAAAAGGTTTGCAAATTGGATCACCCCAGTAAAGCTGAGGATCCGTCAGCGCACAAGGTACTTGCACACTAAATTTCTGGCATTCAAGACACTTGCACAACCCACCAAAATTTCTCACAGGTTCACTTATTTCCCAATAAATAGACCCTTGGGGCCTTCATTTGTATGAAACTAATTTTCCTAAAGCTCAATTGCTGCTCTGGTCTCCTTAGTTCTTCACCCAAGTATTCCGAAACCTTAAAGGTAGTTCTTTAACACCTAGAGAGGAGGAATTGAAGTAGGATAATAGGACTTAAGTCCCTTTAGTGTTTGAAATCCATTACACTTGCGCTCCTAAAGTGACCAACCTCCCTAAATCAGAAACACTTGCGTGCCACCTATTCCTTTCAAGGGAACTTGAGCACCCCACTTCTGGGAATAACTGTGAATACTCTTAAAGGCTTGAGTCAAGTCTCTCCCAAGTATTAACGTCTATGATGTTCATCACTTAAATTGACATCAGGTCGCCCAAGACTACTTGTGAACCCATAACTACGTGCTAGATACTTACTTGATCACCCTTCTTTCGATTACCTAGTCCCTTCAGGCTATACAATCCTTTCATCAAGACTTCTTCAAAGCCATTCATGGAAATTCTTCTTCTTCATTGGATCCCTTATCTAAAAGGGGTTATGTTGAAACCTCTGCCAAAAACTCTTGAATTATAAAACCTTTGGGAAGGGCACATCAACGTGTCTCCTATTTGGATTTGTATATCTGTAGTTAGAGGTTTCCCACATTTGTTTTGAAATGGGGTTAGGATTTATGGAGTGTATGTGAGTTTGTATATCACAGTCACATGGACCTTTATCTTAGGAACAGTGTAGGGAAGTTCCTAGTTTAGAGGATTAGGGTTTGGGTTCTATCCTCATCTTTTCATCTCAAAAACCCAGAACCTCAGGTCTCTATAAAGGAAGGTACGGTTCACACCTAATTTTCCTTTTGAACAAATGAGAAGTCTCCCTCCCCTACCAGGACCAATTTTAGGGCATCCATCCTAGTGTAAGCCCCCAAATTTTCAAGTAGGAGTTTTCAATATTTCTCCTCTCTACTTCCTTCACCTTCAATCCTTCCTTACATTGGACCCTTTTCCAATGTAAAGAGAATAAAGGGAAGGCTCGTCACCTTCCCCTATTCCCCAGTCGCCTCGACCTATTCCACCGTTGCAACCGTAGGTGCATCCTCTTCCACTAGTGGAAGATAAAAAGTGTGGGTGCCTTTGTTGAATCTTTTAAATCCTCTTGTTTCTCACATAGAGCATGACTCACATGGGCTTAGAGATTTTTTATGATCATAACATTTTCACAAACAACCTATAATGAATTACAAGAACTCTGATTCCCACCATAATTGGGATACGTAGGAAGCCTTCCTAAGGCCTGAGCTCCATATCACTTCATCCATAAATGGGCATCCTCCTTAGGAGTAATCCCCAAATTAATCCCCCAAACCACCAAGGCATCATTTTCAGTAAGTAATCCCAAAATCATTTCTCTCAAAGACTATACTCTCCTATGAGACTCATCAAACTACGTGGGATTTGATTCCCATCCAAATGGGATATGTAGGAAGCCTCTCTGAGGTTCAAAACCAACACTTAAAATCAACCCTATTCTTCCTGGGACATATTCCTAATAGGGGATAATCCAACTTGGAAACCCATATTCTTTCCAAGTTCATTGGGCTGCTTAGGCATAAGTCCCACACCAAACCTTGACTAAGAACCTTTTCGCTTAGATGTTGACATAAAATGTCATTGAAGTTAGTCAAAGTTTAAAATTTATATTCCCAATAACTACTATATATGTGGAAAGTAGGGTCGAACCCACATGGAAGACAATTCTGACCACTATTCTTCTAAAAAACTTTCAAAAACTCCACTATTGTTAGCAGTGGAGTGGATTCTTTTTTTTTTACTTTTTATTAAACAGTAGAGTGATAGAACATTTCAAAACATGTATCTAAACTAAATTGAATCTAGAAACAATTGAAAACAAAGAGACACATAGATATAGTATGCTGATAATGAACAATATAATGAAACGCTCAAGAAAAATCTCCATCCTACTGATTTTAAGGGTATTTTGATTCACTTAAAGGTTGTTGCAGAGTACCACCTTAAAAGAAATGACTCAAATCCCTTGACAAGAGTTAATTCACACAAACCAATAAATTTAATAGTTTTCCACTCCAAAATTAATCAACCGTGAACCATTTAAAAAATGACAACAAGGCGAAATCACTGTAAGTCTTGAAGTATTTTGAATTTATTATCTTTTGAAAAGTGTTTCCACAACCAATATCACCAGCTGAATATGAAATCTTGAGATTAATTTTTAGTGGTACAAGAAATTGGATGAACTCAGTATCGATCTCGCCGATCAATACTGAAATCATCAAAATGATTAAGTGAAAAGAGATTTAAAATATAACCATTAGAACTTCAATTTATCCCCGAACTAAAATTTTTAGCTAGAAAACATGTTTATTATCATAATAGTAATAGAAAAAATGATAAATCAGAGTATAAGAATTCAAAAACAAGGGAAGAAAAACTCCCCAAAAGATACTCTGCTCCTACACTTATTCAACTCATGTGATGTTCACAGGACCTCACTACTCCCGATGAGAGAAAATCTCTCAAGTATCCAATGGTGATCTCTGATCAAATGAATATCTATAAATTGTATCAAATGAATGTCACACCCTCAATCTACTGCTTGTTCTGTATTAAGTAGCCACTGTCTTCTGCTTCTTGTCACCAAACATTTTCCACCGACTTCAAAATATCTTCACATATGCACCGCACACGTGTGTTTTTTCGTGACTAACACATCACGCTAGTTTTACCCTTATAACTAACTTCAGGTGAGTTAGTTGTGTGAAGTAGGATTTGATTTCAATTCTTAAATGAACCTAATCCCCCCAAATTTTGGCCCAAAATGGGGAAGAATATCTGTTCATCTTCTCCAAAGTCAGACTGTGTGGCTCCTGCTCATCAACCCAACAGCGTGCGGTGGTTCTCATCCCAGACGATGGCCTCCTAGATAAGATTGGCTTCTCCCATAACTGATTCGGTGGCACCAGCCTTCGCTTCATCAAAAAGCTCGATGAGTTCACGAAAACAACATTAGTTGTGGCGCACTGCTTCTGTCTAGATCAGGTGGACCTCCAAATCTGGTTCCTCAGACAGCTTGGCTTCGATGACTCTGGCCTTTGCAACGACTTCTCTAGATCTGGTGCATGGGTTCGCTCCACCTCGATTCGGGCTTAAAAAGGCAACAAATTTTTTATGGATTTTAGTGATTCCAGAAAACACCTTCAAATGATAGAAATAGAACACAATATTGATGCAATACAGACCGAGGACCGAGCTCGACTTCTGTAACTTCCCTTTTCCACGTAGAGAGTGGCGTAACATCTTACTGCTAAAATATGGTTCAATTGAAAAGCATTGAAGTGTGAAAATGGTTTGAGTGCATGAATTGGAATTGATGAAGTTTGAATCTAGTTTTAGTCCTAGGTGTGTTTGTGATGAAAGAAGACGACAGTGGGATGTTTGACAATGGCTGGAGAAGCGGCAGCAGTGATGGAGCGATGACTCAGGAAGACGATGGAGAAAATAGGTGTGTTGGTGCGAGGATGATGAAACCGATAGTGAAATGGTATGAGGGAGAGAAACCAATGGTGTTTTGCATCAGTGAGTTAGTGACTCACCGATAGAAGAATGAAAGCAAGGGACAAGTATTGGTGTGTGCGTGACACACTGATCGATTAAAAAAAGGACTCACCGATAGTTAATAAAAAAATGAGATGCCATTAGTTATAATAATAATAATAATAATAATAATAAGTCACCGATGTTAATGTGAAACCGATGAAAATTTTTCATCGGTGAGTCATGAATCACCGATAGAAAGAATAATGATCAATCACATTGGGACACAATAAAATAAATAGATCAGTGAGTCAAGAGGATTGGTGAGTCACATCATCAGTGCAACGTGAAAAACCATTAGTTAAAATAAAAGATGAGTCACCGATAGTTAAAAATGAGAGACCGAAGCCGATGCACAAGAGAGACCAATGCTGTTTCAAAATGATCGGTGGGTCATGACTCACCGATAGTTATAAAAAATTTCAGTGTGATAAGGGATCAGTGAGTTGTGATATCGGTGTGACGTGGTATCGGTGCGTCACGAAATCGGTGCGTCAAATCACCGATAGAACAAATTGATATGTTAAAAGATTAATTTAAAACAAATAATAAAATGAATAAAACATTAATTAATTAAAACAAAATAAAAATTAACTAAACTGTTAAATATTAAATAATTAACTGTAACTAAAATCTAGCTAAATTATTTAACAAACTATAAATAAAATTAACTTAATTATTAACAAAGAAAATAAATATTAAGATTAATTAAATATATGTCTAAATAAATTCCAAACACATAAAAAATAACTAACTGCAAAAATAAAATTAAAATAATTAAAATTAACTAAAGATTTTGAACAACTAATTTAATTAGTTAAAAGAAAAAATGAAAACTTAAAATTAAGAACACATTATTTTATTAAACTTTAACTTAAATTGTTAACGTATCTAATAAACAGAATATTTAGGTTAGTTAAAAAAATAAAGTTAATTTATTTAAAGAAATCTAATTTAATGGGTAAAGTTTTAAATTAAAAACTAAATTATATTGATGAAAATAAAAAATGAACAATTGATTAAATAATAAACATTTAGAATTATTAATTTGTTAACCAGTTTAAGATTACTAAACTAAAAAGTATTTAAAATAATTACAATAATTAGAATGACTAAATTAACAAATTAAAATACTAAGAACACATATACAATTATAAAAAATGATTAATTAATAGATTTAGTATAAGAAATACAAAAATTCCATTATTTATTAAAAACTGTAAAAATAAGTAATCAATTTGTTAAAATTTAAATAAAAGATGTGGCAAAACTATGTAAAAATAGAGCCATATAAAATTCCCCCACACTTAAGCATTGTCTATCCTCAAAAAATCCCATGTTTTGTCATCTTTGAAAAACAATAAAGTGGTTATTATTTTGCTTAAAAGGTAACATTTCCAACACTTTTAAAAATAGAGGACAAAAACATTAAAACATGCTTTTTGAAAAAAAATGTTCAAATGATGTCTTGCCTAGAACAAATACTCAAAGATTAATCTATAAGGTTATGAATCATAAAGAAATGAAGATGTCATGCCTCATATGTGATACAACTTAACGAATCATTTCAATCCAATATCAGGTTCTAAATCCAAGAATGAAAATAGGTATAATATCAATGGAATTAAGATCTAAACCGAGGAACTTTGTACTATGATTTTTCATCTAGGTTCCAAAAATAAATATATATTTTTTTGAATCACCTTATTGATACAACCTAAATGATTTCCATATAAACCAACCGTTCCTTTCTTCATTTGGTGATAATAATTCTCCTCACCTTAATGAATTAGTTTTTGACCCTAGACACTTTATTTAATTTTTCCCAAGCCATGTATCATTGTGCTAAGCACTGTGCATAAACACTTATTCAAGGTGTACAAAGGGCTTATAGTAATTAGAAACACACCTAACATCTAGGGTCTCATAGATTCACCGTGGGATCCCAGATTCCCAAGTTACTCCAGTTTCAAAATATTTATATCAAAAATCATTTATATTGGCTAATTAAGGTTATTAATTAAATAAATAAAAGAAAAATGAATCCCCTAGGATCAAGATCAAACTTCCAGTTCCAAGGTCTATGATCATAATTCCACTAACAGGTTACCCATATTACTCTAAAAAATAGTCCCTACACCAAGATATCAATAAAAACACTAAGCAAGACCACTCAAAAATCATCCATCCTCAATAATTTCAGACTCAAAGAAATACTTAACTCCCAAAGAAAAACTATCCATAGGCAAGACTCATTTGAAAAATAGTGAACAACCTAAAATTATGAAAGAATTTTGAAAAATTTTAACCAATTTTTTTTAAAAAGTTTGAAGTTGAAGTGAGAATTGATGGACTTTCAATTAAGCATAGTTTATCACAGTCAATAATTGACCCCCTCCCCCACAATTAAAACCCAACTTTGTCCCCAAAGTTGACTTCAAAGGTGGAGAAGAACAATTTAACAGTTTAAGTTCAAAATAGATTTTCAATTTAGTATATTGATGACATGTATAAAGGGTATATTTGAAGTTTAAAAATATTGTTCACCATAAAAAATAACTTAACAGCAGGTTCACAAGCAAGTACATGCATTAACATTTAAGTCCAGTGAAAAAGATCTTTGTTAAAGTACAAACATGGCATGTGACTTGTAAGTACATAGTGAACTGGGTGTAAGCATTTTAGAAGATTAAGTTAAATAATATGTTAAATAGAGAATAAATTTGAATTCTAGAACACCCCAACCTAAAGAAGATTTAATACAAAAATTTTCAGCCTGCATGTACCCCCCATACTCCAGTTTAAGCAGTGAAAAGATTTTAATAACAATGAAATTCAGTTTTCCACAGTGTACATGCATAATTTTTATTTAAACAGTGAAATACAACAAAATTTCATTCCAATACAAGTAGAATTTCAAACATATGCAGAATTTTTTAATTTCAATATCTAGACATGTAGTAGAATTTAATACAGTTGAAGCAAAATTTCTAAAAAGCAGCAACATATAGAAAAGAATTTTAATGCAAGACAAGCAACAATTTTTTTCTAAAGCATTAAGGAGAAAATAAATGAAACAAAATTTAATAGTAAGATACTTCCCTGACTAGTTTTTCCATTACTCCTTCAGCATGGGAATTCCACTCTTTAAATGAAAAAAAACAGCAGCTTAATAATAACTGTGAAACAAAACAAAGAGACCAAAAACAAACAGTAACATGAATTTCACAAAAACAGAGCACAAAAGCAGCACTTTATTCAAGGGTAAAAATGAAACATAGTAAAGAAAAAAAGAACCATGGGTTACCTCCCATGCAGTGCTAAGTTTTAAATTCTTAAGCTAGAATTTATTCAAGATCAGTTTTCAAGCACTGTGAAAGCAGCCAAGCCCTTTGGCTACCCCTCAAAATAAAGTTTCACGCTCTTCCCATTATATAACGACCCAATGTTTTTAACGGAAATTCCCTTCTTATATTTATGTCATAAAATCACATGAAAGCACAACATAATGAACTACTAAGTGATAAGTGACCTTTAAACATAATTTTTTCACTTCTGTGTTTGGAATTTTGAAAATCCGGCATACACGTTTGTGTTCAAGATGTTTTTTTGAAGTCTAATAAAGCAAAAACAATTTTTGGTGAATAGTAACATACCCTAATGAATAGTGATATACCCTTATGAATAGTGATATAACCTAATGAATAGTAACATCACCTATGGTGGTATAAAAATAATATTCAAGTTGGAAGTATGATATACCTATATTTTAGAATGAGTTAATGAATGTTTTAAAACTGGTTTTGATAATAAATTATTATTTTAAATAAATATTAAAATAATCATATTTAGAAAATTATTTTTGAAAAATGGAATTCATTTTTGGATTATACACGTTGAAAAATGGTAAGGGTGAATTTTTGGGATTTTTCTGAAATAATTGAATTTTTGACGAATAGTCGAATCCGATAATTTACAAAAAATGCTAAATAATGGATTAATTGAGTCATCGATGATGCTCTGATGATGTAAGCCCACTTGGTTCGAATTCACATCACCCATTTACTATTCTTGGTCATGTAATACTTACTATTCCTTGTCTTGGGAAGAAATAATAAATTAATGATTATAATATCATGAAATCCCTCTCCTCCACTATAAAACCCCCCCTTCACTCCCTCTTCTCTCCACTCCTCTAAAGCTCCAAGAATTCTCTAAATTCTGCCCAAATATCTCCCCAAGTTCCTCCAACACGTCCAAAAGCTCTCAGACTCCTCAAAATACCAAAACCTCTCCCCTTAAGAGGTTCTCAAAGGAGGAAGTCTCAAGAGGTAAATTCCTCTTTCCAAATTTCTTCTTTTCTTTTAAGTTCCTTTCTTTTTTATTTTCTTTCCACACCTCCCTTCACCATAATAGTATTATAAATCCAGTAACATACATGTACTAGAATTTATTCATGCTAGTTGTATATTTCATTATCTTCTCCCCTTTCTCCACCCTTTTATTTGAAAGAAATGAAAGCACCGTTTGAGATGTGCTAATTTAGCACATTCAAGGACAACGATTTATCAATTTATGTTATTATCTTTAATTATGGTAATGAAATCATTTATGTTATGGTTGAAACATATTATTATATATAATATTTATGGTTCTGGAATCCTTATACACTCATGATATCAAATAATAATACAAAACAAGTTAATTATGGGTAAAATCACTAAAATTAATTCAAGCATTTATCATTAATGTCTTATGTCATGGTTCTCTTTCACTACAATTAACCAAACGAATTTTGTAACCATGTAACATTATGGATGTTCACTAATTATATATAACATCAATTCTGGATGACCACATTCATCTTAGTTTTTATCCGAACCTAAATACAAGTGAACTGATCATTAAAACCCAAGGAATCAAACGGACCCGAACCATGAAATTGAACCTTATAATCAATCAAAATGGGTATAAATGAACTTAAAAAGTTTATAATAAATATTTTAAATGTATATAAGGTTCTGGAACTATTGATTAATAAACCTAATTTGACTTTTCAGGTCATTAATATCAAGTGGAGAACACCAACGGACTTAAGGTAAGGGATCCTCCCCTTTTCACTCTTAATCAAGATTGTTCTCTATGCTATGTTTTTTTGTGTAATACCAAGTGATGGGGTATGTTTATACACCTTCCCCATACTTCAATAATGTTTTATAAGTTATGAGAAACCACATTTCTCTCTCATCAATCCCTCTTGGTCACACCCGACACCATGCCGATAAAATCGTAACGAATTCTACCTGAACCTTCTTTGTTCTTTTGGGTTGCCTTATATTTATTTCAAAATGGTGTTATCATATCTATTTATGTTAATATTATGAATTTTGGATAGTTGTAAAAGATTCTAATATCAAGACCCTTTCATTACTTTCTTTCAGGGATATACATGTTTTTTAAAGATCCCCTCCTTTGAACTTTTCGATAAGCAAACCTGTTTTAAGGGGACTTCCCTAATTTTTACCCAAATTTCAAGTTCACTCTATCCTCTGTTTTAAGACAAAATTGACTTTATAAAATAATTATTTTTATTATGAAAACCTTCTTGGTTCAATACTGGTTTTATATAAAAGAATGTCCTCTTTTCTATTTGAAAAGCTCTAGAGTGTTTTCCTTAAAACCGCAAAAAAATGTTTTAATGCGAATGTTTCTAAAATACATTTATAATATGTTGTAACTTCTATTTGACACCACTTACCATGTTATATTCCTATTTTAACCTATTAATTTCCATGTATGTTCTAATCCTTTCCTTTCATGTACACTTTTATGATACACCCATTGGATATGTTTTATGTCATGACTGTGGTACCCAATTCTTTCCATGGGTACCCTTATGTTTGTGTATGGTTGAATATGCATGACTGTATATGTGGTAAGAATATTTATGTGGAAAGTATATTCGTGAATATGTTGAGATGGGTGCACCCAGATAGCGCTCCAATGCATTGGGTAAGGTTAAGTATCATGAGATGCTATGTGAAACAAGATTGACGGTTAGCCTTGACCCGTACTGAAATGGTAAATGGGATTGTCAGTTAGCCTTGACCCGTACTAAAATGGGAAACGGGATTGGCGGTTAGACTTTAACCATACTAAATAAATGTTTTATGATTCTTCCACATTTATATGATTCCATGTTTATATGATCCCATGCTTATATTAAATTATTTCATAAGTTTCATGCTATGGATATCATTATGTCATGCCTCTTAACTCATGCGCTTGAGATGTATCCTTATGTTCATTCCTTTACTGGGTTTTTTAGCTCATACCCTTTTTTCATGTGTTCCCTAGGGTACCCTATGCAGATGTAAGAGCTCAAAGGAAGTTATAAGCTCTTTATAGAGATTAAATAAGGAAGTTTTTTTAGTCCCATGTTTTATGTTATATGTACCTAGTCTTCCAAGACACTAGACTTAACGATCATTGGATTGTACCCTGATGATTGATTATGCTTAAAATAATGAAATGTTATATGTAAAAGGCTTGAGTTGCTATAGTTGGTATCAGAGGATGGTCTAGTTATTTTTGGAGATTAGGAATAGAGAACCTTAGTGAGAACCTTAAGGATGAGACTAAGTATAAGAAAACAGTCCTAAATTTTGGTGAGTATAGAGTAAGTGGTTTATCAAGAAAATACATCCCTATTTGGATACGAGCAGGTAGAGGAGGCTCTATCACAAATGTATCTAGGGGTAAAACCCAAAATCACCTCTTTGAGCTAGACTCGAACGAGAACTGGTACACGACAACAGGCCTTGTTTCACTATTGGTTATGACACTCCCGTGGGATATGCTTTGGTAGATTCAAAAGCTTAGTAAAAACCATTATTAAGGGACAAAAAGAAACCCATAAGAATATAAGTTAAGAAATAGATCGAGGATAGCCTAGATATAAACCTAAGGAATCACAAGATAGGATGTACTTCTTCTTTATAAGTTTATCCTTTAATGTTCAAAGTCTCCTTTTTATGCTCAATATCTAAGTATTAAATACCTCTAATTATACATTCTTTTTATTAGTTAATGGAGGGAAATAGAAGAACACGTTCCAACAACCAATGTGATAGGCAATGTGATGATTACCCTAATGACATGCCTGATGTGACGGAAGCGGGTGCTCAAAACCTCATGGTAGTACTTGCTCAACTGGCTCTAGTTATGAATAATAACTTGAATCGGGTGGAACATCCCCCTCATCCAAGGAAAGAGCAAGTTACTATAGAATCCTTCATGCGGAAAAGGCCTCCCATGTTTAGCGGGTCTTCTGATACCCTCCTCGCAGAACAATGGATTAACTCCGTTGAAAAGATTTTCTATGTCCTCCAGTGATCAGAAGAAGAGAAAGTTGTACTGGAAGTCTATCTTTTTGATGGGGAAGCTGATCAGTGGTGGACACTGATCAAGAATATGAAGTCCCAAGAGGAAATTGATTCCATAGATTGGGAGGAATTCAAGAGGATGTTTTTCAACAAATAGTTTCCTAGAACCCTCTATCTCAAGATGGAAAGAGAGTTCCTTGGACTCAAGCAGAAGGAAGATGAGTCCATCAGGGCGTATGAAGTGAACTTTACAAGACTTTCAAGGTACGCCTCTGGCTTTGTTATGAACACTGAAAGCAAGGTGGATCACTTCTTTAGCGGACTAAAGCCGAGTCTACGAAAAGTTTTGGAAATTCAAGACTTCGACAGCTATGAGGAGGTTGTCCGTTGTGGCCTCAAGGTTGAAATAGATATTAGATAATCTCAGTGGTCTCATGGGCCTAGTGACAAGAAGAGGAAAATGGAGAACAACATGGGTGGTTCATCAAAAAAATCCCATGATGGAAAGAAGCCTCACTTTCTCCTTTGTAAGAATTGTGGGAAGAAGCATCTTGGTGACTGTCTCAAGGGAACCAGGAATTGCTTCAAATGCAGAAAGTTTGGTCATCTAGCCAAGAACTGCCAAAGGGATATGAAAAATCCCGCTAATGTTGAAGAAGAAAGGAAGGTTCAGATCAAAACTCATCATGCAGTGCAGTGTTATAACTGCAAGGAGCTTGAGCCTTATGCAAACAATTGCCCTAAGCCGAGGGTTGTCGGATGCAATCAACAACAACCTCCAAGGCAACAAGGAAGGGATTATGCTATCACTACTGCTGAGGTGGATCCGGAAAATGATGTGGTGACAGGTACGCTTGTTATTAATTCAAGAATAGAGAATGTACTATTTGATTCTGGTTCTATGCATTCTTTCATATCTTGTAAGTTTAGTAGAACTACTCAAACACCACCTCAAAATTTGGAGGAAAATTTATCTATGAGAACAACGAATGGGGAAAGTGTTGCATCCATGGTTTATAACTCCTCCCCGGTTAACTTTTGTGGACCGAACCTCCCAGAAAATCTCATCATACTTCCTTTAGTAGAGTTTGATGCAATCTTGGGCATGGATTAGCTATCTTTGTACAAAGACAACATCAACTGTCGGGAAAGGGAAATCACTTTTCACATCCCGAAGCATCCTCCGATTCTTTACAGGTGCAAGGAGGAAGATGAGTCTCCTTTAGAATCTTTGTACCAAGTTTGGATATTGCTTCCTTATGAGCATGCATACCTAGCTCAAATGATTGAGACAAAGGAGAGAATCATGATTGAAGACATGCCCATCGTGAGGTATTACACTGATGTATTCCCAGAAGAGTTTCCTGGTCTTCCCTCTAACCGGGAGGTTGAGTTCTCAATTGAACTTATCCCTGGATCTCTGCCAATCTCAAAGAAACCTTACAGAATGGCCACCGTAGAGCTAGAAGATCCGAAGAAGCAGTTACAGGAGAATATGGAGAAAGGTTTTATATGCCCGAGTGCTTCACTGTGGGGTGCTCCAGTCCTCTTCGTCAAAAAGAAGGATGGATCAATGCGCCTCTGCATTGATTATCATGAGCTTAATAAAATCACTATAAAGAAAAAGTATCCCCTTCCACGGATAGATGACTTGTTCGATCAGCTTCATGGGGCCATTTATTTCTCTAAGGTGGACCTTCGGTCGGTATATCACCAACTAAAGGTGAGGAAGGAAGATATTCCCAAGACTCTCTTTTGAACAAGGTATGGACACTATGAGTTCATAGTTATTCCCTTCAGACTCACTAATGCTCCAGAAATTTTCATGGATTTATTGAATATAGTCTTTAGAGATTACCTTGACAAATTTGTGGTGGTCTTTATTGATGATATTCTGATATACTCCAAGTGAAAATAGGAACATGAGGAGCATTTGGAAACTATGTTAAAGAATTTGGGAAGGGATAAGTTGTATGCGAAGTAGAGTAAATGTGAGTTATGGATGGAGGAAGTATCATTCTTGGGGAATGTTATCACCAGGAAAGGGATATCTGTGGACCCTTCCAAGAAGAAGGCAATTAAAGAGTGGCCAAGGACAACTTCTGTAACGGAGATCCGCTGCTTTTTTGGTCTAGCTGGGTATTATCGATGATTAGTGAAGAACTTTTCATGATTTTTAAACCCAATGACCAAGCTGAAACAGAAGGGAGTAAAGTTCATCTGGACACAGGAATGTGAAGACTGTTTCAAAGAGTTGAAAAAGAGGCTTATCACTGCACCGGTACTCACACTCCCTTCAAGTGGAGAACTCTTTGTGGTGTATAGTGATGCTTCTAAGAAAGGATTAGGTTGCGTGATAATGTAAAATGATAAAGTGATAGCCTATGCCTCAACACAGTTGAAAATCCATGAGTAAAACTATCCCACGCATGATCTGGAGTTGGCAGCTGTGATCTTTGCGTTGAAAATCTGGTGGCATTATCTCTATAGGGAAAATGTGAGATATATACTGACCACAAGAGTCTCAAATATATATTCACACAAAAAGAGCTTAATATGAACCAATGAAGATGGATAGAGCTCATCAAGGATTATGACTTCTCAATCCACTACCATTTCGGTAAGGAAAACAATGTGGCAGATGCTCTAAGTAGAAAGGATCCTGTATCTTTATCAATTATGAGAATTGAAAAGGATCTGATATTCTTAGATTTTCAAAGGATAGACATGGGAATCATTAAGGGAGGAACATCATCAACCATTTCTCAAATAATTTCTCAACCATCCCTCTTGGATAAAATAAAGGTTGCTCAAAGAAAGGATGTGGAAATTCAGAAAAGGGTGGAAGCTGTTAAAAATGGAAAATCCTCTGATTTCAAAATTGACGAGGAAGGAGTTGTAAGATTTGGGACACGATTATGTGTACCATCTAATCCAAAGATAAATAAGGAGCTATTGAATGATGCACATAGCTCGACCTTCTCTATCCATCCTAGGAGCACCAAAATATACCGTGATCTCTGAGAACACTTCTGGTGGGATAACATGAAGAATGAGATTGCAGAAGATATATCAAGATTCTTGGTATGTCAGGAATTTAAAGCTGAGTGAAAAAAGTCCAAAGGTATGATGCATCCATTGCCTATACCCATGTGGAAATAGGAAAATGTTACTATATACTTTGTCACGGGTCTTCCGAAGATGTCGAAGGGAAATAATGCGATATGGGTTGTGGTTGACCGACTCACCAATACATCCCATTTCATCGCTATTCGGGAAGATCTATTGCTTGAAAAACTTGCAAAGTTATATGTGAAGGAAGTGGTGAGACTGCACGGTGTTCCAATCACAATTTTCTCTAATCGCGATCCAAGGTTCACCTCTAAATTCTGGAGGAGTCTTCAACATACTTTGAGTACTGAATTAAATTTCAGCATGGCCTATCACCCCCAAACTGATGGACAATCTGAAAGGACTATTTAGATGCTTGAAGATATGCTTAGAGCCTGCTCTATAGAATTCAAAGGTGGATGGGATCAGAATCTCCCATTGGTTGAGTTCTCATACAACAATAACTTCCACTCGAGTATTCAGATGGCTCCATATGAAGCTCTGTATGGAAAGCGATGTAGAACTCCAACCTGTTGGGATGAAGTTGGAGAAAGAAAGCTACTTGGACCCTATCTTGTTCAAGAGATGACATAGAAGGTTCAAGTCATCCAGAAACACATCAAAGCTGCTCAAAGTTGGAAAAAGAGCAATGATGACAACCATCAAAAGGACTTGGAGTTCGACGTTGGAGATAAAGTCTTTCTTCTAATATCTCCATGGAATAGAGTGATGCGATTCGGGAAGAAAGGGAAGCTAAGCCCAAGGTATATTGGCAACTTTGAGATCCTTGAACTCATAGGAGCCGTGGCCTATCGGCTTGTACTTCCACCGAATATGGATCGAGTTCATGCTGTTTTCCACATATCACTCTTGAGGAAGTACATAACTGATCCCTCACATGTACTAAACTCAGAGGTGGTGCAGCTGGAAGATGATCTCTCCTATGAGGAGCAGCCAGTAAATATTCTGGATCGGAGAGATAAGGTTCTACGCAACAAGACAACCCATCTTGTCAAAGTGTTGTAGAGGAACCATAAGTTTGAGGAAGAAACATGGGAATTGGAGGAAGCAATGAAGGAAAAGTACCCACACCTGTTTTTGGCTTAGTATGTAAAACGAAATTCCGAGGGCGAAATTTCTTAAGGGGGGAAGAATGTAACGACCCAATGTTTTTAATTGAAATTACCTTCTTATATTTATGTCATAAAATCACATGAAAGCACAACATAATGAACTAATAAGTGATAAGAGACCTTTAAACATAATTTTGTCACTTCTCTATTTGGAATTTTGAAAATCTGGCATACACAGTTGTGTTCAAGATGTTTTTTTGGAGTCTAATAAAACAAAAACAATTTTTGGTGAATAGTAACCTACCCTAATGAATAGTAACATACCCTTATGAATAGTGATATACCCTAATGAATAGTAACCTCAACTATGGTGGTATAAAAATAATATTCAAGTTGGAAGTACGATATACCTATATTTTAGAATGAGTTAATGAATGTTTTAAAAATGGTTTTGATAATAAATTATTATTTTAAATAAATATTAAAATAATAATATTTAGAAAATTATTTTTGAAAAATGGACTTCATTTTTGGATTCTACACATCAAAAAATTGTTAGGGTGAATTTTTGGGATTTTTCAAAAATACTTGAATTTTTGATGAATAGTAGAATCCGATAATTTACAACAAATGCTAAATAATAGATTAATTGAGTCATTGATGATGCTCTGATGATGTAATCCCACTTGGTTCGAATTCACATGACCCATTTACTATTCTTGGTCATGGAATACTTACTATTCCTTATCTTGGGAAGAAATAATAAATTAATGATTATAATATCATGAAATCCCTCCTCTCCTCCACTATAAAACCCCCTTCACTCCCTCTTCTCTCCACTCCTCTCAAGCTCCAAGACTTCTCTAAATTCTGCCCAAATATCTCCAAAAGGTCCTCCCCCATGTCCAAAATCTCTCAGCCTCCTCAAAATACCAAAACCTCTCCCCTTAAGAGGTTCTCAAAGGAGGAAGTCTCAAGAGGTAAATTCCTCTTTCCAAATTTCTTCTTTTCTTTTAAGTTCCTTTCTTTTTTATTTTTTTTCCTCACCTCCCTTCACCATAATAGTATGATAAATCCAGTAACATAAATGTAATGGAATTTATTCATGCTAGTGGTATATTTCATTATCTTCTCCCCTTTCCCCAACCTTTTATTTGAAAGAAATGAAAGCACCGTTTGAGATGTGCTAATTTAGCACATTCAAGGACAACAGTTTATCAATTTCTGTTATTATCTTTAATTATGGTCATGAAACCATTTATGTTATGGTTGAACCAGATTATTATATATCCTATTTATGGATCTGGAATCCTTATACACTCATGATATCAAATAATAATACAAAACAAGTTAATTATGGGTAAAATCGCTAAAATTAATTCAAGCGTTTATCATTAATGTCTTATGTCAGGGTTCTCTTTCACTCCAATTAAACAAACGAATTTTGTAACCATGTAACATTATGGATGTTTACTAATTCTATATAACATAAATTCTGTATGACCACATTCATCTTACTTTTTATACAAACCTAAATACAAGTGAACTGATCATTAAAACCCAAGGAAACAAACGGACCTGAACCATGAAATTGAACCTTATAATCAATAAAAATGGGTATAAATGAACTTAAAAAGGTTATAATAAATATTTTACATGTATATAAGGTTCTGGAACTATTTATTAATAAACCTAATTTGACTATTCATGTCATTAATATCAAGTGGAGAACACCAATGCACTTAAGGTAAGGGATCCTCCCCTTTTCACTCTTAATCAAGATTGTTCTCTATGATATGTTTTTTTGTGTAATACCAAGTGATGGGGTATGTTTATACACCTTCCCCATACTAACCTAATGTTTTATAAGTGATTATAAACCCAATTTCTCTCTCATCAATCCCTCTTGGTCACATCCGAGACCATGCCGATAAAATCGTAATGAATTCTACCTGAACCTTCTTTGTTCTTTAGGGTTGCCTTATCTTTCTTTCAAAATGGTGTTATCATATCTATTTATGTGAATATTATGAATTCTGGATAGTTGTAAAATATTCTAATATCAAGACCCTTTTCATCACTTTATTTTAGGGATATACATGTTTTTGAAAGATTCCCTCCTTAGAACTTTCCGATAAGCAAACCTGTTTTAAGGGGACTTCCCTAATTTTTACCCAAATTTAAAGTTAACTCTATCCTATGTTTTAAGACACCATTGTATTTATAAAATCAGTATTTTTATTATTAAAACCTTCTTGGTTTAATTCTGGTTTTATATAAAATAATGTCCTCTTTTCTATTTGAAAAGCTTTAGAGTGTTTTCCTTAAAACCGCACAAAAATGTTTTAATGATAATGTTTCTAAAATACATTTCTAACATGTTGTCACTTATATTTGAAACCAATTACCATGTTATATGAATATTTTAACCTATTAATGTCCATGTATGTTCTAATCCTTTCCTTTCATGGACAGTTTCATAATACACCCATGGGATATGTTTTATGTCATGACTGTGGTACCCAATTCTTTCCATGGGTACCATTTTGTTTGTGTATGGTTGAATATGCATGATTGTATATGTGGTAAGAATATTTATGTGGAAAGTATATTCGTGAATATGTTGAGATGGGTGCACCCAGATAGCGCTCCAATGCATTGGGTAAGGTTAGGTCTCATGATATGCGATGTGAAACGGGATTGGCGGTTAGCCTTGACCCGTAATGAAATGGGAAAAGGGATTGGCGGTTAGCCTTGACCAATACTGAAATGGGAAATGGGATTAGTGGTTAGCCTTGACCCATACAAAAGAAATGTTTTATGATTCTTCCACATTTATATGATTCCATGTTTATATGATCCCATTCTTATATTAAATGATTTCATAAGTTTCATGCTATGGATATCATTATGTCATGCCTCTTAACTCATGTGCTTGAGATGTATCCTTATGTTCATTCCTTTACTGGGATTTTTAGCTCATCCCCTTTGTTCATGTGTTCCCCAGGGTACCCTATGCAGATTTAAGAGCTCAAAGGAAGTTAGAAGCTCTTTATGGAGATTAAATAAAGAAGTTTTTTTTAAATCCCATGTTTTATGTTATATGTACCTAGTCTTCCAAGACACTAGACTTAATGATCCTTGGCTTGTACCCTGATGATTAATTATGCTTAAAATAATGAAATGTTATATGTAAAAGGCCTGGGTCGCTATACATTAACTAACATGTGTTTTTTCTCTTCACCTACAATTTAAACATCTCCATTATTAAGTATTCTCACTATAGTAAATGGTCTAAACCACTTGGACTTTAGCTTTCTAGGAAAGAGTTTGAGTCGAGAGTTAAAGAGAAGGACCTTCTGTCCAGGTTTAAACTCTTTGGCTTGTATGATATAATCATGAAAATCTTTTTTCCTCTCTTTATAAATCCTTGAATTATCATAACTCTCTCTCCTAATCTCATCATGTTCACTCAGTTCAAGTAATATCCTCTCACCAACACTCTTAAAATCAAAGTTTAGAGCCTTAACTGCCCAATAAGACTTGTGTTGCAACTCCACAGGTAAATGAAAACATTTCCCAAACAATAGCCTGTAATGAGACATACCTATTGGGGTCTTGAAAGCTATTCTATATGCCCATAAAGCTTCATCCAATTTAAGAGACCAGTCCTTCCTAGAAGTCGACACAATTTTCTTGAGTATCTGTTTCAGTTCACTATTTGAAATTTCCACATGTCCACTAGACTGTGGATGATAAGGAGTACTAGTTTTATGAACACAACCATATTTCTCCATCAAATATTTAAACTTATAATTTTTAAAATGTGTTCTATTATCAGTGATAAAGGCTTTTGGAACTCCAAATCTTGTAAAGATATTTTTTTGACAAATTTAATTACAGAATTGGCTTGATTTTTGGGTAGTGCAACTGCCTCAACCCATTTTGAAACATAGTAAAAAAAAACATGTATGTACTCATTCCCATGAGATGATGGAAATGGACCCATAAAATCTTAACCCCAGACATCAAAAATTTAAACTTCTAGAATTCCTTTTTGGGGTAACTCCTGCTTCCTACCCACATTACCTAACCTCTGGCACTTATCAAAACCAACTACAAAGATCCTAGAATCCTTAAAAAGAGTGGGCCAATAGAAACCAGATTGTAAGACTTTCTGAGTAGTTCTTTCACCACCATGGTGACCTCCCCAAGGTGAGGAGTGACAACTCTCTAAGATAGGAAGAATCTCTTCATCAGGAACACATCTCCTAAGGATACCATCAGCACATCTCCTAAATAGCAGGGGATCATCCCAAAGGTAGTATTTAAGTTCAGAAATGAATTTTTTTCTTTAGTTATTGGACATAGTTTTGGGAAAGACACCAACTTCCAGGAAGTTGAAAAAATCTGAAAACCATGCAGATTACCTGATTGACACACTAAGAAGCTTCTCATCAGGAATGGAAGAGTTTATCTCCCTAGGATCTTCATATTGACTATGCGTAAGAGGAATCCTAGAAAGATGGTCAACAACTAAATTTTCATCTCCTTTCTTATCCCTAAATTCTAAATCAAACTCTTTTAGAAAAAAAATCCATCTAATAATCCTGTGTTTAGTTTCCTTTTTAGACAGAAAGTACTTCAAAGCATAATGATCATTGAAGAAAATGACTTTTGAACCTAACAAATACTGTTTAAACTTCTCTAGAGCAAACACAACAGCTAGCAAATCTTTTTCAGTAGTGGTATAATTATTTTGGGATTCATCTAACAGTATACTAGCATAATACGCCACATGAAACTTCTTATCTTTCCTCTGTCCAAGGACATCACCTAAAACCATATCACTAGCATCGCACATAAGTTCAAAAGGTATCTTCCAATCAGGTGCAGTGATAATGGGTGATGTAGTGAGTTTTTCTTTCAACAAATTAAAAGATTTCAAATAGTTTTCATCAAAGTTGAAAGGTGAATCCTTGATATGTAAAGAAAACAAGGACTTAGTTATTTTTGAAAAATATTTTATGAATCTCCGGTAGAAACCGACATGCCCTAGGAAACTTCTAACGCCTTTAACATTTTTAGGAGGTGGTAATTTTTGAATGACTTCAACTTTAGCAGTATCAACTTCTAGACCTCTCTTGGACACCTTATGACCTAAAACAATACCCTATGTAACCATAAATTGACACTTCTCCCAATTAAGAACAAGGTTGGTTTCAATTCATCTTTCTAATACTAACTCTAGATTTCCAAGACAAGTATCAAAAGTACTACCCACAATGGAGAAATCATCCATGAAAAACTCAATGATTCTCTCAATCATATCTAAAAATATAATCATCATACACCTTTGAAAGGTGGCTAGAGCTACACACAACCCAAAGGGAATCCGCTTGTAGGTAAATGTCCCAAAGGGGCATGTGAAAGTGGTCTTTTACTGATCCTCTAGAGAAACATGAATCTGGTTGTAACTAGAATACCCATCCAGGAAACAGAAAAATTCATTTCCAGCAAGACTCTCAAGCATTTGATCAAGGAAGGGCATTGGAAACCGATCCTTCATAGTGGTTTCATTCAGTTTCCTATAATCTATATAGACTCTCCATTTTGTGGCATTCCTAACTTAGAGTTCTTAATTCTTTTTATTTTTGACTACAGTGAAACCCCCCTTCTTGGGAACAACCTGAACTGGGATGACCCAAGCAGTATCAGAAATGGGATATATCATTCCAGTGTCCATTAACTTAATCACTTCCTCTCTCACAACTTCTTTCATGCTTGGATTCAACCTTCTTTGGCACTCTACCCTAGGCTTATGGCCAGGCTCCATGGGTATTTTATGCATACAAAATGAGGGACTAATACCCTTGATATCATCTATTTTCTATCCTATGGAATATTTAAATTTCTTTAAAACGTTCAATAATCTTTCTTCTTGGTTTTCATTAAGTACAACAGAAATTATGATAGGCAAAGTGAAATTCTCACCCAAAAATGAATATTTAAGACAGGAAGGGATTGGTTTTAATTCAAGAGTGGGTGGTTCTACACTAGAATGAAGAATATTAGGACTAGGAGGTCCAATATCTTAAAAATATCTCTCGTAAGGAGTATTGAAATCTGAAAGATTTTCAATTTCATGTTCAGTTTTAGAATTTACAGTGCTACTGTCCAAAGTGGGCAGCATACTGACCAGACTTTCCAGATCAAAATTCAACAAGTTTATCAAAGCAGAATCATCAAGTTGTCTTATAAGTTCTCCCTCCACACCATAAAAGTGTTCAAAAATTTTGTTGTTAATAGAAACACCATCATATTCACTCAAAAAGTTCCTATGTTCAGAAATAGAGGACCTTCTACAGTAGAAACTGAACAGTTGTCTAGTTCTAGAAAATTTTTCAGATTCAGTGTTCGAGCATAATTTTCAACTTATAAGACAGATTCAACAGGATTTTTAGTTTCTAAATTATTTTATTCAGAAGAGGATTGTTTTTTAGATTCTTTAATGTTTCCAAGTTGATTTTTATAAGAATTTTCAGCTTTAAGGAACTCAATTTTTGAATAGTTTTTAGAATAAGTTGGTCCTTTAATGTTCTTAAACACATTTAACTCTTCTTCTTGTTATCCAATTTTGAAAATTAATTGACCCTTAGATACATCAATAACAGCTCCAACAGTGGCCAAGAAGGGCCTACCCAAGATGATGGGAACCTCTTGATCACACTCCATGCCTAAGAATAAAATGTCTACAGGCAAAAACAGCTTCCCAACCCCAACTAACAAATCATCTATCCTTCCCATAGGCTGAGTGAAAGATCTTTCAACTAACTTTAGTATGACTGTGGTGGGTTAAAGATCACCCAACCTCAACTGTCGAAATAGAGAGTATAGAAGAAGATTAATACTAGCACCTAAATCACACAAACAATTAATATGATCATAATTTCCTAGTGTGCAAGGTATGACAAAACTACATGGGTCTTTCAGTTTAGGTGAGATTTTCTTTTGGAGTACAAAACTGCACTCTTCAGTGAGGCTGTAAGTAGCAAATTCTTCTAGGGTATTTTTATTTGAAACAATTTTCTTAATAGATTTTAAATATTATGGGATCTGAATTAAGTCTTGAATGAATGGAATGTCTATTTGAAGTTTAGAAAGGAGACCAAGAAACTAAAGAAGTTCAGCCTTAGTGTTACTTTATGGTTTTAACTTCTCAGGGAAAGGGATGGGTGGGGAAATTTTTTTAAGGATAATAGGTATATACCTCACATATTCATCAACTTTTTCTTTACCATTATTATTTTTATTTTTAGATGAAATTTCAGCTTAAGATTTAGACGATAAATTCAGATTCTGATCATTTTCATGACTTTTCTGTAAATTTCTAGCATGTGTGCAGAGCAGATTTTTATTTCTAGATTGAAGAAGATTTTCATTTTTGGAATTTTCATGGTATTTTTCAGCAACATTTTGAGTATTAAGCCCACTTATAGTGACAATATCCATGGAATTATCTCTAGGGTTAAGCTTAGTGGTACTTGGAAGTCTACCTTCTTTCCCAGATGAAAAATCTCTAGAAAGTTGTTCGAGTTGTGTTTCCATGTTTTTCATTCTCACACCAGTTTTCATTTTATATGACTCATATTGATTTTAATGTTTGGATAGCTGATTCAAGTATCTTTCCTCTTGAGAGTTAATTTTATTCAAGATTAGATCAAGCTTAGAAGACATTTGATTATCATTGTTTCCTTATGCATTAGAAAACTCACCCTTTTGTTGATTTTAAAAATTTTGTCTTGGTTGGTTAGAGTAATTTGGGGTAGTGTATTGTTTAATTAGGCCTTGACCTTTCCATGAGAAGTTGGGATAGTTCTTATAGCCTTGGTTGTAATTATTTGAAAATGGATCTTCTTTAAAAGGCATCTTAGTACCCTAGTTAACAAAGTTTGAATCATCTTATTGTTGGGATGGAATATCAAAATTAGGACATAAATTTTCAGTATTCCCAAACATACCACACTGGACACACTATTACCTTAAATATTGGTTGGTGTTTTGATAGCCAAGTTGATTAACAGTTTGTTTTGAATTCTGGTTCATTAAGGATTGAAGTTTGTTGGTGATTTCAGCCAGTTGAATTTGAGTTTCATTCATTGAACATGTGTTGACATTAACATTTATATTGAATCTGTTTATTCTTTAATTTTTATATTGAGAGTTCAGAGAAATATTATTAAAAATATTTCTAATTTCTTCATCTCTCTTATCATTGAAATTACTCCCAACAGCTTGGTCAACTAGATTCTATCCAGAGGAGGAAATCCCTTCATAGAAGGTATACATGAGAAGGTGAGATAGGATTTGATGATGGGGAAACTGCCTAAGAAGATCCCTAAATCTATCCCAGGCTTCATGAAAAGCTTCTCCATCCTCTTGATATAAACTAGTGATTTTTGTTCTAAGTTCTCCTTTTAGTCTTTGAAGATAAAATTTCATAATGAAAGAGTTATAAACTTGATCCCAATTTTCAAAGATGTTCTCATATAGACTAAAAAACTAATTACTAGCATTCCCTTTAAGGAAAAAGGGAAAGAATATCATTCTAAGTTCATTTTCTGTGAGTCCTAGAAGAGGTAGCTGCTGCACTATATTATAGAAATATCTAATGAAGGCTAGAGAGTCCTCATTAGACAGTTCATTAAATACAGGCATCAGTGAAATGTGTGACTATTTCAATTCATAGTTTCTATATCTAGGACTATGTCTAATGGAAGATGGATTACTTGAAACTTGAGGGAGTTGGAACTCCTTCATCCTAGGCATTTCATTTTCTTCTAAGAGTTTTGGATGATTTTGGAAGTTATTAGGTGCAGGAACTCTCTCATCTAGATTTTCCATTTCAAATTTGTTTTTCTTTCTTAGAGCAGCTGAATGTTTATCTAATTTAGGGTTTAGAGGCTCTAATATAACACCAGAAGTTCTTGTTCTCATGAAAATAATAGTAAACAATATTCAGCAGTAAAGAGAATAGTAATAGTTCAGCAAGGAATGAAGTAGATTTTTATAGTTTTCATTTTTTTTTTCAATTTTTTCAATTTATTTTATATATGTGTTTTTTTTAAAAGTTTTTTTAGAATAAGAGTGGTTCGTTCCTTCCTCAGAAATGACACCAAAAACTTGACACCTGAACTATCATTGAAGTCAGTCAAAGTTTAGAATTTATATTCCTACGAACTACTATATATGTGGAAAGCAGGGTTAAACCCACAGGGAAGGAAATTCCGACCACTATTCTTCTAAAAAACTTTCAAAAATTCCACTATTGTCAGCAGTGGAGTGGATTATTTTTTCTAATTTCTATTAAGTAGTAGAGTGAAATAAAATTTCAAAACATATATCTAAACTAAATTGAAGCTATAAACAGTTGAAAACAAAGAGACACAGAGATATAGTAGGCTAATAATGAACAATCTAATGAAATGCTCAGGGAAAAATCTCCATACTACCAGTTTTAAGGGTATACTGATTCACTTAAAGGTTGTTTTAGAGTAACAACTTAAAATGAATGACTCACCTCACTCTCCAGGAGTTAATCCACACAAACCAATCAATTTAAGAGTTCACCACTCCAAAATTAATCAACCGTGAACCATTTGAAAAATGACAACAAGAAGAACTCACTGTAAGTCTTGAAGTCTTTCGAATTTATTATCTTTTAAAAAGTGTTTACACAACCAATCTCACCAACTAATTGTGAAATATTTAGATTAAGTTCAAGTGGTACAAGAAATTGTATGAACTCAATATCGATCTCGATGATCAATACTGAAATCATTAAAATGATTAAGTGAAAAGAAATTTAAAAGATAACCATTAGAACTTCAATTTATCCCCGAACTAAAAGTTTTACCTAGAAAACATGTTTATTATCATAACAGTAATAGAAAACATGATAAAGTAGAGTATAAGAATTCAAACATAAGGGAACACAAACTCCCTGAAAGATACTCTGCTTCTAAACTCCTTCAACTCCTGTGATGTTCACAGGACCTCACTGATCCTGATGAGAGAAAAGCTCTCGAGTCTCCAATGGTGCTCTCAGCTCAAATGAATGTCTCTGAATTGTCTCAAATGAATGTCACACCATCAATTTTATACTTTCTTTGTCTTAATTAGCCATTATCTTTTGCTTCTTGTCATCGAACATTTTCCACCAATTTCAAAAGCTCTTCACATATGCACGACACATGTGCATTTTTTCACGACTAACACGTCGCGCTAGTTTTAACCTTGTAACTAACTATGGATGATTTAGTTGTGTGAAACTGGATGGGATTTAAATTATTGAATGAACCTAATCCCCCCAAATTTCGACACAAAAGGGGGAAGAATCTCTGTTTATCTTCTCCAAAGTTGGACCGTGCAACTTCTTCTCATCAACCCAACAACATGCGGTGGTTCTCGTCCCGGACGGTGGCCTCATAGATAAGCTTGGATTCTCCCATAACTAATTCGGTGGCACTAGCCTTCAATTCATTAAAAATATCAATGAGTGTGCAGAAATATCATTAGTCGTGGCGCACTGCTTCTGTCTAGATCAAGCTGACCTCCAAATATGGTTCCTCAGACGGCTTGGATTTGATGACTCCGAACTTTGCAGCAGCTTCTCTAGATCTAGCGCATGGGTTCAATCTACCTTGATTCGGGCTTGAAAAGGAAACAACATCCCAGTAGATTGCAGAAATTTTAGAAAACACCTTCAAATGACAAAAATATCACACAATCTTGATTCACAGCGGACTGGGGACCGAGCTCAACTTCTATAACTTCCCTCTTCCACGCTGAGAGTGGCATAGCATCTTACTGCTGAAATATGGTTCAATTTAAAAGCATTGAAGTGTGAAAATGGTTTGAGTGTGTGAATTGGAATTGATGAAGTTTGAATATGGTTTTAGTCCTAGGTGTGTTTGTGATGAAAGAAGACAACAGTGGGATGTTTGACAATGGATGGAGAAGCGGCAGTAGTGGTGGCACTGTGACTCAGGAAGACGGTGGAGAAAATAGGTGTATCAGTGCGAGGATGATGAAATTGATAGTGAAATGTTATGAGGGAGACAAACCAATGGTGATTTTCATTGGTGAGTCAGTGACTCACCGATAGAAGAATGAAAGCAAGGGACAAGTATCGGTGTGTGCGTGACATGATGATCAATTAAAAAAAAGGAATCACCGATAGTTAATAAAAAAAATGAGATGCCGTTAGTTAAAATAATAATAATAATAATAATAATAATAAGTCACCGATGTTAATGTAAAACTGATGAAAATTTTGTATCGGTGAGTCATTACTCCTCGATAGAAATAATAATGATCGATCGCAGCGGGACACAATAAAATAAATAGATCGGTGAGTTGAGAGGATCAGAGAGTCATATCATCGGTGCGAGGTGAAAAACTGTTAGTTAAAATAAAATACAAGTCACCAATAGATAAAAACGAGATACCAAAGCCGATGCACAAGAGAGACCGATGCTTTTTCAAAATTATCAGTGAGTCATGACTCATCGATAGTTATAAAAAACATCAGTGTGACAAGGGATCAGTGAGTCACGATATTAGTGTGACGCGGTATCGGTGCATCGCGACATCGGTACATCAAATCACCGATAGAAAAATTGATATGTTAAAAGATTAATTTAAAACAAATAATAAAATGAATAAAACATTAATTAATTAAAACAAAAGAAAAATTAACTAAACTATTAAAGATTAAATAATTAACTGTAACTAAAATCTAACTAAATTATTTAACAAACTATAAATAAAAGTAACTTAATTATAAACAAATAAAATAAATATTAAGATTAATTAAATACATGTCTAAATAAATGAAAAAAACATACAAAATAACTAACTGCAAAAACAAAATTAAAATAATTAAAATTAACTAAAGATTTTGAACAACTAATTTAATTAGTTAAAATAAAAAATGAAAACTTAAAATTAAGAACACATTATTTTATTAAACTTTAACTTAAATTGTTAACTTATCTAATAAACATAATATTTAGACTAGTTAAAAAATAAATTTAATTTAATTTAATAAATCTAATTTAATGGGTAAATTTTTAAATTAAAAACTAAATTATATTGATGCAAATAAAAAATGAATGATTGATTAAATAATAAAAATTTAGAATTATTAATTTGTTAACTAGTTTAATATTATAAAACTAAAAAGTAGTTAAAATAATCAGAATAATTATAACGACTAAATTAACAAATTAAAAGACTAAAAACACATATATAATTATAAAAAATGATTAATTAATAGATTTATTATAAGAAATACTAAAGTGCCATTATTTATTAAAAAGTGTAAAAATAAGTAATTAATTTGTTAAAAATTAAATAAAAGATGTGGAAAAACTATATAAAAATAGAGCCACATCAGATGTCCTTACCACATTACATTAAACTGTATGACAAGGTCCTTATCACATGAACTTAAAAGGTATGATGTGTACCATTAAACAACACCGAATGATAAGGGTTATTATTCCTTTCACAAGGATACGTAGGTAGCCCATTTATGGGTACGATCCAAACATCAAAACAAACTTTTGTCTCCCTGAACAATGATAAAATTCTAGAGTACCCCACTGAGTGTCTTAAAAAATAGTATCATTATAATGATGGTTAAAAGAATCTCTAAATAGTACATGAGAGGATACCATTGATGGAGAACCTCGAATACATATGGATGTTTCCATCAATGAAGAACCTCGAATACATACTAATGATTCTAAATTCCACACATGATAATAATTTATTGAAAATTACAAGGGAAACCTATGTTATACTTGGTGAATTAATAAGGATTCATTAAAATATCTCAAATCTATAAGAGAGTCCCAGAGTAGGAAATAATTCCCCGTAGAAGGGTGTGATGAGTCTGACCTCCCATCCTCTTGACCAATGCATGTTCATAAGTATCGTAAGTTCAAACTTAATGAACGTATGAATTTGGAAATAAGGTCCTTTTGGATAAAGAACCATTGTATTTTTCTAGTTCCATAAATAAATCCAATGGAAACCACCCGGAAGTAGTGATTCCTAACCAGAACACATGTTCTGAGGGAAGAAAAAAAATAGTGAACCCAACGTGAATGATTGACCAAGTTAATGATGTTACCCATTTTTCAGGCCCCTATAAATTGATAAAGGAAGTATATAAAAAGGAATAAATCATGAATGTATCCATCTAAAAGATTTTTCTTTAATGTAGTTTATTTTTTTCTCAGTTTTCTTAGAACTCCCTTCACTTCAAATGGCTTCCTTCAAGTTTGCATATGTGAATGCCCCAGACGCTGCTCAAGATGGATCCTAATCTGCTGGAAGGATGTCATCAACAACCCATTATATTCAATGCTAGGTCTCCAATTTATTGGTATAGGAATACCATCAACACGGTACTATCCCAACCCTAGAGGCTACCCGGTAAGCTCTCTAAGTTAACAACAACCCTCAATCGTCCGGTCAGCGAAGACCGGTGGTCAAGAAGCCGATGGTGCCAACCACCATATTCAACCGTTTCAGGTCCTTATCCCCAAAATAAAATAATGAGTCCCTACTATACTATATGAAGTTGGATTAAAAGTTCACTCATGGCCTCAACTCAAAGATGCAGGGGTCCTTCCTGAGGGCTCCTACCAATAATAGCTGTCAGTAGAATCACGTGGTAGTGACCCCCCCAACATGATGGGGGTGTTTCCTTTAGTTGTTAGGCCCAAGTCCCTCAGACCCAAGTGCACAAGATCAAATACCGAGGACAACGTCCATCCAATAGGGAGCTGGTTCTTACCTTTCCCCCATCTGGAGAAGTCCACCAACCTAACTTGATGGAAAAAAATGAACAGGAACATACACCCATCCATCCCAATTCCATTGTCCAGCAGACTCGTTTGGAAGCAAACCACCAATACCACTAGTTAAATCTGGTGGAGTACCATGAAAAATCACACACACATGTTTACAAACTATCATTCTGTCAGCAATCTCGTCTGACTGCATTCAAGGAAGCCCACCAATCAAATGTGGTGGCAAAGGTAATCAAGAACATACACCTACTTAAACTCACCAATTCTGATAGTAGTCTTGTATATCAGCATTGAAAAAAGTTTTTCAACCATACTTGGTGGAAAATAACTATTAGGCACATACACCTTCTTTTATTCATCAATCCATCCAACAACATCATTTGGCAGCACCTGGAGAAGTCAGTCAGAAATCTCCGATGACAAACTCGGGGCATACCCAACTCTCTACCCTCATACATGAGTACTATCAGTACCCACTGACAGAAAAAGGAGGATAGGAGAATGCACATATACCTACTTCAGATACAAAATGTAAGTATATTCCCGTTCCGTCCGCTGAAGTCACCAAACACATTTTAGTAATGGTGAAAGGGAAAAACACAAATTCCTGCCCATATTTTGGAAGCATGACAAAATATCATAACATCAACTTCAGCAGTACTAGGGGAACATACACATAATTCTATCCCCACTCCTAGTATGACTCATAGGCATGCCATACCGGAGTAGATACACACCTCTGTTCCTATCCAGTAGGGTTATGGGGCATAATCCCCCATATCATACAAAAAACTAGATCGAGAACATACACCCTTTCTAATTGGAGATAATCGGCCCATTATGATGACCACTCCAAGGCAGACACATACACCTGCCCATGATAACCACTTCTCCCATCAAGTCGCTTCAAATATATGTAAAAGAGCATCTAAGAAGAAGTCTCGCCAAACACAATTGGAAAAAAAGTGCCAATCTATGATCTGGCTCCTCTTAATTCTGGAGTTCTTGAATCCCTCATACATTTTTATATTGAAACTCAAGATCCTAATCTCCCATTACCAAATTATGGGAGTAGTAGCAGTAATTCTAAAGTTCCCCATTGGATACTTCATAATTAATTATTGCTTCATGAAAATTTGCTCAATCTAGAGAGCTTATCTCTAAATGAGAGCCACGGTAACCATCAGTGTGGCTAGAAGACCACAGAGAAAGAGGATTTATCCCTTGATGTAATACACCATGGTGGTAATCCCCATGATGGCATTAGCTATGAAAGTTCTCTCCGCAGTAGTGTTTCTTATTGTCAAGAAAATTCTCTAATTGACAATGTGGTAATGAGAAATCCCTCTTATCTTGAGGTACTTGCCAACATATGTCTGATCATGTCTGATGCCTTGTCACTAAAAGGTGAAATACTTTCTCAATCATAAGACACCCCAGGGTGAAGATCATTCTCCAAACATCCCTTGGGTCATTTTTCTTCTAATATAAAAGAGGAAAAAAACAACTAATTCCACTTTTTATAATAAAACAATTGAGAAGCGTCCAATATGGTCAGAAAAAGCGAATAAAACTCTATCAAAAGATGATGAAGATATGTTGAATATGAGAAAAAAAATGGCTAAAGTTGAAATACCAGTCATGTTCTGGCATTTGGAAACCTTTCAATACAACATTCCAGAATTGATGGTAGAAGATTGCATTTATAATATCTGCCTTAACTTGTGGAAGAATCTTCATCATTTGAAAACCAAAGTATTAACATATATTGAATATCAAAGTCATGTAAAGGTAATAGAAGTATTGTAATGAAAAATTTACTTGGCATCCCTTTCAGTTTCTCGACATTCAAAGGTTGAGAAGAATAAGGGAACCCTTTAGTGTACATGCCTCGATGCACTAAAGAGACTGTGATAGTTAATTTTTGATGCCCCATCTGGTGTTCGTATCAGAGGATGAGGTGCACACGAAGCATTGCATTTCACTACGCTCCAAAATCAGCAAAGCACACCAGAAGTGGTCTCATACAATGTTATTTCCCACAGATGGATACAATCAACAATTTTTTGTGTAATAAAAGATACTCTCAAGAAAAGGCCTAGAATATTTCTCATCAGAGTCAGGACCAAAGAGAACAAGATATTGAGATACTTTTGAATCAAGCATATAAGAACCTTAAGCAGACCTCTCACTTAGAGGATGTCAGCCATAAGATGTTGTAAATGTATAAAATAACCAGTGGTATTTAGAAGTATATTATTTAAGTGGTTGTCGAATAATCCACCCAGCCAATGTTTGGACCAAAATTTGAAAAATCAGACGAGCAACTGCACGAATCTCAGCTATAGAAGTTCAAGATCTACCCCAGCCTACAGGGCTGGGGGATTGTTTAACCCAACCATTGAATTCAATAAAAAACGTTTGAAGGCTTGATGAAGAAGAACAGGAACAGCCCCAACCTCTAGGGTTGGGGGATTTTTCATATCTACAACCCCCTCCTCAATGAAAGTCAGTTTTCTCTTGTTTAGGGAAGAAGCCACAAAGTGAATACACAACTGAACTATCCAAGGATTCCCTTCAGGTTACTCTTCGTCAAATAGTTCATATGAATTTAGCGTACATGAGAATAGAGTCTCATGGAAGATATAGAAGGAGACTGTTAGGTCCACTAGGATAGATACCCTAAGAGGGGGTGGGGGGGGGGGGTCAATCAGGGTATGATAGATTAAAACGAATGCCCCTTTGATCTTGTTTCGTTGTTAGAAAAAACTTTCTTCTCTCTCCTTCCCGTTGCAGAGTATGAACAAATATTAAATCATGCACAAGACACAATAATTTTACTTGGTTCACCCTCACTATACTACATCTAAGGAGCATACACTAAAAATGTGCCAATGTACCAAATCCACTAAAAGTAAACTGATATTTAAAAAGTTTGGAGTGGACTCACTATCCCTCCTAGTTTACAACCAATCACAATTTTAAAGCTCAATAATCTCTCAACTGAAGAGAGATCACTACTTCTTCAGAAGATTCACTCACAGTTTAAAGACTTTTACGTCCTTTAATTATCTCTAATGAATGAATCCTCCACTGTATGTAGATTCTTATTTGAAGTCCAATTTTTATCCACTGATGAATACCCCTTTTATTGCAGGTGTACTGGGAAATATTCCAACTTTCATGCAACCCTAGAATGACTGGAACACTTCTCCAAGCCTAGAGCGCAAGTTTCACCAAACCATTTGTACCAAACTCAATTATTTAACTCAAAACATGGGTGACTCATACCATTTTATGGACAAAACAATATTGGAACACAACTATCAACTGGCACGCAACTTATGAATAACTTTATACTTATACGCCCAAACCACCACTTGCATGCCCAAACCTACTTGCACAACTAGAGCTCTAATTATCTCTAAGTGTTGAGATTCATATGAAATTAGGAGGGGCATCCTTCTATTTATAGTCATTTTGGGAACCTTGAGCATCTCATGCAAGTTTCCTCCCATCACACAAGTCTAGCCGCCTGAGCCTCTATCGACCTAGTCACCTTGTGCAACCAAACCAAAACTTGGGAAACCATTTTTCCTTTTCCATATTTAGATGTTCTTATATTTAAAAACATATGGCATGCAACTTTCCAAGCCTCCATGAAACTGGCACACAAGTCTCTTTTACAAAAACAATTTTCTCCATTTACCGATTTTGAGACCCAAAAATTTAACAAATACTGAAAAATGGAACCACCTTGAATCTGTTATTTTTGTACTACCTCTAGTTCATCCATTACTTTTTCATGGTTCTTTGTTAAAATAGGTTTTCAAAAAAATCACTTAAAATCGAAAAATTTCCATGGAAACCCCCTCTGTCAATAAAATGAACATCAAGACCTAGTTTTTCAACAAACACAATCACCTCAAAAATGATTCAATGATACCTAGAGGGATTTTTTCCCAAAAATATCCCCCTTTGGGTTTGTTGAAAACTCTTCTCAAAACAATTCTATACACTTTGATACCTCACTGAATCTCCTTCCATCATCTACCACCATTCGCCACTTACGATTCAGATAACAATCAAAGATTCACTCACCACATACTCTAAGACCACATGAGCAATGATCAGTGTGAGAAACAAGAGTAGTATAAAAAGTTAATCAATGAATCACTTCATTTATGACACCAATATTTGATACCAATAAACTGCTTTCATCATGAACCTCATCTGTTGTGATATCTAAACCTTGATTGATCACTTCAAGCATCATTAGATTTGCTACTCCAAATCCCTCAATTCTCAAATCTTGTGATTTCGAAGCTAATATCTGAATGATCACATCAAACACTGAAGGATTATACCCCTATCTTTCTTCTCCCCTATTGACGATTCTCCCCCTATCTTGTTGCTCCCCCTATCTCGTTGCTCCACCTGTCAACTTCTCCCCATGTCTTGACTAAGACATTTTCTCCTACTTTGAAAATGCACATTTTCTCCTCCTTTGTTAATGAAACCAAAATTCTCTCCTTTGTGGTCTGCAATAGGGTAAAAAAAAAGATCAATACATTAGGGAAAACTCATTATACCTCAGGGAGAGGGGGTTCCCAAATACACGGTTTTTCAAGTGTGGGGGTCGACTATACTCCCAAAGCTAGCCAATACCTCTCAAAAGTGTCCTTGGGTAAGGCCTTTGTGAGAATTTCCAAAACATGTAGCTCTGTAAGCATATAATACAACTTCAAAATCCCTTTATTTACCTTCTACTTGATAAAATTATACTTGATTTCAATGTTATTTGTCCTTGAGTGATGTACTATATTTTTTCTGAGGTTTATAGCACTCAAATTGTCACAATGGATTTAGATCAGAGAATTCACTTCAACGCCCATATCATCAAGCTACTGTTTCATCCATAATAGTTGTGTGCATGCTTGAGTGGTGGAAATATACTCTCCCTTTTCGAATACCAACTTTCTTCCCCCTTTCCCCACCATCGACCTCAGCCCAAAAGTCCCCGATATTCATAGTGGTTTCCATAAACTTTCATTATCTCCCTCATAATTCAATGAAGACTCAGATCGCTTAAATATGACCTTGTTGGAACGATTCAAGCATCGTAATACTTCATTTGATGATTTTGATAGATTCGTATTCACTTCATGGGGTTTTCAAGACAGAGCGGTTGTGGGGATCCTTGACAAGCAACACATGATGATTCATTTCTCGTCAGAGGAAGATCTGATCTTGGCATGGTCCAGAGCTCCTCATGAATGCAAAGGATCCTGATTTTACCTTGATCACTGGTCCAATGATTTCTACATGAAACGTGAAAACCCATCTACGACT
The DNA here is from genome assembly GCA_963277665.1 of Viscum album. Classification (NCBI taxonomy): domain Eukaryota; kingdom Viridiplantae; phylum Streptophyta; class Magnoliopsida; order Santalales; family Viscaceae; genus Viscum; species Viscum album. The sequence continues at coordinate 31,822,795 of OY728119.1, read as the reverse complement.
GTGTGGGTTAGTCTTCCTGAACTCCCCCTTCCCTTCCAAAATCCTGCTACAATCCATATGCTTGGTAATGTGATTGGCCGATTCCTATGTTCGGATAGAAGAACCAAATCTGTGTGTCACCCCATCTCCCCACACATTTTTGTTGAGGTGGATACTTCCAAAACTTCTGTAGACTGTATCTAGATCACCATCGGGGAGGAATTCTGGTGCAAACAACCCGTGGTTTTTGAATCTTGGACAGAATTCTGCGTTTCATGTCATTGCTTGGGGTATTTATCCACTTTTTATCAGAAGATTTGCTCCATTCACCCTAAGGTGATGAGGGATGTTCCACAAAATGGGTCTGTATTTCCCTTGGTTCTTGCAGTTGAAAATCTGGGTTCTATTGAATCACAGATGAATTTTCATCTCCAAAAAGAAAAAGGACCTAAAGATCTGAAGGTCACTGATATCTTTAATACCTTGAAGTGTGGTTTGGGTGTCAACCATCAAGTAGGACCGGTTCTGGAAGGAGACTCTCTGTTTGTTCCTTTAGTTTATCCTTCATTTGCAGAAACTATGAAGAATGGAGGCTTGATCACTGGGCACGATGGTGCCTTGGGTTCCAGTCTCAAGACGGTTGATGTGTATCCAGTATCAAGGCCTCTAACTGGGGTTGCGATAGAATAGAATATTTCAGTCCCTCAAAATATAGGATCAAAAAAATAGAATGATGTTCCAATTTTCTATGATCAAGCCCCTAACCATGTAGGTGTGGACAAGGCAGCAAGTAAGGAAGGATCTATAGGTATCAAGGGGAAAAAATCTATAAAGGATGGAGAAAATATAGTTACCATGTACAAACCAGAAAATGATCAAGAAACCATCAGCCTTGTTAACTATTTTGAAGGCTTGATAGAGGAAGGTCTAGTTCAGGACTAGGAAATAGACCTGATATCCAGTGGAGGTATGAAGGTTGGCCTCCTGGTTCAGGCCCTGGGGACTACTCCAGATGTGGGCACACCATTGGCAGCGGAGTATCCCTCAGGTGTTCAAGCTCTCTCAGAGGGTGAGAATGAAGATTAGGACTCCAATCAAATTTTTATTAGCAGTGAGGAAGGATCAAGAATTAGAGGTCTCCATAGCCCGAGGAAGAGGAAGGGTCAGAAGGGGCATCGTGACTTGGGGATATGCATCGTAACTAAAGGGAAATGATATAAAGGGAGGAAGGACTACTCCCTCCTGCCCAAGCTGATGTAAACAAGAGAAGATAGTAAGGCAAAGGAAAAGGATTGTAAACCAAAACCTCAAGATATGGAATGTTCTAGACCAAGAAGTATAAATCTTAAAGCTAAGTGTGGAGACGTCCAAGGTATGGGTGGTGTGGAAGGAAAGAAGGAAGGAGAGAAGACTCAATATCTTGACTTAATTCTTCATTCTAATAAATAAATGAATGAAAAGGATATCAAACTTAATGTCTCAAGGGAGGAGGTCGAAAGAATCCTAGAAAGAGAAGTTAAAATGGATTTTAGTAAGGAAAAAATGGATTGGATAACCCGCCAAGATTTTATTTTGGAACGGGGTTTCAATGCACGAAAGATCAATGTGGAGGAATATATCCAGACTTGGAACAAGCTAGCTACCTGCTATGAAAACTTAATCTGAGATGATCCGAGAATGAAGGTTTAAGCACTTCAATGGGGATTATATCAGGTATGCAGTTCAAACAATCTTAGTCTTGTTTTCAATGATTTTGTGATATCCTTTAGTGTTAGATAATCTTCGGATTTGATTGTACCTATGTGGTTTCTCACTTTTCCACAAAAGCGTTTTAATAAAAATTTAATTGTCAGTTAGTCAAATCCATAGTTACTTTGATATACCAAAGTATTCTTTTCACCCAAATCATGTGGATTTCCTTGGGATTTCTTTGATATCACGTTGCTTGGTATATGGAGAAAACAATATCAGGTCTTGTTGCTGTCAGGTATAATAAACTTCCAATAATCTACCTGTATTCTATGATATTAACTACCTTTCCATTATCATATTTTGATAATTTCATTTGGGTAGCAACCAGAGTCTTTATCTCCTTGGAATTTTTCATTCCAAATATTTTTATAATCTCCTTGGAATATTTGTATTGAAAAATGAAAATTTCATTCCTTGTGTTACCTTTAAACCAAGGAAAAACATCATCTCACCTATCATTGACATTTTGAACTCACTTTTCATGAATTTAGAAAACTGTCTGCACTGAGATTCATCTGATCTGCCAAATATTATGTCATCAACATAAACCAGTACTACCATCCTTTTATTACTTTCGTTGTTGAAATAGAGATTGTAATCAACTCCACCATGCTATAAACCAATCTTTTTCAAATACTGATAAAGCCTTGAGTACCATGCTCTTGGTGCTTGTTTCAGCCCATATAGTGCTTTATTAAACCAAAAAACTTTCTTCTCATCTTTATGAATGAAAAAACCATATGGATACTCAATATATACTTCTTCTTCTAGAACTCCATTCAAAAATATAGATTTGACGTCCATCTAGAACCCCTTGAACCTTCGCTGCACTGCAATGGTCAAGAACAATCCGATTGTCTCCAGCCTTGAAACTAGTGAAAATGTCTCATCCACATCAATACCCTCTATTTGGGAGTACCATTTGCACACCAATTTTTCTTTGTTTTGAATCATTGTTCCATATTCATTCATCTTATTATGAAAGACCCATTTATTTCCGATGACATTCTTATCTATTGGTCTTGAAAGAATATCCCACGTCTTATTCTTCTCAATCTGGTCTAGATCTTAATTCATAGTCTGAACCTAGTTCTAATCTTCATATTTATCAGCAAAGAATTTAGGTTCAAACTGAGATAAGAGAGATATCATCTCCAGTGACTTCATTATTCTTGTCTGAAATGGCGTAGTCTGATCACCAATGATATTCTTACTGTCAATTTCAGCTCGACTCTTTTGTTTTTTTTAGATAGAGACTTGACTTCCTCTTGTTCATCATCAATATCTTCTTTTGAGTCATCATCTGCCACTTTTTCACCCACTGTGTTACTTTCTTCTTCATCACTTTCATCAAAAAACTGTTCAATGTGTTGTTGAGTATTCTATTCATTTTACACAATAGTGACATCATTGATCTCAACTACTTTCCCCAGCCTCTTATTAAAGTATTTATATGCTTTTCTTTTTCCTGAGTAGCCAAGAAATATTCCCTCATATACACGTGACTCAAATTTCCTATGTTTATCTTTATTGAGAATAAATCACTTACTTCTAAATATTTAAAAGTATTTCAGTGTCGAATTATTTCTGTACCACATCTCATATGGAGTCCTTACTTTCTTCGGACATAATAGAGTTCTGTTAGAAATGTAGACCGATATCAAAATTTCTTCCTTCCAAAAATTCTCTAGTAGGTCCTTTTCAATAAGAATCATTATAGAAATGCTGTTGATGATCTTATTCCTTCTTTCAACCACTCCATTCTGTTGGGGAGTTCTCACCGAAGAAACTTGATGCCTTATCCTGTGTTTCTCAAGATAGTCTTCCTCTTTACTACTGGTGAATTCTGTACCAATATCAATAAAAAACTTCAATATTTTCTGCCCAATCATCCTTTCAGATTCCCTCCGATAATGATTTATGCAACTGAACACATCGTACTTACGGGAAATGAAAAATACCTAGGACATTCTGCTATAATCATCAATGAAAAGGACAAAATACCTTTTCATATCTATGGATCTTGGTGAGATAGGTCCATAAATATTAGCATGAACTAATTCGAGCACTCTGGTTGACTTCTATTCCTTTTCCTTGTATGTATTTCTAATGATATTCCCTTGTTGACATGCATCTCATGTATAAGTATGATCATGTGATAGTTTAGGGAGGTCTCTAGATGCATCACACTTAACCATATCTTCCATGGATGGTTATCATAGACGACCAAGTCGCTTATTCCATAATTTTTTTTCTTCCTCTCTGGATAAAAATCATATATCTTCTTACCCACTTACAAGGTATAAATTTCCATTTGTCCTTTTTCCCTGTAGGATAATTGAACCATATTTTCCTTTAATGACACACATCTTCTTGGTAAATCTAATAGAGTTCCCAGAGTCACATAGTTGATTGACACTGGGCAAGTTGTGGCTGATACCTTCTACCACCAAGACATCAGCACGTCTCATTTCTTTACCCCCAAACCTGGACTTTCCCAAGCCAATAATCTTCAGGCCTTCATCATTTACTAACTTGAAAACTCCTTCTTTGTCATATTTTATGCATGTAACAAGATATTTATTCCCTATCATATGGGATGTGAAACCACTGTCAAGGATCCATACACCAGAACAGTCTGATGCTTTAAGGGAAATTTACTCAACCACTTCCTTCTCATCCTTTTTATTTTTGATCCATATCTTTGAATTCACACTCGGTGTGGTTTGAAAAACTTTTTCTTCCTCAGAGTGTGATGGACCATCTTCATCCTGCAGTTCTGCAAATTGATTTTGTGTTGTCATCTCACTTGTTGATTCTCTGATTTGCTGCTTGCGACCACTTGGGTTATGATTTAGAACATTCCTTTTCATGATTTATGTATAGTATCTAGACATGTTTCCAATTCATCCACACCAAAAAATGTCCCTCAAATTATGTTCTATAATGTTGAGCTCTGTTTAGCTACCACTATTGTTCTTGTGCCCTGAGGTATCTTTTGGCTATTTTACACACATTCTGTGAATGTCCCATTTTCCTCAACAATAACACCTGATGTAGGGTGTATTCCTATGTGTCAATTATTCACTGCTAGTTTTCCCTTGGGATCTATGAATATTCTGATTCTATTTCATTCCCAAATCAACCTTCTATATTAGAACATGTGCTTTTTGGTCTGAATTCAACTTTCACAACTTTCAATTTTTGACCAAGACCTAAATCAACCTTACCATCTGAACATAATTGTTTCCACTTTACTGCTTGGCTACAATGATCCAATTCCTACTTTTTAACCTTTTGAAAGATATTTTTTCCTAATGTATCACTAGGATTCAAGAGTTTTTCCTGATCCTTAACTTTTTTTCATAGTCTGGAAACTTGTTCTTCAAGTTCTTCAATGCACTTGATTTGTTCTTTTACTTTGATATTCAATCCATCGATCTCTATTTTCTATTATTCAACCTTGAGTTTATGCTCACTCAATGTTCCCCAATCCTTTGTAAATGAATAATTGAGATTCTCAATCCCATTTATCAAATTAGCCTTCTCTTCATCCTATTGATACATGTAGAGTTTGGCATCATGAACTACTTTGTTGGATTTCTTTGTTTTTGGTCTCCAAACATCTATATCTTCAAGTGATTATTCTAATTTAGCCTCTATATCAACTCTTCCTTCAATTTATTCTTCTTATTCATCAATGTCAGTTTCTTCCTTTTTCTGAGTACCGCCAACAACAACCACCATAGCATTTTCTCCAAGATCTTTTCATTTCTCCATCTCTTCAGCCACTTTTATCTCAGTTTCATCTGAGCTGTCACATTCTTGTGAAAGAATATTATTTTTCTTAAATAAATTTCTCTTTCACTATTTTTTTCCTTTCACATAGGCTGAAGACTTATTCTTGGGAATTTCAATTTCATCCTCTTCATCTTCTTAGAACTTCTTGGGGAACCTTGCTGCAAGATAAAAAACCTTTCCACATATAAAACAAGCAAGCATAAGTTTATCTTTGAACTTTACTTTTCCACTTTTAAGATTTGAGGAAAGGAATGAAATAACCTCATCTATCTCTTAATATTCATAAGAATCTTCAATGGTGATATTATTCATGGACTTGAATGCCAGCTCTGAGTATTTACCCCTTTCCACAACATCATTATCATCATTTTTCATTTCATATGATACAAGGGTATTATACAAGTTATCCAGTGTAAACTTTTTCAGATCCTTGTCTTCCAATACTGAAACCTTTGGATTGAATCGAGGTGGAAGTTTCCTCAGGATGTGCTTCAAAATATTTATGTCTTCAATTACTTCACCAAGACCTCACATGTCTTTCACTACAACATTTACCCTTTCAAATAATGCATCAAAAGACTCATTCAAGTTCATCCTTAGATCTTCATACTTGTTCCACAACACTTACAACTTTGATTATTTGAACTTTGAATATCCCTCATATATGTTCAAAAGTTTTTCCCACATGGAATGTGATTGGTTTCATGAAATCACCTTCATATAGATAACATTGGATAGGGATCCTCCTAAACCATTTATTCCCTTGGAATCAACATCCAATTATCTTCTATCGACTTCCAATAAAGCACCACTATTAATATTGGCAGTTATAACATGCATTGATGTTGTAAACACATCCATTACTAAAGATTGGAAGTAGTGTTGCATCTGAGTCTTTCATAGTTGAAAATTATTTTCATCAAAGATCGGAATCACTTTATGATTAGTGACCTACATCTGAGAGAGAAACCCTGATATTAACCTTTCACTCTGATACCAATTTTTAGGTCCACGAGGCTAGATACCCTGAGGGGGGGGGGGGGGGGTGAATCAGGGTATGATAGATTAAAACAAGTACCCCTTTGATATTGTTTCATTGTTATAAAAAACTCTATTCTCTCTCATTCCCATTACAGAGTATGAACAAATCTTAAAGCATGAACATGACACAAAAATCCTACTTGGTTCACCCTCACTGGGCTACATCCAAGGAGAATACAATGAAAATGTGTTGATGTACCAAATCCACTAAAAGTGCACTACTGTTTACGAAGTTAGGAGCAGAATCACTGTCCCTCCTGGTTTACAACCAATCACAATTTGAAAGCTTACTGCTCTCTAAACTGAAGAAATCTCACTACTTCTTTAGAAGATCCACTCACTGTTTAAAGACTTGTAGGTCCATTAATTATTTATAATGAATGTATCCTCCACTATATGTATATTCTTAGTTGAAGTCTAATTTTCATCCACTGATGAATACCCATTTTACTGCAGGTGTACTGGGAAATCTTCCAACTTTATGTTAGGTTCTGGGGCCCGGAATGGAAGCCGATGGGTCGGGGATTTTAAATTTTTTTCATCGGAAGATCGACGGTACTTGTCGATTCCGATGATCTAATCCCCAGAGAAGTCTGATGATCTCAAAAAAATTGTTAAGAGCACAAAATTAAAATGAAAATGTACCCGTTTCAAATCTAATTCCGCAGTTGACTGCAACTAGTTGATGGTGATCATCTCTTGAAGGATCCAAAGTAGGATCCCTCTAGATCATTCACATGTGCTCCAAAAATCCGTTGGAAGGTCGATAGTCTAATTCCATGTGTTAGCGCGGTGATCCAACGATGATTTCGGCGTCCCGATGATCACTGCATCGAGAAGCCTTCGATGCATGAGAGAGATATTGACCCGTGATTCTTGGATCGAGAGCTTCACTCTCTAGAGAGCAGGTGGAGAGAGAGACTCTGTATTTAACTCCATGAAAATGAGTGAATAGTAAATTGTACACCAAGGGAGAGATCCTCCTCTCTTATTTATAGTGGAATTCCAAAATACCCGGTTGGGTTCCCCGACCCCCGTTTAATTCAATCTCTACTAAATGAATAATTTTGATGAACTAAACTACACCAATATTATTTATTATTTTATCACATACTTGTAATATATAAAATATATTACCTGATCAAACTTGATAAATTTAACACAAATCGATGTCCTGCTTAAAATTAAACGAACCTCGAATATTAAAATAATATTCGTTCGATTAATATTTTCTCGTATTTACTAAACTTGTAAATACATTAAATAATTTCAAGCCCAAATAATCATAACTTGAATATTATTTAATTTATTTAATTTTTTTGGTGATCGATACTTTGGAAAACACTCAGACCCTGTGGTGGGGCCCACTATGTCCATATACCTATTCAACTGAATAGGGTGGATTCTTGAATACGCTATTGTGTGTGACCCTCTAGGCCATTATCTCGATAGCAGTGAATAAACCCACAAACCAAGAGCAGAGTCTAGCAACCCATCATGGCCCCTAAAGAGATAAGGATAGTCATAGAAATGACTACCAACCTATGAACACCGACTGTGTACTATAACCTCTTTGTCATTAAATATATCATAAATTAGGATACACTCTTGTGTCATCATCCTTATCTTGATTTATTATTTGTTGATCTATCTAGATGGATTTGCCTTTCTACTAATTTGGTTAAATAATTATGAAGGCAACACCATCCTAATCAACCAGGCCTGAGATATAAAACTTCCTGAACTTGGAAGCAACAAATCCTTTCTTGACCATTTAGCCAATGTCATACCACCAACAACTCACCCAACACAAACTACCTCTACACAACTTCATTGCCATAGTTTTCATATTGCATCAAAGTACGTAATAAAATAGTATGCATTGGTAATGGTCTCAAGTCAGGAGACCAATACACATGCCCATATATAGGAACAACCAATGACACCCAAAACATGTGGTGTTCCTATTGGCAGTTCTGTCCTCATGATCTCATTACCAGAGATCACCAAGTGCAAACTTCATGAGAAGAAGTCTCAATGCTTATGAGCCCCCAACACCTGATAGTTAGAAATCTACTGTGTACAATCAGTAAGATGTATCTAGACTATAGAACATATATTTAAGATTAATGTTATAGTATCTTGAGGTTCTCATTATATCCTGGGATCTTCTATAACCTCTTGACATGAAAATTAACCTTTAGACATTACCATTATTATAGTGGACGCAGAAAAGTATACACTATAATGGTAAGATAACATCATGTATAACTAACTGTATACATGATATGGTAATCAGAAGTACTGCATAGTTAGGTCTAGGGAACCCACTATTTCAACACTCCCACTTGCACTAGATCCAACTAGCTAACCAAATTAGTTATCTAATCATAGGATAAATATCATGATTCTGCTGAGTAATGGATTTAACTGCTGGGCCTTCCACGTTTTTGCCGCATGGCATATCTGCTATATGTGACTTCATCTGCTTGATTAAAACTTCTCAAGATAAGGTATCCCCGAGTGTATCACTTTTTTCTATTGTTATAACTTGACAACTTGGCTAGTAATAATATTATAGTTTACATTATGATAATAATTTTCTCACTAAGTGAGAATCCAAGAGCTGGAAAAATTTTTACGATTTATAACTACTTCTTAGTTGCCTTAGAAGCTGCAACGTACTCGGTATTTATAGGTATGGCTACCACAAGCTTTTATAATCCTGACCCGCTCATCGCCTTTGCCTAACTGCGATACTAGATCAAATTGATCTACGGATTACTAGTTTGTATCCCACAATAACTAGTATACCTTCTTCTCCATATATCAGGCACACATCATTTGTACTTGCCGAAGTACAAGATGATAGCTCTGACTGCATCACTTGCAGTGCTCCTGGGAACAATTGAAATCTGCCAACAATAAAGAATATTCTGGAAATATTAATTATTGTACATAACATGGCATATGTGATTGATCCATCACTGAAGCGTATAGTATCAATTCACAACTTTAATCTCTTCCCATGTTCTGAACATGTCAAACTGGAGAGATTAAGCTATGTGACATTGGCAACAATTCTAAACTTGAATTGTTCCAACTTGAATTTTTCAATACAATGTCACTATATGTACGATTGACTAGGACCAAGCAACCTATGGATTCACCTCAATAGATTTTTTTATTCAAAAATCAGGTTGCTACTTTAAGTCAATCATTGAATAATTTCTTTTAAACTGGTCTTAGCTAACTATAAGACCAATATTTGTTTTCCATAGGTTGTCGAACATATTTCATTTGGAAAACATTGGCACTCCCACTAAACTTTGGTATACACAAGGCAAAGATTCATTTATAATGAATGATCTAAGATCTTGTTTCTTACTTTAATCCAGAATTGGATTTCAGTAACTTTCAACCCTTGTTGTCATCATATGATGTCATCATCTCTTTCTGGTTGCGTCGTATAGACACCTTCCATGAGAGATGATCTTGACATCCAATGACCAATAGAATGATCTTAGAAGTTATCTACGACAAGTAAAATTATAATGGATTTAGGCGTACTGACTTGGTATAACCAATCAAGCCTTATTGGTACCAGCTTGTATCATTCATGTATCATCTCATTTGAATACCCACCCCAGTATTCAATTTATAATCCCCTTTTCAATTTGATACATGGAATCCATTATTGAATTTTAGATAATCTTATCAGTCTTAGCTCATTGCCTTATACTGCTTACTTGTAGGATTTATTATTATTAATGAATAATATATCACCGGCCACGGTGAATATAAAACCATCACCATGGTTTTATTCTTCCTATACATTATGTGTCACTAGAACATACCTATTCCACATGTACTTGTGAAACTTTTTCCCTATGACAACCATTTATACATCTCGATCATTGACTAAGTCCAAGTCAATTCATCTCCCATTATCTCTAATAGAGATTTTCACCCTTGTATAGAAATGTAGTCTAATTCTTGACTACATCTTTTCCATATTATGGGTTTATGTAATATCCTAAGCAACTGTTAGGATAATTACTTAGATGCACCATGTGTTCAGATTGATGCATGTTTGTTTTTAACAAACTCTTTTCATCCTAACACATGATCTATGGAATAATGGATTTTCATCATAATATGACTCATATAATATACATTTTTTATTTTAGTTGGAATATTGGTTATGGGTTTATTCTGTTATTTTCAAATCACATCATGAAATATAATGGAAGTTACTGCAGGTTGTAACATTGATACTACTTACATCATAACTTTGATATATAAAATGTGCGTTTAGGAATTGATTCACACTACATTTTTTTGATCAATGTAAACATGTAATAAATTATCATTGATCCTCCTTATGAACGTCAATACAGTGATGTAGATAAGGTAACATGCGTTTAGGAATTACTCCACGCTACATTATCATGATCGATGATTTCATAGTCAAGATATTCTTCGACATGCCAATCCGAAGCAACTCATATCTTCTTAAGATGCATATACTTATCTATTACATTCCTTAATAACTTAAAGGAATCTTATTACGTATTTTTACCTCTAGGTTTCTTTGGAATAGTTCACACTGTCTTGTTGAACTAACCTCAGAAGCTTTGTGGAATACCTTTATTTCTAAAGGTTTCTTTGTCTAAACTAAAGATGTCAACAATACCAAAGTTATTTAGCTGTGCTGAGCCTAAATACCATACTAGATATTTTTTTGAAATCCACTTTTAATTTTACTTGACAAAGAACTATATTTCCACAACTCGGTAGGTCTTACATTCTTATTCATCATGTATTTCTGAACTATTTTTTGAGTATGTTACCACAAAAAACATTCATTCCAAAACTTGTAATAATGTATAATTATGACCAAATGGGCACATGAGATAATTTTTTTTGGTTATACTCAACAACTTGTTCAGTTTGAGTCAATTACTTGTCAATTTGAAGTTATGTGTTTCTCACCACTGACTTAGGAATCACCCTTTCTCAACTACTTAGAGAGGAAACCTTACTCCTAGTAATGTTTATCTACTTACTTGGTTACTATATTTCAATACATATATGTGAAAAGCATATTGTATTTTAATACCCAAGAAGTATGTGAGAAAACAATACTTTTATTTGATGAATATTAACTGAATGATAAGTAGGTACTTGATTCTAGTATTTCAGTTTTTAAACTTCCATGAATTTATTTCATAATATGTGATGAAAATAGACTCCTGTTAAATAACCAACAACTTTTCTTTGAAGGAAATAACGAAGGTTCCTTTGGAGTAACTTTCCATAGGCCTTTTCTCCTTGTCATTCAATTTATTCTCCATAAGAATAAAAGATGGTGTTATCTCGAATATTCTTATTGCTTGGAGAATATTGCCTTAAAGGTAATGAAGCGCTTACTCTATACCGTTTGTTTGTACCCTTAAACAAAACTAGAGTAATTGGGTGTAAAAGGTATAATAATGGGATGACATGAAATATTGTAAAATTTCTTTCACTTTACACAAACTGAGTGAGACCATCACATTAAAATCTTGCTTCACTTTCTCCTTGGAAACTTCTTAAAGATGAGACTACATGTAACATCATCCATGTCATGATGTAGTGACCGCAACTAACATCATATGTTTATGATATCATTATAACAGAACCATTATATGCTTGATTCATGAGTCTCTAGTAACCAGTTTTATACCCTCGCTTCCTGAGGTGGATTAATAGGTAGGGACACAAGCACCTTGGATTTCCATTATGGTAGTAATGTGCGCAAGTTCCTATACTACACTAGAAATTTCGTGCTTGTTTGGACATTAAATTTTTCCAAAATTTATCGTAGTTTTATTGTGGTATTTCTTGTCATTCTATGAAAAAAATCTTTAACAGATTGTACTTTAATATTGATTACCAAATGTGACATTACTGATTATTTAATCATTAAACGTCTCCCGCTAATTTTTTGAATTCTAGGAACCCTATGTACTAGAATCAGAATACTCTTGAGTATTCTAGTGGAAAGGATCCATGAACCCCCCTCATAGTCTACAAGATATGGCTATGCCACTACTCAGAGGGTCCAAGGTAGGCTTTTGGATGGCAAACCACATTAACTCGTGGTTCCTTGATATGTTGAGTGAAGTCCCAGCTTCAAAAATCATTGCTGATTTACTCAAAGCTTGCCTCTAAAATTACAACAAGCTAGATATGGCTATTTCTTTGCTGCAATTTTAGTTAAGTCAACCCACCATCCTAATAAGAACTCCCTATTAGTAAGAGGCACCCTCAACTATGGAATGACGGGCACCTCGAACACTCAGTTTTGTTCAAACTTGAATGCTGGAAGGCTGTTGTGACTTAATATTTTCTCTGAGGGTTTTATTGGTTTTTCTCTCGACGTAATCCATTTCTATTAAACTTGTTCATCTATGTTTTTGTACTCACAATTGAAATTTAATATAAAAACATACGACGCTTATTTATGAATTTTATTATCTATTATTTTATGTATTTCCCCACTGTTCTAAAATGCATAAAATAATAAATAAATTCATAAAGGTTAAACTAATACCCGAATAGTCCTGAGCATCTAAATGACCTAAGGGCATCACACCTGAATCGAATTCTTGACTCTTGATGCGGCTTTCCCTGTCATGTATGTCTGCTGGTCTTCTGGATTATTGCCACATCTTGGTGGGGTCGACGCCACGTATTGGAGTATCACCTCGTCTTGGTGGAATCCACGTGTCGTCTTGCACCGTCGTGCACTGCCTCATCTTGGAGGGTTCCACTTCGCTCGCTGTCTTCCTCCGAAGTACAATAATACTTGCGTGTAGGCAAGGGGGACTAGTGGGATAAATGTAAATTGGGTAAAAATTGGGCGCGAAGGCCCTTATACATTTTAACTTAAAAATAAATACGATGCACAGACTGTCTATTTAATTAATTATAAGCATCACACACAGTTAAATAATTAAATAAATAAATAATTAAATGCAGACATACAAGGGTCGATGCTCAAGACCAAAATGCAGGTAAAATAAAGGGCGATAAAATTAAAAAATGAATTAATTAAGTATGAGGGTTATTTAATTAAATTAAATGAATTTAATAATTCAAATAATTTAATTAATTATTGGCCCGCTAATTAATTTAATCTTTGGTATAAAAATTAAATTAATTTATATGTTTATGTATTATAATAATTAACCAAAATTAATTTTAATTAATTTAATTTAATTGAAAAATTAAATTAATCACTTAAATTAATCTTGATTAATTAATTGGTTGGTCTTAGAAACACCACTTCATGGCTTGTGCGGGTCGGGACAAACCCGCGCACGGCCATGCAGGGCCAAACAGGGCCGGACCGATCCACCCAAAACCTGTTCTAGGTTGGGCAGGTCTGCCCAGACCACTTCGGAGCTAAATTTTTGACCTTCAAAAAGGCTTGAAGACAAAATAAAAGTACCTCCCGGACCTCTACTGATGGCGCGACATCGCGTGGTGCACCCGGAAGGCCGAGCGTGGCGCTCGGGAGCTGGCCATTAGGGCAGAACAGAAGTTGCCGACCGGTGCGACACCAGGCTGTGGCTTGGGAGGATCTGCGGTGCCTGCTGGGTGCACCCGCGCTGCGGGTCGCGGCTCCATCAGAGGGAGCAGGCTGGGCATCTGGGATGTTGGCGAGCTCGAGCTTGAGCGGCGACCTCGGCTCCGGGTCGAGCTACAAAGGAGGTGGCTGGTTGAGGTAAGCAGAAGCCGGGAGGGCTATTCGTCGAGGAGTCCAGCAGCGTAGGGTGCCATCGGGAGGCCTGGATCTGGCCAGGGGTACGAAGGCAGTCGACGACCACAGAGCAGAGCACCTTGTGCGACGTGATGGGAGGCAGACACCATGATCGGGCCAGTGGACCTCTGCTGTGAGGGGTGAGAAGATTCCTGGTCCAGCGTGAGGTGTGGAATGCCACAGGGGAGAGCAGAGGGCGGCATGCAGGAGGCGGAGGAGGCCGGGTCCTATGCTGGTTGGCTGGTGTGCCTGCTGCGCTGGTGTAAGTGAGATGGCCAGCAAGGAGGGGTGACGCAGGAGGCCTGCTGAGGATGTGTGGGTGCAAGGTGGTGGAGGCCGACAGGGGTGCAACTTGCAAGAAGGCGGCTCAAGGGGGCGGCGTGTGGCGCTACGGCTGGAGTCAGTCTCTTCTGAGCGGTGTAGCGACTCTTGCATGCGAGGGAGGCAGACTAGCCTCAGAGCAAGGCGGCGAGGAGGCGGGATCCGCGGTCCAGACCTGGTGTAGAGGTAGCCCGCTGGGTGAGGGAGCCCGGTGCATCGGTGGATTGCTGCGCCATGCGAGGAAGAGGGGGTCTTCTCGGACCCCCTGCAAAACCCTTTTTTTTTATTTCTTTTCCATGTTCCAGCCCCCTCTTTGTTGTTTTTATTATTATTAAGACTTCTTTTAAGTCTCTTCCACCCCCATGTTTTTTTTCTCTAAAATGACTTCTTTTGAAGTCAAGTCCTCCCAAATTTTACAAAGTCAACTTAGCCTTTTAATATAATAATAATAAAATTATTATAATGAAATAATAATTTATTATTATTATATTATTATAATAATAAAATAAATATTATTATATTTATAAAATTATTATGAAAATTACTAAATTTTAAAATTTAAAATTTACGCAACTAATTTTATTTTGGATGAACTGATTAAAACTTAATCGGTTCAGAAAAATGAAATAAAAATTAGAAACTGAGATCAAACCGCATATTCGATCAAATCTAAAAAATTAAAATGACCATAACTTGGTCATTTGACATCAGATCGACGCATGATTCGAACCGTTGGGATCGTCTTTGAACCCTATACTAAATTTTATGCAAATTAATTTTATTTGGCTCAAAAAATTTACGTGATCCCTCTGATACCACTGTTAGGTTCCAGGGCTCGCAGCGGAAGCTGGTGGGCTGGGGATTTTAAAAATTTTTCGTCAATGGATCGACGGTACTTGTAGACGCCAAAAATCCGAGCCCTGGAGAAGTCTGGGGATCTTGTGTAAATTATTAAGAGCACAAAATTAAAATGAAAACGTACCCATTTCAAATCCGATGTCACGGTCGATTGCAACTAGTCGATGGCGATCGTCGCTTGAAGGATCCAATGCAGGATCCCTCTAGATCGTCCACACACGCTCCAAAAATCTACTGGAACATCGATCATTGAATTACGAGTGCTAGAGCGGTGATCTGAAGATGCTTTTGACGTCCCAACGATCACCACATCGAGAAGCCTTCGATGCATGAGAGAGATCTTGATCTGAGCTTCTTGGATAGAGAGATTCACTCTCTAGAGAGCGGGAGGAGAGAGAGGCTCTGGATTTCACTCCATGAAATGAGTGAATAGTGAATTTCACACCAAGGGAGAGAGCCTCCTCTCTTATTTATAGTGGAATTCAAAAAATACCCAATTGGGTTCCCCGACCCCCATTTAATTCAATGTCCACTAAATAAATAATTTTGATGAACTAAACTGCACTAATATTATTTATTATTTTATCACATACTTTTAATATATAAAATATATTATGTGATAAAACCTTTTCCATTTAACTCGACTCGCTATCCCGCTTAAAATTAAACAAACCTCTAATATTAAAATAATATTCATTCGATTAATATTTTCTTATATTTACTAAACTTGTAAATACATTAAATAAATTCAATCCCAAATATTCATAACTGGAATATTATTTAATTTATTTAATTATTTTGGTGATCGGTACTTTGGACAACACTCGGACCCCATGGCGGGGCCCACTATGTCCATATACCTATTCAACTAAATAGGGAAGATTCTTGAATACGCTATTGTGTGTGACCGACTAGGTCCTTATCTCGATAGAAGTGAATAAATCCACTGACCAAGAGTGGAGTCTAGCAACCCATCATGGCCCCTAAAGAGATAAGGATAGTCATAGCAACGACTACCAACCTAAGAACACTGACTGTGTACTATAATCTCTTTGTAATTAAATATCTCATAAAGAAGGACACACTCTTGTGTCATCATCCTTATCTTGCTTTATTATCTATTGGTCTATCTGGATGGATTTTCCTTTCTACTGCTTTGGACAAAGACCTATGAAGGCAACATCATCCCGATCAACCAGGCCCGAGATATACAACTTCCTGAACTTGGAAGTGAAGAATCCTTTCTTGACCATTCAGCCAATGTCATACCACCAACGACGCACCCAACAAAAACTACCTCGCCATGACTTTATTTCCACAGTTTTTGTCTTGCATCAAAGTACACAATCAAATAGTATGCATTGGTAATGCTCTCAAGTAAGGAGACCAATACACATGTCCATAGATAGGAACAACCAATGACACCCAAAACATGTGGTGTTCCTATTGGCGGGTCTGTCCTCATGATCTCATTACCAGAGATCACCAAGTGAGAACTTCATGAGAAGAAATATCAATGATTATGTGCCCCCAGCACCTTATAGTCAGACATCTACTATTTCCAATCAGTAAGATGTATCTAGACTATAGAACATATATTTAAGATTAATTTTATAGTATCTTGAGGTTCTCATTATAGCCTGAGATCTGCTATAACCTCTTGACACGACAATTAACCTTTGGACATTACCATTATTATAGTGGACGTAGAAAAGTCTACACTATAATGGTAGGATGCCATCATGTATAACTAACACTATACAAGATATAGTAATCATAATTACTGCATAGTTGGGTCTAGGGAACCCACTATTTCAACACTTTCACGCAACCCTAGAATGACTGGCGCACTTCTCCAATCCTGGCGCACAAGTGTTCCAAAACCAATTGCGTGACACTCACTTATTTAACTAAAAACTTAGGCGACTCACACCCTTTTATTCCCAAACCAATATTGGCGCACAACTGTCAACCGATACACAACTTATGAATAACTTTATACTTGCACGCCCAAACCACCACTTTCCCACCCAAACCTACTTGCATGACTGGAGCTCGAATTCTATCTAAGTGTTGATCTTAATACAAAATGAGGAGGGTTAGCCCTCTATTTGTAGGCATTTTGGGCACCCTGATCACCACCCACAAGTTTCCTCCCATTGTACTAGTCTAGTCACCTGATCCTCTGTCGCCCTAGTCACCTTACGCGCCCAAACCAAAACTTGGGTGCCCCTATTTACTTTTCCATATTTAGATGTTCTTATCTTGAAAAAAATATGGCACAAGACTTTCTAAGACTCCAAGAAACAGGCATGCAAGTATCTTTTCCAAAAACAATTTTCTCCATTTTCTGATTTTGAGGCTAAAAAAATTGGAAAACATTGGGAAATGGTGCCACCTTGAATCTATTCTTTTTATACTACCTCCAGTTCATCCATTAATTTTTCACAGTTCTTTGTTAACATAGATTATCAACAACATCACTTAAACTCAAAAACTTTCCATGAAAACCCCCTTTGTCAATAAAATGAACATCGAAACCTGCTTTGTAAACAAACACAATCACCTCAAAAATGGTTCAATGATACCTGGAGGGATTTTTTACCAACAGATATGATCTTACAAAGATACTAACAGAATTCCATTAATGCATTATGCGTCAGTGAATGTCATTAATACCATTATGGAAGATCCTCTAGATAATGAGTCTAGTTCAGGGGAGTGAGAAGATGAAGTTCTTATCCATAACATGGTACACACTGAAGAAAATTAAAGAGATGTGCATAATCGAAATAAGAGGATTACTCAAAATATGGATATTCTCTCAAGTAACCAACTCCTTCCCCTTCGAAAGGCATCTAACAAGGGGAAAGGTAAAGGTCATATCACGTCTCACTTTTCTATAATATAAGGTTAATCTATTTCGCTTGAAGAAATATTTTCCCAGCAAGAAGAGGAGATGAAGGAGATAAAAATACTCAATATGGAGTTACTTCAAAGAATTATTTATTCCAGACATGCTCCCCAAGAAGATCCTCAAATTTAACATTCTGTAGGAACTCCTCAGCAAAGAGAGTTTGTTGAAACTATAGATACTGATAATGCATTCCCTCTATTGGGTACATAGTCAGGGTAGGATCAAACACATCCTTATAGGACTATCCCCATGGGTTATCCAAGACAAATACTAGTGGCACCACTACCAGTGGTTTTTCCACTCATCATGCTGGTTTAAGCTCCAACTGATGTACCTGTATAGGTCCCATCTCATCTAGATATTCCCCAAATGATTATGAACACAATTTAGGAAATAAAAAATCAATTGGATGCTATGGAAGAATGAAGTGAACTAATACAACCATAAAATAATTCTTACCCTGAATAGGTGGATCTGATCCATCCCTTACCAAATTTGTGAATACTACATTTCCAATATTTAATAGTTTGGGAGATCCGGATTAGCACTTAACAATTTTTTTTTCTGGTTGTGATCCCATGATGGGGGCCCCTCAACAAAAAGAAGTGGTAAAGCTCAAATGCTTTGTGAAATCATTATAGGGGCCAACCTTTGTTTGGTATACAAGTTTGTAGTCTTGATCAATTACTAAATGGGAAGACCTCCTTCATAAATTCCTTCTCCAATTCAACTCAACACTACTGAAAACAATAGTTTTTTATCTTAAAAATTTCAAACAAAGAGAAAATGAAAGAGTTTATGATTTCATTTCTCAATGTAAAAGATTAACATATTACTTAAATCTAGAACTCCCTTAAGAAGAATTGCTGCCAAATTGTGTGGAAAATCTATGTGATGAGTTATACACACCATTGATCCCTATGAAATAAACAGGACGGTTTCAAGACCTTTCTTCAATATCCCAACAAGTGGAAGATTCCATTGTGGAAACTAAATTTAAATATTGTATAATTCCATTAGCTCTTGTAAGAAGAACATGGAAAGAAGAGACTACTACAGTCACACTAAAACCAACACCTGTACCTTCTTATACTTTAAAACCTTTATTATACCGAAGGGATCTACCTCCTGAGCATCATCAAAAATGATCTCCTCTCCAAGATGATAAAAAATATCATAAGTATAGACAATTTGAGGAGTTAAAAAACAAATTTTATTATTTTCAAAATGAATAATATCATAGTTACTTCATTTCAGATTTGAAAAACAATTTGGTTCAGTTACCAAGGCCGAAGAAACCAAACAAATAAGGAGATGAAGAGCTTCCAAATTATTTCCCCTTTCACAAAATTTTGGGGTATCCCATTAAATGTTATTTTGTTTTCAAAGACCTCCTACAAAAAATGGTAGACTTTGGACAAGTGAAACTGAAAAGTTCATCAGCCTAAGTAGCATGTGTTACTGCTACTGATCCATAGAAGGAAAGAGAATACTAGGAAGTCAAAAGAAAAAATTTGCAGAAGTATGATGATTGGATGATCAGGAAAATGATCAATCAAACTCATGCCATTCTACAAACATAGTGGAAATAGAATATTTTGTATCCTTCCACTTCAGCCACAACAAATCCATTTTCATAAAAAGATCAGTCCTCTAAAGGTAAATCCTCAAAGAAGTGATGTGATCAGAAAAATAAAGAGTAGTTAGAAGAGAACAGGCTCGTGTCAAGGCCAAAGTTTTCTTTGAATTTGGAATATTTTATTCTATATGTTTCAAAAGTACGAGCACCAACCCACCAAATGGCCCAACTAGAACCGACCTGTCAAGAAAAATCTTCATCAGATGAAGAATTGATCTTTGGTTCCGTTAATGTTATCCACTTAACAGATCCTTACGAAAATGATGATTCTGGTTATGATGAGCCTAAATTCCCTATACCTAACTGGGTAAATAGAGTAAAAATACAAGGTTGAGTATATAGGGAAAGATGTGGATATGCTACAAACAACTATTTTAACTCTACCCCTGATCGAACCATATATGTGGAGTAAACTCATGGGAGATCCCTTTAGCGGGCTCAACAAGAACAAGGGAATTCTCCCACACATGGTAGGATTGGTCCTGACATAATTATCTTAGAGGACTGATTAGAGTTCACACCATTATTATCTTAGCAAGTAGTTGGACCTAGTCAGTCTAATCTACCAAAAGCAGAAGTATTTCCAATTTTTGCTCCGATATAGGGTACATATACATCACGAGTATCAATTTACAAGGCACCTGCAAAACCAAAAATCCATGCTGAAAAAAGCAGAACTCTAGACCAAAAGTACAATGTTTTGAAATGGTTATCCCTAGTACCAGCCAAGTTGTCAATCTTGGATTCCTTGAATCTATCAAAAGATCTTCAAGAAGCACTTATTGAGGCTTTTTCAAGTCCTCCAGAGTTTGAAACTGAAGTTGCTACTGCCGAGGTTTACCATATAGAGAATGATCCTATAAAATTTCATGAAATTATATCTTTTATGAATGAAGATGAGGATGATTTTGTATATGGACACATCAGACCCTTGTATCTATCTCGTAGGGTTAATGATAAAAACATATGACGTGCCTTCATTGATAATGGATCAAGAGTCAACCTCATTCCCATCCGTACACTTCATCGATTGGGACTCACTGAATATGACTCATCTCCTTCCACTTTGATGTTTCAAGGTTATAAAAAGAATGAAAAATAACCTTTTTGTGATATTACACTCAAAACTCAGTTTGGGGATCTTGTATCTAATTCAGATTTAATGGTTTTCCATCAAGACACCGCCTTCAACATTCTTCTAGGAAGGACTTGGCTACATCAATATGCAACCATTCCTTCATCATATTACTAATGTCTCAAGTATTTCTTGAATGGAAAAATTGGGACATTTTTTGATGACAAAGCTCCATTCAAAACGTGTGAATCTTAGTATATTGAAGAATAATTCTATCATACAAAGGGAACGGGGTCTGTGACAAAAGAGGTAAAAGAATCAATGCTCTGAATGGATTGTAAAATATCCCAGATAACCCATTCAAACATCTGAGTATATATTATGTGTTTCCTATCAATCAAATTGAAAAGGCAAACCCAAATCCAAGCACTCATCTAGTGACTTTCATAATGTCAATTGCGGCAATCGAGCCTAATAGCTTGGGAGAAGTTGTTGATAGTGAAATCTTAAATGCACTTCTTCATTTCATCCACTGAACTTCAACAAGTCTTTGCTTCATCAATCAGGATAAAAGAAGTTGTCACAGTAATGAAGGAAGACAAGGATGTTGAGTCTCAACCCATCATCTTCTCTTCAATTCTCTAGGAAGAACCTTTATCATCAGTAGGGTCAGAAATGGTTGCCTCTTCTTCAGGATGTTCCAATACTAACTCCTCTCCTAGTTCTGAAATTTTTGTTTCATCACCTACTCTCCAAGCAGTAACAAAATAAGTGATACATAAGGAAGAAGAAGATCTCAATGATGCTCTTCCAGTATTTGAGGAAGGTGTCTCCTCCACTGTAGATGAGCTCAGAGAAATAAATCTGGGTAGAGAAGAAGATCCATGCCCCACTATAATTAGTGTGGCCATGAATTATAATGATAAATATATGTATAATTTATTTCTAAAGAAACATTGAGATATATTTTCTTGGAACTATACATAAATTCCATGACTTAATCTTGATGTGGCCACTCATCATTTGTATTTTCTAGAAGAGCATCATGGATTCAAGCAAGAAGCAAGAAGCACACACCCAACTCATGCCTCTAAAATTGAAGTTAAAGTCAACAAGCTTATCAAGGATAACCTTTTCAGGGAGGTGAAATATCCCAAATGGATGGCCAATATTGTCCCAGTGAAAAATAAAAATGGTCAAATAAGAGTTTTCATTGATTTCAGAGATCTTAACTGGCATTGTTCTAAATATGACTTTCCAGTTCCAATCATAGAATTTTTGATTGATGCAAAATCTGGCTATTAAGCTCTCTCCTTCATAGAAAACTACTCTGTGTATAATCAAATCTGAATGGCCCCATATGATGAAGAATATATAGCCTTCAGATCCCCTCAAGGTGTGCTTTTCTATCAGGAAATTCCCTTTGGATTAAATAATGTAGGTACAACGTATCAACATTCCATGCACCATATCTTCAAACCCTTCTTAGGAAAATTTGTCGAATGTTATGTGGATGATCTTGTATTTAAATCCAGACAATGTTTTGATCACCTGACTGATTTAAAGACCATATTCAATAAACTCAGGAAACATAATTTGAAGATGAATCCCTTGAAATGTTCTTTTTGGGTAACGTTAAGAAAATTCATTATCTTCTTTGTACGCCATTACAACATTGAAGTTTATCCTGAGAAGAAAGAAGCATTCCTTGGCATGCAACCTACTCAAAATTTGAAATAATCAAGAGAACTTCAAGGAAAATTGGAATATATTCGACACTTTATTTTCAATTTGGTATGAAATTTTTTACCTTTCAACAAATTAATAAAGTAGGGAGTCACCTATAAATGGACCGAAGATTGCCAAGAATCATTTTATACCCTTAAGAAACATCTCTTGAGTCTACCAATATTAATACCACCTGTTGAAGGAAAGACACTTATTCTCTATGTGACAACTTTAGAGAAATCACTGGGTGCCTTCCTTGACCAAAAGAATGATGATAGGAATGAAAATAACCTTTATTATCTCAGTAGAACTATTCTTGACACAAAGGCTGCATATTCAAGTATCGAGAAGTGATGCCTGACATTAATCTTTGTAGTTCAAAAATTAAGGCACTAAATGCAACATCACGAGGCCCACTTGGTATCTCACAATAACCCGCTCAAATTTATCCTCAGTCTTAATATTCTTACAGGACGTTTAACATAGTGGGTAGTTATTTTTCAACAGTTCAATATCCAGTTTTTTCCTCAGAAAGCAATAAAAGGCCAAGCCTTGGAAGATTTCATTACTAAGAATCCATCTATAGAAGATACATCATTGATTACTAAACTTCCTAATAAATAAATCTTCTTTATTCAAGATAATCCCCAAACATGGGAAATTTACTTTGATGGTGCTTCCAAAAGTTCAATGGGGAAGATAATGGAAAAACCTAAACTCAACAAAGTTGGGTTAGGAATTGTACTTATCTCCCAAGAAAATGTAGTGTTTCCATATTCCTTCCTAATGTCAGAAGGTGGTACCAATAATGAGGTAGAATATCAATCTCTCATTGTAGTCCTAGAATTTTCACTCTAGGTACAAGTGAACCACCTGAAAGTAAAAGGTGATTTAGAGTTGGTAATCAAACAGATCAATGGGGATTATTCTATCAGAAAAGATGCGTAAATCCCTTTGTGTGATTATGTCAGAGGGTTAATGGATGAATTTCCCACAAAGACAACATTCACTTATGTCCCATGATCACAAAATGACCAAGATGATGTATTGGATAATGAATTCACAACCCTAGCATATCCAAATCAGGATG
This sequence comes from Viscum album, assembly GCA_963277665.1. Taxonomy (NCBI): domain Eukaryota; kingdom Viridiplantae; phylum Streptophyta; class Magnoliopsida; order Santalales; family Viscaceae; genus Viscum; species Viscum album. The sequence continues at coordinate 31,798,784 of OY728119.1, read as the reverse complement.
ATACAATCATCAGTATTTCCCATCGTCATGTGTTTTCACCTTTTGTTCAAACTAGAATGAAGGAAATTAATGCAATCATCCCTATTTTTGATCCGTATGGTCATACTATGGGATGGATGAAACCCATCATATAATACCTTCAAAATAGAGTACTTCCACCAGATAGAGCTGAAAAAGATAAAATCCAACGACGAATGGCCAATTTCACTCTTTATGATAGTCCAGATCACCAGAATATTATTTACAAATGAGGCTTTAATAGAATATTATTCACGTGTATTGATGGATGAGAAACTAAAGTTGGCATGAAAGAAGTACACGCAGGAGCTTGTGGTGCTCACCAATATGGGCATAGGCTTTCTGATCAAATCTGAAGGCTTGGATACTTATGACCTTCAATGATGCAGGATTGCATAGATTTCACCAAGAAATGTCATTCCTGCCAAGTGTATGCCAACTTCATTCATCAACCTCTAGAGTTGCTACACACAACTAAATACTCCTGGCCATTTTCTACATTGGGAATGGATATATTAGGACCTTATCCTCCAGCTACAGCTAAGAAGTTCAAGTATATTCTTACTTCTACTGATTTCTTCTCTAAATGGGATGAGGCAATACCTCTCAAAGAGTTTAGGGCCAAAAGAATTTTTATCTTTGTCAAATCTAATATCATTACTAGATTTGGTGTCCCTCATACTATATTTATGGATAACAACACCAATTTCTATTCTTTTGAGGTAAGGAAGTTATATCAGAAACACAATATTAAATCCAACCATTCACCTCACTATCATGCAGTGGCCAATAGAAAAATAGAGGATTTCAATAAGACTCTATCAAATATACTCTATAATATGGTGGATAAAGATAAAAAATCTTGGAATGATAAAATTTTGCATGCTTTATGGGATTATCAGACTACTACCCATACTGCCACTCATGAAACTCCATATTCGTTGGTGTATGGAAAAGAAGAAGTTTTTCTAATTGAAATTCAACTACCTTCACTCTGAGTTGCAATATATGATCAATTATCTATAGATGAAAAGTCTTAGAAATGATTTGATGAGCTGGAATAATTAGACGAAAATAGATTTCATACTTTTCATCATTTGGAAGTATATAAGAGCAGAATAATATGAGATTTTAACAAGAAAGTTCGCCTACACTCATTTCTTAAAGTAGAATTGGTATTGGTCCTCAAGAATCCAATGATACCAGGAAATAAGCCTCCAAAAATTGATCCAAAGTGGGAATGGCCTTACTCTGTACAGAAGGTCTACTCTAATGGAGATTATTCCATAATCTCAATAGATGAAGAACTTATTATAACTCCAACTAATGGGAGATTCTTGAAGAAGTACTTTGTGTAATTTCACATCACATTGTCCTCACTACATGAATCTAAACTATAAAGAACTAAGTCCTAGTTTCAAGACATTAAATTTCATAACAACCATATGTTTCCATGATGCATGACGTTAAAATGCACAGCATCTTTGTCCTTTTCAGACGACGTTAAACTTCATGACATCATTTTTCCTCATTACACAACATTAAAATGTATGGTTAACATCTTCTTTATTTGATGTTAAGAGCTTCCATGCGTAAGCATCACTTACATAATTTCTAATCCTTAGTGGTACATAATTTTCATTTATCACTATGTTTGAATTAGATCTGCATAGGGACCTTGTTTCAAGAACTACATATGACTTGATTCTAATTTTTAATGGGATATGTAGAGCTGCCCAGATCTCTAATATTGGGCCCAACCACAATCACAAAGAAATTTATTTCCCTTTTCTCCTCATGTATATGAACTAGATCTATCTGGAGTTCTCTTTAAAGATACATGGTTTGATCTTCATTTAATTTTTGTGTCTTAAGTTTAACCATTCTTTCAGAATGTGTTAAAATCCCCTCATCTCCCACATCAAACTCAATTAGCATGGGAAATTATTGTTTCAATAACTACGTATGGATTGATTATCATTTTCAATGGAATACTTAGAGACACATAGATATCCAATCTTGGGCCCAGACACCACAAAAGTCCCCCTTTATTCCCTGTGGATGAATCAAACCTATATAGGGAATGTTTAAATAACTACATATGGATTGATTCTCATCTATATGAGAAACGTAGTGAAACCTGGGTTTAATTTTCTAGTCCAAACACCATATTATTTTTTCACATCAGAATTAATTCATGTCCTCATTGCATGACTCAAAAATTGCACAACATAATGTCCTTGCTGCACGACATTAAAATGAAAAGTACCCAAATAACTATGTATGAATTGATTATTATCCCATTGAGATATGTAGTGAAATCTATGCATTAGTTCCTAGTCCCAACCACAAGATAAATTTTTATCTTTCTTCCATATATAATTAAAAATCTATGTGAGAGTCTTCATTTTGGGTCCTCTCCTTAGAGAGCCCACAAAGGAAACAAGAAATTACCCCATTTTACATATGAGCCAGATCTATGTAAGGGACTCCAAAATCATAGCCAATATTGATTCCAATATTTCTCCTGTGTACTGAGCATTACTCCCTTTCTTATTCACACTCATAATCTTTTTTTTTCAGATCTTCATAATCTTTATTATGGTTTTTGGTGGAAGATTTTCTGATACCTGAGAACTATTTTTCCTGAATAAGCAGTATGTTCCACTAGGTGGCCTTTCATAAGTTTCCTACATAATGGGATTTTCAGTCAAAAGATACAACTGTTTTTCTATATAGCATATGTCCTAGTTGGTCCTACATAATACAACCCCCATAATGGGTTTTTCAAATAATGGTAACTTCATTATTGGTTAAAGTGTATTTTGTCCCCTTCAATGATGAAAATATACAAGAATATGTATCTTAAAGTAGCCATCCATGTATATTTATTCCATTGAATTTCCCTCAATAAAAAAGTATTCAATACCATGGTTTACACATTTCCCTCTCCATGTGTTCAAAGAAATATGAAATAACCTTGTATAATTTGACCACATATCATCTATTGTTTCCATTTTGGTCTTAGTCGTATGACTTAAAACTAAAAACACCATACTTCCTATGTTTGGTTCAGACCTTACTATTTCTGTATTCAGGTACCTTTTTCCATAACCCAAACTATGTGCTATGGAAAATATGAATCTCCATAAATTTTCATCAACTTTTATCAATAGAATGTCAAACCTTTAAGATCCCTTTAAACTAACTACACAGTACGTGTCCTTAGGTGGCCTTACATAAGTTGCCTACATAATGAGCCTATCAGTCAAAATATGACACTATTTGGCTATGAAACATATGCCATAGATAGACCTGCATAATAAAACCCCCATAACGGGTTCTTCAAATAATGGTAACTTTGTTTTTAGGAAATAATTCCTCTAATACCTTTATCCCTTTTCACATATCATTCTTTAGATTCATAAATTCAAAAATCTCAGTTTACAATTCTTCCCTTCCATACTTGAACATGGTAGTATGTTTCCAAACAAATTTTCAAGAAATTGGAGAGTCTCAAACCTTTGGTCAAAGCTAAAGACCTTAAATTAAAGCCATCCAATGTCCTCACTACATGAATTAAAACTACACAGTACAATTTCCTCACTACATGAACTCAAAACTGCATATCATGATATCAGAAAGCTTCCTTTATAATGATTTTTTACCATTCCTCATACACCAAATTTGTGCATAAGTAGTTTTCCCATTCATGACATATGTCAGCATAGATAACCCTTTATTATTAAAGTATATTTCCTTGAAAAAACCACCCACTGTGTTCTTGAGTCACCCAAATGTTATTTTCCCTTGTCTATCAATAATAAAATGTAAAATTCCTAAGAACTTTTTTTTCCTGACTATGCAGTACGTGCCCATAGGTGGCCTTGCATAAGTTTCCTATATAACGGGTATGTCAGTCAAAAGATACCACTACTTGTCTATGCAACATATTACCTAGTTGGCACTGCATAATACAACCCCCATAACAGGTTCATCAAATAATGCTAACCTCATTCTTAGAAAGGAACCTCTTTATGTTTATAAAAGTTTTAGATTTGGTGACCATAAAAATCATGACTCAAGATTCCCCTTGGAAGTATTTAAATAATATTAGATAAATTTCTATCCACTGAGCCTTGTTTAGGATCTAATTTCAAAATTTATGGTCAAAGCCATTAGACCATAAACACTAACCTTTTTAGTCCAACACACATGACTCTAAACTACCAATAACCAAGAGACGTAATACTCACCAGATTGAAAACCCATAATGGGAACTCTGGACAAAAGTTGAGTCTCAGCTCACTAGACTTACATTTTAGTATGGTTCAGGAAATATTGAGCAATAAAAATCCAAAATATACAAAGTTTGTGAGGTTTTCTATATAACCCTAGTAAAAATAAAAACTACACTTTCTAGGCCATTGGATTAGGTAAAAAAATAATGATAGCAAGGATAAAGAAACAAATGATTAAAGACAAAATTATTTTCATTTATGAGTAAAAAAATCCATAGAGGAGAATCCAAAAATTGGATTCACTCTTTCATAAACCACAAGAGGTTTTAGACATAACTTATCATTTGATTAAAGGACTATTGAGGTCCATCATCTACCTGTTGAAGTTCGATTAGCTGACCAGTATAGTTCTATTCAGCATGATGAAGTGCCTCTTTAGAAATCGTAATGGATTTTGTACCATCCTTCTGGACTTCTCTTATTGAATCATGAAGTTGGTAAAGCTCCCTTGTGACAATGTCTAACTCTTGTTGAAGATGCAGCTATTGAAGAGTATTTTCTTTAATTTTCTAATTTAGTTCTTTAAACTTTACAATATGATTGGTCTTATATTGGGATAACACTTCTTGTAATTCATCAGTGTTGATCAATAGTCTAGTTTTTGTTATATCTTTCCAAAGATTCTACTTTTGATTCCTTTTTAGGATAATCTTTTTCACTACAGTATGGATTTCACAGTATTCAAAACCACCAAATCCTAGTGTAATGGAAAGAGATAAAAGTAATGGAATTCGTGAGGGCAGTTCCTTGAGGGGAATTTTAGATATTATCTTGCATATATTTTTCCATGCCTTGCGACATGCAAGAAGAAGAGCCTTTTGTAGTTTTGGGTCTGATTTAGAATCATTTTCATAAGGAGGAATGTATTCCGGGATTAATGCACTTAAAGAAGTGCCCTGTTCTGCTCCTTTCTTATCAATGGTTTCTTCACTTCCTAATACTGTTTGAGTTGATGCAAAAGCTTCACCTCCAGACCTAGCCATTGAAGTAGATAATCCTATATAGTGAATTAAAAATTATGGTTATGGTTAGTTTAAAAGGATAACAAGAGTGATCACAATCACAATATCGGTATCCCTTACCTAACAACAAGTCAGCAATCTGAGACGACTCCTCCCCAATATTCTTAGTTTTAATAGTTTTGGTTGATGTCGCTTGGTGGGGAATGCTTTCTTTAACTTGCTCAGGATCCTCTAAATAAATCTCAAGAAGATTTTCTGTATCAAGATTCACCTGAGAAAACATCTCCGCAATGGTGGAATTGATAGTGATGTCAACGCTTCCATCATGCATTGTCACTGCAACAGTTTCTTTATATGGAAATGCATATTTCAACCAATCATGGTTAGAAAATTAATCATAAGAATATTGATAGAACAAACAATGAAAAATCATGTCCATTTGGTCATATTCAAGGAACTTCGAAATATTCTAAAGTAGTTGGCATATTAACGTGTTCTAATAATTCTTCAAAATACATGCTAAGATTCATCATAGAATCTGTTGGGAAAAAATCCCTCAAGGTATCATTGAAGCATTTTTGAGGTGATTGTGTTTGTTGACAAAGTGGACATCTGAGTTGTGATTGTTGACAAAGAGGATTTCATGGTGGAATGTCGAGTTTAAGAGCTGAGGTCAACGATCCATGTTTGATTCAAGAACGTTGATAAAAGGAATGGATGATCTGGAGGCGGTACAAAAGAACAGATACAAGGTGGCACCGTTTTCCAGTGTTTGCCAAATTTTTGGGCCTGAAAATCGGCAAATGAAGAAAAGTGTTTTTGGCAAAGGGACTTGCGCGCCGTGGACTTGGAGTATAGGAAACTTGCGTGCCATATGTTTTTCAAGACCAGAAGATCAAAATATGGCTAAGGAAATAGGTTCGTGCAAGTTTGGGAGTTGGTCGCGCAAGTGTCTAAAAGGAGAGAAGACTTGCGCGCCGAGATTGGGTCGCGCAGGTGACTTGCGCGCCGTCGCGCAGGGTGGTCAGATTGCCTATAAATACTGGACCACCCCTCCTCATTTCTCACCGGAGTTCAACTCAGAGCTCCCGTCGCGCAGGTGTGGTGGTCGCGCAAGTGGTGTGTGTGGTCGCGCAGGTGGGACTTGCGCGCCAGAGGTTGAAGTTATGCGCCGGCATTAGAAGTTGCGCGCCAGTTGGCAGTTGGGCGCCAATATTTGTTTGGGCGTAAAAGGAAGAGAGTCGCACAAGTTTGGAGTTGAGGAAGGTTGAGTCGCGCAAGTGTCTGAGGAAGACTTGCGCGCCCGTAGTGACTTGCGCACTGATACTTGCGCGCCCATGTAGACTTGCGCGCCAAGTAAGGTTTGTTCCAGCAGTGTTTTTCGGGCTGCGTGGAAGCTGGAAGTTTTCCCGATACCTTCGGTGCAAAGAGATATTCATCAACGGGTGAAAGTTAAACTTCAACAGAGCATCTACATACAAGAGAAGATGCATTCTTTCATGAAAATGAAGAGACCTACAGGTCTATAAACTGTGAGTGGATTCCATCCAAGAGTAGTGAGCTTAGGAAGAGGAAGAAGGTGATCCTCTCCACCGGCAGTGAGCCAGAGAGAGAGAAACAAGGAGTGACCCTTGGGAAAGCAGTGAGCTGACCCTAAACATTGTAAAGGCAGTGAGCCTGGGCATAGAAGTGATCTAGCCCGAACCTTGTAATCCACAGCTAGTGAAGATTAGTGGAATTTGGTACGACCGACAACCTGTCGGCGTATGCTCCTTGGACGTAGCCCTTAGCGGTGAACCAAGTAAAATTGATGTGTCCTGTGCTTGCTTTACATTCTGTTTATATCGTGCAGCAGGAAAAAGAGAGAAGAGTGTTTTGCTTAACAACGAAACAAGATCAGAACGAGCATTAATTTTAATTAGTCATACCCTGATTCACCCCCCCTCTTAGGGTATCAAGCCTAGTGGACCTAACAAGTGGTATCAGAGGGAAGGTTGAAAGTTGTTCTTCTCTCAATAGAGGTAACCAATCATAAAGGGATTCTGATCTTCGACGGATATAATTTTCAGATATGGAAGAATCGGATGCAACACTATTTTCGATCCTTGGGAATGGATGTGTTTTCAGCAGCTATGCATGGTATCACAGCTGATATTAATAGTGGTGCCTTATCAGAAGCTGAGCATAGAGAGTTGGATGCTGATTCCAAAGTAATCAATGACTTAGGGGGATCCCTTTCCAATCCCATCTACACAAAGGTGATGTCATGCAAAACGTCACATTCCATGTGGGAAAAGCTTTTGAATATATATGAAGGGGACACAAAAGTCAGAGAGGCAAAGCTGCAGGTGTTGTGGAACAAATATGAAGATCTGAAAATGAACCCGAATGAGTCTGTTGATGAATTCTTTGATAGGGTAAACATTGTTGTGGAAGATATGCGAGGTCTTGGAGAAGTCATTGAAGACATAAAGATTGTAAAGCGCATCTTGTGGAAACTTCCACCTCGGTTCAATCCGAAAGTTTCAGTACTAGAAGATAAAGATCCAAAAGAGCTGACATTGGACAATTTGCACAGTAGCTTGGTTGCATATGAAATGAGGAATGATGATAATGAGGCTGTGGAAAAGGGAAAGTCTAAAGAGGTGGCATTTAAGGCCATGAAGAAGCTCACCATTGAAGATTCTAATGAAGAAGAAGAGACAGATGAGGTGATGTCATTCCTTTCTTCAAATCTACAAAGAGGAAGAGGAAAGTTTAAAGGTAAACTTCCACTAGCATGCTTTAGATGTGGAAAGGTTGGTCATCTTGCGGCAAGATGCCCCAAGAAGTTTCAAGATGATGATGATGATGACGTTGAAATTCCCAAAAAGAAGACTTCAGCTTTTGTGAAAGGGAAGAAACAATTCAAGAGAAATTTCTTCAAGAAAAAGAATCTTCTTTCACAAGAATTTGAAAGTTCAGATGAGTCTGAGGATGAAGAAGTTGAGGAAATAGAAAATTGTAGAGATCGTGGAGTAAATACCTTGGTGGCAATTGTTGGTAGTTCTCAAAAGGGAGAAGAAGCTGATGCTAAAGAAGAAGAAGAAATTGAAGGGAGAATTGATATGGAAGCCGAATTGGAAGCAGCTCTTGAGGAGATAGATGTTTGGAGAGCCAAAACGAAGAAATCCAATAAAGTGGTTCGTGATGCCAAACTCTATATGCAACAACAGGATGAAGAAAAGTCTGAGCTATTAGAAGAAATTGAAAGACTAAAATCCTCAACACCAGAGAGATCAGAAAATATTGTTGAGTATAAGCTTAAAATTGAGGAACAAAATAAGGAAATTGATTGTTTGACTAACACAGGAAAGGAGAAGGTTAGATGTATCAAAGAGCTTGAAGAAGAAGTGGTCAGTCTGCGACAAAAACTCAAGGATCAAGATAAACTCTTGACCCCCAATGTGATATCCGAAAAGCAGGCTATTCAGAAGACAGAGAAGATGAAAGCGGAGCCTAGCAGTTCAGTAGGGAAGAAACAACAATTGAGCTCAGATGTTAAGGTCGTTTCTGGGCTTAGTCAAGAACAAAAATTTGCGACAATTGCAGTCAGACCGCAAGCACTCATCCCGAAAGTGAAGGTTGATTTGGGAACAAAACAGAATCAGAATATTCAGAGATCCCAAAGGGGAAATCATAGTGATGAAATATCATGAGGGAATGCATCCTATATCAGGTGTTATTGCTGTGGGAAAATGGGACATTCACAGTATGTGTGTTCCATAGCCAAGAGATACAGAAGGGAACATGAACAGAGACGACAGCCAAACAGAGAACGGTTTTCCAGAACACATTTTGAAGGACACTGTTTTTGGTGCGGAGGATTTGGACACATGTCTAGGTATTGCACTTCAATCATTCAGAGAAATGTGTCAAAGAATAATCAAAATGTTCGCAAGTAGAAGATCAATAAACCAACAAGTGAGTTAAAAGTTCAGAAAAAATTTGCAGCTCTGCAAGATGAGGGTGGTCCATCATACTCTGAGAAAGAACAGAAGCCTCAATCCATGCCAAGTGTGAAAGAAAAAGTATGGACCAAGAAGAAGAAAAATGAGAAGGCTGTGGTGGCGCAGATTGCCCTTAAAGCATCAGATCGATCTGGTGTTTGGATCCTTGATAGTGGTTGCACATCCCACATGACGGGTAATAAGGATCTTGTTACAGGCATCAAATATGACAAAGAAGGAGTTGTAAAATTTGGAAATGATGAAGGCCTGAAGATTTTTGGCTCAGGGAAAGCCAAGTTTGGGGGCAAAGAGATGAGACGTGCTGATGTCTTGGTAGTAGAGGGTCTCAGTCATAACCTACTCAGTGTCAGTAAACTATGTGACTCTGGGCACTCTATCCAATTTACCAAGAAGATGTGTGTTGTGAAAGGAAAAGATGGAGCAGCTGTTCTGCCGGGAAAAAGGTCAAAGGGAAATCTCTATCTTGTAGGTGAGGAAGAAGATACTTGTCTTTTATCCAGAGAGGAAGAAAACCAGCTGTGGAATAAGCGACTTGGTCATCTATGCCAACCATCTATGGAGGATCTCGTTAAATGTGATGCTGCTAGAGACCTTCCCAAACTATCACGTGATCACACTCATACGTGTGATGCTTGTCAACAAGGGAAAATCATCAGAAAGACATACAGGCCAAAGGAACAGAAATCAACTAGAGTGCTCGAATTGGTGCATGCTGATGTATGTGGAACTATCTCACCACGAGCTATAAATGGGCAAAGGTACTATGTTCTTTTCATTGATGACTATAGCAGAATGGCCTGGGTATTCATCATAACCCATAAGACATAGGTGTTCAGTTGCATAAAGCAGTACAGGAGGGAATCAGAAAAGATGCTTGGGCAGAAAATTCTGAAGTTTCGTACTGATAACAGTACAGAATTTACAAATAGTCAGGTTGAAAACTATCTCGAGAAACATGGGATAAGGCATCAAGTTTCATTAGTAAGAACTCCCCAACATAATGGAGTAGTTGAAAGGAGAAATCGGATCATCAACAATATGGCCAGAACAATGCTTATTGATAAGGACCTACCAGAGAAATTTTGGAAGGAAGCAGTTTTGACATCGGTCTATGTTTCAAACAGGTCCCTGTTATGTCCGAAGCAAGGGAAGACTCCGTATGAACTATGGTACGGAAAGAAGCCAACGTTGAAGTACTTTCGAATCTTTGGAAGTAAGTGTTTCATTCTCAACAAAGAACATCATAGGAAGTTTGAGGCACGAGGAGATGAAGGGATATTCCTTGGTTATTCCGGGAAAAGCAAAGCATATAAATGTTTCAATAAAAGGCTGGGAAAAATCATTGAAAGCAATGATGTCACTATAGTTGAAAATGAGCAGAATACTCAACGATCCAATGAACAGTTCCTAGATGAAAGTGATGATGAGGTAAGCAACCCAGGGGGAGCAGAAGTGGCAGAAGCTGACTCAGAAGAAGATACTGATGATGAAGAGGAAAGTGTCAAGTCGGTGTCTGTGAGAAAGCCAAAGAGTCGAGCTGAAATTGATAGGCAGAATATCATTGGTGATCAAACAGCTCCAGTTCAGACTCGAAGAATGAAATCATCACAGCAAGCATCGTTTTTGTCTCAAGTGGAGCCGAAATGTTTTTCTGATGCAGCTGAAGATGAAAACTGGGTTCAGGCCATGAACGAAGAGCTTGATCAGATTGAGAAGAACCAAACATGGGAGATTGTTTCGAGGCCAGAAGACAAGAATGTCATCGGGACTAAATGGGTCTATCGCAACAAGATGAATGAAGATGGCATAGTGATTCGGAACAAAGCACGACTAGTTTGCAAGGGATACTCCCAGATAGAGGGAATAGATGTTGATGAGACATTTGCACCGGTTGCAAGGCTGGAGACAATCAGATTATTTTTGGCCATAGCAGTGCAAAGAAAGTTCAAAGTGTTCCAGATGGATGTCAAATCCGCATTCTTGAATGGGGTTATGGAAGAAGAGGTGTATATTGAACAGCCATATGGTTTTCTCATTCATGAGGATGAGAACAAAGTTTACAGGCTGAAGAAGGCGTTGTATGGGCTGAAACAAGCACCAAGGGCATGGTACTCAAGGCTTGATCAGTACTTGAAGAATCTTGGTTTCCAGCGTGGAGGAGTTGACTACAACCTCTATTTCAGCAATGACAGTAATCAAAGGATTATGGTGCTAGTGTATGTCGATGACATAGTTTTTGGCGGATCAGATGAAGCTCAGTGCAGACAGTTTTCCGAATTCATGAAAAATGAGTTTGAAATGTCAATGATTGGAGAGCTAACGTTTTTCCTTGGTCTACAGGTGACACAAGGAAGGAATATAACTTTCATTTCTCAATCCAAATATGCCAAGGAGGTTCTAAGAAGGTTTAGAATGGATAATTCCAAGGAAATGAAAACTCCGGTTGATACCCGGATGAAATTATCAAAAGATAAGGATGGCAAGGCAGTTAATATCACAGAATACAGGCAAATCATTGGAAGTCTGTTGTACTTAACCGCAACAAGGCCTGATATTGTTTTCACCACATGCCAAGCAGCGAGATATCAGAGTAATCTCAAGTAAAGTCACATTCTTGCAGTGAAAAGAATACTTCGGTATATCAAGGGCACGGTGGACTTCGGCTTGACATACAACGACAAATCTCAAACAGAGTTATTGGGATATACTGATGCAGACTGGGCCGGTTCAGCAGATGATAGAAAATCAACGTCAGGTGGTGCATTATATCTTGGTGGATTGTGTATTTCTTGGCTAAGCAAGAAACAAGATTGCATTTCATTGAGCACCGCAGAAGCTGAGTATATTGCGGCCACTCAAGCATGCACACAATTATTGTGGATGAAGCAGCAGCTTGAAGATATGGGAGTTGAAGTGAAGTCTCCGATCGGAATCCAGTGTGACAAATCAAGTGCTATAAATCTTAGCAAAAATCCTGTCCATCATTCCAGGACAAAGCACATTGAGATCAAGTATCATTTCATCAAGGAGAAGGTTGAGCAGGGCATCGTGAAGTTGGAGTACGTGCCTACAGAGCTACAGGTTTCAGACATTCTGACAAAGGCCTTACCCAAGGAAGATTTTGAGAGGCATCGACTAGCTCTGGGAGTTCAGTCGATTCCCCGCACTTGAGTTTGTGTGGATGTGGGACCACCCCCTCTCCCCGAGTTATGATGTGTTTTTCCCTAATGTGCTGATTTGTTCTCTACTCTGTTACAGTCTGCAAAGGACTGCCTTTGGGTTCGTTGACAAAGGGGGAGAAAATAGTGATTGTTCAAGGGGGAGACAATGTGGAGATTTGATAAATCATGAATGATATGGGGAGAAGCTGACAGGTGGAGCAGCCAGATAGGGGGAGTTGAAGCTATTTGAACGTGCTTAACCAGAGCTTAGCTTGGACAACACAGGAAATATGGCTAAAGAGGTGTTGAAGCTATGAGCAGAAAGGGGGAGCGTATTAAATCTGACGATGCTAGAAGTGATCGATCAAAGAATAGATATCACGACAGCTGAGGATCGTGATAAAAGCAGAAGAGTGGTGTTGGACAGTGTTTGGTGTCAACAGTGGATATCAGAGATAAAGTGATTCATTGATGAACTTTTCATTTACTCTTGTTTCTCACGCCGAGCATTGCTCATGTGGGCTTAGAGTATGTGTTGAGTAAATCCTTGGTCGCTATCAGAATCACAATGAGGTGAATGGAGGCTGAAGAATCAATGACGTATCTTTGTTTGGAAGACTTGTCAACAAACCCAAAGGGGGATATTGTTGGGCAAAAATCCCTCAAGGTATCATTGAAGCATTTTTGAGGTGATTGTGTTTGTTGACAAAGTGGACATCTGAGTTGTGATTGTTGACAAAGAAGATTTCATGGTGGAATGTCGAGTTTAAGAGCTGAGGTCAATGATCCATGTTTGATTCAAGAACGTCGATAAAAGGAATGGATGATCTGGAGGCGGTACAAAAGAACAGATACAAGGTGGCGCCGTTTTCCAGTGTTTGCCAAATTTTTGGGCCTGAAAATCGGCAAATGAAGAAAAGTGTTTTTGGAAAAGGGACTTGCGTGCCGTGGACTTGGAGTATAGGAAACTTGCGCGCCATATGTTTTTCAAGATTAGAAGATCAAAATATGGCTAAAGAAATAGGTTCGCGCAAGTTTGGGAGTTGGTTGCGCAAGTGTTTAAAAGGAGAGAAGACTTGCGCGCCGAGATTGGGTCGCGCAGGTGACTTGCGCGCCGTCGCGCAGGGTGGTCAGATTGCCTATAAATACTAGACCACCCCTCCTCATTTCTCACCGGAGTTCAACTCAGAGCTCCCGTCGCGCAGGTGTGGTGGTCGCGCAAGTGGTGTGTGTGGTCGCGCAGGTGGGACTTGCGCGCCAGAGGTTGAAGTTGTGCGCCGACATTAGAAGTTGCGCGCCAGTTGGCAATTGGGCGCCAATATTTGTTTGGGCGTAAAAGTAATAGAGTCGCACAAGTTTGGAGTTGAGGAAGGTTGAGTCGCGCAAGTGTCTGAGGAAGACTTGCGCGCCCGTAGTGACTTGCGCGCTGATACTTGCGCGCCCAGGTAGACTTGCGCGCCAAGTAAGGTTTGTTCCAGCAGTGTTTTTCGGGCTGCGTGGAAGCTGGAAGTTTGTCCGATACCTTCGGTGCAAAGAGATATTCATCAACGGGTGAAAGTTAAAATTCAACAGAGCATCTATATACAAGAGAAGATGCATTCTTTCATGAAAATGAAGAGACCTACAGGTCTATAAACTGTGAGTGGATTCCATCCAAGAGTAGTGAGATTAGGAAGAGGAAGAAGGTGATCCTCTCCACCGGCAGTGAGCCAGAGAGAGAGAAACAGGGAGTGACCCTTGGGAAAGCAGTGAGCTGACCCTAAACATTGTAAATACAGTGATCCTGGGCATAGAAGTGATCTAGCCTGAACCTTGTAATCCACAGCTAGTGAAGATTAGTGGAAATTGGTACGACCGGCAACCTGTCGGCGTATGCTCCTTGGACGTAACCCTTAGCGGTGAACCAAGTAAAATTGATGTGTCCTGTGCTTTATTTACATTCTGTTTATATCGTGCAGCAGGAAAAAGAGAGAAGAGTGTTTTGCTTAACAGCGAAACAAGATCAGAACGGGCATTAATTTTAATTAGTCATACCCTGATTCACCCCCCCTCTCAGGGTATCAAGCCTAGTGGAACTAACAGAATCCAATGATATCCTAGATCCCATGTTAGTCTCACCCATGGGAGAACTCGAAGTGGTTGTTTTATGACCCTCCTCTGACAAATTTTGACCCTGAACAGATTCCTCAGTAACAGTTGTGGGGTCAGCATCGGTTGTCATAGTATTTTTTGGTGCATGCGATGAACCTAAAGTATCACAGAGTAGAAGTTAGTTGTTGTTATACTTAGTTTCTCATGAATCACTTATGAGTTACTAGGGGTATCCTCTCTCTTGATAGTAGGAATGAGAGAAATTTTGGGAATAGATGTTGGTTCCTTTAGTCTAAATTCCTCTTCAGAAAAAGAAATCACCAAGTTTTCAGGAATCTATGCTTGTTTGGAAGAACCCTCTGTAGTTCCTCAAAGCTCATCAGTGATTTCTATAAGAGAAGAAACAGAAGAGGCTAATGCAATTCCAAGAATTTTAAACACTTTCTATGAATAAAGTTAAAATTCATGTTTTCAGGAATGCTTACCACTACTGAGAAAAAATTTCAATATGGTTTTATTTCTTCAGTGTTTCTATTTATTCACCTTATTGGGAGGACTTGCATCATCATCTCCAAAAACAGGTATTGAAGATGGAGATCCCATTTCTATATCATCCTCCATATCCTGTTGTGTCACAACCCATCCCCCGGGTCCCATACCGTGACTACCCCAAGCCCGCCTTCCATAGGCCAGGGGATGACGACTAGCACCAGAAAGGCATATCCCTAAAACCGGAAAGGCATTGCCTTTTAACCTGCAACTCACACAATCTAAGAACACATCAAGATACAAGCACAAGAGAACAATATAGTAAATAGAGTGAGTACAATAAGTAAAGGGGGTCGGAATACAAGCTCAACTAGAAAGTACAAGTAAAACTGAAAACAGATCTTGTGAACACCTTCCAAGGATCCTACCTGATGGGTAGGTACATCTCTTGAATGGTCGTCTCTATGGTACATCTTGTCTAATGGTCCACCTCCGAGTAGCCTATAGTCCTGGAACCCTCAACCTCGATCAATACTATCTATCATCTATACAAGACACATCAAGGTGCGGTCATAGCCCATGTAGGGGTGAGTATAACAATACTCAGTAGGGACCCCGAGACCCCTGAAGGTCTCTCAGAATCCACAAAGGATAAACCACAAAGCAAGACCTCAATCTCAAAGCATGAAGCAATAGTCATCAACACTACTTAGGTATATGCCCAAACATATACCCAAGTTATCAATATATACTCATATCATACCTGAGGGAAAAATACAACAAAGGTAACACCACAAAAGTAGAAGTACAACACAAGTAACACCATGAAGATAGAAGTACCACACTGGTAACACTACGAATGTAGAAGTACCACACAGGTATCACCACGAAGATAGAAGTACCACATAGGTAACACCATGAAGGTTAGCACCACAAAGGTAACACCACAAAAAATAATACCATGAAGTTATCACCACACATTAGTGTACCACAAAGGTAAAGACTTAGATCACACCAAGTATAACTTAAGTACGAAAGTATAGATGATTAGCTACATTACTAGATTGTCTTACTTCGTGGAGAAGCTCTGCTATTGACCCACACAGGATCAAGGATGACCCACACAGGATCTGAAGATGTTAACCCACATAGGATCTAAAGGTGACCCACACAGGTTCTGTAGATGAGCTACATAGGATCAGTAGATTCTTCAAGTACAACCAGCCATAGGGTTCTCGTACTAAGCATGAACGATTCCAGGAGGATCCACTCCTCAAGCCATCGATCGATACTTAAACCTCTATGAAGTCCCACTATGAATTATCCCAAATGTCCGCCACATCATAAGGGGACCCAACACGAGAGACGACGCGCCATTCGGACGCCCGGTCTGTAAGTTATTAGCATTTCCGTTCTGAGGGCCCTGTTGGATTCAGGTTCGATCCAACCCATCCATACACTAAATTTATCCAAAACTCAAGTGGACTATACCAAAATTACCATCTTGATCCTAGAATTCTGGTACTGTAGACGGTTCATCAAACGGATTCCCTGTTCTCAAGATATGGCCAAAAAGGTGTATCTGGGTCCAAATGGGCCTGGGTTCGGTCCGACCCGGTCAGAACGACCCAGTACGTCCCGACCTGGATTGGGCCGACCCAAACCAGTTTGGGTTGATCAGGTCTGGCCCGGTTGGGCTGGGCCGTGGCGGGCCCAGTCAACTAGGTCGCGGCCCACTGGGGCAGCCCACGGTGTGACTCGCTGGGGCGGCCATCAGCCGGGTGGTGCACCGTGGCGGGGTCCGCCCTAACCGACACCTGGGGAGGCCCCCCCGCCCCTCGGATTCCCGAACGGCACAAGGGCCGTTCAATTTTGGCCAACCCGGTGGCACCACGCGACACCACCTACTGGCACGCGGGGCCCACCAGAGTAGGTCCTGCTTATTGTGACGCAGCCGGTCAGAATTCCGGTAGGCTCCCCCTTCTAGTGGTGTGATGACGCCACTTCTCCCGTGGCCGGCTGGGTACCAAACTCCCTCCTGGTGCGCCACCATGGCTAAGTAGACATGACCTCCTCCTCTATCGGTGGCATAGACGCATGACACCCTGCCTTCACATGGGCGGCCGGGTGTTGGACAACCTCCTCCACCACCGCGGCCGACGGGCCATGACCTCCTTCGATGGCGCAGTTGCACTGCCACCACCATCACGAATAGACGGAGTGCCGACCACTGCCTTGTGCCCTGCCGGCATTGGTCACCGACGACGTGTTCTGGTTCCTCTCAACCTGTTGATTCTCCCATGATGTACACGTCAACATTGAAGTAGCGGAGCGATTGGGCCGTGTTCGTTTTCCCGCACCCTCCGTGTTAAGCCGGTAGCAGGCGGTTCATAGATTGGAAACAATAATTCATTACGAAGAACAAAATTAATAAATTCCCTTCCTCGTTTGATCGTTGGTGGTGGTGTGAGGAAGAAGACAAAGACAATGAAGACGCCGGCATTCATCACTCTCGCAACGTGCTTCCGAACCGCGCTCCAATGTTGGTTCAACATTCTTCATTGGAGCTTCCAAGTTTCTTTCACCAAGATTTCTCCCATGAAATCTTTTTCCAATGATCCCCAACCACAAGAGGTGAGGATCCAACTTAATTAAGTTTAATGTTGACTCATTAATTGTTGGAATTACAAGAGTTACCTCACTTAAAAAAATAGGTTTCAAGGTCGGGTGGTCCCCACCACCAAATTCAAATGAGAGGTTTCAAATAAATAAAAATAAAAGTTACTGTTTTATTTTATTATTTTTCTTTTAACTCTCCCACAAAAATCTGAAAATATAACTTACAACCTCGACCTACTTCGGTCGAGGTGAAGGTATCCTTGAGAGAATATCGACACTGCGAGTTCATCAGTGTCCTTAGATTTCAATTCCGAGCACCAGTTCAAAAGTTACAAAACACCGCTCACATGATTACTGAATGTACCTAAAAAAAGTTCCAAAATTTATTTTGGGCACACCGAGCCTTGGAATCACGCATCGTCAATTTTCGCAGACTCGTAATAATTACATATAATTAAAAAAAATTACATGGAAAATTCCAGGTCTTTACATTCTCCCCACCTCAAGGCTTTGCATCCCCGAAAGCCACAACATAAACTAGGGAAATAATTGGGGGGGTACTGATCATGAATTTGAGCCTCCCACTCCTATGTGATCTCCTATAGGTTCCCGTGTTTCCAACGAATGCGCACCATAGGTATCGAACGCCCATTAAGGACTCTCTCCTTTCAATCCTCAATCTCCACGAGAACCTCTACAAACGTTACCCCATCGTCGATGTCCAGATATCCCTAGTCAATTATGTGTGAAGGATCATGTACGTATTTTCTTCACTAGGATACGTGGAAAATGTTGTACACCCGGTGCAATGGAGGGGGAAGAGCGAGGAGGTATGCCACCTCTCTAACTCTACTAAGGACTTGGAAGGGTCCGATGAATCTCAAAGATAACTTACCTCCACAAAAAAATCTCCGCACACCTCGTGGAGGTGAGACCCGTAGAAAGACATGGTCACCATCCTCGAACTCGAGAGGTCTCTGTCTCCTATCATCATAAGACTTATACCTGCTCTATGCAGGCTTCATTCTCTCCTAGGTGATCTGCACCTTCTCTGTGTTATCCTGTACCATCTCAGGTCCCATGAGTGCTAACTCCCCTGGGTTAGTCCAGCACAGAGATGATCTTCAAGGTCAACCGTACAATGCCTTGAATGGTGCCATACCGATAGTGGAGTGATAACTATTGTTATATATGAACACCACCGAGGGCAAGTGATCCTCCCAGCTGTGGCCGAAATCAAGGACACAAGCACATAACATGTCCTCAAGGGTATGAATGGTCTGCTTTGTCTGACCATACATTAGAGGATGAAAGGCGGTGCTCAATCGAATCTGAGTCCCGAACACCTCCTATAACCCCTTCCACAGTTGGGAAGTAAAACATGCATCACGATCAAAGACAATCGTTGAAGGAACTCCATGAATCCGTACAATCTTCTGCACGTAGAGGCATCCCAAGCCCTCTACTAAACCCTGCTCTCTGATAGGTAAGAAGTGGGATGAATTGGTGAGTCGGTCAACGATCACCAAGATGGAATCATGTACCTTAGATGTGCGTGGAAGTACTGTCACAAATTCCCTGGAAATTCTATCCCACTTCTACTCTAGCACCTCTAGTGGATGAACTAAGCCCTCTGGAACCTGATGCTCTTCCTTCACTTGCTGACAAGTGAGGCACTGTGAGACAAACTCTGCTACTACTTTATTCATTCCTAGACACCAGTGCTGACACTGAAGATCCTGGTACATATTCACCACTCTTGGATGCACCGCTAGAGGGGACGTATGGAAATACCTCAACACTTCCTCTCGTAGCACCACCGACATCATAGTACACCCTCTGAATAGGATGACGTACTCCCCACATTCTGAAAATCCATCAGGTGCATGTCCTGCACGTCGTGCCTTGTAGTCAGTGTTCTCAAGCTGCACCTCCCTGACTTGCTGAAGGAGTGGGGAAGTGACTGTAAGAGACTGAAGATAAGATGCTCCATCTCGATCCATGTAGGATATCCGTGAAGTGGCTATCTGCTCCATCGCATCACTCAATAACTGTATACTACATCACCTGCTAAGATAATCTTCTACTACGTTCCCCTTCCTAGGAGTATTGATTATCTCAAAGTCATAGTCCTGGACAAACTCAAGCCAACGTCGCTATCTTAGGTTGAGGTCCATCTGAGAGAAGATATACCTGAGACTCTTGTGATTAGAGTAGACTATAAAATGTTTTCACATCAAGTATTTTTTCCACATCTTCAAGGAGAAGACCACTGCTGCTAACTCCAGGTCATGGGTAGAATAGTTCTTCTCATGCTATCTCAGCTATCAAGAACCATACGTGATCACTGCTCACTCCTGCATCAGGACACATCCGAGCCTAGTCCCTGATGCGTCGCAGTAGACTACGTACCCAACACCCTTTTCTGGTAGCCTCAAGATGGGGGAACTCATCTTTCTCTACCTCAGCTCCTGGAAACTCCTCTGGCATCTCTCCGACCACACGAAGGGTTGTCCCTTCTTTATCAAAGCTGATAAGGGTGCCACAACTCTGGAAAAGTCAGGAACAAACCTCCAGTAGTAACCGGCCAGACCCAGGAAACTCCGCACCTTCGTCACACTCCTGGGTGTCTCCCAAGAAATCACAGCCTCAATATTCGCTGGATCCATTGCAACTCCAGCCTCTAAGATGACATGTCCTAGGAAGTGAACCTCTCAGATATAAAACTGACACTTCAAGTGATTACCATAAAGCTGGTGCTCTCGGAGTGTGTCCAGAACTATCTACATATGATAGGCATGCTCCTCCTTTATAGCTAAGTATATCAAGATGTCATCGATGAAGATTACCACAAAGAGATTGAGGTACGGTTGGAAGATCTTGTTCATGAGTCCCATGAACACTGCTGGGGCATTGGTAACGTCTAATGGCACAACCAAGAACTCACAATGGACATACTGACATCTAGAGGCTGTCTTCTACACATCCTCATCTCGTACCCTGAGCTGGTGATAGCCTGATCCGAGGTATATCTTTGAAAACCACTATGGTACCTTCATCTGATCAAAGAGATCATGAATCCTCAGTAGTGGGTAATTTTTATTCACGGTCACCTGGTTCAGGTGCCAATAGTCCACACAAAGTCTCAAACTCCCACCCACCTTTTTGGCGAACAAAATCGAGGCTGACCAAGGAGAAACACTAGGTATAATGAATCCCTTGCTCTGCAAGTTCTCCAGCTGTACTCGCATCTCTCGAAGCTCCGTGGGAGCCATCCAATATGATGTTGCAGATATCAGTGTCGTCCCAGGGTATAAGTCGATATAAAATTCCACCTCTCTACGAGGAGGTAGACCTGAAACATCATCAGGGAAAACATCAGCATACTGGTCCACCACTACAGGATAGCTCTGACTCTCAACATCCACCGCTCTAAGGGTAAGGCTATCCAAATAATGTGTGATCGGCTGCACCCTCCTCCGGGCAAGTCTATCCTTTGCTGAAAAGGTTCCTGTCTCACCGGTGAAGGAAAAAATTTTCCCATCTATGTGGACACACCACAATTTGCGCCCAATACAATAGATATGGTAATGAACTATAGATAACTAATACATACCCAAGATGACGTCGTAAGGCCTCGACGCCGCTACTAGAAGATCTCAGCCGAATCTCTTACCTCCTAGAATAACCTCACACTGCCATCACCAGTGTGTAATCATTGAATCCACTCCCATAAGAGTCTATAGCTGTAAGGATCGAGCCAACAGGTCCACCAGAATCTATGAGTTCTGAACGAGGGCCATGGAAATAAATGAGTGATTGGAACCTGTGTGTATAAGTACTATAGCTAAGGTAGAGTAGACATAGATCCTACCTCGTATCATCTCCGGAGTTCCATGGTCGTAGGCCTCAGCTGCCTGGAGATGAGCTCATCCCTGTCCTCCTACTCCCTGTGGTCGGGGTGGACCACTGGGAGGTGGTGGCAGTAGAACCTCAAATCACCTCCCACTACCTGCTGCACGACTAGCTCCTATGCCACATCTGCCTGCTGCCTGCGGACCTCCTCGATCGAATCTTCGCCTCTACCCAGGCAGTCCTTCGACTGTCAGCTGGTCATCCATATGACGGGTTGGGCAGTCATGAGCCATGTTTCCCTACCCACCACACGAGTAACACTGCAACCTCCTTGCCTATCCTACTCTATCTCGAGAGCCCCACACAACTAACCCTGTATCCCGCGGTTGTCCACCTGGAGGTCTGGTACTCTTGGACCTCTGTGTCATCTGTCTGCTGCCAACTGCAGATAACTCTGCTATATGACATCCGGTGGTGGGTCTCACTGCCGGTGACTGCTCAGCAAGGAAGCTCTCCACTAATAGTGCTCACTCTAACACCCCTACCTGCATCAGGATGCTGAGAGAAATCATCTAAGCTCTAATATTCCACTTAAGCCCCTACTCAAAGCTCCGGGCACTGAAGAAAGGGTCCAACACCATGTTAGTTGAGTAGCACAAGAGGTCAGTGAACCTCACTGAATACTGAGCCACGATCATGTTGCCCTACTGCAAGTGGAGAATCTCCTGTATACGCACTGAGCATAAGGTTGTTGGGATGAAATCTTCCCTGAAAAGGCTCTTGAAGTCCGCCCAGATGATAGTGACCTCATTGTGAACCTAGAGCATCAAGCTGCACCATCTGCCCGTTGCTGCCTAAATAAAACTAGCTACAAGGATCACCATGAGATCAACTGGTGTCCCTACCAATCGAAAAACTCTAACGACGGTCTCCAGCCAGTCCTCATCTTCCTGTGGATCTGTCTCTTCCTGGAACCTCAGTGGCCTCTGGCACTGGAACTCATACAACGTGCTCAATCAACGTGTACCCTCTACTGCTATGTCCGGTGGCATCGGCTACCCAACAGGTAGTGGTGCAGCTGGTACACCACCCGATGGTACAACTGCCGTAAGGGGGCCCTGCACCAAAGCGTCATCGCTCGGTGAGCTGTCATCGCGTACTCTACCTATAACCCTAGCTGGAAGTTTTCATGGAGGAATCCTAAAAAGAAACAGCTGTGCCACAATCAATTAGTTATACCTGGTGAGATGACTCAAAGAGATCACAAAGAAGAATTTTCAAAAACACACACACAATCAGTGTTTTGGGGAACTGATTCAGAAATCCAAAGTCAGGGTCCTGGTGTATGGATACATCAACCGCCGCACCAACACTGGGTTCCCCAGACTGACAACCACACTCATAACACTTAACACTATTACCGAATCAAAAGATTAGAGTCCAAGTTATCCATTAGAACCGACTCCTCTGATAGAAATTTGTCATTACATGTCCCCTGGGACCCATTCCGTGACTTCCCCAAGCCCGCCTTCCATAGGCCAGGGGCTGGCGACTAGCACCAGAATGGAATATCCCTAAAACTGGGAAGACATTTCCTTTTAACCTACAACTCACACAATCCAATAACACAACAAGATACAAGCACAAGTGAACTATATAGTAAATAGAGTGAGTACAACAAGTTAAGGGGTCCTGAATACAAGCCCAAATAGAAAGTACAAGTAAAACTAAAAACAGCTCCTGTGAACACCCGCCAAGGATCCTGCCTGATGGGTTGGTACATCTCTCAAATGGTCGTCTCTACGGTACGTCTCATCTAATGGTCCACATCTGAGTAGCCTCCAATCCTAGAACCCTCATCCTCGATCAATGTTGTCCGTCATCTGCACAAGACACAGTAAGGTGCGGGCATAGCACGTGAAGGGGTAAGTATAACAATACTCAGTAGGGACCCTGATACCCCCGAAGGTCTCTCAGAATCCAAAAAGGATAAACCACAAAGCAAGACCTCAATTTAAAAGCATGAAGTAATATCCATCAAAACTACTTAGGTAAATGATCATATATATACCTAAGTTATCAATATATACTTATCTCACATGTGAGGGAAAAATACCACAAAGGTAACACCATGAAGGTAGAAGTACCACACATGTAACACCACTAAGAAAGAAGTACCACACAAGTAACACCACAAAGGTAGAATTACCACACAAGTATCACCACAAAGATATAAGTACCACATCGGTAACACCACGAAGGTTAGTACCACAAAGGTAACGCCACACAGAAGAATACCACAAAGGTATCACCACACAGTAGTGTACCACAAAGGTAAAGACTCAGCTCACACCAGTTATAACTTAAGTACGAAAGTATAGATGATTAGCTGCATTGCTAGATTGTCTTACTTCATCGAGAAGCTCTACAGTTGACCCACACAAGATCAAATAAGACCCACACAGGATCTAAAGGTGACCCACACAGGATCTGTAGATGACCCACATAGGATCGGTAGATGCTTCAATTACTATCAGCCATAGGGTTCTCACACTAAGCACGCTTGATTCCAGGAGGATCCGCTCCTCAATCCATCAGTCGATACTTCAACTACCACAAAGCCCATGAAGAAGTATCCCAAAGGTCTACCAAATCATAAGGGACCTAACGCGATAGACGGTGTGTCATTTGGATGCCCGGTCTGTAAGTTATTAGCATTTCCATTCCGAGGGCCCAGTTGGATTCGGGTTCGATCCAACCCGGGCATACACAAACTTTATCCAAAACTCAAAATGAGTACACCAAAAGGACCATCTCGATCCAAGGATTATGGTGCCACCAACGGTTCATCAAACAGATGCTTGATTCTCAAGAAATGGCCAAAAAGGAGTATCTGGGTCCAAATGGGCCAGGGTCCAGTCCGACCCGGTCTGACCAAACCAGCCCAAACCGGTTCGGATCGACCTGGACTGACCCAGTTCGGCCCAGTTGGGCAGGTTTCGGCCCACTGGGACAAATCAATGGGGCGGTCTGTGGCACGACCTAATGGGGCAGCCCACGGTGCGACATGATGGGCGCGGCCCGCTAGGGCGGCCCGTGACCATGTGGTCCACCGTGGTGGGGTCCGCCCTTGTCGACACCCAGGGTGCGCCCCCCTGGATTCCTGAATAACCCAAGGGCCATTGAGTTTTGGCCAACCCGGCGGCGCCACATGGTGCCTTCTGTTGGCACATGGGACTCGTCAGAGCAGGTCCTTCTCGGCGTGACACGGCCGACCGGAAGTCTTGCTAGCTCCCCATTCTAGCAGCGTGATGGCGCTGCTTCTCCCGTGGCCGACCTGGTGCTGACTCCCCTCCAGGTGCACCACCGTGGCTAAGCAACCACGCCCTCCTCCTCTACTAGCGGCGTGGATGCATACTGCCATGCCTCCATGAGGATGGCCGGGTATCGACCGACCTCCTCCACCGCTGCGGATGACGGGCCGTGGCCTCCTTCGGCGGCGTGATTGGACCACCACCGCCATCACAACAGACCAGAGTTCCATTCACTGCCTTGTGCCCTGCCGGCATTGGTCGCTGATGACATGGTCGGGTTCCGCTCCACCCGTTGTTTCTCCTGCCAAGAACATGTCAACATTGAAGTAGTGGAGGGATCATGCTATGTTCGTTTATCCCGCACCCTCCGCATTATGTCGTTAGTAGACAATTTATAGATTGGAAACAATAATTCATTATGAAAAACAAAATTAAAAAATTCCCTACCTCATTTGATCATTGGAGGTGGTGTGAGGAAGAAGACGAAGACGATGAAGACGCCGAAGTTCATCGCTCCCGCAACACGCTTCCGAACCATGCTCCAATGTCAGTTCAACATTCTTCTTTGGAGCTTCCAAGTTTCTTCCACCAAAACCTCTCCTGCAAAATCTTTTTCCAAATATCCCCCAACCACAAGAGGTGAGGATCCAAATTAATTAAGTTTAATGTTGGCTCATTAATTGGTGGAATTCCAAGAGTTACCTCACATTAAAAAAAAGATGTTTCAAGGTCAGGTGGTCCCCTCCACCAAATTTAAATGAGAGGTTTAAAATAAATAAAAATAAACGTTATTGTTTTATTTTATTATTTTTCTTTTAACTCTCCCATGAAAATCTGAAAAACTAACTTCCACCATCTACCTACTGCGGTCGAGGTGAAGGTATCCTTAAGCGAATATTGGCGCTTTGAGTTCAACGGTGTAATCGAATTTTAATTCTGAGCACTTGTTCAAAAGTTAAAAAATGCCGCTAATGTGTTTACTGAACGTACCTAAAAAGAAGTTTAGAAATTCATTCTGGGAACACCAGGCCTTTGAATCACATGTTTTCAATTTTCACAGACTCGTAATAATTCCATATAATTAAAAAAAATTACATGGAAAATTACAGGTCTTTACATTATCCCCATCTCAGGGATTTGCATCCCTGAAATCCATAACAAAAACTAGGGAAATAAGTGGGGGTACTGAGCACGAATCTGAGTCTCCTGCTCCCATGTGCTCTCCTAAAGGTTCCCGTGCTGCTAACGAACGCGCACCAGAGGTATCGACCACCCATGAAGGACTCTCTTCTGTTGATCCTCAATCTCCATTGGAACCTCCAAAAACGTCTCCCCATCATCGATGTCCAGCTCTCCCTAGTCAATGATGTGCGAAGGATCATGTACGTATCTCCTCAAATGGGATATGTGGAAAAATTCATGCAACCATTGCAACTCAGGGTGAAGAGTTAGGCGGTATGCCACCTTTCCAACTCTATTGAGGACCTGGAAGGGTCTGATGAACCTCAGAGATAACTTGTAACCCTAGAAAAATATCCACAAACCTCATTTAGGTGAGACCCATATGAAGACATGGTCACCATCCTCGAACTCGAGAGGTCTCCGTCACTTGTCAGCATAAGACTTTTGCCTGCTCTGTGCAGTCTTCATCCCCTCCTGGATGATCTGAACCTTCTCCGTGGTAGCCTGTATCATCTTTGGTCTCATGAGTGCTGACTCCCCTAGGTCAGTCCAACACAGAGGTGATCTGCAAGGTCGACCGTACAACGCCTCGAATGGTTCCATACTGATAGTGGAGTTATAACTATTTTTGTACGCGAACTCCACCAAGGTAAAGTGATCCTCCCAGCTGTGGCCAAAATCAAGGACACAAGCAAAAAAACATGTCCTTAAGGGCATGAATGGTCTGCTCTGTCTGACCATCCGTCTGAGGATGAAAGCTGGTGCTCAATCAAAGCAGAGTCCCAAAAGCCTCCTGCAACCCCTTCTACAGTTGGCAAGTAAAACGTTCACCATGATCGATGATAATCTTCAAAGGCACTCCATGAAGCTGTACAATCTTTTTCACGTAGAGGTGTCCCAATCCCTATACTAAACCCTACTCTCTGATAGGTAGGAAGTGGGCCAAGTTGGTGGGTCGGTCAATGATCACCCATATGGAATCATGTCCCTTGGAAGTGTGTGGAAGTCCTATCACGAAGTCCACAGAAATTCCATCCCACTTCCACTCTATCACCTCTAGTGGCTGAACTAAGCACACTGGAACCTGATGCTCTACCTTCACTTACTGACAAGTGAGGCACCATGAGACAAACTCTGCTACTGATTTCTTCATTTCCAGACACCAGTGTTGACGCTGACGATCCTGGTACATCTTCGC
Source organism: Viscum album (assembly GCA_963277665.1). NCBI lineage: Eukaryota > Viridiplantae > Streptophyta > Magnoliopsida > Santalales > Viscaceae > Viscum > Viscum album. Next base: position 31,771,584 of record OY728119.1, on the reverse strand, counting down.
CACTCTTGGTTGTACTTCTAGAAGGAACATATGGAAATACATCAAAACTTCCTCTCGTAGCATCACCGGTACCATAGTACACCCTTTGAAGAGGATGATGTGCACCCCACCTTCAAAAAATCCATCAGGTGCCTGTCCTATAGATATCTGAGCACGACGTTCCTCGTAGTCAGTGTCCCCAAGCTGCGCCTCCCTGAATCACTGAAGGAGTGGGGGAGTGACTGTTAGAGACTGAAGATAATATTCTCTATCTCGATCCACGTAGGATACATGAAAAGAGGCTAGTAGATACATCACCTCACTCAACAAATGTATACCGGATATCCTGATAAGATCATCTGATACTACGTTCCCCTTCCCAGGAGTATAGACTATCTAAAAGTCATAGTCCTGGAGGAACTCAAGCCAATGCCGCTGTCTCAGGTCTAGGTCCTTCTGAGAGAATATATATTTGAGAATCTTGTGATCAGAGTAGACTATAAAACATTCACCCATCAAGTAATATTGCCACATCTTTAAGGAGAAGACCACTGCTACTAAATCTAGGTCATGGGTAGCATAGTTCTGCTCATGTTATCTCAGTTATCGAGAACCATACACGATTGCTGCTCTCTCCTACACTAGGATACATCTGAGCCCATTCCCTGATGTGTCATAGTATACTATGTACCCAACAACCTCCTCTGGTAGCCTCAAGATGGGGGCACTCGTCATTCTCTACCTCAACTTCTGAAAACTCCACTGGCATCTCTCCAACCACACGAAGGGTTGTCCCTTCTTCGTCAATGCTCATAAGGGTGCCACAACTCTGGAAAATTCAGGCACAAACCTCTGGTAGTAACCAACCAGACCCAGGAAACTCTGCGCCTTTGTCAAACTCCTGGGTGGCTCCTAAGAAAGCACAACCTCAATCTTCTCTTGATCCACTGCAACTCCAGCCTCCGAGATGACGTTTCCTAGTAGGTGAACCTCTCAGATCCAGAACTAGAACTTTGAGAGCTTATGATAAATATGGTTCTCTCGGAGTGTGTCTAGAACTATATACAGATGATAGGCATGCTCCTCCTCTATAGCTGAGTATATCAATATTTCGTTGATGAAGACTACCTCAAAGCGATTTAGGTACGACTGGAAGATCCTGTTCATGAGTCCCATGAGCACTGCTGGGGCGTTGGTCACTCCGAATGTCATAACCAAGGACTCATAATAGCCATACTGACATCTAAAGGCCATATTCTACACATCCGTGTCTCATACCATGAGATGGTGATAGCCTGATATGAGGTTTATCTTTTAAAACCACCGTGATCCCTTCATCTGATCAAAGAGATTGTCAATCCTTAGCGGTGGGTACTTGTTCTTCACGTTCACCTGGTTCGGGCACCGATAGTTCACACAGAGTCTCAAACTCCCATCTGCCTTCTTGGTGAACAAAATCGGGGCTGCCCAAGGAGAAACACTAGGTCCAATGAACCCCTTTATCTGTAAGTCCTCCAGCTATACTCGCATCTCTTGAAGATCCGTAGGATCCACCCGATATGCTAGTGTAGATATTGATGTCTTCTTAAGGTACAAGTCGATATAAAATTCCACCTCTCCGTGAAGAGGTAGACCCGAAACATCATCAGGGAAAACATTAGCATACTGGTCCACCAATACAAGATATCTTGGACTCTCAACATCAATCACTCTGAGGGTAAGGCTACAAAACTGATGTATGATCAGCTGAACCCTCCTCCAGGTAAGTCCATCCTATGATGCAAAGGTTCCATTCTTGCCGGTGAAGGAAAACCTTGTCCCATCCGTGCGGAAACACTACACTTTGTACCTAATACAATCAATCTAGCCATGGACTGTAGATAACCAATCCATACCAAAGATGAAATCGTAAGGCCTCAATGCCAATACTAGAAGATCTCAGCCAAATCTCTCACCTCCTAGAGTAAGATCACACTACCGGCACCAAGGTGTAATCATCGAATCCACTTCCGTAAGAGTTATTAGCCATAAGGATCGATCCAATAGCCTCTGCGGAGGGATCAAGCTGTGTTCGTTTGTCCCGCAGCCTCTGCGTTAAGTCGGTACCAAGAAATTCATAGATTGGAAACAATAATTCATTATGAAGAACAACATTAACAAATTCCCTAACTCGTTTGATCATTGGAGGTGGTGTGAGGAAGAAGATAAAGACGATGAATACACCGACATTTGTCACTCCCACAAAACGCTTCCGAACCACACTCCAATGCCGGTTCAACATTCTTTGTTGGAGCTTCCAAGTTTCTTCCACCAAGAGTTCTCCCGCAAAATCTTTTTCCAATGATCCCCCAAACATAAGAGGTGAGGATCCAAATTAATTAAGTTTAATATTGGATCATTAATTGGGGTAATTAAAAGAGTTACCTCACATTAAAAAAAAGATGTTTCAAGGTCGGGTGGTCCCCACCACCCAATTCAAATGAGAAATTTCAAATAAATAAAAATAAGAGTTATTGTTTTATTTTATTATTTTTCTTTTAACTCTTCCACAAAAATACGAAAAACTAAATTCCACCCTCGACCTACCGTGGTTAAGGTGAAGGTCTCCTTAAGCTAATATCAGCGCTACGAGTTCTATGATGTCCTCAGATTTCAATTTCGAGCACTGGTTCAAAAGTTACAAAACGCCGCTCGTGCATTTACTAAACACACCTAAAAAAAAGTTCAGAAATTAATTCCAGAAACACCGGGTCTCAGAATCATGTGCCGTCAATTTTTGCAGACTCATAATAATTCCATATAATTAAAAAAAATTACATGGAAAATTTCAGGTCTTTACATGTTGGCCGGGAGATATATCTCTCAATTATTGGGGTGATCCAGTAGCTCCAAGAGCAGTAACACTAGGGATATATTGTGGTGATGGAACTTCAATCGATTTTCCTTTATCCATATTAAAGTTAAACTAATATTTCCCCTATTTAATAATTCTTCGACTAAATTCAAATAACAAATCAAAAAAGAACGTGAGAAAAAAAGAAACTTACATCTTCAAGATAAAAAAAATCATGCCATTCTTCATATAATGAAAGGTCAATCCCTTCAATCTCACCATGATCTATCATTTCTTTCAGTTGATTTATGTTTTGAATTAATTCATAAATTGTGTATATGAGCATCTTCATTTATCAAATATAAGTTCTCACTTCGTTAGGGTTTTTCTTAAAGAGAATATCAGAAAAGGATCGTAAATCCCCTATCCCCGGAATACACAAACCTTCACATAAATATATCCACGTGGTTTCAGCATCACAATGAAGACTTTTCAATGTTTGAACCACCTCTAGTTGAATATATTCAAAGTACATTCCAAAGGGTTGTAAATTGGATCCTGTAGTTTTAGATTTAAGTTTCTTCTAAATTCCTGCAGTCACAGATGGTGGATGAGAAAATGGGACCCGTTTCTCTTCTGAACGATGGAATCTAGACCCCCTCGATACAAATTCAATAGAAATTGATGGTGTGTCTATATTGACTCTGATAGGTGGATTATATCTTGCATGAGGTCGCTTCAGTGAGTTTGGAGCCTTGTCACCTCCACCCTCTAACTCCAATGAATCGACCCCTGATGATGAAGAATTACCTTAAAAATGAGAAGGTTCCTTCCTAATGCCTCTCTTTATCCCTACTCAAGGGACAACATGGTTTAACACCCCTTCAGGGTATGATGCGATCTAGTTCTTATCATACCAGATAGTCAATCTTCTTATTGCATCAGCAACAGGTAATTTGAATATTGCCACAATTTTCTCTACAGTTGTTAGCAACCATAGTTGTCAGGCTACCATCACATGTTTCTCTAATCTGACATGCACTGGAGGAGATATGGTAATTTTTTGCAGACATTTGAATTGATGCATGAATATATAATAATCATAGGCCTCACATATGATTTCCCCATTAATCCTAGTGGCCAACATGCCATCCCTACAAGCTAACATATATGCCCTCTGCTCTAAGCTGGCCATCCCATCATCAAAAAATCACCCCATAGGCGGATTACCATAAGGGAAGAGATGAAATTAATTATACATAATCACCCTGAACTTATTATCATAAGTATTCATAGACAAAGGTGAAATACCATAGAAATCTTGAACAGATGGTCGGAACGTTCCAAAGACCTGTACCTCACTTTTCACAGCATAAGTTCTGAAATGAGTAGCGATCCACCCCCATAAAACCTAAAATGGTCCCGCTATTCTGAAAGGAGAATTCCCTCTATAGATATACAGTAAGATCCTATGAATATTTTCCAAAATAGGGGTATCCAATCCCACCATCCTCTTCTCATCCAGCTTGGCTGCGATAACAAATGTTCATGGCCTTATACATCCCTTGGAATCTCGAATAGGTAATAGATTCAGGTTAACCCACATGGATAGGAAATCTAAAAGACGTGTCTTCAAAAGAATTTTGGAGTTGACTTCATACCCCCACTTTTCAAATTATCCCTTCTCTAATGTTGGATAGAAAGTGTCAGATGAACCTATATTATCTTCCTTTGGAAAGCTCGTTGGACGAGTGCAAGTGGAAACCTTCTCCTTCTTCTTCACCAGGAATATTTCCATCCACTCCTCTGGGGGAATATCCCTTCTTGTGTGGGAATTTTTTTTGTGTTCGTATTATTGAGTTTATAAAATATATTCATTAACTCACAAACCAAGGTTAGTTTATTTTCTAAGTCATTCCATGTCACCTTTGGAGGAATAAACTCATCATACATATATCCAAGGATTGGAGCTCCAAAGATCTTGTAGACAAAAATGATGCCTACTTCTCCATGTTTCAAATGGAATGAATTAGTCTCTAGACTCCATCGACTTAGAAACTATGGCACAAAATCTTCATTTCTATATACATAGGTTTGACCAACCCATACAAACTCATAAATCCCAACACCTTTTAAGTCATCCATAAACTCCGCACATTTCTTGCGCACCTAATATGGCCACATCCATGTGGGTTTAATACCCCCTCCTGGGCAGAAATCCCAAATTTTATTCCAGCCTTTTGATTGATCTGTCTTATAATCTTGAAATATGGATGAATAGAAGTGTGGATATAGCTCAGTTGTATGTGCCTTCAAATCTAGAGCACATGAGATGTGATTCATGAAATGAGCCTCAACTGTTATCCTAGAATTGATATATGTTTCCACAAAAGAAATATTGGAAGATGAGGAACTGATATGATCTTGAAACCAAGAAAGTGGAATATAATTCTTTGAGTTTGGTATGTTGACATCCTGTAGATGGCCATAACAGTACAGAGGAAAATAAATACTCCTAGGAAAATTGAAGTGATATTTACTCATATAATTTTCCAATTATGGGATAGCAGTGTCATAGATGTCAAAGTAATCACGACCGACAATCTTCATCATATCATCAGTTCTCTTACTGGAAAATTCATCAGCAGTTCCGATTATTTTGGGAACATGCAAAAGAGATCAAAATTCATCTTCAAAAGTAAGATCATTTTGGATTTTTTTGACAAAGGAATTAAGAAAATTTGACAAAGGAATTAAGATTCACAAGTATAAATCTGGCATGCAAGTATGGCACCCCAGTTTTGGCGTGCAAATAAAAAACATACCAAAGAAGCGTGACTGACAAGAGTGTTTGGGAGAAAATACTTGCGTGCCGAGAGATGGATTTCTGGATCTCTTGGTAATTTTCACTAAAGTGAAGAAACTATATATAAGATATGAAGATTAACTTGTGCACCATCACCTTGCATGCCCATTACCTTGCGTGCTATCACTTGTGTGCCACAACAACCTCTTTTTACCCTTTTTCAAAACTTTACCTCAGTATTGGATCCTCTTTTCATCTCGGATCCAATTCTGAGGGGGGGGGGGGATTTTGTTGAAAATCCATTCCATCACAAAGTCTAAAAAGTGAAAAAGTGAAATGCATTAGAAAAAATAGGAGAAAACACATGAAGAAAATCAAGATTTGAAAAGGTTTGAAAATTGGATCACCCTAGTCTAGCTGAGGATCCATCGGCACACAAGGTATTTGTGTGCCACATTTCTGGAACACAAGACACTTTCACGCCCCACCACCATTTCACCCAGGGTCACTTATTTACCTATAAATAGACCCTTTGGGCCTTTATTTGTATGAAAGAATTTCCCTAAAGCTCAATTTCTACTCTGGTCTCCCTAGTGATTCACCCAAGTCTTCTAAAACCTTAAAGGTTGTTCTTTAACACCTAGAGAGAAGAAATTGAAGGAGGATCATAGGACTTAAGTCCCTTTAGTTTTTGAAATCCATAACACTTGCATGCCTAAAGAGCCTAACCTCCCTAAATAAGAAACACTTTCACACCACCTATTCCTTTCAAAGGAACTTGAGAGCACCACTTTTGGGAATACCTATGAATACTCTTGAAGGCTTGAGTCAAGTCTCACCCAAGTATTAACATCCAGGTTGTTCATCACTTAAATTGACATCAGGTCACCCAAGCCTACTTGTGCACCCATACCTGTGTGCCAGATACAAACTTGAGCACCCTTCTTTTGATTCACCTAATCCCTTCAGTCTATACAATCCTTTCATCAAGACTTCTTCAAAGCCATTCATGGAAATGATTCTTCTTTATTGGATCCCTTATATAAAAGTGGTTATTTTGAAACCTCCACCAAAACCTCATGACTTATCAAACCTTTGGGAAGGGCACAACAGTGTGTCTCCTATTTGGGTTTGTTTTTCTGTAGTCATAGGTTTCCCACATTTGTTTTTCATTAGGGTTAGGATTCATGGAGTGTCTATGGGGTTTTATATCCACAGTCACATAGACCTTTCTCCCAGGAACAATGTTGGGAAGTTCCTAGTTTGGAGGGTTAGGTTTTGGGTTCTATCCATCCCTTTTCATGTCTAAAACCCGAAACCTCGGGTCTCTGATAGGGAAGGCACAGTTCCCACCTACTTTTCCTTTTGAACAAATGAGAAGTCTCCCTCCCCTACCAGGACCAATTTTAGGGCAACCATCCTGGTGTAAGACCCTAACTTTTCAAGTAAGAGGTATCGATCTTGCTCCTCTATAATTCCTTCACCTTCAATCCTTACTTACATTGGACCCTTGTCCAATGTAAAGAGAATAGAGGGAAGGCTCGTTGCCTCTCCCTCTTCCCCAGTTTCCTTGGCCTCTTCCACTGTCGCCGCCGTAGGTGCGTCTTCTTCTACCAATAGAGGAGGAAAAGTGTGGGTGCCTTTGTTGAATCTTTGAAATTATCTTGTTTCTCACACTAACCATGAATCATGTGGGATTAAATATTTGCCATGATCACAATATTTTCACAAAAAACCTCTAATGAACTATAAAAACTCTTATTCCCACCATAATTGGGATACGTAGGAATCCTTCCTAAGGCCTGATCTCCATCTCACTTCATCAATAAATGGGCATCCTTTTTAAAAGTAAGACCCAAATTAAACCCACAAATCACTAAGGAATCCTTTTTAGGAAGTATTCCCAAACTTATTTCTCTCAAAGGACTATATTCTCTTATGAGACTCATCGAACTACGTGGTATTTGATTCCCATCCAAATGGGATACGTAGGAAGACCCTCTGAGGTTCAAACCCAACAATTCAAATAAAACCTATTATTTATGGGATATATTCCCAACATTGTCTAATATAACTTGTAAACCCCTATTCTTTAAAATTTTCTTGGGCTACTTAGGCATAAGTCCAACACCAAACCTTGAATAAGTACCTTTCAATTATATGTCCTTAACACATGACATTAAAATGTACGACTAGGTCCTTATCACATGACCTTAAAAGGTATGATGTGTCCCATTAAGTGGAACTGAACTATGAGGGTTTTCATTACTTTCACAAGGATACATAGGTAGCCCATTTATGGGTACGTTCCCAAAATCAAAACAAACTTTTGTCTCCCTAGACGATGATAAAATTCTAGAGCGTCCCACTGAGTGGCTTAAAAACCAATATCATCATAACGACTGTCAAAAGAATCTCTAAATAGTATATGAGAGGATACCATTAATGGAGAACCTCAAATACATATGGATGTTTCCATCAATGAAGAACCTCAAATATATACTGATGATTCTAAATTTCACACATGCTAATAATTGATTGCAAATTCCAAGGGAAACCTATGTTATACTTGGCGAATTAATAAAGATTCATGAAAATATAAAATATATAAGAGAGTCCCAGATTAGGAAATAATTCCCCCAAAAGGGTGTGATGAGTTTGACCTCCCATCCTCTTTACCAATGCATGTTCTTAAGTATCGTAAGTTCAAACTTAATGAACGCATACCTTTGGAAAGTATGTCCCTTTGAATAAAGAACCATTGGATGTTTCTGGTTCCATATATAAATCCAATGGAAACCTCATAGATGTAGTTATTTCTAACCAGAACACACGTTCTAAGGGAATCTAAAAAACCCTAAGATTTTAAAAGAATAGTATGTTCAATAGAATATATAACTTGGAACACTGAGAATAAACGAACCATGAAATATTATTAAAATATTATTTTTTAAATATGACCATTATAACATAGCCATTAAATTGGAAGGTATATATAGTATTACATAATTTATGAAATATATATAAAGGTTCTAATCAATATAAATTTATTTACAAATTCTTAATAAATTATCACTAAATTTTTAATAAAACATTTATTTCAAAATGATTTTTACTGTTTTTTTGTGAGAAAATATTATAATATTTTTTTTGGATATTTTAAAAATATTATTTTATAAAATTAAAATTATTTTTGAAATCATAATACCAATATTAAATTAGGGTGAATTTTTTTAATTTTTAAGAATATATTGATTTTTCAGTAAATAGTGAAAAATACCATTTTTTTTGTAAATCTGTCATTTATTTTAATAAATTAAGGAATTTAAAAGTCCCATTATTATTTTAATTTTATTTAAAATTAACATAAGTATTATTTATTTAGATATAATCTAATTAATTACATTTAAATCACCTTTATACTAGATTTTAGTACAATTTTATTTTTAAGCATAAAAACACATTTTTTTGAAAACTGTTTTAAAGTGAATAATGTTAATCCATTTTAATTAATTAAAATAACCCATATTGAGGACTGATTTAAATAATTTCTATCAATTATATATATAATTATGAATTTAAATTCATTTAGTTAATATAAGATAATATTTTCTTTGAAAAATGCATTTTTCTAGAAAACTACTTTTGTCATGCTTTTGAGTTTTATTTTAAATTTTGTTCTATAAATTATGTGAATTGAATGTGATAAAATTGATTCTATATTTTTAATCATAATTATATATATTATATAATTATTTCAACTTAATTTTTGGTCATAATGAATAATAAAAATAGAAAAAATAATTACCGTGGTAAAAAAAGTAAAATGGTAAAATTGAGTAACTTTAGTGATAAAGAGGATAATTTTTTTAAAACATGTTTATTTTTAGTGTTATAGGTTTTTATTATCCTTATATATCCTCCCATACTTTATTTTTAATTTTGGAGGCACTTGTCTTGAGAGTGACCTCCCATTATTGAATTATTTTGGGTATTTACAATAATGCTACTCCGCCTCAATTATAAAAGTATACCCCTCCCTTTACTTATTCTCAAATATAAAGACATTTTTATCAAAAAAAAAAACCTACAAATATCTATCCCCAAAATCTTTATAAACATTATAGATCTTCTGGTCTTCCCAAAAAACTATCCTTAGGGTCTTTAATTGGAGATCTATAGGAAGATATTCTAAGAGAAGGTAACCATCTTCACCAAGATCCTTCTTTTTTACTTCTTATTTTTCCACCTTCAATTTTGTCTAAAAAATTATAATATAATAAAAAAATTAGATAATATATATTTATATTATATTATGTTGAATTTATAATATTTATCCATTTCTTCTTTCATCAAATGGGAAACAAAACCATCGTTCATTTGTATGGAGGACTACCGCATCATGAATCGATGTAATTCGTTTTCCATAATCACCTCTCACGAATGTTCATGATGATGGTTTTAATATTTATATATTATATTAATGAAATTTTAATCATTATTCAAAATTTATATGTCATATTATTTCTTACCTTACTATATATGGAATAATGATAACAACGCTCGTGTGTATGGCATACTACTGCCTTGCAAAAATGATGTGATTCATTTTTTATTACCACATCACATGAATGATATATGTAAGTTAATTTAAAGAAATACTATTATATTTATTATATTATTATCTTTATTTAAAGATAAAATAACACTAAACTTCTTTCCATCGTGATAATTGAAAAATGGAAATGGTATACATGTATACATATGAACTATTGTGTCTATGATTGTACCACAATTAATTTTTCATAACCATAATTCATGGTTATTTTTAAAATCATAATTGTATAAAAATGAAAATTATTTCATGAAAATTATTCTTTATATTATGGAATAATTACCCCTTTGACTATGGTCAACACACTAATGCTGTTTTGAAATTATGAACCGAGCATCCTCAAAACACCTGACGTGGACATAACTAATTAAAACAAATAAATGAAGTAAATAGTTTAAGTATAAAGTTTTAAACCTATAAAATGTTCTTAATAAAAAATAATTTATATAATTTTATTATACAAGAGATAAAATAAATACATGAAAAATCATGGACTCAAGTATGGGTTTCGTCTCAAAACTTCCTTATTTGTGATGCAAGTTCTTTTATGCACCTAATTTATTTCAAATGGTGTATATACTACCCCTTTACATATTATATCAGGAATCCTTAATAATTAATTATATTTTGAGTTATAATTCATTTACTCCATTCATGTAACTTATGATTCAAAAGTTACCAAAATGGTAAGGGTTTAGGTTTCAATCTCATTTTAATCGTGATTTTTTATGTTTGAATTTCTGTTATAGAAAATTACTTGATATTTTTATAATAAAACCCTTTAATTTTATTCTTATCTAGTTATTCATGAAATTTCCAAGTAGTATTAAAATTTTAATCTATTTGGTATTTAAAATTATTGATATAATTTTTTAAGAAAAATGACTTAATTTCTCTCTTCGGTCAAAAGTCCTTTTCCTTCCATATCAATGTCTTATAAAAATATTTTCAAGAATATTTTTAACATTCCCCAAAATATTTAATAAATTAATTTTTACCCATGTTTTAATTTTTCAAAAATTGTTTGAAAGAAATATTCTTGTCATTTTCAGAATGTGGTACTTTTTAGCCTTTTTACAATAATGTGAAAGGAATGTTTCTTTTAACTTATTCCACTTGTATGGGATTACCAACCATAATAACCATTAAATTATTTAAAGATTCCTTTATAAGTTTCCATGGTTATTTTTAAATAAAATTATTTCTAAAATATTTTATAAATTTTAAAATTTTGAAGAAGTGATTTTAAATTGAAAATGGGATTTTTCTCAAGAAATATTCCATTGAATCTTTTAAAGAAATTTTCATCAATGATGAATTTTTTTTAATGTTATGGGGTAATTATAAATTATATAAAATATATATATATACATCTATCACATATATACCTAGGTTATTCTCCCTTAATTTGATGGGGTAATACAATCCTTCTGTTTAACTCTCAAATGCCTTCATTATGAAATTTCCTTTGATTATTATATGAGACAAGATTATACAACCCATTTTCTTTACATGGTTTATTATTATGGTTATGCCTTAGGATTTATTTTCATTTTTTTGTATACATAATCTTGAACATGTTATGATAGGTGTGCCTAGATATCACTTTAATACTTTGGGCAAATCTTTATTCTCATGAGATGTCATGTATGGGATTAAGGAGTAAACCTAATCCATTATGTATCTTTGTCCACCATGTGATATTGTATGAGAAGTTATCCTTGACTCATGTTTATTCCATGTTATATGTTTCTTCCACATTTCCTATAATTACATAATATTATGATACCACATCCTTTATATTATGATCCCATGTGATTACTCATGTGCCTTCTCATTTATGATATAATGTTATACCTTTGACCAACACGTTATGTTTCTTTATCATGTTTATCCCATTACTGAGCTTTTTATCTCACCCCTTTTGTCTATGAATTCCCCAGGTTATCCCCTACAATTTTAGGAGCTCAAAATTATTTAGGATATCATTATGGAGAATAATATAAAGAAGTTTTATTTTAGTATCACTTTGATGTATTTTGAACCTAGTCTTACAAAGACACCAGGACTCACGGTCTTTGGGTTGTAATTAATAGATTTTTATGTTAAAAATCATGTAATAATATGTATAGAGGGCTTGGGTTTCTATAATTAAGATTCCACACTGGATCGAAAACTTGTAAAAATTGTTCATTCCTTCCACTTTAATTTTTTTCATAATCATGTGAGGTTGAGTTATTTTTTTGAGTGGATCATAATTTAACAAGTCACATAGGTTTAATTTTATTGAAAAGAAATTGTAAAAACCATCCTATATTGATTCAACCCCCTTCTCAATGTATTAAACTGATCATGTTAGTAAATTCAATGTTAATGTTATGTATAAAAATAGTCATTATGTGAAAAGATATTTTTTAATATTTTTTGTAATAAAAAGTAAAAAGTATGTTTGTTTTAGGAAATCAACTCCAATAGATTACCACTTACACTAGAGCCAACTAATAACATTTCAGAACTTGTTAGATCTCACATAATAATCATAATTATAATAAGGTATTTTAATAACTATTAATATTTTTAAATTCTTATGTGGATACTCTCTTTAAAGTGATTTTGCTTCTTTGAAAAAAACTCGTAAAATGTGATATCCATAAATATTCACCTTTTTCCCTCTATCTTTAACTTGAATTCTTGGTTAGAAACTATGCTATAATATTATCAAAATATATATATTGTGACTATATTTCCTTTTCAAATCTATGAATTTCGTCCATTTTCATGAACTTTGTGCCTCTAGGCCTTCTATCCATGTATTATGGGACTTCAGGTCATGTTCTAGTTTCCTCTCAACCTAGTTAAAAGGAGATATTATCCATAAAATGAAATAAAAATAGAATTGAAGTACAGTATTGTGCTTTATTGATACAATTAAAAGAACTAAAACAAATAAATTCTTAAATTTATTCTTAATCTGCATCATAATACATAATTTACTCAGTCTATATAGATATTATGAAGCCCCACAATGTGACCATCTCAATTACATGAATTATAGAAAATATTTCTTTATAATGTACACACAAACAATGTTTTAATTTTTCAATGGATGGTAGGGTAAGAGTATATATGATATATTAATTTTATAGAATTATTAATATTTCATTAATGTTATATATAAAATTTAAATCAATCATCATTAATAGCCAAGAGAGGTGATGATGGAAACAAATTACATCGGTCCATGAGGTGGTAGTCTTCCATACACATGAACGATGGTTTTATTTTTCATTTTATGTAAGTGGATATAGATTTAGGTTATTATATTAACACAATAACAACTTATTATATTTTAGATAACTATTTTTTTTATATCAACATGATTGAGTAGTATTTTAAGGAGTTGGAATAAGAAATAAAACAAATTTAAGATGCTTGGTTAAGAATGACACCTCTTATTCAAAACAACACTCTAGGATTATACCTAAAGCTTTCATAGATTGGATTTATGATAAAAAAATAATTCTATTAATTGGAGAGGGAAGTAAGTAAGGTATTTGAGTAGGTATTTTCTGAACCAACAGACTTTTTAAGTGTGTAAAAGGGATGATAGGAGGTACCCTTTTATAAGTAAGATGGAGTGACATTTTTGTAAATACCCAAAACTATTCAATAATGGGAAGTCACTCTCAAGCCAAGTGTCTCCAAAATTGATAAATAATATAATTTAGGGGTGATATATTCATGTTAAACCTCAATAAAATAAAAATAAATATTTTTCAAATATGTTACTCCCTTTGCCTCTTTAGTTTAAACCCCCAAGTAAAACAATTTTAACATTAACCGTAGTAACAAATTTTTCATTGTTTTTACAATTAATTATGAAAAAAATTAAGATGAAGTAATAATATAATATTAATTATTATAATTAAAAATATGGAAAAAATTTAATAAAATTTAAATCAAAAAATTTACAAAATTCAATTTAAAATTAAACCCACAAAACGCGTCGAAAAATAGTTTTCCAAGAAATGATTTTTTCAACCAATAGATGATCTTATATTAACTCCATGAAAAGAAATCATAACTATATAAATTTAAATTCATATAAATATATGTATAATATATTAATTTCTTTTAAATATTTCCACGCTATGGGTTATTTTTATTTATTAAAATAGATAAACTTTATGCATTTAAAAAGAATTTTCAGAAAACAATGTTTTAAGCATAAAAATAAACTTATACAAAAATCATGAAAAACAATTATTAAAATAAAATTAATTTTATTAATATAAATAAAATAGATAATATGTCACTTTAATTCCAAATAAAAAGTATAATGTAACTTTTAAATTTATTTATTTATTAAAAAATAAATGATAGCACTTGAAAAATCAGTAATTTTCACTATTCACTGAAAAAGTAATCATTTCAAAAAAATCCCAAAATTTCACCCTAATTTAATTTTGATATATTGATTTAAAAAATTATTTTCATTTTATAATATAAAATTTCTTGAAGTTTCATAAATTAATTTTAATATTTTCTCATAAAAGAAATAAAAATAATTTTTGAAGGAAACATATTTTTAAAGAATAAAATATCATTATTATAAATTTAATGATTATTTGTTTAGAATTCATTAATAAATTTATATTTATTAGGAAATTTATATAAATTTCATAAATTAGTTAATACTATTCATACCTACTAATTTAATGGTAAATTTATAATTGTTATAAATAATCATGGTTCATTTAGCTCGGTGTTGCATGTCGCATATGCTATCAAGAATAGTTTTCATTTTTTAAAAACCTCAGGTGTTACATTCTTCCCTAATTAAAAAATTTCACCATTGAAATTTCATATTACATACTATGGTGAAAATAGTTGAGGGAATTTATGCTTCATGGCTTCCTCTAGTTCCTAGGTTGCCTTTTCATATTTATGGTTCCTCTATAGAACTTTAACCTGGCGAGTTGTCTTTTTACGTAGATATTTATCTTTACTGTCCAATATCTTAACCATATTCTCTTTATAAGAGAGATAATTTTCCAACTATACCACCTGTAAATTTAGTACATTTAAGGGATCTGGTATATACTTCCTCAAGAGGGATATATGGAATATGTCATGTACCTAAAAAAGGGTCAGTGGGAGTTCTAGTCGATAAGCCACAACTTCGATGTGATTGAGAATCTCAAAGGGGATGATGTAACTGGGTATTAACTTTCCATTCTTACCAAATATCATGAATATATTCCATGGAGATATAAAGAGAAACAATTTATCTCTAACCTCAAACTCCAAGTCTCTTTGACGACTGTCAGCACAACTCTCCTGTTGAATCTGAGTAGTTCTGATGTGGTATTGAATTGTCTTAAACTTTTCTACCATATCCTCAACTATTTTAGGTCCCAAAAAATTTCATTCATAGACTTAATTCCAACATGTATGTGTTCTAAATCAATTCCCATAAAGGTATTCATATGGAACCATTTGGATTCTTTAGTGGAAACTATTATTGTACAAGAAATCGACCATAGGAATATATTGATCCCATCTTCCTTCAAAGTCTATCAAACATTCTCTCAACATGTATTCCCATGTGTGAATAGTCTACTCAGATTGGAAATCAGTTTGGGGGTAATAAGATGCACTGAAATTTAACTCAATATTTAGTGCACGTTGGAGGATCTTCTAAAACTTGGAGGTAAATCTAAGATCTTAGTTAGATACAATTTATTTTTGTGTTCCATTCAAACTCACCACCTCTGTAATATATATCCTCGTAAGTTGACTAAGTGAGAAGTACTATTGAATTTCAATGAAGTGAGCAGTCTTTGTAAGACGATCCACTAAAAACCATATTTAATTGTTTCCTCTTAATGTATTTAGAAAACAAGTAACAAAGTGTATAGTGATTTTTTCTCATTTCCCTATAGGTATGGGTAATGATTGCATCATCCACATATAATTTTTCCTTTCATCCTTCACTTGATGAAATACCAGACACTTTGATGTATATCCAAAGATCCTCTTCTTCATGTTGTCCCACCAATAGTTTTCTTGGAGATCTTGATACATCTTTGTTCTCCCTTAGTGGATGGAGAAGGTTGATCTATGTGAATCATTCAAAAAATATTTCTTTATCTCCATATTTGATGGTACACATAGTCATAAACCAAATATTATAACTCCTTCATCAATTTTAAAATCCTCAACCTTCTTCTGAATTTCCACATTATCTCTTGGATAACCCTTTATATTCTCTAGAAGGGGTGGTTGAGAAATAATTTGAGAAAGAAATGATGATGTTACTTATTTCATGATTCCCATGTCTATTATTTATAATTATAAGAATATTGGATCCTTATCAAATCTAATTAGTGATATGGTTTTCAGATCCTTTCAAATTAGAGGATCTTCTACTTTATTTTCTTTCCTAGGATGATAATGGGTTGGGCAGTCATAGTCCTTGATCAGCTCTAACCATATTATTTGTTTCATATTAATCTCATTATATGTGAATATATATTTTAGGCTCTTATTATCCATATATATTTCACACTTCTCCCTATAAAGATAATTTCACCATATTTTCAAAGAAAAGATCACTACAACTAACTCCATATCATGTGTGGGATAGTTATGCTCCTGAAATTTCAATTATATTGAGGCATAGTCTATCAATTTATCATTCTACATTAGTATATATCCTAATGCATTTTTTGAATCATCACTGTATACCACAGAAACTTCCCCACTTGAGAAAAACACAAGTATTTGTGCAGTGGTATGACTCTTTTTTAAATCCTTAAATCTCTATTAACATTCACTTGTCTAAAAAAATTTAATCCATTCCATGTTATCTTGGTTAGTGGGTTTTAAAATAATAGGAAGTTTCTATCAAATCATTGGTAATACCTAGATAGTCCAAGGAAACTATGGATCTTTATTATAGATGCTGGTCTAGGCCAGTCCTCAATTGCCTTTGTCTTATATAGTTCCATAGATATCCATTTTATAGTGATAATATTCTACAAGAATAATACTTCATTCATCTAGAACTCCCTTTTACAGTACTTTTCATATAGCTTCTTCTTTCTCAAATCCTTTAGCACAGTATTAAAATACTCCTCATGACCCTCCTTGATTTTGGATTAAATCAGACTATCATCTATAAAGACTTCCACAATTTTGTTGAGGTAATCACTAAATACTCTATTCCTCAAGTCTATAAATATTTATAGAACATTAATGAGTCTTAAAGGTATAAATATGAACTCATAGTTTCCATTCCTTATTCAAAATATAGTTTTGGGAATATCTTCCTTCTTCAACTTTAACTGGCGATATCTCGATTGAAGTTCCACCTTAAAGGAATACTGGTCTCCACATAGTTGATCAAACAAGTCATTTATCCATGGGAGGGGATACTTTTTATTTATATTGATATTTTTGAGTTCAAAATAAATAATTTAGAGGTCCATTTCCACATCTTTCTTCTCAATGAAGAGGACCGATGTACCCCACAATGTAGTACTCAATCATATAAAACTATTTTACGGATTCTCTTAAAACTACTTCTTCAACTATTCTAAATCAACATTGGCCATTTTTTAAGGAGTATTTGATATGGGTAGAGATCCATGTATAAGTTTTTTTTTAGAACTCAACCTATCAGTCTGGAGTAATACTAGACAACTCTTCAGGGAGTACATCATTATAATACCTTATAATGATCATGTCTCCAAGCATGATTTCCTCGTTTGTCTCAATCATTTGGGATAGATATTCTTGCTCATATAGAAATAATATCCAAACATGAATAGAAGATTCTAGGGGAGATTTATACTCCTACTTACACTTGTATAAAATCAGGTGATGACTTGGAATGTGAAGAGTGATCTCCCACTCCCAACAATTGATGATGGATTTATATAGGGATAGACAATCCATTCCCAATATATCATCAAACTCAACTTAAGGAAGTAAGATGGGATTTTATATAATCTTTACTCCAGAAAAATTGTCTGGGGAGGAGTTATATACTTTGGATACAACCATCTCTCTACTTGATTTTCTCATAGATAGCTCAACCCCATGTTTTGAGGTGGTTTTTGAATAGTTATACTAAACATTAAAGATATGAAAGAATGAATATAAGAATAATCAAATAGTTCATTAACTAATCTTGAATGAATAACTAGAAAACCTTTCACCACATAATTGTTGGGATCCACCTTGAAAGTAGTGATAACATATTATCTTCCTTTATCTCTAGGACTTGGAGGTTGTTTTCAATGACTGTCTCCGACAATCTTCAACTTAGGTAATTAGCATGCATAATTCCCATGTTCTTTTCAATTAAAATAGTTCACCATAGGATGAGTGTTGATATAAACCTTATTTTATTCCTCCACATTATTTGGTTTATTCATTTACATTTAGCACTGATTATCTTGATGCCTCTATTTTAAACATTTGAAATATCTTCCAGTTCCCATTATACAGTTTCTAGGATACTTCTTCCCAAAATTTTGACAAGTGGTATGTTGGGTTTTATTTCCTCTATGAGATTTATCTATGAATTTTCCTGAAGATAACTCCATTTTAAATTTTTTTTATCTCCAATCCCATGAGACCCCTGAGATTCACTAATCTATATATCAACTTTTAGGGCATAATAGAAAACTTCTTCAAATATTTCAAATTCCAAAATCGCTAATTATTTCCATAAACTCAGCTTTAACCCGCTAATGAGACAATCCAACTTACTTTAGATGTCGATGAAAAAGCGGGCGATGTGCCATGAAATCCTTGTGAATTTTTTCTCATACACCCCCAAGACTAATCTTACTGTTGTTTTAGATTGAGGAAATACCTCTCCATTTTAATATGGAGAGTTTGGGGAAAATATTTGTTGAAAAATATTATCTTGAAGCCTTCCCATTCCATAGGATCACTATCCTCTTTAGACTTTTTGTTATTGATTAGCATCCACTAATGATCGTCTTCTCCCTCAATATGATAAATGACCATCACAACTTTCTCTTTATATGAGAATTGGAGGAAAAATAATATCTTATCAATAGATTTTATACTTGTTCTTTAATGAGGTGATAAAAAGATGAACTAAAGTTAGTTGGAATTTTTCTCATAAAAGACTCGACTATAACTTTCCATTTATTAGGAGGAAGAGTGTGTTCTAAATCATTCAAGTTATTATTCATAACTTGATCTAGTTGGACCAGAACTAAAATGAAGCTCTCAACTACCACTT
This sequence comes from Viscum album, assembly GCA_963277665.1. Taxonomy (NCBI): domain Eukaryota; kingdom Viridiplantae; phylum Streptophyta; class Magnoliopsida; order Santalales; family Viscaceae; genus Viscum; species Viscum album. The sequence continues at coordinate 31,752,065 of OY728119.1, read as the reverse complement.
CTATATGATTAGGTATATCATTGAGGAAATCATCGAAATTCCTATTATGTTGGTTGTTGGCATGGTTTATCTTATTTTATGTCATTAATTAAAATAATAAAATCAAGTTTAGAACACATTAAATAATAAAAATATAAAATAAAAAAATATAAATTTGGGACAAATAACTTATAAATGTTAAGTATATCACAAAATATGATTCTTTAGGTTTCAATATAGGTTATCCATGGTAATTATTCCTATTAGTTTTTCTAACCTGATAATTTTTTCAAGTTCTTAAAAATGGTTCATAAATATTGTTTTAATTTCCAAATTATATCCCCCAAAAAGTGTCAAACTAGGTGTGCAACAAGGATCATTATTATGAACTAAGTGATGATCAAGTATAGATAAATTAACCATTTTAAGAGTTATTACCCCTAGGTAAAACTATTCCAAATCCAAATCCACTTATATTACCCAGATAAGGATGCAATTTATTAGAAACCACTCTCTCTATCCTTCACCAATATTCCAAGTTATTTTCCTATACATAGAATTATCCTTAGACTTATCCCTATGTTTCTAATTAAATTTTTCTCCTCCAAGTTTCAAAAGTTTAACTAAAATTTTTCTCTAATACTAACTACAATGACCCAAAAATTATACACATATTATTAAATGATTTTTAAACATAAATATCCAATAATCCCAACCCTAAATATCGTTAGTCCTAGTGTCTTTAAAAGACTAGGTTCACAATACATAAAAAGGAAATTAAAAAAATAAAATCCAAATTTTATTCTATATAATGATATCATTAATCCATTTTTGCTCCTCAAACTATATAGGATAACCTAAGGAATACATAAAAGAAAGGGGAAAGAAAAAAAATCCCAATAATGAAATAAACATGACAAGGAGACATAATGTGTGAGTCAAAGGTACAACGTGATATGATAAAAGAGAAGGGTCATGAGAAATCACATGGAAGAAGAATATAAATAACATGGTATCATAAGATCATGAAAACATTGGAAATGTTGTAATAATATATAACATGATATAAACATGATTCAAGGATAACTTCCTATTTAATATCACATGGTGGGAAAATTTCCATAATAGATTAGGTTTACTCCCTAATCCCATAAATAATTCCTCATTAGACTAAATCATTACCCAATGCATTTAAGCGCTATCTGGAAGAACCCATCATAACATGTTCATAATTTATGTGTTTGACATAAATTAAATCAATCATAAAGAATAACATAAGAATTAACCATGTAAATAAAATGGGTTGTATAATCTTGTCACATACCATAATAAAAGAAAAATTTAATAATGAAGGAATTTGAGGAATGAACATAAGAAATGTATTACCTCATAAAAGGAAGTGAGAATAAGATGGTTATATATGTGATAAGAATATATATAAAATTTATAATCACTCTATAACATAAGATAGAGAGAAAATGTGAGTTAGAGAGAGAGTGGTCATAACCTAAAGGAATGTATAGTTTAGAGATATCCCTTACCTTGATCCCTATTCTTCACGTTCATTATTTATCTTCTTGAATAATAAAATTATGTTAATTATTTTATTTATTGATAAAATATTTCAAGTTTATTATTAATTTTATTTTATTTATTATTATTCTATATTCAATTATTTAATTATTTAGGTTTAAATTGGGTGTTTTGATGATGTCCGAATCATATATCCAAAATCACTTTAGTAAGTTGACTAAGGTAAAAAAGATTATAATTCATAATATTAAAAATAATTATCATGAAATAATAATAAATTTTATATATGTATTTTACTTTTAAAACCAATCACGAAGGATGGTCCAGAAAAATGAACTACCTTACAATCATGGAGAAAGCAGGGTGTACATATGCATAAAAAACATTTCCATTTTTCAATGATCTTGATGGAAAGAAGGTAAGTATTATTTTTTCTTTCTATAATGATAATTATGTCATAAATATTATATTATTTCTTTAAATACTCTAATACACACCATCCATGTTATGTGTTAATGAAAACAAATCACATCACTTTGTGAGGCGGTAGTCCTCCATATACACAAACAACATTATCATTTTTCAATGGATGGTAGGGTAAGAATGAATATGATATATTAATTTTTATAATGATTAATATTTCATGAATATAATATATAAAAATTAAATCCATAATCATAAAAAATCATGAGAGGTGATGATGGAAAATGAATTACATTAGTCTGTGAGGCGGTAGTCTACCGTACACACGAACGATGGTTTTTTTCCCATTTGATAGAAGTGGAGATGGATTTAGGTAATTAAATTAACATAATAACATCTTAGTACATGATATATAATGATGTTATTATGTAATTATGATCTATCTATATTTTAAGAAGGTGGAAGAAGAAATAAAACAAAGATTCTTAGTCAAGAACAACGCCTCTTCTTTGGACCACCTATTTAGGAATATATCTACAGCCTTCCTAGATTGTATTTATGATCAAACCAAGGATTATAGGACGTGGGGAGAAAATTAATGAAGTTATTTTCATATGGATTAAAAAAAGTATTTTTAAGTTTGGAAAGTGGAGGAGTGTAGGTTCCCTTCTATAAGTGACAGGGAGTGAAATTTTTGTAAATATAAAAAACTATTGAATAATGGGAAGTCACTCTCAAGAAAAGTGCCTTAAAAATTGATAAATAACGAATTATAAGAGTTATATTTTTTTATGAAAACCTCAATAATTAAAAAATAAACATGTCTTAAACATGTTACTTCCTTTACATCTTTAATTTAACCCCCAACAAAATAGTTTTAGCATTAATCTCTCAAACAAATTTGTTACTGTTTTTTACTATTCATTATGACAAAAAATTAAGTTGAAATTATTATATAATATTAATTATTATTATTAAAAATATTTCATTGTTTTTATTAAATTAAAATCAAATAAGTGAAAGAATTCAATTTAAAATTAAACCCGTAAAACGTTTTGAAAAACAGTTTTTTAATAAATGTATTTTTCAAGCAATAAATGATCTTATATTAACTTTATGACTATAAATAATCATTATATGAATTTTAATTCATATAAATAGATCTATATAATATTATTTTCATTTAAATATTTCGTAACAGGGGTTATTTTAATTAATTAAAACAGATAAACTTTATGCATTTATTTTGTTTTGTAGAAAATCATATTTTAAGCATAAAAATAATCTTATACCAAAATCATGAAAATTCATTATTAAAATAAAATTAATTATATTATTATAAATTAAATGGTTAATAATTCAATTTAATATCAAATATAAAATATAATGGAACTTTTAAATTACTTTATTTATTGGAAACAAATGACAGTACTTGAAAAATATGTAATTTTCTCTATTCATTGAATGATCAAACATTTTAGAAAAAATAAAAAATATAATCCTAAGTTAATATTGATATTATGAATTTAAAAAATTATTTTTAATTTTATAAAATAAAATTTCTAAAAGTTTTATAAATTAATTATAATATTTTCTTACAAAATCAATAAAAATAATTTTTGAAGGAAACATATTTTTAAAGAATAAAATGTATTAATTAGAAATTGAGTGCTTATTTCTTGAGAATTTATCCATAAATTTATATAGATTATTAAATTAATATATATTTAATAATTTATTTAATAATATTCATACCCACCAATTTAACATCTATATTTTAATTGTCATAAACAATCATGGTTTATTTAGGTTTGGTGTTGCATGCCGCATGCACTATCCAGAATATTTTTTCTGTTTTAAAAACTCAGAGTGTTACCAATATCCTTGAAAATTTTAAAACATTTATAAAAATATTTTATAAAACTAGGATAATAATAAATTACTTGAGAAACCACGAACACATAGAGAAAATGTTTCATAGAAAAAATATAATGATGGTGGAAATATGTGTTCACATAAAAAAATTAAAAAGTGATTCTTATAACACTTTTATGAAAATTAATCATATAGAAAATGTTAAAAATTTAGATAAAAAATTTAATTAAAGTAGAGTAGTAGAAAATTACCTTAATCGATTATTTAGGCATAGATAAGGATATTTGAAAAAGCATCTAATGAATATGGATATAGAAAAAGAGAGGTTCTTAACCAAAAATAAAATGTAGGGTTGGTTTCCTTATAATATGTAAATAATGTTCTAATAGGAAATAATAAATAAGGATAAGATAAGTAAAACAACAAGGATGACCATATGCGATTAAAATGATAAGGGTTTTAGAGAGAAAAGTATATAAATTTCCTAGATGGATTATCTTTCAAAATAAATATCGATTTGAAAATAAGACTAGTGAAAAAACCCACACAATATTAGAAACATAAGAATATAAGGTTATTGAGAGTAAGATCATGAAATGAAATATAATTTCATACAGGAAATCAATAGGGCAGCAAATACACCATATAAAATAAATAATGGTGTGTAATATCAATTATGTATCATGAAACTAAATTTGAGATAAGGAACCCCTTACCTTAATCTAGACTTCCAATCAAGCACTAGAATTTATTTCATAGAAAAAACAAATATCTTAATCACCTATTTTAAAACCTTTTTCATATATATAACCTTTTATAAACTCCATTTAAAATTATTCTATGCATTTATATTAGTTATTTTTTAAATATTTTCAATACCAGGTGTGAGTAATCTTGATTTTTTTTGTAAAACTCCAAGAATTTAACATATTTTACTTTTAAAATAAATTTAATTTTGTTTATATCTTTCAAAACACGCAATACTGAGTTAGTTTACAATGCATGCAACACCCAGTTTAAAGAAAACACTATTTAGTTACATTTTTCACAATCAATTAAATTCTTACACTATTATATAATTTTTATAGTAAATTTTTATGTTATATCCAATAATATTTTTTTGAATTAATTCAATACATTTTATTAGAATAATATAAGAACAAACCCAATTTTATGCTTAAAAAACTATATTTTTATAAAGATAGTTTTTCCATCTTTTAATGGAAAACCTATTTTCAATCTAAAATTTGGGATTTTTATAAATTTTGTATGTAAAAATAAAATTTATTTTTTAAATCATAATGTAAAAATTATATTAGGGTGAGTTTTTGGTATTTTCTATAAAGTATTATTTTTTTGATGAATAATGAAAAAATGGAATTTTAATTGAAAATGGCTTCTTTGTATAATTTATTAATAAGGATAAATTATATTTTAAATTAGTTTTAAAGTAAAATTATATCAATTATAAATAAATTAATATAATTTAGTTCATTTAAATCAATTTAAATTTTAAATTGGATATAAAACATAGAAAACTTTTGAACATTTTTACTTTAAAAACTCACATCATTGTCCTGTCTGTGGGATTAAATTTAAATTAATTTCTACCATTTATGCGATTTGAATTTGGAAAAATTAATTCTATATTTGGAACCATAATAATTTATAATGTCTAATAAGTTCAACTTATCTCTTGACCAAAAATATTAGTGAAAGTAACTAAAATTAATTGTAGTGACTAAGAGAAAAATTAGCTTAACAAGGGAATAAACCTTAATCTTAAGGGCCAAAAGACCAAAAAACATGTAAAAAAACTACTGGATGGCCATAATTCGACCATATCCTCCATTATATCTAATTTTCTTCATTATTGGAGACACTTTACATGTAAAAAACATGGGTGGAATTCCCTTTTAAAAATTTTATAAGAATTCCACTCCTCCACTATAAAAAGGAACTCATGCCTCTTACTTATTAAAAACTCTCAAGCCCATTGAATCATACAAACTATGAACAAATAATCTTCAAACATCCCTACACTCATCCTATAATCCTAAATTTTTACATAAATCAAACCAAGAAAGTCTATAGGTATAAACCAAAAGGAGTTACCCAAACAAGAGGTAACACTCTTCAGCGGTCACTTTTGTTTCATTTACTTATACACCCATTAAATTGTTTTTATATCATGATGATATAATAACCTCAATATCTTAAATATACTAATATGTTTTTATGATAATAGTTCAACCTAAACTTTGACACACATCCATCAAAATGGGATACACAATCATCATTCGCATGTAAGACAGACTACCACATCGTGAATCGATGTCATTCATTCTTCTGTAGTTATAATATATCTCATAACTTCATGCTTTTAATTTTGTGGGAATACGATAACATTGTTTGTGGATGTGTGGACTACCACCTCCTCAATATGATGCGATTCATTCATGCTATACATAGAATTTTTAAAGGATGCTTTCAATTAAAATATTATATATATATATATGATAAAATTATTATACTATAATTATAATATAAATATATATCACTCACTTTTCATTATTTTAATACGACAATGAAATGGATTCAGTGTTCATGCGTCCGTACGACCTACTATCTCTATGAATAGTGCATTTCATTTCATATATTCAAATTTTATGGATTATTATAAAAAAATATATAGTGAATATATATGATAATTAAATCATAGTTTAAATTATAGAGATTATGAAATCATGATCAACATAAGAATAACAAAAATAACTATTCAAAATATTCTAAAAAAACTAGGTAATTAACACTGAAAATAGTAAAAATAATGAAATATTGTTAACAAATGAGTAATAATATAATATATGATATTATAAATATGAATATGGGTTTAGTATAAGTTATTAAAATGTTTAAAACCCTTATATAGAAGGTTAAATAAAATTCACCCAAAATTAAATCCAAGGTAAGTGATTTCATTTAAATTTACATTCCATTGATAATTATTTTTCATTATACACTAATTCACTTTAAGGTGGTGTATATAATACCCCTTTGTAATTTAATATCATGATTCACTCATACTTCATGGAATTTTAATTTCCGCTTTGAACTATCTAATTCAAGGGATTTTAATTTGAAAATCACCAAGTAGTAAAAGTTATCTTTGTAATATCACTTTATTTTGTGATTTTTAACTTTATCTTGAAACAATATTGCACTTATGATCATTTTTAGTGTATATTACATTTTAAATATCCATATTCTCATGTAATGGATATCATTATTGACTAAACTGTATACCATTTTTATATACGGTGTTCACTTTGAAAATTATTTGAAATGTTGATAAATACATATATTTTAATTAGTACAAATATTTTATGATAATGAATGTTGGTCATTAATTAAATAAATTATTAGATATATGAGGAATTATTTGGATATTCACTATATAGGTTAGGGACCAGTTAATACAATCCCCTCGATGCATTGGTAGTCTCATGAGATGAATCAGTTGGACAAATTATAGTAGTTTAAAATGTCTTGAGAATCAGTTCTCCAAATCATAAGATTTACGATGCATAAATTCACACTACTAGAAATTTAAGCTATAACCACAGACCTATAGCCACAGTTTTATAGGTCAATGGATATAGATTTTTTATTACCACGATTTAATTCAACCTCCATGGCTAAATCAATTTTAAATCAGGGGTGTCATTTTTTTCTCAATCTGTATCGGGCTCCTCCTCCTCCCTCGATATGAAACCCTATTACCTATCATTCCTTCTCCAAGAAAATTTCTCCTCCTCCCGATGATCTACCCAATTATCTCACAGTGCAACCCTCTCTCACATCGACACCCTCCTCCCCAATGAAATCTCCCACAATAGAGCCCTCCTTCCTGATGACCTCTCTCACAGTGGCACCCTCCTCCCTGAAGACCTCTCTCACTGCGGCGTCCTCCTCCCTGATGACCTCTGTCACCACAACACCCTCATCCCCAACGCTTTAAACAGCAAAAAAGGTCACAAAACATGTATCTATCTCTAAAATAGGTTCATTTTGATTGATCTGATATGATTATGTAAGGATAACACCACTTCCCCTTCCGTGAGATCATTTATCAAAGTCACTCATAGCCCTATTAGTGCAGGCAGTGCAAAGATGGGTAGATAGATCAAATGACTTCCGCATAGTATGGGTTTGAAGATAAACATAGATGGTTCTTGTATTTTGGGTTACATGAGGGGGGGGGGTGTAGTCAAGAATCCTTGGGGATCAGTTATGTTGGCATCTCAATTCAGTTAGGAACTCGTGATTCGCTACAAGCCAAGGCTAATGCTTTGCTCAACGTTCTCAGTATTTGTAGGAAAAAGTATATAACTCTTAATTCCATTGAGACTGATTATCTAATGGTCTTCAATTCCCTTCTCAGATGTGGTCTCACACCATGTACTACTTAATAAACTATATGAAGAAGAGAAATGTTTATGAAAAACAACCTGTAGGTTGTTCATGATTGGCATGAAAGGAACATAGTGGAAGACTTTCTAGGTTCAAAGGTGAATTATGAATTAGAGGTTACTCTGTTCGAAGGTCTCAAATCACTTTCATGGGAGAGGGAAAATCTGGTCATCATAGATTATCCTAATCTTCACCATTACAGGCCATCATAATTCTAGGTGTGAGAGTTTTTTGTATTCCCCTTTGTTTGATTATTTTCTGAATTTGGTTTGTACCTGCTCAGAAATATTTGATTTATTTAAAAAAGTAGTTTTTGGTATCATGATTTATTCATCATTAGAAAATAAAACCAATCCACCTTTATCATATTCAATATATATAATAATATTTTTATTCCAGGTCTTCCGTGAGGTACATCTTCTATCCAAAAGCCAAAAATTGGGAATGTATATATCATTCAAAGAAACATTAAATACATTTTACTTCTGATTCCATTTTATCTTATTCTATGACCATTGAGGAACTTATTCTGATGTTAGATACTTATGAGGATATTTTTGTTCAGAACACTCCCTTTCATCATGAAAAATGAAATTTTTTTATATGGGTTGTAAGATGTTTTAAGCTACTGATATCCTCGTTTATGGGTCTCAGGAGTCACCTCTCGTTGTACCCTAGTAGCATAGTAGGTATCCTTGTGTCTACATCGAATCCAATATTTTCTATATAAATGATTAGAATAATGTTTTAAAAAAATATTGAAAATAAATGATCAATTTTCATCATTGAGATTAGATATATAAAACATTTAAATGGATATGGAACCCATTCCCACTCAGGTTTACCATTCCTCAATATCTTAGAAGAATCTTGTTACACACAAACCTCTCATGAACAACTCAAAGTTGTGACTATTCCCAATAGTGGGAAAACTATTTTAAAACCTAAAAAATTGATTCCTAAACCATTATAGTCTTCAAAATCATAGGAAAAAACTAAATAACCAACCTTAGAAACTAAAAAATTAGAGCTAGATAATGAGTGAATTGGTTAGGGAATTTTGAAATTCAATGAGAGGAACATGGGGAAATTGTTGATGGGTGTTAAAATATGAAGAAAAGTGATTTTATACATTCAAAAGATAGAAAATTAACATCTTGGAATGATTTTCTTAAATATTATTGTATTATTTATGGGAGAGTGTCAAGAAAATATAGAATATTTAAGAGTTTAAATAAATACATAACAACCCTAAAAGATAGACACATGTAACCCATTCAATGAATAACGAGATTGATCTATCAACACTAAAATAACAGGTGGAAGTTGGCCTTGATGTGGCCATTAGACAAATAACCTCATTCCCACTTATAAATGGATTGATCTCAAACAAAATTATAATATGTCATAATGGTTTTTTATTAGTTAATTGTTTTATTTGGTGATTATGTTTAGACTACTATGGTGTGGTTGAGGAGACATCCCCCCCCATCAAAATCCATGGATTTAAATGAATTTGTATTTTCATTTCTCTATTGTGATTTTCATGAAATCATATTGTTTCCATATGAGTAGTATATTATTATCCACGTACATTTAAATTTTATCATGGTTTTATCTATTAATTTGGTTTACACATAATACTACAACAATTTTCATTCATTTCTAATATGATGCAGGGGAGTGAGGGGTGATAAAGGAGTGATTAAGCATTCTCAATTACCATGGGTAGGTGAAAGTAGTGTATCAAAAATCATTTTTTCACTACCTAACCTAACACACTAAATAGAGAGTGAATGGATTAAGATCTTGGGTCATTACATGGTATTATTTGGGGGGGGGGGGGAGAGAATTTATTTTATAAGATATTATTATATTGAGAGAATTATATAAGGGAACCCTTCATTATATTCATCATTTTTTACTTTTTTTTATTTCTTCCATGAACTTGGGGTTCCACTGCTTCATTATTTAATTATTTTAAAATTAATAGTGTTATGTTATTGTAGGTGTGAGGAGAATAAATGATTATATCCTTCCATGCACTTGTAGTTTCCAATCAATTTTCACCATAAAATGTAGTATTTTTAATTTTCTATTATATTACATTTCCAGATTAGAGTTTCAAATTAGTGGAAATCATGTTTTTAGTTCTTAATCAGATCTACCTATTGAATTATAAATCACTGGTGTTTTTCATTATACACTTTGATCATCCTTTTGGAATCATTCTTTTGTTTAAGGAAATTCTTTTTGAAGTCTATCTGTTAATGCCTATGTGATATAATGATTTAAATTTCTGTTTCAAATAATCATGCTTAGTTGAATATGCATTTGATTAACTTGAACAGATGGCTAGAAAATGCTTATTTACTTGATTTTTAGGTTGTTCTGAGAGGAATATGAAGAATTTTTGTTGATGAAGTGAAACACTTCTAATTATGTAAGAGTATAAAAAGTGGTTGTTACAATAGGATTTTATGTATAGAGTTTTTCTATGCTTTATGGATCATACGATGACTCCTTTTCCTCATTATATGAATTTTTATTATAAGTCATGTTTATATCCTCTTTCAATTAATTGATGGTGCATGATCATTTCACCTCATGTTTTCACTGTATCTTGAATCTTCAATTTTTTTTCTCGAGGTATGGGTTGGAAAACCAACTCATTTATTTTTTCACTGTTGTATTTAATTCATTTTTCATTGAATATTTACCTATCAGAAATAGTGAGCTTAAAATTGGTGTTGTGCAGCCTGTGGTCTACGGTTTTCATTGATAGCTTCAAAAGGGGAATTTTGACTTCTGATTGTATGCCTGTACAAGTTCAACTTTTTAATTGATATGTTTCTAAAACTAAAACAGGTTTTATGGAAAATTATGAGTTACTGATGATGAAAAAGAGGCGAAGAAGGGGAAATGAAAAACCACTTAGGGTCTATGAGGTTAACATCTTTTCTTCTACTGTGTTTGGAGAAACCTGGTTATGGCAATTCTTTCTTTCCAATTCTGTAAAGCATATAAAAATATCAGTGTCCTTTTTATAATTTCTTTACTGCTTTATATTGATTGGTGTTGTTGGAGATCACTTATATTTGATCTTTTTTTCTCATACTAATCATGATTTTTTATTTGGTGTTAATAAAAATGGTTATTTTAGTTTCTGTTCAGTATGTTAAGCTGGTATAATTTTTACATGAATCTATTCCATGTAATGTCTTATTCTTGTGAGTTTATATTTTTGAATCAGTATATATAGATTTAATTTTATTGTAATAAATTTCAGGATTGGTATTATTCAAGTATTCATGATTATATCTTCTATTTACAGAATAATACCTGTGTTGAACTATTGTTTTGAAAATTTTAGGGGGGCTGGTGTAGGCTAGGGGGATGGGGGGTGGTGTGTGTGTGTGTGTGGGGGGGGGGGGGGGGTAGGGGATGGTTGTGGGAGAGGGGACGAGTTGGGGGGGGGGGGGTGGCTAGTAAAGGGGACGAGGTGGGGTGGTGTAGGGGGTTGGGGGTTGGGGGGATGGTGCAGGCTAGGGGCTGGGGGTGGTTTAGGGGGGGACTGGTTTTGGGGGGAGTGGACTGGTTTTGGGGGGAGGCTAGTATAGGGGAAGTGTTGGGGGTGGTGCAGGGGGGGTGGGGGGGGGGTGGGGGTGGGGGTTGGGGAAGGATAGGGGGATGGGGGGGGGGGGTGGGGGGAGGGGGGGTGGGGAGGTTAGGGGATGGTTGTGGGGGAGGGGGCTAGTTTAGGGGGGAGGCTAGTACAAAGGGGAGGTGGGGGGGGGGGTGTTAGGGGATGGTTTTCGGGGAGGGGAATGGTTTAGCGGGGAGGCTAGTACAAGGGTGGTGGGGGGGGGGGGGGTTAGGGGATGGTTGTGAGGGAGGGGTTTGGTTTAGGGGGGAGGCTAGTATAGGGGGAGGTGGGGGTGGTGTGTGGGGGGGGGGGGGTTAGGGGGGTGGTGCATTGGTGGGGGGTTAGGGGAAGGGCCGTGCCTAGAAGAGGCTACACAACTACATGAGGGGGGTGAGAAGGAAGTGGTCACTAGGCTGGGCTGTGGCCTTAGAGGCTAAAATTAGGGTTTGGTGGCCAAAGGCAGCATGAAGCCTGATGGGTTAGGTTTAGTGGATGGCTAGGCTCAAGATAGAGAGAGAAGTGTTTTTAAAATTACATCATAGTAAGAAATTAAATGTGAGATTCATAACTCGAATATATAAATGGATCTGGGTCAAGGTCCAAACTGACTATTCAAAACTTTTGATTTATTTTCAGAAATTTTAAGTCTATTTGACATATATGGTCACCCAATCCCTTAATGTTTGTTTTATAGACATTGATCGTTGGGATATTTTTATCCCACCATATAACCAAAGTTTTATAATCTCATGTATTAAATAGGTATTTATCGATATATGATCATAGAATTTCATTCTATTGATATAGCAATGTCCATTTACAGAGCATGTATAATTATGTTTTCTTGTAGCTTAATAATATATCTTTTAGGCAATGGCTTTGTAACCATTTCCGTTTTCACCTTCAATTTAGGGTCCTAATAACTACTTCTTCAACCCAACTTGTGGAGGGTTAACAGGCCTTAAAAGCCTAGGTGTTATAGCTATTCTAGTTCTTCCATCATTACAACACATTTTACAGAAAAACATCATTAAAAGAGTATACTTGTTCTTATATTCTATGTCTGATTTATTAATGGTCATTAGAGATATTTATTAAAACATCTCAAGTACAATTTGGAAGGATGAAATAATTAAGAGCATCAAGTTTTTGGAGAAAACTTCTGGTAATTCCTTTGATCTTTTGATCATTCTGATTTAAATCTGGCATTTTCCTGAATGAAAACTGAAATTAATGACATGGGAGATATCCCATCACACATGCTCTAGAAAATTTAAAATTAAGCTAAAAATTTATTGGATGATCTCTTATGCTTGATACAGTTAATCAAGTGGAATCTGATGTGGCTAGAAATGGTGACCTTCAAGAATTTTTAGTTCATTCAGTGAAGCGAATTTTCAATACTTGGTACCTTGTTGGTGAAAACCTTCATTATTAGTGTACAGGTCCTGAATTTATAAAAAAACTTTCTCCTATAGGCTAAGATAATGAATCCAATTTCTTGTATTCATTATGTATCCAAAACTTTTTTTTGTTGCTGGTACTACTTGAGGTTTTGAGATATTAAGTGGGTTTTATTTTCTTCTATGGGTACATGCCAATACCCCTCAAGTATAAGTGTAAGTCGAAAGAAGTGAATGTATGAGTTGAAAATAGAATATTTTTATCATTTTTGTATTCTTATTGTTCATATTTTTGGTTTGTTACTTTTAGCATTTTGTTTGATCATAATAAAATGGGTTCCTTTTGGGAGGTGTTCTTTCCATGCACATAGGCCCTAAAGGAACCAAATAAAACTAAATCTTTTTCTCTTATTTACTATATTGTTTATTTATTTTGAATCAATTTATACTAATCATTCTTAAATGAATTTATTCACAATATTAAATGGCGTGTACCTAGGGGACACATACTGTGTTTTTTGAACCACATAACTCGGCATGTATAGGTGTACAAACCCTGATTTCGCACCTGAACACACATGTTGTGTGTTCAAGGGGACAAGGGTGTGCAGGGGGTGCAAGGGATGTTTAAGGAGGGTGGGTGGGGGGGGGGGTTCAAGGGGGGTTGTGTAGGGGGGTGTCTAGCAGGGGTGTGTAGGGGTGTGTGTGCAAGGGTACATGGGGGGTGTATGTGGGGCTGTGCAAGGGGGAGGGTGCATGGGGGCATGGGTGTGCAGGGGGTGTCTGTTCGGGGGGGGGGGGGGTGCGGTCCAGGGTGGTGGTGGTGGGGGGGTGCTATCCGAGGGGGGGGTGTCCAGGGTTGGGGTGGGGGTATCTAGGGGGTGGGGGGCTGTAACGACCTGAAATTTTGAATAAATCTTGTTTCCTAATTTTGGGTGTTATTTTATTTTTTTATACTCAACAAAACTGTTTCATTAGATAACATGAGTATAATTAAAATGAGACCGTTGGGTTTTGACTGTTATATGACCATTGGTCAATATGACCGCTGCAAACTAAACGTTTCGTTTTTTTGTCTCTAAATACAAGTGACCTTGGTTAATTACTATAGAAAGAAGATTTGATGGCCTCACCCAGTAGCCTTGGACTGATCGAAGCCCATCTAACAGAACTTGGGAAGGAGGTAGCACCACTGGGATTTGCTCTGGAACAAACCCAAGCCGAACTTCATCATGTGAAGCTAGAACAGAATCACCTTCACGAGAAGTTCAAACTGATAGAAATTACGACTCGTGCGATGTTGGCTGAGCCTCCCTCAGATTCTCTCACCTTAGCACACCTTACACTTAGGTCCTATGCTGGTGTGATAAGGGGCTTTGTAAGGAGACCGTAACTACCTTGTGTAATCCTTTGTTTTAAATAAAATTTTTTATTTCTTCTTATGATGAGGTTTATGGATTTTCAAATGTCTGAATAAATATAGTATGCATATTTTTGATGAATTTTAGAGAAAGGATATTTTAAAAATGTTAATGTAAACCTTAAATAATAAAAAATGTGTAATGATTTTCAAAAAATGGTCTTCTACAATTATGTTCAGTACGAAATTTAGAGTCTAAAAAGATCAACTTAATTTTTGATGATTAGTAAATTATGAATAGTGATTTTATGCTTAGGATTAGTAATGTGACCAAATGGATTAGTAATCTCACATTAAGAAAGTATTAATATAATCTAGGCACCTTGATTAAGTAATGCGATTCAATAAAATGGTTAAATAACGGTTTCATAAATTATTAGTCAAGTATTAGTTTTTTCGGGTGAATAGTGTTTTTTAATTAAAAATTAAATTAAAAATATTTAGAAAAATATTTTTATAAAATAGATTTCATTTTTGAACTCAGAGCATCGATATTATGTTAAGGTAATTTTTGGGTTTTTTTTCTTAAAAAAAATGAATTTTCGGTGAATAGTGTATTTATTTAAAAATTAAATTAAAAATATTTAGAAAATTATTTTTATAAAATGGAGTTAATTTTTGAAATCAGAGCATTGATATTTGGTTAAGGTGAAATTTTGGGATTTTTCTGAGAAAGTTGAATTTTCGATGAATAGTGAAAATACAGTTTTTAAGTTACGGGTGTTTAATGACATCATTAAATGATGTATTAAGTATGTAATCAATATGGTCGACTTATGAATAGTAATATAAGGTATGAGGTGTCCCAAGTGGCCAATACCATGGGAAAATACCATGGTCAAGCCCATGGTTTTGGCAAAACCACCAATGAGGTGTCCCTTGGCCATTAATGCCTTGTCCCCTCACTTTCCCTATAAATACCAAGCAATCCTCTCATCCATTCGACTCCAAAATCATCTTCAATGAAGTTATGGTCTCCTTACCTCCCAATGAGTCCTCCCAAGTTTCCCCCAAGCCCTCAAGGTCCCAACCTTTGAGTTTTAAAAGTTACGTTTTAAGGTAAGGGATCCTACCTCCCTCTTTCTTTTCAAGTAACCTCTTTTATGTCATTTATTTTATGCTCCATGCTCTTATGTTGGAGGATGTTATTTTAAATTCATAATACTGTATTTGTCATGTTCATATGATGAAAGACCTCCTATTTCTCTCATCATTTCATTTTAAGAATGTTAATGTGGCGCCGTTAGGCTGCCGAATTTTTAAGGGATTCTTTCACCCTTCTCAAGTTCTATTTTCATGTCAAGTATTTCAAGTTCCTTTTTATTTTTTTGGGGTATGATATCTATATCTATCATACTGATCTTTTATGTTAATATTATTAGAGACCCTATTTGATCTCTTCAATTCAGTATTTTGAATTTTTAAGTGGCGTCGTTAGGCTGCTGAATTTTTAAGGGATTCATACACCTTTCTCATTTTTGAAAGTTCTACTTTCATGTCAAGTCTTGCAAGTTCCTTTTTATTATGTTGGGGTATGATATATATATCTATCATACTGATATTTTATGATCATATTATGAGAGACCCTATTTTATCTCTTCAATTAAGTATTTTGAAGTTGTAAGTGGCGCCGTTAGGCCGCCGAATTTTTAAGTGGTTCTTTCACCCTTCTCATTTTCAAGTTCTACTTTCATGTCAAGTTTTGAAAGTTCCTTTTTATTATGTTGGGGTATGATCTCTATATCTGTCATACTGATCTTTTATGATCATATTACAAGAGACCCCATTTTATCTCTTCAATTCAGTATTTTGAAGTTTTAAGTGGCGCCGTTAGGCTGCCGAATTTTTATAAGAGAAATCTTATTTTTGTCTTCCTTTCATGCTCTTCATTTCATATGGTATATTTTCAAATTTCATTAACATGTTCTTAAATCTCTTATAATATGTCCCTATACTATTTTATGGGTCATTTATGAATGTTTGACCCATGTCCCCTCTCTTTTCAACATTTTCTAAAACCCTGTAACGTAGCCGTTGTGCTGCAGAATTTTCGTCTCAAAATGCCTCTCTCTTTTTCTCAAAATTATTTTATGTTATTAAGTGAATACTCAAATAACTTATTTATACAGGGGTATTCACATATATATATATATATATCAAAATGTTCTATTTTAAATTCTGGGATTTACATACATGAAACCCGCTTTCCCTTTCCGTGGGTTTAAAGTGACATAAAGATCATGTCTTTAAAGCAGTTTTTAAAACGTTATGATTATGAAATGAAACCCATTTATTTTATGATATATGGGTTGTTTATGAAATGATTGATGATGATATATGTGGCTCACATGATAATAAAGACATGTCAAGGGTGCGCCCAGATAGCGCTCCAATGCATTGGGTAAAGACTTAATCTCTAGAGATGACCATTTAGACTGATACCTTGGTGAATAACCTTGGTAATTTTTAATAACACCTTGGGGATGGACCTTGGTGAAACGAAATTATTGTCAATATTAAATGTTGCAGACACATCTTCAAGTTATGGAAAACGTTATTTTTATTATGATATGCCTCATTATTTCATTCTCATGCCTTAAAGTTCTTTTCATGACTTTATTAATGTATCTCAAGTTCACATGTTAAATGTTTCCCTTGTTTCCCTTACTGAGCCTTCTGCTCACCCTTTCTTTTAATGTATGTACCCAGGTTATGAGATGCAGTAATGAACCTAGGATGAACATAAGGAGAAGACTTTCAAGTGTTTAAGAAGAATGTTTTTTTGTTTCATGTATTAAGTTCCTGGTTTCCAAGACACTAGACCTTAAAGATCCTCAGTTTTGTATAATGTAATGAAAGTTTATGTGATAAAAAGGTAGGATGCTATAGGGGCTGCTATCCAGGGGGTGAGAGGGGGGGGGGGTGTCTAGAAAGGGTGGTTAAAGGGGGTCCATAGGAGGGGGGAAAGGTGGGTGCAAGGTTGTGTGTTCAAGGGGACCAGGGGTGAAAGGGATGTGGGAGGGGGGATACTGTCTAGGGGTGCAAGGTGGGGGGGGGGGTGTCCAGCATGGGTGGTGCTAGGGGGTCCTGGGGGGAAAGGAGTGTGCATTGGGGGTGTGCAAGGGGGTCCGGGGGGGGGGGGGGCAAGGGGTGGGTAGTGGGGGTGTACAAGGGGGGTGCATGGGGGTGTGTGAAAGGGGACCAGGGGTGAAAGGGATGTGTGTGTGTGTGTGTGGGGGGGGGGGGCTGTTCAGGGGGTGCAAGGGGTGTGGAGTGGGCGTGTGTAAGGGGGTGTGTGCAAGGGGATCAGGGGGGGGGGGGTTTCAAGGGATGTGTGTGTGTGTTTGTGTGTGTGTGTGTGGGGGGGGGGTTACTGTCCAAGGGGGGATTCTATCCAGGCGGTGCAAGGTGTGTGTGTGGGGGACTGCTGTTCAGGGGGTGCAAGGGGTGTGGAGTGGGCATGTGCAAGGGTGTGTGTGCAAGGGGATCAGGGGGGGGGGGGTGCAAGGGATGTGTGTGTGTGTGTGGGGTGGGGGGGGGGTTACTGTCCAAGGGGGGCTTCTATCCAGGGGTGAAAGGTGTGTGTGTGTGGGGGGGGGGGTGTCCAGCATGGGTGGTGCGAGGGGGGTCCAGTAGGGGGGCAAGGGGTGTGCAGTGGGGGTGTGTCAAGGGGATCGAGGGGTGCAAGGGATGTGTGTGTGTGTGTGTGGGTGGGTGTGGGTTTATGAAATGGGAAGGGATATATCCATGATTTGAACCTATAGATATAGCCCTATAGTAATGATTTAAACTGTGGATAAAGTCCTAGAGCCACGGTTCATTGAACAGTGGCTGGTATTGGCATGGCTATAGGGCGAAGCCTATAGCCATGGTTTGGAACTGTGGATATAGGTCTATATCCACAATTAGAATCATGGGTATATCCCTATAGGTATGGTTGGAAACCGTGGATATAAGGCTTACCCTATAGGCACACCAATACAAGCTACGATTAAATGAACTGTGGTTATAACCTCTAGCCAAGGTTTTTGGGCTTATAGCCACGGTTACAAACTGTGGCTATAACCAAAATTTCTATTAGTGTTATGTTATTTTCTATACCATATTTGAATTTATACATTATTATCTTTTGAGATAATCTAGTATATTTTATTGTTTAGAAATGGAACCTAGAAGGACAAATGATATCAATACCCATAGAAAATGTAGAGATTTACCTATTGAGGAAACCAATATAGTTGGTATTAGAATGGAGAAAATTATTTAAATATTAGGGAAACTTAATTAGGTTATGAAAAATACCTTGCCTGAATAGAGAAACATATTCCACAGAGAGAATCACATATGATGGATCACTTTATGTGGCAGAATCCCCCATCATTTAGTGGGACTACTAATACAATTATAGTTGAGAAATGGATTAAGTAGCTGAAGAAGATATTTACAACCATGGTATTTAGTAAAATAGAAAAGGTTACAATTGTAGTATATTTTCTCAAAGGTGATTCTAATCAATGACTATCTTTAAACTAGAATACTAATATGGAAAAAGAAATAGAACTCATGGAATTGAGAACTTTTAAGGAGACATTCTTCGATAAATACTTCCCTCGTGATCCAAAAATTGAGATAAATATAAAGTTCCTTATCTTAAATAAAAATGAATAAGGGAGTGTTTAATATTATGAATATACATTTACAAGGATATCCAGATATTTTATGGATTACATGTGCAACACGGAGTACAATATTGACCACTTCTTTGAAGGTCTCAATCCAAATATCCAAAGGGTGATAGTTTCTTAGACTTTTTTTTATCATATGAAGATATAGTTTTATGTTCCATAGAAATAGTGGAGTAATTTTAAAGGCCGTACACATTTAAATGAACATAAGAGAATAATAAGTCTTTTAAACACCATGAAAAATAGAATGTGTCAAAGAAGAAGAAGGGAATGAAGCAATTCCCACCTTCTGAGAACTGTGGTAAAAATCACTCCAAGAAATTCTTAAAGGGATTGGGAGTTTTCTATAAGTATAGAGAAAAGGGTCATTATATTAAATAATTCAAGGGAAAGAAGGAAAATTCTGATATTTAGTGTCTCAACTTTAGGGAGATAGGGCATTACTCAAATGAATGACCCCAGAGACAAGGGAACCTACAACAAAAGAGGATAAGGGTAGATGGACTTGATTATGTGATCACTACAATAGAGGTATAAGTACAAAATGATGTGGTTAAAGATACATTAATACTATATTAAAATTTATAAAATACATTATTTTATTTTGGATTATCACACTCTTTTATATCTACCTAGTTTTCTAAAAAAATTAGATATTTCCCTTTTGATTTAATAAGAGATTTGTTAGTAAAAACTCTCAAAGGAAGTCTCATTGCAACAAAGATGTGTTGGCCAATCCCTGTTATGACACATAAAAATGATTTTCTTAATGACCTTATTATCATACCTATGATTTAATTTTATATAATTCTCAATATGGACTAGCTCTCAAAAGACGATGTAAAAGTTTATTTCAAGAAGAAGGAAATTACAATTTGTGAGGAATATGTAGAATCCCTTCTTTAGAGAAGAAGATTCATCACTTAATTCCTATCTATATCCACCCCTAGTAGGTACACTGAATGAAATTATTAGAGAAGAAGAGTACACAAAATCTAGTGATGAAGAAGGAAATATTTAAATTGAGTATGTACCCATTGTGAAGGAATACATTGATGTATTTCCTGAGGAATTACCTGAACATACCCTAGAGTGTGAAGTTGAATTTTTCACTGATTTAATCCTCAATTAAATACCAATATCAAAGACTCCCTATATAATGAACACTATAGAATTAGTGAAGTTTAAGAAACAACTATAATATTTGGTTAATAAGGGATTTATTCTCCCTAGTGTTTCACCATGGGGAACCTCTATACTATTTGCTAAGAAAAAAGATTGATCCATCAGGTTGTTCATTGATTATAGGTAAATTAGTGATATTAAAATAAATAAAATTTATCCTCTAACTCGCATAAATGATTTTTTTGATTAATTTCATGGAGATCAATATTTTTAAAAGATTGATCTCTTTTATGGGTATCATCAATTACGCATAAAGAAGGAAGACATCCCGAAGACAAATTTTTGGATGAGGTATAGACATTACGAATTTTACAATGATGATATTTGTATTAACTAATGAACCCTCTATTTTTATAGTCCTAATGAACAAAGTATTCAAGTAATATCTTGATAATTTTATTTTTGTGGCTGTTGATGATATTTTGGTATATTATAAATGTTATGATGACTACGAGAATTACTTGCAGATAATTCTTAAGACTCTTAGAAGGGAAGATTTATTTGGAAAATTTAGTAAGTGATATTTCTAGCTTCAATAAGTTTCTTTCTTGTCTATATTGTCTTTAAGGATGGAATATCAGTTAATACTGAAAAGACAATGGTATTCATAAAATGAACCACACCAACAAAAAAAAGTGAGGTACATAGTTTCATTGGTTTAGCAGGTTACTATTGACGATTCTTTCAGAATGTTTCTCGATAGGCTAACCAATTAACACATCTTACATATAAAAGAGGTTAAGTTTTCTTGGAAAAAGGAATGTGAAGAATGCTTTGATGAACTGAATACAAGATTAGTAAATGCTCTAATTTTGACTCTACCATCTAGAAGTGATGGATTTTTCATATATAGTGATGCATCGAATAAGGGACTTAGTTGTTTCCTAATGAAAAATGATAAAGTTATTGAATATGATTCAAGGAAATTGAAGATTCATGAATAGAACTATCTAACTGATGATCTTGATTTAGTAGCTTTAATATTTACTTTGAAAATATGGAGTCATTATCTCTATGGTTATAGATGTTAGATATATACAGATCATAAAAGCCTGAAATAAATCTTCTCACAAAAAGAGATCAACATGAGACAAAGGTGATGGCTTGAGCTACTCAAGGATTATGATTTCTAAATACACTACCACATAGGGGAAGAAAGTAAGGTAGCGAATGCATTAAGTAGAAATGATCATGGAGTTCTAACCCAAATGAGGATTGAGAAGGATCCTATGTTCATAGATCTAGTAAAGATATATATGGGAATTTCTAACTAATGGGAGACTTCAATCATTTTTTCAAATGATTGAAAAGTCATCTTTATGAGAGAAGATAAATAATTCTCAATCTAATGATGAGAAATTATAGATGAAAATTAAAGGTGGGAATAAAAGAAAATTATCAGACATTGTTTGTGAAAATGGTGTTCAAAAATTTGGAAAGAGAATATGTGTTCCATTTATATCTGAGCTAAAAATGGAATTATTGGATGATGCTATTCGATGAAATTTATCTATAAACCTTGGTAGCACAAAGATGTATAGGGACTTGAAGGAGCATTTTTGGTGGGATAACATGAAGTGGGAAATTTCAGATTGTGTGTCTAGATGTTTGGTTTGCTGATAAATGAAAGCTTCTAGGTAGCATCCTAAAGGAATCCAACAACCTATTGCTATTCCTATGTATAAATGGGATGAAATTACTATAGAATTTTTCATGGGACTACCAAATACTTTTAGAAAGAATGATGCAATATGGGTTATTATTGATCGCCTAACCAAATCAACACATTTTATTTATATAATATAAGACCTACCTCATGAGTGCCTAAAAAGGATCTATATTGATGAATTTTTAAGACTCCATGGCACAAATATATCAAATTTTTATGATCAAGATCCCTGCTTTACCTTAAAATTCTAGAAGAGTCTTCAGAAGACCATTGATACCGAGCTTTATTTGAGCACTACCTACCATCCTCAAATCGATGGATAGTATAAAAGAACAATTAAAAAAATGTAAGATATTTTAAGTTCTTTCTCACTTGACTTTCAAGTTATGTGGGATTAGTAACTACCTTTGGTATAGATTTCCTATAATAATATTTTCCATTCAATTATTCAAATGGCACCGTGTGAATCATTATATAGAAAGTGGTGTCTTACTCCAACTTGTTGGGAGGAATTGGTGAAAGGAAACTCATAGGCCCAATACATGTTTAAGAGATGATGAAAAAGGTAAAGGCAATCTAGGATCATATTAGAGTATCTCAAACTAGGCAAAAGAGTTATGCTGATAATCGAAGGAAATATTTTCAAGTGGGAGATCTGGTTTTTTTGAAAGTATCTCCATAGAAGGGTGTTGTCAAGTTTGGTAAGAAAGGAAAAGTGATCCCTAAGTAAATAAGACCCTTATATATTATTAAAATAGTTGGAGTTGTTGGTTATTATTTTGAAATGCCACCAAATCTCTCAAAAGTACATGATGTGTCCTATATATCTCTACAAAGGAAGTACATTCCTGACCCAACACATGTGCTCACATATGATTAAGTAGATATGGAACCTGACCTTTAATACTATGAAGAACCCACCCAGATTATTGATACTAGAGAGAAATTATTGAGGAATCATACAACTCACCTGGTAAAGTTACCCTGGAGAAATCACAAAATGGAAGAAACAACACGGGAACCGGAAGATTCTTTGAAAGAGAACTGCCCACATCTCTTTAGAAGGTAATACCCCAAAAATTTTGAGGATGAAATTTTTATAGGGTGGAATAATATAGAACCCAAAGACTTTACCATATTATCCTTTTATAATAAATTTAATTTCATTTATATCTTTCCAAACATGCAATACTGAGTTATTTTGTAATGCACACAATAACCAGTTTAAATAAAACACTATTTAGTCATGTTTTAAACAGTTGATTAAATTATAAAACTATTATAGAATTTATATAGTAAATTTATATTTCATATAACCAGTAAAATATTTTGACATTGATTCAATACATTTTATAGACATAAGATATGAACAAACCCAATTTTATGCATAAAAAACTATATTTTTATAATGGCAGTTTTTTCGCCTTTTGATTGAGAAAATATTTTAAATATAAATTTTGGAATTTTTATAAACTTTATATGTAAAAATAAATTATTTTTTAAAATAATTACTTAAAAATTATCTTAGGGTTAATTTTTGGTATTTTTGTGTGAAGTTTCATTTTTTGATGAATAATGAAAATACTGAATTTTAATTGAAAACTACTTCATCGTTTAATTTATTTATAAGGATGAATTATATTTTAAATCAGATTAAAATTAAAATTATATCAATTATAAATAAATTAATCCAATTAAATTCATTGGAATTAATTTCAATTTTAAATTGGATATAAAAACTTAACAAACTTTTGAACATTTTTACTTTAAAAACCCGCATTGTCGTACCGTCTGCAGGATTAATTTTAAATTAATTTATGACAATTATGTAGTACATGAAAAATGGATTTAATATTTGGGATAATAATAATTTATAATTTATAATAATTTCTACTAAGTTTTTCAATAAAAATATTAGTGAAAGTAATTAAAATTATTCACAACGATTAAGAGAAAACTTAGCTTAACAAGAGACTAAACCTTAAACTTAAGAGACAAAATGACCTAGAAACATTTCAAAAACCTATTTTATGTCCATATTTAGACCCTATAATCTATTTTATCAAATTTTTGCCATTATTTAATCCACTTTACATTGAAAAAATGTTGGTGTAATTCCCTTTTAAAAATTAACAAGAATGCCACTCCTTCTCTACTATGAAAAGGTACCCACTCATCCCAAATATTATCACCTCTAAATCCCATTGAATCGTCCAAAATCTGTACAAATAATATCCTAAAATCCCTAACCTCATCCTATAAGAATCCCTTTGTATATAAATTAAACAAAGTAAGTATTTTGGTATAAACCAAAAGGAGTTACCCAAATAAGAGGTATCATTCTTCAACAATTACTTTGGTTTCATTTACTCCTCCAACCCTTAAATTATTTTTATATAATGATGATATAATATAATAAGTATATTAAATATAATGATATTTTATTATTCTAGTATTTATAACTACACTTTTACACACATCCATAAAAATGGGATGCATAATCATCATTCTTGTGTACGACGGACTACCGCCTCATGAACCGATGCCGTTTGTTCTTCCATCTACCACTTTTCAAGGATGGAAATAATGATGGATTTATATTTTATATATTATATATATATATATATATATTATATTTATAAAATATTTATTCTTATTTAATTCTTATATAACTCATACATTAATGTTTTCCATTTTTCGGGAATACGATAACATCATTTGTGGACGTATGGACTACTGTCTCCTCAAAATGATGTGATTTGTTCATGCTATACATGGAATGTATAAAGATGATTCTAATTAAAACATGTGATAATTATGATACAATTATTATTCTGAAATTATAATATACATATATTTCACTTAATTTTCATTCTTTTGATACAATAAATAAATGGAAGTAACGTTCATGCATATGTACGACCTACCGTCTCCATAAACGGTGCATTTTATTTCATATCTCCAAATTTTATGGATTATTCTAAAAACACATAAAAAGAATATATAATATAATAATACCATGTTTCAAATTATGAAGATTATTAAATAATTATGAACATAAGAATAACAAAAATAACAAGTCAAATGATACTCGAAAAACTTGGAAATTAACACTCGAAATAGTAAAAATAATGAAAGATCATTAAGAAATGGGTAATAAGATATTATAAGAAGATAATATATGATATTATAAATATTATTATGATTTTATATAAGTTATTAACATGTTTAAAACCCTTATATATGAGTTTAAAGGACGTTCACTCAAACGGAAATGTAAGGTAAGAGATTTCAACTCAATTTTCATTCCATTGAGACTTATTTGTTATTTTACAAAAATTCACTTTCAGGTGGTGTATATACTGACCATTTGTTATTTAATATCATGATTAAATCATAATTCATGTAATTTTAAGTTTAAATTTTAACTATCTCATTCAAGGGGGTTTGACTAGAAAATTACCATGTGGAAAAGGTTATCTTTGCAATATCACTTTATTTTGTGATTGTTAACTTTGTCTCGAAACAATCACTAATTTATGATTATTTTTATAGTAAATTACATTTTGATATTAATATTCTCATTAAATGGATATCATTATTCCCTAAACTATATACCATTTGTTCATATGTTGTTCACTTTTGACAATTATTTGAAATGTAGATAAATCCTTATATTTTTATCAATATGAATATTTAATGATAAGGCATGTTGTTCATTAATTAAATTGATTGTTAAATATATGAGGAATGATTTTTAAATTCACTATATAGGTTTTTTACTGGTTATTGAAATCCACTCAATGCATCAGTAGTCTTATGGGATGAATTTGTTGGTCAAATCAGAGTAGTTTAAACTGTCTTGAGAATAAATCTTGACGGTAAAGGTATCACGTGCCTAGGAAAATGATGTATAATAATTTAGAATTACCTTTATTGATAATTCAGTTATTATTATTATCTATGAGATGTTTATTTTAAATATCTATGGATGGATTTCATTATTAATTTATTGATTAAATGGCATGTGTTTCATTTATCTACTATTCCATATTGATTATGACTTATCAAGATATTTATATGGAATGTGTGCTGAGTTATTTAACTTCCCCTTATTATTATTCTCATTGATTAATTATTTATTACATTATACTTACCCTTAACGAGAAATTGAGCTCACCCTTATTTTTTTCCTTTTCCCTTGACTTGAAGAATAAATCTTTGAATGAGATTTAAAGGATGTAGTTCATTTCATTTTATTATGTATCATATTTTATTTTCTATTTCCTAATGCAATATGGGTATCATGTATATAATATGGATTTAAAAAACTACTAAATTGATAAATAATTTAGGATTTTATTCCTTGTAATCATGCCAATGTAATAAATTAAAGCATTAACTTCAAGCTTCTTGGGTCAGGGCATTATAGTTTTGAACTAGTTTCATAATAGAGGTATTATTTTTTATTCTTCTCCCAAATTTCACCATTATCAGATCATAAAAGGTAATATTATTTATTTTTTATAACTATTTAATATTTTATAATAACATTTCATAATTAATTTATTTATTATTCATGATGATAAAATCAAGGATGAGATTATTTTTGGTAATTTATAACAAATGAATGATGTTGTATTAATTAATGAGTTAAATTTCTATTTTACCATTTAAAAAAAAATATTATTTAATTATTTATATCCAATATTATGTTTCCAAATCCATATTTTATATAAATTTATATCATTGTTCATGTAGGCAGTTAAAGTGACCTAACAAGAATATGCTATAACTTATGTGTGACTATGACTATGGAATAGATTATTTTGTTATAATATTATTAAAACAAAAGTATAATGAAATTATTTTGATGTTATTAATGTGATTAATCATAATTTTTAAGATTTATAATAAGAAGTTAAATGGAAAATATGTTGTCACTTGTAAATAAATCAAATTTCCTCTTGGTATATTAATTTTAGGCGATTAGTTTTACAATAATAGATTATTAATAATAATAATTATAGAATGCCTAATTTATATTTTAAAAAATATAAATCATGAAATAAATAACATATCTATTCAATATACACATTTTTAAAACCATCATTAGTAGGTGGTGATGAAAACAAAGTGTCATTCATGAAGGCGGTAGTCCACACACACATATGAGCAATGTTTTCATTTTTTTGATTGAGTGTGAGGGGAAAAAGTAATGGTTATACCATAAATATAATAAAAATTTGGTAAATGTTTTATAATATTGTAATTATATACATATGGTTTGAATGGGTTTGTAAGAAGGTGGATGAAAAGGATAAAGGAATTAAATTAAAGGGTAAGTAATACTTACGTTGGGAATTTGGATCTTCTATTGAAGTATCCTTTAGAAATAAAGGAATTGAGGAACTTTGTTTAGTATAGAGGATTCCAAACATGTATAGGGGATCTATAAGAGGTAAATTAAGTATAATTTCATGGTAATTTAAAACTATAGGTATGTATTGAAGTGGATTGAAGTGATCTCATTTTATAAGTGAAAAAGAGGCACAAATATTTGGAAAAGAATGTTAGGTAAGGGGTAAGAATGGTGATTCAGGTGGAGAAATTTTGAAAAGAAATGTATGAATAAAATTACAAACTAAAAAATTTATTCAAGTAGGTATATGTGTCAAATTTATTTAGTACAATTTGAGCCACATTAGATCTGTCACGACCCATCCCTCAGGGTCTGTTCCATGAATACCCCAAGCCTGCCTTCCATAGGCCAGGGGATGGCGACTAGCACCGAACGGAATATTCCCTAAAACTGGGAAGGAATTGCCTTTATAACCTGTAAAATCATGTAACCAAGCACACCGCAAGATATTAACACAAAAAAACTGTATAACCAAAAGAGTGATGAAAGTAAAAGGGGCCGGAATAGAAGCCCAAACAGTAAATGTACAAGTACA
Organism: Viscum album; assembly: GCA_963277665.1. NCBI lineage: Eukaryota > Viridiplantae > Streptophyta > Magnoliopsida > Santalales > Viscaceae > Viscum > Viscum album. The sequence goes on along the minus strand of OY728119.1, from coordinate 31,723,817 downwards.
ACTAAAATATAATACAACTGAAGAAAGAGAAAGAAAACTACTGGATCTTCCTCTGAGGTTCCTACCTGAAGGGTAGGTACAGATCGCCTCCTCAGCACTCCATGTCCACCCGTCTCCTCTGCGAACCGACACACCGTATGGTCCACCTCTAAGCACCATCCAGTCCTGGTACCCTTGTCCTCAGTCAGCATTGTACGTCGTCTACATCCAACACAAAAAGGTGCGGGCATGTCCCATGTAGGGGTGAGTATTAAGATACTCAGTAGGGACCCCAAGACCCTCAAGGTCTTTCAAAATCCACCAAGGATAAAACACAAAGTATGAAAACAACAGATAACCCTAGTTAGGTTTATGCCCATACAGATACCTAAGTTATCAAATAGTCCATCTCAATCATGAAGGAACACATAGGTTCTGACCCATATCACACTAGGAATATCTTTAGGTATAGTGGTAGAGATGATTAGTTATAAAAACTGAATCATCTTATTCCATTAAGAGGCTCTGTTGCTAACCTTCAGAGAATCGCTAGGAGCTAACCCACACATGATCGTTGGAGCTGACCCATAAAGGATCTCTAGGAGATGACCCATACAGGATTACTAGAGCTAACCCACACATGATTTCTAGGAGCTGACCCACACAGGATTGCTAGGAGATGACCCACACAGGATCGCTGGAGCTGACCAACACAAGATCGCTAGGAGATGACCCACACAGGATTGCTGGAGCAGACCCTCATAGGATCGGTAGGAGCTGACCCACATAGGATCTCTAGGAGCAGACCCACACAGGATATCTGGAGCTCACCCACACAAGATCGCTAGGAGATGACCCACATAGGATAGCTAGGAGCTGACCTGCACAAGATAGCTAGGAGAACTATTCTCGTCAAAACCAGACATTGGGTTTCCGCACTAGGCTTACTCATCTCCGGGAGAGTCCTCTCCCCAAGCCACTCGTTAGATTCTCCAACTGCCACGATGTTCCACGAAGAAGCATCCCAAAGGTCTGCCATGTCATAGGGGTCTCAACACAACATATGGCGCGTCAACCAGACGCCTGGTCTGTGAGTTATTAGCCTTTTAGTCCCGAGGGACCAATTGGATTTGTGCTCGATCCAACTCAACCATACCCCATACTTATCCAAATATTTAGTTGGGAATACCAAAGGGATAGTGTCTATTCAAGGTTTCCATCACTGCTGACAGTTCATCAAATGGATGTCTGGTGCCAAAGTTATGGCCAAAAGAGCGTAAATTGGTCGAAGTGGGTCCAGGTTTGGTATGACCTGGTCGGGCCAAACCGGACTGACCCGGCCTAGGCCGACCTAGTTCAGGTCGACCCGGACTAACCCACTGGGTGGATCTGCCCATTGGGTTTGTCCTGGCCCACTGAGCGGCCTGGACCGCTAGGTCCGGCTTAGTGGGCCGCGAGGGGCCGTGGGTGGCCGCGAGGCCACGGAGGGTGCCGCGAGGGCATGAGGCCACAAAGCGGATCGACTGGGGGTTGATGCGAGGGTGTGAGGCTGCAGGGCGGCTCGGCCAGGGTGGTTAGGCCAGAAGGGTGGCGGCGGCATGGGTGGCGGCTCAACCCGGACGGTGGCGGCGACGGCTTGGGCGACGACTCGACCCGGACGGTGGCGGCGGCTCAGCTCGGACGGTGTCGGCTCAGACAATGGTGGAGGCTCAGCCCGGTGGTGGTGTCTTGTACTACGATAGCGGCTCGACCCAGCCGGGATGGCTCAGACAGCGGTGGTGACTCTGTTTGGCTCGGCTGCAGACGGCGCGGAGCGGTGGAGGCCGTGGGGAGGCGATAGCTATGGGGCGGTGGGGCATCGTTCCTTCGTCAGCGGTTCTCAAGTTCCACCGGTGTCGACTGCCTACACCAGTCGCCATCACCAAAGTTTCCTTCTTCCATCGTGAAGGATACACCATTCAAGAAGAACAACGGGAGGTCGGACCATGCTTGTTTGGCCCGTACCCTCCACGTTAGAGCGTTAGAAAGTGGCTCAACAATAACAAGAATGTGTATGGAAGATATTTAAGAACTTCAAATTATGACAACCTTCGTCAAACACTAATCCCATTCCCGAAAAAGTAACTTAGAAGGGAAGAACATGGGAACAAAATCCTACCTCATTTGATTCGTTGACGGAGATCGCGAGGTAGTAGACAACGTCGTTGGGGAGGGGAAGACGATCATCAATTGAAGACATCCCACATTGGAGGATGTCCCAAGGAAGAAATTTAAAGTCCAGGTCGGCATTCTTCATTAGCGTTCTTCATTGAAGAGTTTTCTCCCAAGTTCTCCAACGCTCTCTCCTTTGCCAAGCCTTTTCCCCAATTCCACCAAAATGAAAAGGTATCCCAAGATAATAGATTATGATATCTATTATTTAGTTTGTTGTCACAAATTCAAAATAGACTAATTAATTAAATTAATTTGGAAAAATTAAAGTATGGAGTTGGAACAATTAATGTGGAGGAATCTCAAGAGTATCATCTAAATTAAAGAGGGAGTTGGGAGGTTTCTCCCTCATTAAGAGGGGAGTTCAAGAGGGTTTATTCCTCGGGTGGTCCCCACCACCATAACCTCTCATGGGAGGTTAGTTTTGGTGGTCCCCACCATCATAACCTCTCATGGGAGGTTTAGGTCTGATGGTCCCCACTTCTCAACATCCACATGTGGTAGGGTTTAACAAATAAAATAAAATGTTACACAAATTTTATTTTATTTTATTCTTTTCACAAAAAACCCAATTTTTATCTTTTACTCTTGACCCACTACGGTCGAGGTGAAGGTCTCCTTTAGTGAATACTGGTGCTGCGAGTTCAACGGTGCCATCATATTTCAATTCCGAGAACCGGTTCAAAATTTAGAAAAACCCACTCGCAAATTTATTGAACGTACTTGAGATAAAGTTCAGAAATTCATTCTGGGCACTCCGGGCCTCAGAATCATGCGCCTTTAATTTTCTCGAACTCATAAAATTCCCATATATTTTAAAAAAATTACTTGGAAATTTTGGGTCTTTACATTCTTCCCACCTTAGGGCTTTACATCCCCGTAAACCACAACTCATAACTAGGTAAACAAGTGGGGGTACTGAGCACGTATCTGAGCCTCCCGCTCCCATGTGCTCTGTTGGAGGTTCCCGTGCTGCCAGCGAATGCGCACCAGAGGTATCGTCCTTCCATGAAGGACCCTCTCTTGTTGATCCTCAATCTCAACTGAAACCTCTGTAAACGCACCCCATCTTCGATGTCCAGCTCACCGTGGTCGATGATGTGGGAAGGGTCATGCATGTATCTCCTTAGCTGGGATACGTGGAAGACGTCGTGCAACCAGTGCAGCTGAGGTGGAAGAGATAAGCGGAACACCACCTCTCCAACTCCGCTGAGGACCTAAAAAGGTCCAATGAATCTCAGAGATAACTTTCCGCCTCGGCCAAATATTTGCAAAACTCGTCGAGGTGAGACCGATAGAAAGACGTGGTCGCCATCCTCGAACTCCAGAGTTCTCCATCTCATGTCAGTATATGACTTCTACCTGCTCTGTGTTTTCTTTATCCACTCCTAGATGATCTGCACCTTCTCTGTGGTAGCCTGTACCATATCTGGTCCCATTAGTACTGACTCCCCTGGGTCCGTCCAGCACAAGGGTGATATGCATGGTCGCCCGTACAATGCCTCAAAAGGTTCCATCCCAATGGTAGAGTGATAGCGTCTATTTTATGCAAACTCTACCAAAGGAAAGTGATCCTCCCAGCTGTGACCAAAGTTGAGGACGCAAGCACGTAGCATGTCCTCGAAGGTATGAATAGTCCGCTCAGTCTAGCCATCTGTCTGAGGATGGAAGGCAGTGCTCAAACGAAGCTGAGTCCTGAAAGCCTCCTGCAACCCCTTCCATAGTCAGAATGTAAAACGTGCATCATGATCAGAGACAATCATCGAGGGTACTCCATGTAACCACACAATCTCCTGCACATAGAGGCGTCCCAAGATCTCTACTGAACCCTTCTCTCTAATCGGAAGGAAGTGGACCGAATTGGTGAGTCGGTCGAAAATCACCCAAATCGAGTCATGTCCCCTAGATGTACGTGGAAGTCCTGTCATGAAGTCCATGTATATCCTATCCAAATTCCAATCTGGGACCTCTAAAGGCTGAACCAAGCCTACTGGTACCTGATGCTCCGCCTTCACTTGCTGACAAGTGAGGCATCGAGATACAAACTCTGCTACTGATTTCTTCATTCTCAGCCACTAGTGCTGTCGTCAGAGATCTTGGTACATCTTTGCCACTCCTGGATATACCGCTAGAGGGGATGTGTGTAACTTTCTCAACACTTCCTCCCGAAGTGACACTGGTACCATGGTACGTCCTCTGAAGAGGATGACGTGCTCCCCACCTTCAGAGAGTCCATCAGGTGCCTACCTTGTGGATATCTGAGCACGTCGAGCCTCGTAGTTAGTGTCCACATGTTGCGACTCCCTGAATCGCTGAAGAAGTGGGGGAGTGATTATAAGAGACTGAGGAAAAACTACTTCATCCCGATCCATAAAGGATATCTGTAAAGCAGCCATCTACTCTGTCGCCTTTCCTAGAAGCTGTATACCTGACCTCCTGTTGAGTGCATCTACAACAATGTTCCCCTTCCCTGGAGTATAGACTATCTCAAAGTCATAGTACTGGAGGAACTCAAGCCAACGTCACTGTCTCAAGTTCAGGTCTTTCTGAGAGAAGATATACCTGAGACTCTTGTGATCATAGTAGACTGTAAAACACTCTCCCATAAAGTAATGTCGCCACATCTTCAAGGAGAAGACCACTGCTGCTAACTCCAGGTCATGGGTAGCGTAGTTCTTCTCATGCTATCTTAGCTGTTGAGAACCATATGCGATCACTGCTCGCTCCTACATCAGGACACATCCGAGACCATTCCCTGATGTGTCACAGTAGACTACATACCCTATGCCCTCCTTTGTAAGCCTCAAGATGGGGGCACTAGTTAGCCTCTAGCTCAGCTCTTGAAAACTCTTCTGACATCTCTCTGACCACATGAAGAGTTTCCCCTTCTTCTTCAAGGCTGATAGTAGTGTTGCAAATATAGAGAAATATGGTACAAATCTCTAGTAGTATCTAGCCAAACCTAGGAAACTCCATACCTCCGTTACACTCCTGAGTGGCTCCCAAGAAAGTACCCCCTCAATCTTCACTGGATCCACTGCAACTCCAGCCTCTGATATAACATGTCCCAGAAAGTGGACCTCTCAGATCCAGAACTGGAACTTCGAGGGATTACCATAAATCTGGTGCTCTCAGAGTGTATCCAGAACTATTTGTAAATGATAAGCATGCTCATCCTCAGTAGCAGAGTAGATCAGAATGTCATTGATGAATACTACTACAAAGCGATCAAGGTATAGATGAAAGATCCTATTCATGAGTCCCATGAAGACTGCTGGAGTGTTGGTCACACCAAATGTAATAACCAAGAACTCGTAGTGGGTGTACCGACATTTGAAATTCGTCTTCTGCAAATATTTGTCTCACACTATGAGCTGATGATAGCCTGATCTGAGTTTTATCTTTGGGAACCACCTTGATCCCTTCAGCTGATCAAAGAGGCCGTCAATCCTCAAGAGTGGGTACTTGTTCTTCATGATCACCTGGTTTAGGCGCCGATATTCAACACAAAGCCTCAAGCTCCCATTCGCCTTCTTGGTGAACAGAATTGGGGCTGACCAAGGAGAAACACTGGGCCAAATGAACCCATTCCCCTGTAATTCCTCAAGCTATACCCGCAACTCAAAAAGCTCCACAGGAGCCATCTGATATGTTGGTGCAGATATCGGTGCCGTCCCAGGGTACAAGTCAATGTAAAAGTCCACCTCTTTGCGAGGAGGTAGACCCGAGACATCATCAGGGAAGACATACGCGTACTGGTCCACCACTACAAGATAATTTGGTCTCTCCACATAAACCTCTCCGAGGGTAAGGCTATCCAACTGATGAGTGATCGACTGCACCCTCCTTCGGGTAAGTCCATCCTGCGCTGCAAAGACTCCCTTCTTATTGGTGAAGGTAAACCTGGTCCCATCTGTGCAGACACACCGCACTTTTCACGTGCCTAATATAGTCTATCTGAGCATGGACTATAGATAACCAGTCCATACCCAATATGACGTTGTAAGTCCTCGACGCTACTACTAGGAGATCCCAGCAGAAGCTCTCGCCTCAAAGAGTAAGATCACATTTCCGACACCAGTGCGTAATCTTCAAATCCTCTCCTGTAGGAGTCTCTAGCCGTAAGGATCGAGCCAATGCCTCCATCATCATTTCGAGCTCCAAACGAGGGATGTGACAATAAATGAATGGCTGGAACCTGTGTCTATGAGTACAGTAGCTACGTTGGAGTAGACATAAATCGTACCTCGTATCATCTCCGGAGCACCATGATCATAGGCCTCAACTTCCTAAAGTTGAGCTCTCACCTATCCACCTACTCCCTGCGGTCGGGGTGGACCTCCTGGTTGTGGTGGTGGTAACATATTGAATCATCTCCCATCACCATCTGCATGACCAACTCCTCTGCCACATCCGCCTGCTCCCTACGGACCGCCTTAATCGAACCTCTGTCTCTGCCTGGGCAGTTATTTGACCATCAGTTGATCATCCGTACGACGGGTCAGACAGTCACGAGCCATGTGACCCTATCCGCCACATGTGTAACAGTGCCTGCTCCTGGAATGACTAGCTATGTCTCATGTGCCCCACAAAACAGACCCTGAATCATGCAGTCGTCCACCTGTAGGTCTAGTGCTCTTGGACCTCTGTGACATCTGTCTGCTTCCAGCAGCAGAAAACTCTGCTACGTGAAATCCGGTGGTGGGTATCAGTACTGGTGACTGCTCAAAAAGGAAACTCCCCACTTGGAGGGCTCTCTCTAACACCCCCACCTGTGTCAGGATGCTGAGTGAGATCATCGAAGCCCTGATCTCCTGCCTGAGTCCCTGCTTGAAGGTTCAGGCCCTAAAGAATGGGTCCCGCACCATACCTGTGGAGTAGCATGAGAGGTCAGTAAACCTCACTGAATACTAAACTATAGTCATGATGCTCTGTTGCAGATGAAGAAGCTCCTATATGCGCACTTCATGAAGAGTCGCTGGAACAAACTCTACCTGAAACAGGATCTCGAAGTCTGCCTAGAGAATCATCACCTCGTCGTGGACCTGGAGCATAAAGCTCCACCATCTGCCTACTGCTGCCTGTAGAAGGCTAGAGACAAGGATCACCATGAGATCGGCTGGTGTCCCTAATAGTCGAGAGACTCTCACCACGACCACCAGACAATCCTCAACCGCCTGTGGGTTCATCTCTCCCCTGAACCTGGGTGGCCTCTAGCACTAGAACTCATGCAATGCACTCAAGCGGTGTGCACCATCTACTACTGGGGATGGTGGCCTCAATGGACCAATGAGGAAAAGTACCGCTGGTGCCTCCGCTGGTGCCTCTACTGGAAAAGGGCCCTGTACCGAGGCCTCGTTGCTCGGTGGGATATCAGTGTGTACAAATCTTGGAACCCTAGCTGGTTGTCTTCGTGGAGGCATCCTGAAAAGAAACAGGTGTGCCATAGTAAATAATTTATACCTGGTGAGCTGACTCAAAATATCACAAAGAAAACTTTAAAAAACACACATGCAATCAGTGTTTTCATGCAATGAGTTAGAAAATCATAAGTCAAGGTCCGGGTGTATGGATACGTCGGCTGCCGCACCAACACTGGATTCCCTAAACTGATAACCACATTCACTACACTTAACACTATTTCTATTAAAAAGAAATATCAGAGTCCTATGTTTTGCAGTATAACTGACTCCTCTGATACCAATTTTCCCCGACCCGTCCCCTGGGGCCCGTGTCGTGACTACCCTAAGCCTGCCTTCCATAGGCGAGGGGCTGACGACTAGCACCGAAAGGCGTATTCCCTAAAACTAGGAAGACATTGCCTTTATAACCTATAAACTCACGTAACCAAGCACACTGTAAGATACTAACACAAAAAAAGTTATAACCAAAAGAGTACTAAAAGTAAAAGGGGCTAGAATAGAAGACCAACAGTAAAGGCACAAGTGTAACTGAAATACAATACAACTGAAGAAATAGAAATAAAGCTACTGAATCATCCTATGAGTTTCCTACCTAAAGGGTAGGTACAAATCACCTCCTAATAACTCTATATCCACCCGTCTCCTCTACGAACTGACATGCCGTATGGTACACCACTGAGCACCGTCCAGTCCTGGTACCCTCTTCCTCAGTCAGTGCTGCCCATCGTCTGCATCTAACACAACAAGGTGTGGGCATAGACCGTGCAGGGGTGAGTATAACGATACTCAGTAGGGAACCCGAGACCCTCAAGGTCTCTCAAAATCCACCAAGGATAAATCACAAAGTATGAAAACCACAGATAACCCTACTTAGGTATATACACATACATATACCTAAGTTATCAAGTAATACATCTCCATCATGAAGGAACACATAGGGTCTGACTCATCTCACACCAGGTATATCATTAGGTACAATAGTAGAGATGATTAGTTATAAAAATTGAATTATCTTATTCCATTTAGAGGCTCTACTGCTAACCTGCATAGAATCGCTAGGAGATGACCCACACAGGATCGCTGGAGCTGACGCACATAGGATCACTAGGTGCTGACCCACACAGGATCATTGGAGATGACCCACACATGATCGCTAGGAGATGACCCACACAGGATCGCTAGGAGCTGACCCACATAGGATCGTTGGAGCTGACCCACACAGGATTTCTAGGAGCTGACCCACACAAGATCTTTGGATCTGACCCACACATGGTCGCTAAAAGCTGACCCACATAGGATTTCTAGGAGCTGACCCACATAGGATTGCTGGAGCTGACCCACACAGGATCTCTAGGAGTTGACCCGCACTGGATAGCTAGGAGCTGACCCGCACAGGATATCTAGGAGCACTCTTCTCGTCATAGCCAACTACTGGGTTTCTCCACTAGGCTTTCTCATCTCCAGGAGAGTATGCTCCCAAATCCACTCGGTTAATTCTAAAACTGCCATGATGTTACATGAATAATTATCCCAAAGTACCGCCACATCATAGGGGTCTCAACGTAACAGACGACGCATCAATTAGACGCCTGGTCTGTGAGTTATTAGCCTTTTAGTCCTGAGGGCCTAGTTGGATTCGTGCTCGATCCAACCCGAAAATACCCCATTCTTATCGAAATATCTAGTGGGGTATACCAAAGAGACCTTATATCTCCAAGGTTTCCAGCGCCATAGACGGTTCGTCAAACGAACATCCGATGCCAAATTTATGGCCAAAAGAGCATAAATGGGTCGAAGTGGGTCCGGGTCTGGTCCGACCCAGCCTGGGCCGACCTGGTTCGGGTCGACCTGGCCTAACCTACTGGGTCTCGACCGAACCACCGGGAATCTCGGTCCATTGGGTTCAGCCCGGCCCATTGAGCGGCCCGGCCCGCTGGGTTTGGATCGGAAGGCCGCGAGGGGCCGCAGAGGGTCGCAGGTGGCCGCGAGGCCACGAAGAATGCCGCGAGGGCGTGAGGCCGCAGAGCGGCTCAGCAGGCTGCAAGGGGCTGCAGAGGGCCGTGAGTGGCCGCAAGGCCATGGAGCGTACTGTGAGGGCACGAGGCCGCAGAGCAGCTCGGCCTGGGGTTTCGACGAGGGCGCGAGGCTGTGGGGCGGCTTGGCCGGGGTGGTTCGGCCAGAAGGGCGACGACAGCTCGGGCGGTGGCTCGGCCTAGACGGCGGTGGCAGTGGCAGCTCGAGCGGCGGATCGGCCCGGATAGCTGCGATGGCTTGGCCTGAACGGTGGCGGCTCAGACAGTGGCAACAGATCATCCCAGAAGTGACGACTCGAACGACGGCGGGGGCTCGGCCCGGCAGCAGCGGGTCAGACGACGACACTGACTCGGGTCGGCTCGGCTGCGGACGATGCAGAGTGGCGGAGGCCGTGAGGTGGTGATGTCCGCGAGGTGGAGGGGCACCGTGACTTCATCGACAGTTTTTGAGTTCCACCGGTGACGACCGCCGGCACCGGTCGCCATCACCAAAGTCGCCTTCTTCAATCACGAAGGATACACCATTCAAGAAGAACAAAGAGGGGTCAGGCCATATATTTTTGGCCCGAACCCTCCATGTTAGAGTGGTAGCATGCAGATCAACAATAACAAGAACATGTATGGAAGATATTTAAGAACTTAAATCCCCACAACCTTTGTCAAACACTAATCCCATTCCCGCAAAAGAAACTTAGAGGAGAAGAACATGGGAACAAAACCCCATACGTCATTTGATTCATCAACGAAGATCACGAGGGAGAATATGACGTCGTTGGGGAGGGGAAGATGATCATCTATTGAAGACGTCCCATGTTGGAGGATGTCCCGAGAAAGAAATTCGAAGTTGAGGTCAGCATTCTTCATTGGCATTCTTCATTGGAGATCTTTCTCCCAAGTTCTCCAACGCTCTCTCCTTTGCCATGCCTTTTCCCCAATTCCACCAAAATGAAAAGGTAGCCCAAGATAATAGATTATGATATCTATTATTAAGTTTGTTGGAACAAATTCAAAATATCCCAATTAATTAAATTGATTTTTCAAAATTAAAGTATGGCGTTGGTACAATTAATGTGGAGGAAGCTCAAGAGGCTCCTCTACATTAAAGAGGGAGTTGGGAGGTTTCTCCCTCATTAAGAGGGGAGTTCAAGAGGGTTTATACCTCGGGTGGTCCCCACCACCATAACCTCTCATGGGAGGTTAGTTTGGGTGGTCCCCAACATCATAACCTCTCATGGGGGGTCTAGGTCTGGTGGTCCCCACTTCTCAACATCCACATGTGGTAGGGTTTAACAAATAAAATAAAATGTTATACAAATTTTATTTTATTTTATTATTTTCATGAAAAACACAATTTCTATCTTTCACTCTCGACCCACTGCAGTCGAGGTGAAGGTCTCCTTAGGCGAATATCGGCGTTGTGAGTTCAACGGTGCCCTTAGATTTCAATTCCGAGCACCAGTTCAAAAGTAAGAAAAACCAGATCACACGTTTATTGAACTTACATGAGATAAAGTTCAGAAATTCATTCCAAGAACTCCGGGCCTCGGAATCATGCACCGTTAATTTTCACGGACTCGTAAAATTCCCATATATTTTTTAAAAAAATTACATGGAAATTCCGGGTCTTTACAAGATCACCCATTTTAACACTTATTAATATTAATTAACATTTAACCATGGTAATTATTATATTACTAAAAATATAAGATGACCCTTATTACCAATTTTAAAATTATTAATATATATTTAGAACCCATTTAATCTAATTGAATTTCTAAATATGACAAAATTGACTTTTAAATTGGAACTTATAATGTGTAGAGAAACAGTTTTAATAAAAAAATAGTGATTTAATTGTAAAGTATTCTTATTTTTATTTATCATTAATTACCAACTAACTAGTGTTAATTTATTTTTATATATTTTTAAACATCATATCAGAGTATTAATTTAAATTATAATCATTTAATTTTAAAAAATAAATAATATTTAAAAAAGTTACATTCTTTAAAAAATAATTATTTTACTATGGTAACTAATATTTAGGTTGGTAAATTAATTTTATACCTAAAAATGAAATTAACCCCATTACATAATTTGAAATTATAATTAAAAATATTCAAATCATTTTATATGATTCAATTTCTAAAAGTGATACAAATTAGTTTTAATATAAGCACATATAACACATAAATTTTTTTAAGTAATATATATGTTCTAAGAATAAAATAAATTTATTACTTGCCTAATAATAACTATTGGATGAATTTTAACTTATTTTATTGTATATATTATCAATAATTTCCATTTAAACCATCATTTAAATAAAATATAATAAACTCCATCACACATGAAAAGTCAATTTTTAAGAAAATATGTTTTTACACATAAAATGTTTTTATTTTTATTTAGATATAAGAATTGAATTTTATCAATTAATTATTATTAAAAAAATGATTTTTTATTTCTACATATATTTTATAATAAAATTATATCTTTATTTACCCTCCAATTCAATAGTTACATTTTAAAGGTTAGATTTTTTTTGACTATAAAAATTTCGTTTTTGTTTGGTGTTGCATGTGATGAAATGTATTGAACACATAAAGTTTTGAATAAAAATTTATAATTTAAAATGTCACTTTCTTTCATTCACCAACTTAAATAAATCATGTCCTCATAATTTTAATCATCACTCACAAATAAAATTAGATGATGAAATCTAAAATATATGCATAACTCATGATATATTTTTCAATGAGGTGTTTGCCTTAATATCTTAAGTAAATATGGGAAACACATATTTTTTCCTTTATCCTGTTAACCGATTTCTTCATTTTTACTGAAAAACTTATTTATATATGGCCTCTTTTTCTACATATATAGAATATTTTAATTCCTTTGAGACATTCCCCTAAGTTACTCTTCACACATTCTTGACACGTTGTAAATTAAATATTCTTTCCTTTATTATAGTTTTTATACGAACTTCTATGAGACTCCATACTTCCCTTATTTTTTTTTATTTAGGAATTAAAAATTTGTTCAAATTTTTAATTATAATCATTTATAGATAGTTTGGAACAATCAGAATATTTATCACTTCAGTTATTATCTCATTAGGTTGCATGTTGGTAAAATCTTCACATTGTATGTGGTACCCATCGTTAAAGTAATTCCTTTGAGCTTCATCCATTAGTAAAACCATAAGGAGTTAATAGGTGTGATGACCAATTAATACCATAAGAGATTTTTTGTAAGATGAAAAATTCAACCCTAAAATGTCATACTCTTTAAAATTATTACATTAGATTTTAGTTCAACCTAAATCCATTTTAGTTCAATATATATTTATGTTGGTTAGGTTCTCACATATTTCTTAACCTAATTCCTTAACATAATAAATCCTTTATAATGACTTATAACGACAATGTGATTCACCAAAACACATCCCTTGAGAGCGTCTATCCAGGTTTATAGTCTTAGGCCCACTCATCATTGACCAGAGTGAATATTGAGTTTATATTAAACCAAGAATTTTTGGGCTGATTTCCCCTAGGTGAAACTATTCCATGATTGCATCCACTTTCCAGTATCCAAACAAGGATACAATTTTTAGGGGAACCACCCAATCCCTACTTTACTAAAACATCAGGATTCTATCCTATACTTAGAAATATCCCTTATACTCATCCCTAGGGTTTTTACTAAAGCTATATTATCCTAATCCCAAAAATATTCAATATTACCCTAACTAATCCAAAGGGATATTTATACCATTGATCAACATTAACTTATCAAACCTTAATTTATCATAAAATAACACCATAAATTTTAAAGTTATTTAAACCCTACTCTGATACCAACTATGATGCCCCAAAATTTGACCATCTCAGTTACATTACTTATATAAAATATTTCTTTATAATTCATTACACATATATTTTAGGTTTATAGTTTTAGAGTGTTAGTAAAAAAAATTAACTAATAAACCCCATGTCTTTTTCAACTAACATACAGTTTTTACACCATATAAGGAACTATTTAATCCATAAAACTATTCAAAGTATCCCACAAATTCTTCACACAAGATACTCTTCTAGACACACCTTACCTATTACTTTTATTCATAACCTAATTAAATGGAAACATAAGAAATGGGGGAGGTAAATTGCTCAGTAAGGGATAAACAATGATACATTCATAATCATATCACCAAAGTTCATCCCTAAGGTTTCATAATAAAAAAAATAACAAGGTTTCTCACCAGGGTATCATAAAACATTAACAAGTCATTCCACCAATATATCATAAAAATTTCATCTCTAGAGATTAATTATTTACCCAATACATTGGAGAATTATTAGAGAACACCCTTCATATATCAATCATTATGTATCCCACATAAGGAAACCATATATAATTAAATCAAATAATATCTTACTTAAGAATGAAATGGGTTATATGATATCACAAAATACAAGAATAATTTATATATAGAAATAAGGTTGATGTTATCATAATATAATATCATAATAATGAATATAGGGTGTTGACATAGATGGGGAAATACCTTTTTTAGGAGAATTAAGAAAATTGATTTATAAATAAGAAATATCCTTAAAAGAATTTATAAAAATATTTTATAAAACTATGAGAATAATAATTTCTTTTGGAAACCATTCATACATAGAGAGAAATATTTATATAAAAAATACAAAGATGATGGAAATATTTATTCACATATGAAGATATTCTTTTCACATTTTGATGAAAGCAACCCATATGAAAATCAATAAAAAATTATTTTAAAAAATTAATGTGGTTAAAGTAATAGAAAATTAACTCAATAAATTATTTATTCATAGATAAGTACATTCAAAAAATCATACAATGAATATGGAGAAGGAAAATGAGAAGTTCTTGACTGAAAAGAAAAGGTATAGTTGGTTTCCTTACAATGGGTAAATAATGGTCTAATAGGGAAAATAAAACAGGTCGAAGACAATTAAAACCATGAGGATGACCAAAGGATTAAAAATTGATAAGGTATTAATAGATAAAAGTATAATATTCCTCATATTAATTATATTTCAAAATAAATCTCTATTTGAAAATGATATTAGCGATGAAACCCTCACAATATCAGTAACGTAAGAATAAAAAGAGCTTGGGAGGATGATCATGAAATAGAAAATAAAATATCATGAAATGGAAAATGATTCCCAAAATGAAATAAATACATTAGTGAGTAGACTATATAAAATAAATAATGGTTTGAAATATCAAACATGTCTCTTGAAATTTAATTTGAGATAAAGAACCCCTGACCTTAATTCCTGACTTCAGCAAAAGTGCCTGAATTTCCTATTTAATAAAAATAACTATCATAGTAATCTATTTTATAAAATTTTTAATATCTATAATCATTTATAAAATTCATTTATAATTATTCTCTACACATATATTAGTTATTTATTATCTATTTTCAATATCGGGTGTGAGTAATCTTGATCGTTTTAAACTAGTTTCATAATAGCAGTGTTTTTATTCATTATTATCCAAAAGGTAATCATTTATAAATCCTAAAAGTAACTATAATTAATGTTTTTAATTATTTAATATTTAATAATATCATTTCATAATAATTTTAGTTATTATTCATGATGATGAAATTGAGGATGAGTTTGTTTTAGTAATTTATAACGAATGAATGATGTTGTATTAATTAATGAGTTAAATTTTTATATTACCATTACGAAACACAAAAAATAATTATTTAATTATTAATAAACTATATTAACTTTAAAAATCTATCCTCTTTATAAATTTATATCATTATTTATGCAGGTTGTTAAATCTACCCAACAAGAACATGCTACACTTTATGTGTGAGTGTGGCTATGAAAGATATTATTTTGTTATTAAATCATTATAACAAAAGTATAATGACATTATTTATATGTCATTAAGGTCATTAATAATAATTTTGAATATTTATAAGAATAAGGTAAATGAAAATAAGTTTTCACTTATAAATAAATCTCTTTTTCTCTTGGTGAATTTGTTTTATATTGTTAGTTTTACAATGATTTCTTAGTGCTAATATTACTTATATAATGAATAATTTATATTTATAGAATATAAATAATTACATAAATAACATATATATTCAGTAAACCTATTTATATAATCATCCTTTAAATGTAGTGATGAAAAACAGAACATGTCGTTCATAGAGGTTGCAGTCCACACAAACACATGAGCAATGTTTTCATTTTTTTGATTGAATGAGGGAGGGGGGATAATGTTTAAACTATAAATATAATAACATTTAAGTATATTATTTACAAATATTTCATTATATACATATTGTTATAAGGGTTTTGTAGGAGGTTGGATGAGAAGGATAAATAAATTAAGTTAAATGGTAAGTAATGCTTACATTGAGAATTTGAATCTTCCCTTGAAACAACCTTTGGAAATGAAAATATTGAGGAAATTTTTGAGTCCAAAGTCTTAAAAATGTGTATAGGAGATAAAAAAGAAGTAAATTGGGTATATTGTTATTGGAATGTGTAACTATATGCGTGTCATAGAGTGGGTATAAGCGAGCACCATTTATAGGTGAAAAAGAGGGAAGAATGTTAAGAAAGGGGTAAAAATTGAATAAAATGAGAGTTAAGTGGGTTATGTAGGTAATTGTTCAAGATACATATATTTATGAGTTTAAAAATAAAAAATTTATTCTATAAAGTATATGTGTCAAATTTATTTAGTAAAATTCAATCCATATTAGATTACCCATTTTAACACTTATTAATCTTGATTAATACTTAAACATTGTAATTATTATGTTACAAAAAATATAAGATGTCCCTTATTAGAAAATTTAAATATGATGGACATAAATTTGGAATATATTTAATCTAATTCAATTTCTAAATATTATAATATTAAATATTAAATTAGAGTATATTATGTGTAGAAAAAACAATTTCATAGGAAAATGATGTTTTAATCGTTAATTATTATTAATATTATTTATCATTAATTACCAATTAAATGAGTGTAGATTTATTTATATATATATTTAATCAACATATTAGAGTATCATTTTAAAATAGATCCATTTAATTTATAAAAAATAAACAATATTTGGAAAAGTATGATTCCTTGTAAAAAAATTGTTTTACCATGGTAACTAATATTTATCTTGGTAACCTAATTTTATGACTAAAACTAAAATTGACGCAATTATATAATTTAAAAATTAAGATTAAAAATATTCAAATAATTTTATTTGATTCAATTTATAAAATTTACAAAACTCAATTTTAACATAAGCACACATAATGTATAGTTTTTTTAGAAACATGTATCTTCAAATAATAAAATAAATTTATTACATGCCTAGTAATAACCATTAGATAAATGTTAACCTATTTTATTGTATATATTATCAATAATTTCTATTTAAAACAATATTTAACCTTGATATAATTAAATTCATAAAACACAAAGATGATTTTTTTAAGAAGACATATCTTTACACATAAAATGACTTTATTTGTTATTTAGCCATAATAATTGATTTTTTAATGTATAAGTATTGAAAAAATGAAAATTATTTTAATTTATAAATATATTTTATAATTTTATTACCTCTATATTTACCTTCCAACTCAATTACTACATTTTAATCGTTAAATTTTATTTTAACCCATCAGGGTTTCATTTTTGTTTGGTGTTACATGTGAAGAAATCTATTAAACATATTAGTTTTTAAAGAAAAATATATAATTTAAAATCTCAGGGTGTAATGGATATGGATAACACTAGCATCAATAATATTATCTTATTCATTTTATTATTTTATATATGATACTATATTAAATTGATCTATATGAAAAACTTGTTTTGTATCCCCTTGACAACTGGTATTACTATTTCACAAATTACCAGGAACTCATGCTACCTCAAGAAATTCTCAATATTTAGTTTGATATTTTCCCACCATACTTGATGAATAGGGAATATAAAATCCATATATATATATCATGGAATATGTGATAGATTCAAAAACATATGCATATGAAAGTTTATTCATCATAATAATCTCAGTCTATTCCTTAGTACTTCATCTTGGAGAGATTTTATGCCATGTGACATAGGCAACAATTATCTCTTAAATTGTACAATATTATATTTTTCAATACTTTTTCAAGGGATGTACTATGACTATATCTAATAATCCATATAAATATATCTTATTAGATATTATTCCCTATAATTTAGGTTTCTACATTGAGTCATTCTTGGAGAAATACTTTTATCTAAGACTCAACTAACTATAAGACCTAAAATCTATTTTCCATCAACATATTTGACATTTAAAACTATGGTGCTCCCACTAAACCATTATAGACACAGGGATCACATTCGTTCTTAATAAAACAAAACTCTTTAATGTCTTCAATAAAATTATTATTCAATAGTACTAATGATTTATTCAACCCATACATAGATATCTTCATTTTTTTTACCTTACTATTATTCTTTAGTGTCACCAATCATTTTGGATGTGTTATATAAAAATTTTATATAAGTTTTACATTAATAAATAAGACATTGGAATCCATTTTCCAAATTTCATTAACATCAAAGGTTACTCTGATAAGTAGAATTATAATGGATTTTAGCATGAAAAATGGTGAAAAGGTTTTGTTATAGACTATGCCTTTATTTAAATTGAAACTTTTAATAACAAACTATTCCATATATATACCATATTTACCACACATTCTAAATTTCCTCTTGAATAAGCACCAAAAACATTACATCAACTAGTTAAACCTCCAAAATGTAGAACTAGATTTTGGTACATTGATTCCATTTATAAATTCATATGAACTTTCCAATATTACCGTGTTTCTATTTATTACTTAATTATTGGATAAGTATTAATTATTCTCATCAAATAATATATCACCTAAATTGGTTAGTATAAAACCATCTCTTGGTTTTATCATTTTTATAAAGTATATTTCTTTAGAAAACCCCCCAATAAGCCTTGTAAAGTTTAGAATACCTATACTAAATCCTTATATATGGGGCCTTGTATTAATTTGAAATATATATTTCTACCACTATCTCAAAAAGTGTAGTGTTTCCATATTATAGAAATATAGTCAAAAACTTGACTAACACCTTTCTATCTTCTGGATAGTTATATCCAAAGTAGCTTTTATGATAATTAATTGCGATACAATTTGTGTTTTTCTTGATGTAAATTTATTTCAAAAAATATCATTAAAAAATAGTTCTCATAAAAACACATGAATAAATTAAAGAATGTATTTATTTTATATTATAACTTATATAATATCCATCAGTCAATATAGATGGAACATGGTTAAGTGTTAATGCCTCTATTTTTGAAACATGTCTTGAAAGGAATATAGAAGACTAGAAATAGTTATAAAACTTACCATTGATACTCCTATTAATACCATCATCACTATGATATGTAGAAAATAATGTGAGTTTTGGAATAAATCCACTCAACATTATAATGATTAATGAATGCCTTCTTAATAAAATCCATGACTAACCATCTCTAAGAATCTTATATCTTTTTACAACCATATTTTCTAATCTAATTTTACATTCCATAAATATCTTAAAATAATCTCATAAAGTATATGAATTTACCTCTAGTTTCTCCATATAATAGTTCACTCGTATCTTGCTAAAATTATTTTATAATATTTTTGGTTTTATGAACATTAATTTGTAAAGTTCACTTTATCTTAAAACTTAATAAGTATGTTGAATACAAATCATATTTAGCTCATTATAGTCTAAAAAAACTTATGTGTATATTTGAAACAATTACTTTTAGTTTTACATTAAAAAGAATCATCTTTCCACAATTGGGCATTATTTTAGTCTTATATTTTATATTCATCATTAATTGTCAATATTGGACATCT
Organism: Viscum album; assembly: GCA_963277665.1. Classification (NCBI taxonomy): domain Eukaryota; kingdom Viridiplantae; phylum Streptophyta; class Magnoliopsida; order Santalales; family Viscaceae; genus Viscum; species Viscum album. The sequence goes on along the minus strand of OY728119.1, from coordinate 31,704,176 downwards.
TAGATTCAAGTATTACTAAAATATTAGTTAAATATGGTATATAATTACAACATACATGAAATAATGTCTCATTATACCTATAATTAAACACCAAGATAAATTTTTAGGTAACACTCAACACAAAATAGCAGTTTAATAAGAATCAATCCTCTTGGAAATCCTAAAGTTATAAGCTTATTTAGCTGATGTATGAGTCAATCCTATTATCAACCTGAAGATTCAACTTAATTATTATAATGTTTTTGATCTTACATGGTTCCTATATTTGGATAAAAATATAAAAATCATATATAGTATTTAATACCTAAGAATATAATTATGAATATTACATCCAATGATGAATATATTTGAAGTAGAAGCATTTAATTTTTTTCTTTAATTCATTGTAGTTCCTATTTGAGTGGCCTTTCTTGCCACATGTGAAGAAGATAACCTAATATTCATTTATCTCAATCTAAATATTTTTCTTATTTGATGGAAGTTTCGAAAGAACCACTAAATCAAAACTTATCATAGTATTTTCAACCTTGAACCTCACTTCATTCAACACAAGGGGCGATGAACCATATTCCCATAAATCCTTATCAATTTGGTGAAGCATAGTAAAAATATTTCTGAGTGAATTTTATGAGCATGCATTCATTGACATGCAAGTTAAATTTAGTTAATTAAACATAAAAACTACCTGCAAAGCAGTGAGTAAAAGTATTGAACCACAGAGAAGGAAATATGAATTGTGAAACCAAAAAAAACTAAAAATAGTGAAATATATGTTGTGATTCTAAATGAGAAGCAAGAGAAAGGAAAGGGGAAGAGATATAGAGCTTAAAATAGGTGAATTTAGGGGAATTAGACTCTTCATAATTGATTAAGAATTATTTTCTCTGTTAAATTTCATTAAACACAAGTGTTCCAGTGAGTGTGAAGAAGGCGTATTGAAATAACGTACTATTGTTTGGAGATCTCTATAGTATAATGAACTCCCCTAAAAATGGTTAGTCAATCCAAAGAAAAATGTTTATTGATGGATAAGAGTAACATTATCCTTTTCCAATTTTTATTACTTTAGACGATGCTAAAGAGTGGAAAGCTTCGTTATAATCACATGCCGATATATAGAATAGTGAAGAAAATATTCTCATCAAGAAAAAAATAATTTTACTATTTGAAAATTACACTAACATAATTATGAAACTAAAATAAAAACAGATAGATAAATTTCAATTCATTTTAATATAAAATCCCTAAAATTTTTATTCACTCATAACCAGTGTAACCACAACTAGTGTTTTCAAAAAATACATCACAATAGTTAAAGAACCAAAGATGTAAGAAATAGAGAAATAAATACTCCAGATCAAATTCGATTTCTCATCCATCCCAAGCATCTATTGATTCTTAATTATTGTTATCCTTATTATACTAAGACTCTACACTACGTAATGTGTGTCCTTTTTTTCACCCCAACAATATTATTTTATTTATCTCTTAATTATCACCCAATTTCACCGACTTAATTTGGTGACTACCAAATGAGAATACAGATTTCTAGTCATTTTTTCACTTAATTATCATTTTAGCAAGACTCTGTAACTAATTCTACCACTGAAAAATCCATTAAAATGATATATCTGACACCCTTGTTGGCATGAAATCACTAGACATCATCATCAAAAAGAAAATCGAACCCACAACTCAAGCTTATCAACACATAGCTCAAACTCACATGCAAACTCAATATTATTAACATTGAAGATAAACACTCTCAGGATTCAATTTTGCCCAAAAATTTGAAAAAGAATCATGTATTCATCATCTTAATTGCAACATTCAGATACAACAAGGCCCTTCTATCTTCATCTTGAACCTCTAATAGAAAATTCTAGTAACCACAATAGTACACAAAACATATTCAAACTTGGAAATGACTTTGAATCTTAAAACTTTGTTTCAATAAAAAAATAGAATGACCAAAAGGAATTCTACACACATTACAACAGCTTGGATTATCCTCCCCATCATCCCCAAATTTGAAACTTTGTCTTATTCAGTCGGTCAAACCCGAATCATCTCAATATTTTATCTTAGAATAATTTTTTGAATTCCAATTATGAAATTTGAAAAAATGTAGATTAAATTATACTGAATTTAATATTTTTATTAATTGATTATTTATTCTATCATTTTCACACATCTTGTTTGGAATTCTCATCCATCTAACAAAAACTAGTGAGGTTCGATTCTAACAGCTTGATTTTCAACTTCGGCACAACTCCATCTCGAGTTCAGCGACAACTTCGACCCTTCAACATGGTGGAACTATATCATCATTATCAACTCAAGATTCATCATCTTACATGGATTTAGGTGGGCATGGTTCATCACTGAGAACGAAATCCCAAATCCCAAGCTCATTAGTTTTAGTTTCGAGATGACTTCCTACGACCCGCTTGAAGCCGAAACTCATGCCCATGTTAAGAATCTGGTATGGACATCTTCAACCTCCAATTATTAGTTCTTCAAGTTTTCATGACACTAAAATAAATACTCAAAATAGATTCCTTCACTCAAGATCCAGTGATCACAACTTGGATTTTCTTCTAACTTCTCTTGGAAAATTCAGTTATTCTCTTGGTTAGTAAGAGAAATTGGGTACATGAATTCACATAGCTGACTGAAATGGATATGTGAATCCATATAATTTGGATATATGAGAATTAGATTATATGTTCCCCCCAAATAATCATCTATGTAAAGCCCTTATAAAAATGGGATATGTGAATTTGGAAATGAAAACATTAGAGAAATTAGCTACATGGTCTTTGAGGACATTTGGATCCGTGGCCTAGTCAAGAGAACTACTATGTAGCCAAAAAGAAATTACAGAAAAATTGATGCTATATCAAAAAAATTATAAATTTATTGAATTAAAAATTCATCAAAGAATAAAATAAAATTTCATTTTTAAATAATTATAAACACAACTAAACATTTAAATAATATAAATTGAAACTCATTATTTTGTTAAAATAATAAAATATTAAAAATTAATTTTTTTAAAAATAATTAACTAATCAATTAATTAATAAAATAATGAAATGATAAAAATCATAACAGAATTGAATTATAATTTAATGTTTTTAATTATTAAATTATTTAAAGAAAATATATTAAAAGTTAAACTATAATTAATTAATTAATATATTAATACCTAAAAAATGATGGTATATATTTAAATACACAGAACATAGAAATAAATAATAATAAATAAATGTAAAAAAATAATAATTAAATGATTTAAAAATAAAAAAACATTATTATTAATAATTTCATTATTTTACTAAAACAAATATAAAATAACCTCAAAGGAATAATTAACTAAAGTAATTTTATATCTTTAATTAAAAACATTAATTATAGAAATAAATTGATAAGAAAAAAAGATGAATTAAATGCCACATAAAATTCCCCCACTCTTAAAAATATTTTTGTCCTCAAGAATTCTTTAGTCATATTTAATGCTAGAAAATAAATCTCAAAATATAAAAGCTGAAATGGCACAAAGAGTATATTTTCATAAATATTTTCCCTCATGGATTCTATTAAGTAGTAAAATATGAATTCCCTCTCGAATTAAATTTCTCTAGTGAAAAATCGCTAATTATTTTATAATAATGATTTAAATTAAAAAATTTGAAAATAATTTAAGAAACATCAATTTTCATCCAACAAAAAGTCTAAACTTCTCTTTACCTTCAAAAGAATAGACTAACATAATTTAAAAACACATAATACTAAGACACACTATTGGATGTGGTGGAGTGAAATTTTATTTATAGAATAAATAACTACTCCAAAAATTTAATGAATAAGGAATAAGAATAATTAAAGAAAAAGTTCTACCTAGATTAGGATTTTCATTTCATAGTCACTTTGGATGCATATCTTATTAGGTAAATTCTTATTAAAATGTTCAAAATTAATGATTATTATATAGCATTCTCCAATAGTTTTACCAAAAATGTTTTTTTCAAGAAGGTAATAAAAGTGATTTACTTAATTAAATCCATGAGGTATTAAAAATTAAAATTCTAAAAGTGTAATCAAAAACTTCAAAGTTCAGAAAAATTATCACCAACTGAAGATGAAAAACTGATGCTTAAAATCCACCAATTTTGAAAAATTTAATGGGGGTTTTTATGGTTTCATAAATAATTACAATTTATCACATTTAACGACCCCTACCCTACTTGTAAAACATAAAAATGTCACCATTATTGAATTCCATGGTGGAATAAATAGTTTTAATGTAAATATTGAAGAATATTTTCAATTCATTAGTGAATGAGTCACATTTTATGGTCACAAGACATCTCAAAAATTATTATTCCACACAACTCAAATAACTAGAAAAATTTACATTATGTCAAAAATTACCAGTAGTAGCTAATTAACAAATCAATCTCACAATCAGAGAATTTTAGATAAGAAGTTTCATGAAAACACTTTTAATTTATAAAATGCAATCATTCAAGAAAAAAATGAGCATGAAAGGAAAAAATTCATCTTTAAATTTTTTTAAAACATAATAAATGACTAGAAGGTTATACCTGATAATTTTAGATTTAAAAATCAAATATATATAAACTCTATAATCATTTATCATATGCCAATTATAAATAATTAGTTTAATTTTAAGTATAGAAAAGTATATAATTTTTAACATCCCTAGAATAGATCTTTAACAATTATATTTTTTCATAAGACACATCCCTTTCAAGAACATTAAATAATTCCCTACGGTAAACCAAAATTAAACTCATATAAAATGAAAAATTTAAACATTAAATTTTATATTTCCAAGTTTTATCAAAATAAAACCAGAGAAAAAATTTAGGGAAATGTCATCCAATTGTTTTTAAAAAATAAGCTATTTCATCATTGATTTACACCTAGAATGTTCTATGGAAGTATTGAAAATAAATTAAAAATAATTAACTCCATCCTTGAAAATTCATCAAAATGAGGCCATGTATAAAGTGGAAGTTTGGTGCAAAAAATTGAGATCATCACACAACCGAGCATGTTAAATTTATTCAAACAAAAAAAAAATGAAAAATATAAGAAAAAATCATAGGTTGCCTCCCATACATCACTAAATTTAAATTCTATAACCATAATTTAGACCCTAATGTATTATATTAATGATGATTTAATGATTATGAATTATTATCAATTGAAGCCTTAATATCATGTTTTGAAATTTCAGTAAGTTCTCTCAATATTTTATGTAATTCAGCAGCCTGTAAAATTATCCCTAAACACTCCAAAGTTCTAGGAGAAATCCTACCTCCACCAATAGATCTAAAACCAAGATTTTCATTAAAATGATCAAGAAAAAGGGAATAAATATAAGAACCATTCCCAAAATTACTAACCTCACTACTCACTTTCTCACCCACACTCTCTCCCATAGTCGAGTCATTTACCAATTCAGATTTAAATGCAATAATTTCTATAACCTAATCTCTATGAATCTCATGTTTTCTTAGTGAAACAACTTCCTTGGGTGAGGTAGAGGAATATTACTTAAGATCTTCTAATAATTTCTTAAAGTAATGGAAAAAAATTCATCATCCAAATAATGTATATAACCTTGGTGAGTCCTACTTTCCACATTTGGTAAAACGGTTAGAATCCCCTCTAAATCACTCTCAACAAAATGGTAAACCACATCTTCAACACCAAGGTTAATAGAACTAATTATAAACTCAAAAATAGATTTATAACTCTCATTTTTAATGATAGAATCACCATTAATAGAATCAAACTTCTCAAGTTCTAAAGGAAAGGATGTTGAAATAGGTTTGGGAACAAGGGAGGGTTCTGAAATTTGAATATTAGAATCAGAAACTTGTATAACTTGAAAGTTCGTGTATGGATGTACCACTTTATTTTACTAATCAATGAATCTATTAATATGGATCTTAAGTTTCCCTAACATCTATAGCTCAAGTGTGGTATCATATTTGAAACAAAATTCTTCAAAATGTTCATTAATAGTCTCACTGATAAAATCATCAAAAGGATGGATATTTTACCTTATACACTTAGATATAAACACTTACTTAGCCACATTGATCATATTAAAACTCAAAAAATGAGAGGATATTATTCAAAAAATTGAAATCCTCTTGCTACTCACCAACCAGAAAGGTTAATTTTCCCTTTTAAACATCAATAACTACCCAAACTATAGCTAAAAATGGTCTACCTAAAATTATTGTAACTTTGTTATCACACTCTATTTCAAGTATAAAGAATTAAATGGGAAAATATAGTTTCCATACATCAACTAATTGGTCATCCACCCTCCCATAAGGATAGGTAAGTGACTTGTCATCTATCTTTAGTGAAACAGAAGTCAGTTTATGCTCTTTAAGACCTAAAGTTTTGAGTAAGGGGCAGGTAATAAGGTTAATGATCACAAATATGACACAAAGACACATAATATCATAACTCCCACCAATTTTATAAGAAATAAAAAAGGATCTAGGATCTTTCTATTTGATAGGAATATTTGTTTAACAATTGTAGGAATATTCTTTTGAACTATTACAATAAACTTCTCATTAAGATTTATTGTTGAACTCTCACCTCAATCTCTATTATTACCCAAAAAATATTTTTATGAATTTCGCATAAAATGGGATCTTGTTCAAATATTAAAAAAATAATAATATTAAAATTAAATCCCTAAAAAAGTTGAAGGAATTTTAGATAATAATGTTAATTTTTCTTTTTAAGCCATTGTATAAAAGGGATGATAGGGGTATAATTTTTCACGAATGGTTGATTACTCTATTAATCCTTAAATCACTTCTTCTTTTTTTATTCTTTAAAATTTTTCCACTTCATATTATTATTTTTCTTCAGATATTTCAATTTAATATTTATTTATTTCTCATATTGGACCTTGATACCCATATTTTCATATTTAGAGTTTTCTATATTTTCATTTTTACGTGTATCATAAATTTCATGTTCAACATTACTTGGTTATTCAGTAACTTTTTATTGGGTTTTCAAACTAATATTGCAGTGAAAACCATCAAATTATCCTTAGTATTAAGATCTTTTATGCTATTAAAATTACCTTAATATCTTACTTCAAAATCCCTAGAAAGTTTCCCCAATTGTAACTCAAGATTATGAATTATTGGATATGTATCTTTTTTAAGTAACAAATTTCACCTAACAATTTCTACATTAAACCCTTTACTTCCCATTTTGAATTTGAAGACTCGAACTGATTAAAAATTTGAAACTAAGGTCTGTATTGTGCATGAAAACCAATGGAAATAACAACTCTTATAAATCCTTGCTCTTTCCAATAAAATTTTGGGTGATTCTTATAAACTTCATAGAAAGAATTGGAAAAAAGATCACTGTTTTTCCTAATTTATAGCCCTATAGTCCACAAAATGAGCACTGTCATCCCATTTAATGGGTACATAGAATTTTAGATAGTATATCCCATTAAGAAAAAACATACTACAAAGTAGGCATCTCTCTCTATGAGTCTTATCATTAACTATAATATCCTTAGAGTGGTTTTCACACCGATGAATGGTTCTTTTCCTAGTGATTTTATGTTGAGATTTTTGATAAATTTTGGTAAATGTTTTCTTCAACTCCTCAGGTGTTTTATCAGAAAATTATCAAGACCCCTCCTTCCAAAGTTATTGTAACTAGGGGGAGAGATAATGAATCTGAGTCCCACCTCCAGTAGGCCCCAGGTTAGCAACTAACACCAAGGGTATAAATATCTCATGAAATGAGAGGCATTACCCTCTATAATAATTTAGGATTGGGAGCTAAGATGAATCACCCATAAGAATCTCTATGATATAATATAAAAAGAAAGAAAAACCATCCCTCAATGCATGCATAAATAAAAATTTAAGATAAAATTATCCAAAAGTAAATACCCAAAAGCAAAGCTAAAGGAGTGACATTGAAACTATCTTAAAATGTACAAGATATTAATTTCCTACAAGATCCATGTGATTCTCATAGAAAATTGAAAATCAATTTATATATGTAGGTTGAGAATATAAATATACTCAGTAGGAAAACCAAAGTCTATCATGCACATGTGAAAGAAGCATACTAATGCACCTATGAAAAAAAAACCAAAGAAACACCACCTAAAAGTTAAACTATCCATCCCAAACTCACTAAGGAATGCTCACTAAACAACTAAATCCAATTATAATAATATAATAAGAATCATATTTATAAAGGGTACCCCACACCACTTTCCCACTAATTTTCCACTCTCACACCCCAATGTCATATGTTATGGTGATACTATATATTATAAATAACATATATCATCTCCCCACAACATGGTCACATCACATCACACCCACAAACACCTGGTCCACCACCCCATAACACGATCACATTTCATCTCACCTAAAGACACTTAGTCCATCACATTACAACCATAACCAGAGTAGTAGGGAATCATGAACATGAAGGACATCAGCCTCACACCCTCCTCTAACCATGAAAAACCCCACCATAATACATCTACAACACAGTCACATAACATCATACCTAAAGACACCTAGGCCATCACCTAGTGTACTATCAGATCTCTATCCATCACAACCTATTCATATCTACTATCCTGGAAGAGAGATAAAGAAAGAGCGGGTATCCAGCCATTCATCCATGTTGAAACCCCCCCATATAAATGTATAGATGTTAGCACATAGTTCTCGACATAGGTGGGGTTAATATAGAAAATCATAAGGAACATACAATATATATCTACATATATCCATACATAAGACCAACCTATGGTTTTACAAAAAAACACTAACCAACTCACAATATCCCTAATTTCACTACCACCATAAAAATTCATAAAACCACCAAAGAAACAAGTTGTATTTCACATTTCCAACTAATAACATTTCTAGAACTTTCAATTAATTATTTACCAAAAACCGCATTTAACCACACAACCCATAATTTAGTTTTTCAATTGTCATTTCCATCCCATTAACCAAACCAAAATCCAACCATTTTAATAATTACTAAATAATTATCCCATTACTTCTCAGGACTCTAGCACAATGAAATCACACATTATAAGTATCCCATCATCCCCATTAAACCATTACCTCACCAACTCAAAATCACATCCAAAAAAACCATCACACCGCCGCTCAAAAGCATGACCAAATAAACCATCACCCCACCACCCCAAAATCAAGAATAAGAAACCATCATCCCACCCCCCAAAATCATGTCCAAAAAACCACATATCACCCCAAACTGCATCACAACCAAACATCATTTCCCCACATCATGAAATCACATAACAACACATAAAATATCATTTTATAGAATTTACAAAGAGAATTTTACCACATTTCACTTTATTTTTGGGTTGTTATCACAAAATCCATAAATTCATGGAAAACAATTTTATTAACCAAATATTAGTAGTTATCCAATTTTTATTTTAGGATTATTACACAATAATAAAGGTTCCCATAAATAATGCCAAATTAGTTCAAACAAATCCCCCAACGACTATGATTTTTAGTGGGGAATTCAGTCCATACAATCAAAATATAACAATAATATCAAAGCTATAAAATCATTAGAATAATTCCCCTTTCCCATTGAATTTAAACTATCTAATTATATTTAATTTATTCATTGAAACCATACCCCATAGATAAAAAAGAGAAATACCCTCCTATATGATACAAAAAAGTAAGAAATGAGGGATTCCCTATCCCAAAGAATATTTTTTGATCTCACTGCACACCATAGGGTGAAGAAGAAATGACAGAAAACCACAACCACATGTAAAACTCACAGATAAACTTACACTATGTAAAGGGTTATAAAAAATGTATTCCAACTCATAAACCAAACCAAAAATGAACCACCAAATCATATCCATGGGAGAAGAACAGAAGAAAACAACCAATAAGAAGGGAAGGGCTTACCACTGTACACCAATGGGATTCCACCAGAACCAATGGATACAGACGAGGAAAGGAGGGATGTAAGATACCTCAAAATTGCCTAGGGATTTTTAAACAATGATAGGAATATAAGCAGCTGAATGAAGATGGGTTCAGTCAAAATACCTATTTAAAACCTAGAACTCAAAATTTTCACATTGTGTAACCCATTTATAATATTAATTTTATAAAACAACTCTTATACACCTAAAAAAATCTTCAATACTCCTCTAACACACCTCCAATAACCAAAACAAGAAAATTAATGGGCTGAGAAGTCACAATCCATTACAGAAATCAACACTATAAAACTGGTTTAACTACATTCTAGTGGTATGGAGTGAGACCATTATAAAAAATTTACATTAAAATATAGGGAGTGAGATGATAGTTGGGAAATTTTCTAAGAATCCACCTAAATATATCCCGTGTTTGATGAAAAATCTCTCCTTCACCAGGGTGAATCCCATGATTTTATGCCTCAAATCTATTTCCATATTCCTAGAATAATGTTTTTCCTTCAAAAGAGTTGAATAGATAGTCCCAAGTATAAAAAATTTATTATTTTAAGTTCCAAAACCAACTTTTAGCCATACATTTAAAAAATAGGAAGTCTCTCTACCTAAGATCCTCCTCATAAATTCCATGAAAAGTAAGTTATTGTATTGTTCAATAAAATCCTATAACAAACTATGAAGAATCCTCATTAGGTTGTTCATTAAATGAGGGTATCATTAAGAGGTATGCTTGTTTCATTTCATAATTCCAAGATCTTGGGGATAATCATATATATGAAGGATTACTTGAAACTATAGTAAGTTGTAAGTTCCTAAGTATAGGTCTCTCAAAAATCTAATTCCTAGGTTGAGGGAGAAGATTTTAATTTTCCTCAATAGCTCTCTAAACTTCCCAATTTTGATTTTTATTTTGATTCGACATTTCTTCTTTGTTATTTTTATTAAGGGATGAAAAATGTATATTTATTTTAGATATTAATGGTTCAACCTTACAATTACCACTTTCTTTAGTGTTCATAATATTTTAGGTTCAAACAATTAAAAAATAGCACACTGTAGTGAAATATAAGTATATTTTTACTTATTTATTTTTTAGAAACAGTTTAAATGTATTTTTAATTTTTGTTGATTTTTTATATTGTCCACACACGAATTTCCTAGAAACTATGCCAAAATTTTATGCTCACGAATTCATTGACATGTGAGTCAAATTTAATTATTTAAAACCTATAAACTATTAGAAAAGTGGTGAGTAAAAGTATCAAACCATAGAGAAGGAAATAAGAATAAAATAAAATAAAATAAAATAAAACCAAAAATATTGAAAATTATTTTGTGATGGTGGATGAGAAGTAAGATAAATGAAAGAGAGGGGGAGATAGATAAGGAGAGAGAGAGAGTGTGTTGGAAGTAAGTGAATTTAGGGAACCAAATTGTCTAGAATTGATTAAAAATTATTTTATCTATAAAATTTCAGTAAATAGAATTGTGAAAGTGAGTGTGAAGAATGAGTATTAAAACACCTAACCATCTTTAGGTGATCTCCACAATATATTGAACTCTCCTACAAATGGATGGTCAACCAAAGTTCATTAAAATAAATTTTTATTTATATAGAATATAGACATCATCCTTTTCTATTTTTTGGAAATTCATATGTTGATCCAGAGTGAAAAGGTTCTCTATCCTCACCTGTCGATACTTTCAATACTGAAAAAATATTCTCATCAAGAATAAAAATAATTTCACTATATGAAAATTGTACAATCACAATTATGAAGCTAAAATAAAAACAGATAGAAAAATATAAATTCATTTAAATCCAAAATCCCTAAAATGTTTACTCACTCATAATACGATAAATTGCAATAATTATTTTCAAGAAATATATTTTAATAGTTTAAGAACCAAATAAGTAAGTAATTGATAAATAAATATTCTTTGTTGAAGTCAATTTATCATATGTCCCATGCTTCCACTAATTATTCATCGTTGTTATCCTTCTTCTGTTATGTATCCAATATCTGTAATGTGTGTCCTTTTTTCTCCCAAGTAATATTGTTTTATTTCTATCTTAATTGTCACCTAATTTCACCAAATTAATTTGGTGACTACCAAATTAAAGTGTAGATTCCTAGTCCTTTTGTCATTGCACTTTCATTTTAGTAGAAATCTGTAACTACTTCTACCACTAAAAAATCCATTAAAATGCTCCATATAACACCCTTGTTGGTAACACAAATCTCAAACTCATATGCGTACTCAAGATTATGAACATTGAAGATAAAAACTATCAAGATTTATTTTACATAGGTTTTTGAATAATAATCTTGTGTGCATCAATATTCATCATTGCAATTGAAGCATTCAGATATGAAGATGTAATTGTTTCTTCATCTCAAACCTACAATAGAAAATTATAGTGACCAAAAGAGTATAAAAAACTTCTTCAGACTTGAAAAAAATTGAATCTTCAAAATTGGTTTCATCAAAAAATTTAGATTACCTAAAAGAAGTTTATACACATTGAAAGAGATCATATATTCCTCTTAAACATACCAAAATTCCACACCTTGGCTTCTTCAGTCAATCAAACCCGAATTATCTCAATCATCAATCTTGGATGTCTATTTTGAATTCCATCAATGAAATATGGAAAAAGTAAAGTTTATTAGACTAAATTAGAGCTTAGGTTCAGGTGATTCTTCATTATATTATTTTTAAACATTTCATTTGGCATTCCCAACAACTAAAAATAAACAAGAGAGGTCCAATTCCAATTTCTCAGTTTTCAACTCCACCATAGCTTCAGACCAAGTTCAACGATGGCTTTGAACCTTAATCATGGTAGTTATTAATCATTATCAACGACTTAAGCTTCACCATCTTCCTTATTTTCAATCGATCATGGTTCATTGTTTAGAATGAACCCCTAGATCCCAAGATCCTTAGAGTTGGTTTCCAAATGAATTACTTCAACTCACTTCAATCCAAAACTCAATCCCATGATGAGAATCTGGTCCGACCATCTTTAACATTCAATTCTTGGTTCATCAAGTTTGGTCAACATCGATGTACATCTTCAAAACAGATTCCTTCACTCAAGATACAATGAGCGTGACTTGTGTTTTCTTCTAGATTCTATAGGAAGCTTCAGTTCTTCTCTTAGGTTGTAGGATAAATTGGATATGTGAATTAATGCAGCCTATTTAAATGGATGCACAATTCCTTGAAATTTGGATATGATAGAATTATGCAATGTGGTTCCCCCCAAAGATTCATCTATGTGAATTCACTAGAAAAACTAGATACATGACCAGTAGAGGAATTGGAAATATGGTCACTGAGACCATTTGATATGTGTCTTTCTGTTGATGACAAATTAAGGAAAAGCCCCAACAAACACTACTACAAAATCAGGCTATAGCCACGATTTTAAACTGTGGATATAGGCCCAAAAACCATGGATATAGGTTATAACCACGGTTCCCACAACTATGGATGGTATTGGCATGGCTATAGGGTAAAACCTATATCCACGATTCCCAACCATGTCTATATCCCTTTAGCCATGGTTTGAACCATGTCTATAGCCCTATAGCCATGGTTCCAACCATGGAAACAACCCTAAAGCCACGGTTTTCAACCCGTGGAATAGGCTAAAATCACTCATCTCCTATAGCCACGGTTTCAAACATGGCTATAGACATATAGTCACGGTTAGGAACCGTGGTTGTATACCTATAGCAATGGTTTAAAACTGTGGCTATAGGCCTAATCATTTCGTAAAAAAACTAGCACCGTTCAGATGGTGATGTCCCCTTTCATCCTCCCCACCGCCCCTACAACCCCCCCCCACTCTCCCCCTTGCACCCCACCTGCACTATAAAGCCCCCAATGCACCCCTCCCTCTGCAGTTCCCCTTCCCACCCTGGATAGACCCCACTCACCCCCTGGACAGACCCCCCCGGACAGCCCCCCTTCTGGACACCCCCAGGACAACCCCACTCGGACAGCAGCCCCCTACTAGACACCCCCAGGACATACCCCCTCTGTAGACCCCTCCATTCTAGACAATGGACACCCCCACCCTATATAAACCCCCCCTCTCCTAGACACCCCATTACCCCTGGAAAACCCCCTGCAAATCCCCCCTCTTGGACAGACCCTGGACACCCCCCAGACAGACCATAGACACCCCACAGACCCTAGACCCCCTCAAACCCTGGACACCCTGAACAGAACCTGGACACCCCCCCAGACAGACCCTGAACACCCCCCAAATAGACCCTGGACACCCCCCGGACAGACCCTGGACACCCCCCAGATAGACCCTGGACACCCCCCAGAAAGACCCCCAGACAGACCCTGGAAACCCCCCGAACAGACCCTGGACCCCCCCCAGATAGACCCTGGACACCCCCAGACCCTAGACACCCCCAGACCCTGGAAAGATCCCCCTGGATAGCCCATACCTCCACTCCCCTAGACAACCACCCCACCCTCTTGGACAGACCTTGGAACCCCCCTAGAACTTGGACACCCCCATACCCCCCATACCCTGGACACCCCCCAAACCCTGGACAGATCCCCCTGGATAGCCCAGACCTCCACTCCCCTGGACAGCCACCCCCACCCTCCTGGACAGACCCTGGAACCCCCCCCCCCCCCAGAACCTAGACACCCCCATACCCCCAGTCCTACCCCCACCCCGCCTGTTTCTCCTCCCCCTGCCCCTGCCATCCCCCACATGCACCCCCTAACAGCCCCCACATACACCCCCTATCAGTCCCATCCCCCCTGCCAATTTCCCCCTTGCCCCCATGCCAGTCCCCTCCAAATTAAATTATACACGAAAGCTAGTTACTTAATAACAATTAAACAAATCCAAATAAAAAAAACACATAACTGCACATACATGAGTCTCCCTATAAGAAAAACTATCAAAGAAGTCTAGAACCAGCTCAAAAGTACATACCACACAAGGTAGAACATAGTAGTGCTCATCCCCTAAAATTATGGTAAAACAAAACATATTAGAATATTCAAAAAGAATATAACTCAATAAACAAGAATAGTGCACCCCCCTGCTGGACCCCCTGGACAACATCCCTCCCCTCTAAACCCCCCTAGATAGCAGCCCCCTAGACAGAAACCCCCCTGCTGGACCCCCATGGACAACACCCCCCCTGCTGGACCCCCTAGGACAACAGCCCCCCTGCTGGCCCCCCTGGACAGTATCCTCCCCACTACTGGACCCCCTGGACAGCAGCCCTCCCCTCCGGACCCCCTAGACAGCAGCCCCCCTGGAGAGAACCCCCCCTGGACAGCCCCACATACTGGACCCCCCTAGACAACAGCCCCCCCCCCCCCCCACTGGACCCCTGGACAGTAGCCCCCCCTGGAAATAACCCCCCCTTGCTGGACCCCCCTGGGCAACCCCTCCCCTGCTGGACCCCCTGGACAACAGCCCCCTGGACCCCCCCTGGACAGCATCCCCCCTAGACAGAACCCCCCTTGTTGGACCCCCCTAAATAGCTTCCTCCCTACCGGACCCCCCTGAACAGCTGCCCCCCCTACTGGACCCCCCTGGACAGCAGCCCCCCACATTACTTTGGATGCTTCTTAAGGTTGAGGCTGAGAGATACTGGGTTTATCCAATAGAGACTTACAGAGATTCTCATAGTGGGGTTATAGGTTTCTTGTGGAGGATTTAGGAGGTGGGGTTTTGAGTTTCGTGTTGCTGTTTGGAATTATAGGACCTTTGAAGATGGGTTTCAGTTGGGGGTGTTGCTGTTTGGATTTTTCTACATGGTTTAGTACAAGATACACATACATAGTGCATAGTGCTGGTTGGTTTGTGATTTCTACTGTGGTTGGTAACATGTTTTGGGTGCATTGGGGTTGGCTTTCTGGTGTTTCTTCTTTGTTTTGAATTACTATTTTAGGCTTATGGTTCTCTCTATTGTCTAGTATGGTGGATATAGTTTGGGGTGGGTCTTCAGGTGGTGGTTTAGAGTAAGTTCAGTTGGCTTGTGCTTGATTTCTCCATATTGTGTATTCTTGTTGTTAATGGTGTAGGGATTTCTATGGTGGATGTTCTAGAATTACCTTGAGATACTGGATGCTGCAGGATGGGAGGCATGTTTCTGGTATATGGGTGGTTCTTTTTCTAGGGTGGGTGCATGTTGACTACTTGGTGGGTCTAGAGGTGTTGGATTCAGGGTGGGTATTAGCCCATATTTGGATCAGGGACTGCTTAGTGATTCTTTAGGTTTTATGATGAGTTAGGCGTGGGTGATGTGGGGCACTTCAGATGGATGGTACTAGTTGACTGCTGGTTTTTTAGACTTTCTTATGGTGGGATAGTCCACTTGATGCAAGGTGTTCAGATGGTGATGGATGGGGCCAGATGGTGGTCTGGGGATGATTTGGTTTCTAGCTAATATTTTGGGTGTTGTGTCTACTATAGGTGATTATTGTGGTTGGATATGGTGTGGTTTAGGGTTCTTGTGAAAGTAGGTGTTGGTGTAGTGGCCATTAGTTGGCATGGTTATCTAGAGGTCTTTCACTCTAGGATTTGTTTGGATAGGAATGCTGGTCTGGTTAGTTGATGTTGGCTACGGGGCTGGGGGTTCAGTGGTTCTATTTCTTTGGATAAACTAGAATTTTGGATGGGTGATGGATTTTGGCAACTTGTGTGTGGGTGGGTGGGTGTGTGTGTAAGGAAGGAGATCCCCAAGGGGACTTGGGTCATTATGGAGCGTTTATGGTTTGTGAGACACCCTTCGTACACATGTGACCCGCATTGTAAGGTGTGGTCACTGTACTTCGTGAAGCACATTGCTTCACAATATTATGCTTCGCAAGGCACCCTTTCTTCACGAGGCATTTCTCCAAAAATGCCTTTCTACTTTTCAAAGCACCTTCCATATGCACCTATGCCCTATACATTGGCTAGACGACTTCACTTCATGAAGCACATCCCTTCACGAATCCCCTCCACTTTATGGAGTATCAGAGATTCACATGGCTTCTACCTATGAACCCATTTGCTCTGCAAATCCTTTTCCCATGCGGCCCTTCAGGTTTGCACGAAGAAATTTCAAGGTCCCTTGGGTGATGCTTCCCATTCTGTTACTTTGCCTCATGCTTCTTCACATAGGCAAGCTAACGACTATTGCTCCTTCGCATAGCCATGATAATGTAGACCCCCAATGGATTTCCCCATAACACCCCATCACCACGACATTGACAATGACTTCCTCCCCTCAAGGGTGGGTAGGTATCAGTTATATAAGTCCAAGGGGTGCGGAGTGAACCCACCTCGTCCGAGATGTAGGACGTTAGACTACCAAGAACCATCGTCCTCAGCACATGACGTTAAACTGTGGCCTCACCCCGTGCCTCGGATGTAGGGTTGCCCCACCATGGGCACTCTCTATTCCCACTAGTCTCCATGGGAATGAGATCATTCCCCACATGGAATGAGACCCTCTTTATTGGAGTGGCGTCTATCCACAGGGAAAGGGCAACCACCCTGGTGTAAGCCCCTAGCTTTTTCTTGTAGGAGGTAGCATCCATGCTCCTCCTCTATTCTTGGGTGCCAAAATCCCTATCCCTCTAGGCTTTTTTACCACCCAGGACTCCACTATAGAGTAAGCCCCAATCTCCATCTACCCAGGATGGTAACCATGCGTAAGCCCCTGTTCCCACTTTGGGCCGCTTAATACGTGTAAGCACCACTCGAGTTCCCACAGACACACCTTTCGCAACGTGATCGTCAGGTCTTTGCTTCCTCTTGTTTCTCACACCGAGCATAACTTACATGGGATTAGAGCAAGCACTGACCATGAAATCCTCTCTGGGCCACCTTAGAGTGTAAGCCCCACACACCATTCTGAACTACGTGGACTTTGATCCTTACCAAAGCAAGGTATGTAGGAATCCTCCCTGAGGTTCAAGCCCACCAACCATTGGTCCCGACTATCTCTACGCCGGTTCACCAAACCCATTATAAACTACACGGACTTTGATCCTTGCCAAGGAAAGGTATGTAGGAAGCCTCTCTGAGGTTCAAGCCCACCGACCATTGGTCCTGACCATCTCCACATCGGTTCACCAAACCCATCCTGAACTATGGGGACTTTGATTCTTTCTAAGGCAAGGTACGTAGGAAGCCTCCCAGAGGTTCAAGCCCAACACCAATTGGTACCGACCATCTTCACGTCGGTTCCCACACCTCTCCTAATATACGGGGACTTTGATCCTTGTATCCTGGATAAGGTACGTAGGAATCCTCCTTGAGGTTCAACCCCATCCAGCGGTAATCCATTGTGACCCCATCATGCGGTAAGCCATTGTGACCCCATCCAGTGGTAATCCATTGTAACCCCATCCAGCGGTAAGCCATTGTGACCCCATCCAGTGGTAAGCCGTTGTGACCCCATACAATAGTAAGCCATTGTGACCCCGTCCAGCGGTAAGTCGTCGTGACCCCATCCAGCGGTAACCCGTTGTGACCCCATCTAGCAGTAAGCCGTTGTGACCCTATCCAGCGGTATGCCATTGTGACCCCATATAATGGTAAGCTGTTTTGACCCCATCCAGTGGTAATCCATTGTGACCCCATCCAGCGGTAAGCCGTTGTGACCCCATCCAGCAGTAAGCCATTATGACACCATCCAGCGGTTAGCCGTTGTGACCCTATCCAGCGGTAAGCCATTGTGACCCCATCCAGCGGTAAGACGTTGAAGTCCCCAATCGACGGTAAGCCATCGTCAGATGAACTATAAGGACTTTGATTCCCTGCCAAAGGGATACATATGAGGTCTTTTCGAGTCTCAAGCCCAACATCATCATCGTCATCGAGTTGAATCTATCTCATTCTCCATCCACTTTACTTAACCATCCATCATCGATTTTGATTCCTACCTGGGCCACCACATCCCAGTGGGATCATGCCATCTCATTCCCCTTTTTATTTAACAACAATTAGGTAGCTAACCATGTGTTAGCCCCAACATCAGTGTTCCCTTTAGGGGTTGCACCCACCTGATCCACTCTAGTTAGTATTCCAATCAGTCTGATCCATCTCCTCTAGACGTTAATCTTGCAGCATACCCTGTGTTAAACATTGGAAGCTGAGGAAACCCTCAACTACATGCCTATGACATATGATTCCCCAAATTTGACGTGGGATGCCTCAGGATTCTGTGCCCTTGAGAAGCCCTATAATAAGGTGAAGAAACCCAAACACACCAGTGTTCTAGCATCCAGACACGCCAGTGATGTCTAACGTGACTACTCCCCCGACTGAAGGTTACTTCCGTAATCAGACCCCTCGGAATGTCCTGGAAGAAGCAATATAATTAACTAGTGTCCATGAAGATATGGAACTTGGAAGAGTTTCACGAACAATGTCTTAAGTCAATAAGGGAGACTCGGACTAGGTGGAGAGTTCTGAGGAGGAATCCATAGAAGAAAGAACCAACATCCCATCATCCCATTTCGATCAAGGAGAAAACATACCTGAACAAGGAACGAATGCTTCCCACCTTTGGAAAAAGGGAATGAGGAAAAAAAAACAGTGTCACCATCCTCGAACAGACGGACACGTGCACCCCAGCAAATGCGTCAGAAACACCTGCTCAAGAAAACTGCAATGTAGCCAAAAATAAATTCTATAAAAATTGATGTTTTATACAAAAACATTATAAATATATTAAATTAAAAAATCTATCAAATAATAAAATAAAATTTTATTTTTTAAATAATTATAAACATAACTAAACTTTTAAATAAAATAATTTCAAATTCATTATGTTGTTAAAAGAATAAATGATTAAAATTTTAAAACAATTTGCTTAAAATAATTAACTAGTCAATTAATTAACAAAACAAAGAAATGTTAAAAATTATAATAGAATTGAATTATAAATTAATGTTTTTAACTATTCAAATATTTATAGAAAATAGATGAAAAGTTAAAATACATTTAATTAATTAATATATTAATACCAAAAACAAAAATATGGAAGATATTTAAATACACCTAGCATAAAAATAAATAATAATAAAAGAAATGATAAAAAATATAATTAAATGATTTGAAAAATATAAAAATATATTATTAATTATTTCATTAATTTGATAAAACTACTATAAACCAACCTCAAAGTCATAATTAACTAAATTAATTTCATATCTAGCATTAAAATCATGAATTATAAAACAAAAGTGATGTGGAAAAAATATGAATTAAAGGAAACATCAGACTTATTCACACTATTCATCCAATAGTTCTTAATAAAGATAGATAATCTAGGTGGAAGGGATGATAATACAAGATTAATGGATAATTGTTTATCCATATAGAAGTCTAGCTTCACTAAATAATTGATACACTTCAATATCATGAGTACATGATCACTATCTATGTATTCGTATTCTAGTCTATACTTGTACAGTACAATGAAGATCTCATTTATCTTTAGCCTCCCTTTCGATTTATCAAGTTCTTGGAGATGAGATATCATGGTGTATTTATTTATGTACTTATGTTGCATATTCAACTCTCCATACATAGATAATAACACGATACGATAAAAATATGATGCATCTTCCATGTGTATTCAATAGCCATCCTTATCATCCTCACTCACCCCCTGAGGTGCCTAATTAAGAATAAGGTATTCCAATATATAAAACAAAATTTTATATAATATTATAATGCATAAGTGCCAATATTACCCTTAAAATTTTATGCTACTAAGGAATTTTTTTCTAGTACTGATCGTAGTGTTTCTATGGTTAAAATTTTCCATTTTCTATAATAAATTAAAATATATTATTTGTACTTTATCTTGATTAATGATAATAAAGTAATTATTTAATTAGTTTCCAATTATTTTTTTGAATCCCAACATCCATCCCCATTAGAATTAGAATATCCATTTTATCGAATATTCTTGTGGAAATGATCCATATTATAATTCAAGTAACCCAGATAAAGGCCTTATCCTTTTTTTTCAAAGGTATTTAGCTAGGATTTACTTTCCAACTACATTAACTCACAACTCCTTGATCTTTTGAGCAATCCCCCCAATCCCGAAATACTAATCCTAGGTATTCTAAAATATTACCTCAAAATTATACCAAGTAGTAACAGGGAAACCACTCTTGATGATAAATTGGTTAAGTCAACTCATAAATTTAATTATAATTCCCTAATAATTTAAAGTATCCCAATGAGGTCAAGAACAATAATTTGAACTGTGGTTAAATTATAACTCAAGTGATGAAATAAATTTTCTAACTTAATATTTTGATTGACGGATTTCATTTAACATTTGTGTAAATATTTATTTATTTTATTATTCACATTATTGTTAATATTATGTTAAACTTACATAGTTATTTAACAATGTGTGTTAACATAATTTACATATAATGATTTAATTTTATATTATCCTTAGCATGCCTGTTAATTTATTAATCCTATATGATTTCATTTAATCTTTCAAATAAAAAATGTATCACAAAAATAATTAAATAACCTGGAATATTTAAAATAAAATAAATAAGTAATATGATCATGATAATTTAACTAATTATTGGTGTATCAAGTGGAGAAAAATTAACCTTTTCCATAGGGTAAAAACTCCTTGTTCTCATGCATGGATCTCCAGTTACAATATTTCTCCATTCTTCTATGTATCAACTTGGTTTGATTCACCTTGGTTCGGGTCTGAAATCAACTACTCTTTCTGAAAGCTCCATCCTTTACAAATGTTTAGTCACAATCAATTTATAGGTACCTGAGTTTTAGGGTTACTTAAAGTAAATCTTGAACACACAGGACTCAACATATAAAGGAAGGATGAATGATTCAAAAATCATAATATTTAATTTAATAATAAATTCCACATTAAAACATGTAATAAATTATTAAATTAAATGAATAAATAAAACACATATAGAGGTTAATAAAGCTTAGGATCAATAATAACATAAAATGACCATGTATTCAGAATTTCATGCAAAAATTTTCATTTATTCCTAATAAGATAAATTTAATGGAATTAATGAATTAATGAATTAATTTTTTATCTTAATATTCTATCTAAATAGTTCTTTAGATACAATGATATTCACATCCCATATTATATTAAATAAATAAATTAAATAAATTTAATTTAATTTTAATATTAAAATAATTAAGTACAAGATGTGTACTTAGGAGGCCATCCAGTGTGCACCATTTATGTTATATTAAATCCATTTTTGGTACTTAATACTCACATGATGTGGACCGTCACTCATAATATTATATGAAAAATTTTGTGCACTATCCATTTCATGTAATTTATAATTACATGGTATGTATTCCAACATGTCATGTCATGTCAGGAAATACACGATGTACAATTTCATGGGTCGAGCTGCATAGTCCTTGTGACATGTGTAACCACGTAGAATTCCATAATAAACATGACATGTATAACTATAAATGTGAATTAAGTATATAATGTGTATGAAAACCATTACACATCATTTAGTTGGAGAATATACAAGGTTTTAATTAATAATATTTTAGTCCCACATGAAATGTTGAAGTTCACTCGGTGTGTACTTAGTGTGATCAATTCATGACACATGGTGTGTATAGCTAGTTACATGACCTATAGTCAGCATCAATTTTAATTACTCCACATTTTGACCCACAAAACATGAATAAATATCATCATATACCTTACATGGGTTGACACATGTTTCCCGATGTGTATAGTGCAACTACATTCCCAGTACTTGTGTTATACCATGTTACTCAAATGGAAGTCAATACATGATGTGTAATGACTCTATGTAATTGACCACACATCTTTCTATGATTTACACGGGGTCAAACCTATGTGGGGTAAAATGACATGTACATCGGCTACACAGTGTCTAATCCCAATCAAACCACATTCTATAATGGTAGTCAATATATGATGTGTAATGATACTATGTACCAAGTCACACAGTGAGATGAGATCTATTTGGTTTTTACCCTATATAAGTTTACCATGAGTACATAATGTTTAATTTATCATTACATGTCATGTATCTTAGTCATTCAGCCACCAACCATTTATCCTTCAGAAGAGATATTTAAATGATCTTTCCATCTCTTTTCCTATTCTTGTCCATATGAATTTAGATGAATGAATTATCATGAATTTTGGATTAAGAATGAAATTTTGGAAATGAAAACTAATAAACAAAGTCTATAAATTTATCAAATAAATTATAAATAATTAAAAATTAGAATTTTAATGATTTTATACATCTTTAAGGTTTTAGAGAAAAATAAAATCAATGAGCGTGTCACTGATTTTGGGTTTTTGTAGGTTCAAATGGATAAATCCATAGAAATTGATGAACAAAAATCCATAATATCCTAGATAATAAATTTTATATTTAATTTATAAATAATCTAAAACTATAATAACCTCAAGAAAAGAGTTCCTTTGATAAAAAGTTTTTTCCTCTCTTTTTTAATTCTCTTTATCATTAGGAATCCAAATAAAGATTTCTATAGAAGTATCCAAACATGCTCCATGAATCTATGGATGATGTTCTTGGTATTATAAGTGCTATAATGAGGTAACCTAGTGCCCCATTCCTTTCAAAATTTATAACTATAAGGTGTTATCTTATTATCTCTATGTTCTTGAGAGATATGATGGGAATATTATTCCCTCTAATGATTAAGAGAATTCTGAAGTGTTTTCCATTTTTCACAAAAAATCTACACCACCCTCCAAAATTATATAATATAGATTTAATACTTTGGGTTAATAAAGTTGATAATTTCATACACACCCTTATCAATATATTTTACCAAAGTAATACCCCATGTAAAATAATAATAATAATAATAATAATAATAATAATAATAATAATTTTTTTATGTCCCATAACATGCACTTATTTAAATACCATTTCTTAATAAATAAAATAATATTTATGTAAATGATATTAAAAAAATATATCATTTCAATCAGATTATTAACTCAACCCATTAATCCACCCATTAAATTAATCGAACCTTGAATAATAAAATTTTTACTCAAATAAATATCATTAATTTGGTTAAATAAAATATTATATTCACTAAAATCATGAACAAATATTTATTTTAATATTCATGTAACTAAATAAGAATTTATATATTAATGTATTCACTGAACTAGTGAATAAATAAATATTTATATATTACCCCATGAATAATAAACAAGAGATAAAATTAAATTCACATATTCTAAACTCAAATATCTCAGGATTGAATATTTTCAATCACCTTTACTTAAATAATTATTATTACATAAGCTCAGAATAATATATATTATTAATATTAAATTCACTATAATCTATTTATTTTCTAGATACACTTAGTGCTTAACCCTTTAGGCCTCTTTCTTAGTGTAATTAGGAAAACTTTCCTAAATTCCAAGATCGGTATCTAGTAACATATCGATACATCTATAGATAAATAATCTAATGTCACAATATTAACAAACTTACAAAAAATTCTACCATGTAATATAATCCCTTTTTATATTGATATCTCATAAAGCAAGAGGCATACTTGTTTCATCACCATATACACTAGTTTTATCTTTCTTTTAATTTTTTAAATGAACTCATAAATGAACTACCATGGCCATGGATTTAATCAGATAATTATATTTTAATTAAAGGTCTAGATATATCTTATTACATTAATATGGAGGGAATAAATACTTTATTGAATTATTAAATTAATTCCATATCAATAATAACAAACCCAACACATTCTACCTCGATATAAGAATATGTCATCGCAGTTTTTATCTGTACATCAAAGTATGTTATCTATGATAAAAATTAATAATAATCTCAAGTATGAGTACCAATACACTTGTTCATAAATATTAATATCCAATGTAACCTAAAACATAAGGAATTTAAATTTCATGTCCAATCTTCATGATCTCTATTTTTTGTAGATCAACAAGTAAAAACTTTATGATATAAAGTTTCAATGTTTTATGAGTCTCTAATACCTGACATCTAAACATCATCTATGCCCCATCATAAAAATGTTATCTAGATCATATGATATTTGTTTAAGAATATTTTCATATCATCTCTAGGTTCTCATTATAGTAGGGAACTACTATAACATTTAAATGTGAAAAATACACTAAAGAAATTATCACATTAATTTTATGTAGAAGAAAAATCATCATGTGATAATATATTTAATAAATTATTGTAATAAAAAGGTAAAAAGTTAGTTGTTTCTAGGGAACTAACTCCAAAAAACCCCAAACTTTTCTAGAGAAAACTATTAACAATTCACAACTCATTATCCATCACATGAAAATAATTCTCTAATTAAGGATTTACTATAGCCACCAAACAATCTATGTTATTCTATAGAAAATCTACTTATAATGATTTAAATTCTATAATAAATATTCATAAGTAGTAATATCCATGATTTTTCACCTTTATTCCTTTTACATTAACTTTTATTATTATTTAGTAACTATGATAACATATTATCAATATATATATATATATATTGTGACTCAATTATAAATTATTTATAAAATTTAAATAATTGGAACAAATCATCTTTTAAAATGCTTCTTAATATATATCCAAATCCACAACATACTTAGTCTAGGTAGATATGGAAACCAATAGATTTAAAAATATTTTATTTCTCATTTTCTTAGCCTATCTACAATACTAGATAAAATTGATATATAGGGAGAAATAGTTCCATATCCCATTAGAAACTAGAATTCCCATTTCACTAATTACCAGGAACTCATCCTTCACACCTTCTCAAGTACTATCAGATTGTTTTTATGATTATCTCATACTGTTCTCATGGTAGCGGTTGATATTTTCTCATCATTATCAAGGCATAAAAAATATCAAATCTCTTTATATATGATGGAATATATGATAGATTAAAATACATAAGAATATGTAATTCTATTCATTATAATAGTCTCCTCCCATTCATTAACACTTCATCATGGATAGATTTTATGGAATGCGACATAGGAAACAATTCACTCTCAAATTAATCCATATTATATTTTTCAATAGGTTGTTAATATAAGTACTATGACCAAATCTAAGAAATCCAATAAATCTATTTTAGTAGATATTGTTCCCTAGAACTTGGTTTTTTTAGATTGAGTCATTTTTGGAGAAATAATTTTATCTTAGTATCAACCAACTATAAGGATTAACATATATTATCCGTCAACATATTTGACTTAGAAAACTATGGTGCTCCCACTAACCCATTTTGGACACATGGATCACATTCATTCTTAAAAAATATCTCTAATGGATTTAATAAAATGAATATTCCATAACAATGATACTTTATTAAACCCATAAATGGATCTCTATAAATTTTATACCTTATTGAAATTTTTTAGTTTCATGAACCTTTCTAGTAGCATCATATAGACATCATATACAAAGTTTCCATTAATTATGATAGTATTGACACTCATTTTTCCAAATTTTATAAACATATAATTTTTCTAAAAAGAGTATAATTCTAATGGATTTTAACAAAAAAAATATATGAGATAATACAACCACATAATATATATAAGTACATCATTTTACATGATTACTTATTTAATTTCACAATAAGACACACCCCATAACCTATAGGTTTAGTGTCTTTGGAGACTAGATACATAACCAACATATTTTAAAAACATTATTCAATGTATCCCACTAATATTTTTCACACATGATACTATTATAGACATATTATATGTAAAACTATTATTTACATCCCATGGAAAAGAAAACATAATAAAGGTTGAGTTCAGATAACCAATAATTTGTGAACATAAAAGATAACAATCAAATATTACAACTGAGAAAAAGATGAGCATGTAGGTATGAGAATATAATCCAAGTACATTAACACAACATAAGGAAATCATACATAATAAAACATGGATCATAAATAATTAATTATGACATCAAAATTTTGGAATAGCATAAGATATTATTCATATGAGACAATAATCATGATCCATGAGAACATATAATAGGTACATTTAACAACATAAGGATATGAAAACATGAGACAATACTAATGAGCTATGGTGTATAATATAGGCATATAGAATAAACAAAAATATAGGTAAAACATGAATTTGTGAAAATATATAACCATAATCATTCTCACACCTGAGTTTGTGAACATAACGAACCATAATCATGTCGACACATAGATTTGTGAATATAGATAATCATAATAATATCATTGTCCTTTATTTATCTTCAATATCTCGAGTATGTGATCACTATATAAGTATCCATATTACATTTTACATGTTTAATATTTAGTGACAATATCATTTATATTTAGCCTCTATTTCTATTTTTCACATTCTTAGAGATGAGATATCACAATGTATGAATCAATTTACTTATGTTGTATCTTAATCTCTCTATACATAACTGAAAACTTAATTAAATGAATATATTATGTATCCTCCATGTTTCTAGTTTAGGAATCGTTCTAACCCTCACTCACTCCTCGATCTTCCTAATCAAAAATAGGGTATTCCAACACATAAAATAAATTTTCTTATAGTAGTGAAATGTATAAGAACCTATACCACTCTTATAAGTTTGTGCTAGTGAGGAAATTTTATTTTTCTAATACCAATCATAGTGTTTATATGGTTAAATTCACCCTTTCCTATAAAAAATAAAATAATATTATTAGAAATTTATCTTCATTACTGATTATGACGTAATGAATTAATTAGTCTCACACTATTTTATCAAATCTCAGTATCCCTCACTATTGGATTCATGACATCCATTTTCTTGTATATTATAGTGAAAATGATCCATATTGCACTTCAAATAAACAATAAAAAGTCCTTATAAAATTATTTAAAGGTATTTGGTAGGATTTAATTTCCAACCACATTAACTCATAGCTCCATGATCTATGAGTGGACTCCCCAATATTTAAATTCTAAACTCATATTTTCTTAACTATTGCATACAAGTTATACCAAATCTTTCAGGGAAAACTACGCTTTATGTCCAACCAGAATGGGACGAAGGCCTTCAATTTTTTTTTGATTTTTGATAATGCACTTTTCAATGGATGGGGGGGAACCCTTACAAGGATCGAAGGATTACGTTTCATTACATGACATATAGTTTTTAGGAAATAAACCCAAACATGAAAACTTGGAACTAACCCTCCCCAGTAAATGTCGTGATGTCAGCTCTCCCCCTTCGCATGGTTGGATGGATAGCTATCCTATGTAGAGATGCACATGCCTAGTACTGATGTCAATGCCATACCCTCTCATTCTTCTATGCCTGGTTATCCTACTCTGGTGAATGCGCCTGCTCTGAATCCTCATTTAGAGCCTTGTTCCTTGTAATATGTATGTTACATTTTCATTTTTAGGTGGCCCAAAGGACTTGAGGTGGCCCAAAGGCCTTGTGGTGGCCTGAAGGCCTTGAAGGACTCCAGGACCAAACCAGTGGCCCAAAGTCACAAGAAGATGAATAGTTCAGACTGCTACAGTACCGAATAGTACATACTATAGTGTCTGCTACAGTTTTGCTACAATACTGCTACAATACTCCGGAAAATATACCTATTCTCAGATTTGATCTCGGGCCCCTAGGATGCACTTACCAAGTCCTCACCAACTAGGTTGAGGCTCATATGCCTACTCTTTATGAAATATTGATTAATTTAACTGAAGAATTTATTTTTAATTTCCTGATAATTTATAGTATCATAAAGAGAGATAGATCAATTCTTTGAATTTGGTTTAATTCTAACTGTAGTGATGAAATAATATTTTTGAATTAATATTTTAATTAAGGGATTTTGTTTAAATTATGCATAAATATTTCTTTATTTTATTCTTTACATGATTGTTAATATTATGTGGAATTTATATAAATAATTAAATATATTTGGTAAAATAATTTATGCATAATATTTTTTTATATTATATTTAGTATGATGGAAATTTATCTATCTTTTGTGATCATGCTTAATCATATATATAAACCATACATCAAATAAATAAATAAGTAATAAAACATAGAATAAATAAAATTAATATGGGATATGATCCTGAGATTCTAATTACTAGTTAGTTTATTTAGAAGATATAAAGTAACCTTGAACATAAGAGAAAAAACTCCCTGAGCCCTTGCTTGAATCGAGTTGTAACATTTCTCCATTCTCCTATATATCTATTTGGATAGATTCACTTTGGCTTGGGTTCCTGAAGTGAATCCTTTCAATAGGGGATCCATACTTTAAAAATGTTTACATAGACATAGGTAAGGGGTACTATGGGATTAGTGTTACATAAAATAAACCTTGGACATGTAGATTTGTATATAATAAAAGAGGTAGGGATGATTCAAATATTATTATATTTAATTTAGTAATAAGTAAAACATTATATTGTTTAATAAATAATTAAATTAAATAAATAAGTCTAACACATAGACAAGTTAGTCAAGATCACTTTTTATTCACAACATGGAATGAATATAGATTTAGTATTTCTAATAATAAATTATATTCATTATAATTAATATAAATTTACTGGAATTAATGAATGAATGGATAAATTAGTGAATAAATTATTTATATTTATATTTTATCGAAATAGTCCTTGAGATTTTTGGTCACCAATGAGAATTTCTGCCATTTTTTGATTTATTTGTTTTCAACCTTTACATGGTGAGTTGGAGCTTATTGGTTTTTTTCACCATGTCAATAGTCGTATAGAGCATTGGATTTATCAACAGAAGGAATGGTAATATTCAATATGAGAATTTTTATTACTATGATTCTAGAATAAAAAGTGATATTTAATGAATATCAGTGAAAGAAAAAAATATCTATCATAACTATTCTACATGGAAGTGGGATGACACTATTGGAAAGAGCATTGAGGAGTATCCAATAGTAAGTGTTCGACTATTCCCTAATTAAATATCTTTCCATGATAAACATTTCATCACCAACAACATGTAAATTATTTCCCAATATATTTGATAATCAAGATAGAGTTTCATCATGAAGATTCTGTGATGAAGTTTTAGGACCATGAATACCGTGACACATTATTGAAGGAGTGGTTATAGAAGAGTTTGAAGGTGTACAAGAAGTTTGTATAGGAAAATGGAGAAAAAGGAGTATTCTCACATAAATTAATTCAAGGAGTCCTGAAATTATAGAGTTCTATGAGTTCAGGAAGCTTCCATAGAAAATCGAAGAAAATGAATAATTCTCATTCAAGTATAGACATTCATAACTGAAAAAAGTTTTTGATACTAAGAAAAGGATTCTCATAGAATTGGAGTTGTGTTCCACTAACAAAAAATAAGGTGCAATGAAAAGTTGAAGTTATGCATAGAAAAAATTTCATAATGTAGAGTTGTGCAAAGTATAGTTCTTGAAGTAGATTTATATTAATTAATAAAGTTATAATAATTTTTGTGAAGGTATAGTTATATGAGTGAAACTTTTTATAATTCATGAAGGGTATATATTTATGTATAAACATTCAATATTGAAGTAAAAAATATAAAGAGAATTGGATGAGAATGATTTTTGAGAGGGAAATGCTCTGAATTCACTAAATTATGTTGTGAAAAAGAGTTATATGAACTACTAAGTTCTTAAAGTGAATTATATGAATCATTGAGTTTCATGAACATACATATTTCGTGAACTTTTATTTTGTTCAAAGGATATTCCTTCACAAAAAAACTGACATGAATAGGTTCATGCATAAGAATATAAAATTACACACTTGAGTTTTCTAATGTTGGGAAAAAATCCATTTAGGTGTCCCCTTAGAATGTTTTGGGTGTCACTGTGTTTGTTGAAAAAGATAGATGATTGTAAATGAGAATGGTTGGTGTTTTCTGAAGACAGGTTTTTAAGGTGGCGCAGTTTCCCAATGTTTTCCAAATTTTGGGGCTTCAAAATCCGGATTTGTTTGAAGAATGGAGAACCGAATCAGAAAAGTAAGAGAAATGAGGATCCCGGGACATGGATCACGTACCATGTCCAGGTTGGGTACGTGGTCACATAATAGGTAGCGGGAATGGTACGTGGAGCTGTGGAAATGGTTTGCTGCAAAGGGCGTGTGGTTCGTGAAACCAACAAATGGTTCATAGTGGAAGGAGGTGCGGTACATAGATGGCTTGATGTTGGTGGAGATCAACCACGTAGAAGCAAAGGCATTACATGGACCACATATAAAAAATGGTTTGTGGGTGGTTTGCGGCTCGCGGTAGCAGGACGATCAGTATGTGGTGAAGTATGGATTAAAGATTTGGTAAATCAAAGATTAGTGGACTTGGCAGGTATCTTTTCCTATATAAGAATCGCTAATCTCACTGATTACTATGGAGATCGAATATCATTAGAGAACATATTTTTGATCTGAATATTTGGAAATGCTCGAAGGAAGTTCATGAGGGATAATTCCATGAAGGATGAAGTGGTTTGTGTGGGAAAAATTCCGTTGAAGGTTTTTGTGGGAGACTGTGTCCCGAAAAGGTCGCGGTACGCAGAGGAGGAAGTCTGGTATGCAAAAGGAGTTGACTCGGTACGCGAAGGAGGAATATCTTTTATGCAAGATGGAGAATTATGCAAGTGGTACGTAGAGGGGGAGCTAAGGTACGTGGAAGCAAAGACAGTCCACAAAAAAAGAATAGTTCGCGGACAGAAGGTAGTTCACAGAGGCGGAATGAAGGCAGTGGTACACAGGCGATTAGTGAAGAAAGTCTGCAGATGAAGGGTGGTTCACAGCGGCGACAACAGTATATGAAGGTGGTGTTCCCAATACCAAAACTAGTACTCAGTATGTGGGATAGGAAGGTGTTTTTCTATTTGCACAAGGAATCTTGGAAAAGCGTCAAATCAGTTTGCGAAAGCATTTTCCAGTTCCTAGTAGTACCCGGGAAGGTTAATTTCATTTATGGGTGAAAAAAAAAACTTCAAAAGAGAATATAACTATAGTTGAGGATGCATGAATTCATGAAAATGAAGGGACCTAGAGGTCCATAAAATGTGTTTTACCTACAAGTCAATAAACTATGAGTGGATTTATTTTCAAGAGTAGTGAGTGAAGGAAGAGGAAGACGATGACCCTTTACACTAATAGTGAGCCAGAGAAAGTGGTATAGGGAGTGACCCTTAGGAATGTAGTGAGTAGACCCTAAACCTTGTAAAGGCAGTGAGCCTAGGTATAGAAGATCTAGTCCAAACATTGTACTCATAATTGGAAATGAGACTTAGTGAATTTTGTACATCAGCACATCGCCATTTTATGCTCCTTGGACGTAGCCCAGTGAGGGTGAACCAAGTAAAAATAGTTGGGTCCTATGCATGATTTCATATTTTTTTATATATTCCTATGGTATGAAGATAAAATTACGTTTTGTTTAACAACGAAACAATATCCAAAGGGAAGAAGTTTTAATCTATTATACCCCAATTCACCCCCTCTCAGGGTATTTGACCTAGTGAACCTAACAATTGGTATCAGAGGGAAAGGTTGAAAGTTAGTGGTTCTCTCTCAAGAAAAAGAAATAGAGGTGGTCAATCATAAAAGAATTCTGATCTTTGATGGAAATAATTTTCAACTATGGAATAATCGGATGCAACACTACTTTTGATCAGTAGGGATGAATGTCTTCACAATAGCTATGCATGGAATATCAGCTGACATTAATAGTGGTGCTCTATGAGAAGATGAACAAAGGGAATTGGATTCTGATGTTAAGGGGATTAATTATTTAGGGGGAGCCCTGTCAAATTCAATTTATACTAATGTGATGTCCTATAAAACATCAAATTAAATGTGGAAAAATTTGATAAACATTTATGAGGGAGACATAAAAGTATGAGAAGCAAAGATGTAGGTTCTATGGAACAAGTATGCAGATCTCAGAATGAATCGCAATGAGACTATTGATGAATTATTTGATAGGATAAATATTATTGTGGAAGAAATGTGGGGTCTTGGAGAATTCATTAAAGATATAAATACTGTGAAACATATCTTGAGGAAAATTCCACCGCGGTTCAATCCAAAAGTTTCAGTGTTGGAAGACAAAGACCCTAAAGAGATGACACTAGATAACCTACACAGTACCATTGTATCATATGAAATGAGAAATGATGGTAATGATGCAGTGGAAAATGGGATGTCTAAGGAAGTGGAATTCAAGGCCATGAAGAATATCACTGTTGAAGATAGTCCTGAGGAGGACAATATGGAAGATGTCATGACATTTCTCTACTCCAATCTACCAAGGGGAAAAGAGAATTTCATGGGTAAACTTCCATTTTCATGCTTTCAATGAGGAAAGATTGGTAATTTAACAACAAATTGTCATAAAAGGTTTGAATATGAAAATGAAGAAAATGATGAAATTCCCCAAAAGAAGTATTCATCAAATGAGAAAAGGAGGAGAAGTACTAGGTGAAAGTTCTTCAAAAAGAAGAATCTTCTTTCAATAGAGGATAAAAGTTCAGAAGAATATGAGACATAAGAGTTGAAGGACTGCAAATATAATAAAATAGATGATTTGGTTGTAGTTGTCAGAAATTTATTAAAAATAGAGGAAAGTGATGATGAAGAAGGATAAATTGAAGGAAGAGTTGATCTTTAGGCTGAATTAGAAGATGAACTTGATGAGGTAGATATTTTGAGATCCAAAACAAAGAAAGTTTACAAAGTTGTTTTTGATGCCAAACTCTTTATACAGGAAACAAATAAGACGGGATTTGAGAAGATTGGTCCATCATAAGAGAAGCAAGAATCAATTCTGAATAATAAGGATGGTATGGGGGTTGATCTAAAACAAAAATCAGTTATGGTTCAAGTCGGAACACAAGCAGCCACTCCATGATTAATGATTGATTTGGGTAAGAAGTATAATAAGAAGATTCATAAAATCCAAGGCACAACTAGTGATGCATAATTTCCACATAAAAATGTACCTCACATAATATGATATTGTTGTGGTAATATGGGACACTCCCAAATTGTATGTTCCATAGAAAAGTGGTACCAAAGAGAACAATAACAAAAAAGGTGTTTGTATAGAGCTCAAAATTCTAGGTCATAATTTGATGGTCATTGTTTTAGGTGTAAAGTAATTCGACATATGGAAATATATTTCACATAAAAAATGTAGAAGAATGTGTCGAGGCTAACTAAATATGCTCATAAGAAGCAGAAAATGTATCTTTAAGAGGGATAAAAATTGAAAATTGATTTTTAGCTCTATAGTTTGAATTCGGTCTATCACATACTGAGGAAGAACAAGTTTACCATTCTATGTTAGATATGAAGCTAAATACTTGGGTCAAAAAGAAAAGGACAGAACATATGGTGGTTGCATAAATTGTGTTCAAAGCATCAGATTGCACTTGGATATGGATCATTGACAGTGGATGCACTTCCCAAATGATGGGAAATAAGGATATAGTGACTGAAATAGGGTACGATAAAGAATGTATCATAATATTTGGTAATGATGAGGGCTTGAAAATTATTGGTTTAGGAAAATCTATGTTTGGAGGAAAAGACATGATATGAGAAGATGTATTGGTTGTTGAGGGGCTTAGCCACAACTTACTTAGTGTCAGTTAATTGTGTGACTCAGGGCATGCCATAAGTTTTTCCAAGAAATTATGTATCATAAAATCAAAGGATGGTGCTTTTGTGTTGTAAGGGAAGTGTACGAAATGGAATCTCTACCTTGTGAGTGGAGAAGACGATATGTGATTTCTATCCAAGGATAAAGAAAACAAGTTATGGCATAAGAGTTTGGGCCACATAAGGCAAGGTTCCTTGGAAGATCTGGTGAAATGTGATGCAGCTTGAAATCTCCCAAGATTATCACGTGATCAGACTCATATGTGCCATTCCTGTCAACAAGGGAAGATCATTTGAAAGAAATATAAGTCAAATGAGCAAATGTCACTAAAGATAGATTGTGTTGGCGCATATTGATGTGTGTGGTCCAATTTCGCCAAGGTATATTAATGGGAGGAGAAATTATGTTATTTCATTGATGAATATTGAAAAATTTTCTAGGTATCACTAATCACCCACAAATCTGAAGTGTTCAGTTGTATTACAAGATATCAACGAGAATGTGAAAATATGCTTGGTCATAAAATACAGACTATTCTAAAAGATAATGGAACGAAGTTCAAAAATATTCAAGAGGAGGATTATCTTGAGAAACATAGGATACAACATCAAGTTTTAGTAGTAAGAACTCCACAGTAGAATGGAGTAGTTTAGAGAAGAAATTTGATTGTCAACAATATGGCCAGAATGATGCTCATTGAGAAAGACCTTGCGATGAATTTTTTGAAAGTAGTGATGACAACAGTATACACATCAAATCGAGCTTTACTTTGTCTAAAAGAGAGGACTCCAAATGAGTTATGGTATGGAAAGAAGCTATCATTAAAGTAATTTTGAATATTTAGAATTAAATTTTTCATTCTCAATAATGAGAAACATAGTAATTTGAATCCCATGGGGATGAAGGGATATTTCTGGGCTACTCAAAGAAAATAAAAGCGTATAAATTCCTTAATAAGCTGTTGGGAAAGTGTAACACCCCAAGTTTTTCTAAAAATAAATAGAAATCGATGGAACATTATTTCAAGTAGATATTTATAACTAGCCTTTAAACATAATTTTTCCACTTCTATATTTTGAATTTCAAGAAACTGTCATCTACAATTGTGTTCAGTAAGTTATTTAGAGTCTGATAAAACCAACTTGTTTTTTGTGAATAGTAACATACCCATATGAATAGTAATATGACCCTAATGAATAGTAAATTTTATTATTATTTTATTTTCTTAAGGCTTTAAAATAATAACATCTTGGTTAATTTTCCATCGTTATATAGAAGTAGTTATAGAATTAGAATTGTTAATTTTTGAATTAAGTATGATTTTATGTTAAAATTAAATTAATAATATTTAGAAAATTATTTTCAAAAAATGGACTTCATTTTTGATTTATACACGTCGAAAAATGGTTAGGGTAAATTTTTGGGATTTTTCAGAAATTCTTGAATTTTCAATGAATAGTGAAATACAATAAAATGCCGTATAATCAAATTATTAGTAAAATACACTATTTATGACATCACAAGTGATGAAAGACCACTTGGTTCGAAATCACATTCCATTATTACTATTTTAGGTCATATGAACTAAGACTATTCATAATCTTGGGAAAAAATATTATAATAATGATTAAAATAATGAAAAATACCCCCTCTCCTCCACTATAAATACCACCCTCACTCCCCTCTTCTTCCCACACCTATCAAGCCTTGAGTGATGCCTAAGTTCTGCCCAATACTCCTTCCAAGGATCTTACCCACTTCTTAGAGCTGTTGGTCTCACCAAAAGACCAAAACTGAAGCCCTTAAGAAGGATCTCAAGGAGAAGAGATCAAGAGGTAAACATCCTCTTTTATTTTATTTCTTTTCTTTTATTATATTCCTTTTACTTTGGCTTATGTTGGGATATTTCATTCCATATTCCCATTACTATAAATATTATGTAAGATTAATGATATCTCCCCTTTCTCTCATCAAACTATTTTTTATGAAATTTTAAGAGATGCCGTTTGGCTGTGGAATTTTCATGAGAAATTTCTCAAGATTTCTTTTATTTCAAGATTCCTTTATTTTCTTCTTGTTTCCTCACCTCCTATTAACCAAGAGGCATAAAAGCTATAAAATCTTGTACATTTTGGATGTTCTCATATTAATGGAAAATTCACCATCATTCTTCTCCTCCTCTCCCACTTATTCAAGGAATTAAAACATTGTCCGTGATGTGTCGAATTACCGATATCGTGGATGATGTGATTTCAATTTTCATTAACTCTTTCAATTCTGGTCATGAAACCATTTTTATGGTTTAACCGGGTTATAATATATGTATTATGTCTCATTAATGGTTCTAGAATTCTTTTTTACACATGGTCTGAATTTATAAAACAAAATTAGGTCATTATTATCAAAGAACCACTAAAATGATCTAAACAAACATCATTAATGTTTTAACTTATGAATCATCCTCATGTAAGAATTAAAAATGATAAATGGTATAATTTATCTTACAATATATATGTAAACACTACTCCATTCCAATTCTGGAGTTTCACTTCCAATCAACAAGAACATCTATCCTGAACCAATCTTGGAAATCATGTAAAGAACTCATCCAAAAACAGTGCAAGGAGCAAAATACAAACAATTAATGGGTAAAATGATGTTATTAAATGATCATATAAGATGTTATAAACATTAAAATGTTTCTGTAAAATACTAATAACACTATTTTAACCATTATATAGGAAGTTTAAATATGTTTTAAGTAAGAAAAGCCTGAGGTAAGGGAATTCTTAACCCGATTTCCATTCCTTGGGTTAGCCTTCTACTTCATTATTTATGTTTTATTAAAATTATTTGAGTGTTGGGTTTAGTTTATATTATTTTTAATTATGTTTATTTATAGTTTATATACATATTCCATCCAATCTATTAAGTCTTGCTTCAATTACATGAATTATGTAAGGGGATTTTCTTTTTAAAATCCTCTTTTAGAATTCCGTTTTACAAAATTCAAAAGTATTGTCTTTATGCTATTATTCATGTTGTATGATTATGTTTTAGATCTTGGGAATTGTTTATAATGAAGGTTGGGACCTATATTTCCCTCCAATTCATTTGGTATGTGTAATTTGGAGGTCGGTAGTATGGTTACTCAAAGTGTAACTGCGATGGTTACACAAATAGTAAGGTAATCGTGAGGGTTACAAATTATAAGGTAGCGAAGAGGGTTTCGAGATTATGTATGTAATTCCCCAAGATACCTTTATTATTATATTTATTTTCTAATGTTTTTTGTGGATATTGTGTAAACCTCATGTTACACAAAGTAAGTATATATGGGTGACAAGCATGTCTTTTGAATATGCTTTCATACGTTACGAGTATTCATGGACTAATGTGATCTTTCCTTATTTTTCATACCTTACTGATCTTTTGTGACCATCCCATGTTTTTAAATTATTTTCACAGGTTAATGGATGTGTAAGTCAAAGTAAGAATCCATGTTAAATGTTGAATAATTTTCAAGGAGTCATGTTTAAGTTTTAATGTTTTATATTTTGAAAAAAATGGAAACTGTTTCTATGGTATCCATTATGTAATAATGTGTAATGTTATGAATATGTTGTCCAAATTATTTGAAGTTCTAAACTTGAAATTATACTCAATGTAAAAGGAAGTGTTTTATTTACTAAAATCATGATTATGTATGTAATAAATACGGGTCCTTATCGTTGGTATTAGAGGATGGTTTAAATAACTTTAGTGGTTAGGATGATGTTAAAAGAATACCATAAAATGTTTTTACTCTATGATTAATTTGAAATGTTTTAGCATTTAAATATTACCGTGTTACTTCATCTAAGATATGTTTGTTCAGAATGGTTGTCTGTAGAAGGAACATGGATGCTGAAGAGGAGAGGCACCGACATAATGACATCCTTCCGAAACTACATCCCAGAATGGTAGGGATTGGAACCGAGAAGTTTGTGAAAGTAATGGCTCAGCTAACGTAGGTAAAAAATGGTGGTGGAATCCATGTAAGAGAACAAAAAAAGGTACCACAATGTAACATGATAGTAGTGGAACATTTTATGAGACAACACCCTCTTGATTTCAATGGATCTTCTAACCCAATAGAAGCTGAATGATGGATCAAATCCCTTGAAAAGATATTCGATGTTATGGGATGTTAAAACAATTAAAAGGGAAGTCTTTCTATTTATCATTTTGAAGGGGAAGATTGTCAGTGGTGGTCAATAGTAAGGAATATCAGGGGTAGAAAGGATTTTGATGCCTTAGAGTGGGATGAATTTAAAAGACTTTTCGCTGAAAAATATTCTCCTAAGGTGGTGCGACTTAGGATGGAGAAGAAATTCCTTAAATAGAAACAGAAGGAGGGAGATTTAGTGGCCGTGTATGAAGTGAACTTCACTCTACTGGAGAGGTATTCTCCAAATCTTATTTTAAATCTTGATAGAAAAAACAACTGCTTTTACTCCGGATTGCAGCCAAGGTATCGATGGGTGTTGGCCTCACGTGAATTCAAAAGTTATGAGAAACTTGTGCGATGTGATGAGAGGGTAGAGATAGAGTTTGCTGATGATCATGTGAATTTTGGAAATAATGAGAATAAGAGGTCTAAATGGTAAGCAATGAGTAAGAATTATCCAAATATATCTGATGGTAAGAAAATCCAATTTCGAGTTTGTAAAAAGTGTGGCAAGAAACACCCTGGTGAATGTCTTAGAAAAACTGGGAAGTGTTTTAAATGTGGTAATTTTGGACATATTGACCGAGATTGCAATTAAAATGATCCTAAGACTAATCAAGATAAGTAGAATATAAAGTGTTTTAAATGTGGTCAAATGGGCCATTATACAAATTCCTACCCAAAGAGAGATCCGAATGATGCAAAGAAGCCAAACTACAAACAGAAAGGTGTAGTAAGATCCTTTACAACTACGTCAGCAGATGTCAAGCCATCCAATGAAGTTGTATCAGGTACTTTGTTTGTTCACTCAGATTTTTATAAAGTTTTGTTTGATATGGGGTCTACACATTCCTTTATCTCTGAGAAAGTTTCTGGTAAATTGGAAATATCACCTCAACAAAAGAAACCAGAACTTATTGTTAAAACACCAAGGGGAAATGTTATAGCAAAGAGGAATTATAAGAATCTTTTTATTGTGGTATGTGGAAAGACTTTACCTGAAAAACTTGTTGTTTTACCCTTAGTCGAGTTTGATGTTATTATGGGAATGGATTGGATTTCTGATTATCATGATAAGATTGACTGTAGAGCTAAATAAGTTGTTTTTCAGAAAGAGTTTCAGTTTTTATACATGAATGAACCCATACAATTGATAATATATCAGGAATCTGAGAAACTATTGAAAGATGGAAGTGAAAGTTATCTTTCTCATATTGCTGAAAACAAGGGAACTATTCAGATTAATGATGTGCCAGTGGTAAATGAATACCTTGATGTTTTTCCTGATGAGTTACATGGGGTCATACCTGATCAGGAAGTCGAATTCACAATTGACTTAGTTCCTGATGCTAAGCTAATTTCAAAACCCCCATATCATATGGCTCAAATAGAAATTCTTGAATTGAAAGATCGGTTAAAGGATTTTTTTGATAAAGGATTCATTCGTCCCAAACTTCACCATGGGGAGCTCATGTTTTGTTTGTTAAAAATAAAGATGGTTTCTTGAGACTTTGCATTGATTATAGAGCTTTGAATAACATCACTATTAAAAACAAGTATCATTTGCCTCATATCGATGAATTATTTGATCATCTCCAGGAAGCTCAGTACTTCTCCAAGATTGACTTGAGATCTGGATACCATCAGCTAAAGGTGAAGGAGGATGACATCCTGAAAATAGCCTTTCGTACTAGATATGGGCATTATGAATTTGTTGTTATGCCATTTGGATTAACTGATACACCTGCTGTATTCATGAATCTTATGAATAGAGTATTTCATGAGCTCTTTGATAAGTTTTTGGTTGTATTTATTCATGAAATTATGGTATTTTATAAAAATAAATAGGAGCAAGAAAAAAATCTAAGGGTCGTTTTACAAACCTTAAAAGAAAAGAAACTGTATGGAAAATTCAGAAAGTGTAATTTTTGGTTGCAACATATTTCTTTTATTGGGAACATTATAATTAAGGATGGAATAATAGCTTATCCTTCCAAAACCAAAGTGTTTGATGAATGGCCAATACCCACAAATGTTACATATATTCGTAGTTTTCTTGGGTTAGCAGGTTATTACTGACTTTTTGTTAAGAACTTTGCCCAGTTATCTAGGCTGATAACTAAGTTAACATGGAAAGGGGTTAAATTTTTTTGGATAGAAGAATGTAATGTTTGTTTTCAGAAACTGAAGAAGAGATTGGTGAATGCTCTAGTTTTGTCCTTACCTTCCTGGAATGGTGAGTTTGTCATCTACAGTGATGCTTCTTTGAAGGGACTTGGTTGTGTTTTGATTTATAATGATCAAGTAATTGCCTATACTTCAAGACAAATTAAAAATCATGAGCTAAATTATCCCACACATGATTTGGAATTGGAATTTGTGGTTTTTTCTTTGAAAATTTGGAGGCATCATTTATACGGAACCAAATTTCAAATATATATTGTCCATAAAAGTCTGA
The DNA here is from genome assembly GCA_963277665.1 of Viscum album. Taxonomy (NCBI): domain Eukaryota; kingdom Viridiplantae; phylum Streptophyta; class Magnoliopsida; order Santalales; family Viscaceae; genus Viscum; species Viscum album. The sequence goes on along the minus strand of OY728119.1, from coordinate 31,662,665 downwards.
AGTATATATTCACTTAGAAGGAATTAAACATGAGGTAGAGGAGATGGATTGAACTGATAAAGGATAATTATTGCATGATAAATTACCATCCTGGAAAAGAAAACAAAGTGGTGGATGCCTTAACTCAGAAACATCATGCATCATTAACCATGTTACATTTGGAACATGATCCCTTGATTAATGATTTGATAAATTTTGGCTTAGAATTTGTTGGTGCAGGGAATACCTCTATTTTGTTTCAGGATTAAGCGCAATCGTCATTGTTAGATAGAATTAACGGAGCACAGAAGGAAGAACGTGAGTAACAGAAAAAAGTAGAATTTGTTAAAATGAGTACGTTTCTCGAATTTAACCCTGATAAAGATTGTGTTTTAAGATTTGGAAAAAGTTTGTGTGTGCCTAGTGATTCTCAGTTGAGGAAATATTTATTGTGTGAAGCTCATAGTTCCCCATTTTCAGTTCATCCTGGAAGTACTAAGATGTATAGGGACCTTCGGGAGTATTATTGGTGGGATGTAATGAAAAGAGATATTGCTGATTTTACCATGAGATGTTTTGACATGTCAATAGGTTAAAGAAGAGAAGCAGTTACCGAAAAGGATACTTCAGCCTTTTCCAGTGCCAGAGTGGAAATGGGAGAATGTATCCATGGACTTTGTGGTGGGAATACCAAATAATTCTCAAGGTAACAATGTGATTTGGGTTATTGTTGATCGACTGAAAAAATCAGCACATTTTCTTTCAATTCGAGATACAATTTCTTTGGATCAAATTTCTCAACTGTAGCTCAAGGATATTGTCAGGTTACATGGAGTTCCTCTTTCCATTGTATCTAACTGGGATCCCAGGTTCACTTATAACTTTTGGAAGGGACTTCAAAAGTCATTGGGCACATAGTGAAATTTCAGTACATCATTTCATCCTCAATCAGATGGGCAGTCAGAACAAATGATTCAGAATTTTGAAGATATGTTTTGATCTTGTTCAATGGACTAACAGGGAAGTTGGGATCACAATTTTTCTTTAGATGATTTTTCTTATAATAATAGTTTTCATTCTAGTATTCAGATGACACATTTTGAGGCCTTGTATGGGAAGCGGTGTCAGACTCTAGCATTTTGGGATGAAGTTAGTGAGAGAAAGTTGATGGGGATAGAATTAGTAGAAGAAGTGGCTGAGAAAGTGAGAATGATCCAGTAGCACATGAGGACAACTCAGAGCAGGTAGAAAAGTTATGCAGATAACAAAAGGAAAGACTTATCTTTCTAGGTAGGTACCATGTTTTCCTTAAAATCTCTCCTTGGAAAAGTGTGATGCGTTTCAGTAAGGGAAGATAAGTCCATGGTTCATTGGTCCTTTTGAAATCTTGGAGACAGTTGGAAAAGTTTCATACCGCGTAGCTTTGCCTCCGAGTTTGTTTCAGGTACACAATGTTTTTCATGTTTTTATGTTGAGAAAGTATGTGACATATTCATCACATGTCTTGAGCCCAGAAGCAATTTAGTTGGAAGAGAACCTTTCTTATGAAGAGAAACCTGTTCAGATTCTTGATTGAAGGGAACAGGTATTGAGAAATAAGGTATTCCCCCAGGTAAATGTTTTATGAAGAAACCACATGGTTGATGAAGAAACATGGGAGTCTGAAAATGCTATGAGTGAAAAGTACCCTCAATTGTTTAATAAGTAAATAAAATTATGAGGACGCAATTTCCATAAGGTGGGGATAATGTAACACCCCAATTTTTTCTAAAAATAAATAGAAATGCATGGAACATTGTTTCAAGTAGATATTTATAACTAGCCTCTAAACATAATTTTTCTACTTCTATGTGTTGAATTTCAAAAAACTGTTATCTACAATTGTGTTTAGTAAGTTATTTGGTGTCTGATAAAACCAACTTTTTTTTGTGAATAGTAACATAACCTTATGAATAGTAACATGACCCTAATTAATAGTAAATTTTATTATTATTTTATTTTCTTAAGGCTTTAATATAATAACATCTTGGTTAATTTTTCATCGTGATATTGAAGTAGTTATAGAATTAGAATTGTTAATTTTATAATTAAGTATGATTTTATTTAAAAATTAAATTAATAATATTTAGATTTTTTTTTTAAAAATGGACTTCATTTTTGAATTATAAACATTGAAAAATGGTTAGGGTAAATTTTTTGGATTTTTATGAAATTCTTGAATTTTCAATGAATAGTGAAATACGATAAAATACCGTATAATAAAATTATCAGTAAAATACACTATTTATGACATCATAAGTGATGAAAGGCCACTTAGTTCAAACTCACATGCCATTATTACTATTTGAGGTCACATTAACTCAGACTATTCATAATCTTGGGAAAAAATATTATAATAATGATTAAAATAATGAAAAATACCCCCTCTTATCCACTATAAATACCACCCTCACTCCCCTCTTATTCCCACACCTCTCAAGCCTTGAGCCATGCCTAAGTTCTACCGAATACTCCTTCCAAGGCTCTTACCCACGTCCTAGAGCTATTGGTCTCACCAAAAGACCAAAACTGAATCCCTTAAGAAGGATCTCAGGGAGAAGAGATCAAGAGGTAAACATCCTCTTTTATTTTCTTTATTTTATTTTATTATCTTCCTTTCCCTTTGGATTATGTTTAGATATTTCTTTCCATATCCCCCCTTACTGTCCATATTATGTAAGATTTATGAGATATCCCATTTCTCTCATCAAACTATTTTTTATGAAATTGTAACAGACGCTGTTAGGATGCCGAATTTTCGTGAGAAATTTCTCAAGTTTTCTTTTATTTCATGATTCCTTTCTTTTCTTCTTGTTTCCTCATCTCCTCTTAACCAAGAGTCATGAAAGCTCCAGAATCTTTTATATTCTGGATTTTATCATATTCATGGAAAATTCATCATCATTATTCTTCTCCTCTCCCACTTATTCAAGGAATTAAAACATTGTCCGTAATGTGTTGAATTACCAACATTGTGGACGATGTGATTTCAATTTTCATTAAATCTTTCAAGTCTGGTCATGAAACCATTTTTATGGTTTAACAAGGTTATAATATATGTATTATGTCTCATCAATGGTTCTTGAATTATTTTGTACACATGGTCTTAATTTATAAAACAAAATTAGGTCGTCATTATCAAAGAACCACTAAAATGATCTAAACGAACATCATTAATGTTTTAACTTATGAATCATCCTCATGTAAGAATTCAAAATGATAAATGGTATAATTTTTGTTACTGGATATATGTAAATACTACTCCATTCCCATTATGTATTTTCACTTCCAATCGACAAGAACATCCATCCTGAACCAATCTTGGAAATCATGCAAAGAACTCACCCAAAAATAGTGCAAGGAGAAAAATACTAACAATTAAAGGGTGAAATGATGTTATAAAATGATCATATAATATGTTATAAACACGAAAATCTTTATTTAAAATACTAATAACACTATTTTAACCATTATATAAGATGTTTAAACAAGATTTAAGTAAGGTAAGCCTGAGGTAAGAGAATTCCTAACCCGATTTCCATTCTTTAGGTTAGCTTCCTACTTCGTTATTCATGTTTTATTAAAATTGTTTCAGTGTTGGGTTTAGTTTATATTATGTTGAATTATGTTTTTTTACAGTGTATATACATATTAAATCCACTCTATTAAGTCTTACTCCAATTAAATTAATTATGTAAGGGGGTTTTCTTTTTAAAATCCTCTTTTAAAAATATGTTTTACAAAATTCAAAAGCAATGTTTTTATGATATTATTCATGTTGTATGATTATATTTTGGATCTTTGGAATTGTTTATGATGATGGAGGGACCTATATTTCTATCTAATGCATTGGGTATGTGTAAGTTGGAGGTCGTCCGTATGGTTACTTCAAGTGTAACTGCGATGGTTACACAAATAGTAAGGTAGTTGTGAGGGTTACAAATTATAAGGTAGCCGAGAGGGTTACAAGATTATGTAAGTAATGCCCCAAGATACCTTTATGATTATATTTATGTTCCCATGTTTTGTTCGGATCTTGTGTAAACCTCATGTTACACAAATCAAGTATATATGGGTGATAAGAATATCTTTTGAAAATGCTTTCATACGTTATGAGTATTCATGGACTAATGTTCTCTTTCCTTATTTTTTATACCTTACTAAGATTTTGTGCTTATCTAGAGTTTTTAAATGATTTTAACAGGTTAATGGATGTGTAAGACAAATAATTAATCCATGTTAAATGTTGAATAATTGTCAAGGATTCATGTTTAAGTTTTAATGTTTTTTATTTAAAAAAAATGGAAACTTTTTTTATGGTATCCACTCTGTAATAATGTGAAATGTTATGAATATATTGTCCCAATTATCTAAAGATATAAACTTTAAAAGATACTGAATGTAAAAGGAAGTGTTTTCTTTACTAAAATCATGATTATGTATGTAATAAGGACAGGTCCTTATAGAAAGATAGTTGAAAGTCATGATGTGACTATAGTATAAAATGAATATAATATTCAGAAAATACATGATCAGACTCAGGAGGATATCAATAAAGAGATAAGAAGATTAGGAGATGCTACAAATCTAGAGATTGATTCAGAAGAAGACTCATATGATGAGAATAAATCAGTGTCTTCCTAGAGACCAGAAAGAAGAGATGAAATTTATAGACAAAACATAAATGGTGATCAAACAACACCAATGCTGATAAGAAGGATGCATTCTCTACAAGAAGAATCATACTTATCACAAGTAAAACCAAAATTCTTTGATGAAGTAGTTGGAGATGAGAATTGGGTTCAAGAAATGAATGAAGAGCTTGAACAAATTGAGAAGAATCAAATGTGGGAAATTGTTTCGAGACCACAAGACAATAATTTCATATGGACAAAATGGAGATTTCATAATAAAATGAATGGAGATGGTGTTGTGATTCGAAACAAAGCATGACTTGTATGAAAAGGGTACTCCCAGATAGAGGGTATTGATGTTTATGAGAAGTTTTCACCTGTTGCAAGGATAGATACAATTAGATTATTCTTAGCCATAGTTGTGAAATGAAGGTTTAAATTTTTCCAGATGGATGTCAAGTCAGAATTTCTAAATGGAGTTCTGAAAGAATAATTATACAATGAACAAACAGATGGTTTTATCATTCATAAAGATGAGAATATATTTTTTCAGATGAAGAAGGCTTTATATGGATTGAAGCAAGCACCAAGATCATGGTATTCAAGGATTGATCAATTTCTAAAGAAGATCGGTTTTTGGCATGGTGGAGTTGATTACAATATGTATTTCAAAAATGGAAACAGTCAAAGGATGACAGTGTTGGTTTATGTTGAATAAATAATCTTGGGTGGATCAGATGAAGCACAATGCATACAATTTTTGGAATTCATGAAAAGAGAGTTTGAAATGTAGATGGTTGGTGAGATGACATTTTTCCTTGGATTACAAGTGACACAAGGAAGAAATGACACTTTTATTTCTCAATATAAATATGGTTATGAGGTTTTAAGAAGATTTGTAATGGATAATTCCAAAGAGAAAAAGACTCCAGTTTCTTCCTAGTTGAAACTATCATGGGATGATGAAGGCAAGGAAGTTAATATCACAGAATATACGAAAATAATTGGAATTCTATTGTACCTGATAGCGACAAGGCCTGATATTGTATTTTCCACATTCCAAGAAGAGAGGTATCAAGGAAATCCTAAGGAGAGACACATGATTGCAGTAAAAATAATTATTCGGTATATCAATGAAACAATGGATTTTTGCCGAATGTATAATGAAAAATCTCAGACAGAGTTATTGGGATATACAGATTCGGATTGGGCTAGTTCAACAGATGAGAGGAAATCAACATTAGGAGGTGAATTTTATATTGGAGGGTTGTGTATTTCTTGGTTAAGTAAGAAACAATATTTTATTTCATTTAACACCATAGAAGATTAATACATTGTATCTACTCAAGTTTGCACACAACTGTTCTTGATAAAGTATTAACTTAAATATATGAGAATTGAAGTGAAATATCTGATCAACATATATTATGATAATTAAAGTGCTATAAATCTGAGAAAAAATCTATTCCATCACTCAAGGAAAAATAACATTGAAAGAAAATATCATTTTATCAAGGAGAAAGTGGATCAGGGGCTTGTGAAGTTGGAGTATGCGCCTATAGAACAAAAAGTTGCAGATATTATTAAAAAGTCCTTAGCCAAAGAAGCATTTGAAAGGCATCGCTAGAATCTTGGAGTCCAGTTGAATTTACGCACTTGAAAAAGTGTGGATGTGGGTCCCCCTCTCCTTGAGGTATGGTGTGTTTTTCCCTAATATAATTATATGTGTTATTTACTCTGTTGCAGACAACATTGAAGTGCCCTTTGGGTTGGTTGACAAAGGGGGAAAAGTGTGATTATTCCAGGGAAGAAAAGACATGGGGAGAAGCTGTTAAGTTGAGCAGTGAGATAGGGGGAGTTGATGAGCTGAGATGAAGCCATTTGGAGGAGCTATAATATAGGGGGAGCATTAAATATGATCATGCTATAAGTGATTGATCAATGATTAGATATCATGATGACTGAGGTTCATGATGAAAGCAGTTAATTGGTATCAGTGTCTCAGTATGGTATCAACAATTCGTGGTTAGAAATGAAGTGATTCATTGATGAAAATTTCATTATACTCTTGTTTTTCACACTGATCATGGATCATTTGGTCTTAGAGTACGTGTTTATTAAATCCTTGATTTCAATCTTCATCGCATGAAGCAAATGATGGTTGAAGATGGAAGGACCTTTAACGAGATATCAAAATGAAAAGAATTATTATGAGAAGAGTTGTCAATAAACCCAATGGGGGATATTGTTGGAAAAATACCTCAAGGTGTCCCCTTAGAATGTTTTGGGTGTGATTATGTTTGTTGAAAAATCTAGATGATCATGAATGAGAATGATTGGTGTTTTCCTAAGATAGGTTTTTAAGGTGGTGCAGTTTCCCAGTGTTTTCCAAATTTTAGGCCCTCAAAATCAGAATTTATGTGAATAATGGTCAAAGAAATCAAAAAAGGAAGAGAAATGAGGATCTCAGGACATGGATCGCATACCATGTCCAGGAAGGGTACACAGTCGCATACAAGGAAGAGGGAAAGGTACGTGGAGCTGTAGAAGTGGTTCGTGGAAATGGTTTGTAGCGAAGGGCATGTGGTTCATGAAACCAAAAATGGTTCACGGTGGAAGGCGGTGCAGTATGTGGATGGATTGATTTCGACGGAGGAGATCGATGACGTAGGATAAAAGGTAGTATGTGGACCATGTATAAAAAATGGTTTTCGGGTGGCTTAAAGTTCATGATAGTAGAAGGATCAATATGTGGTGAAGGCTGGATTGAAGATTTGGTAAATCTTAGATTAGTGGATTTTGCGGTTATATTTTCCTATATAAGAATAACTACTTTCACTGATTACTATAGATATTGAATATAATTAGAGAAAAACTTTTTGAAATAATAATTCAGAAAATTCCAAAGTAAGTTTGTGAGAGATAATTCTATGAAGGCTGAAGTGGTTTGTGTGGGAGAAATTCGGCCGAAGGTTTTTGTGGGGGACTATATCCTGCTAAGGTCGCAGTACGCGGAGGAGGAAGTACAGTACACGGAAGGAGTTCACTTAGTACGTGGAGGAGGAATCTACAGTACAGGAGGGGATGAATTCCTCATGCAATATATGAAGGGGGAGCTCCGGTATGCAGAAGAGAAGACAATCCACTAACAAAGAACAGTTTGCAGACATAAGGAAGTTCACAGAGGCGGAACGAAGGCAACAGTATGCAAGCAGTTAGCAAAGGTTGTCTGTAGAAGAAGGAAGGTTCATAGTGGTTGAATCAATACACAGAGGAGGTGTTCTATGTACTAAACCTGGTACTCAGTATGCATGATAATAAGGTGGTTCACAATTTTCATAAGGATGCTTGAGAAAGCTTCAAATCAGTTTGAGAAAGAATTTTCTGGTGCCTAGAAATACTCTGAAAGGTGGACTTAATCTATCAGTGAAAAAGGGACTTCAACAGAGCATATAACTATAGTTGAGGATGTAGTAATTCATGTAAATGAAGGGACCTAAATGTCCATAAACTGTGTTTGACCAAAAAGTCGATAAACCATGAGTGGATTCCTTTTCAAGAGCAGTGAGTGAAGGAAGAGGAAGACAGTGACCCTTTCCACCGATAGTGATCCAGAGAAAGATGTATAAAGAGTGACCCTTGGGAATGCAGTGAGAAGACCATAAACCTTATAAAGGCAGTGTGCCTGGGTATAAAAGATCTACCCTGAACATTGTACTCATTATTGGCAGCGAGCCTTAGTGAATTTGGTACATCAGCACATCACCATTGTATGCTCCTTGGACATATCCCAGTGAGGGTGAACCAAGTAAAAATAATTATTTCCTGTGCATGATTTCATATATGTTCATATATTTCTATGAGAGTAAGTGATAAGTGAGTTTTGTTTAACAATGAAAAAGGATCTAAAGGGAAGAAGTTTTAATCTGTCATACCCTGATTCACCCCACCCTCTCAGGGTATTCGACCTAGTGGACCTAACACATGAAAAGTAAGTATGGGAAATTAAAAATTAGTGAATAGTAAAAAAAGTAAGTTGGCACTCAATAAAGACCTATCTAAAGGAATAAGTTATTCCTTGAATACTTAAGTTCATCTAAAAAAGTAAAGCTACTACTTTGAAGAATTTCTTATCCAGTATGTGAAGGAGAATTGTGAAGAACAATAGACATATACACATATTCAGTGTAACAATAGAGACAAGAAGTATTGAATTGAAATGTGCACTGAAGATATTTCCTTCTTAGAGTAGAGACCAAAGGGAGAGAACAAAATGAGTGACCTTTTGGTGATGAGTAATCAAACCCATAACCATTGTAAAGGGAGTGACTCTTGGGAGGTAGTTTTCCGTTAATAAACCTTGTAAAGAAGAGTGACATATAAAAAACTAGGTATTTTTATTAAACATAAATGAATTTTTGAAATATTTATTTTAAAAATGATTTTATGCCACCAAAATATGTTATATTATCAATTAGATACCAATGATACACCAAATTTTAATTTTTTTTCTCAACATGATTTATTTCATTTATACATTTAAAGAATTATTTAATTATTATATTTGTTATAAATAGATATCCATGTTAATTATATGAATTCATATTGATAATTTTTAATAATACAATAATATAAATAATTTTATTAGTGTATGAAACATGGATATTTTTTTCATCTAAAAACAAAATAATATTTGTAATTGTTTTACCATGTTTTATGTAATTTTATGTAAAAGATAAATTTATCATATTTAGAGCATGAAATTTAATGAAATATATTTATTATATATAAAAAATGAATAAATATTCATTAAATGATTATTAATTAGGTATTAATAAAGATAAAATCATTTAATATTAAAAATATATATTTTTCAATGATTTTTTTCTAATTATATTGTTTTTTATCTTAATAAATTAAATTGATAAGTTATAAAAGAATAGTATAATAAAAATATTTCAATTTATAAGAAAATATATTAACACTCATTTAATTAATAATTTTTATGAAATAATATTAGGAACATTTAAAGTTTTAAAAGTCATTTTTAATAAAAATAGATTTGTATTTTATTTTATTTTTTTATTTAAAAGTTATATTTATATTTTTTTTTTTGAATTTTAATTAGATAAAATGAACTTAATTTTTGGATTCATCATTTCAAAATTATTTTAGGATGAATTTTTGTGATTTTTTCTAAAAAAATTATTTTTTATTTAATATTAAAAAATACTATTTTTATGAATACTCTACCTTTCATGACATTGTTGTGATATAAAAATGAATCTAAAAATATTAATTTTTTTTCTAAAAAAATAATAAGTAAAAATAATTCATTTAAAAAAAATAATTTTAATATATAAACATATGTTTAAAATTTTGGGACCTAAGTTATATTTTAGTCTAATAAAAAAATATTTTTCTATCCTTTTACTTTAACTAAGTATTCATAAGATGAAATCTGGTTTTGGATTGGATTTAAATTCAAATAACCCTCCATTTTTAGTCATCAACTTATAAATGTCGTGGGAATAAATACTATTCATTTTCATTGGCCTAAATAATATATTAATCAAAACTTTATTAAAAAATACCACCCCTTCTCACTTATAAAAGCACCCCGCCACCACCCTTTCCAAGCCATACCTTAAATTACAATTCCTACTAATACTACACCATATTTATTTACTTAATAAAGCTATCCCATTTTGGATATATTCTGGTCTCAATATAATCCACTAATTCTTTGAAAACCAAGAAGGATTCCAAGAGAAGATATAATTTCTTCTTTCTAAGTAATGCCATTTTATATTTAATTTTCATTTATCTTCTTATTATAACTCTTACCAATTATAATTTATCATATAAATATAATATTAATAATATTATTAAACATATATAATAATGATATTTTAGTAAAATCACTATATAATCATACCCATCCATTGACTATAGTAGGTTCTTGTTTGAGTTAGTTTAACCACCTACATGGAATAGTAACATGACCATTGGAATAATAATCTAACTGTTGGAATTGTAAACCGATCTTTTAAATAGTAAAATCACCTATGTAAATGTATACGAATATTTATGTATCTTATTAAATGAAAATATGATATATTTATATCATGGTAGAAGTAAATAAATGATTTAAAAATGATAAATTAAGAGGTTGTAATTTTGTAAAAAATAAAGGTTTTAATTAGAATTTTATTATAAATTTAATGATTTAAAAGAAAGTGTATTTTCATAAAATGTATTTATAAATTAGTATTATGTTATATTATAATAATGATATAACTTTATGAGACCATAAATAATTTTTCAAACGTTTAGAAAATTGATCATAATATAAAAATTAGAAATTTGAAAATAAATGAGGATTTTATTTATAAATTAAATTTCCCATATTTGGAAAATTATTTTTGTAAATTTAACTTAATATTTTTAATAAAAAAATAAAAAATTATTTGGGTGATTTTTTTGGTATTTTTATAAAATAGTTGAATTTTTTGGTGAATAGTGAAATACAACAAAATAGAATATTTAACATTATAATCTAGATACATGATTTATTGTGTTATGGATGATGTAAGTACCCATTAGTTAAAAATAAAATGCACAATTTACTATATATATTCACAAGAATCAATAATATTTATAGAGTTGATCAAAAATCATTAACTAATGAATATAATATTCAAAACACCCCTCCCCCCTTATAAATACGACCCCTTCTCCTCACACATTTAAAGCCTTGGAGGTTGGAAAAATTATACCCAATTCCATTCCAAATAATCTCTCCCAAGTCTTCGTTCCAATGGTCTCATAAAAAATTCAATCCAAGGCGATTTAAGTGGAATCTCAATTTGAGACATCCAAACGAGAAGGTAATGCCCTCAATCAAGTATTTTATTTTAATAGTCCTCCTCGTTCTTCAAAACAATTACATTAAACATGAAATAACAACTCCAGTATCATATATGTGTTGTCATTTTATTTTTAATGGAATATCTATCATCCATTATCTCCTTTTATCCTCTTACTCTAAAAAGAACATTGTCCGTATTATATCAGTTCACTGCCTATATGGATGATGAGTTTTCATTTCCTATTATTTCCTTCATTATATATTTAAATTATATTATAACTATTTAAAATTACCTAAACATGTATATTATATATTTTTTCATAACATGTAAAAAATATGTCCATAATATTAAATAAAATGAAACTTTTTTCATGATGGTCGGTAAGATTTCCAAAATAAACTAACCATATAACATTAAGGTTTTTATAAATGAATCATACATATTTCAAAACATATATGAATACTTGGGACCATTTTAATTTCTATAAGGTCATGAATAAAATTTCATTTCACTTATGGAGTTTTAGTCCCATTTGAAAAAATATCAATAATTATCCACAAGTGATCCGACCTTGGAACCATGAAATAAACTCCCTCAGAATAGTAAAATTAAATATTATATCTCAGATAAATGGTTATAAAGGAACATAATAAAATTATATTAAATAAAATACATATGTAAAAGGTTATAAATTCCATAATTAATTAATATAAATTGATTTTCTATGGTGTTATGTGCAAGGACATATTGATTCTAGAACATAAGTTATGGGATCTCTCCGAACCAGCCTTTTTCTTTAGGTCATAACCTTTCTATATCTAACTAACTTTACCTCTCTATTTTATTTTAATAAATTATTTTAAATTATATATATATTCCTCTTACATATATACCTAGCTTATTATCCCTATCTTTTATGGGGTAATACATGTATTAATTTCATTTCTCAAATGCCTTATGATTATGACTTTGATTGATTCCCTTTTATGTAACACATAAGCGTGTACACGTTATGATGGGTGTGAACAAATAACACTCCAATGAATTAGGTAATGTTTTTTTCTCATGATACATTATGTATGGGATTATGGAGTAAACCTAATATATGGATGGACTTTGTCTACCATGTGATGTTGTCTTGGCTATTAGCCTTGACTTATGCTTCTGACATGTTTTATATTGTTACCACTTCCCCATGTTTCCATGATATTTTAATACAATTTTATTTATATTATGGTACCATATAGTTATTAATGAGTATTATATTTTATGATATCATGATATTCCATTTTACTCACATGTTTTTCCACATTACCATGTTTATTCCCTTATTGGGCTTTATAGCTCACCCCTTTCTTTTATGTATTCCCCAGTTTATCCTAGGTAGTGTTAGGAGCTCAAATGGATTTAGTAGTTCATTATGGAAAATAAAATAAATATATTATTTTTTATTTTATTTTTAATGTATTATTAACCCAGTTTTATAAAGACACTAGACCTCACCATCATTGGGTTCGGTTTATTGGATGTTTATATTAAAAATCATGTAATAATACGTGTAAAAGGATTGGTTCATTATAGTTGGAATCAGATAAAGGTATAATAATTATTTTTTAATTAGGAATATAATAATTTAGTGATAACCATGAGGATAAGTCTAAATATAGGATAATATCATTGAATTTTGGTGAAGTATACGTGAGTGGTTTCCAAGAAATTATATATGAGTCTGGATACTACAAGTGGATGTGGCTCTATAATAGTTGTACCTAGGGGTAATAACCCTAAAAAGGGAAAATTTGGTATTAAATTTATCTTCACTTAGTGCATTAAAAAGAGGCCTTTATTAACACATAGTTTGACACTCTCATGGGATATGCTTTATAAAATTCATAATCTCTTTATGAACCATTATAAAGGACTTGAATAGATCATTATGTTAGAAATATTAATAGGTAAATTACCATGTAAAATCTAGATTTAATCCTATAGACTCATAAGTTAGTATATAATTTTCATTTATTAGTTTTTCCTTCTTTGTTCATAGTTTCCCTTTTATATGTTTATTAGCCAAATTATTCTCATCCCATTTTTCTTTTATTTTAGTTAATGGAAGGAAATAGGAGGAACAATGACAATAAACAATGTGATAGGAAATGTGATGTTTAGAATAATGATATGAGTTACCTTATTGGAGTTAGGGCTAAGAACGTCATGTAATTACTAGCTCAAATGACTCATGATATTATAATTAACTTGAATAATGTGGAACACCTTCCTTCTCTAAATAAAGAGAAATTTTCGGTCGAGTCCTTTATAAGACAAAGAACTCCTACATTTAGTGTGTCTTATAATAACCTCATCATAGAAAAATAGATTAACTCCATTGGGAAAATATTCTCTATCCTATAATTCTCAGAATAATAGAAAGTTGTGATGGATATTTATCATCTTCAAGGGAAAGCCGATCAGTGGTGAAAACGTATCACAAATATGAAGTCCAAAGAGGAAATTGATTCCATAGAATGGGAATGATTCAAGATTTTCTTCAATAACTATTTCCCATAAACTATTCATCTTAAATTGGAGAGGGAGTTCGTTAGAATAAATCAAAAGGAAGAATATTCCATCAGGCTATACAAAGAAAAATTTACAAGGCATCCATGGTATGCCTCCGACTTGGTCATCAATACTGAAAGTAAGGTAGACCATTTCTTTAGTGGGTTAAAATAGAGTCTATTTAATGATTTAAAAATTTGAGAATTTTATATAAATGAATAAATTTTCCATTATTCTTATATGTTTTATATGAATATTGGTGACTCTCAATGGTCTCAAGGGCCTAGAGATAAAAATCATAAAATGGAGTTTACCTTAAGAGGATAAACTGATAAATCTTAAAGAAGAAATAAAACCCAACATCCCAAATTTCAAAAATATGGGAATAAGCATACCAAAAATTGCCTCAAGGGAACTAGGATATGATTAAAATGTGGAAAAGATGGGAATCAAGCTAATAAATTTTGTGGAGAGATGAAGAAACCCACTAATATGATGGAAAAAAGAAGTTTCAGATCAACACTCATTCTGCGGTACAATGTTTCAACTTTAAGGAACAAAATTATTATATAAAACAATTAACTAAACCAATAGTTTTCAGAGAAAATCAATGAAAATAACCTCTAAGACCTAGAGAGAAAGTAAGGGTATATGATATCTCTATTACTAAGGTGGACCCGACAATAATGTATTCACAAGTACAATGGTTATTTATTCAAGAATATAAAATGTACTATTTAATTACAGTTAAATGCATTATTCCATATCTTTAATGTTTAGTAGAACTATTCAAAATCAACCACAAATAATTTCCTCATCACATGATGTTAAACTATATCCTTACCTTGTGTGATGAACATAATATTCTTGATGTATGACTGGCATGGGATGAAAACTCACCTCCTACCCTATGTGATGAACATATGATGCCCAATGTATGAATTACATGTGATGACCCCTCACACCATCATGGGATGACCCCACTTTACTGGATATCCCATATGAATAATCCACACACCATATATTTTTTTCTCCTTCCGTGACATGAGAATCCTTACCTCATGATGTTAAAATGCCTGGACTGGTCCTATCACATGACTTTAAACTAAACATTCAAACTATTTGGATTTTTATCCTTGTATGCTAACATGGTACATGGGAAACCTCTATAAGGTTCAATACCGATATACCTAGGATACCTACCTGAGGTTAAATCTATAATTACCAACACCACCATTAAATATGAATCTCCCCTTAGAAGGTTGAAAATAAAAAGTTTGATCATGTCTCCCCATGTGGGAATACTCTCTCTCACCACAAAAAATAAGAATTTATTCCTTTTGGGATAAAACAACCCTAAAATGTGATTAGATTTCCCATGGGAACTCACTGAAACCCAACCGAACTATCCCTATAAGACGTTAAACATGTGACCAACCTATCCCCATAAGAAATTAAACCCATGACCAACCTTTCCCTATAAGACATTAGAATCATGACCAATATATCCCCATAAGATTTTATACCTATGACTTGCCTTTTCTTGTAAGGTGTTAAAATTATGGCCAAAATGTCCCCACAAGATGTCAAATCTATGACCAAACTTTCCCCATAAAAAATTAAACTTGTGACAAAAAAGTCCCCACAAGACGTTAAACCTATGAACAACGTTTCCCCAAGATACGTTAAACCCATGACTACTATGTCCTTACAATATCCTAAACCTGTGACCCCACTGGATGATTCACAATCTATACCTCATGCAATTAACATGGGATTCCTGAGGAAAAAATCATTATAAGTCTTATTGTCCGGGAGAAAATTACCACGTTACCAACTTGGGATGCCTTGGGTTCTACACCCATGATGCCTCATATATGAAATTCCCCTGACTAATAAAGATGAATATTTTACAAGTTCCTAACACACCCAACATACTCATATTTATAGATGTATACAATGTCTTTATCATGAAATAAGTAGTGTAATTGACCGACATCCACCTCAAGATTGCATCGTGAACTATCTTAACGAACATAGTTCAAATTTATGATGGAGATACAATCTAGTAAATGATATCGAAGGAGGAATATATGGAAGGAGGAAAAAAATTCCCATCATCCTATTTTTATCAAGGATTCAACTTCACCAATCATAGTGGTAAAGGATTACCACCTTTGGAAAGTAGGAATGCGAGGAAACCAAATAGCCACCCTAGAGGAGGAGTGACCAAATCCACCAATGAAAATCACTTCAGGAGTTCAAAGGAAGGAAAATCAAATCATTACCACTCATGATGCACAACCCCTTCAGAAATCATCAGAAAATAAAATGGAGTGCCTGATGTGAAAATATTCTCCTTAAATCTTGAGTATATCAATAATGTTGGAAACCAATAAATTTGGATGTCACCTGGTCTAAAGATTCTACATTTGGCCTCAATAGGCCAAAATGGTAGGGCCAACATGAAATTATTCTCCTAAAACTGGTGGAAAATGAAGGATGTTGGGAATCTTCAGTCTGAGTCATCATCGATGTAGATCCTTCCCCCACATCAGAGAGAATGGATAGAATTAGGAATATTGGGAATCACCTTCATCAAGACTCTACTAAAGAGTAACCCCATAAACCATATAGAACTCAATCTACCAAAAAAATCTAGAAAATAATTTCTAATAGGTATGGGGGATAGAGAATTGGTGGTGTGGAAATCCATCAAAACTATGTTATTTCCATAGTGACCACCACTTCCACATCTATCAGGCACCCTTTCTCTATCTTCCCCTCCAAGATCATCCAATGGAGGGTTATCGATACTCTGTTTCATCAATAAAAACAAGAAAACATCATTACAACTAGGGATATGGATTGATAGAGCCTAAAATAATCATCAACCCACTAACACCATCACCCCAAGGGCTATTAAAGGGGTAAAACCCCCCCAGTCACCCCAAAATATTATTTCAGGAGCCTCTCCTTGGAGTGGTCTGATGACTCACTTCCCTATGTTAAGAAGGTAAGAGATGTTCTATTCACACCTATGGCTACCTCAACCCAGGATAATCCTAAGAGGGCTCCCACCGAGCCATGATGATAATTCCATCCTACTCTACATGAAAATGAGTAGGTTGAACCCATCACTACTCCATTTACCTTAGTACAGATATCCCAGTGCTGACACTGGGGGTAGGCTATGAACCACACTAAAAACTAGGAATCTACTTTAGCTCCAGTATCCCCTCCCACTACTCACACACCTCATCCCACCCTCAAAACCACCCCATGATGTACCATCTTAACTTGATTGGGAACAATATCTCAACTAAACACTAAGAAAGTTAGGTTGACCCTCCCTATCATGGGTGCCGCCAAAAACCATCATGGACCACCCCATGATGAATAATATCATCACGAAGGTCCTCCCCATGACACCACTAATCAATATAGTGGTCCTACCCATACTAGAGACTTTCTCTATCCTGAAGTTCTGTCCTAGGGTAAGAAGGTGAATGACCATTGTGGGGGACGTTCCCATAGTGCCGACCATAACACACATGAAAGGAATCCCTGTGACCCTTAAGGAATTGCACTTAGAGAACTTTCAAACTACTTGAGGAAATAATGAGGGAAGCAACACATCACTGCTGACTTGTTAAAGCCCTATATGATGAATGACTCAATTAAATAATCTCTAGTTGCATCACTAGAATTGGGGGTAGAAGCCTATCATTTAAGGCCAACTATCCCTAAGGATGAGGTCCATAAGATCCCTAGATCCCTTTGTAGGTACATACATGGAGAAGATTTTCTAGCCTCCTTCCCGAGGATTGGGGTGCAACCATCCCTATCACCACCAACTTCCATCTTCTCTACATATACCTTGGAAGTATAAGAGATGCCGATATATGTATTGGAATGTAATTCCATAACCCTAGAAGCATATAGTTAGTGAATTATTTTATTACATTGGCATTGATACAAGCTTTAAATCCCAAGGTACTAAATAGTTTAGTAGTTTTGGAGAATAATATTATATACATGATACCAATATTACATTGGGAAAGGAAATAAATCATAACAAAAATAAAATCTCATAATCCTTGGAACTCTTTCAAAGGATTAATATTCATAACCTAGGGAAAGGAAACATAATAAGGGTGAGATCATATTCTCAGTAAGGACATTTAAAGTGGAGGTAATATTGAATCAATAAGAATAAATTAATATGGAAAGGTAAATAATTTATAAAACATTCCATTTAAATTAATGGATAAGGAATAATCAATATAGAAAGGTACGAAACTGAAAACACATTCCATTAAATCAATAAACTGATAATTAAATATATCTATAGATTATATCATATGAAAATCTAATGGATAATAATAATCATAAATAAAATAACTACAACAAAAATGATTAATTATTGGACATTATGTCTAAGGAACATGAAAGCCTATACCATCATGACCTTTCATGAGATAGTTTAAAATTATGGGTAGAAACCTATTTAATTTGGCCAAATTATTTACCTCATGATAACCTATTGATGCATCGAGGGGAAATATAATGTCCAAGGCCCACCCTTCACTACCTTTCCAAAGCATTACTCTTATTAGATAGTTGATTAAATTAATAAACAATATGCCTTACCACCTATCCATATTGAATAAATAATATAGATTTATCAATATTTCCTCAAGAGAGGATAATTAACAACAAGGTTTGTTTATGTTGATGAATGAAAATACCATTGAATATCATTAAAAAATTCTGAAGGAAAATTATCTTTAAACACTCCAATGTGTCCCATAACACATTAAAAAATTTGAATAACAATCCCCTTGAAGGAAAAAATTAAGTGAAACATAGAATTTTATGATAATAATAATATTCATTATATAAAATTTCAAATGGTAGTATATACTTCATATAAAAGTTAATTTGTGCATAACAAAAAATAAGTCTCCATGGAATGTAAATTGAGATGAAATATCTCACCTTGAGTTCGAATTGTCACATGTATCTTTTTATTCCTAAATAATAAACTTATATTAATTATTTACCTGATTAATAACCTTTTTCAAGTTTATTATTACTTTTAATTCACTTATACAATGTTTTAGATGACTAATTAAATAATTAAGTCCACCTCAGGTGTTTTTGACTAAATTCCTTTCATGTGTCAAAAACAACTTTGGTTGGTTTACTATAGTCAAAGAGGTCATTATATAAATATCTCAAGAATAAAAATAATTAAATAATTATCATATTAATACAAAAATTATAAATTTAAAACCAATTATGAAATATGGTTATGAAAAATGAACCAACGTTACAATCATGGATACGACAGACCGTACATATACATGAGTAGCGTTCCCATTTTTCGATAATCGTTATGGAAAGATGGTAAGTAACAGTACATAATGAAAATTATATAATAAATACCAAGTTATTTAATTATATATACTTATATATATAAATATTGTTATGTAAATGGATTCACATCCTGTCGAGAGGGCGGTAGTCCACATGTCCACAAACAACATTATCACTTTTTTAGTGTGTGAGAAGGGTAATAAAGAAAATGATATATTATATTTACATAAAAATAATTATGTAATGAATATAATATATATTTAATTTATTCCATATATTTTTAATTAAAACCATTTTTAATAAATTCCATTTAATATGAGAACGTATCACATTTCTTTGAGGAGGCGGTAGTGTACACTTCCACAAATGATTTTATCATATTCCCAAAAAATGGAATACATAAAGGTATGTGTTAAAAAAGAATTAAAGATGCATAATGAAAATTTAAATATCATATATATCATACAAAAACAGTTTTTAAAACATATTTCCCACCATTATAGGTGGTAAAGGAAGAATGAATAATTATCGTTTTGCGAGGTGGTAGTTTGTCGTACACATGAATAGTAAGTTTGTTACCCATTTGATGGAGGTGCGTATAAGTGTAGGTATAAACCTTAGAATAAAAAAATATAAGTATATTTAGGATAATGCGGTTATTATATAATCATGTAATAAAATGATTTTAGGGGGCGAAGAAGGAAAATAAAATAAAAGAGCTTATGGAAGGGCGTTACCTCTTTTTCGGGTAACTCCTTTTGGTTTATACCAAAACAATTCCTTGGTTGGATTTTTTTAAAAGGTGAGGATTATAGGTTGAGGGGTGGGATTTTGTGAGATTATTTTAGTATAGTTTGGGTGATCCAAATGTCTTGATAGGTGTGAATAAATGATATGGGTGAGTTCCTTTTTATAATGGAACAGGAATGACATTATTGTAAATTCTTGAAGAGGGAATTCCACCCACATTTTTACAATGAAAAGTTGATAAAATAATATTAAAAATCTAAGAAATAGGATATTAGGATCTAAATATGTCTATAAAATATATTTTAGAAAAGTGTTTAGGTCATTTTGGCCCATAATTTTAAGGTTTAGTCCCTTATTAAGTTAATTTTCTTCGTAATCACTATAGTTAATTTTAATCACTTTTACTAATATTTTTGATCAAAAAATAAGTTTAAATTATTATAAATTATAAATTATTATTATTCAAACTATTTAATAACATTTTAAAAGTTCAAATAATATAATTGGTAGAAATTAATTTAAATTTAATCCCACATATGGGACGACAAAGCGGGTAAAAAATGTTCAAAAGTTTTTTAAGTTTTATATCCAATTTCAAAGTGAATTGATTAAAATAAAATAAATTGGATTAATTTATGTATAGTTTATCTAGTTTAAATTTTAAACCAATCAAAAACATAATTTATCTTTACAAATAAATTATACAAAAAAGCAGTTTAGAATTAAAATTTAGTATTTTTCACTATTTATTAAAAAATGAATCTTCTCAAAAAAATACCAAAAAACCACCCTAACCTAATTTTAATGTGTCTATTTAAAAATTAAATGTAATTTTTACATATTAAATTTATAAAATTTCCAAAATTTATATTTAAAATAGGTGCACCATTAAAAGGCAGTAAACCTGCTTCTATGAAAATATATATTTTAATGTGTAAAATTCAGTTTATTCTTATCTTATACCTAATAAAATATTTTGAAGGAATTTAAAAATATTTTATTGGATATATGACATATAAATTTTTTATATAAATTCTCTAAAAAGTTTTATAATTTAATTTAATGTGAAAAATGTGACTAAATAGTGATTTGTTTGAATTGTGCATTGCGTGCACTGCAAACTAACTCAATATTGCATGTTTTGTAAACTATAAAAAAATTATTCTAAAAGGAAAATATGGTAAAGTCTTAGGGTGATACATTATTCCCTCATAAAAAATTTAATCCTCAAAATTTTAGTGGAATTTTCTTCTAAATGTTTTTGCATAGTTCTCCTTCATAGAATCCTCTAGTTCCCGTGTTGCTTATTTCATTTTGTGATTTCTCAAGAGTACATTTACCAGAAGATTCATATGATTAATCAATAATTTGTATCTAGTATCAATATTCTGGATGGTCTCTTCATAGTATGAAAGGTCAGGTTCTAACTCTATTTCATCAGAGCATAGATATATGTAACACATCATGTACCTTTGAGAGATTTGGAGGCATTACCAAATGATAAGTGACAAATACAACTCTTTAAAGAATTTATAAGGGTCCAATGTACCTAGGACTCAATTTCCATTTCTTACCAAACCCTATAACACCCTTCCATAATGAAACATTTAAGAAAACATGATATCCCATTTGTAACTCTCCATCATTCCTCTGATTATCAAAATAACTTTTTTTCATACTTTTTGCTGCTTTAATATGATCCGGAATATCCTTTACCTTTGTAATCATCTCTTCGACAAGTTATAGTATTTTTAGTTTCCTTTCACCAACTTCATCCCAAAAAGTTGGAGTATGAAACCTCTTTCGATATAATTCTTCATATAGAACCACTTGAATACTTGAATGGAAACTATTATTAAAGGGAAAATATACCAAAGGTAAGTGATAATCCAACATACCGTGAAATTAGAGTGAAAATGAACTCAATGTGTCTTAAATTTTTTGAATCATTATTTTAAACTATCCATCAATTTGGGGATGGTAGGAAATTCTCAAGTGAAGCTTTGTTTGAAGAGCCTTCTAAATAATTTTCCAGAATTTCGAGGTAAAGTGGGGATATTGATTAAAAATAATTGATAGAGGTGTGATGTAAAGTCTTAAAAATTCATTAATATAGAGCCTTTTAAGGTGATCAAGAGGCAAGTCTTCTCTTATAGTAAGTAAATGTTTATATTTGTTTAGGTGATCAACGATAAACCATATTGCATAATTATTTCTAGGAGTATTTTATAGTCATGTGACAAATTCCATAGCAATTTCATCCCATTTCTACATAGAAATAATAATAGGATGTAGAACTCCTTTAGGATGCTGCCTCACAACTTTCAATTGTCGACAAACCAAACATCTAGACACATAATCAATAATTCATCACTTCATGTTATCCCACCAAAAATGTTCATTCAATTACCTATACATCTTTGTGAAACTAGGCTGTATAGAAAAATTTGAGCTATGAGCATCATCCAATAATTCCATTTTTATCTCAGGTATAAATGGAACATGGTATTTTTCCAAATTTTAGAACACCATCTTCATAAACAAAGTCTATTAATTTCCATCATTCATAGATTTAATTTTATTCTGAAATATCTCATCACAAGATTGAGAATTATTTGTCTTCTCTAATAAAGATGGTTTTGAAATCCTTTAAAAAATGATTGATGTCTCCCCTTCTATATAAATTACCATATCCATATTTACAAGATCCATGAACAGAATATCCTTATCAATCCTCATTTGGGTTATAATTCCATGATAATTCCTACTAAATTCATCTACTACATTATTTGATTTCCCTAGGTGTTATTGTATTGAGAAATCATAATTCTTGAGTATCTCGAGCCATTGAATTTTTCTTATATTGATCTCTTTCTATGATAATATGTATTTTATACTTTTATGATCCATGTATATATCACATATTTAACCATAGAGATAATATCTACATATTTAAAAATAGAAAATTATAATCACAAACTCAAGATCATGGGTTGGATAGTTATATACGCGAGTATTCAATTTCCTCGATGCATATATAATAACTTTATCATTTTTCATTAGTACACAGCCAAGTCCCTTCATTGACGCATCACTATATATAACAGACCCATCACTTCGAGATGGTAGAGTCAAAATTGGAGTATTAAATAATATTCTATTTAGTTCATCAAAGAATTATTTATAATCTTTTTTCTAAACAAACTTAACCCATTTACATGTAATATTGGTTAATAGGTTAGCTAATTAAGAAAAATTCTGAATGGATCACTGATAGTAACCAACCAAACCAATGAAACTATGTACCTTAGTTATGCTTGTTGGTGTAGGGAATTATTTGACTTCCTTTTTCCTTTTTGGATTAGTTAATATTCTATTCTTAGAGACAATATGGATAAGAAAATAAACATCTTGAATCTATAAATCACGCTTACTAAATTTTCCATATAACTCTTCCATTATAAGAGTATTAAGAAATAATTGAAAGTGATTCTCATGGTCTTTATAGGTTCTATAATACACTATAATATCATTATTTAATAACAAAAAGAATTATCAATATATTCCTTAAATACTCTATTCATTAGGTCCATAAAAATAGAGGGTTCATTATTCAATAAAAATGACATTATTATAAACTCTTAATGTCCATGACTCTTCTGAAAAGATTTCTTCATAATGTATTCCTTATTTACGTGCAATTGGTGATAACCTAAAAAAAGATCGATCTTTGAAAAACATTGGGCCACGAAGTTGATCCAAAAGGTTGTCAATTCAAGGTAGATGATACTTGGTCTTTATTGTAATATCATTTATTTCCCTATAATCAATTAAAAACCTCATGGATCAATCTTTATTCTTAATGAAGCGAACATGGGATCCCCCTGATGAAACCATAGGGAGAATAAATCCCTTATTACCCAAACCCCATAGTTGTTTCTTTAATTACACTAATTCCACAGTGGCCATTCTATAGGGATTCTCTGATATTGGCCTTTCAGTGGGGATTAAATTAATGAAAAATTAAACTTAATTCTTTGGGGGATGTCTAAGTAATTTCTTAGGAAAGGAATCAATGTATTCATGAAAAATAGGTACATCCTCAATTTTAAGATTATATTCTTTAGCAATAGATGTTGGTTTATCTTATTCTCTAATAATTTCATTCAGTAGAGCTACTGGGGTGTATCTAGATAAGAATAAGGAGAGAAATATTATACTCTAAAATAAGGAATTCTATATCTTCCTCACAAATCATAATTTCCTTCCTCTTGAAATAATTGTTTTTGTATAATATTTTGAGAGATAGTACATACTGAGGATTATATAAATTTCAACTATAGGTATGATAATATCGTAAACAAGTAAATCACTTTTATATGTCACAATTAGGACCTCCCGAAACATATTTGTTACAATGAGACTTTCCTTATGAGTTTTTACTAACAAATAACTTATTAAATCAAAAGTATAATCTTTAATTTTCTTATAAAACTAGGTAGATATAAAAGAGTGAAATGATCCAAAATCAAATAATGCATTGACTAAATTTTAATATAGGATTAATGTACCTTCCACCAAATAATTAGGTACTTCTACCTAAGATATTGCGATTTCATAAGCTTGGCCATCTCCCCTTATCCTCTTATGTGGTAGATTCCCTTGATGCTTAGGGAATTCACTTGTATAGTGCCCCATCTCTTTACAATTGTAACACTAGAAATCATTGATTTGTTTATTCTCCTTGATTTCATGAGCCTAATGACCCCTATCTCCACAATTATAATAAACTTCCAGTCCCTTAAAACATTTCCCAAGTTCTTTTTTCTATAGATTTCACAATATGGAAATCAATCAATATTCTTATAATTATTTTAGGAATTCCCTTTTTCATAGTTCTTAGATGGCCTATTTTCATATTGGTTTCCCTTAGATATATTGATTCTAGAAAATTCCTTCTCTATCTTGATGGCACATAAAACTATTTCTTTATATGATGAAAAATTCTACAAAACCAGTTCCCTTCGAATATTTTTCTTAATACCTTCAAATAAGTTGTCTATATTTTACTCTATGTTGCTTATGTAATCCATAGCATACCTAGCCAACCTTTTAAATGTAGCTTCATAATCTATAACAATTTCTTCTTCCTTTTGGTTTATGCTAAGTACATTTATCTTTATATCAATATATTGATCACAATGGAAGTATTTATAGAAGAATGTATCCTTAATTGTTTTCCATTCCATGTGTTCCATTACATTTTCTTCCCTAATATTCTGGATCAAGGATCAACATTGATCAAAATCAACTTGGAGATAATACGTTACAAGTGCAACCTTTTCCATTTCACTACATCCCAAGTCCATAAACATATTCTCTAGAGACTTAATCCATTGAAAAACTACAATTGGATTAGTAATTCCACTAAATTATGAAGTATTGTATCGTATAAAATGATCCAATATTAGAGATTATCTCTGTGGAATAGGTTTCTCTATTCGAGAAAGGTTATTTTATATAACCTAATTAAGTTTCCCCAATATTTTTATAATTTACTCTGCACCAATACCAGATGTATTAGTTTCCTCAACATGGCAATATCTACATTTCCATGAGTATTAATACCATTCATCCTTATAGGAACCATTTCTAAGTAATGGAATATATTGGATTAGCTCATAAAATAATAATGTATAATTCAAAATATTTTATAACACATAACATAAATTTTTACATTGTATATGTTAGAATCATAAAATTTTGTTTCTTTGGGGATATATTTACTTTTAAATCCTTCATAATGGTTGGTAAAGAGAATGTGAATTATCATAATCATATCCCCCAGGAGTGTCGAACCAGGTGCACAGTAAGGACCAGTGTCATGTATCATGTTACGCTCGAGTTAGGGCAAATGTTCCTTGTCAGAGTTGTTACCACTAAGTATATAAATTCTAGAACAACATCCGCTTGTAGTATCTAGAAAGATATATATTTCTGGGAAGACCCACATAATCTCTACCATACGAAAATTCTATTATGTTCATATATACTTATCATCAATGTCTATATTAGTGTTATGTTACCTAATATAACTTTTCTAAATCTAGTTTCCAAGGTTGATACTAAAATTCCTTTAATACCAAATGTAATGCACAGACCTCAGAAGATCAGAGCTATAGCAATATTTTATCACATTATCATATATACAATCTTGAAATCCAAAAGTAACAAATAATTTAGTAGTTTTAGAAAATAAGATTACATATATGATACCCATATTACATTGGGAAAGAATATAAAGAAAAAAATATAAAAAATAAAATCTCAACATCCTTGAAACTCATTCAAAGGATTCCTCTTAATAACATGGGGAAAGAAAACATAATAAGCGTTATCTTAGATTCTCATTAAGGTTAAGTAATGTGGAATCAATAATTAATCAGTAAGAATAAATCAACATTGATTGTTAAATAACTAAGAACACATGCCATTTTAATTAATGGATAAGACATAATCAATATGGAATGTTATGAAACTAAAAAATGCTATTAAATCAATAAAATTAGAATTCAATGAATCTATATATCTTATCATATGAATATCTATTGGATAATAACAATAATAACTAAAATATCTATGAAGGTAATTCTTAATTATTGAAAATCATTTCTAAGGCACATGAAAACCTATACACTCAAGACCTTTCATAATATGGTTTAAAACTATAGGTGTAAACCTAATTAATTTAGCCAACTTATTTGTCTCATGATAACCTTTTAATGCATCTAGGGGTAATATAAAGTCTTGGACACACCCATCACCTCATGTCCAAAGCATTCATTATATCAAATAATCTATTCAAATAATAAAAAATATGAATTACCAAATATCCATATTGAATAAAGAATATATATTTATCAATATTTCCTTAGTGTAGGATAAGTAACAATAAGGGTTTTTGAAATTTATGAATGTAAATACCATTTAAATATCATTAAAACATTCTTGAGGAAAATGATCTTTAAACACTCCAAAGTGTCCCATACCACTTTGAATCATTTGAATCATAATACCCATGAAGTAATAGAATTAAATGAAACTTATAATATATTGAGAATAAGGATATTCATTATATAACATTTCAAAGGATACTCTATACACCAAATAAAAGTGAATTTGTGCATAACAAAAAATAAGTCTCAATGGAATGTAAATTGACATGAAATCCCTTACATTGAGTCTGACTTTTCACACTTGTCTTTATATTCCTGAATAATAAACATATGTTAATTATTTAATTTATTTATAACCTTATTAAATTTTGTTATTACTTTTACTTCACTTATTATAATGTTTTATACAACTACTTAAATAATTAAGTTTATGTCAGGTGTTTTTGACCAAACTTAGTTAATGTGTCAAAAATGACTTTGGTAGTTCGACTACAATAAAAGAAGTTATTATATAAACATATCCAAAAAATACTGATTAAATAATAATAATATTTATAAATAAATTATAATTTTAAAACCAATTATAAAATATTATTATAAAAAATGAACCAACTTTACAATCATAGAGATGGTAGACCGTATGTACACCTGAGTAACATTCCCATTTTTCAATGATCATTATGGAAAGAAGGTAAGTAACATTATATCATTCTAGAATTATAATTATATCATAAATACTGTGTTATTTAATCATATATACTTATATATATATATATATATATAATTCCTGTTATGTAAAAGTATTCACATCACATTGAGTAGGCAGTAGTCCACTTATCCACAAACTACATTATCATTTTTTAATGTGTGAAAAGGGTAATAAAGAAAATGATATTTTATATTTCCATAATGGTACGTATTTCATGAATATAATATATATTTCATTTATTCTATATATTTTAAATTAAAACCATTTTTAATAAATTCCATGTAATGTGTGAACATATCACATTGCTTTGAGGAGGTGGTAGTCCACACTTCCACAAACGATGTTATCATATTCTTACAAAATGGAGTGCATAAAGGTATATGTTAAAAAAGAATGAAATAATAATAAATAAATTATAAATATCATAAATATAATATAAAAATAGCATGTTCATCATAATTCCCACTATTAGAGGTGTAATAGAAGAATGAACAATCATCATTTTGTAAGGCAATAATCCGTCGTACACATGAATGATAAGTTCGTTACCCATTAGATGGTGGTGTGTGTAAGTGCAGGTCAAAAACTTAGAATAAACATTATAATTATATTGAGGATATTGAGGTTATTATATAATAATGTAATAATAATAGTTTAGGGGGTGTATACGGAAAATAAAACAAAATATCTTGTAGAAGGATGTTACCTCTTTTTTAGGTAACTTCTTTTGGTTTATAAAACAATACTTCCTTTATTGACTTTCTACCCAAGGTGAGGATTATTGGTTGAGGGTAGGGATGTAGGGAGATTATTTTATCAGAGTTTGGGTAATAAAAAGGTCTTTATGGGTGTTAATCAATGAGAGGGTTGAGTGCCTTTTTATAGTGGAGGAGAAGTGGTATTCCTGTAAATTATTGAAAAGGGAATTCCAACCATGTTTTCCTATGATAAGTGGATTCAATAATGGTGAAAATATGATAAAAGATACTATAGGGTTTAAAAATTTCTATATAATATATTTTTACAAGTTTATAGATCATTTTGGCTCTCATGTTTAAGGTTTAGTCCCTTATTAAACTAATTCCCCCCTTAATCACCTTAATTAATTTTAATCACTTTTACTAATATTTTTGGTCAAAAAAATAATTTGAAATTATTATAAATTATAATATATGATTATTAAAAATATGGAATTTATTTTTTCAAATTCCAATCACATAATTTTCAGAGATTAATTTGAATTAAATTTCGTAGATGGGACGAAAAAGCGGGTAAAAAATGGTCAGATGTTTGGTAAGGTTTTATATCCAATTTCAAAGTGAAAATGATTAAAATGAAGTCAATTAAATTAATTGATGTATAATTGATATAATTTAAATTTAAAACCAATAAAAAAAATAATTTAACCTTATAAATAAATTAGAAAAAAGTGGGTTTAAAATAAAATTCAATATTTTTCACTATTCATTAAAAATGAAAATCCTTAGAAAAATACATAAAATTAACCCTAACCTGATTTTGATGTTTCTATTTAAAAAATGAATTTTATTTTTTCACATTAAATTTATAAATTTTAAAAAATTTATATTTAAAAAGGTGATCCATTAAAAGGTAGTAAAACTAATTTTATAAAAATATAGGTTTTAATGTGTAAAATTGGGCTTATTCTTATCTTATGCCTAATAAAATATGTTGGATGAATATAAAAATATTTGATTGGTTATAAAACATATAAATTTACAATATAAATAATCTAAAAAGTGTTATAATTGAATTTAATGTGAAAATCATGACTATATAGTGTTTTTTTAAATCGAGTATTGCGTGAACTACATGGTAACCATGTATTGTGAATTTTGTAAGCTATTGAAAAAAATTAAATTTATTATAAAACAAAAATATATTAAAAATTTGGGGTGCTACATGTAACCCTTAGATGATGGTAAATACTTCTCTAATCCAGAAGAAGATTTTTATCTTCTGATCATCAAGAGGCCACTAACACTCCAACCTATATGGATATGGTCATAAAGCTGGCCTTGCCTCTGGAAGATACCCAAATGTTCCAAGGATGGTTGGACCATGTAAAAATTCCTCTACTAGAAAAGAAGAAATATAGAGGTTCCTCATCACATCCACCCCCAATCTCCAAACCAACACTGGTTAGAGCATGGGGTGATCAGGAGTAGGACTACCCTCCTAATGATGTGAAAGGGGAATACTTGTGGAAAATATTGTCCACCGACCAACTAACAGTTATGATCTAGACACCCATAAACCTATGATTCACTATCTCAGAATCCCTCACTGAGGGATTGGCCTCATGTATCTACCAAAATCTCTAGGTGACATTCAACCACATCCAATATTTCAAATTGACTTAACTAGGGATCCTTGAGCATCTGGAGGCCATCCATCGGTAGTTCTAAATTATCAACATCACAATGATCCTAATGGGTAAATGCCTTGATTCCTATAGATACCATCAGAATTTGTTGGAAACTAGAATCATGAGACTTACTATTATTTGGCTAAACATTCATGAGGAATCTCCCCACATACAAATCAAGGGCTTAGGGTAGTATGATTCCCTCCACTTCAGTACCCTCCCAAAGAAACACCAAGATAGTCAGGATGTATAGACCACTAATAGAGAATGATTGTCTCCAATTTTTGTTAATGTGAATGTTTTTGATGATCAATCCCATGGAAAATCAGAGAAATTAGTCCGGAGATGTGATATGGGATGAAGAAAACCCACCTCAATAGGATACATAGTATCATACATGCCTTCTGATGGGCACCCACACTTGTTAGAAGAGTCTGAAATTAGGAATTGAGTGTCCCAACAATAATGTATTACTTTCCACCCATCAACATATTGAAAAAGGAAGGGATTTTCTAAACTCATTGGCCAATCATAGGTCATTCTAGAGACCGATTGAGATTCCAAGTTGGCCACTTTACTCTAGGATCTTGATGGAAAAAAGAGTCTCACTATCAAGATAATAATCAAATAAAAACTAGGGTGAGAAAGTGTTAGAGGGGACTCTATCCCTCATCCAATAAAGTATCTAGTTATTCTTTACCAAGAACCCATGGTTAAGTTTAGAGGATCTAGAAAAAGGCTAAGATATGACTCGTCTACCCCACTTGAGCCGCAAGACTTACCTCGGGATTATGATCACTATGCATCATAGGCTAACAAACTGATCAGAGATCTAGTGACTACCAACCCCCACAAAGATAATGTGATAGATTCTCTCATTGTACACCTTGAGTCTATTAAGATATATCAATCTATGATTATTCCAGAGGTGTATCCATACTTGGAATTGGTAGAGTAGATGCACCAGCCTATAGAATTTGGTAACTCGAGATTTTAACCATTCAACGACATGGGTGATACACACTAGCACTTATCCCACTTCGCCTCATGCTGTAGACTGATTCTAAGGACCCCATAAAATTAGGAGTTTTCTAAATGCTAGTGTTTTTTCCAGAACTTGGAAGGACTAAACTTTGTTTAATACAACCATCTAACCCTGAGATTCATCAATGGTTAGGAGGATCTTCATATATTATTCCTCTACCAAATAATCTCCACCATATGAAACACCTATATTTTTTACCTATCTAAATGCAGGATTAGGACCAATGAGAATGTTGTGGACTTCATTTCTGAATGGAAGGGGATAAAATACTCCCTTTACATGTAGCTTTCCCAAGTGCAACTATTAATGATGTGTTTGGATAATTTCATAGATGATCTGGTCTCTACCCTCATCTCTCTGAAATATTTGGGTGTATTTCAATAGTTAATTGAATGACCTCATATTATAGAAGAATATTTATAGTAGAATAGGAAAAGTATGCACCCACTACCTCTTTCTGCTTACATGTGAAATCATGTAAATGTAGAAATAGAGGCTACTGTCTAGAATGAGGCCCCATAACTGGTCTAACTTTAGGTACCTTCACTAGTTAGGCCTCTCTAACAAAATTCTCATCAACAATAGCCTCATCAAGTTCATCACCATAGTGAAAACATTTCCCAAATCCCCCATTAGGGATAGGCACCTAGGATTCTCTTTATAGAGTATAAGAATAAGACTTACTATTTCAAGGATGAATAAGTCACATGGTACTTCATCTAAGCCTTGGAAAGTAACATCATAAAGCTTCTAGAATGTAGAAGAAATGAGGAAGATAAGCTCATAGATCATGCCAAAATTTTCCCATACCACAAGGTCCTCTGGAATAATATCATGAAGTGTCTCATCTTCAAATATTAGATATAGGACTAGGTAGATCGTGGACTAGTCATATTGGGAAATGTCCCAAAATAGGTGGCACATATCTATACTAACAACGATATTATCAATGAAGATTCTAATGAATGGAAAAAATACCTAGGAAAAGGTATGCATAAGTACATTAACTAGATGGCTTTTAAGATAGTCTCTTGATCTTATGACATTACCCATCCCCTTTGTAGAAAACTAGTACCCCTTATGGTCTCCACATCCACTCTAGCCACCTCATCAGTATAAAATCATTACAAGTATTTAAATAATAAGTTTAAATGATGCCAATGAAATCATAGTACCCCACTGGTGCCAAAAATAGTTCGTACCCTCAATGACATTATACCTACCGAATTGGGAGAGACCCCTAGTATCTGTCGGGTCCCATAATATTACACTGATGAATAAAATGAATATAATTACTTGAATGCTATCAGTATTGTAGATCGTATCATGAAAATAAATGATGAGGAATGTCCTGGTCCATACTCAAGTACCTTTATCTGAATTCATTATAGGAGAGGTTCCACTCTAATAGGTATAGTTTTTGAGTCAGTTCTCTATAAGAAACTAATCAGGTTGCTGCACCAAGACAAAAATCCTTGTGTAGGGCTTAACAATCATGAAATTCTTAGGATTCTCCATCGAGGACACCTCTACAACAAACTATATTGGTAAATCATGTGACTCAACCACAACAACATTATACTCATTAATGACCAATCAGGGCCTGTACATAACTATTTAATGCTTTGTCTAAACTTTCTAGTCAATAGCGTGACATGGATAGTACTAGAATGCACTAAAACATCAAATAATGACACATATTGTGATACTTATTAAATAACGGCCTTTATCAAGTATAAAAATGACCATTTCTTAGAAATATGATGTGCTAAAGTACCTCACTATCTTAGTAGTGAGACTATCGATCCTTGATGCACTCCACCTATCAAAAGTGATGTGTGAGGCCTTTATTGGGGCCTTGAAGATCCCTCCCTAGTTAAGGAATGAGGTAGCTACTATTTAGGTTTAATTTCTAGAAGAAGAGCCAAGTATAAAGAATTTGAAACCATCATTTCCTTATAAAAATAGGATGAGGGTGCCACTATACAAAGGAATATTCATCTATTGTATGATACAATCTAGTTTAATGGTGTGGAAATATGCAATTTACTTACAGATACTGGATCTGGGATCAATCTCACCCTAAAGAGGAAACTTTATAAGACAGGTCTTATAGAATCTTATATGAATCCTTCATACTTTAAAATTCAAGGGTAAGACTAGATCAAGTAGAAACCACATGAAAATATTCAGTTAAAGACCCATTTTGGTAGATTAGTAGTGAGCATCAAGTTTTAGGTTTTCACTCAAGACATCAACTACAAAACCTTATTGGTAAGGCCTTGGATTCATCCGAATGTGCTGGTTACCTCTTAATACAATCAGTTCCTTAAATACTCACTTGACGGTTGAGTACAGGTACTCTAGGAGAACACTTCTCATTTCAACTCTTGTGAAACCCACTACCCGAACACTATGATTTATAAAAGGAAGAGAAAACAACTCTTGTTCTATGGGGTTGAGTGTATAAACACTTCTAATGATCTGATAGACACTTCAGTCAATCCATGGGAATATATGGAAGATTTTTTTTTTCTAATCAACTGGTTAGTTCCAATGAACCCAAACCTAGGAAGCTGCTTAATTGTCTCCAATAAAGAGTTATCAGAGATTAACTCATACTCATACATGAGATAAAAATATCCATTACCATAAAACCCTACTCTTGTGGAATACCGGGGAATCCACCCCATGATCCTTAATCCACGACACCACCACATGTTCCAAAATGAAGGGTTGAATTATTATAAGTCCATTAAAAACCATTTATTTGATGTCAAAGGTGGGTCTCATTGTTATAAACCACATGGTATTAGATAATCAACTACTATTGACAGGGTCTTTGTGGAGAAAACCCCATTGGTAAAGGTTCCACCCCCGCTAGTGTTACTCTCGAGTCCGCATACTCAGAAGAGTATTCTCCACCCTTTGACCCTCATGTCTTGGAAAATGAAGAGGATTTTGATGACACTCTATTAGTGTTTAAAGAGGGTGTCTCTAACACAATTGATGAGATCATCCAAGTGAGCTTTGATAAAATAAAAGACCCGAGGGTGATGCTGATTAATGTAGTCATATCACTAGAGGAATAACAAAAAGTATGTGGATTTCTTGAAATAGAACCATGACATGTGCACCTAGACCAATAAAAAGATTCCAGGGCTCAGTAACCAAATTTTTGTTCATCGCTTATGCCTCCCAATAATCCACCATGGGTTCAAACAACCTCACAGGAATATGAACCCCTCCCATAGTTCCATGCTTGATGTTGGAGTTCAAAAAATAATTAAATCCAACTTCATCAGGGAGGTTTAGTTTCCTAAGTGGTTGGGAATAACTTTCCTTATTAGGAAGAAGATTGTGAATATTAGAGCATTTATCAACTTTTGGGAGCTCAACCATCACTGAACAAAGGATATATTTCCCCTTTCAGTAATAGAGATACTGATGGATGCCATTTCTATCTTCCAGGACTTGTCCTTCACAGATGAGTACTCTAGGTACAACCAATTCTAGATGGCCCTTGAGGATGAAGAGGCCACCAATTTTATAAAACCTCAGGGAAACTTATACTACCAAGTGATTCCATTCAGTTTGAAGGATGATTGATCTACATAACTATGTGAAATTCACTATATATTTATATATATAAGATTTTAGATTGATCAATTGAATACAAATCTATCACCAATATACCCTTTCATGCAACCATTGGGAGTTATGAGGCCTTAAGACCACTTGACCTATATCTATCGAGTCCTTGAGAATCTAGAAAAAAAGTGCAATCCCTTATCAAGGCTCCTAAAAAAAGGAACTATCTACCAGTGGGATGAATAATTCGAAACTACATTTATGGACATTAAGAAGTATTTACTACTCCCTATGGTCTTGAAACCAACCGTCCCATGGAAGCCTCTAGTCCTTTATCTAACCACCCTAGAATGCTCCCTCGATGTTGTCCTATATCATAAGAATAGTTAATGTAGGAAAAATAGTCTGTATTATCTCAGTCTCATGCTCATTGACATGGAAATCATATATTCATCCATTGATAAGAGTTGCCTCACCCTGGTCATCACAGTATAGAAGTTGTGACTCTACTTGCAACACCATGTAATATAACTAGTACCCTGCATTGATCCACTAAAGCATATTGTCTACCCCCCATGATGATATGATGAATTGAACATTGGGTAGTGATTTTATAGCAGTTCGACATTAGGTTTCCCACCCCAAAAGTCTATCAAAGTCCAAGAATTGACATATTTCTTGGTTACACATCCGAACCTTGAGGAACTTCCCATGGATATTTATTTCCTAGATTAATGCATATTCCCCATGGATTAGGATATGATTTATTAGTAGATGCATTTTGATGGAGGATCCCATATAATGATAAGGAATATGCTCAATAAACCAAAACTCAATAGGGAAGGCCTTGGGATTATCTTCATCACTCCCACATAAACAATATTTTCAAACTCATTACTATTATCATAGGCCTGAACTGATAACTAGTATGATAATCAAGTTCTTATCATTGGCCTCAAGTTTTCCCTTGACAATGATTTCCCCTACCGGTATGTGAAAGGATAATACAATATAGTCATCAAGTAGACCAATGATGATAATATTGTCAGGAAATAAGAACTTGTTCCCATAATGAAGTATAATCATGAGTTGATAACCTAGTTCCCTTCTTGTCTATAGGTGACTCATATTCCCCAATCATAGAATGATCAAGATGATACTTTAGTAGGTCTGTTCATATCTCTTACAGAGCCCGACCAAGATGAATTAGTCATTCATGTGGCACATTGAAGGGTCATCATCCCTATATATTTTAATGATGAATATTTATAGGTAAATTAGTTAGAAACCTAAAATTTTTGTAGTAGGGACCTCAAATGCCTTGGAAATAGAAGAAAAACTTGATTGGATGACTCATTTATTTTTATATCTCGAACAGATAAATCTCTTACCAGATCGAGCAGAGCATGAGCGAGTCCATCGGCATGCAATGCTGTTTATCCTTTGGGATAACCCTAGCCTTGAGTAGAACCACTATAGGCATGTATTTGATCAAAGCCTCCTCTATTACATCTAATATAATGAGACCCCTCAAGTTACACAAGAGGTACATATTGGTTCACGTGGGGTATATCTAGTGGGATTGAATCTTTCTCACCAAATCTAGAGGTCAGGTTACTTCCAACCCCCATGGTTCATGACGACATTGAATTCACCATGATTATTCATACATTCTAGATCCATGATAACATCATGAATAAACCACTAGAGTTTCTATATTCCCCTAAGTACTCATGGAACCTTTCCATATGGGACTTATTATTGTGGGTATCAACCTACCATTGACTTCTCAATAGTGTAGGTTCATTCTGACTTCCATATACTTCTTTTTAAAGTGGGTAGACACTGAACCACTAAAAGAGGTAAAAACTTGATCTTTGATCTAGTTTTTGAAGTCCCAAATCATCCATATATTTATGATAAATCACACTATTATCAAAGAAAATGACACTAAACTTTTAGTGGTTGAGCTAAATAAGATGTTCTATAAGTAAAACAATTCAGTCTAACCACACTTACCACTACCAAACACAGGAAAATGGATAGATAATAGAATTCAAAAAAACCCTGTCTAACATACTGAAGAATATGTTTGGACAAAATAAGAATAGTAGTCATGATAATATTCATAATTACTTATGGTAATATCATATTATGACTCACAATTCCACCTAGGTGATCCCATACTCACTAGTGTATGTGACAGAGTCAGTTCTTCCAATAGAGGCTTAGCTACCCTCACTCTGGATGACCATTTACAACTAATAGGCACTGGATAAGAGAGAGGAAGTCCATTTGGAAGAGTTGGAATATCTCTTGGAAAATAGGATCCAGGTGTTTCATAACTTGGAAAGGCATCAATGTAGGTTTCGGGCACAACAGATGCACAATTGGGCTGACACCCAGCTATAATTTTTACCATGATCAATAATTATTCTGGGATAAATACAACGATGAATGCCAGTCTCCAAAAAATAGAATCAATGATTTAGATAAATAAGGAAGAGGCCCAAACCATTACAAAGGATCTTTCACATCATGTTTATAATTAATTTAATTAATTTCATAAAGAAAATAATACCTGGATCTTTAGTATTTTCTTTGTTGATGATGTTGATTGTTAGGAACAACCCTTATATATTATCTCATTGTTCTTACAAGGATCCAAAATAGAATCCCTCAAGCGATGATCTACACATGCTCTGATGGCCTCCGATCGACACCACTCATTCTCCGGGTTCTAGCGCGATGAAGCAAGTGTCTTGTGTCGGTCATTCTTGATTGCTTGTTCTTTAGCCTTGAAGAACATCTCTTGTTCTTGAGAGTGGTGTGAAGAGTATTCAAGAGATAAATTGTTTAGCTCAACAATTCTCAATTCACCGGGTGTGTATTTCAGTACATGGCATAATAGACGCATGTGTCTATTTATTGACATGGGGCTTCAGTTACAATATTTAATTTTATAACAGAAATTAAATACATTCGTAACCTTAGAGAAAACCCATGATATTAACAATAATACCGCATCATTATTTATGGTGCTCCAACTTGCGCAAAATAAAATCCTAAATAAAATTCCACATCACAAAACAATATCAATGTTATTTTAATTTATGCCAACTAGTTAAATAATTATTTATTTTATTGCAAATAATTATTTTACTATTAGACCAGCCTTGGTCCGTTCACACTCCACTTCCATTTATTGAACACCCTAATAAATAAATAATTTATTCTATTAAATAAATAAATAATTTATTCTCTTAAATAAATATTTAATTTATGAACCAGTAAATCAATATTTATTAAATGTTCAATAAAATAAATACATATATTTTACCCACAATCCGAAAAATAAATATTTATTTAATTTATGAAACTGTTTTAACGCGAATAAAATTATTCCTCTCTCTTGAGAATAATATTTATTAATTAAATTCAAATAAAATTTAACCGATACCACCAAAAAAAATTAGTGTGTGACCCGCTAGGATTCTTTCTCATTGGCATTAGGCGGGCATGCCTAATGTCAAAGAGTAATATCTAGCAACGGTTATAGGCACCCAAGAGAAAGAACTTAAAGTCTCAACAATGACATCCACATATAAACACTCACTGTGTAATATAATCCCTTTTTCACAATATCTCATCAAGTATGTTTCATGATAGTGTCATCAAATTTTATGCTTGATGCATCATACTTTCACTAACTGAAATAAGCTCATCATTACATCATGGCCATGGAATTTCACATGATGGTTCTATTTCAATAAAAGGGATAAGATATCAACTTCCATACATGGAAGGGAAAAATCCTTCCTTGACTTATCCATTAATAACATTCCTCTCTTGATGCACCCAATGTACCTTACTCCCCGCCAACTGTCTGCATGATGGTTTTCTTCAGTAAATCAAAGTGCATGAGTCATGACACATATTAATGATAACATTAAAGTATAAGGATAATTACACATGCTGATAGATAGAAATATCTGATGACACAAAAACACGCAGAATACCTACTGGCGGGTCTGTTCTCATAATCTCATGTCTTGGAGATTAGCAAGTGTGAACTTCATGAGAGGAATTCTCATATACTTACAAGTAATCACACCAAACGGTCTACATTATATATTTCCCATCATAGTATGTCATCCAACCGTAGAACTATATTTAACAATATTTTTATAGTATTTAAAGGTTCTCATCATAGAGGGGAACTACGATGACCACATCAATGAAAAAAATACTCTAGGACATTATTACATCATAATCATGCAGAACAATGAACAATATATAATAAGATTTTTAATATTTAAATACATCAAATATCCATGTAATCAAATTATAAACATTTGGTTCTTGTATAACAACTCTTACAAAATCCCACTTGGACTAGAGCCAAATACCTATAACTTTCAGTCTGCTAGACCTCACATAGTGATCATGTTTCTACCGAGTTAAGGATTTAGTCAAGGGGTCTGCCACATTGTCTTTTGTGGAAATACTGCTCACTACAACTTCAAATCTCTGAGAAATATCCCTCAATAGATGATACTTCTGAAGTATTTTCTTCGTCTGCTGATGTGACCTTAGCTATTTTTGGATAGCCACCGCTGCAATACTATCATAGTATAGCGTGATGGGATCATTACTACTAGGTATCACATCCAGCTCCTGGAAGAAGCTTCACATAAAAACTTCATCTTTAGCTGCCTCAAAATATGTGATATAATAAAACTCTGCTATAGAATCTATGACCACACTCTTCTTTGAGCTCTTTCAGCTCACTGCACCTCTATTCAAAGTGAATATGTATCCTGTTTGTGACTTAATGTCATCTTGATCAGTCTAAAAACTAGAATCTGAATATCCTCTGATGAATAATTCCTCATCTCCTCCATAAACCAGAAACATATCCTTAGTACGCTGAAAATACTTTTGGATAGTCTTGACTGCTATCTAAAGGTGGTCACCTGGGTTAGATTGATATCTGCCTACCACACTCAATGTATAGGTGACATCTAGCCTAGTACATTGCATGTCATACAGGACTAACCCAATCAATGATTCATATGGAGTCCTTGACATTATATTTCTTTCCTCACATGTATGAGGACACATTTTATTGGAAGGATGAATGCCATGTGATGCTGGAAACAATCCCCTGTTGGATTGATCCATATTGAATCACTTTAGTTTCTTATCAATGTATGTACATTGACTTAGGCCCTAAAATCTCATTGATATATCATGATGGATCTTGATCCCAAGAGTATATACTGCCTTGCCCAAGTCCTTCATGGAGAAGCATTGATTCAACTATGCCTTAATAGACTATAAGATTGGTATCTCATTTCCAATAAGTAATATCTCATCAACATATACTATTAAAAAAATGACTGCACTCCGACTAAACTGTTCATAGACACAAGGCTCAAATTAGTTTTTGATAAAACCAAATTTCGTTATGGCTTCATCAAAATGAATGTTCCATGACCTGGATGATTGCTTTAATCCATAAATG
Organism: Viscum album; assembly: GCA_963277665.1. Lineage (NCBI taxonomy): Eukaryota > Viridiplantae > Streptophyta > Magnoliopsida > Santalales > Viscaceae > Viscum > Viscum album. The sequence continues at coordinate 31,622,233 of OY728119.1, read as the reverse complement.
GATTTCTGCAACTTTCATACCTTATTGAAATCCTTTGGAGTCATAAATCCTTCTGGTTGTGTCATGTAGACATCTTCCTGAAGGTTCTCATTAAGGAAGGAAATTTTGATATCCATTTTACAAATCTCATAGTCATGGTAAGTTGAAATGACCAATATAATTATGATGTATTTCATCATTTCAACCGGTGAAAAGGTTTTATCGTAGTCAATTCCTTGACACTGTTTGAACCCTTTTGCAACCAGTCGTGCCTTATAGGTGCTGACTTGTCCTTCCATGTCCAATTTCTTCTTGAATACCCATTTTCAAACAAAATTCCTTACGTCAACCTAAGGATATACCAAAATACATACTTTATTTTGGTACATGGAATCCATTTCATAATTCATGTCTTCTTGCCACTTGGCAACATCTGTGCCACTTATTGCTTCCTTGTAGGTTAGAGAATCATTATTATCAACTAATAATGAGTCACCATCCTAGGTAACTAGAAAAAAATACCATTACTGTTCTCTAACACCTCTTGTACTCCTACACAGCTCTTATGTCTCTAGAATAGTTCTTTCTTCCATGGGGCTTTGTCAAATATGTTCTTATACCAACTATTGTGTACCTTGGGCCTCAACTTCATTGACTTCTATCTTGTTCCCACTATCTCTTTTGTAGATGTGCTCCATCTTAAGAAATATGATGTGTATTTCCACTATAACCTATTTTTTGAGGGTTTGTATAGGTAATATTCCCTTTTTTCCTTAGGGTAACATATAAAGATACACTTTGTGCCTTAGGTTTCAATTTTGTTACCTGAAGAGGCCTTAACAAATGCATCACTTCCCCAAATATGTAAATTCGATAATATGGCTTTATTTACACTCCAGATGTTTAATGGAATACCATTTATCGATTTAGTTGGTACTTGGTTTAGTATGTGAACCGCTATTTGTAACGCATATTCCTAAATAGACAATGGAAGACTCACATGAGTCATCATTGATCTCACCATGTCCAACAGGGTGCGGTTCTTCATTTTTCCCACACCATTCCACTGGGGTGTGTATGGAGGAGTGAGTTGGGATAGGATCCCAAACTCCTGTAAGTAATCAATGAAGTATTGATTAAGATATTTTCCACCTCAATATGACTGGAGTTTCTTAATCTTCATACCAAGATGATTCTCAACATCATTCTTGTATTCTTTGAACTTATCAAAAGAATCTGATTTATACCTCATTAAGTAGATATATCCATATCTACTAAAATAATTCGTAAAAGTTATGAAGTATGGGTACCCTCCCCTTACTTTAACTCAAAAATGTTCACACACATCGGTATGAACCAATTCAAGAAGTTATTTAACCATTTTAGCTTTCCCACTAAATGGGGCTTTTGTCATTTTCCCTTATAAACATGCATGACATATGCGAAGTATTTTTAGTTTGAAAGAATATAAATATCCATCTTGATGTAAATTTGTCAAGCATTTCTTGTTTACTTGACCTAGACGGTGATGCCAAAGTTGGGTGTGGTATGAGTCATGTGAAGTATCTTTGTTATCGATTTCCATTACTTGGTTTGTGTAATCCAACATGTAAATATCGTTGTATAAATGTTCCCTACCAAAACAAATTATATATTTGTAAAATAAACAACATTAATTTATAAACTTGAAAACAAACCCATCTATATCTAATTTGGATACAGAAATAATGTTTTTAGTAACTGACGACACATAATAACAACCCTTTAACACAAAGATCATCCCATTTGGAAATGTGAGGTGGTAGTCCCCGACAACTACAACATCAAGTTTGGCTCCATTGGCTGTTCGTAGATCTACCTCCACTTGGTCAATCTTTCTGAATCTACTTGGTTCCTATATTTGGATACATATGTGAGCATCACAAGCTGTATCTAATAACCGATTTGTAGAAATAGATATATTGCATTAAATAACAAACACACCTGAAGCTTCCCCTTGCTTCTTAGTCTAGGTGTAGTTCTTCTTCTAGTGGCCCTTCATGCCACTTGTGAAACAAACATCCTTCAATTCCTTTGCCTCCCCTTTGATCTTCCTTTTCATGGAAGGTCATGAAGAAGATTTGGGCTTAAATCTCTTCACCTTCCCTTTCCTCTTATTCACTATAAAGACAAAAGGATTTTCGTGCTTCATATCTTTCTCCACATGGAGAATTAGGATAAGAAGATCAGATAGAGACTTCTCAATGTTGTTCATATAGAAATGGGAAAAAAAGTTAGAGAAGATCTGAGGTAGTGATGTGAGAATGAGATCAATGCCTAGTTATTCAGGAAGTTTAAACCCTAGAACCTCCAGGTCCTCAACGTAGCCTATGAGCATGACTAAATGAGGCCCAAATGGGTCACCTTATCCAAGATTACTCGGAAATAGTACCTTAGATTTCTCAAACCTTTCTTGTCTTTATCTCTCCTGGAAAAGATCATGGACGTGCACGAGCATGCTATAAGCATCCATGTTTTTATGGGACTTCATGAGATCACTAGACATTGATGATATCATCAAACATTGAACGTAGACTGCATCATTCATATGTTTCTCATAGACCATGAAATCCTCATCACTCGCATCTTTAGCAGATAGATCAATTAATTCTGACTTCTGCACATAAGACTTCTGTTTATGACGTAGGATAACCCGAAGGCGTCTAAAACATTCCCGGAAGTTACTGCTGGTGAGGATGTTGTCTTTATCTAGAATTGATCACAGGTATAGTGTGGTTTACGAGCTTGTCATTTGTATTCTACAATTAAAAGAGAGGATCATTAGTACTTTCTTGATTACATTTTATGAGAAATAACCAATTTTATTAAGTCTACCACTATTTTATCAAGTCCCAAAGGCACTCACCATTGAACTCAGAATATCTAGCTTCTATATAATTCTAGTGGAAAGGATCCATATTCCCCTTCACATAACCCAACAAGGGTTGGTCAAATTATTAGAAGGTATTTAGGTAGGCATGTCTTTGACAACTATGGGCTTGCAGCTCCTCGATCTGTTGAGTAGAATCCCTAATCCTAAAATAATGAATTTTGATTTCCTCAACTCTTGCCTCCAATATTACAACAAGTCTAGAAAGGGATACTCTTCTTTATGTAATATTATTAAGTCAACCTGAAACCTTTCATAAGGGATTCCTATATAAAAGTAAGTTTCCCAAAAAGAGTTTGTTAAACACATAGTTTTATTGAGTTTTCCCTTAATCAAGTAACATAAGTCTTGGTATGACTTAATATTTTATTTGATGGATTTTTATCTCTTATGCATGAATTTATTATTATCATTATCACATTCTTTTTAATATTATGTAGAACTTACTTAAGTGATTAATCATGTTTTGATAATATTTACGCATAAGTATGTTTTATTTTAGTTCCATCATGTATGGTTTTTTAATTAATTAATTATGTGATCGTAAAAACATATCCATATTGATAAACCATGCAACTAACAAAAATAAAATAAAGTAAAGGGAATGATCATAATATTTTCTAATGGTTATTTTATTTAGAAGTTGATAAAATAACCATGACCTGAGGGAGAAACACCTTGAACATTTTGGGTTCGTTTTTATAGCTTTCCACTTGTCCACCTCTATATCTCCTGGGATTGATTTTGTCATATCTTTAACATGAACCACCTCCACTAGCTTGGGATTTCCATCCATTAAATATGCATTTTTTTAACTCACACGCATGTGAGGGGTAAAAAGGGGTTTTACATAAAATAAACCTTGGCATGCAGGCCCTACATATTAATGAGGAGAAGGCTCCCAGACCAAAAAATTTAATTTAAAAAAATAAATTAAAATAAACCATACACATAGAAAGGTATTTTCCTAGATCATGATTATCCATACATACAACAATATTTACGCATAAAAAAACTAGCATTCAATTCTTTAATCATTCATGTTTAAAATAAATCACACTCGAATCAATTAATTATCATATTTAATTAATCAACCCTTTTTTATTAAACCCTTTTCTAAATTTCATGGAGATTCTCATCCATCATAATTTTAAACAAATAAATAAATATCTTGGTACGTAACTTGTACCTTGGAGGCCACCCAGTGAATTCCCGTTCATAACTATCCAATGAGTAGAAATGAATATTACACAGATGTTGAATTAAATACATATATATAAAACACCTATCATGTGTTATGCCTCAACTTTACGCCCACACTACGGTACATGTCTCGAGGGTTTTTATGATATAATAATAAATTTTAATAAATATGCGTAATTTGGATGAGTACACGAAATGTAGTTCAAACTACACGATGTGTACTATCATTCACCATCCATCCTAAGTACACACCCATGGACATGGCATGTAGATGTACTTCGGAAATATTCAGAGTACACGATGTGTTCAGTGGGCCACATGCTGTGTAGTATCCGTGTTACATGGTTTCTAGCCGATCAATCCATGTATGGGGTACATAGTCTAACCCTAACCTAAAGGGACTACACGCCTAGTCCAGTAGACTACATGGCATGTAATCTAGAAACCGCATGCCACCTGTTTTTGGTCAACACACAGAGTCATTTAATACTTAGAAAGACTCCAAAAAGCAGCTTGTTTTGGAAGACTGGTTCGATGAATTGAATATTAACTACAAGGCATGTACTACCGAATACATGTTGTGCGTTTTGGTGTTGTTTGGCCAAGAAGCTCTGGCACCTCTGGATGAGATCCTCTATTTTATTTTAATCAAAATTAAAAGAAAAGATCGTTTTTGTAAGGTGAACAAGAAATGAAGGAGGAGGAACATATCTCGAGATTCAGATTTGCAGAATGATTAACATGAATTGAAACAAATAAATTATTAAATGTGTAAATCATCATAAAAATATTTATATACTTATAAACTATTATGTAACCACTCTGAGACCACTTGTAGGTTCCAGGCACAGCGGAAACGCGGTTGGGCTGACACCCAACTTTAATTTTTACCATGATCAATAATTATTCCAGGATCAATACAATGATGAATGATAGTCTCCATGGAATAGAATCAATGATTTATATAAATAAGTAAGAGGAACAAAACCTTAATATATGATCTTTCACATCATGTTTATAATTAATTTAATTAATTTCATAAACAAAAGAAAAACTGGATATTTGGTATTTTCTTCGTTGATGATGTTGATCATCCAGAATGACCCTTCCGAATTATCTCATTGTGTTTGTGAGGATCCAAAATATAATCCCTCTAGTGGTGATCCACACATGCTTTGATGGCCTCTGATCGACACCACTCATTCTCTGTGTGCTAGCGTGGTGAAGCGAGTGTCTTTTGTTAGTCGTTCTTTATCGCTTGTTCTTCTTCCTTGAAGAACGTCTCTTATTCTAGAGATGGGTGGGAAGAGGATTTGAGAGAGAAAATTTTTAGCTCAATAATTCTCAATTCACTGGGTTTACAGTTCAGTACATGTACAAATAGACATATGTGTCTATTTGTGGACATGAGTCTTCTGTTACAATATTTAATTCCATAAAAACAATTTGATACATTCATAACCTTAGAGAAAACCCATGCTATTAATAATAATATCACATGATTATTTATGGTGAGACAAATTGCACAAAACGGAATTATAAATAAAATTCTGTGTCACAAAATAATAATAGTGTTATTTTAATTTGTGCCAACTAGTTAAATAATTATTTATCGTCTGAAAAATAACTAGTTTACTATCGGACTGGCCTTGGTCCACTCGAACTCCACTTCCATTTATTGAACACCCGAATAAATAAATAAATAATTTATTCTCTTAAATAAATATTTAATTTACAAACTAGTAAATAAATGTTTATTAAATGTTTAATAAAATAAATCAATATACCAAGAAAGCGTGGGAGCCGACAAAAGTCAGACCCATAAAAATATATAATAAAAAAAGAGAAAAACAGAGCCAGAGTTACAAGAGGTTATTAAATATCTGAGAGTGAATCACACCACACATATCAGAATTCACCATTGCTTCACACCAATTAGGAGTTTTAAAAGACCAAAACATACCCGTCTCACTGGCATCCTTCTTGGACAACACATCTGCAACTTGATTTCTTTCTCGATATGTGTGGGAGACTTCCAAATTGAGATGAGTTCTCTTGTTGAGACACTCAACCCAAAGAGGTAGAATTTTCCACGGTACATCTTGTGTCCTTTCCTTAAAAGATTTCACAGCAACCTCAGAGTTAGATTCAAGCCACAATAGTGTCCAGTTGTACCGACCAACATAATCAATTTCATATATCATGGCCATGGAATTTTTCATGACGGTTCTATTTAAATCAAAGGGATGATATATTATCTTTCACAAATTGAAGGGGAAAATCCTTCTTCAACTTATCCATTAATAACATGCCACTCGTAACACACACAACATACCCTACTTCCCGCCAGCTATCTGTGTGACCATTTTCGTCAGTAAATAAAAGTGTCCGATTCATGACACATATTAATGATAATCTTAAAGTCTAAGGATCATTACACACACTCATAGATAGAAATATCCAATGACACCAAAACCTGTGGAATTCCTACCGGCAGGTCTGTTCTCATAATCTTCTTTCTTGGAGATTACCAAGTATGAACTTTATGAGAGGAAGTCTCATCTACTTACGAGTACTCACACCTGATGGTCTTCATTCTATGTGTCCCATCATAAAAGGTTATTCAACCATAGAACTATATTTAATAATATTTTTATAGCATTTCAAGGTTCTCATCATGGCGGGGAACTTCCATCACCCTATCAATGCAACAAAAACTCCAGGACATTATTACATCATAGTCATGCAGAACAATGAACAATATGTAATAAGATTCTTAATATTTAAATACATTAAATATTCATGTAAAAAAAGTATAACTAGTTGGTTCTAGTATACCTTCTCTTACAATCAGAACTAGGTTTCACAATGATTCACTAAAAAAGTCATCCTCTGGTCCTTCCTTCAATTAGATATGGTGTTGTCTCTTTGGACACCCATGATACTAGGAAATAATCAAATAAAATTAGAAACAAAATGGGATTTACCTTAAATAATTCATAATGTCTACTCCAATGATGCATACTGATTGATGACCATGGATAGGGAGCGAATCACTCCTCCCACCAACTATAGTTTCCCCAAGTAGTAATTTGCATGAACCATTAGTTTGAGTTTTATGGATTTTAACTATAAATCCTATCATCCTCATCACATGATGTTAAAATATAGATTTAACCTTTGTAATAAACATGGTATGCCTCTTATGAAAAATATGAGATGATCCAAGTCTAACCTATATGACTTAAAACTATAAAATACTAACATACTCAACACACGATGTTAAAATATAGCCTTACCGAATGTGATAAAATTAGAATGCCTTGTATAAAAATATTAAATAATTAAACATCCTCAATAGAGAGGACGTCAACCTTCTATAATTGGTCTCCCTCCACACCGTGTTTTAGAACTGCATGTGGATTGATTCCTAGTCTCATGGGATATATAGTGATTCCTAGACTCCTTATATTTGGGCCAACCATATACCCCCTAGGGTGAGATTATATTCACTAGAATCAGGCCCCCACAAACTCTATTCACATTGATTATATTATTTATAGCTAGAAAATCCAATGAACTATCCCTATAGGTTTGCATCCTATTTAGAAGAAAAAAACTGTATGAAATCATCCAATCTGTATAACGTGAAACTATATTATACTCAATGTGACAAGCATAGGATTACTCCTATGACAATAACATTATTACTTATGAATCTAGTATAATATCCCTAATGTAATTATCATGAGATGACCACTAAATAGTCCTCATAATACTTTTCATTAGGTGTAAGCGCCAATCATGCTCCTTAACCCACCCATGGGCTAAGAATACCCTATATATAATCCTAATAATCTCAACTAGTTCATATGGGAATCCCCCCAAGGTGTTAACCTCATTAATGTTCCCCTAGCCTATCAACAAGCTAATATTTTATCGTTACTTGACATGAGGAGGAAACAACATGTGACCATAGTGTGCAAGCCATAGTTATGTCCCCATTAATCTAAACAACCCTTATGGGGGTGTAAATGTTGATCACATTCTTCAACCCATTAGTGTGTTGATATTACCTCATGACATGAAATAAGGAAGAAATAATGGGAAATTCAATGTGTAAGTCCCACACATATCATCATTACACATGAGGTTAAACAATGGGATACCCTGTGTGATAATAAAATGATGCATCTTTTGATGAAACAAGATGCCTCACGCTATGAGTGTGAGATGATACCACCACACTTGGGTAAAATACATGTGTAAGATCAAATAACACCATTTATTCCCCTACAACAGATGGGAAAATTCCACATGTAATTCGTAATCACAATATTTCTTCCCCTATAACACCTAGAAAACTTCTACATTTAAGACCTAATCACACCATTACTTTCCCTGCAACACTTAATAAAATTCCACATGTAATCCTCTATCACAACATTTCTTCCCCTGAAGAACTTGGGAAACTTCCATATATAAAACCCCAACAAAACTATCCTTGCCCCTCAACAACAATGGGTGACCCTTAGCACAATATCACCTTGTTAAAAGATATAAAATCTTAAACTACAACAACCACACATCCTCATCATATTGTAATAAAAATCATGTTCAACATATTTTTTGTATGATGTTAAACTGCATGGTCAATGTCCAAATTGTATGATGTGAAACTGTGTGATGACTTGAGACCCAACTTGAGAGGGAACCCTTTTGTAGTGTTGGTCATCTAACGCACCACATTCTATAACTACACATGGATTTATTCCCAATTAAATGGGATACCTAACGACACTCAGATCTCATGTACTAGGCCTAATCTATTTGCAAACCTATTTTGGGGTCTTCCCACCTTAGAAACATTCTCAATCTTTTCCTAAAAATATGATCTTCCATCACATTCAAGTGCATGAGGGAATAAATCCTACAGTGTTTAACCCCATGCTATAAACATCACCAACATTTCCACTTTCAAAATTCATGTCTTCCTTAGTTTAGATCCTTATCACCCACATGATATGAATTGGCCAATCTAACAATAATAGTGCCTGACCACACTGGATCACCTACTATCCTAGGGAAATTCCTTGAAGGATACCTAGAAATGGATGATAGTTCTTATGATTCTAACATGGTAAATAATTGATCCCACATTTATTCATCCCATCAATAAATGGTGTGGTTGTGGAAGATGTGTTTTGAATATGGTCTATAGTCATTCCTCAACCATTGGTCACCAATTTTTTTGATCCAGATCTTGGAAGTCAAGATTTACCTCTATTTTCACCTCCCTTCATTCTAGTGGAGTTTCAATTCCCTTGCTATTATTCCCTAATGTGTTCAAGCACTATGAAAAAGTAAGTCAGATTCATTGGAACTTTCTCAAGTTATCTTCATTTTCCCCTTATCCTGCTCTCCCTTATGATAAGAGAAACTCCTCCTCACTCCTTGTTTCTCTCACCAGGCATTGATCATGTGGGATTATGAGTCATAGTGGAGTCTTCCCCAAGCACGACCAAGACATGGAGGTGTTACCTAAATGTAATACCACCCATTATATGGTATGAAATCTACAAACATAACTAAGAGTATGGTCTATGTATCATGACCTTAAACTATGTGAAACTTACCTTAGGATTGTTTCATGTGAAACTGGGTCTCCTTTTCCCTCTCGTCACCTTAGGTTACTACTTCTACATACCATACAAACCTCTTTGAGACAAAACCCCCCTTTTTTCCAAGAACTATGACCCCAAACTATGAGCACTCATTCCGAATATTTTGTTGTGGTGAAAGGATTACTTTACCCCTCTCTCATGTTATATTTTAACTCTTTGATTCCCAACATATCATCCTAGAAAACTCACCCCATATATGGTCTAAGCATCATGAACATAAACTATTTCCAAGCCCATGGTCCGAGCTCCATGACTCTAAACTATAAGTAGACCCTTTTGTTCTTAGATACATGACTTTAAACCATGTATATACCATCTTTCTATATAAAAATTTAAAATATAGTGTCACCTTCTCATCCTCACATGAGATGATGACCACTTTTCCAGCATTGATCTCCCACCACACCACATTCAATAACTATGTGTGGCTTGATTCTCAATTTCATGGGATGTTCAGTGACACCTATAACCCATTTCTATAACCCATCTATAAATAACCTCATTGTATGAGATCATTTTTCTAGAATTTTACCCCTCGTCTCTATATTCATGATAGGTTTCGCAATGACTAGCTGGAAAAACCATCCCACCATCCCCATGGTCAATGTTACATGACCTTAAACTAAAACAACCCCATGTCTATGAATTAAAAGCTTAAAATATTTTTAAAAAACCTTGGTCCAAGAATTATGACCCTAAAGTATGTGTAATTTCACCCCTATGACCCCTAATATTTATTTGATTTTCCTAACCTCTATGTTTTATGAAAAATAATGACCCCTCCTTTCAGTACATCCTTAATCGAGAGGGTTTCCACCCTTTTGGAATTGGTCTCTTACTACATTGTGTTTCAAAACTATGTGTGTCTTGATTCTTGGTTCAGCGGGATACATAGTAAATCCAAGATCTTCTATCCTGAGCCTAGTTACAAATATTATCTCCACCCAAACCTTATTTTGGAACCCCTTTTCCCAATGACATACCTTAGAGACTTCACACATACTGAGGCGTTATGATTCTTAAGAGGAGGTGGTCCAAGAATTATGGCCTTAAACTTTGTGTAAAATTGTGTGGTATCAGGTCACCATGGACCTCTCTTCACATCAGGTTTGTAATTATTTCCTACAGCACAAGATTCTACAAATGGTATAAACTCTACAACCTTAAAATAGGAGACCAAGTCTGATAATAATTAGATTAAATCCATGTACAGTCACCCATACATATACCCCTAAAAATTTACTCTTATAGTATGATTGTAATTAACTTAAACTACCCCAAGAAAGAGGAAAATATGTCTATAATGTTGAAAATCCATAGGGTAAACTCAATAAAAATTCATACTTTCACCCTCATGGTCTCCCTTATAACCTAGGAAAAAATGATGGAATGAACGAAAGAGCCAAAAATCTAGCAGGAGTCTTCATTGAGCCTTGGAAAAAGTATAGTTTTGATTTTTGGACTAACTTTTTTAGTAAAAAACAAGATCCAAACCTCAACTACCCATACTTTACACGCCCCCAAGATACCACCCATTATGTTCAATTCATGAAACCCTCTACCTTAAAGGGGTGGGTTTTAATTCACATCTATTCACACATCTTGGTAAAAAGATGTTAAATTGTACTACACACATATTTTCCATATAAATAAAAACAACACAACACCATGGTAAAAAATGTGCGTCCTTAAACTACAATGATCACATGTCCTAACCTTAATACATTAAATTGTGTGCTCAGAATCTTTTCCGCAATAAGCTAAACTGTATACCTTCCATCCAAATTGAAATATGTAAAAAAAATTTATATTTAGGACCTTTCTTGAGAGAAAATTTTCATCCTACGGTATTAGTTTCCTACCACATTACTTGAGTTCCCTGACCATTGCTTGGAAACCAAGACAACACTCCCTTTGGAAGGTGACTCCATCTCTTTCTAAAACCAATACACTAACCCAGTCTATTCAAACCATGATAGTGTAATACCAAGAGTGTTGAAATCCATACAAATATTTTCCTAGTTTGTTCCCATGCTTCATGTATTCCTTTATTTAGACCCCCACTATCTCTCCCATTTGAATAGCCCCTAACAATAATGGTTATTGGTAAAATTGGCTCATCGACCATCCTGGTAACATTCTATAAAGGACTTTCAATTAAAATTTTATAGGTACAATGTTTTAAATATGGTTAAAAGTTGATACTCATTTTTATATTCCAACTCTTGGAAGTATGATATTGGAATATACATCTCAAACATGGTAAACAATTGTCCTATATTGGCCTATCACCCCTAGAATTTCGAATCCTGGATATATCAATTCACAACCTTCAACCTCCCCCGTGTTTGAGTATAATTAAATGAACCTAAAATTACTCCAGTCATGCACCGACGAATGTTGGGAAAGTAATTCGTCCATTAATACCTCCCCTCTCAAACCAATTATTTCTTAGTCAGGACATCCCTAGTGGTCTATGGACCATTCTATCCACACCCTTCCTCGTACTCTCATATAAGTGACTAGTATTTTGTTTATCTCTTGTTTCTCACACCGAGCATAAATCATGAGGGCTTAGGGGTTTATAGTTGACTGAATTTCTAGTATAATTGAGATTCAAAAAAGGAAGATATATTCTTATATTTAATTGAAAAAAATAACTTTGATGTCCCTATTGATAAATTACATCCACTAGTTGGAGCCTCTCCATTATTTTATCCAAAGGAATCCACCTATATCTCAACATGGTAAAAATACTACTCTAGTATGGATAACCTATATTTATTTCCTTAAAGGTTCTACCATCACTTGTACAACTATTTAGCTTCCTCTTTAGAAATCGGTATAACCTTATCATCTTGAATCTATAACAGACCTCATTCATCCCTACACTCTACTACTATGGAGGGTACCTCCACTACTTTATCTTTGGCCGCCACTGGATGCACGCTCAGATGATTGATCATCTTTTCCCTGGAAGTGATGATGACCTCGTGCTACTGCACTTTTCTCTTCCAGTAGAAAAAACTCATGCTTAAACACTTGGAGAACCTTAGTTCAATCAAACTTCTCCTCATACCAGGTAGTGTCGATCTCTTTCCACTCCACCCATACTCATTGTACAATGAAGTCCCATTCTAGAGAATGAAAGCTGTGGAAGTCTACAATTATAGTCTCTAGGATCACAATAAAGTGATGGAGAGACCCATACGACTTATCAAATCAGCCCATGGGGTGTGAGTGATGAATCTATTCACAATCCTCCCTTCCCTACATCAGAAAACCTAATTATCCAAGGTCACATCAGATTCAAAATTTTTGAAGTCCTTGGGCGGCATGGGATCGTTCTCGGGTAAGGCCACCAATATATTATCTATAGGGTTATCCAAATTCATTTTCAAGATAACCTAGGCTCAATATCTTTATAAATGTTGGTGTCACCTAACTCTTCTCTTGAAATTAAGGCCTCACCAACCTACTTAGGTACCTCTAGAGTAGCATCTCCAACCAGAGCCTCCTCGATCACCATCGTTGGGACCACAACTTCGGACACCACCTCCTCAACCACCTATGGGAAAGTATTTACCACCATATACTCATCAAACACCTCTATAGAGGGAACAACCTCATCCTACCATGTTAAGATCATAGCTTCAGGAATCACCACCTCACTTAGAGGCCCTTCCAGTTTGAGCATTGCTGCTATTAAATCGAATCCCTATGCGGTTTGCACTACCACTTAGACATAGTGTTAGTGGAACCTTTCATATTTAAAGGAAAATAAAAAGTAATGGATAAGAGAAACAAGGATTACTTGAACCATAAATACTATACAGAAGGCTAGTGATGTTTGTTGGAAGTCCTTATAGTGATGGTACCTCCACAGTGTCTGATTCCTTACCCACTAGAAGTTTCTCTATAGTTGGGTATGTTGGATCTGTTTAAAATAAATTTAATTTCTATTAAATCATCATAATATGAATCCATAATCTAAATAGGTAAAGGAAAGGAATGTAAATTACTAGGATATTCTTGATACTATTTAGTCATCACCTACGTCATAGGATCCACACTAATAACATTCAGATGACCACCCATGACCAAAACATTAGAAGGAGGTACTACACCCACCCCTTCAAGGTTTGGGACTTTATCACCCCCATTATGGGTTTATCATGAATTTATACCTCCCCCATGCATGATTATTCCTAAATAGATCAAAATGGGCAAAGAAAATAATAAGTGGCCAAAACACACAAAATATGGAGGCTTAACTCATCAACAATAGAGTATTTTCCTTCAAGGGAGACCTAGAAAGAATCACCTCCCTAAGGCTACTCATTTTACCCTTCCACCCTGGTCACACAAGTAACTGACTGAACCCCAATGTGGTCTTTAGTGGAGGGAATATCTAGCAGTATCCTAACCCTGGTAGTCGGGTATCATGTGATGTCATAGGATAAGATAAATTCATCCAACTCCTTCAGTTATTGCATAGTATTAGCCTAGGGAGCATGGAATCCTTCCCAAGAATGACCCAACCATGAGAATTGAATCCCATCATTTTGGAGATATAGCCATATTATGAGGAGGTACTTGTGTTATTAGATGATCATCCAATACCTCATGGTGAAAGGGAAGATGACATCATCTATAATATATTTAGGCCATAATGACTTACATAGATCCAAAAATTTCACCCTCATATCCACCCTATAGGGTTATACATCCACCCAAGTCCTCTTCCCTATGACTTATGGACCTTCCACCACTCCTCCATCTAGAACCTCACCCCGCATAGGTCCAGGAACTCCTAGAGTAGCATCAACCACCCCACTGATGGAACCATCTCTTAATCCTTGACGTGCTACCCTAGTCACAACATTCCCTAGTACTCATCTATGTGGGACTCCCTCTTCGATATCTACTCAATAAATTGGGTTCCTTTACATATCTATAGGGTATGCACTTACCAAGCTATGTGCGTACTTGTGGAAGACCCTATAGGGTGTATTAGCTAGTTGTAGATCATTCCTTCCCCTTTCATTCTCTCATGAGAAAATACACCATATTTTATAGGGGACAAAAGGATGTAAGTTTTTAACACACTTCACTATATACCTTGGGGGTTAGACTTTAGATGCAACAGAATTGATAGGAGAACTAGTATGGGGTGTATAGTTCAAAAACAACCTTACAGTCAATCCTCGTTGTCAGTAATCCACCTTTAAAGGATAGAATATACAACTACTACTCTAGTGACCCCATGGAATTGTCTATAACCATATCCATTGGAAGGGGGAACTGATGGAATATAATCCACTCTAGTTCCCATATCCTTATTAGTATCATAACTAGATCTAATAGAATATCTTGAATCTCATCAATGTTAAGAATCATTGGTTGGAAGTTGGTACCATGTGTCCTGATGGGGTTTGGGCACTCTTACCCCCATGTGTATAGTGACCCATCCATACAAGAAGAAAAATGGACGAAAGTCATGAAGAGGGGTATTCCTCTAACTATTGTGCTACAACACATTATATAACTTCTATAGTACCAACACTGCTAGATTAAAATGCTTCCCTGTCACCATCATTGGTACCATGATTAATGTTCATGGACACCCCTATATTTGTATCACATATGGGGACCACACACTTGAGGATAAGTGACATGATGAATCCCACCAACCTGACCATGGGGAAGAAGGGATTCATATTGTACCCCCATAGGAACAACTGGCTTACCTCTAGGATCACTCAGTATGGATGTTACTTCCATTAACATGAAACTTTTGGAAATTGTTGGCGTCTCCATGGAAGTCTCACCAATGTTTCATTCAAGAATTATTTGAATCACTACTTGAAGTGTATGTCTTATATCCCCGACATGAACTCCCCCCATTGCACTAGGAATAGAAAAACCCTTTCCACTATTGAAAATTATTCATAGTCCTTCTATAAATCCACTATGATGAAAAAATCATCATGAATTTCTCCCATAATGAGGATTCCATCAATCTGGTATAGGTCCCATAGGATGATACCAACCCCCCATGATGCAAGTGAAAGCTATTGGTCTCCGGTGACCACCTATTTAGTAATTTAGGTATGACATCTAAGTGGTGGAAGACATGGAACTGAAAATTCCACACTACTTCATAAAACTCCACACTCTTAATATCCACATAAAACTCATCACATGATTGGTATACCCAGTATGCCTAGGTCCATTAATCTAGGAAATTTCAACCCTTGAACTGATCATAATCTTCAGTCCAACCCTAGAGGTGGTCCACCAGACTGGTTTTGAAGATGATATCATACAGTTGGGGGAGGTCTCTTTAGCAAGATCCTCTATATTGATGGTTTTTATAGGGTTCAACTGGTAATTCATTATGATCGAGGTGTGGTCCATCACACAATGATAGGATAGAGCCCTGTTCCATATTTACAACCACATGGAACTTCTGAACTAGTAGGCAGGTTGTGTTGATCAATATTGGGGATAAACACATCATTCTTAAGTATAAAGACATATAGTGGAAACCACTTTCAGAACATATAGTCTTTATGATCCTCATTCATCAAATCAATGATTTCATCATTATATGACATGTTTAGGAAGAAATATCCAATCATAATGTTATCAAACATCTCCCTTCATCAAATGAAAATATCTTTAACACCACTAGAATCAATCTTCAGGACGTTGAAACTTTTGGTAATCTAGTTTAGAAAAGTTAGTTTTGTGAAGGTTTAATACAAAAACATTATCTATTTCATGAAAACTTTCTCATGGAATCATAGTTTGTAGAAGTGAAAAATTTTCATGAGCATTAAGGATTAAAATCATGGAATGCTCACAAAGGTCTCGAGTTTCATAAAAATATAGGTATGAATAATATTATGTGAAAATACCATGGTTCTATTTTGGATTCCTCCACCTATTTATAAGACTTGGGTGGAGTCATATTTCATGAATAGTTTACCCAAATTATTAGTTTATATAAATTTCACCTCATAATTAGACCCTCCAATCCCATGTTGTTTTCCATTATAATGGAGGAATTTGTTGATGTCAAAAATCCCTAATTGTGGAAGAAATTAAGGAATGAATGGATGTGTAGAGAAAGTTCCTAGTCAAAACAGACTCTAAAGCCACCAAAAAGACTGGATTTGTGAATTTCAAAACCTTCATTAAATGGAAGTGTTTCACAAAGGTCCTCTGGGAACCACGAAATATAAACATCTTTGAATGATGATAACCTTCATGGAACACATGTATGATCATGAATTTCATTGTGAAAAGTTCATAATTTTATGAAACAATCCTCTTAGATGGTAAAATTTATGAAATAGACCTTCATTCCTCTTCAGTTCCTATAAATTCATCCCTTTTCCCAAAATTTAAAAGGATGTGGCGTTTTGAATTCTATAAGAAGCTCTAAATTCATGAAGCTTCTTCTACATGAGATAAAGAAGAGATGGATCCCTATATGTATCCATATTCTGTGAAAATCCTCCTATGGATTATTCAAAATCACAGATCATGGTAGAGATGGCATTCATGAAGGTTAATGACCTTTTATATAGAGGAAAATCCCCCACACTTATTAGGGTTATACAAGTTAATTATATTTTATGAAACCTTACCCATGGGAACAAAGACTTTACCCCAAAGCAGTGATACCCTGTTTCACAAAAATCACACCTTTTTGAAACCCATGGCATTCACATAACCTCTATTTTTTTAAAACTCACCTAGTAGGTCCATACATGACTCCTCCTTTCAACAAACATACCTTTATGAATGTTGAGTGTCTAAGGGACCTTCTCCTAGGAAATACTAGTTTATTTGTGATTTGATCTCCTTCATTACTTTTATCATCAACCCTCATGTCTGGAATATTTTCTTCAAGAATGTTTTAGATAGTTTTATCACCTTTTTTCTCCTAATCATAGACACCTTAATTTAGAGAACCCTGTGTGCTACCTCACAATGGCATTGTTAATGCCTCATACAATCCAAAATAAAATGTGTAGTAGAAATGAAATCCTTGAAAGTCTCATCAATAATGGAAATGGATCAACTTTTCTTATATGGAGGTCTAGTTTTGTATCATTCTCTCTTAACTAGATGTGGTATCCCCTACATTTCTTTATGGGGAGTTATAGTGCAGGATATTTCTCTCCTAATTAGAAATGGTCTCCTTGGACATATTCCCCACCATATCTGACATGATGTAAATTAAAATATAGATCCCAACATTCTATTTATATGATGTTAAACTGCATGAAAAAATCCTCATCACATGATATTAAACTATAGCATGAACTTGTGTGATGAACACAAGATTCCCCATGTATGAATAGAATGGGATGAAACCTCACCTCATACCCTATGTGATAAACACAAGATTCCCTATGTATAACTTACAAGAGATGAACCCCACACCATCATAGGATGACCCCTATACACTGAGAAGCTTATATGCATAATCCCCACACTATATCTTATATTCACTCCTTCCATGACCCAAGAATCCTTACTACATGATGTTAAAATGCATGGACCAATTCTATCACATGAACATAAACAAATCATTGGAACCATGTGGGTTTTGATCACTATCTCCTAACATGGTACTTAGGATGCCTTCTTGATGTCCAATCCCAACACACCTGGGATACCTTCTTGAGGTCCAATCATGTTTTCCCAACACCACCATTAAATCAGTATGTATTCCCCTATAAGACAACAACTAGAATGTGTGATCGTCTCCCCCATGGGGTAACACTATCTCTCACCACCAAAAAATACGTCTGTCTTCCCCCTTGGTGGAGATTATCTTAAAGTGTGATCATCTTCCCCAGAGGGAACACACTGCAACCCCACCAACCTATCCCCACAAGATGTTAAACCAATGAACAACATATCCCCACAAATGAAGATCATACTTTTTTTATGTTTTATTTGTTGTTAATGTGTTACTAATATCAACTTTTATTGAAGAGGAATAATAACTTGGAATTACATTAATGTTCCCAATCATGTTTGCTGAAGGAGTTTTTATAAGCTTTGAAGAAGCTTTGAAGAAGATCTATCCTCAAGAAGTTAAATGATCATATCACATTATGTATAAAGTGGTGATGATTGGATAAGTGTTATGGATTCCTTTTATGTAATTGAATTTCATTCTTGAACAATTCTCCATCTTACTCTGATGATTGATTAATTGGTTTATAATGATTCAAGAACAAGTTATAATGTATTTCACGTTGTTTACAAAATCATAATATTTATCATGTTGAAGTTTTAAGAGGATATAATATCATGAAAATATTTATTTACATAAGGATAAGTGAAGAATTTTTTAAAGGCCTTGAAAATATTCATTTTCATAAAGAGATCTTAAAGTCTATGCAAAAAGAGAAAATACATTAGTATTTTTCATCAAGGTTATGTTGGAGGATATTTGGATTTCATTGTACTTAGTAATTTTATTAAGTATATTTATATGGGCTTATCAAAATAGTGACAAAAAAAGTCAACCATTGAGGACCAAGTCAACCAAATATAGGAGATCAAATCTTACCCACATGGGAACTAGTCCAATAAGGGAATCCATGGTGGAAAAAAGTTTGATAGTAGATTCAAAGATCTTTCATAGGTAGGCATGGGGGAAAGTGGGGAACTTTGATCACTAGTGGGCCATTCCATGGGTTAGAAGCACATTTAATCCTGAGAGAGGACCCGGTTACTCGCTTATGGTTACCAATAGAAGCTGATTCATTTATTAAGTGGCATGAATCAGTTCAAAAGTTTGATGTGGGATGGAACCTTTAATCAATGTTTATCCGTATTCAAATGATATAGAAATAATCTTATCCAAATTATCATCATAGATCTGATGATCGTCCAGTCTCCATGCCATCATCTTTTTCCTCAGACTTGATGATCATGGTTTCTTCAGGTAGTGAGCACCTATCGAGCTCATGATAGTTGATGAAAATATCAAGTGATAAAACCATGAGGAAGAAGGAATACTAAATCACCATAATCCATGCATGAAACTCTATTTTTCATGCATTATGTTTTTCAAATCACATGATACAATTGAGGATGAAAAAAAAAAGATATAGTAGAGTGAGACAATGTATATGATCCTTGTCACATACCTGTGGGAATTTTATTATGAAAGGTTCTCACATAATAAGGGAAAACATAAATCTTAGCATTATCGATATGTAAGAAGAATACCTTATGAATAATAAAATACAAAAATATTTGGTAATTTCACAACTAGGCATATTTTGCAGAGGTATTTGAATGAGTCTCGATATGATGATCTTATCAAACATGGTATGTTTTCCAGATGGGTTCAGTGGTGGTATATCCTTCTCTATAAATTCTATTATACTGATCCTAAGCAGAGCTTCTATATTATTGTTAGAGCTCTTGTTTTTCTCAGAAAAATAGAGCATCTATTTAAGACTCTACATATGTATCTTTCAAGAATAAGGCTCTACAATAAAGTGCTTGAGTAATAAACATCCACTTAACTTCATGAAGAGGAACCAAAATCAATTGGTATTCGAGAGGAAGGAAATATCCATGCTCAATTTTTTGTGTGAAGATAATAATCACATACCTTCTATGGTACATGAAGATCTTTGAGATATCATGAATCCAACCTAGTTTGTGTGAAAAAAGAGTTGTTTCACACTTAGTGTGATCAAAGAAGAAGTTGAGATACCATATAACCGAATCACACATATGAAGATATTGTCACTAGTTTCTATGAGAATAACTAGTGCACATTACTTTTGTGAAAAAGTAATGGAATCAAACTTATACACCTATTATAAATAGGTAGTAAAGGTCTCATAAAAGAGAAAAAAATCTGTACATGGAGTACATGTAATCCACGAACCCTATGTATCATCATTTAAAAAATTTGAATAGGCGGTGATTGAGATATTAACGTATCAAAAATAAGTGGAAAAATACATAAAATGATAAAGAATTATATATTTTATGTTCTAGGTATTTCATGAGAAATTCACACATTACACATATAACATTATTACATGAATAAAAATTAAGAAGAAAACCCTAAAATTTGACATCAATAATTATTTATTTAAGATCAAAAAAGAAGAAGAAGAAATAGCGACCAAAGTTGTATTTTACTATTATTGTTTGGGTCAAATAATTATTGAAATATCTATTCTACAACATCTTGATATCATCGTGACTGAAGAATAAGAAGAGGAATTTGTCAATATTTCTACATAATTGTGTCAACCCATTTATTTATGAATTAGAGACACCACACTGAATACTTTATTCAAGGTAAAAATTTGATTTCTATATTGTGAGGAGGGTTTTCAAAGTAATTGGTTTCTTTAAAAGAAGAATTGTTCTACATTATTTATCAATTCAAGAGAATAATGCCAATATCCTACTTTTCTTCTTTAAGGAATAGGTTTTCATTATACGTGGTTGGTTCTATAAGATGATTTCAAGGCCATTTCCTTTCTAATTATTTCATTAATAATAAAAAGGAATCTGTGTGCATGGGATAATAACCATTGTACATTGAGGAATGATTCTTGGGGGGATAAACCTAATTAACAAACCTTGGTGTCCATTTTTCATTACTATTTTATGTTCATGATTTATTAACTATATGTGAATAAGAATAGAGAACCATTCACTGAATAAGTGACTGAGTTATTACAAAGGGATAAATGTTTAAAGTGGTAAAAAATACATCCCACAATAATTAACTCCCCTATCAATGTGTTCATCCCTCAAGTGATCCAAACAATCTGTATCAGAGAAGGTCACACCTATGATTAAATTATCAATGTGTAATATTGTTGAAGATCCAGTTTCTCTTCAAAATTTATAATGGAGTGCAAACAAGGAATATTTTTATTTATTGAAGATCAAAATACTATCTCAACTAAGAATTTGAAGAATAGGAGAATGAAATAATTGATAAAGAGGGACAAGTAATCCATTTTGTTCAAAGTGGATTATGAGTCAATTTACCAATTCATTATTCCTGAATAAGACATGTCATGTATGAGAGTTAAATATCTAGTAGTTTATTCTACTAACAAAGAGATGGAAAATAGTTCTACCTCATATGAATATGAATAAGTATCATATATGTTTTTTCTTATGTGCAACAAAAGAACCAAGAACAAGTGGGGAATAATAGTCATTATTAAATAATGATTTTACAGATTTTATGAATACGTTTCAAGATAATATCACTTATATTTAAGAATAAGATAATAATAGAGAGAATAAATTGTCATAAAAGGTGATGAGATGTGTTAATATCACTAAGAAATGTAATCTAAAAAGTTTAAGAATAAATGAGTATGAAGAATCATGTTCTATATTTGGGAAGGATTAGTTTTATGAAATCCGAAATAAATATTAATCCATCAAGAATAATGGAGTAATGTTCCATGAATTTTAAGAATAGACGAAGGCTATAATTGATGTAAAGAGTTATCAACTTGAATTCAAAGAAAAGAAGATCAAGAAGTTTTAAACCTTATTGCGAGAGAAACATAAAATGAATGATGTGGAGGTTATAAAGATCAAGAAAGAAGTTAAATACAAATTGAAGTCTTTTGAGGTTGATAAATTCATCCTAAATATGAAATGTCTTGAACTCAGAGTCAAGATGAAATTTTTTGAAAATGTTTAAGTAGAGTTTTCACAAAAAGTCTAAATTAGAGTTGTTACTTCAAGAGTTGTAGCTAAAAAAATTATAAGGAGGAGTCTTATCCTAAAATAATCACAATTTGTGGAAGTAAAATATTTAAATCAACTCTGATATCTCAAGAAGTCTCTAAGAATAAGGTACCATCCATCTTTGATAACAAAGTTTGTGCTAGTTCTAGCTCTATGTATAGTGTAGGTTCAAAATCAAAACCTATGAAAAATTGGATGAGGAATGGTTATTAAGTGAATTTGAATTAATCTATAGTGAATAAATATAATTGTAGAAGGAAATATTCCCCCTAGAAAATCCCAACTAAAGAATTAAATGAAAAAAATCAGTAAGCATGCCAATCTAGTTAGACTATTATACTAAAGAAGAGATCAAGATTTGTTGGGTATTTTTGGTATTGTGAATGATTTGAGAACATGAAATATGACTATTGGTTTAATTTTATAGTATCTAAAAGTCAGAAGAAGTCTACATCAAGGGGGTCAATGCACTTAAGAAGAAAATACCATAATAGAAAGGGAATAATCATACTATTACAAATAGATTTAAAACATTGAAGAACCTATGTGGTATTTGAAGTGGAAGTGGTTACAGAAAAGTGATATTCAAGTATAAATATTTCAAGAATTACACTAGAAAAATGTAGAAACAAATTCCACAAATACTGAAGGTTCAAAATAAACATACATAGGGAAAGAACCATGATAAAATCCTTATAAAGAAAATTCCCAAGATTTTTATTATAAATAAAAACAAGTAAACCTTGGGTGAATATCAGAAGAAGAATGGTAAAAACAGCAAACCTAATAAGTTCAACAGGATTATTGCCCCAAATAACATAATATTTTAATTTTTTGTAAGAATATGTCACACTATAGATCACTATAGGTAGGCCATGGATATCTCAATGAGAGGAATCAATCTCATGAAATCATAGATCTATTTAAGGATCGAAGCTCCATCTCGATAAAGCCCTAGAAGACAATGGCTTCGACTGTGGTCCCCTACACCCCATTGAAGGGGGAGGGAGTCCTTCATCCTTCTTCTTCTAGAGCTTATTATTACACATTTATTTTATTCTCCAACTCATATTTTATTCCTCCTTTCTTAGAAATTGATATTTTCCCAGAAGTTCCTGATCTCTTTGACAGCTTGCCTCAGCTGGAGATTTCAACTTTGGATTTAACACAGAATCTTTAGGGATTCTTTACCTGTCTTTGGTTACTTGGTTTATACACCACAGGCCTTCATTTTATTTGTTCTATATGTTCATTTTTGGTTCCTAGGGTATTCAAGAATGAGTGATAATTGGCCTCCTTGACAGATGACATATAATGATCTATTTTGCTTCGGCGAATGACTTAGTCCTTTCCTGGTCTAGTGCTCCCCAATCTAGTAATGGATAATTATTATATCTAATTTTTTGGTCATATGATTTTAACATGAAACATGAATCTCCTTCTATGGTGCTGTTAGTAAGTTTCCTATTACTTACTTTTCCTTTCCAAAATCATTCCATTATTTTTATTCTTAGGAATCCTTTTGGTCATTATCTATTCTTCGATAGTTGAAGAAACTTAGTCTATCATCCGATTTATCATCATATTTTTGTGGAATTTAATGTGTCTAAGGAACAAGTGGACTGGGTTTACATTTCCATGGGGGAAGAATTCCACTACAAAAAAGAGGTTTTTTTGAGCCTTGGAAAGATTTATGTTCATCATGTAAACACCTAGGAAATATTATTTCTACCTGATAGTGCAACCATATGGAGGATCTTGATCGGAAATAATTTTAGGTAGACCATTCCAGCACAGCCATAGTTTTTCAACTGGGCACCAAGGATGTAACATCTATTAACACCATCTTGAAAGAGACAAGACCATCAAATCCATACCCAATGGTTATAGAAATTTTCAAAGGTTTGAGATGTGATTTGGATGGATACAATTTGTAAAGGTCTTTTCTGAACTAAGGGATATTGTGGGGAAAATTATTGGATCCTTAAACCCACATATAAATTAACCATATCCTAAATCCTATGCATAGGTAGTTCAAATAGGTTATGGTTTAGTTTAGGTATAAAAGGCAAGAGAAGAGAATACAACTAGCTGTATTGAACTTGGATATCTAGAGTAGGGAATGCTGGCTAGGGAAATACACTGGATGAAGTTGAAGAGTTCATCAATTTCCTAAAATACCAACCCAGCTATTAAAATTAGTAATAATTTTTAAGGCTTGGTGGTATAAGATCTAGTTTATAAGCATAGTCTCAATTCTCATAGTGATGGGAAACCAAATCCCATAGCCAATGGATAATCACAGTAAAGGGAAATGACTTTTTGAGGTGGATTTAGGAGATGATTGATCTTTCTTATTCTTAGTTGATAGTTATGAGGTAATTCTTGACATAGGACTCCAAATCCCTAGGAGAAAGAGGGGGAAGAAGGGAAACTGGGATTTGTGGAGTTGCATTATGATTAAGGGGAAGAAATAAAAAGGGTGTAAATATTACTCACATGTAAACAAAAACATGGTGACTAGGAAAAAATGATGGTGGAGTATCTACAGATTAAAGATTCAAAAGAGGTTGTTGACAAGATGTATGGAATAATGATTCAAGTTTCTACGAATAAAGAGCAATGTGGGTGGATCAATAAGAAATATATCATCTTGATATGGGGATTCAACAAAAGGAATATAACAATTTTGGAGTACCTTAAAACTTGGGACAAGATAGCCTCCCATTTTTAAGATCTCATCAAGGATGAACTAGGTATAAAAGTATCTATGCTCTAATGGAGTTTATATTGGGATACCAATTCTATTAAGATAAAACATGATTTTAATGATTTTATTTATATTTTCCCTACCAAATGAATTTATATTTTACTCATGAGGTTTGAAATTTTTTCCATAAAAGTGTTTTAATAATTTTTTTATTTTATGTCATAATAGAAGAAATCTCAAGAAACAAAAGAAAAGTCTAGTCTAAGAGACAAATAAATGGACTGAAGTGGTAAAACGTACACCTGATTATTCATTTGAATCTAACAAGAAATTTGTGCATATTCAAACTGGAAAAGTTTTAATTGTCCCAGATAATTCATAAAAAGAAAGTAAAATTAAATAAGTGAAGGAGAAGGTAGATTCTAAAGGAAACCATGAACTTCCATATGAAGAAATTGTTTTCATGAGAGGTTTTCAAAAAATGATAACAAAAAAAATATTACAAGTTATATGTGGATGGTACAAGAAGATTGGAAACATTTCTAAGGATTGTTTATTATTAACTTCAAATCTATAAGTGAGATCAAAGAATAATAAAAAAGAACTTGGTGGTTAATATTCCTTGATATCCAAAATAGAATAGAATATTCCATAAAAAGTTGTTTTTAAAGGAAGCAAAGATTCCATGTTGTCTAAGTATTCTATGAAATTTAAAGGATTTATCATGAAGAGTACATCCTCACATGGATCAAAATGAGGAGTCACATGGTTGAGAATAAATTATCAACATTTCTTATCTCATTGAAAAAAACAAATAATATCCACCTTATTCCAATGTACTTTATTTTTACTCATTATTTTTAGGTAATTGAAGGTGATGCACAAACACAAGGGATAAATGAGAAGAATAAATTATATTTATGTATCTGGAATGTGGAATATTCATTCCAAGATTAATGGAAGTCACCATCTTGGTTTAGTATATCTGCCAACATCTTGAAGACTATATACTACAAGGGATCTAAGATAAACCTTAATGAATATGATCAAGTTATTATAATTGATCTATAAGTTTAAAGTCACTATCATGGATGTGATAACACCAATTAATATTTATATAAATTAAAATTTAGAAGGAAAAATGAGGAGAATATCTATCTTGATGAAATGGATTTGGAGATCATCCCTTGAGGGGGGAGATCCAATGATGTTCCCAGAGAACTATACCCCAGTAAATGATTCTATCTCTGGAAGGTATTGGTTCAAGAACTATATGATGAGTCATATTGGAAAACTTCCCTATCCTTAATAAAAAAATGAAATTATGTCTGATCTTAAGGGGAGAACATTAATGAATCAAGGAAATAGACAAAATAATCTTAAATATGTTCTAGGACAAAATTCATTAACATAAAACTCTAAGTATACTTGAATGTTTTTAATATGTGTGTTGAGAGGAGTGCTAGAATTTTAGATTGAAGGTTTATTTAAAATATTTTGTTAGTAGGTGGAAAAAGTTCCAATTAAATTGTATCAAATGGTATCAACCAGTTATAATAAACTTGAAAATATTTTAATAGTATATAAGAAAATAAACATGTTATAGTATATCAATTGGTATTGTATTCTGAATTTAGATTGGATAGTTTTTTTGTCTAAATTAGACCCTCGTGTTTTCTAAAACAGGTTATCCAAAGTATAATTTGAGTGGAATAATTAATGTAACATTTGTTAATAAATAAATGGCATCATCCTATCCTAGGTAATTTTCATTTTTTATCCATAAGTAGGAGGGAAGAAAATGAAAATGTTCGAGTGAAAGGAGGAGATAATAAGATTATAAGTGAAAATTGGATAACATTGGATAACCATATTAGCATACCATTTTTTTGGTATTGAAATAAAATAAAAATAGGGTGATTTAAGATCATAATTTATGTTTGTGTTATATTTGTCATAAATTTGTTACTAAGTGATAAATCAACTAATGTAAATATGTATTGAAGAGTTAGAACAACTTTGAAGTACATTGAAGTTCCCAAGAATGTTTTTTGTAGTAGGTATTCTAGGATTTGAAAAATCTTGAATAATATCCATACTCTAGAAATTCAAGGCTCATATAATATTTTGTATGAATTGCTGATGCTTGGAGAATTCTCATGGATTCATTTTACAACATTAGATATCATGCTTGAAAGATTATTCTTATAAGTATGATGATTGATTAACTCATCCTAATTGATTCAAGAAAATATGCTAATGTGTTTCACATTGTTTACAACATTACAAGATTTATCATGTTGAATATTTAAGAAGATAGAAGATCATGAAAATATTTATTTTCATAAAGAGAAATAAAGAATTTGTTGAATCCCAAGAAAATATTTATTTTCATGATGAAAACAAAAAGGCCATACAAAAATAGAAATTAAATTTTTATTTTTCATGAAGGTTATGTTGGAGGGGATTTGGAGTTTTCTATAATTAGTAAATTTAAGTATATTTATATGGGATGATGTAAAAATGGCCAACCAAAGACACCCACTATGGGCTAGCTTAACCACATATGGGAGCTCAAGGATTAACCATGTGGTAACTAGCCTAATTAGGGTAACCACAATGGAATGTATGTGGATAATGGATAAAAAGAGTCTACACAAACAGGAATGGGTGTACATAGGGTGACATGAGCATTAGTGGACCATTCTATGGGTTGGAAGCATGGTAAATCTAAATATAGGGCCGAAATTACTCACTTTTTTCTAACAACAAAATAAAACCCATTCATTAAGAAAAAAAACTCAATTTAGAATTTTGATGTGGGGTGGAACTCATAATCACTGTTTATCCATATTAAAAAGATACATAAATTTAATTATCCATTCAATCATCATAGATCTGACGATCATATAGCCTCCATGACATCATCTAATTCCTAAGCCTAGAAAGCATTGACGTTGAATATTTATTTAGTATGAGACCACCTATCAATCTCCTAAAAACCAACATCAATATTTAGTGATCAAACCATGAGGTAAAAGGCATACTCGAACACCCAAATCCATGCATGCAACTTTGTTTTGCATGCATGCTGTTATTCGAAGAACATGATACTACCAAGGATGAAAATGAATATATAGTAGTGTAAGGAAATTTATGTGATCATTATTATAAGAATTTTTGAATTTTATTATGAAAAAATAATCCAATATCACATACTAATGGATTCTATGAATCTAAGTGTTATCAAGATATAAGAAAAATACCATGTGAAGAGTAAAATACCAAAATATTTGGTTATGTCACAAATTAGAATATTTTATGGTGGTATTTGAATGAGACTTGTCATGGAGATCTTATCGAACATGGAATGTTTTTGTATTGGTCTAGAGGTAGATTATCCCAATTTATAAATAACTATTTATTGTGCCTATACCAAGATGCTATATTATTTCGACAGATCTCATTTTTCTCAGAATAAAGAGAATCTATTTAAGTCTCTATACATGTATCTTACAAAAATAAGGTTATGAGAGCCTATTATTGAGTAATAAACTACAACTAAGCTTCATGAAGAGGAACTGAGCCCCAACATGGTTTATGAGGAAGGAAAAATCCACACTCAATTATTGCATTAAGATAAGAACTTCATACCTTCTATTGTATGTGAAGATATTTGAGATACTATGAAGCTAACCATGTTTTCATTATGAATAAAGAGTTTCTCCATGATTAGTGTGGAAAGAGAATAATTTGAGATAATGAATACTTCAATCACATGTAGGAATATACTCTCACTTTTTCCTTTGAGAATAATGAGTGAACTTTACTTTTTTAAATAAGAGATGCGATCGTGTTTACACAACTGTTATGAATAGGTAGGGAAGGTATCATGAAGTAGAAGAAAAGATTTACATGGATACTTGCAATACAGGAAACCTACATACCATCATTGAAACCATACAAATTAATGGTGACTGAGATATTAAGGTATGAAACAAAAGTGAAACAACACATAAAATAATAAGTAATTATATCTTAGATGTGCTAGGTGTTTCATGAGAACATCATATGTGATACATATGACATGATTACAAGAAGACTCATTAAGAAGATGACACTGAAATTTGATATCACATATTATTTTTTAGAGATCAAAATTAGAAGAAGAAATGGAGATAGAACAAATATTTTCTTATTATTTTTTGGGTTAAATAATTATTGGTATAATTTTTCTATAACATCTTGAAATCATTGTGACTAAAGAAGAAGAATAGGAATCCCTCTAGATTACTAAAAAATTTGGTTAGCCCATTGTTTTCTGAATTTGAGACATCCCACTAAAAAATGATATTCTTGGCATCCATTTGACTGTTTCATTATGAGTAAGTTTATTAGAGTAATTGGTTCCTATCAAATAATAATTTTTCTACATTACTGATCACTTCAAGAGGAGCAGGTTTACACCTATATTTTTTCTTCAAATAATAAGCTTACATTATACCTAGTTGGTTCTAGAAGATGAGTTCAAGGCCATTCCCTTGTGCATTATTTATTTGATTATAAAAATGAAGTTGTGTGCATGGGATAATAGCCACAATACTCTAAGGACTAGTCCTTAAAGAGATAAACCTAATTAACAGACCTCGGTGTCCACTGTGCTTTAATATTTTTTGTGCATGATTTATTAAATACAGGTGTATAATAATAGAGAACAATTTATAGAATAAGTTATAGGGGTATAAAAAAGGGATAAAAGTTTAAATCATAAAAAGTTCACCCCACACTGATTCACCCTCCTCTATGTGTTTTTATCCCTAAAGTGATCCCAACAACAAGACATTAAACCTATGACCATTATATCCCTATAAGATGTTAAACATATAACTACCCTATTCCTAAAGGATATTAAACTTGTAAGAAACCTTTCCCCACATGGTTTTAATACTATGAACAAACTTTCTTCATAAGATGTTAAAGCTATGGCCAAGCTATGCCCACCATATGTTCAACTTGTGACCAACGTGTCCCAACAACTAGTACCCACAAGACTTTAAACATGTAATCATAATTTTTCCACAAAAACCTATATTGTGAACCTAATAGATGATTCAGAATCTCTAATTAATGAAATAAACATGGGATGGCTAAAAGGAACGATCTTGGGAGGTCTCAAATGATTTTCAGTTTCAGGGTATTTAGGAGCAATAGTGTGTATAACCAAGGCCACACCTCAAAGTAAGAAGTAATTAAAAAAAGTATTAAAGGTATTTTGAGAATAAAATAAAGTAACATAAAAAACTACTTAAAATAATGGTGGGGGTGTTTACCATTTATAAAACTAGAATAAGTATGATGTAAGAATATTTGTTTCTTTTTGTTTTTGAAATGAGATTGAGAAAACATAATTAGAAGATATTTTTTAAAAAATATTTTTTGGAAGTGTAATCGATATAACTCTAACTCTTCACTTAATTATTATCATTATCATGTAGATTAATATATACTTAATTATGATCACCTAATTATTTAATCCTAAAACCCTATAGAAGATAACTTAACCACGATGATGAAATGAATTAAACCCTAGGATAGGTTTAGAACATGAAATCATAGCACCCTGTGTTTATTGTAGTTACAAAGATAGTTTATGATAATTAGTGAATTAGGGCTCATATCAATTCTATAATTGAAAATTAATATAGTTTTGGGATTAAATTTTAACTATACAAATTGATCCTGCATTTTTTCGTTTTACCGAATAAGATTACGCTCTCATAATTTACACAGTGATTGACCTCACATGTTTTGTGTCAATTGTTCAATTGATTTCTTAGTTTCTTTTAAATTTAAAATTTAAATTCATAGATCATATTATGTGAATTACTGTATCTCATTGATTTAAAATAAATAAATGAATAAGGTAAGAGGTAGATCAGTTACTAAAAAAACTACTCTTCCAAGGGCGATGGTGTCATCGTATAAATGAATTGAATGTGAAAAGGTTTAGAAAGGGTATAACCCAATAAAATTTATAATATTTAGTTCCAAACAAAATTATCAAAATAAATAAAAATAAAAATGAAAATAATAGAATAAATGGGATATAAATAAAGGTTTTATTGAAACAAAAACAACATTAAAACAGTTAAGAGAAAATGAAGAGTATTTTGGAGGAGATCCTAACCTGATGGATTACCTTCTCCAACGGTAAATTGAAATTCTAAGGCACCACTTATAATATTATCTCAATCTTATAAGGTACTTCAAACCCTTGCAAATGATAAAAATACATATTTATAGGCTAGGTTTATAAGGGGTTTCAAGTGTGAATGTTGAAATTCATACAAATATCTTAAGACAACTTGAACCACCTTGTTGACTACCAAAACGTGTGAAACAGATGTCCTTATAGAATTTTTATTTGTTCTAAATTGTTCCTTATATATTCTATCAAAATTTGGTGCCAATCCAAGAATTTATTAAGAATGTATGGATCAAATACTAAAGTGTTTTCCAATATGGAAAGTCATGTCTAGCTTTGACTTCATGACCCATTTACTCCAATCAATTCCATGATTTAGCACTGATTTCCTGAATTAAAGTTTAAAACCATTAAGTAAGGTACACAATTAAAAAAATTTAAGTTCAAATAATACACATAAAAATATTTATGACTGTACTAATATAGTTTACTTTAAAAAGGAAAATGGATTTTTCATCAAATTTTCAAATGAATGATCTAATACCAAATATTCTATAAATAAACATACTTAACATAATATGAGGAAATTATGTAATTTATTATCAATAAAATATTCAATAAATTTTTTTTTATCAATGAACAATGCATAAATACTCGAATTTCTTACACCCCTAGAACAAATTACCCCTTGACTGAAATGGGATGCCTTGGGTTCTCCACCTAAGATGCATCATATATGAGATGACATAGAATTTGAAAGAGGAATATTGTATAGGTGAAAAATAAACCAATGTACACATATGTACTGATGTTTCTAACATCACCATCCTATATAACCATAGGTATTTTCCTTATCATGATATAAGAAGTATAATTAACCACTTTCCACCTAGATATTGCATTGGGAACAAGATTCATGAACATGAATAAAATATACGAGGGAGACCCATAATAGGAAAATTTATATAAGGAGGCATCCATGGAAGGAGGAACTAACATTCCATCATCCCATTTTTATCAAGGAGTCTACATCACTAATCATAGTGGTAGAGTCCAATAGCCATGGGAAAGCGGGAATACGAGGAAACTAACCAACCACCTTGGAGGAGGAGAGACCAAATCCATGGAATAAAACCACCTCAAAATAGAAATGTAAGGAAGAGTGAATCATCACCATGTGTGATTCATGACCGCAATGGAAAGTTTCAGAAAATAAATAGAAAATGGATTAATTATTTCATCCTAAGTATATAACTCCTCCTCGATAAATGTTTGTGGAATGAACCTCCCAAAAAATATTGTCCTAATTTATTTAGTGGAGTCTGATGCTACATTGGGAATGGATTGGTTATCATTATATAAATCCAAAATCAAATTCAAAAAGTTGGAGATAAATCTTCATATCCGAATTCATCCCATAATTTTGTAAAAGTGAAAGGAGGAGGATGAATCTTATTCAGAAACATATTATCAAGAATGGATATTATTTCCTTATGAGAAAGTATATATAGACCAAATGATTGAAAAAAGATGAGAATATTTTTTAGATAAATTCCCATTATAAGGGATTATACTGATGTATCCCTTGAAGAGTTTCATGGTCTACCTCTTAACTGATAGGTTGAGTTATCAATTTAACTTTTACCTTGATTTTTGCTCATATGCAATACTCCTTGTTTAATGAACACCATTATCTTAGTAGAACTAAAGAAGAAATTACAAGAGAATCTAGAAAAGGGTTTTATATGCTTGATAAATTCACCATGGGGTGCAGTAGTCCTCTTTTTCAATAATAAGGATGGTTCAATGTGCTTCTGTGTAACACCTAGAGATTTTATGAAAAATATTCTTTTTAATTTTATAGATGTCTTGTGTTGTACGCTACAGAAAAGGAGTCTTGCACAACATGCAACCATAACTTGGCTGCATTACACGCAATCACGACCTTCCTCGATAGCGTGTGTTGTACGCAATACCGAGTTTCACTAAACACCGACATGCTATTAAAATATTATTAAAACTAGCCGTTATGAATAGTAATAACCAATTTTTGAAATTTTTAAAATTTCATCTTTCAAAATGGACTTCATTTTTGGATTCGGAATATCGAAATTAGCCTAGGGTGAAATTTTGGTATTTTTCTGAAAACTTTCAATTTTTGATGAATAGTGAAAACACTGAGTTACTATTTAAAAACCGACTTTTTATTTAAATAATTATTTATTCTATTTAAATTTATTTTAGGTCTAAATTGACACATAATACCTATATAAGTTCAATGTAATTCATTAGATTCATTTTATAATAATTTTAGATATATAAAAATTTTATGGAACTTATGACCGTCTTTTGCCCACCACCTAGTAGAATTTCCAAATTCACATAAAACATAATTTTACAGCTTCTGTGAGTGGAATTTCAAAAATCTGAGAGACACGGTTGATGTCAGTAAGTAAAATTTGGTTCAATGAGATGAAAATAATTTTTGGTGAATAGTAACTTTTTTACTTTTTTTTTACCACGGTTAAAAGTAAATAAGGTAATTAAGGGTAAAAATGATATTATTATTACCCTGACACATGTCCTAATTCTATTAGATAAGTGAAATTCGACCAAAAAAAACCTTAGGAATAAAATATGACCATTTAGGCCCACTTGGATTAGATTAGGACATTTATTATTAATTTATTTAAAGAAGGGTTAAAATAGTTTAAATCAATGTTTAATAAGTAAATCATTTTTAATATAGGGTTATAGAAAAGATAAATTCGACTATAAATATTAATTAGAAAGATAAAAAGAGTTCCTACATAATGGTATTTTATTTGTAATTTTTAGAATTTAAATAATTTAATTTATTTATGATACAATGATGATGTAGTAATTATATTATTAATGAAATATTGACATAATTGATGTTATAAATACCCAAATAAATGTAATTTGAGGCTTTTTATGATATCCAATAATTTTCTATGTTAATATGACATGTTATTATTGATTTAATTAACTTTTTTCAAACTAATATTTCTGTTATGATTTTCACAAAAATCAATTACCAAATAGTGTCAAAATTGACATAAAATAGTTTTTAAAACAAATATTATATTATGAATTGTTATTTTATTTTTAAAAATCTACGGTTCGGAAAACTGACTTAGATAAGGTTATATATATTAATACTAAACAACTTGGGGTTCGTTTGGCTTGTTATAGTAAGTTTATTAACCTTATAGTGTAAGAAAACAAGAAGACACGGTAAAAGAAAAATTATTTAACTTAAAGTTAAATCTAAATGATAAGGTTAAAATAGAAACCTAAACTTGTCTAAATTCTATTGGATGAGAGGAGTTAGACCCATCCCAACCTTAGATTTTAAATAACTCAATTTGGATCTATTAAAAACCGAATATGACTTTATATTAAAATAATATTTTTAGTTATTCCAAAGGTGCCCCTCTCCTCTCTTATAAAAGGGCACCTCCTCCCTCTCTTCCTCACACCACTTTGAGCCTTCAATATCGGACAAACCCTACCAAATTCTATTCTAAACTTCCCTAGAAACATCCTATAGGTCCTGGTCTTCTTCAAAGACCAATTTTGGTGCCCTAAGAGGAGGTCTCAAATAGGCGCTTCAAAGAAGAGTTAATGTCCGTTACTGATTCTTTCAACTTTATTTCTTCTTCTACTTCTTCTTCTTTAGTTGTTTAGTTATGAAGTAATAACATAAGTATCACTCATATGCTGATATGTTATTATTAGTATGAAACAACCCTATTTCACCATCTATCCATCCTACGGAAAATGAAATCACCGCACGTGCGTACGTATGGAATACCGTCTCCACGCCGTGGTGTAATCTAATTTCCACCACCACCTTACTTGGATGGGTATAATGGTGTAAATAATAACTATATATTATTATTGTAAATTTATATTGATTATAAAATAGTATACATACACTCCAATATAATTCCACAATCATGGGAATGATATCATCGCTCGTACGTACGTACGGACTACCGTCTCCACGACGCGATGAGATTCATTCTCCATGTTAACCATTCATGAATGATTATAAAGTATATATAATAAGTAATCATGAAATATATGACATAATAATGATACTGGATTTATGTGTATATATATGTATGTAATCTACTTAATTTCATTCAATTCAATAAGGAAACGAAAACAATGTTCATGCGTACGTACGGCCTACCGTCTCCATGAACGGTGTATATCATTTCATTTAATCGATCTATCATATATATATATGTATATAATGAAATATATATTATATGTAAATCATATTTTACATTCTTGAATTAAGTAAATAAGGATATAAGTAATATTATCAAGAACAACAAGTCCAAACACTTACGATAAATAAAACGATTTAACCCAAAACGCTGCTTTAACATGGAACTTACAAAAGAACGGGTAATATAAAGTCATAAGTGAACCATATATAATATCATAACAATGAATATGATTCTGTAATAAGTCAATGAAATTATTTAAATCATTATACAGGAGGTTCGGAAAGGTACGAAGCATATCAGACCTAAGGTAAGGGATAATTTTTCAAATCTCATTTTTATCCGAGATTGCTTATTCGTAAGTATTTACTGGGGTTATTTCTATCATCCATGTCCATGTTTTATAAAACTGTTTTCATGTATGTTTAAAGTCCTTTTTACCCATTTTTTACTTTTACTACATGGTATGTATGTAATCTTTCTTTTACGAGGTACTTTTTGACTTTTCCGACAAAAGTATGAGGAGAATGTTTTTTTAACTTATACGACATGAAAGGAATTTTACGGTTTTATAAAGACGCATTTTTATGAATCTTCTTCCAAAATATTTCATGACTATTTTCAACAAAATCTATTTCTATTAAATTGCGTGACGTTTTGTTAAAAGAAATTGATTTTGAAGAAGAAAGGATATTTTCCTCAATAATTCATTTCAAGTGTTTTATCAAAACCATTTTTTCATCTAAGATGAAATTATTTCATATGTGTATGTTTCAAGTACAATGTCTCTATGATTTACATGGTTTCACTTTTCTTATGATGAAATGATATCCATTTCTTTTATATGGATTATGTTATGATGGGATGATGTTTATGGAACCCATTTTATTTATTGGGTTATTATGAATGATGTATGTTTATTTTGTGGAACAAGTAAGAATGATTTCACTATGAGATGGGTGGGAACTATATCTACCTCCAATGAATTGGGTAAAGATTTATATCTCATGAGATAGACATGGCTGGAATGGTAAGTTAATCTGGTTCAGTGTTACAGGACTGAAACGAGGAGTGAACTCGATTCAGAAAGGGACTTTTTTCACTAAGATGGTCTTGGCAGCAATGTCTTTGCTACTATGGAAATCATAACATGTGCTGAATGGTTGCCACAATTTCATGTTTTATTCCATATTATATTTTATCATGATTGAAGTTCTATTATGATATATTCCTTTCGTACTTCAACGATTTATGTCTTTGCTCAAGATTTTGATGTTTAAATTTCATGTTCATGTTTTTGCTTCCAAATGTTTATGGATTGTTTTATGTTATCTATGTTTTCCCTTTATAAGAATTTGGGCTCACCCTTTTTATGTTTTATTTGCCCTAGGAAATAAAGAATGGTTTTAGGTAAGGAAACAAAAAGGGGAAGATCATTATGGGAGTTGTTGAAGATATTTCAACATGATTAGAAGTTTATATTCCGAGTTTCCAAAGACACTAAACTATTACGGTCCTTATGTGTCTTTTTTTATTATGTATTAAGTATTCCACAAAAGTAATGTAATGTCCATGTGCGTCAAGCTTCAGGTATCTATAGTTGGTATCAGAGTAAAGGTTTAGTCAACCTTTGGAAACTAGGATGCGAAAACGTTAGTGAGATCCCTAGAGATATTTCTAAGGTATGTCTAGGGATGTCCCTAAAGATAAGTATACATATAGGATATAGTCCTAGAACTACGGTAACAATCTTATAATTTAACCTAAGATGTTAGATATTGATGGTACTCCCCCTTTATTATGTTGTTTTCCCTATCATGATTTTTTCCTCTCACACTATTCTTTTTGGGTTTTAGATGATGGCTGGAACCCGAAGGAACCGTGTTGATCAATGTAATGGACAATGAAATGATTGTCCTCCGGAACAAACCAATGTTATGGGAGATGGAGTGAAAAATATTATTTCTATACTTACACAAGCTATGAATCATTCTGGACTTCCAAATGAGTAGAGAAGGGAACAAAAATTTATTGAGTCCTTCATGAGGCAACGTCCACCTTCTTTCAGTGGGTCTTCCGATCCACTTGTTGCTGAACAATGGATCAGTACCACTGAAAAGATATTATCAGTTCTTCAATGTTCTAAACATGATAAAGTCATCTTAACATTATATCGTTTGGAAGGTGAAGCTGATCAATGGTGGAATCTTATCAAGAATACGAGGCCAAGAGATGAAATTGTGTCCATGGAATGGGACGAGTTCAAGAACTTTATTTTTCAAAAAGTACTTCCCTCATATTCTTAGAACAAAGATGGAGAAGGAGTTTATTGAACTAAAGAAAAAGGATGATGAATCTGTTGGTATATACGAAGCGAATTTTACAAGGCTTTCAAGGTATGCATCTGGCTTTATCATCCAACCTAAAAGTAAAGTTGATCGATTATTCAGTGGCTTAAAACCAAATCTTCGAAGGGCATTAGCTATACGAGACTTCAGTAGCTATGAAGAAATTGTGCGTTGTGCTATTAAGGTAGAAATGGAAGTTGGTGTTACATATCCATCTCATGGTTTTGATATTAAATGAAAGATGGAGTTCAAGGATAAATCTCAGAATAATGGTGAAAAGAACATGAATGTTTCCTTATGCTCAAAGTGTGGAAAGAAGCATGGTGGAGATTGTCTTAAAGGGACTAGAAAATGTTTTAAGTGTGGAAAAGAAGGTCATCAAGAAGCTGAGTGTCGAAGTAATGGAAAAAGGTTTTCTAATGGTGTGAATAAAGAAAATACTGCAGAGAACGCACCACTAACACTTCAATTCTTCAATTGCAATGAAATGGGGCATTATGCTAATCAATGCCCTAATCCAAGGGTTAATGATGATCGACATGAGCAACCACTTAAGGAAAAGGACAAGGAGAATTCACATGCGATCACTATTGGCGATGTTGAATATGACAACGATATGGTGGAATGATTAAGTGTTTATGTAATGGGATTCCAAAATAATGTTGTATATAGTATCATGGAATATTGGAATATTTATGTATTGGTC
This sequence comes from Viscum album, assembly GCA_963277665.1. Lineage (NCBI taxonomy): Eukaryota > Viridiplantae > Streptophyta > Magnoliopsida > Santalales > Viscaceae > Viscum > Viscum album. The sequence goes on along the minus strand of OY728119.1, from coordinate 31,583,421 downwards.
TATTGTGGTTTTCAATAATTTTATGGTACTAGTAACGATGGAAAGTGATTGAGATATTTTTCGAAATAAGGTGATATGCGCATAATGAAGGGATAAGGAGAAAATCAAATGTTTGACACTATTCATGAGCTCATGAATGATATAAGGAAATAGTTATATCATGGTTTGAGTATATAGAATTTTGGGTTTTTGGTATGTGGAAAGAGTTAACTTTTTACAGCACTCATGTTTTCACTAAGATTCAATGTGTATTCATTTTTCAAGAGAATACATGATTAAGGCCTTCGAATATTTGGAATGTGACCAACAAGACATATCTTATGATATATGGGGATCAACGATGGTATTAACATGCTTGTTATATGAAATCTCTGGTAATCGTTTTCACTATATTTTGAGAGTGGACTGCAGTATTATGGATAAGCCTAAAGATTGTAATAGATTATGTTGGACATAAGTTAGTATTGTTTAAGGATAGAATTTTTTTCGATATTATTGAAGGGATGTTATAGTAATGTAGTTTTAGAAAAAAGGACAACTTTTAGGATGAGTGACAAACCATCGCGTCAGACAAGGCTGTGGGAATTGAACCCACAACCGAAGTGCGAATGGCCTTTATAGCCTACCACTGGCCTACAGGAAGTCCCTGGTTAGTAGAACCTGGTTTTATTTTATTAAGCGGTATGATATATAAAGTATAAGTTCATTTTTGGAACCATATATGATTAATCTAACCATAAGATGGACTTATAACTTTTGCTAACCTTTTGTTTGAAACAGATAGAATGACCCATCATTCTATCACATGATCTGCTAACACATCACGAATAACAAATTCAACTTCATTTATTTAAGGGATGAAGAGGAAATTGTTCAATTCACGAACAAAAGTGAAATTGTACTAAAATCATGTAAGTATTTCTTTTAATTCATCAACTTTAGGGAAATGATCTTGAAAACCAAAAATTTCGTCCTAGTTCCCTTATTTCCGATGAATCAGATGGTACCTTATATCATCACAAATCTATGGCTTTGTGATTGTTGGATTTTTCATAGCCATGTTCTCTACCACTCTCCATCAGAACATGATGGTTAGGTTTCTCTTCCATATCCATATTTTCACCTATGTGGAAACCCAATGAATAGTTAATTTGGGTAACCGTTATGTTTCATACTTTAGTTTTTAAAGATTGGTTTTGGTATTCCTTTTTACGATGTGGGTTTCTATGAAAGAAACTTTCAAGTAGTAAACCATTTATAACCCCGACGAATTTCGAGGGCGAAATTCATTTTAAGGGGGGTAGAATGTAACACCCCGAGATTTTATGAAAAATATTATTTTTAATTTTATTGATGTCTTGTGTTGTACTCTACAAAAAAGGAGTCTTGCAAAACACGCAACCCTAACTTGGTTGCATTATACGAAATCGCGACCTTCCTCGATAGCGTGTGTTGTACGCAATACCGAGTTTCACTAAACAACGATATGCTATTAACATATTATTAAAACTAGCCGTTATGAATAGTAATAACCACTTTTTGCAATTTTGTAAATTTCATCTTTCAAAATGGAATTTATTTTTGGATTCGGAATATCGAAATTATCCTAGGGTGAAATTTTGGTATTTTTCTAAAAACTTTCAATTTTTGATGAATAGTGAAAACACTGGGTTACTATTTAAAAACCGAATTATTATTTAAATAATTATTTATTATATTTAAATTTATTTTAGGTCGAAATTGAAACATAATACCTATATAATTTCAATGTAATTCATTAGATTCATTTTATAATAATTTTAGATATATAAAAATTTTATTGAACTTTTGACCGTCTTTTACCCACCTCCTAGGAGAATTTCCAAATTCAAATAAAACATAATTTTACCACTTCTGTGAGTGAAATTTCAAAAATCTGAGAGACACGGTTGATGTTAGTAAGTAAAATGTGGTTCAATGAGATGAAAATAATTTTTGGGGAATAGTAACTTTTTTACTTTGTTTTACCACGGTTAAAAGTAAATAAGGTAATTAAGGGTAAAAATGATATTATTATTACCCTAACACATGTCCTAATTCTATTGGATAAGTTTAATTCGACCAAAAACAACCTTAGGAATAAAATATGACCATTTAGGCCCACTTAGATTAGATTAGGACATTTATTATTAATTTATTTAAAGAAGGGTTAAAATAGGTAAAATCAAAGTTTAATAAGTAAATCATTTTTAATATAGGGTTATACAGAAGATAAATTAGACTATAAATATTCATTAGAAAGATAGAAATATTTCCTACATAATGGTATTTTATTTGTAATTTTTAGACTTTAAATAATTTAATTTATTTATGACATAATGATGATGTAATAATTATATTATTAATGAAATATTGACATAATTGATGTTATAAATACCCAAATAAATGTAATTTGAGGCTTTTTATGAATTACAATAATTTTATATGTTAATATGACATGTGTTTATTGATTTAATTAATGTTTTTAGAACTAATCTTTCTGTTATGAGTTTCACAAAAATAAATTACCAAATAGTTTCAAAATTGACATAAAATAGTTTTTAAAACAAATATTATATTATTAATTGTTAATTTATTTCTAAAAATCTAAGGTTTGGCCAAATGACATAGATAAGGTTATATATATTAATAATAGACAACTTGGGGTTATTTGGACTTGTTATAGTAAGTTTATTAACCTTATAGTGTAAGAAAACAAGAAGACACGTTAAAAGAAAAGTTATTTAACTTAAAGTTAAATCTAAATGATAAGGTTAAAATAGAAACCTAAACTTGTCTAAATTATATGGGATGAGAGTATTTCGACCCATCCCCACCTTAGCTTCGAAATAATTCAATTTGGAGGTATTAAAAACCGAATATGACTTTATAATAAAATAATATTTTTAGTTATTCCAAAGGTGCCCCTCTCCTCCCTTATAAAAGGGCACCTCCTCCCTCTCTCACTCACACCACTTTGAGCCTTCAAGCTCGGCCAAACCCTGAATAATTCTCTTCTAAACTTCCCTATAAACATCATAGAGGTCCTGTTATTCTTCAAAGACTAATTTTGGTGCCCTAAGAGGAGGTCTCAAAGAGGCGCTTCAAAGAAGAGGTAATGTCCGTTACCGATTCTTTCAACTTTATTTCTTCTTCTACTTCTTCTTCTTTAGTTGTTTAATTATAAAGTAATAACATAAGTATCACTCATATACTGATATGTTATTATAAGTATGAAACAACCCTATTTCCCCATCTATCCATCCTACGGAAAACGAAATCACCGCGCGTGCATACGTACGGAATACCGTCTCCACGCCATGGTGTAATCTATTTTCCACCACCACCTTACATGGATGGGTATAATGGTGTAAATAATAACTATATATGATTATTGTAAAGTGATATTGATTCTGAAATATTATACTTACACTCCAATACAATTCCACGATCATGAGAATGATATCATCGCTCGTGTGTACGTACGGACTACCGTCTCCACGACGCGATGAGATTCATTCTCCATGCTAACCATTCATAAATGATTATAAAGTATATATAATAATTAATAATGAAATATATGAAATAATAATGATACTGGATTTATGTGTATATATATTTATGTCATCTACTTAATTTCTTTCAATTCAATAAGGAAACGAAAACAACGTTCATGCATACGTACGGCCTACCGTCTCCATGAACGGTGTATTTCATTTCATTTAATCGATCTATCATTTATATATATGTATATACTGAAATATATATTATATGTAAATCATGTTTTATATTATTTAATTAATTAAATCAGGATATAAGTAATAATATCAAGAACAACAAGTCCAAACACTTACAATAAATAAAACGATTTAACCCAAAACGCTGCTTTAACATGGAACTTACAAAAGAACGGGTAATATAAAGTAATAAGTGAAACAGATATGATATCATAACAATGAATATGATTCTGTAATAAGTCAATGAGATTATTTAAATCATTATACAGGAGGTTCGGAAACGTATGAAGCATATCGAACCTAAGGTAAGGGATAATTTTGCAAATCTCATTTTTATCCGAGATTGCTTAATCGTAAGTATTTACTAGGGTTATTTCTATCATCCATTTCCATGTTTTATAAAAGTTTTTTCATGTATTTTTAAAGTCGTTTTTACCCATTTTTGACTTTTACTACATGGTATGTATGGAATCTTTCTTTTACGAGGTACTTTTTGACTTTTCCGACAAAAGTACGAGGAGAATGTTTTTTTAACTTATATGGCATGAAAGAAATTTTACGGTTTTATAAAGATGTATTTTCATGAAGCTTCTTCCAAAAGATTTCATGACTATTTTCAAAAAAATATCTTTCTTTTAAATTGCATGACGTTTTGTTAAAATAAATTGATTTTGAAGAAGAAAGGATATTTTCCTCAAGAATTCATTTCAAGTGTTTTATCAAAACCATTTTTTCATCTAAGATGACATTATTTCATATGTGTATGTTTCAAGTATAATGTCTCTATGATTTACATGGTTTCACTTTTCTTATGATGAAATGATATCCATTTCTTTTATATGGATTATGTGATGATGGGATGATGTTTATGAAACCCATTTTATTTATTGGGTTATTATGAATGATGTATGTTTATTTTGTGGAACATGTAAGAATGATTTCACAATGAGATTGGTGGGACCTATATCTCCCTCCAATGCATTGGGTAAAGATTTATATCTCATGAGATAGGAATGGATGGAATGGTAAGTTAATCCAGTTCAGTGTTACAGGACTGAAACGAGGAGTGAACTCGATTCAGAAAGGGACTTTGTCCACTAAGATGGTCTTGACAGCAATGTCTTGGCTACTATGGAAATCATAACATGTGCTGAATGGTTTCCACAATTACATGTTTTATTCCCATTATATTTTATCACGGTTGATGTTCTATTATGATATATTCCTTACGTACTTCCACGATTTATGTCTTTTCTCAAGATTTTGATGTTTAAATTTCATGTTCAAGTTTTTTGCTTCCAAATGTTTATGGATTGTTTTATGTTATCTATGTTTGACCTTACTGAGCATTTGAGCTCACCCTTTTTATGTTTTATTTGCCCCGGGAAATAAAGAAAGGTTTTAGGTAAGGAAACAAAAAGGGGTAGATCGTTATGGGAGTTGTTGAAGATATTTCAACATGATTAGAAGTTTATATTCCGAGTTTCCAAAGACACTAAACTATTACGGTCCTTGTGTGTATTTTGTTTGTTATGTATTAAGTATTCCAAAAAAGTAATGTAAAGTCTATGTATGTCAAGATTCGGGTCTCTACATTCTGTATTTATTAACATGATCTCAACAAATTCATGATAAAGTAAAAGCATCCCCTTTCATGGATAGATGAATTATTCGATCAACTACATGGGACCCAATATTTATCTAAGGTGGACCTTCAGTTGGGAAATCATTAATTAAATGTGAATAAGGAAGATATTCCAAAATATACCTTTTGGAAAAGGTATGGACACTATGAGTCCATAGTGATTCCCTTTAGACTCACTAATGATCTGAAAATATTTATGGACTTAATGAATGGAGACTTCAAATATTACCTCAAAAAATTTATGTTAGTCTTTATATATGATATTATGATATACTCCAAAATCAAGAATAATCCTGAGGAGTATTTGAATAATGCAATAAAGACTATGTGAAAGGATAATATATATGAAAAGTAAAAAAAATGTTAATTCTAGATGGAAGGAGTATCATTCTTGGGGAATGTTATAAAAAAGGGCTATCTATGGAACCTTCAACGAAAAAGGAAATTGAGGAGTGCCCTAAATCAAAATATATAATGGAGATATGTAGTTTACTTAGACTAGCTGGGTATTACCAATGATTTGGGAGAAAATTATTCAAATTTTAAAACCCACTAACCAAGATGACTCGAATGGGGGTAATTGTTTTCTAGACAGATCGATACAAATAGATTTTCATAATAATTGAAAAATAGTCCTATCACTATACCAATCCTAATGATTCCCTCAAGTAGGGAAATTATTATGGTATATAATGACAATCTAAACAAGGTATTGGGCTGTGTGATGATGAAAAATGATAAAGTGATAGCCTACAATTCAAGGAACATGAAAGTTAATAAGAATAACTACATAATTCATGATCTGGATATGGATGAAGTAATCTCCATGGTAAAAATTGGGTGTAATTTTCTCTATGGGGATAGGTGTAAAATATATACTGATCATAAGAGGCTCAAGTTATATTTATATTGAAGGAGCTAAATATTCACTAGTGAAAATTGTTAAAGTTGATCAAGGACTACGACTATTCAATCCACTACCATCTTTGGAAAGAAAATAAATGGGAAGATTATATAAGTAGAAAAGATATAAAAACCTTATCAATGATGAGAATTGAGAAGGATACAATCTTATTATACTTGAAAAGGATGAATACTGGAATCATAAAGGAAGTAACATCACAATTACTTTCTCAAGTTATTTATAAACTATCCCTTTTGGAGAAGAGAAATTATGATCAAAGAGATGACAGTAAAATACAAAAGTAGGTGGAAACTATAAGAAAAGATAAATCCTCAAGGTTCAAAATTGATGTAGGATGGGTATTAATATTTGGTCCACTATTATTTCTACCATAAAATACTAAGATAAAGAAGGAGTTGTTTAATGATGCACATAACTTGACCTTCTCTATCGACCAAGGGAGTAAAAAGATATATTGTGATATCCAAGAGCACTATTAGTGGTACAATATGGAGAAGAATATCACATAATATAAATCAAAATTCCTGGTATGTCAGAAGGTGAAGGATAAAAGTAAAGAGACCAATGGAGTGATGCAACCATTACCCAAACCTACATGGAAATGGGAAAAAAATCACCATGGACATTGTCATTGGTCATCCAAATACATCAAGAAGAAATAATTATATATGGGTTGTGGTTGATCATCTTAGAAAGACATCTAACTTCATTGAAATTCAATAGAACTTTTCACTAAATAAACATGCAAGGATATACATTAGAGAAGTGGTGAGGCTACATTGAACACCACTATAAATTATATTTGATTGAGATCATATATTTATCTCTATGTTCTAGAAAATTATCCAAAATTCTCTAAAAACTGAATTAAACTTTAGTAAGAATTATCACCCAAAAATTGATGGCCAATCTGAGTGGAATATCTAAGAATTAGAAGACATTTTGGTTAAATGATCAATGAACTTAAAAGGAGTATGAGATCAATATCTTCCTCTGGTCATGTTCTCTTCCAATTATAGCTTTCAATACAACATCAAAATGGCTCCATATAAATCTCTTTATGTGAAGAGATATAGAACACCTACATGATGGTATGAAGTTGGTGAAAGAAAGCTTATATGACCTAAAATGGTTGACGAAATGGTATAAATGGTCAAGACTATTCAGCAACACATCAAGGATGCTCAATGTCTACCAAAGAAGTATGATTACAATCATTGAAGAGACTTGGAGTTTGAGGTTAGAGATAAATTTTTCCTCTACATATCTCCATAGAATATAGTCATGAGATTTGGGATGAATTGAAAGATAATTCCCAGGTACATAGAAACCTTCAAGATTCCTTTTTATATTAGATTTATCGCCTATAGAGTAACACTCCAACCATCCCTTTCTCAAGTACATGATGTATTCAATGTATCCCTATTTAGTAAGTACATACATGATCCCTCACAAATACTGAATTCAGGGGCGGTATAAATAGAAAATTACCTCTCTTATGAGGAGTAGTAAACAAATATATTATACCATATAGATAATGGTTTATGAAACAATAAAATACACTTGGTCAATGCACTGTTGATAAACCATAAATATGAAGAGGTGAAATGGGAACAGGAAGAAGTGATGAAGTAGAGGTACCCTTACATGTTTTCACCAAAATATGTTAAATGAAATTTTGTGGATAAAATTTCTTAAAGGGGGGAAAATTTAATGGACTAGAATTCTATTAATGTAATTTTCCTTCTCATTATATAAATGTGTCATATTTAGTAAAGCACATACACCATATGAAAAAACAAAAAAAATTATTATATTAATTTAAACATTACATAAAGAGGAAAATGACCCTAATAATTTAAAGTATTAAAATGGCACAAAAATAGAAAATAAAAAATAATAGTAGGAGAATTTGGATCTCTTCAATCTCCTAGAATAGTTACACCCATGAATAGTTCTATAGAAATGAATAAAAATGTTAGTAATGTAATATGAATTTTTAAAATAAAAATATAAAACTATGAGAGAAAATAAAAGTGAATTAAGAATGAATGAAATATGATCTATTTATAATAATTCGGGAACCCATATGACTATTACAAATTTGACCGTTAGAATAGTAATATGACCATTGGAATAATAACTTGACCATTAAAATAGAAATCTAACTATTGAAATAGTAACCAAACTTTATAATAAAAACCTCACGAATAGAAATTTAAAATAATATTTAGGTATATTACAAAATGTAAAAAATTATATATTTATATAATTACAAAATTAAATAAATGTTTTAAAAATGAAAAATTAAGTGTTTATATTTTTTTAAAACAAAAATATTTTAATGTAATTTTTTATAATAAATATAATGATTTAAAAGAAATTTTATTTTCATAAAATCGATTTATAAATTTTTTTTATGGTTTATTATAATGATAAGATATTTTTAGAAGACCATAAGTAATTTTTCAAGAGGGTTACAAAATTGATTACAATATTAAAATTGCAATTTTGAAAATAAATGATCATTTTACTTAAAAACTAAGTTTCTCATATTTAGAAAATTATTTTTATAAAATGAGATTCATTTTGGGAATTTAAACATTGAATAATAGTTAAAGTTAATATTTTTTTATTTTTCTAAAATAGTTGATTTTTTTGTGAATAGTGAAATACAGGAAAATACAATTGTTTCTGACCAGGTTTCACACCAATAACCATTTCAAGTTGATGCATACCTAATTTCCAAAGGCAGGTAGTCACTGATACATTTATGATGACATATTATAAAACATGTTGGCCAAGAGGATGAGAGGTTGGGCTTATCACACCCATTTGGGGGGAATTATTCCAGTCTACGACTCTCTTTTAAATTTGAGACATATTCATGAATCCTTTATTAAATTCCAAATATAAAACATGAATCCCTTATATTAATAATTAAATTTTAGTATAAATTTTCATTAAAATAATTTATATATATATGAGGTTCTTCATTGATGGAGAAATATGTATGTTTATGAGGTTCTCCATCAATGGTACCCTTTTATGAATGGATTAGAGATTCTTATATTGTTTTTTATCATGATTCTAGTTTTAAGCCACAAATTAGGGTGACGTGGAATTTATCATCATCCAAGAAGATGGGAGTCGTTTTGATATTGGGATTGGGACCATGATATGGGCTTCTTATGCATCCTTGTGAAAGGAATCATAATCCATGTAGTTAAATGTCACTTAATAGGACACATCATAACGTTTAAGTTCATGTGGGAGGACCAAACTATGGAGTTTAAAATCATATGAAAAGGACATTTAGGTGTAAGGTTCCAAGTCAAGGGTTGGTGTGGGACTTATAAGGAAGTATCATGAGGGAACTGGAAGGGATGTAGCCATCTATATTGGATATGTAATTACTATAGATATGGCACATAAAATATTAGGGTGAATATGGGGTGCTATGTTTGGAACTCAAAGAGGCTTTCTACATATCCCATTTAGACAAGAATCAAAGTCCATATAGTTCAAAATTCTGGGGCTTACACCTATAGAGGAGGCCCATTATTTCTTAATCAGGAATATGTCTCTTTGAAGGTTTTTCTCATTAAGAATATGACCTTTTGAGGCTATGATAACAGGGTTGGGATTTATACTGATTAGGAGGCCCATGGTGAAGGAAAGAGAAAGACTCATAAAGGGAATATCCTCCCAAAACATGTATTTGATCATGTGGATGTCAAAATCATTACTAACCTCTAATACCAAAAGAGTCATACTTGGTGTGAGAAACAAGAGGAAGTGGAAGATCTAACAAACCACACAATCTTCTTCATTCAATGGTGGAAAAGGTTGAGGCAACGAGAGAGAGAGAGAAAGGGATTTTATGTCACCATCTCCACTCTTGTTTTCATAACCTCAGGTGAAAGAAAGAATGATGGGTATGGAACCCTTCAATAAATTCTTGGTTCCTACTCCAAGAGGGATTCTCTAACCCTAATTTCAGAGAGGGTGAGAGAAGGATAAGTACTATCCATCTTGAAAGGGAAAGGAAAGTGGTTCCCCTAACTGTATGAAATGGGTAAGTCCTTGGAATTAACACAAAGTTTAGGGTAATCATTGCAGTGGGGATTCATAACTATAAACTTCCCAAGTACCTTACCTACTAGGAATGATAAGTGTGGGACACATTTTACGGAGGGGCTATACAATGGAATGGGGGACAAGATGATGTTTTCTTTACCCTGATCATGCAACTCTGGAGGCCGCAGTGGATGATCTCTCTATTAGTTTATGAAGGGTCCCAAATGGGGACTAGATATTTATGGGATAGTTTGACAGAGAGAGTAATTATATTTCATGGAGGGTATTAGGTAAGGCCAAACACTATGCAGAAGAAGGGCACCGAGACTGAAGTACTCCATCCCATACACTGTTTTCTATGAGAGATGATGGTCTGTAAAGACTCCATCCACATACAGTTCATGGAATGGTGGCTTGAAAATGGTTTAACTATGTGGATGTATATCTAAAAATATTTCTCCTATATGTATGGGTTCTTGCGAGAGGCCATAATTTACAGGTGATTAGGTGAATTCCCTTTATAACTTTGCGATATGCAGTAAGTGATTACTTTTTGAAACCACTTTCTTAGACTATTTCTCTCTATTTCTATGTATCTATGTTCATATGACCCTATGTGGGGTTTTTATATGGGTATGTATTGAAATTTTCTTAGGTTGACCAAAATTAGTGGAAAACCACCACACGTGAATTATTTTGGTTTATGGGTATCTTGAAGATAATGCCTCACCCCACAAATGAAAATTCATTGGGAGGGGGGGGGGGGAGAAGACACCTCACCTTGAAAATGAGATTTATTATAGGGTCTTGGAGAGTATACCTCACCTTGTAAATGAAAATTTGTTTTAAGGGGGCCTGAAAAGTGATTATTTATCCTGTAATTGAATTTTTGTTTGCGGTGGACCGGAATAGGACTTCTTGGTCCACAAATGGAATTTTATTTACAGAGGAACATTGCAGGAGTGCTATGGAGAAAAGAGACTTGTATATAAGGTGTGATATATGGAAGACTAGGTTTCTTTGTTGCTCTAGTTTTTTAAACATTTTAACTCCATTTATATATTATATCCTTTAAAAATTCATAAAATACTTTAGATAATCTATATGAACTTTTCTAGACCCAAAAAATGCCCCCGTTAGAATGGGGTCTAATCAACATGAGGTGGAGTCAATTACAAGGAATAAATCCATCCAACTGGATGATTTTTGTGGTAAATGTAGACTTTTAGAAGGCCCCATGCCTATAAAAGGTGTCAATACATCGATACATTTTTCATGTAGTGAATTAAGAGCTTTGCGGTACGGTCCGAGATTTCTAATTTTGAATATCTTCATATTGAATTTTACTTTGTGGTCATATTTTCCCACATTATAACTAATCACCATCCATGAACTAGTATTTTCACTACCTAATTAATTTTATTAATGGTTCAATAGTTTCCACATAGCGATTTAAAACTCTGTATGCTAAAATTCACCTATTACGAGGTCTGCGTAACAAGATATGATTATTTTTTTTACTTTGGTGATTCTAATATATTATTTTCTGATTTTCCAGTCCATAGGGATAAAATGGATTATGTAGAAAAACCTATTTCAAATCTGATGACTTCTTTGATTACTGTTATTGAGAAGATAATTCCAATCACTAAGAACATTGAAACCAACCCTCGACATCATATCAGTCCTCAAGAGGGTATTATGAAGAGTCTCCTTTCTCCATAGCTTTTGGATTATCCATTGTTCAACAAGTTGCCTCTGTAAAACTTTGGGATTCAATATAATACTCCAATTCCACCATTTGATCAAAACTTTCCACCATTCTGGTTTGAGGTGTCCTTAGATTGCGTTCAAATGAAAATTTCTTCTATGGGACACATCACTCTTAAATTATGGAAAGATAATGTTTTCACTCTAAATAGTTCCTCATGGGTTAATAGAAACCAACATAATCATAAAATATAATTACAATATACTATTAATGATTACCTATCCATTTTTAACCTCTCACAAGCCGATTCCAAGTGAGGGTTGATCCACAAGTGGGATTTGTAGTGTAGAAGAAGGTTTTATGATGAATGGGCCTGAGAATTTATGGTACTTTTTCATTGTATGGAATTTATAGAATGTTTGGAGGCCATTAGATTATAAAAAGAGGCATGGATTTCCTATTTCATAGTATATTCTCGAACTATGATCTTGACTAAATTAATTAGTCATTGGTGTTTGAGCACCAACACCTTCGACCAACCACATGGTGAAGTCAAGATCAGTTTGTGGGATAACTACTGATTAGGTGGAATTCCCATTACTGGTAACATGTCTGATGAGTTTCTTACTACTACTAACCCTGGGAAAACACTGAAAACGTTTCTCCACTAGTAAGATACTTACTTATCAGGATAGATAAATCATTGGGTTAACCCCTTCACACCCATTCACTTATTCTATTCAGTGACTATATGAAGCTATTTCTGCAATCTAGTGTCCAAGATAGAAGGTATGGTGCACCAAGACTCATGAAAATAAAAATTATCGATGTGTTATAGGTTCATACTGATTCACTCTCGAGGAAGAAAAAACACTACATAGGGATATAGGATTTGGCCATATGTATCTCCAAACATTGGGTTCGTAATATTTTTCACCATGTTTTTGAGTGGATGGTTATTTCCATATTGTGATGCTTATAATAGACTCTGGGTCTATACCTTGATTATTGTGTCCAAATTAGTGTAGGTACAAATTTTCAACCTATATTTACCCACCCTCAATCATATTTACGAGTATTTAGGTCATATACAGGAGGGAAGATCCACATATCTCCTTAGAATACCCTTTCAAAAAATTTATGACTGGGTAACAAAACATTTTAGATGTTACAGATATTAATGTACCTTGTCAATCCCTCAATCTATATTTTTTCCCACACTTATTTAAAATTATTTTCATTCGCCCAAAATCCCTAGGCCTTAAAAGTGATATTGAGTTTTTAAAGGACCTCACCTATTTTTCCTTTATTCCTTATTTGGTACCTTTTGGAGTGCTGATAGATATTGGTGGAGGAACATTAGAAGAATGCTCCTACACCATCTCATTGTGAGATGAAATTCTAATTGATCGGGTATATGGGCCAAACATTTGATATCTTTATGATCCCTATAGTATCTCAAGACAATTTGGATAACCACAAAAAGTTTCATCCTTACCCCTCATTAGAGTTAATTGGGAATCACTCCCATTCATCCTCTACAAACTATAGTTTATGAAGATACGTAAGGAATCTGGAAGGGAAATTTCTTTACCTTCTGAGAAAGATCCAACTAAATTATCATTTGATTATTCCAAAACATGGGTGGAATACTATCCAGATGGGATATCGGGGAAACTGATCTGATGGGTGCATAAACCATCAGATTCTATGAGTTCCTTACCGGTCAGGCTTTCCTCAACAATTTATAAGGAAGAAAAATGTACATCCTGATGATCTAATAATTTTGAGGGAGTTTCATCTTCAAGTTACCATTTGGTTGGGAGTGGTTCCGAACCATCATTTTTGACTAAATCTGTTGGCAACCATACTGAAATTAATACTAGATAAATGGGGCCAGATACTCCACCGATTAAGGCCAAAATTACAAATCAGTCCATAAAATTAAATAGTAGGTAGTGATAGAGGATATAACCACAACTGTGTCTCAATTAGGAGAAATTATATCTGAAGTGAATGCAATCTTGAATTATATACCCATGGGAGAGGGTGAACATTGTATAGATCCCAATACTGTCATTGAACACCAAGATATGTGAAAATGGTCTTGGTGCAATGTTTTCCCTATCATCACATGGACTACTTTAGAAAATATTTTTGATAAAGTGGATATACTTCTTCAACTCTTCCTAGGATTATGCATTGGTGGGTTACATTACTGACTTTTTAATGCCCTTATTCATCAAGTTCTAATTTCTTGAGAGTATTTGGATTCTCTTGAAAGAAATCTTATCCAATTTAATCTTTCTAAACATAATACAAAATATTTAAAGGATAATGCTGCTGAACTTCATCATTTAGATAATAAGGAAACAAAACTTCTTGATTGGATAATTTTACATATTGCGGAGTTGTGAGAATATGTGGCTCTTATAGATAGAATAAAGGCACAAATGTCATCAACAAACACAGAGGTATAATCCATTAGATAGAAAATTATGGATCTAAATTCCTTCACTAAGTAAATGAACCTATTATCAAAAGTTAAATCTAGGTATAGAAATAATATCAAGTAGGCCCTTAATGCCTCACATCAGGCGTTAACATATATGTTGAATCAAGAAGGTCAAATTTCACTATAGTCATTTCATTCGCTTCTCATTGCCCAATAATTTTATGGAGAGGCTCTAAATGTTTTCCAATGAATGGAAAAATTGATTTTGTCAATTATATATATCTATATCTTTGTTATTTCCATATTTTTATTTCACATCAACTATCAGTGTTTAAAAAAAAGGTAAGATCAAGATAAGTCAAATCATTCTATTGTCGAGTAACAAAATCAGTCGCAACCATGAACATATCAGCTGATGTAATTTGTTTATATTACTTTATTTAATGGATTATGGGTGGGTATAGGCATTAGTATCATCACTGTATCACCATAGTTGGTTTATTTGAAAAAATAAATGATTTTATATTGGAATTTTTGCATACTTGAGTTGAAATGTTGTGAACTTATGTTTTTTCTCCTCTAAATTTTTCCTAGTTGAAAGAAATTAGTGATAATAATTTGACTATTTATAGGGACACATGATGGGACTTATAAACATTATGTCTCTTATTTCACCACCCCAAATTTTTCTTAAGTCTAATGTGAAGAAAAATTAGCAGGCATGAATCAAATTTTACACATGTATCCATCTGTGGGTTTTCAATCTAAAGAGTGTTACATATATTTTCATTAGAACTTTAGGGTCTTTCAAGACTGACCAATGAAGCTGGTAAATTAGATCTAACAAATTTTACCAGGATAGTAATATTCCCGAACAGGGATTACAAGCCAAGAATATGAAAATACCTATAGAAATATGACTCACATGAAGAGAGATGGGAATTTTATTCTTAGTACATGTCCATAAAACATGGAACATGTCAAATAAATTGTGTACATAAAGGTGACTCTCTAGGCCCTCTTAGATCACATGATATATTCTTGGTGTAAGAAACATGAGTAAACTGAAGAAATCATTTAAATCCACATGGGAGTTCATGAAAGGGATCAATCAAATTTCATGTAGGGACATGATTGAAGTTAATGAAAACTCATGTTTAGACCCGAAATCCATGACCAATGAATCCTTGAAAAAGGAATGAACCCCTATATATATTATATTATTATATAGGGGAATGGAATTTTCATACCTCATCTTGGTATGTGATTAGAATAATTTTACATTAAAGATATAATACACAAGACAAAAGACCCATGTTTCCTTAGAAATGAGGTATTTGACCCTACTATTAATCTACGAGTAGGGATTGTATAATAGGTTCCTTTTCACGGATCTATCTCCCATGTAGGTAATGGGTAATATATAATTGACAGTATGTCTCACAATTTTAATATCATTCTATAAGGACTTAGATGTTCTACAATTTAGGGTGATGTTATGAGGACAATGCCTTACCATTTAATGTTGCATGGCTTGAAAAAGTTTCATACAGTTTAACTTCATTGTGAAAAGGATGTCATACACATAGTTTAATGTCATTTTGTTGGTATATATGATTACTGTATCTTAATGTAATAAGGACTTGACCAAAATACTAGTGGTTTTACATTTCGTGGTGATATGAAAAAGAATTTTCCATCACACTTCATGCATGAAGAGGGAAAATTGAAAGTTTTAATCTATGGGATTTCAGATCAAGATGAGAGATATGAGACAAGTATACTAAGGGAGACCATGGATCATGTTTGAATAGAGGTTTACGATATGATGTTGTCAGGGATTACAAAGATAGATGAGGTTTCTCTAGAGAAATAATGTGGCTCTAGTTGACAAGAATTTTGAGGGATACTTATATAGATTCAAACTAGTCTATATTATGCACAATAAAAATAGAGAAGTCCTTATGAATAATACATTCCACCACCTATGACTCAATAATTCTTATGGAGATCCATATTTTCCCAAACACAAATTTTTATTTTTGTGAGGAAGGTTCTTGAGTATGGAAAGAGCATTTATTTTCAAAATAACCTAAGAATGGGGAGAAATGTTTCTTAGGAAATTTTTACCCATACACAGAGAAAGTATTTTTTATTGTTGCTAGGCCTGAGATATAGGGTTAGGGAATCACTACATATCTCATAAAATCAAGAATCAAGCCACAAGTAGTTCTGGGAAATATTCCTCACAATGATTGATTTTTTTTGTGTGGAGATGATAAATTTTTCATTGAATATTGGAACATGAGAGGGGTGAGAATCTATTCTGGGCCCTCCCATATAGATCTAGTTTCTATATAAAAGATTGGGGACATTTTTATATTATAACTAGACTGGGATGTTGGATCTAGGTGGAATTTTATATCTCACCCAAGGGTGAATAAATCTACAAATATTTATTATAAAGAGGGGTGGTGGGAGTCTAACACCCAGGATAGTGGTCAAATCAAGAATAGATTAAAGTGTTATTTAGTTTCAAATAATGTAATGAGGATGTGAAGCATTCTATTTTACTACTTTTGGTAAGTAAGTGTAGTGGGAATTTTAAGGCCTTTCATCCAAGATCACATTATCCCTGACATGAACTGATACTCCTTGATCATGTAGGGAAGAATTTACAAAAACTCTTAATCCCACATGAGATATTCCTATTGTGAGAAATAAGGAGTGGAAAAATTTTATTTCACCATACAAAAGAAATTAAAATAAAGGATAAGTCAATTTTGACCATGTGGTGGCTGGACTAGGATGTAGGATCCAGGAATCACTACATATATCCATGGAATGAGAATCAAGATATGTATAGTTATTGGAAAACCATTTAGTTTAATATCATATGAAAATGATAAAAATTATTAGCGATATAAGGATTACTGATATATGAATGTTCTGACATGATTTATTCATGAGAAAGGAAATTATAAACCAAGATCTTAGGGGTTCTCAGATCAGGATAAGTGATATGGTACAAGTATGAAAGGAGTGACCATAGATGATGTTTGAAAAGTGGTTTCCAGCACGATGTTTTTGGGGATTATGAAGATGGAATAGGTTTCTATTGAGAATGAACATGTCTTTGTTTGAAAATTCTTAAGATAAACTTTTGTAGAGACAAACTGGGGAATATTTTTCATAGTCAAAATATTGGTGTCTACAAGAATTATAAATTCCATCACCAATGGACAAGGAAAGATTAGGGAGATCCTAAATTTCATAGGATAAGGAGTATGATGTGAGTAAGGAATTCATATGAGAAAAAAAGAAGCATTTGAACTGGAATTAGCCATGGAGTATGAAGTCCCCTGTACAGATCTTTTTTTGTATGCAGGAGAGGGGTAATTTTCATTATTTCATCAATGGGACTAGGAAATAATTTCAAGGAATTACTTCATATCCCCTTGAGATTGTAATCAATCCATACATAGTTTTGGGAATGGAGGTGTGGTAGGAGACTAGCACCAAGGGTTGTGATCAACTCAAAAATGGACCAAAAATGTTATATAGTTTTACATTGTGGAATAAGGACTTGAGCTAGGCAATTTTATGTCATGAAGAAAGAAAATTACTATATAGTTTAACATATTTTGACTAGGATATTAGGATATGTATTTTAGAATCTTACAACTATGGATATAGAGTTCTGTAGTTTTATGTAGTATAACTAGGACCGAATGTTGTACCAATTATGGGCCTTCATATAAAACCAAATGCTATGTAGTTTATCATCATGAAATGAGGAAGAAATACGTACCTTTTATGGTCTTTCATCCGGGACAAAATTTATTTCCTTTTATGTATTTCATCTAGGACCAAATGTCAGGCCATTTATGGTCTTGCATCTAGGACCAAATGACATCTAGTTTATCAACATGCGATGAGGATGAAATATTTTCATTTTAAGGTTATTAATATATGAAAAGATGTTTTGAAGATAATCATGAAATGTGGAAAAAATATGTGCTTTTTAAGGTCTTTCATACATGACCAAATGATGCCACACAATTAAACATCATGAAACAAAGACAAAATATTTTCCATTTATGGTCTTGTCATGCATTTTATCATCACAAGACAAGGTTGAAATATGTTTCTTTTAAGGTTGTGCATACCTGACCAAATATGATGCAGTTTATCATCATGTGATGATTAATAAATATGTGCCTTTTAAGTTTATGCATACATAATCAAATTTCATGCAGTTTATCATCATGTGATGAGGATGAAATATGTGCATTTTAAGGCTCTGCATATATAACCAAATGATTCTATACAGTTTAACATCATATAAAATAGTTGAATTATGTGTATTTATCAACTGAACTATTTCTTGATAAATCTATCTTTGTTATAGGGGAGTAGTGCATTCCCCATCCATTGTGATTAATGAGTAATCTCCATTAGGATATAATTTATATATGATGTAAGGTCCTTACCAATTTGGTTCATGATGTCAGGATTTCTTCCTTAGTATCATCAATGTCTTTAGAGACAAAACCAATTATCCTTAAATTAAATATTAGTAAAAACATTATTACCGAAGGATCCTACTATCTATTTATAGTATATTTTAAAATGAAGCCGGGTATACAACCTTTTCTCATCGAGTCTCTCTAACTCATCAAACCATTTTTGTGATTGTTGATCTTCTGAGAGTTGTCCACTGATAGCTATTATGAATGAGAAAAATAAGGTCTCAATGGGAAACACTACCTTAGTTTCATAAACCATGGAATACGGGGTTTCCTGAGTAGTAGTGTGGGCTGTAGTTTGGTAGGTTCACAAGGAATGATGGAGATTATCAGGCTAAGATTCATTTTCTATATCCACCATTTTATAGATAATGTTTGATAGAGTTTTATTAAAAGCCTATATCTTTCCATTTTCCAGTACATGGTAGCAGGAACAATGGTTGGATTCGATGTTGAACTTATAGTATTACCTTTTTAATCTAGAAGAACAAAAGTCAGTACTGTTGTCCAATAGTATTATGTGAGCGACACCAAATTTGGTGATGATGTTTGAATTTACAAAACCGATGATACTTTTGTCCTCAATTCCTTAAGAGTTACCACCTCAACCCATTTAGATAATAATTTGGTAGTAGTAAGGATGTATTTTAACTACTTGTATATAATTGGAGGGTACTACCCTACAACATCCATTCCTTATACCATGAATATCCAAGAGTATTTAGATATTTTTAGCAACTCTGGGGGTCAATGAATGAAGTTAGAATATAATTTGAAGGAATTTTTTTTATCAACTATGTTCAATCCCACATCATTGAAGGAAAAAAATACCCAAGATACTTGATTTTGTGAGAAATATTGGTTGTGACTAATGTCTACCACAAGCGCTAGTATAAACTTCCTCCATGGTGGTAGTTGTCTCCTCTCCATCAATTCATTTGAGGATAATTCAATAAAAACTTCACATATAAAGAACCTTATGATGACATAGGCTATCATAAAGGGTAAGATTGACCACCCTTCACTGGATCGGTTCTTTTCCATCTCTTTTTAGTGGAAGTGCCCCTTTTGGTGGTATTATAGTATGGGTTTCATCCACATGTTTGCAACATTATCTGGTTCAGGGGTAGAATTTATTACATTAATATTTCCTAGGATACTTTGAAAAAATGACAACACTATTCTGTGATGTGCAATGCTAATGACTATTTCATCCCAATCCAGATCTACCAAGGCTAAAAAATCATTTTATAACACATCCTCCTGAGGGTTTTGTGAACACATGACATGTGTTAGTGTTGGATCATAGGGAAACTCTTCCATCAACCCTCAAACATAATTAAATTGGGGGATTAACTCTTCTTTGTTGATGGCGTAATCACCTTTAATTTTCTTAATTACCAACTCAGAATCAACTTTAATTCTCAAATGTGTTACTAGTATTTTTAAATATTTCCCTAAGCCTACAATGTGGTCTTGGTATTCAACCTCATTATTAGTGTATCCTTATGATAGAAGAAATGAGTAAGGTATAATTTATTTTTCTTGAGAAATGAGAATTCTTCTCAACCTGACATTGTTGAGCCTGGGGTTTTGCAATATAGTTTTGTTTGGGCTTATGAATTCACCATCAATGCTCATTTTATATATTTAGGTAGTGTCCCAAATGAAGAATATTTCCTCATCAGGAATTTCATTACCCATCAGAACTTCTTCCATAGAGGGATGTTCTACTAGGAATGTTTATAAGGCCTTCTCTTTTATTTCCTTCTACAGTATTAACTAGATTTCAAACTATTTCATAATGATCTCCCATCACACCAAATGTCTGGTCAACATGGGATGATTGTGAATATATTTGAGTGGGTAATTTCAAGAGACAAAATGGACCTCATGGTATTGTAGGTAATTAATTAATTTATGAATTGCATAAATCAATGCTAAAAAGTTCTTCTTAATAATAGAATACCGAGTCTCAATGTTGAGCATAGTGAGTCTGATATAATAAAAACAATTTTAATTACCATAATCCTTTTTCTATGAAAGGAAGGAACCCATTGACCATTCTAGTGTTATCACATATAGGATAAGTAAATTTCCTTCAACTAAAGGCATAAATATTGGTGGGATCAAGAGATATTTCTTGAGGTTGTTGAATGCTTCTTTATAGTCATCGGTCCACTAGAATATAACCCCTTTCTTTATCAAACCAGTGAAAGGAAAGAACATTCATGTGATGTTTTATATAAAGTGTCGAATATAGGAATGGTTCCCCTATAGTCTTATAAACTCATTTAGTTTTATGGGGGGGGGTACCTATAATTTCCTTAGTCTTCTCAAGGTAAAATTAAATGATATGATGACATATACAAAATATGATAAATTTTCCAAAAATAACACCAAAAACACATTTTAGAGGATTAATATTCAAAATGTGTTGTTTAATTTTTTAAAAATCAATTTCCAAATAAGCAAGGTGATCAAAATTTTATCATGATTTTAACACCAAATCATCGATATAACACTCGTATGATTATCCTAGGAAGGGTATAGTGATGCGATGCATAGACTTTTGATGTGTAGTGACCATATTATTTAAACAAAAAATAATCACCCAGTAGTAGAATACTCCCTGTGGGGCATTGAAGGTGGTGTTTTATTCATACTCTAAGGCCATTCAAATTTTATTATAACTTGAATATACATCCATTAAGGAGAAATATTGATAGACAAAAATTTCGATTTTAGAAGTTATTTAATTGGAATTAAGAAGTTATCTTTTAGAAAATTATAATTAAGGTATCTAAAATCGATGAAAACCCTAATATGGAAATTCTTTTTCTTGATGGAGATAGTGTCAAAAATACGTTTCAGTTATTGGACTTTTGAATGAAATTATATTTGATTATCTTTTCAATTTCGACTTCCACCTTGGCTACATGAGTTAGACGTGTCCTTATGGATTCCAACTTGTAACCACAATGGTCTTCTAGAAATACTAAGTGATGGGTAGCCACATTATGATTTAGGCCTATATTTGTTTTAAAATCCAAAGAAAACACATCAAGGTTATACTTCAGAAAAGAGGTATAAATTTCATATTCATTTAGGGGAATAGTGGAGTTGATCAATATTGGTCACAAATCCTCATTTATTCCCAAATTTGTTTAATTGGAGTTTATCGACAATAGTGAAGACTCATTCTTCAAATTATGGAGTATTATCTATAAGGGGTTTTCATCCTATTCGTAATTTTTCTGTTCCTATTCCTCTACTTCCATGTTAATATGGGTGGAGGGAGAAGGGGAATCATTAAGGTTAGGGTAAAGGTCATTTTCTTATGGGCTAACTTCTAATGGTGATATCATGAAATATGCATGTTTAACAGATGAAGTCATGGTCTATTGAAGTCATGAGGATAAGATTGGAGAATTTACATTTAAGGTACCTCCTTCCATGGAAGAATCAAAGCTCTCTTCAATTCCCTCGAGTTCAACTGATGTGACTGATATCATGAAGACCAATGAGAAAGTTTCTAATTATGAGATGATGTCTTCGACCTGACTGATGGGTAGAACATATTCCTCATTGTTGTATTTGGATGGGGTATATGGAGTCATTTCAAGACCATTTTGAGTGGTAAATCAAGTAACACCATCAGTTATGAGTTTCTTCCCTTTTATTTGGTGGAATTCTACATCAATATATTGAGATTCACCAGACTCAAAAAGAGATTTGTCACCATATAATGTCCCAATATTCCCATTAATAAAGTATTTAATGCATTGATTATATGATCAAGGGATCACTGCATGTTGATGAAACCAATTCCTTCCTTGAAAGACATTTAAAGATGCATCTTGCCGGATGGTCAAGAACTCAGAGTCGAACACCAGATCCCCAAAATGAGCTATGAACATAATGTGATTGAGGGGTTTCTGTTCAATTTTATCATACCCTTAGATGTTTATAATGGAAGGGGGTAGATCAAATTTAGTTTATCTCAATCGTGGAAGTGTTTTTATAGGAATGAGTTTGAATCCCGATCTATTCTCAATGAAATATCGATAGATTTCAATGTCATCTAATATAATAGATACATATAGGGTCCTAACGTTTCCCTTTATAAAATCATCTCTATCACCCTTAGTGAAAGAGATAACTACATTAAATTCTTCAAGGTTAGACTCTTCGTGATATACCTCAGTGGAAGAGACTTTATGTTTGAATTTTTGAGGAAAAAAGCCTCTACAAGTGCTTCCTGATTATACTTTGATAGATTTAGAGCATCCAAAATTAAATTATTTTCTAGAACTATGACGAATTGCTTCAGGATTTTGTACTTTTGGGTCAAGGGTCTAAATTTCCTTATGGGGAAATGTTACCTAGAAGGGATTTTTAGAGTTGACGTGCCTAGGGAAGATGAGTTAGGTTTTTGAACATATGTGGAGGGAATTTTTTCTTCTATTGGACCTGGCTGCCATAGCCTTCCCACTTTCCTGGGATGGTTTGGTTTTCTCCTATTAATCAATCTGTCTTCCAAAATTATTGGTTCCAAATGATTTTTTACATGTTTAGAGGTATTTTTCTACTCCTTTAGGGATTATAGAATATATTTTCCACATGTTTTAGTAGCATATATATATCTCTAGAATTGATGAGATTGATATATTATGTTCAGTTAGGATTGTACCTTCCTCTGTTTTCTAGGATCTCGTGGCATTGATTCATGTCACCCTAATTTGGTGTGGGATGGTTAGGTTTATAATTACACTCATCATCGATAAAGGATCCATCAAATGAATGAAATTAATGGATCCAAAGATCATTTTTTTATTTGATGAGGACTCCATTTTATGGGTTAGTTTTTGTTTTACCATTTGGTGGGGTGGCGACTGTTGTACCATTTTAAGGTATAAAAACAGTTCTCTTAGGACCAAAGGCGTGAATTCTAAGAGATTGAAGGCTAACTTTTCCCTAGGTGTAGGGTCATCTTCTTGTTTTTGTTTACTTCCCATCATACCATGTCATTTATTAGTATATTTTTCTTTTAGAGGGTTGTGGAGTTGAAGGAGTTGGTTGTTCCATATCATAAGTTGCTATGAGTGAAATTGGTTGTTTTATCTATGTTCAAAGGATAACATGATTCCATTTTTTTTCTAGTCATCCAATAAATAAAATTCTATCCACTCTTACTATTAACTTCATATAATTCACCCTATTCCTATGGAGTGGTGAAAGAAAAACACACTACATATGATAGTCACTTTTCTAGATTCACTTTCTTGGAATCAACCATCATTTGCAAGATATATTTGAAAATGAAACATTCATGGATGGTTTGTCCAAATATTTAGTGAAAGGGGAAATAATTTAGGTGATTATAAAGGCTAACATGATTGGGTATTTTGTGATCCATCAGAGTTAGAATCTTGTTTTCCAAGTCTAATAAGAAGTATCTAGGAACCTATTCACCGTAGAAGAAATAGACCCAACTTTTATGATTTTAAAACTAAGAGAGTTTAGGATCCATCCTTTTATCCCAAATAGGTATTTTTCTAATATTTCCACCCTATAGGGGGTGCTTCATGATAATGTGCTTGATTTAGAGTAAGAGTCGGTGTAAGATATATTTTTACAGTGATGGTTGTAGTTTCTTCTTTTCCTATCCTATTCCCCTGGGTTTTCAGTATTGATTAATATTTGGATCAGGTTCCAAATATAGAGTCTTCCAATATTATTGAAATATTTGTAAGGTCTCTGCACCCACCCATGTATTTGATAGGAATGAGTGGTGTTTGAAACTCATCATGGAGGTTTTATATACTAATACCCAACATATATTATTTTGGAAATTGAAAATTCAGGGAGTAAGTTAGACCCTTCCACCTGGTAAGGATGTCCAAGAATCTATCATTTTCTTTCTATTTGTAGTATGAGAGTTGGGGGACCATTTTATTTCACAACATTGAATTGAAATGATAAAGAAATTTTCAATGAAGATATTACCATCCTTTGATTGACCCTATGGGTAAACTGGTGTACCATACGAAGGTTGGTCCTTGTAATGTTTGTTCAAGAGACTTATGTTTAGAAGCTTCTTATTGTTAAAAGTTCCCATCATAAGGACACACTGAGATACATAATACATTATATTTTGGTATGAATCTCCTAAATTTTTGAATATTGGAAATGTTGGATTTCTGAAATTAGATGAAGGAAGAGTCGCATCTACCCATTTAGGGTAATTTTTTCTTTCTAGATGAACTGGTTCACATTATCCCTCTATAGCTTCTAGTCGGGCTGCTAATGATTCAATAGTGTCAAAATGTCTTATGGGGATGACTAAATGAGAAGGGTCTAGAGCAGGGGAAACAACAGACTAAACATGATGTGTTGGTCTTGTCTATACTTGTGATTTATTTGGCCAGTTGTAACATGACTGAAATTAGTCTAGTTATTTGGTCAATAGAGGTAAATTTCAGTATTCCACTGTCACTGGTTCCAAATAAATTGGGTTCCTTGCTCCTGCATTGAGAGAACATTGTTAGAATACTTTCTCTGGTACGGAAATCTATTATTTTTTAAAGATATCAATTGGGGGAGTGAAATGAGGTTCTATTTGAAGAACCTATTTAGTAGGAATATTACCCCTCAATATTTCAGTATTATACATTGTTAGTTATCTCATTTCTATCTCATATTAAGTCAGTCTATCATTGAGTGTGTTGGGTTTGACACCCTCAGGTAATAGGCGGTATTATACCACAACCATACACTTTTATTTATATGATTCCCATCATGAAAAAAATTGATCATTTGAAGGAGTTCCCAAATTTTGGGTAATCATTTGATTTCTGCTATGCACACCTTAATCAGTCATTTCGGTATGGAATTTATTATGAATGGACATATCCTCTTATTTTTCTCCCGTATTGGCATAATATTCTCCAGTATTGTCATAAGTGATGAAAATGAAATTTAATAATGAAAACTAAACCACGATTATTTCACCAGTATCTAAATAATGAGAGAACTAGTTTCTCCAAAAGTGTCCACCAAAAGAGTTGTGACTACAAGGAGAAGTTGTGCTATTGATAGGTTTTTTTGAGGCTGTCAAGGAAAATCATCCTTTGAGTCAAGGATCCATTAAAATATATTTGGTGAAGGGTGATCTGAAGGGAACCTCTAGATAAATTTTTGTTCACATCCTCGATGAATAAAATACATTACAAAATAGGATGAACCAAGCAAATTCATTTTTTGTAACTGCACCCAACCGAGAAAAGACTAAATTTCATTAGGGAGGAGGTAAAAAAAACCCCAACCCTATGGATCAGGGGTGTTCCCATTCCACTTTCAGAAAATTCTGGGCTTGATTTGTTGGCCTCAAAGGGTGTGTTAGAAATTTTCCCAGCCCTACGGGGTTAGGTTTCTTTTAAACTTCCACAGATGCATCCATTGTGGTTGTTCTTATGATTTATGGAGCTTTATTCAAACATGGTCTAGGTGAATTGTATTATTTACACCTAATCCATCAGATTCAAAATATACCGAAACTGTTTGATGATCAGATTCCCTTAAATGGGAGGTTCTCTCAATATTTTCATATGCTTGATGCCAGAGTCTTTTGATGGATTTTTCTCTTCCATTCTGATGTCTTTTAGAGTTGTTATGGGCCAACTATTTCAGAGCATATAGTCTATTACAAGCATTATTTGTTTATAGAAGCCGGTCTAAGGCTATAACATTGCATGATGTCACATTTGGAAGGATTTGATGATTAGGTAGTGGGGTAAAATGAAACACCCCATGTTCTTAACATCCTCTGATATGAACACTGGATGGGGAATAAACAACCAATTGAGATGACTCTTTTAATGAATCAAGACATTCATGCTGAAGGGATCCTTTATATTTTCCCAATTTTGAGTGACGTGTAGCTAGGAGAGAATCCAAATAAATTTTATGGTATACCTATTTTATTATCTTGATGCGAATTGGATATTCATGATTTGATAATACTTTTGTTTTTAGGTGATGAAAATTAGTCCATATATTTAAGTGAATTTCATGCACAGATTCTTCTGACAATGCCTCTAGAATGGTTACTTGGGGAGTGGCCAATGGTCATAACATTACTGGTATGCTGTCTTTATCCAAATATCTCCTCATTAGAAATATGTCTCCTTCATCTTTCATAAAAGGATCCTTAACTAGATTTGGCCAAAATGGATGCTTTCCCATAGATTTATTATAAACAACATGTCTAATAGGGATTTACACTCTTGTTTTGAAAGATAAGTGAACCAATGGTGGTTTAGATAATGACCACTACATTGGTCTATCTTTCATATGAGAAAGAATATTTTTTGTCAATAATGAGGCACCAGGAATGAATGAACTCAATTTCCCAAGTGCCTCTTGATAGGAGGGATTTCTCAGAGTTGATTCGTCAAGGGGGACCTTCTTAATGAAATGAATTATTTCTATGGGGATGACCTTCTCAGTTAATTCCATCATGGGGATGAATTGCATCACAACTTAATGTCCAAATAAAAAGAGAAAATATGTAGAATATACCCTAAGGAGAACCATTAGTGTGTATGGTAACAAGGGGAGTACTTTCTTATTATTAGATATTCTGTCCACAAGGAGGGTTAACCTAGAAATCATCAATAGATGAGATCTCATGATGGATTAGATTATGGAAATGAAGTAATCCTTCATGGTATGATATATAGGGAGGTCCTACAGAACTGATGGAAATAAGGTTCCATGGAGGGCCTTTGTAATTGCCTCTAATATCTTCATAATTTGGTAATGGAGCAGTAATATCTTGAGATACCATAGATAAATATATGAGGGCTTTAGGAACACCGTCATTTAGAAGAATAGGACCATGGACCAAATATTTATTTTCCAATCAAATTTTTGAGCTTTCTTTTTTGATGCTTTCTTGTGAGTGATTAGGGATTCCTTCTATGGCTAAAAACATCCATATATTGAAGACTATTAAATTAGCTCCCTTGTCACTATCAAAAAATTTCGATAGGTATCTATAAATTTGATAGGAATATATGTATGTCCTGGAGAGTCCACTAGAGTATAATGATAACCTTTAGTTGGAAGATGGATATTTCCCTGTACAATTATCCATTTATCATGGGATTTTTTCCAATAACCTCCTAAATAGGAGCATGAATACATGTTTACTCCTAAGTGACCCTTTTTTTATGCTAATGGGCCAATCCAAATGTTGAGGTTGGGTTGTGTTCTTAACTCATAGTCACTACTGATGTGGTCATTATGTCCCATAAAACTTGTAGAATATGGTCATGAATAAATTACTCTCCCTCCATTATTTATAGGATTTAAAGGCTGACTTATGTAGCTATAATGGGAATATATATTCCTATTATGAATTTAGAGAAGTGATGTATTCATTCTCTTATCCTCCATTTATCTTCATAATGAACTGAAAATCATTATGTTCAGGGGAAGATATAATACTTTCCTTATGTTTGTAGCCGAGATCCACTAACTGATTTCTCCAGGTGCCTCCAAATCATGTGGAGGGATTAGTGAACATGGAATGGTATGTGAAACTAATTAAGGTTTTCCACTATATTTGTATGGTGGGATTCTATGGAGGGAATGGTGGTAGGGTCCCGTTACCTATCGACCAGTCACTACCCTTGTCGGGTTGTCTTAAGTTCCTAGTCCTGAATGAACTAGGCCAGAATCCCAAGGTTAGAACCATCATCATGCCGAGGTTTTGATGATGAAGAAAATTAGAAGTAGATTCTTATAGAATAATCCCTTTAGTAGGACCCATGTGTTTTATATATAAGGCCTTTAGTGAACTCTTGATCTTCCTACCTAAGTAAAGGGAGGCACTACTTGATGCATTCTGAGGATAGGCTCCAAAAAATGATTTGAGAGAGAAACTGATGTTGTCAAATTTTGGTCCACCATCCTTCATTGAGTAGAAAGTTTGTGGGGGGATTCATGAGCTGGAGGCATTGTAAAACTACCTCTAGGGTTGGGACTATACCGTTTTTGTGGTACTCCTAAACTAGTGTGTTTGAGACCTATCACTGAAGATGTTGGGAAGTCAAATTGACCAATAATTTTATGAGGACACTACCTATGAAACAATAGATTCATAAGTTTGGGATGATTGAAAGGATTTAATTTAATTGAAGGGAGTTCTTATCAAAAGTTCTTGGATACATATGACACACAAAAATCAGAAAATCAATCAAAGTAAAATCTCAATAAATGAAAATATGAATAATTAATTATTTGGGATCCATGGTTTGACCCTATTTTATTTTGTGTGTGAAAGAGCCTAACATGTGGGAGGAACAATCAACTTGGTTCAGGATTCATGTTGGGTTCATAATTTTTTTCTGATGGGATTTCACACACACACTCATTTCAAGTTAATGAAGACCTACTTTCCAAAGGTAGGCAGTCACTAGGAAATTTTTGATGAAATCTTTGAAAATGTGTTGGATGAGATGATGGGATGTCAGGCTCATCACACACTGGTGGGGGAATTGTTTTATAGTTTGGGAATATCTTATATATTTAAGAAATATTCATGAATCCTTTATTAAATCCCAAATATAAAATAGGTCACCCTTATATTAAAAACCAATTATTAGCATGTATTTAATTTAGAATCATCTATATGTATTTGAGGTTCTTCATCAATGAAGACATATGTATGTATCTAAGGTTCTCAATCAATGTAACCCTTTTATGAATGCATTATATATTCTTATGTCGTTTATTATCATGATACTAGTTTTAAGCCACAGAGTAGGGCACTCTGAAATTTATCATCATCCCAGAAGAGAAGATATATTTTGTTTTGAGATCAGGACCATGATATGGGATATCTACATATCCTTGTCAAAATAATAATAACCCATGTAGTTTAGTGTTATTTGATGAGGCACATTATACCTTTTAAGGTCATGTGATGAGGATGAAACCATGAATTTTAACATCATGTGATAGGGATATCTAGGTGGAAGGTACCTTGTAAATGGATGGTCTGTGACCGTGTTGTCATGAAACATCAAATTTATTATTTTTTGAAGGGAATTTATAGAATAGGGAAGACCATACGTTGTTTATAAAGGAGTTTTGGATGTTTATAGTGTGTATTTTGAATAAACATTACTAAAAGAGGGGATGGGGGGGGGGGGGGGGGGTTGAAAAACCTTTTAAAAATAAAATGACTTAATTAAAGAGTTTAATAGTTAATAAATAAAGGAGGTGTTTTTAGAATTATGAGAGAAGGAGGTCATCTCAAGTTCACTACACATCTTGGTTAGTTTATTGTTCTAAAAAATACACATGGTTTAATGGAATCCTTTGGTTGAGGGATGTCAAGATCTCCATTCCCCTCTTTCCTCTTAAAACGATGCATAAAGAACCACACCATGACATAACAATTGTTTTGTCAAGGATTGTACCTCAATAATAGAGTGAGGGATTCAAAATCATATTGATATCTCATGTATATGTGAGATAAAGAGGATACTTATGTTTTGAAATCAGAATAACCCCAAATTATCACTAGAAATATCAATCCTATCGGTGTAGAGATAAAAAGTGTTTCACTTGATTAAACTAAAATAAAGCATTCAAAGAGGAAACATGTTCATATAAAACTTCAATGAAACATTTCACCCAAAAATTAGAAAAAAAATAGAAAAACAAGTTCTATATCTCCTTCCTAAGTGTGTTTAACTACCTCAAAATGATTATCCACCGTTTATCTCACCATCGAGAGGGAAAAGAGGCTCAGGTGGAATGTTTCCTTCATCCTTGACCCACTACAAGGATATGGGACTATAGAAATTATAGGATAATTATATGAATAATTAGGGTCTTGAAAATGGATTATATTTTCTCCTTTATTGAAATTCCAAATGGTGTTCCCAAGGTTCCATTTTATAGGCAACGTGGAAGGTGGTTTTAAGAAACTGGATTTTGAGATACCACATGACCCATTGTTTTATGTGACCAAACAGTCTGATCATGCTTTGGAAAAAAGTAGAAAATTATTTACCCACCACTTGAATATCTATAATTAATATTTGGAACCATATTGAAAACTACATCTTGAGATATGGACAAAATATAGAACAAAACCTTTGACTTTGATCAAATTATTTTTATTATAAAGATCAGTTTGGTTGGGCCCCTTAATGATAGAATTCAGATTGGTTGTCTTCATAAGAGTTTTATAATAATGAATTTTGTATCATTAAAAAATATTATAGCACAATTGGATGCGTGAATTATATTAACTTTCCATTTTTGTCTACATGTGTTCTTGGAATCTTTCACAGTTTGGATAATTTTTCTTCAATTTCATCATTGGCCCTCTAAATCACCTCTACCTATAATGAAAACATAAAGAAAAGTGAAATATCAATTATTAATAGTGATAAAAATTAAATAATTTAATAAAACATGAAGTTAATTTTTTTATTTAGTTTGTATTTTACAATAAAAAACTAGTTTGATATAGTGGTGTAATGGTAAAATAAAACAATTAATTGCAGTGCGATCAAACCCCCACACCTAAAAACTTTCACTCCTGAGAAAAGTCACAATTCCAAAAATTATTCACGGAGATACTCCAAACTTCATGATGATTTATCATTCATTAAAAATTTAATTCTTTATAGAAATGTGATGAAAGAAAAAATGACACTAAGGAGTTATTTTCAATGATTAAGAAAAAATATGTCTCATATATTGTTTCAAAACAAAATTCTAAGAGATTGATGATTCCAATATGAGAAAATAATTAAATATTCAACCATTTCACTAACTATCTACATGTGTTTGTGTGAAAACCATTTCATGATATTATTTCAACTTTTTATCTAGTAAATATAGGTTATTTTAAAATAATTCTGCTTAAATGATAATGTCCACCAAACATTTTCTAAATTCCTTAAATAAAATTTAAAAACCCACTAACTTATGCATTCAAGAAAGAAAAACCTTAAGCTTCCGACCAATATATCCCCATATTTTATACATTTCATCAAAACCATTATTTATAATTATTGTTTTTTTTTCAGAAGTTTCACCTGGAACAATTATGACGCACATATCCTAACCCTTATTTGATCTCCCAATGACACTAATTGTAATAGTTATAACAGAATAAAAGGTTGAGGAAGAGTTTTTTTGACCTACCAGAGTCACATCCCATATTTTTGTGTTTTTGTTTTTTTGTTTTTTTTATTTTTTAATGGAATGAAATAGTTAGATAATAGGTGCATACACCCCCCCCGAATGGCCCGAAGGACTTATTTGTTTATTTATTTTTTGTAGGTTTATTTTTGAACATGGAGTTCCTCAATCAGGGACTATAGAATGGATTTTTGAAAGTGCTTCAACCGCTTCCCACTGACAATGAAGGTTTGTTTTATTTCTTCATTTTGATCCTGAACAACACCAAATGAATAAATATTATAAATAGTTTTTTGTCCAAACTAGTGAGAAAGAATATTACCTAGATAAAACATCATACTTTCATTGAAATGGAGGACCTTATGCCCAATTTGGAATTGATGATGAAGGAAGAGGCAGTCATGGGAAGCCTTGATTCTCCCCTTATAAATCTAGGAGCTCTCATATGAGTTTCTTCTCATTTCCTATAGCTCATGAATCTGTAACTTCCATTGAGAACTTACACTAGCATGATTAAAATTTCAATGTTTGATGGATAAGTAGGTATGATTCTCTATCTCAATAGGTAGGTGACAACTCTTTCAAAAAACTAGCTGATATAGTGACATGAATATGAGAGTTTTGAAGGTAGTAAAATAATCCCATAATTAATCATTGAGTCTAAGAATCCAATATTTTATATTGGGTTGAACCATTTTTTCAAAAAAAAAAATTACCTCTTTACTTGATACCTTATCTTGATCATTAGTTTGTGGGTGATATGCAGTAGATACTCAATGCTTGACCCCATATCGATGCAAAAGTTATTTCATTGTTTGGTTGCAGAAATTAGGACCCTGATAACTATTGAAAAACCTAGGTAATCCAAACCTATAAAAAATTTGGCTTCTAAAAAATTCCATAGCTATCTTGGAATCATCAGTCCTCGTGGATCATGACTACCCATTTTGACATGTAATCAACTGCGAGAATAATGTACAAGTTGGAAAAGGAATTGGGAAATGATTCTAGAAAGTTAATGTTACAAACATCAAAAATATCATGGAAGGGAAAGGGATGTTGTGGAATTTTATTTCTTTTATATACCTTCCTATTTATTTGATAATAAGGACAAGATTTATAGAAATAAGGGGCATATCTGAATAGTGTTTTCCGAAAAGTCTATAATCAAGGACCTTGTGAGTAGTCCATTGGAGACCAAAGTGCCCCCACAAGAAAGAGTGTAGAAGAACCTAATATGGGATTGAACTCACTATCAATAACAAAACACATGATTAATTGATTACTACTTGTGCACCAAAGGTAGGGGTCATCCCAAATGTACTAATGAGACTCATGTTTTAGACGATCATATTGGTTTTTATTGAAATCAATAGGAATGAAAGATGTTTCAAAATAATTTACAACTTTATCATACTAAGGAATTAAATATTTCACATGGTACAATTGATCATCAAGAAACATTTCATCTATGGTGATAGGGGGGTGGGTGAGTCAATGTTCGAGGATGGAAGGATCCTATTGATATGTTTAGCCAAAAAATTATCTACTCCTTTTATCCTTAATTTATATATAAAATTCTTGAAGTAGGAGCATCCAATGAATGAGACGTAGTTTGGAATCTAATATCTTAAGAAGATACCAGAGGGCTGCAAGGTCTGATAGGACCATGAATTTGAAACCTAAAAGGTATGAACTGAATTTATCCAAGGTGAACACAATTTTGAGGAATTATTTTTTAGTTTTGGTGTAGTTTTCTTGGGTAGGGTCTAGTGTGTGTGAGGCATAGGCTATGAAAGATGAATCTTGATTGACCCTTTGTGACAAGACTACCCCAAATGCATAGTTATTGGTGTTAAACATGATCTAAAATGGTAAATCTCACTAAGGTGGTTGGATTACTAGGGATAATTTGAGACTCTATTTCAATTTGTTAAAATATTCCTTACATTCTTTACTAAAAACAAATTCTTTTTATTTTTAGAGTACTCATAAGTGGGGAGTAAAATATTATTAAAGTCAAAAATTAAATGATGATAAAATCCAATATGACCTAAAAAACACCGCACATCCAATATATTTTTGGGTAATAGTAAGAAATAAATTACATCCACTTTTTATTTATCTACTTGGATACGATCCCCAAAAATGCCATGTACAAGTACTATAACTTTATAAACCATGAAATGGAATTTCTAATAATTTAATATGAGAATTTTTTCAATATAGAGACGTATAAGAGAACCAAGACTACTCAAAAATTAATCAAAATAAGAGATATAAACTGTGACATCATCCATGAATACTTCCATACAATTATCTAGGTAATAAAAAAAAATAAAAACCACACATTACTGGAAATCACAAGGAGAATTGTACATACAACATAGAATTCTCTTACATGAAAATGTGCCAAAGAGGAAAGTGGAGGTTATCATTTACTGATACTTAGGGGCATATGGATCTAAAATTATCCAGAATACCCATTAATGAAACTGTATTGGTAATTACTTTCTATCCCCTCCAATATCTGATCAATTAATGGAAAAAGGAAATTTTCCTTCCTAATAGGTTGGTTTATTTGATGATAATCTATTGAAGCACACTAACTATTCTGAACAAGTGTTCGAACCGATTAATTATTTTCATTTTTAATTATAGTAAGACTAGTTTTCTTGGGAACTACCTACACTAGACTCACCCATTGGATTTTAGAGAGGGAATAAATGATTCCAAAAATAATTTTGTTTATTTATAAGATAACTCCCCAATGAACATGTCCCCCAAACCGTTCATTCTAAATCCTTCTAACTCAGATATAGCACCCCCTCATCGGGACTCCCCCCATTGCTCCAATTGGGCATCTATGGCTCATCCCATCCTTTGCGATCGTCGCCCATTGATGCTGGTTTGGAATTGGGAGGGTGCTCTTTCAAAGAGGCACTCATAGATCTCCCAATTATAGATTCCCACATATTATAGAGATTCCACTATCACCTTACTATGTAGGTAGGGTGGTGGGATCCTCAGTGATCGATCTGTCAGAAAAGGAGATCGAGGAAGCCTCGATGTTTAATCAATGAATGTTAGTTGTGATATTTGTCTATGAAAATATTTCTCTTAGGTTTTTTAGGACATTCTTGGATTCATGGTATTTTGATTTCCCATTAGTGGACTTAGATATCTCTCAATTTTTCCTCTATATCCATCTCTTAAAAATAGATTATTTCTCCAAGCTAGAGTTGAGTGAGTCTCTTTGTTGTGGAAAATAGCAGTTCTCATTCACAAGGTGGTCTTGGGTGGCACACGTCCGTAAGGAATAAAACTTGACAGTGGTTTAGATATGGATTTTGGGCCTCTACCTCCCTTTCCACAACCCCTCCATTATTCCGGTAGTGGGAAACACCCTCGGTGCAATCCTGTTCTTGGATGAACATACTAGGTGTGTGAAAGCGGCATCTTTCCATCAGCTTTGTACTATTTTGGATTTGGATAAAGAGTTTCCATCATGAATCCTTCTAAGGGAAATTGATAGCTTAAACTAGTGGAATTTCATTATTTATCAATGGTTTCCCATGTTTTATGTGGGTTGTGGCCTCCAATGTAATTTAACAATGTTTTGAATGAACAAGCAGTCGACCCTTCGTGAGTTGGCCTCCGCTGAGAGCCCCCACCCTAATACTAGTTCTTCTCCACTGTTGAACTAGTTGGAACTCAATACTATGGTGATAGCCTCACCAGGCCTAGATGACCTCTCTATGAGAAGTTCCATAATCCCATGAAAGGGGGATTTTTTTTTTCAAATTTAGGCTCTGTATCCCACACGCTTAGATCAAGTTTGGTTTCTCGGACTACCTTTGTCCGACAGAATTCCATCATCTTGATCTCCATTCAGACCAATACATTGGATATCCTGGATCAGTTGGCCTAGGATCCCCCTTTGTGTATTATCACTCTTTCTCTACACTTATCTCTTTCCATTTCCCTCAAACTGGGGGACCTCGAGTCGCTCTCATCCCTGCCGGTCACCATGACTCTTGTTGATTGTCACCCAACACCGATTAACATCCCATTGAAGGCGAGTGCATAAGAGGTTGTGGAAGGGAATGCGAGATTGGTTTACTCACCTATGATGTAGAATGAACCCACCAAATCTCTTTCAATGGAGAAGAAGGTATCATATCAACTTCTTTCCTCTTTTCTTCAAAATCATTTTTTAGATTTGGATGAGTCATCACATCGAGCGAGGTTAAGGACTTATTGGGTTCTAAGGTTGGTGGGGATGAGGTGCTTCTTATAGCCTCAATGAATTGTGGCCACATAACCAGGGAAATAGAAAGAGGGTCCTCCATTCCCACTCCAGGGCCAATCCAAGGTAATTCGTTAGCCAGAAAGTCCATAAAAACCACTGTTTAATGTTATCTGTCATCACCAAGAATGTATGGGGCTTTAGTGCTTGGTAAAAGAGTGTTGACATTTGTAATGAATAAAAAAGGCTTCAAACATCAATATTTGTTTTCGTAGATCATAAAAATAAAGTGGAATATCTTACATTCCTTTCCAAATAAATGGGTTTCTATGATATTATACATGCTTCACTATGAAAAGTTCACATTGGTATTGTTTTTTGGAAAATAGATGTTTCTGTGGATCTGATTAACATGTCTCTCCAGCAAATATCAATGAAAATTAGCATGAGTGGATCAGAAATTCAATTTATTCATGTATGAAAGGTGTAACACTTTGGATAGAAATGATCTTTGTAAGTGGCTCGACTCGTTTGAACTTGTAAACCCTTTCATGGTTAATATGGGGAGACTTCAATATTATAGTGGAGGCCTTTGAGAAGAATGGTGGCTTGTCTCTTTCAGCTACTATCAAGTAGGTCTTTAGGGACTTCATGTCCAGCAAGGTCATATTTTATTTTTACTATTATGGGAGTAGGTTCACCTAGTGAAATAATAGGAATGGTAATATAAGGATATAGAGTTTGTTGGACCGGTGTTTATCAGACCTCTAAGGTATTGACTCCTTTCCACAGAATGATGTGGTCCATCTAACCAAGATAGTATCAAAACACTCAACGCTAGTGATCCAAATGAAAAAGGGGAAATAAAAGATAAGTAATTTTCTTATTCCAAGAACTAGGTTTAGATATATGGGTTTTTATATATGGTGAAATGATCTTAGGATAAAGAGGCCATCAGCTCCACATGGGTTTTATTATTTCAATGCCTTCAACGACTCAAGAAATACACTTAGGCCTGGTTGGATAGTATAAAAAGTAGAAAGGATATCCTTAATAAGATCCAATCTATAATAGAGAAGCTATAATATAAATTACAAGAATATTGGGATAAAGATATGTTTGTGATTCAGTGGAAAAATAGAATATTCTCTCTAACAGTATACTTGAAGTGAAACAAGCATGGAGGGAAAAGTCCAGATCTCTTTAGATCAATGTGGGCAATAGGAATACCACTATATTCCAAGACTATGTTTAGGAAAATAAGATGACTAGGAAGATAAACCTCAAATTATACAATGTATCTTTTACTTCATAGATCGATGTGGCTGGGAGCATGGATCTTGAACATTTTATGGAATTTATGATGGGGGAAAAGTATCCTACATCAGAAGAACAATAAGAGAAGACATGGAGGAGGATTTCTTGAACAATATTCCTAGACTTTTTGAAGAACCAAACAATTACATGATGAAGGATACATCTGAAAAGGGTTTTATCAAAGAGAAAACCAACAACCTGAGCCTAGAAAGTGATCTTAGTCCAGATGGATTCCCTAGGAATTTCTAGGAGGATGCATGAGATATCATTAAGCAAAATGTAAGGGATGTAATCTAGGATTCTTTTATAGGATTAATTCTTACAAGGTTAGTATGTTCTTTAAATGTTTTTCTCATCCTAAAGATCAAGTATGTGACATATCTTAGCCATTATAGTCCCATCTCCCTCTATAATGTTTTTTACAAAATCCTAGAATGAATTATTAGTAGGAGACTCAAATACCTAATCCTGAAGATGATTTTAGTTGATAAACATGGTTTTTTGAAATGGTGGTCCATCCAAGAGGAAATTGGGATTGTCAAGGATATGACCAATGAAATTTTAATAAATACTATTATTTCTAATATCATGGTATAGGTAGACATGGACAAGGGATATGATTGACTCGAATGGGGTTTTCTGGTTAAAGTCATGAGGGTTTTTGGTTTTAGGGACTAGGTGGATGACCACTACATACGATTATTTTTCTCTCCATGGATCTCTATTTACAAAATGGGAAGGGGATTTAGATTCTTAAAAAGTGTGAGGGGGGTTAGGAAAGGGGAACCACTGTATCCTAATCTCTTTATTTATACACATAAAACTATTATAAGGAATATCAAGCACAAATCAACAGAGGAAACGATAATAACATTCATCAACATGAATGGGAATGGATTCATATCTCACCTTATGTATTCTGATGACATTATATTTTTTATATAGGGTAGGAAAAACTAAATAAAAGGGATCACCTAGACTATGGAATCTTATGGAAGATAGATAAAAAATATTAATGAAAGTAAAAGATACATTTATATATCTAATAAGCATTCAATCAGGTGTAACAGATCAATATAAGAAAAAATCTAAAAGAAAAGGTTTGATATTATGACGGTCTATCTAGGAGATCTTATCTTGGATGAAAGAATTAAGAATATCAATTTTGAATTCATTGTCAACTAAATCACATGAAGAATTTACAACTAGAAGAACCAGTTTCTCTTGTTTCGAGGGTGGATGACCCTAGTGAATTGTGTTCTCACTTCTATTCTTATTCATGTCCTATCGGTTTATAAGGAATCAAAGGGAAAAAATAAAAATATCAATGAAATCCTAGAGGCCTTCATATGGGATACTAACCAGTCCGAGAAATGACATTAGGTGTCATAGAAGAGATTAGCCAGGCCAATCACTGTGAGGGGTGCTAACCTCCATAGTGTGTTGGAAACCATACATACCATGAAAGTAGGGCTGACATGGGACATCATACAAGGGAAATATTTATGGGAGAAATTTATGAGATATAGGTACTATGAAAAGTGGTTCGTTTGGGATGACCGCACTAGACGAAATTTGTGCCTTTCCAAGTGCATGATCAGGAATTTTTATCTACTCGAAGATGATGTCTGATGGGTGGTGGGTCATGGGGACATTAATTATTGGGAATCTAGTAGGGATAGCATAATGCTGTAGTTCCTAGGGTTCTCTACGAGGGGTATCTTCTTTATAGAATCTAGCCACTATCTTGAATTCATCGGCACCACTCTTGGCCCCCAAAAAATTGTTATGTGAAAATATCCACATGACTAAAGAGGCGGACATATGAATTTATTCCAAATCACACACAGGGATATTCAAAATTCAGGACTTCCAAAACATGTTGTATGAAAGTAGTATGTAGGTCAAGTGGGATTCAAAAATATGGTGTAAGGAGTTTCCACATAAGATGAATTTCTTTGTGTGGAACTTGAAGAACCCATATTTTCCCACATATGATAATGTTAAGAAAAGAGGGGTATCTCTTGCCTCGTGTTGTTGCTGTTGTGTAACACCAAGCTCAAAAAATGCATGTAACCTATTCTTCAATAGTCACTGGGAATTCGTATTCTGGACCTATATGAATCAGGAGTCAAGGCTTGAAGGTGGAAGAGACTCTATCAACCAGTTTATGGAAAACTAGTTTGAGGGGGATGAACTATAGGGGGTCAACACCAGGGTGTGTATCATCTCCTTAATTATTGGTTTCTAGGTCATTTGGGAGGTGAGAAGCAACAAAAGGCATGGTATAAGGATATCTCCACTCCTATTGAGGAATCGATCCAAGACTTTCATTTCAGAACTCAGACATATCATTTCATGTGTAGGTTCTTCTATGAGGCTTAGAAAAATGATGTAGTTTGTTTTTATCAGCCCAAAAGATAGGGGACACCAAAGCATAGGGAGATGGGTCAAATGGATCCGACCCAATGTAGAACTAAAACTAAACATTGACAGTTCATGTGCACTTAAAGTTATGATAGGGGCAACATTGTGAGGGACCATATTTGATTAGTGTTATGAGGATTCAATTCATGCTATAGAACATGCATTCCATTGGGGGATGAGGTGAGAGAGATGGCCATAAACCTCTATTTATGCAAGATTTTGAATGTTAATGTTATATAGGTGGATTCAGATTCACAGGTGCTAGTGAACCTCGTCCAAGTTAAGGATATATTCCCATAGTAACTGATTTATGTGATTAAAAAGTGAAGGCTTCTCATCTATCATGACATCAATTTCTCTAACATATGGAGGGAGGGAAATTATATAGTGGATATTTTTTCTTGAAAAGGGGATGCTTGTGAGGGCATCATCGTGTTCTATAGCACTGGGTCCTTACCTAATGACTACAACTCTATAGTGACCGGAGATGTGATGGGTCTTCATCATTTATACCCCCAAGATCTTAGTCTTTTTCCCATCTACCATCCCCTCACCTCTTTCAATGATTATTAATAAAAAAGGAATTTTTAGTGAGTGATTATAGTATCCAATAATTTTGTTACATGCTTTTTAATAGCATAAATTATGTTTGGGTTCAGACGACATTGTGCCTGCCTCAAAAGTTTAGCCTTATCATTTAAAATTACACTACGAAAAAATGGCCTTTTGTGACGGGTTATTTGCGACAGGATCTATTCCCATAAAAAATAGCCCGTCAAAGTGATTATTTACGATGGGCCCCTAATCCTGTCACAAATAATGAGTTTTTTTTTGCAATGGGATTAGGGGTCCCATTGCAAAACTTTTGGCACGGTGTGGTACAAATTGCGAGCCAAACCGCAGGAAGGGTATTTGCGAGGGGGGCCTCCCCGTCGCAAATACCCGATGATAGTAAATACTATTTGCGACGGGGAGGCACCCCCTGATGCTGTTCATATTGCACTAGATGACACCACTGATTTCCCCACCCCAGTGGAGGATGAGGAGGAGCCTAGTGAATCTTTCAAAATTCATCAAGATGTGCATGACAAAGCATGTCAAGCTGAATAATATTTCTTACACTCAAGTGCTCTAAAAGGAAAAAAACCATTGGTGGACCCGAATGGTTTCATAACCACTTGTTATAAGAAGACAAGAAAGAGGAAGGATTATTCGATATTAGAGCGAACCATTTTCACTAGATACATGGGGAGATTC
The DNA here is from genome assembly GCA_963277665.1 of Viscum album. Taxonomy (NCBI): domain Eukaryota; kingdom Viridiplantae; phylum Streptophyta; class Magnoliopsida; order Santalales; family Viscaceae; genus Viscum; species Viscum album. The sequence continues at coordinate 31,541,838 of OY728119.1, read as the reverse complement.
ACTGGGAAAATGAACCCTCCTCCACAGGTTCATGTTATCAAGGAGCCCCATCCACTCTTTCATGATGAAAACCTGGATGCTACTCAGAAGCTAAAAAATCATTATAATATTTTCAAGTAGGGACTCAAGGAAGATATTTACCCTTGGGTCGAAGAGCATGACACTCTGACCTTCCAATGACATCAAAAGGGAGAGATAACTGCTCATGAATATTTGGAAATTAGAGAGTGCATGCTTTCTAAAATTACAATGGAATTTGAATGGGATCCCAACTTTGACTATCATCATCTTTCTTGGGAATAGATTATGGTTCAGCAATGTGAGACGCGCATATGAACTTGATTTTGAAGTTCACACTTGGATAACTACCTTTCTGTTAATTCCGTAATGGTTTCTGGTCCTGGTGTTGAAGAGTTTGGTTGCTGCACGGGATACTATGTTGATTCCAACAATTAATGCATGCTTGAGATAACAATTGGAAGTCAAGTTGCTCCATGATCACATTTCTGGAGATGATGAGGGTTAACATCTTTTATGATGCTCTAAAGAGCAGGTACAATGTGAAGAAGAGGGGTTAACAATCAGGACATCCTTAATGGAGTAAGAATAAAGGTGGCAAGGATCTCCAAGGGTGTATGGGGGGTGATGATTTCGATCTCACTTCACACAAGGGCAGGGTTACATCATCAAAGCACACTTTTGGATGCTGGAATGGTGAACCAGTAGTGGGTGATGATTGATAATCTTCATTTAGGGGCATTTCACTAACGTGCGTACGATAGAATGTTTGCTTTTCCCTTTAATTTCTAGATGGTGTAAGCTCATTACAACTCATGTGTACACTGTTATTCCTTTTTCTTTAATAATTTTTTTGGGGATATGGGTTGGGTGACCAGCTCATGTCTCAGATCGTTTCGGTAATTTTAGAGTTAAAATTTCTCTGAGTTGATTTTTTTATGAACAAGTTTTGAAGTCGTTTACCCCTACAAAAGACCAAGTTTAAAGGTATTTATGTTTTATTTAAATTAATATTTAGTACATTTTTTATATTAATTTTAATTATTGTTAATTAGTTTTAATTAAATTAGATTTAGACTGTTTTTATCATCAGTATTTATTTGTAATAATAAATTGAAATTATTAGTACTAATTATTAATAATTAGTAGTAATTTTGAATTATTAATGATAATTAGCAATGAATATAAATAATTAGCGGTAACTAGTAATTAGTAGTTGTAATTTGTGGCAATTTTCATTAATTAATAGTAATTAACATCAATTAGTAAGAATTAAAGGCAATTAGTAATAATTAGGAACAAATAATAATAATTAGTAAAACAATAGTAATAAACACTAATAATTAGTAATAAATACTAGTAAATACTAATAATTAGTAATAAATACTAATAAATACTAATAAATACTACTAACTAGTAATAAATACTAATAAATACTAATAAATACAAATAATTACTAATAATTACTAATAATTAGTAATAAATTGTAATAAATAGTAATAAATATTAATAATTAGTAATAATTTGTATTAATTTGTAAATAATTAGCAATAATTAGAAAAAATTAGTAATAAATACTAATAAATACTAATAAATACTAATTAATACTAATAATTATTAAGAATTCGTAATAATTAGTAATAATTTGTAATAATTAGAAATAATTTGTGATAATTAGTAATAATTAGTAATAAATAGAAATAATTAGTAATAATTAGTAATAATTAGTAATAATTAGTAATAATTAGTAATAATTAGTAATAATTAGAAATAATTAGTAATAATTAGTTATAATTATTAATAATTAGTAATAATTAGTTACAATTAGTATTAATTAGTATTAATTAGCGAATAATTTGAAAATAATTAGCAAATAATTAACAAATAATTACTAAATAATTAGCAAATAATTAGATAATAATTAGCAATAAATAGAAATAAATAGCAATAAATAGCAACAGTTAACAATAATTAGTAATAAAGAGCAATAAATAGCAACAATTAACAATAATTAGAAATAGTTAACAATAATTAGCAATAAATAGCAATAAGTAGTTATAAATAACAATTAATAGTAACAAATAGAAATAAATAGCAAGAAATAGCAATAAATATCAATAAATAGAAATAAATATCAACAATTAGGAATAAATAGGAATAATTAGTAATAATTAGTAATAATTAGTAATAATTAGTAATAATTAGTAATAATTATTATTAATTAGTATTAATTAGTATTAATTAGTATTAATTTGTATTAATTTGTATTAATTAGTATTAATTAGTATTAATTATGAATTATTAAGAATAATTAGGAATAATTAGAAATAATTAGAAATAATTAGTAATAATTAGGAAAAATGAGCAATTACTAATTAACAGCAGAAATTAGCAGCAATTAGCAGCAATTAACAGTAATTAACAGTAATAATTAGCAATAATTAGTAATAATTAAAAATAATTAGTAATAATTAGCTATAATTTGCAATAATTAGCAATAATTAAGAGTAATTAGGAATAATTAACAATAATTACTAATAATTACTAACAATGATAAATAATTAGAAATAATTACAAGTAATTATTAATAATTATCAATATCTAGTAATAATTAGTAATTAATAGGGATAATTAGCAATAATAAGAAATAATTAGAAAATAAATAGGGGTAATTATAATATATTGTAAGAACGTGACATAATTTCAAGTGGATTAGATGCACTCCTTTTGCTCAATGACTCTTCTCATTTCAACTCACCGTGACTCAAAATATTATGAAAAATGTGCTTCTATGTATGCATATCCAATTTCATATGAACGAGATTGGATATGCATTTGTAGAACCACATTTTTCATAATGTTTTTAGGCAATGACAATTATAAGAACATGATTAATCGATGAAAAGGGGCCTCTTTTTTCCGATGGCTCATTTACTTGCATATTTCTCACACTGAAATCACAATGAAGAATCTGGTTGAAGGTACGCTTATGCATTATCGTGTCCACATGAATGGAAATGCGTACCTCTGAGTATATTATTTATTGTCATTTCAGTGTGAGAAAATTGCAAGTAAATTATCCGTCAGACAAAAGAGAAGCCACCAATCCACTGGAAATTGTGTTTCCCATAATTAGTGGTAATTAGTAAGAAGTAGCTGTAATTATTTATCATCTCTTTTTTGGATAGTGTTTTTATTTTTTCAAATTATTGAAAAACAGTAATGATTTTATATTTTTTAGAAAAATATGGAAGAAGCAAGATGAAAATAATCATTATTAGATGATCATTCTTGGATAAATAAGTGTAAAAATAAAAATGGTTCTGGTTTAAATTCTATATATATTGAGGGTGTTGAAGCTTTCTTATCATTTTCATCATCAACACTAGATTTTGTTTTAGAAGGAACAATTAAGTGTCCTTGTGAAAAATGTGCTTTGAGAACGTTTGACACATTTGACAATGTTGGGGGACATCTCTTGCATTTCGGTTTTCAAACAAATTATGTTTTTTGGTATCAACATGGTGAACACAGTTCTAGAAAATATAATAATAATTTGATTCTAGATCTATCACAGTTTCCAATTTTAGTACATGATGTTGTAGTTCTATCTATTCAACAAACCAAAACTTAGGATGATATTGATTTAACTTCTGAGTTGGTACCATCTAAATTTGATGAGTTGTTGAGGTCTATTAAAGATTCATTATATCCTAGTTGCAAGATAAGAAAATTTGAAGAAATTGAAAAATTTATAGATATTAAATCAGATAATGGAATGTCAAGAAATTGTTTTAATCAGATATTTTTTTGGGTTAAAACACTGTTACCTGAAGGAAATGTGTTTCTTGAAAATTACTATGAGAGAAAGAGTTTGGTTTGTAATCTGTGTGTTAGTTATCAGAAGATTCATGCATGTGCAAATGATTGCATCTTATATTATGGTGCAAATGATTCATTGAAAAGTTGTCCCATATGTGGAAAATTGAGGTATAAAGAAGCTCAATTGGGGAAGTATGAATTGATTCTTATAAAATAGTTAAGATATTTCTCACTTACACCCCAGTTGCAACATTTATTTATCTTAGAACCCAACGACAATTATGTCATTTCACAAAACAAAGATTTCAATTGGTAAAAGCTTAAATCATCCATCTGATAGTGATTCATGGAAACATTTTGACCGAGTGCTTCCGTCTTTTTTCTTTAGAAGCCCAAAATGTGCGATTGTGTCTTTCTACGGACGGTTTCCATCAGTTTGGTTCTTAAGCTAGTCAGTATTCATGTTAGACTATCTTTATAACTATGTACAATTTACCTCCATGGATTTTGATGAAGGTGCCTTATATCTTTTTTACCTTATTAATCCCAAGACATAAAAAAAAGAATATTGATGTTAATTTGAAACCATTGATTGATGCGTTAAATTCATTGTGGAGTAATGGTGTTTGTACCTAAGATGTTGCTGTGAAAAAAATTTCAAACTAAAAGAATCATTGATGTGGAAAATTAGTGACTTCCAAGCATATGGAATTTTATCTAGCTAGAGTACACATGGTCCAAAATCATGTCCTTACTGTATAGGAGAAAACGAAGAATTTATGCTCATCAATGGAAAAAACCTTACAATTTTGACTATCATCGTATATTTCCTCCAACTGAATATTCTTTTAGGAGGAACAAATATAATTTCAGAAAATACACATTTGAAAGTGATAGGCCTAAAAAATGATCTCATGTACAAAGTTAAAATCATTTTTATTTTTATTACCTCCCATCACATTTAGACCAATAATAAAACAACAGAAAATTCATGGCTTTGGGAAAGAACACAGTTGGATAAAACAGAGCATTTAATTGGATCTTCCATATTGGTATGATTTGTTGGTCCACCACATTTTGGATTTCATGCATATTGAGAAGAAATATTTTGATAATTTTTTTCATACAGTTTTGTATACACCATTTAAGACCAAAGATAATGTAAAGGCACAATTAGTTCTTACCCAAATTTTCAGGCGACCAAAACTTGAACTATTTAAAAATGTCAGATCACAGAGGTTAATGAATCCAAAAGCATCTTATACACTGTCCAAATAGAGTCACTTATTATTTTGTCAATGGATTTTATATTTGAGACTTCCAGATATCTATGATTCCAATTTGGATAGATATGTTAGGAATGATCATATTACCGGATTAAAAATTATTGTCATGTTATAATGGAAAGAATTATATCAATTGGATTAAGAGGTTTTTTGAATTCTATGATTTGGGATTCAATAATAGACATATCATATTTTTTCCAAGACATTTTTACGGTGACAACAGACTATGATGCACTATGAAAACTGAAAGAAGATGTTGTTGTAATTCTATGTAAACTAGAAAAAATCATTCCACAAGTTTTCTTTGACTCAATGGAAAATTTGATATTAAATTTTCCACATGATGCAAAATGTGGAGGTTCGGTATATTTTTGATGGATGTAACCATTCGAGAGAAGCATGCAGAAATTGAAGAAAAAAGTACATAACAAAGCACTAGTTGAAGGCTCAATTGCTGAAGCTTATTTGTAAGATGAAATTGATTTTTTTTCTGCTCTCATTATTTTGAATATGAATATCCCTCAAAATACAACCACATGGGACATAATGAGGGGAATGTTGATGATGAAATGACCAATCAATTATAATTTTTTAATCAACCAGAGCAAAGATTTGGTGGAGTTTATGAACGATGGATTTCAGAAGATGAATATCACAAATCTCATACATATGTTCTACTCAACAGTGAAGAAATGAAATCATTTGTAATGTGAGTGCTTATATCATTTATTCTATAATTTATGTTAAAGTAAGTAAAATTATTTTATTTGTAGGTGATATTATCATCATATCATGAAACAACTTCAACAAATTACAATAGCTTCTTTTGAAGAACGCCGAGAATTGTTTTTTCTCAATGGTTTCAAAAAATAGTAGCATAAATTATTGATGGTTTAACATGTAAATTCAGTTTATTATTTATTATATTTTTAATTTTTTTACAAATTTTTAGGTGTCTCAACATGATGATAAAATTGATAAGAGACTGTGTATATTGAGTAACCCAACATCCAAAATGGTTAAATCTAAAAATGCGTATGTGGTTAATGGTTTTCAATTTCATACACGTGCATATGGGGAATAAAAAAACAATGAACAATGGAGTTTTCATGAGAGTATTGCATCATAAAGAAACTAAAGTTGACTTTTATGGAATACTAGATGACATTATTAAACTGTGTTATCTAGGGATAAATTACATAATGATGTTTAGATGTCGGTGGTTGGATACTAAGAGAGGTTTGCATGTTCATTCGACTCATATAATCATTGATATTAAATATAAAAGTCTTCTTGCAGTAAATGAACCATTTTAATGGTTCAATAAGTACATAAAATTTATTATGAAAAGTACTCTACTACTTCAAGAGACCTAAGTGATTGGTGTAGCATAAAAAATGAAATCTCAGAAAAATTAGTTCACTCAAAGTGAATGTTGTTCCGCTAAAGTGAAAAAATTGATTTTTTCCAAGAGACTACTCAAAATACATCTTTTTCACAAAAAGACATGAATATCGATGATAACACCCCATAATTATGGGTCGATGATGATGATGATGTTAATGATCTTACAAATGAATGTGAAATTGCAAGATATGATGAAACCGAAACTCTTATGGATATTGTTGATGCCGGGGAGGAATATGAAGACATTGACATCGCTAAATATGAAGATGATGACGAAGGTTAACATTGACATAGTTAAATTCCGTTTATAATCATAACTAACATATCTCTAAATATAAAGGTAAATTTTAAATATTTTCTAACAAAAATCATGTTGTGTTTCAGATGAAAGATGATCTATTTTTTTAGTTGTAGGAGGATGAGCTACCTTTGGATGAGGAGGATTTGGGATCATCTAACCCTTAGCCTACTGGCAGTTTAGGGGGTATGTGGAGGGGGCACGATCATGCATGACTGATGATTCTTGACCCTATCCTCAAGCGATGTCCATGTCTCGGCTTCGATCCACGCATGCAGAGGTACGTTAACCTATGTATTTTAGTTATCTTTAATTAATTTATTTATATACTAATGTTTTGATTATTTTTCCTTTTTTCACAATTTTTCACATGTAGTTGTTGGAAAGGGGAGCACTATCTTACACAATTATTTTTCTCAGCCATGGATCACATGAGAGAATATCCCCGTAGATGTGTAGCTTAACATGTTCGATCATTGGCTATTATGTAAATAAATTTATATTTATTTTTAAATTTATTTCCTTAATAACATGATATTATAAATTATTTATATGGTTTATGGTATCCCATAGATGATAGCATGTGTGGCGCTATCCATGCGGCATGGGAGGTGTCTATCCATGACCGTTTCCTTCAATTTTTGCACAATTTTAGAAGGATGTCCATCAAGAAAGCAAGAGTGGCAGTAATTTAATAGTTGTGTAGACACCACCGATCAGAGTAAATTTTATCTCATGTTTGGGATGGATTATGTTCAGACTGGTTGGGTGATGAATTTAAGAGGAGATCTTCATTGGCCCCACAAAACTAGGGGAGATAAGAGGTGACGCATTGAGCTGGTATCCGTACATTCAGTGCACATAGATAGAATATGGTAAGTAATTTTTTTTAAATATTTTATATAACATTAAATATGAACAGTTTATTTTATATTCATATAGGAAGTAAACCAACCCGATATTGTGGAGTATGACGTTTATCAGAAGATGTACAGTGATCCAGCCACTGGAGAGATTAGAAGTGATCACTAGCATCATATTGCGGTTAGTATAATTTTTTTTTCAGTTTGAAAATCAACGACATATATTATTGTCACTATTTTAATTTCAAATTGGAACTGAAGGAGTCATATGAGGCTGTGAACTCTCAGACATAGGCTAAGATTTAGGCCGAGACAACTGATTGGACTAGAGCCCACCATTTCGATGAGGCAGCATGGATGTAGGCGACACAGTATGTCTTCAAGAAGGGCTGAGTAGTTGGTATCAACTCTCATTTGACTCTTGGGACTTATTATTGTACTGCTGCGATGTAAGCATCCAGCTTGAGAGGAGATCGTGGAGAGGCATCATCTTCTGGCTCACAGTATCAGGAGCAGCTGTAAGCTCAGAGTGAGCTTATAGAGAGTTTGTATAATCAGCAGGAATAGATGCGTCAGAAGCAGCAGTAATACAAAGAGGAGATGCATCAATGGCAGTAGAAAAATCACGAGTAGATGGAGTACATGCACATCCGACTCTTCGTTTAGGGATGAATTTTTCTCCACCATATCCTCCAGTTCCTCCACCTCCTCCAGAAGACTATCCTTCCAGTGAATTTTTTTAATGATAAAAACATTTGAATTCAAAGTTTGTTGTAATATTAACTATCTATAGTTTATGTCTTTTATATTGGTGTAAATATTGTATAATTTAATTCTTTTATTTTTCTATTATTTTTAAATTTTTAAATTTTTATTATTTATTATTGGTATTAATATTTTTAATATTTATTTATTTTACTAATAATAATAATAATATTTTATTATTATTTTTTTATATTTTTTTCTAATATTTAGAATTTTAGTATTTTATATTTTTTTATTTTAATAATATTAATATTATTTCTTCATAAATTTTAATAATAATAATAACATTATTATATTATTAGTATTATTTTAATGTTAATATTATAATAATATAAGTTTTTTATATTATTAAAAATAGTATTTTTGTTATATAATATAATATTATTTATAATAATAATAATAATAATATTTTCTAATATTAATTTATCAAAATTTTATTGAATATATATTTTTTATTTTATTAAGTGTTTGTGACTAGACCTTTTGCAACCGGTTCCCATTGCAAATAGTTTGTATATATTTTAAATAAGTATTTGTGATTGGAAAGCTGAGCCTATCACAAATATGTTTTTGTGATGGGCTTGCCACTATAGGTTTTTATATATATAATACATATAATCGGAAAACTATTTATGACGGGAAAACGAGATTATCAAAAATACCTTTTTCGATGGGACCGTCACAAATACCTTTTTGCGACATAACTGTCACAAAATGTTGTTTTATATATTATATATATAATTAGAGAACTATTTGCCACAGGAAATCATCGCGTCACAAATAGTATTTTTTTTCGATGAGCCCGATGCAAAAAAACTATTTGTGACGCCGTATTCTACAACGGGCTATTTGTGACAGGTCCCCGTCGCAAAAGAGAATTTGCGACTGGATCCCGTCGCAAATATCCAATCGCAAATACCTAAAATTCTAGTAGTAATATATGATGTATGTAAATTGATGGGATAATACCATGAGTCTCAGCATGTGTCAATCTCAAATCATTTTTGTACTCCCTTAAAAGGTTAAAAAGTCTCAACTCATTCTTTGGAGAGAATGAACTATCAATGATGATAGGAAACTTGTTTCAATTATCAAGATATGAATATTTCAAATTTTTAGGTAGTGGTTTATGTTCCAAGTTAGAGGTATTTTTGATTGATGGGAGTGAATGTGAATGTGAGAGGCTAGTAATATCATCTAATTACTCAATGGTAACATCCTTAGATGAAGAATAGGATTTTACAAGATTAGCAGTATCATCGATGTTCATGGAATATTTAGTTCTCAAGAAATCATCAATTAAAAATCATACATGAGATTTTTATAAAATGGTATTACATTCTATGCATTATTCATTACCTAGCATTTATATCAATGATAAAAAACCATAAAAGGGATCAGGTAAGAGAAATGAAGTTTTTTTTGTGGAGGAAGGGAGTACATCAATTAAATTAACAGAGAGAGGGGAATGTTCTTCTGAGAGTTTCTTCATGGAATTAAGGATATTTAAGTGGACAATGTCATAACCAAACTCCCTAGATAATGTACCACTATGAACATTAATTATGGTTTTCTAATTTTTTAGGAAAGGTAACCCCAATATAATTTGGGCATATCTATTCATCCTATCATATTCTATTTTATGCAAATAAAAGTCGACAGAAAAAATTAAAAATTTCACTCTCATAAGTACATCCTCTAACACACAATCAGGGTGTGCTGTACTTCGACTTTCTAGATGAACAAATATTCTAGTGGGCTTATATTATAAGTCATATAATAAAGATAAAATGAAGTGAGGCATCACATTTATAGAATCACTCTGATCAAGCATAGAACTAGAAATGAAATAATCCCCTATTTTTCACATAATTGAGAATGTTCCAGGATCATTGGATTTGGTGGGAAGTGATGGATCTATCAATTTAGAGATATTCCTCCCCAATCTCACTTGTTCATCACCTTGAATTCCCCTTTAGTGTTTATAAATATCCATTAGAAACTTGTTATATAGTGGAATTTTATTCATGATATCAATCAAGTGAATGTTAACCTACACATTTTTTAAAGATTCCAATATTAATTTATCAAGTTCACTTAATTTTTGTTTCCTTGGTTGGGTGGCTCTTTGGGTAAATGGAATAGAACATTCCTTGGTGGTTAATCAAATGAAACTCTCTTTCCTTTGGTCAGTATTATCTTAGAACAATATTTTTTCTTACTTAAAACATTTTTTGTCGTTGGGATGGTGGTTTCCATAGGGGGGTGACTCTAATTGAGGGATCATTTGGATTTTAAGCTGTGTTCGACTCCACATGGAGATAACACTAAAATTTCCCTTATCCCTAGGGTTGACTAGTGGTAGGGAAGGTAGTTTACCTGACCCATGACATTGGATTTCTCCCACTGAGTTGGTGAGATGGAATAATTGTGATTTTAGGTATTGTATGGAAGCTTGGGTGATTTTTTAGAAATAGAGGGTATTTGAAACGATTCGTTTCATCATGTCTTCAAGGCTAGGCTTAGGTTTTAGAGGGGGATATTGGAATTTACTTTGTGGTGGTTAATTATTTCTATGTAGTGGTGTTAGATGGACACTCTACTCTGGTTAATTTCATAGTTGTTGAGGTTGGTTTAAATACCCCTTTCCTATATTATTATTTTTCTTTACACCCAGAGTTGGATGGATAGTATGGTTCTTTCCTAGTGGGTTGGATATAGGGGTGGACTGGAAAGTTTGCCTCACAACTCTCATATGTTTCCCTTAGTTAAGTTCATTGGTTAGAAAAATGGGTGTAAGAAGAATAGATACCACAATATATGGGAGGATGGTATTGGGATTTAAATTGGGAAATACCAAGTTGTCAGAGTAGGGTGCTTACCTCTTCAAAATTTGTGTCCACCTTCTTCTCAAACTCCAAACTCTACACCTCATGGACACCTCTAATCGGTACAATAGACCTTGAACCAAATTGATGAGTGTTCCGAACCATGTTCCCTATGAGTGTAATTGAATCAATTGGGGTTTTTTCAACTATAACACCACTTGTATAAACATCAATCATGTTTTAATAAATATGAATCAAACCTTTATAAAAATATTGTATTAAAAGTAAATCACTTATTTGGTGGTGTAGACATATTGAACATAACATTTTAAATAGTTCCCAATATTCATGAAGTGTTTACCTGTGTTATTTCCTTATACTAGAAACCTGTTTCCATATAGTTTAAATTCAAGAGGATGTGAAGTGTTTTTCAAGAAAAAGGAGTTTCATGTCTACCTATCCTGTAATTGGAAAATTAATATAAAATAACCAATCTTTTGTAGTGTCTTATAACAAGAATGGAAATGATCTAAGTTTTTAGTGTTCTTCATCCACATTTTAAGGTTTAAATATTAAACACATAATGTGAAATTATTTTATGTTCTTATATGGGTCTTCTCTAGAAATTCCATGGAATCTTTGTAATAAGTGAATTAAACCAGATTTAATTTCAAAATTAGACGCCACACTTTATAATGGAATGTATGTGAGATGAATCTCTACATCAGGTGAGGTTATTTATTTTAATTTTTGGTTATTTTTGTCTATATTATGCACATTTATTTCAGTCTTGATGTTGGTTTTTGTTGAAGAATAAGGATCGAGAAGAGTTTTGATGTTTTGTGCATCCTCCATCAAGGGATCATTCACTGCTTCTTGGTGATGATGGCGCAAGATCCTCTATGGTTCATGTTCAAAAGGAAGTAGTTTATCCATTGAAGATCGTATCATACACAAGACCTACCAAAAAAGTATTTTAGAAAACAACATAAAAAAAATAAATTAATAAAATAATTGATAAAATATTTACAAAATACATAATGTTTTTTAAAAAATGCACACTAAAAACTAAAGAACTCCCCAAAAATAGTGCCAAAATTTGACCGTGTTGTTGTGAAACATCAAATTGATTATGATTTTAAAAAAGATTTATAACATATGGAAGATACTTGGTCATATATCAAGGATAATTGGATGTTTAAAGTGTCTATTTTTAATAAAAAATACTAAAATATGGGAGTGGGTTTTGAAAAGAGTTACAAAAAATTAATTAATTAAAGATTTTAATTGTTGATAAATAAAGGTGGTATTTTTATAATTAAGAGATAAAGAGGTCATATCAAGTTTACTACATATCTTGGTTAGTTTATCATTCTGAAAAATTCATATGGTTTAATAGAATCCTTTGGTTGAGATATATTAAGATCTCAATTCCCTTCCCTCTTAAAACGATGCATAAAGAAGCACCCATTGACACAAAAATCATGTAGTCAAGGTTTGGACCTCAAGTATAGAGAGAGGGATTATAAAGAATACTAATATATCTTGAATGTGTGAGAGAATGAGGATTATTGTGTTGTATAATTAGAACAACCCAAGATTCCCACATGAAATCTCAACCATATCAGTGTTGAGAAAAAAATATTTCACTTTATTAAACAAAAAAAGAACTAAAAGAAGAATCATGTTAAGATAAAACATCAATGAAATGTATCATTGAAAAATTACAAAAAAATAGTATAAAAATAAGTGTTGTAACTCCCTCGCAAGTGTGTGTAGCTCCCTCAAAATGACCGTTCACTATTTAGATCGCCATCGAGAGTGGGAGGAGGATCAGGTGGAACTTCGCCTTTATCCTTGACCCCATACGAGGAAATGGACCTAAAGAACATTTGGAATGAGGATAGGACTCATTTGGTTCTCCATAATGGTAGATATTTTCTCCCTATTCAATCTTACAAATAGGGTTCCCAAGGTACCATTTTAAAGGAAAAGTGGAAGGTGGTTCTGAATTCCCAGATCTTGAGAAACCATTGAACCATGGTTTTCAGTGGCTATAAAGTCTTATATCGCTTCATAATTTTTCCCCGACCTCTTTACTATCTCCAAAAAAATTGGCACTATTTTGAAAAACAAATATCGATATATGGATGAAATACAAAACTATAATTTTGACTTTGAGCATATTATTTTTCTTGGATAGATCAGTTTGGTTGAGCCATTTAATTAATGAATTGCGATTGGATGTCTTTATAATATTTGTATCCCAATGAATTTTGAATAAAAAAAATGTTAACACAATTTTATGTGCGAATTGTCTTGATTGTTCATTTGAGTCCACATGTGTGCTTGGAATCTTGTAGAGTTTGGACCATTACTCTTAAACTTCATCATAGAGCCTCCAAATAACCTCCACATACAATTAAAACATCAAAATGAGTGAAATAATCCTTTTTAACTGTGATAAAGATTATATAATCGAATCAAGCATGTAGTAAAATTTGTTAACATATTTTTAATTTACTATACAAAATCAGTTTAATACAATGGTGTAAGGGTGAAATGAAATAGTGAATCATAGTTTGATCATTGTGGGACTTAAACATAAGTTTCTTGTGGGAACTGGAATGGATGTAGCCTCTCGGATTATATATGAACCTATTGGGGATATGGACCAGAGAAAATTGGGGTGAATTTGGGGTGCTGAGTTTGGACCTCAAGGAGGCTTCCTACATATCCTATTTGGATGGGAATCAAAGAATAAATAGTTTGAAATGTTGTAGATTAAATCTATTGAGGATTCCCATGGTTACTTCACTAGGAATATGTCTATATGGAGTCTTTTCTTAGTGGTAATATGACAGTTTAATTTAGGGATAACATGGTTGGGTCTTATATCGAATAAGAGGCACATGGTGAAGGCTAGGGGAATATTTGGAAAGGTAATATCTTCCCAAAAATGTATTTTATCATGAGGATGTCATGATTGTTACTAAACTCTATTCCCATGTGAGTCTTAATCTGTGTGAGAAATAAGAAGACATGGAAGACCAAACAAACCACACAATCTCCTTCATTTGCTGGTGGATGAGGTTGGGGATATGAAAGAGAGAGAAAAGACTTTGATGTGACCATGTTTTATCTTGTTTTCATAACCTTAAAATAGGGAAGGAATGATGGGTATGAAATAATACAAGAAATAATAGGGGCTTACTCTAGGTTGTATTCCCTAACCTTGTTTTTTTGAGAGGATGAGAGAAGGATAAAGCCCTAGCCCTCATCAAAGGGAAATGATAGTGGTTCCACTAATCATCTAAAATGGTGAGGTCCATGGAACTACCACCAAGGTTGGGGTACCCATTACTGATAACATTCACAATTGTAAACATCCTGAGGACCTTACCCATTATGTAAGAAAAGTGAGGGAAAACCATTACTGAGGGAATGCATAATCAAATGGAGGACACACTGATGTTTCCTTTACCCAGATTATGAAATTCTAGAGGCCTTAGTGGATGATACTATCTGTTAGTTCACGAATGGGACATATAGGGCCTAGCGATTCATGGGAGCATTTTATATATAGAGTTATTACAATTCACATAGGGACCGAGGGAAGGCTGAATGCTACATAGAAGAAGGGTACCAAGATCGAAGGACTCTATTCCACATACTGTTTTCTATGCAGAATAGTGGTATGAAATGACTCCATACATATATAGTCCAAATAATGGTGGTGAACAAAGGATTTAACTATGAAAATGGCTTCCCAAAAAAGGTTCTTCTATGTGGATTAGTTCTTGTGAGAGGCCACCACTGTTTGGGTGATCAAGTGAATCCCCATTCCAATTTTTCGATGTTTGGTAAGTGATTTCTTTCTAAAATCACTTCCTCGAATAGATTCTCTCTATTTCTCCATCCATTTGTTCATACAATCCTATGTTGGGGTTCTTATAGGGGTATAAATGTAAATACTCCTGGGTTGAATATTAGAAAGGAAAAACCACCACCCACAAAGGATTTTGGTTTGTGGATGGCCTGAAGATAATGCCTCACCCTACAAACAAAAATTCATTTGTGGAGGCCCTAAAGAAGATTCCTCCCCCCATAAATGAGATTTGTTAGTGGGGGGCCTGGAGAAAACGTCTTACCCCCAAAACATAAATTCATTTAGGGGGGGGGGACAAAAACTAACACTTTAACTAGAAAACAAATTTTTGTTTGCGGGTGTCATGAAGAGGAAGTATTGGCTCACAAACAGAATTTTGTTCGTGAGGGTGCTATGCGGGAGTGCTATGTGGATAAGAGAAATTCATAGTGAGTGTGGTCTGTGGAAGTCTGATTTTCTTTACGTCTATAGTTTTTAACCATTTTTAACTCCATCTATCTTTTATAGCCTTTCCATGTTCATAAAATCCATTAGATAATCCAGGTGAACTTTTGCAGACCCAATAATGATATTTAACGATATAATATAAATACATGAAATTTTGAGTCATTGATGATTTAATAACCCATTAGTTCAAACTCACATGCACCATTTAATTTATATAGTCACAATAATAAATAATATTGATATTCTTGAGCCAAATTAATGTTTAATGAATATAATATTCCAAAAAATCCTCTCCACCCTTATAAATACCACCCCTCCCAACCCCTTATCCTCACACCTTCTAAGAAAAGTATATGTTGAGTCAAAAGTCTTATTTTGACTTCTATATCATGTCTTGGAAATCACAAATGCATTCTATCATATTTTGGAAATTACAATTGTCTTTTATCATGTTTATCGTATCGTACAATGTTGATCGTACTGACCATATCGTATCGTACAATACTGATCGTACTGACTCTGTCAATCGTACCATACTAACTCTGTCAATCGTATCGTACTGACTCTGACAATCGTACCATACTGACTCTGTCAATCGTATCGTACTGACTCTGTCAATCATATCGTACTGACTCTGCTATTCAGATGTTCATTACTTGTTTTGGTACTTTGTCAAAAGCACTTGTTTTATATTAATCGTACCATTGCATATCAATATATATATATATATATCCTGTTTTAACCAATACGATGTCGTTGAGTTAGTTACAAACTAGTAAAAACGATGTCGTGCTTTCTGTTTCAATATGACCGTTATGATGACAGGTGTCCAAGTCCCTCCGAGTTTTTTGGAAAAATATGACCGTTGGAGGCAACATGACCGTTGGAACCCGAGGCCTATAAATAGGAGCTCATTTGAAGCTAAGGGAATGATGAATGTAGAATTGAACAAAGAGACTCTGTGAACTATCAAGATTCTAGAGAGAGACACTATGACTTCT
Organism: Viscum album; assembly: GCA_963277665.1. Taxonomy (NCBI): domain Eukaryota; kingdom Viridiplantae; phylum Streptophyta; class Magnoliopsida; order Santalales; family Viscaceae; genus Viscum; species Viscum album. Next base: position 31,525,214 of record OY728119.1, on the reverse strand, counting down.
CTCATCTGCCTTGTGCGTCCGATCATCGTATCGAGGGCTTTCAAGTAATTGAAAGACAGAGGTGCCTATTACCTACAAAATCGAGGGCTACCGGGGATAGGCAGACAGACGTGCCGATCATCGTATCGAGGGCTACCGTGGATAGGCAGACAGACGTGCCGATCATCATATCGAGGGCTCACCAAGGTGTTGGTGAGACAGACCTTTTATCCTAGGTGAAAGGATAACCCTTCTCTTTGGGTTAAAAGAATTGTAATTCTTTTACATTTCCACTGTTACTTGTATTAGAAAGGAATTTGTATTGTTTCCTTTCTTATTTACATATTCAATTGTAATTGTTTCAATTACAATCATTCTATTACATATTGTATTGATTGATTCTATATGCTTTAAGGTAGAATCATTAATCTTTGTATTACTCTGATTATTGTGTTCATCTTGAATACAATTGTTTTACATTACATTAGTACTACAATACATCATACCTTTTTACATTCAATACAATTGTGGGTGTTTGTATTTGTATTAGTTTAAGATCATTTAAACTAATCTCTTAGTTGCTAAAACTCAAAGGTTTTTAAACCTACAATTCACCCCCCTCTTGTATTGTTCCATCTAATAGACATACATATCTATATATTCAATCCAACAATTGGTATCAAAGGAGGTTTTCCACTGATTTGTATTACTAGCTTTATTTCTTTCATATTACTATCTTAAATACTTACTACCCTAACGTGTGGAGTGGAAAAGTTTTTGTTGTATTAGATGGAAGGAATGAATATTGGGTCAATAGACAATCTGAATCCTTCTAGACCACCAATCTTTGATAGGAATGATTATGAGTATTGGAGATATCGTATGAAGAATTTTGTTATCAATACTGGTGTAGACAATTTTATTATGCTTACTGGAGGTTACAAAATTCCTAACAAAGAAATCAGTACTTTCACCAATCAAGAGAAGCAAGAATATCAACTGAATTACAAGGTATGCAATACTTTGTTATGCTATATGACCAGGAATATATACAGTCAGATATCTTCATGTGAAGCAGCCAACTGTATTTGGAAGAAATTAGAAGTCACTCATTTTGGTACATCCAAGGTTATAGAAACAAGGAGAGCAATGCTTCGAGCAGATTATCATGGATTTGTTTTTCCTTATGGAGAGCCAGTATGTAAAGTGCAAAAAAGGTTTATGACGATTGTAAACAACTTACAATCTATGGGTGAAAAAGGTATTGATGATGAATCTCTTGTTGACAAGATTAAAGATATAATGCCAAATGAATGGGAGTCAAAAAGGACAGCTATTGATGAAAATAGAAAAGTTTCCCAGATTACTCTTGATGAACTCTTTGGAACTCTTCTACAGCACGAGACAAGAATGAAGAGAGATGCTGATTTCAACAAGAAGAAGAATGGTAATGGAAGTGTAGCCTTTGCATCTAAAGCTAAAACGCCTGAAAGGCTTACAAGGTCGAAATCCAAGAAAGTTGTTATATCTGATTCAAGTGATTGTAATCTTTCAGATAATGAGTTATCCAATCTTTCTTGAAGGATGAACAAGATCGTGGGAAAGAAAGAATTTCAATATAGATTCAAAAATAAAGATAGGAAGGATAGGAAAGATTCATAGGTAACTTGTTATGAATGCAAGAAAGCAGGACATATAAGGCCTGATTGTCCTTTACTGAAAAGGAAAGATAGAAAGGAGAAACACTCTGAAAGAAACAAGAAAAGGTTTTATAAGACAAAGAAAGTCTTGAAAGAAAATGATACGTGGAGTGTAAGTGGTAGTGATTCCTCAGATGATTCTTCAGAATATGAGACATCAGGACAAAGGAATTTTGGACTCTTAGCCAGACTACCAATTAAAGATCATTGTCTCATGGCTAAGGTACATAATGCTGAAGCTATTACAAATGTCTCTTTGAATGCAAATTGTACTAATAATAGATATTATGAATCTTCAAATGATGAATCTTCATCATAAGAAGATGATACATTACCTTCTTTTGAAGAAGTCTCTAGATTTGCTAAATTACTTGAAAATGAAAATTCTAAACTCAAGAAGAGGCTTGAAAAAGAAAATTCTAGAATTTCAATCTTGACTAAAGAAGTATCAGATCTTTCTAAAGATCTTCATGGGAAAACTTCTGGTTTTGAAAGTATTTTAAAAACCCTTGAGAAAGTTAAATCTGATAAGGATAAACTTTCTAAGGATCTTGAAACTGTAATTTCAAAGAAAAATATTTTAGAGCCTAACTCTAGTTCAAATTCAAATGTTTTGGAAAATAAGAATTTGGTTTTAAAACTAAAGTCAGAGATTTTATCCTTGAAAAAATGTTTCTCAAACTTTACTCATGGAAAAGAAAACTTTGACAGGATGTATTCTCAAATTAGACCTTTGAGAAATCGTTCTTGTCTTGGTTATACTTATTCCAAACCTTTCTTTAGCAATAACTATTTTGTTCCTCAAAAAACCTCTTTTTGTTCTAAGTGTCAATGTGGAGGACACTAGAGAAGAGATTGTTCTCTTAACAAAACTCAATCTTTAGGATTTCATAAAGCTCATTTTGCAAAAAAAATGTGGATTCCTAAAATTCTTTTATCTAACCTTTTTGGATCCAAACAAGTTTGGATTCCGAAAAACTAATTGTTTCTTTTTCAGGAAAATGAGAAGTGTACCAATAAGAACATTTGGTACATGGATAGTGGTTGTTCTTGACACATGACTGGAAAAAAATATCTCTTTTAAAAGGTTATCAAAACAAAATGTGGAAAAGTTACCTTCGGAGATAATGCTCAAGGAAAGATTGTTGGTATAGGTAATATTGTTTTTCTTGGAAAAGTTCTTATCTCAAATGTTTTGTTTATTAAAGGTTTTATGCACAATCTCATCAGTATAAGTCAATTATGTGATGAAGGTTACCTTGTGAATTTTAGAAATGATAAGTGTTTAGTTCACAATTCCAAGGATGAGTTCATTCTATCTGCCCATAGGCAAGAGAATGTTTACACTATTAACTTAGATGACCTTAGGAACCAAAACTTACCTTGCTTAAGTGCAATAGAAGAACAATCATGGCTATGGAATAGGAGAATAGGACACTGTAATATGAGAAATCTAAGTAAACTCTCAAAGAAAGGACTTGTAAAGGGGCTACCAGATCTTAGATATGATTCTTCAAAGGTCTGTGATCCTTTTCAATTTGGCAAGCAACATAAAACTAGCTTTAAATCAATTAATGAAGTTACAACTTCTAATGCATTATAGCTAGTGCATATGGATCTTTTTGGTCCTTTACAATCTGGAAGCATTGGAGGCAAATACTATGTATTTGTTTTAGTTGATGACTTTACTAGATTTACATGGGTCTACTTTCTCACAAAGAAATCTGAAGCCTTTTCCTATTTCAAAACATTTAGAGCCCAAGATAAAAATGAGAAAAACCTACCATTGATAACTATTCATAGTGATCATGGTGGTGAATTTCAAAATTCAGTTTTTGAAACTTTTTGTAGTAAGAAAGGTATTACTCACAATTTATCAGCTTCAAGAACTCCTCAGCAAAATGGTGTTGTTGAAAGAAGAAATCGTATTCTTTTGGAAATGAATCGAACCATGTTGATTGAATACTCAATTGCTAAGCACTTTTGGGCTGAAGCCGTTAGTACTGCCAGCTATACTATAAATCGTGTTTTAACTAGACCATTTCTTAATAAAACCCCTTATGAGTTATGGACTGGCCGAAAACCTAAAGTTTCATACTTCAAAGTTTTTGGATGAAAAGTATTCATTTTGAATACAAAAGATAATCTACACAAATTTGCACCAAAATCTGATGAAGGAATCTTTCTAGGCTATTCTACAACCTCTAAGGCTTATAGAGTTTTCAATAAAAACACATGTACTGTTGAGGAAACAGTAAATGTAAAATTCGATGAAACTGATCCTTTTGTTTTCAACCAACCCAATCCTACATCCTCGGATGTGTTTTCTAAAAATGTTTATCAACCTTTATTAGAAGATCATTCTGATAAGGAAAATTTTCAAGAAAGTATTCTTGAAACATTTACCACAGAAGATTTTCTACCATATGTTGATGAACAAGCTTTACAAAACCCAAATCAATTGTTTCTTAGAAATCATCCCAGTGATAACATCATTAGTGATGTAAATCAACCTGTAAGGACCATAAATTCCTTAAGAAATGAAATAGAACATCTTTCTTTTCTTTCCCAATTTGAACCTAAAAGTCTGAGTGAGGCTTTAGGTGATGATGATTGGATCAAAGCAATACAAGATGAACTAAATGAATTTGAAAGGAACCAAGTCTGGACTTTAGTTGATAGACCTAAAGAAACAACTGTGATTGGTGTAAAATGGGTTTTCAGAAACAAGTGTGATGAAAATGGAATCATTGTAAGAAATAAAGAAAGACTTGTTGCTAAAGGCTATAATCAACAAGAGGGAATAGACTATGAAGAAACATATGCTCCTGTAGCTAGACTTGAATCTATTCATATTCTATTAGCCTTTGCAGCATTTTTCAATTTCAAACTATTTCAAATGGATGTCAAATGTGCTTTTCTAAATGGTTTTGTTCAAGAAGAAGTTTTTGTCGAACAACCTCCTGGTTTTCAAGACCCAAAACATCCTGATCATGTTTTTAAACTTACCAAATCTCTATACGGTCTAAAACAAGCCCCTAGAGCATGGTATGATAGACTTACATGATTTCTTTTACAAAACAATTATACAAAAGGTACAGCAGATCCAACCATTTTTATCAAAATGGAAAACAAAAATGTTTTGATTGTCCAAATCTATGTTGATGACCTCATATTTGGATCAACTCAGAAATCTTTAACTGATTCTTTTGAAAACTTAATGAAATCTGAGTTTGAAATGAGTATGATGGGTGAGTTATCATTCTTTCTAGGTTTTCAAATTTCTCAAAAACCAGAAGGAACTTATATATCTCAACATAATTATATAAAAGATTTACTCAAAAAGTATGGATTTGACAAAACTAAAAGTATTAGCACCCCAATTGGTACCTCAAATAATCTTGATCTTGATGAAACTGGGAAACCAGTAGATCAAACAATCTTTAGAGGTATGATAGGAAGTTTGATATACTTGACAGCTAGTCGACCAGACTTGATGTTTTCTATATGCTTATGTGCAAGATACCAATCTAATCCAAAAGAGTCTCATTTAAAATCCGTAAATAGAATCTTTCGGTATTTAAAAGACACTATGGATTTAGGTCTTTTTTACTCCTCTGGGAATGATTTTTTTTTAAAAAGTTTTTCAGATGCTGACTTTGGTGGTTGTAGAATGGATAGAAAAAGTACATCTGGAACATGTCATTTCTTAGGAGATTCCTTGGTTTCTTGGTCCTGCAAGAAACAACAATCAGTAGCACTATCCACTACTGAAGCTGAATATGTAGCGGCTGGAAGTTGTTGTGCTCAAGTAATGTGGATGCAGCACACACTCACTGACTATGGATTGAGTTTTTCCAAAACTCAAATTCTTTGTGATAATACAAGTGCCATATATCTTAGTAAAAACCCAGCACACCACTCTCATGCAAAACACATAGATGTTAGGCATCACTTTCTTAGGGATCACACACTGAAAGGAGATATTATTTTACAATTTATCGGAACGCAAGAACAACTTGCTGACATTTTTACAAAACCATTACCTTCCGATAGATTTGAGTTTATAAAACAGAATCTAGGAATGATTACATTAAAATAATCATTCATATCTACTTCATGTTTTACAAATCTCCTTACAGTAAATAAATCCTCTTGAGAGGGGGAGGACATTTCGTTCTATGTTTTTATATTTCTTTTTATCTTATGTTCTTTAACTATTTACTCTTTTGAATGTGTGTATTCATTTTTCTGTTTATTGTATTAAAAGTTTTATCGTATCATTCATTTTTTTTGTATCGTATTAACAGTTTAATCATATCAACCGATGATGGTAATCAATTTCTTTTCCATCGTACTGTCCGATGATGGTAATGATTTTCTTTTCCATCGTATCGACCGATGATGGTAATGATTTTCTTTTCCATCGCATCGACCGATGATGGTAATGATTTTCTTTTCCATCGTATCGACCGATGATGGTAATGATTTTCTTTTCCATCGTATCGACCGATGATGGTAATGATTTTCTTTTCCATCGTATCAACCGATGATGATAATGATTTTCTTTTCCATCGTATCGACCGATGATGGTAATGATTTTCTTTTCCATCGTATCGACCGATGATGGTAATGATTTTCTTTTCCATCGTATCGACCGATGATGATGATGATTTTCTTTTCCATCGTATCGACCAATGATGGTAATGATTTTCTTTTCTATCGTATCGACCGATGATGGTAATGATTTTCTTTGCCATCGTATTGTCAGTTCATGGTAATGAGATTGTTTTCCATCGTTTCGACGGTTCATGGTAACCAGATTGTTTTCCATCGTATTGTCAGTTCATGGTAACGAGATTGTTTTCCATCGGCATGTCGTTTGATACTTCTATTTTATTTTATTTCGTACGGTTGTGTATTCTTTAATCCTAAAACCAACAACTACCTTACGTTCTACGGCAGGTATTTTCCATTTTTTTTTATTTTTTTTCATTTTTAATCCTAACCATTGATATGTTATTCTCTAATCCTGACCATAGAAGATCAACGGTCACCCCTTTTTCGCCTATAAATAGACCCCCCTCCCCAAACCCACATTGGTTTTTCAGGTTTTGAGGCGAAGCTATGCTCCACCGGTTATAAATCATCATATGATCTATCATCGGCATCATCTTTATGTCTCAATCCTCTGCTAATACTCCCGCTGAAATGTCTTCAAAGACTTTTACAGAGAAAGACTTTAACAGATAAAGGTTAGTTTCTCAGGACTTTTTTGATTCGTATGATTCCATAATCAGAAGAATCATTCTCTTTCAAGGATGGGAACAGTTGTGTGTTGAAAGACCTATTTCTCAAGATCCGGTTCTCTTTGATGAAGTTTGTCAGTTTTATAAAACCGTATCGTTCGACAAAGATATGACTATCAATTTTGCTGTATACGATAGAAAATTGTCTATGTCTGTGAAACAAGCGGCACATTTTCTGAATGTTTCTGTAGAAGGGGATTCTTTCTGTCCATCTCACAAACTACCAGAGGAAGTTGGTACGTTTAATAGAGAAAGTGCTGAAAAGACTTTGTTTATTGTTAATGAAGAAAAGAGAAAAGTGTCTCATCTTTCACCAGACAATCGTTTTGTGACTTTATGGATGCAAGGTTTTCTTATCCCAAGGAAAGGGGATAGAGAAACTCTGAAAGTTTCTGATATCTTTATGCTTGAAAATCTTTTAAATATGAGAAAAGTAAATCTCATGGGGTATGTTTTTGAAACCATTAAGAATGTCAAGACAGGAGGGATTAAGTCCCAAATAATTATGTATCCAGCCATCCTTACGAAGTTCATTCTCGAAAGTATGAAGTTTTGTAACATTCCTTTGAAAGAAAACCCCATAGATTTGAAGCCCTCTTGGATTAGAAAAAGTACTATGAAGAAGTTGAATGTTTATTTTGATCAGAATTCAAAACTTTTTGTCAGAGATGTAGAAGCTTAATTGGATCAGAATCAATCGGCACCTATGCCAGCCAAAGAAATTCAATCTACTGGTGTTACTCAAAAATCTGATCTGCAAACCAGTTCAAAGCCTGAGAAGAAGCCAAGGTACAGTAAATAGGTTGTAGCAAAATGGAGAAAGGATAAGGAACAGAGAAAGGAAGGTGATCCAAAGTTCATACTTGACCTGACTGAGGCTTTTGCAGAAAGAATAAGGGTAGAAGAAACTCTTAAGGCTGAGAAGAAAGAGAAAACTGTTTTGAAAATAAAGGATCAAGACTTTGATATCTCTAAAGTCTAGAAAGCAGTTGAGGAAGTTAGTTCTCAACTTACCACAGAAGTGCATCAAGATCCCATCGTACAGAGTCTCCCTGAGGAAGGAAAACAAAAACAAGTGATAGAAGAGATAGAAGAAGTATAAGAAGAATAAAGAGACTTTCTTTTAGAATTTCTTCAAAGTTCAAAGAAGAGTAGAGAGGAATCGGTTCAAAAGCTGAGTGAAGGTGTTCAACAAACTCCTCATGCCGATCAAGCACGATCTCCAGACAGAATGTCATCTCAAGAAAACCAAGGTGCTCAATCCTCTCACACTGATAAAGTTGTTGTCATTAGTGACAAAGTGGAAGAAGAAATAAGGCATAAAGAAAAAGCAAAAGGAAAACAACCAGTTGTTGACTCTAGCAGATCATATGAACTAGAATCGTACGATGAAGATACTGATTCAGAACATACAATCTCTCTCAAGAAGAGTAATTACATTGTTCATGTTTTGAGAAGGGTTGAGAAGACCATTCCATATTTTCCGAGGCTGGAAGGGAAAATCGATTTTATTACTGACAATCAAAAGAAGAAGTTTGGCTCTGTAAAAGAGTTGAGGAAGAAAGTTTTGTCAGTTGAAGCCGATTTGAAAGTTCTTTCAGAAAGTTTGGTTGCTCATAAGAAGGCCTGCAATAAGATGACTAAGTGGTCGTACAAAACAGAGAGCTCAATCAATGATCATGAAATAACTATTGAAGATATAAGAAGGTTGTCCAATGAGATTACAGTTTCTTTCAATAAGCTTGATAGATAAATGGTTGAAAGGTTGAATCTTTTGTCTTCTCAAAGAGCCGATGTTCCTTTAGTGAAAGATTTTCAAGAGAGAATGAATTTTTTTCAATATGAATTCTCAAAGGTTTCATCTTTCAAAGATGAAATGGTTTTGTTGAAGAATCAAAATTCTATGTTATCCAAAGATAACAAGAATTTTCAAAACAGAATTGATACCCTTGAAGAAGTAATCAGAGTCCAGGAGGAGACTATCAAGAATCAAGATCAGATTTTTGCGGACCAACAAGAGCATCTCAGATTTCAGGGCGAATCTATTTCTGAAGACAAAAAGGAGATAAAAAAGATGAAGGCAGTTCTTCATGAGTTAATCAAAAAGGAGAAGGAAAGAGAAAACAAGTGATCTGTATTTGTTTTCAAGTCTGGAAATGTTTGTTATCATAATGATTATTATTTCAAGTTTTTTTTCTATTGTCTTGTATTGCTTCACTAACTCCTTCAGACAATTCAAGATTACTCCTTTCTTTTTGTAAATCACAAAGGGGGAGAATGTTTACAAAGGGGAGAATGTTTTATAAAGGGGGAGAATGCTTTACAACACTCTTAAGGAAAATCTACGAATACAATCCTTAGGAAAGTCCATACCTAAGGGGGAGTTAGTTGTATTCAAATTCTTTTTCAGAAGAGTTTCCAATAACTCAGGGGGAGATAAGTATTTCCTATGACATTTACTTTGTGTGTTGTGATTTCCAAAAAGGGAGAGATTGTTGAGTCAAAAGTCTTCTTTTGACTTCTATATCATGTTTTGGAAATCACAAATGCATTCTATCATATTTTGGAAATTACAATTGTCTTCTATCATGTTTATCGTATCGTACAGTGTTGATCATACTGACCATATAGTATCGTACAATACTGATCGTACTGACTCTGTCAATCGTACCATACTGACTCTATCAATCGTATCGTACTGACTCTGTCAATCGTACTATACTGACTCTACAATCGTATCGTACTGACTCTGTCAATCGTATCGTACTGACTCTGCTATTCAGATGTTCATTACTTGTTTTGGAACTTTGTCAAAAGCACTTGTTTTATATGAATCGCACCATTGCTTATCAATATATATATCCTGTTTTAACCAATATGATGTCATTGAGTTAGTTACAAACTAGTCAAAACGATGTTGTGCTTTCTGTTTAAATATGACCGTTATGATGACAGGTGTCCAAGTCCCTCCGAGTTTTTTGGAAAAATATGACCATTGGAGGCAACATGACCGTTGGAACCCGAGGCCTATAAATAGGAGGTCATTTGAAGCTGAGGGAATGATGAATGTAGAATTGAACGAAGATACTCTGTGAACTATCAAGATTCTAGAGAGAGACACTGTGACTTCTCTCATCTGCCTTGTGCGTCCGATCATCGTATCGGGGGATTTCAAGTAATTGAAAGACAGAGGTGCTGATTACCTACAAAATCGAGGGCTACCGGGGATAGGGAGATAGACGTGCCGATCATCGTATCGAGGGCTGCCGGGGATAGGCAGACATACGTGCCAATCATCGTATCGAGGGCTCACCAAGGTGTTGGTGAGACAGACCTTTTATCCTAGGTGAAAGGATAACCCTTCTCTTTGGGTTAAAAGAATTGTAATTCTTTTACATTTCCACTGTTACTTGTATTAGAAAGGAATTTGTATTGTTTCCTTTCTTATTTACATATTAAATTGTAATTGTTTCAATTACAATCATTCTATTACATATTGTATTGATTGATTCTATATGCTTTAAGGTAGAATCATTCATCTTTGTATTACTCTGATTATTGTGTTCATCTTGAATACAATTGTTTTACATTACATTAGTACTACAATACATCATACCTTTTTACATTCAATACAATTGTGGGTGTTTGTATTTGTATTAGTTTAAGATCATTTAAACTAATCTCTTAGTTGCTAAAACTCAAAGGTTTTTAAACCTACAATTCACCCCCCTCTTGTATTGTTCCATCTAATAGACATACATATCTATATATTGGATCCAACAGTATATTTCCTATATTCTTCCCAATTTCCTTAAAAATACTATCCCCTACTTCTTAGAATAGTTGTTCTCGTCAAAATACCAAAACATGGTTCCTTAAGTGGAACCCCAAGAGTATACATCCAAAGGAGAAGGTTGTACCCTCAACCGATTCTTTTATTTTTCTCTTCCTATTCAACATCCAAAATAATTCCATTAAACATGGATTAATAAATCCTATATCATATATATACTATAATTTTATTATGTTAATGGAATATCTACCATCTAGCATCTTCTATTCTCCTATTATTTTAAAAATGAAAACATCATCTGTATTATGTTGGTTCACCTCCTCCATAGATGATGAGTTTTTGTTTCCCATTACCACCAATATGGAAGGTTTAAATTCACTTATTATTGTTTAAAATAGCCTAAATATTTATATTATATATATTTTTAACATTATAGAAAAAATATATCACCATAATATTAAATAAATCGAAACATGATTGTGGTGGTCGGTAAAACCACCAAAATAAACTAACCATATTACATTAACAATTTACAAAATGAATCATACATATGTTGGAACACATATAGATACTTGGGACGATTTAAATTTATAAAAATTCATGAAATCAATTTCATTTCACTATAGTATTTACAATCCCATTTGACAAAAACTTCAATAATTATCCACAAGTGATCCAACCTTAGAACCATGAAATGGATGCCCTTAGAACGATGGAATTAAAACTTATATTTCATTTAAATGGTTATAAATGAACGTAATAAAATAATAGTAAATTAAAAATAGATTAAAAGGTTTTTAATTAATTAATTAATCTAATTTTACTATATAGGATGTTAAGTGAGAGTGTAGATCAATTCTGAAATCTAAGGTGATGGATCTATTTGAACAAACTTTTTCTTTGGGTTATGACCTTTATCTCTCTAAATCACTTTATATATCTCTATTTGATGTTATTAAATTATTTTAAGGTCTGTATATATGTCTCTTATATACATACCAAGCTTATTATCCCTTCGTTTTCTTGGTTAGTATATACGTTTGGTTCATTTCTCAAAAGCCTTATAATTATAACTTATGATTGATTCCCTTTTATGGCACACATAAGCATGTACATGTTATAATGTGTGTGACCAGATAGTACTCTAATGAATTATGTAATTTTTTTGTCTCATGAGTTGTTGTTTATGGTATTAGAGAGTAAAGCTAATATATGATGGAACTTTTTCCACCATGTGTTGTTATCTTGGAAGTTAGTATTGACTTATTCTTATGTAATGTTTTATGTTGTCTCAACTTCCCCATGATTATGTATCTTATGGTAACATGTTATTTATGTTACGATCCCATGTTATTATTAATGACCCTTCCCTTTTATGATATCATATTATTCCATTTGACTCACATGTTATACCTCATTACCATGTTTATTACCTTACTAGGCTTTATAGATAACCCCTTTATTTTATATATTTCCTAGGTTATCTTATGCAGTTTGAGAAGCTTAAAGAAATTTAAGAGATCATTTTTGTGAATAAAATAAATATGTGGTGTTTTAGTTTCTTTTTATCTGTTATTAACCTTGTCTTTCAAGGAAACTAGGCCCCATTATCTTTGGGTTGTGTTTATTAAATGTTTATGTTAAAAATCATGTAACAATATTTGTAAAAGGCTTGGGTCACTATAGACATGATATTAATAATAAATAATATTTTATTTATGGTTCTAGAAAGATAATATTAATATTTTACTCTTTATTAATATAACACCTTATGTTTGTTTAAAATTACAAAAACAAGATTGTTTTAAGTTAATATAATAAAATGATTATTAGTATAAGATAAAAATAAAAACTGATGATCAATATAAGATACAAATACAAAAAAAATATGTAATAAATTAATATAAAATATTAATATAAAGGTTAAAACCCATTAATAAAGTTCCCAAATATATGGTTAATGAGTTTATTATTATTATATAAAAGGTTAGAGTGCATCTAACCAAGTGGGAATCTGAGATAAGGGTTCTTTGTCTCAATTTCCTTCACTTAATACATGTTTCATATTATGTACCAAATTAAATTTATAAGGTATAAACATTATTCCAATGAGTTATTATATATTAAATATTTTTTTATTGTTTGGTATTTCATTTTAATTTAGTCTCTCCCTTTCCCGGACATTTTATTCAAACATTACCTAAGTTGTAAGGGTTTTTTTTCAACTCAATTTCCATTAATTGAGTTATAATAGTATTATTTAAATTCATTCTTATAAATTTATTACACTCTAACTTAATATTTTGGTATATTTTAATTTTAATTATGCTTCTAGGGTGTTTTATTTCTTTCTCATAATCCTCTTTTTGATTGATTCTTACATCGTAAAATTTGACATTATAAGGGGATTTTCTTCTCAATCACCCCTTTGTTGAGACATATTTATTATTATGTGCCTATTTTATTTTATATACTATACTCACTAATATATTAAGTTATTTTATCATAAAATTAGTCTGAATTATAGTATCAACAAGATGATTTTATGGTCTCTCTATAAATGGATTTTGATTCAAAAGTTACCATTGCTGTAAAGGTTTATTTCCCAACATCACATTGAAATCAAGATTACTTGTGTTTAAACATCCAATAGGGAAAATATTGTCTTAATTCTATTTAAAACCCCATATATTTTATTATACAATGGTTATTTATAAGTTTTTTTTTGTCTTCTTACCATTTCACCTTCCTTTAGTTCACAAATCAACCGAAAGGTATCTTATAAGAGGGATTAACCTTATCTCTTTTTTTGGTCATGTATATTTTTCATCAATGTACATATTCTTTATTTTTATTTGTAAAAATTATTAAATATAATTGAATAATTTTTTATGGTCATATTATATATTTTTTACTTTCATTACAAAAGTTTTAAAATAATATTTTTAACAATTTTCACATGAATATTTTTTATAGATTTTTCTTTGTTTACAATATTAGTTGCTTTGGGGTAAAATTACATTAAACACACAAACACCACACACAAAGGCCATAAGGTTAGGCCATATCCCCCCAATGGATAGCCCACACATCTAGACTTCTTTATTCAATGCATGACACAAAGTACTTGTTGGGAAAAAATCCCTCTAGGTATCATTGAAGCATTTTTGAGGTGATTGTGTTTGTTGACAAAGTAGACAACTGTGCTGTGATTGTTGACAAAGAAAAACATGACATACAAATTTGTTGACAAAGAGGATTTCATGGCAGAATGTTGAGTTCAAGAGCTGTGATCAATGATCCATGTTTTATTCAAGAACGTCGACAAAGGAATGGATGATCTGGAGGTGCCATAAAAAGAAAAGATACAAGGTGGAACCATTTTCCAGTGTTTGCCAAATTTTTGGGCCTGAAAATTGACAAATGAAGAAAAGTTGTTTTGGAAAAGGGACTTGTGCGCTATGTACTTAAAGACTTGGAAACTTGTGAGCCATATGTTTTTCAAGACCAGATCATCAAAATATGGCAAAGGGACAAGGGTCGCGCAAGTATTGAGTTGGTCGCGCAAGTGACTTGCGCGCTGTGAAGAGACTTGTGCGCCAATTCTTGGGAGGATTGGGAACTTGCACGCCTGTTGTTTTTCTGGATCAGAACTTCAAAATACATCAAAGAAAAGTGGGTTGTGAAAGTATTCGTTTGGTCGCGCAAGTGAGTAGCGTGACAGAGGCCAGGACGGTTGAGCTGTGCACCGAGACTTGCGCACTGGAGGGGGACTTGCACACCATCGCGCAGGTAGTTCAAGTGCCTATAAATACTGGACCACCCCTCCTCATTTCTCACGGAGTTCAATACTTAGATAAATCAGAGCTCCTATTGCGCAGGTGTGGAAGTTGCGCAAGTGGTGTGTGGTAGCACAGGTAGGGACTTGCGCGCCAATGTTGTAGTTGCACGCCATCTATTTGTTGTGCACCTAAGGTGGTTTGGGAAGCAAAGGAAGTGCGTCGCGCAAGTTTGGAGACGCTTAAGATTGAGTCGCGCAAGTGTTAAAAAATACTTGTGCGCCAGTGTTGACTTGCACGTCGAGACTTGTGCACCGCCTTAGAGAAGGGATCCAAGTAAGGTTGATTTTCGACAGTGATTCAGGGCTGCGTGGAATCTGGGGGATTTCCCGATACCTTCGGTGAAAAGATAAATTCATCTACGGGTGAAGGTTGAGCTTCAAGAGAGCATTTACATACAAGAGAGGATGTATTCATTTGTGATAATGAAGAGACCTACATGTCTATAAACTGTGAGTGGATCCTTTCCGGAGTAGTGATCAAAGGAAGAGGAAGAAGGTGATCCTCTCCACCGGAAATGAGCTAGAGATAGAGACAAGGAGTGACCCTTGGGAAAGTAGTGAGCTGACCCTAAATCTTGTAAAGGTAGTGAGCCTGGGCATAGAAGTGATCAAGCCCGAACCTTGTAAACAACAGTGTGCTTTAGTGAATTTGGTACATCGGCTCATCGCCATTGTATGCTCCTTGGACGTAGCCCAGTGAGGGAGAACCAAGTAAAAATTTTTGTGTCCTGTGCATGCTTTACTTTCTATTTATATTGTGCAGCGGGAAAGAGAGAGAAGAGTGTTTTTCTTAACAGTGAAACAAGATCAGAACGGGGTATAATTTTTAATTAGTCACACCCTGATTCACCCCCCCTCTTAGGGTATTCAGCCTTGTGGACCTAACAATTGGTATCAGAGGGAAAGGTTGATATTAGTTCTTCTCTCAATGGAGGTCACCAATCATAAAGGGATTCTGATATTAGACGGGAACAACTTTCAGCTATGGAAGAATCGGATGAAACACTAATTTCAATCTTTGGGAATGGATGTATTCACAATAGTAATGTATGACATGACAACTGATATTAATAGTGGTGCATTTTCAGAAGCTAAATGTAGAGAGTTGGATGTAGATCCCAATGAAATTAATTCCTTAGGGGGAGCCCTATCCAACCCTATCTATACAAAGGTTATGTCAGGCAAAACGTCACGTGCCATGTGAGAAAAGCTATTGAATATATATTAATGAGATACAAAGGTCAGAGAGGCAAAGCTGCAAGTGTTGTGGAATAAGTATGAAGATTTGAAGATGAACCCGAATGAGTCTGTTGATGCATTATTTGACAGGGTAAATATTGTTGTGGAAGATATACGAGGTCTTTGTGAAGTCATTGAAGACATAAAGATCATAAAGCGCATCTTGAGGAAGCTTACACCTTGGTTCAATCCGAACGTTTCTGTACTAGAAGATAAAGATCCCAAAGAGCTGACACTGGACAACTTGCACAACACCTTGGTTGCATATGAGATGAGGAATGATGACAACAAGGCTGTGGAAAAGGGAAAATCCAAAGAGATGGAATTTAAGGCCATTAAAAAGCTCACCATTGAAGATTCTCAGGAAGAAGAATAGACATATGAGGTTATGTCATTCCTTTCCTCAAATCTTCAAAGAGGAAAAGGAAAGTTCAAAGGGAAAATTCTACTCGCTTTCTTTAGATGTGGAAAACTTGGTCATATTGTTGCAAGATTACCAAAAAAGTTTCAAGAATAAAATGATGAAGATGAAGTTGAAAATCCCAAGAATAAATATTCAGCCTATGTGAAAGGGAAGAAGCAGTTCAAGAAAAATTTCTTCAAGAAGAAGAATCTTCTTTCACAAGAAATATATAGTTTAAATGATTCTAAGGATGTAGATGTTGAGGAGTTTGAAAATTGTAAAGATCATGGAAAAAATTCAATAGTGGCTATTGTCGGTAGTGCACAAGAAAAGGGAGAAACTGACGCTGATGATGAAGAAGAAGAAATTGAAGGGAGAGTTAACATGGAAGCTGAATTAGAAGCAGCTCTTGAGGAGATAGATGTTTGGAGAGAAAAAAAAAAGAAAGCTAAAAAAGTTGTTCACGATGACAAAATCTATATGCAGCAATAGGAAGAAGAGAAGTCTGAGTTGATGGAAGAAATTGAGAAACTCAAGTCATCAACACCAGAGAAATCAGAATCCGTTAGTGAGTATAAACTCAAGATAGAAGAATAGAAAAGGGAGATCGATGGCCTGAATGGAAAAGCGAAAGACCATGTCAAGCGTATCAAAGAACTTGAAGAAGAAGTTGTCGGTCTGCAGAGAAAAGTTAAAGACCAGGAGAAACCTTTGATTCCTAACACATTCTTGGGAAAGCAGGTCATTACAAAGACTGAAAAGTTGAAAGAGGAGCCTAGAAGTTCAGTAGGAAAGAAGCAACAATTGAGCTAAGACATTGAGGATACTTCAGGGCTTAATTAGAAACAAAAATCTATGACAGTTGAAGTTAGATCGCAAGCACGAGTCCCAAGATTGACGGTTGATTTGGGCACAAGGCAGAATCAGTATATTCAGAGATCTCAAGGGGAAACTCATTGTGCTGAAGTACCATGGAGAAATGAACCCTTTATCAGGTGTTATTGTTGTGGAAAGATGAGACATTCACAGTATGTGTGTTCCATAGCCAAGAGATATCAAAACGAACAAGAAAAAAGGTTGCAGTCAAATAGAGATCAGTTCTCTAGAACATATTTCGAAGGACACTGCTTCTGGTGCGGAGGATTTGGGAACATGGTTATATATTGCACTTCGACCATACAGAGGAATGTGCCCAAGAAAAATCAAAATGTTCGCAAGCAGTAGATCAATAAACCAACAAGTGAGTTAAAAGTGAAAAATAGATTTGCAGCATTTCAATATGAAGCTGGTCCATCATACTCTAAGGAAGACCAAGTTTCCCAAACCACACCGAGTGTGAAGTAGAAGACATGCATCTAAAATAAAAAGGATGAGAAGGCAGTTGTTTCAGAAATTTCCCTTAAAGATTCAGATTATTTAGGAGTATAGATCCTTGATAGTGGTTTCACATCCCATATGACAGGGTACAAGGATCTCATTATAGGCATAAAATATGACAAAGAAAGAGTTGTCAAGTTTGGGAATGATGAGGGGCTGAAGATTGTTGGTTCTGAAAAGGCCAAATTTGGGGGGAAAGAAAGGAGACGCGCTGATATCTTGGTAGTAGAGGGTCTCAGTCATAACTTAATCAATGTCAGTCAACTCTGTGACTCTGGGCACTCTATCCAATTTACCAAGAAAATGTGTGTTGTGAATGGAAAAGATGGAGCAGTTGTTCTACAGGAAAAAAGGACAAAGGTAAATCTTTACCTTGTAAGAGGGGAAGAAGATATGTGGTTTTTATCCAGAGAGGAGGAAAACCAGTTGTGGAATAAGTGACTTGGCCATCTATGCCAACCATCCATGGAAGATCTGGTAAAGTGTGATACTTCTAGAGACCTTCCTAAACTATCACGTGATCGTACTGACACATGTGATGCATGTCAATAAGGGATGATCATCAGGAAGACATACATGCCAAAGGAACAGAAATCAACCAGAGTGCTCAAACTTGTACATGCAGATGTTTGTGGACCAATCTCACCACGAGCCATAAATGGATAAAGGTACTATATCCTTTTCATTGATGATTATAGCAGAATGGCATGGTTATTTGTCATTACCCATAAGAAAGAGGTGTTTAGTTGCATAAAGAAGTATAGGCGGGAGTCAGAAATGATGCTTGGCCAGAAGATTCAAAAGTTCCGTACTGATAACAGTACAAAATTCACAAACATTCAAGTTGAAAGCTATCTCGAGAAACACACGATAAGGCATCAAGTTTCATCAGTGAGAACTCCCCAAAAGAATGGAGTGGTTGAAAGGAGAAATCGGATCATCAACAACATGGCCAGAACAATGCTTATTGATAAGGACCTACTAGAGAAATTTTGGAAGGAAGCGGTTTTGACATCTGTATATGTTTCGAACAGGTCTATGTTGTGTCCGAAGCAAGGTAAGACTCCATATGAAATGTGGTACGGAAAGAAGCCAACATTCAAATACTTTCGTATCTTTGGAAGTAAGTGTTTCATTCTCAACAAAGAAAATCACGGGAAGTTTAGGTCACGAGGAGAATAGGGAATATTCCTCGGCTACTCAGGGAAGAGAAAAACATATAAATGCTTCAACAAAAGGCTGGGAAATATTGTTGAGATCAATGTTGTCACTATTGTTGAAAAGGAACAGAATATTCAACGATCTAGTCACCAGTTTCTGGATGAAAGTGATAAGGAGATAAGAAACATAGGGGGAGTAGAAGTGGCATAGGCTGACTCAGAAGAAGATACATATGATGAACAAGAGGAAAAAAAATCTGAATCTACTAAGAATCCAAAGAGTCGAGCTGATATTGACAGGAAAAATATCATTGGTGATTAGACAGCTCGAGTTCATACTCTAAGAATGAAATCATTACAACAAACATCATTTTTATCTTAGGTGGAGCCGAAATGTTTTTCTGATCGTGCTGAAGATGTGCACTAGGTTCATGCTATGAATGAAGAGCTTGATCAGATTGAGAAGAACCAGACATGGGAGATTGTTTCGAGACCTGCAGATAAGAATGTCATCGGAACTAAATGGGTCTATCGCAACAAGATGAATGAAGATGGTGCAATAGTTCAAAACAAAGCATGTCTAGTGTGCAAAGGGTACTCCCAGATAGAAGGAATTGATGTTGATGAGACATTTGCACTAGTTGCAAGACTGGAGACAATCAGATTATTTTTGGCCACAGCAGTGCAACAGAAGTTTAAAGTCTTCCATATGGATGTAAAATCTGCATTCCTGAATGGGGTTCTGGAATAAGAAGTGTATATTGAGTAGCCATATGGTTTTCTCATTCATGAAGATGAGAGTAAATTTTTTCGGCTAAAGAAGGAGTTGTATGGGCTGGAACAAGCACCAAGAGCATGGTACTCAAGGCCTGACCAGTATTTGAAGAAGCTTGGTTTCCAACGTGGTGGAGTTGATTACAATCTCTATTTCAGTAATGACAGTAATCAAAAGATGATGGTGTTTGTTTATGTCGACGAAATAATTTTTGGCGGATCAGATGAAGCTCAGTGCAGACAGTTTTCTGAATTAATGAAAAATGAGTTTGAGATGTTAATGATTGGAGAGTTAGCATTTTTCCTTGGTCTACATATGGCTCAAGGAAGGAATGGAACATTAATTTCTCAATCCAAATATGCCAAGGAGGTTCTAAGCAGTTTTGGAATAGAGAATTCCAAGGATATGAAGACTTCAGTTTCTACCCGGATGAAATTATCAAAATATGAGGATGGAAAAGTAGTTAATATCACAGAATATAGGAAAATTATTGGAAGCTTGTTGTACTTGACCACGAAAAGGCCTGGCATTGTTTTCTCCACATGCCAAGCAGCAAGATATCAGATTAATCCCAAGGAAAGCCACAGGATTGCAGTGAAAAGAATACTTCGGTATATCAAGGGCATAGTGTACTTCAGCTTGAAATATAATGAAAAATCTCAAATAGAGTTATTGGGATATACTGATGCCGATTGGGCCGGTTCAGAAGATGACAGGAAATCAACATCTGGAGGTGCATTCTATCTTGGTGGACTAAGTATTTCTTGGTTAAGCAAGAATCAGGATTGCATTTCATTAAGCACCGCAGAATCTGAGTATATTGCGGCCACTCAAGCATGCACACAATTATTATGGATGAAACAACAACTTGAAGATATGGGAGTTAAAGTGAAGTCTCCAATCAGAATCCAGTGTGATAACTCAAGTGCTATAAATCTTATCAAAAATCTAGTTCATCAATCAAGGAAAAAGCACATTGAGATCAAATATCATTTCATCAAAGAGAAGGTGGAGCAAGGCATTGTGAAGTTGGAGTATGTGCCTACAGAGCTACAGGTTGCAGACATTATGACAATGACCTTACCCAAGGAAGATTTTGAGAGACATAGACTGGATCTGAGAGTTCAGTCGAATCCCCGCACTTGAAATAGTGTGGATATGGATGACCCCTCTCCCCGAGGTATGATGTGTTTTTCTCTAACGTACTGATATGATTTCTCTAATCTGTTACAGACCACGAAGGAGTTCCCTTTGGGTTCATTGACCAAGGGGGAGAATATAGTGATTGTTTAAGGGGGAGAAAGTGTGGCTATTTGATAAATCATGGATGATATGGGGAGAAGCTGACAGGTGGAACATCGAGATAGGGGGAGCATTGAGAAAGGGAGATCATTTTAAGTCTGACGTTGCTATAAGTGATCGATCAAAGAATAGATATCACGACAGCTGAGGATCATGATAAAAGCAGAAGAGTGGTGTTGGAATGTGGTAAGAGTATTTCAAACAATTGGTATCGGTTTGGTATCAACAAATTGGTATCAGTTTGGTGTCAACAGTGGGTGTCAAAGATGAATTGATGCATTGATGAACTTTTCATTTACTCTTGTTTCTCACACTGATCATTGCTCATGTGGGCTAAGAGTATGTGTTCAGTAAATCCTTGATCTCTTTCAGAATCACAATAGGCGAATGGTGGCTGAAGAATTAACGATGTATCTTTTTATGGAAGAGTAGTCAACAAACCCAAAAGGGTAGATTGTTGGGAAAAATCCCTTAAGGTATCATGTAAGCATTTTTGAGGTGATTGTGTTTGTTGACAAAGTACACAAATGTGCTGTGATTGTTGACAAAGAAAACCATGACATACAAATTTGTTGACAAAGGGGATTTCATGGAGGAATATTGAGTTTAAGAGCTGTGATCAACGATCCATGTTTGATTCAAGAACGTTGAAAAAGGAATGGTTGATCTGGAGGTGGCATAAGAAGAAAAGATACAAGGTGGCATCGTTTTCCAGTGTTTGGAAAATTTTTGGGCCTGAAAATCGACAAATGAACAAAAGTGGTTTTGGAAAAGGGACTTGCGCGCCGTTTACTTGAAGACTTGAAAACTTGCACGCCATATGTTTTTCAAGATCAGATCATCAAAATATGGCAAAGGGACAAGGGTCTCACAAGTATTGAGTTGGTCGCGCAAGTGACTTCCGCGCCGTGAAGAAACTTGCACGCCGGTGCTTATGAGGCTTGAGAACTTGTGCACCTGTTGTTTTTTAGGATCAGAACTTCAAAATAGATCAAATAAAGGTGGGTCGCGCAAGTATTAGTTTGGTTTCACAAGTGAGTAGTGCGACAGAGGCCAGGGCGGTTGAGCTGCACGCCGAGACTTGCGGCTGGAGGGGGACTTGCGCGTCATCGCGCAAGTAGTTCAAATGCCTATAAATACTGGACCACCCCGACTCATTTCTCACAGAGTTCAATAATTAGAAAAATCAGAGCTCCCATCACGCAGGTGTGGAAGTCGCGCAAGTGGTGTGTGGTTGCGCAGGTAGGGACTTGCGCACTAGTGTTGTAGTTGCGCGCTATCTATTTGTTGTGCGCCTAAGGTGGTTTGGGCAGCAAAGGAATTGCGTCGCGCGAGTTTGGAGAAGATTAAGCTTGAGTCACACATGTGTTATGAAATATTTGCGTGCCAGTGTTGACTAGCACGCCGAGACTTTCGCACCGCCTTAGAGAAGGGTTCCAAGTAAGGTTGATTTTCAACAGTGATTCAGGGCTGTGTGGAAGCTAGGGGATTGCCCGATACCTTCGATTAAAAGAGAAATTCATCTACGGGTGAAGGTTGAGCTTCAACAGAACATCTACATACAAGAGAGGATGTATTCATTTGTGATAATTAAGGTACCTAAAGGTCTATAAACTGTGAGTGGATCCTTTCCGGAGCAGTGAGCAAAGGAAGAGGAAGAAGGTGATCCTCTCCACTAGCAGTGAGCCAGAGAGAGAGAGAGACAGGGAGTGACCCTTGGGAAAGCAGTGGGCTGACCCTAAATCTTGTAAAGGCAGTGATCCTGGGCATAAAAGTGATCTAGCCCGAACCTTGTAAACAGTAGTGTGCTTTAGTGAATTTGGTACATCGGCTCATCGCTGTTGTATGCTCCTTGGACATAGCCCAGTGAGGGTGAACCAAGTAAAAATGGATGTGCCCTATGCATGCTTTAATTTCTATTTATATTGTGCAGCGGGAAATAGATAGAAGAGTGTTTCGCTTAACAATAAAAAATATCATAACGGGCTATAATTTTTAATTAGTCATAACCTGATTCACCCCCCCTCTCAGGGTATTCAGCCTTGTGGACCTAACAGTACTGGTGGACATGAAGCCCATAACATAGCCCAAAGGCCCATAAGCTAGCCCAAATTCCCAGTGCAATGCCATTCTTGTATCATACTTCCTATGTCCCCAAGCCTACGTTATACTGGAATCATCGCCTTCCTGCCTCATGCATCATGCCTACGTCATTGCATTCCTATGGAAATTTTAACCCACTCGGATTTGAACTTGGGTCTGATGCAGGATTACGACAGGCCATTAATCACAACTATTTTCAATAAATTATTGGAGAATAATTATTTAAATATAGGTTTGAAAATATATATTGGCATTATATTAATGGAATGGAAAAATTTATTTAAATAATTTAAAATTTTTAAATTAATTTTTTAGAAAGGAACTATAATGGTAATTGGATATTTATGTTGTATAAGTATCTCTCATTTTGATACATTTTAAAATGATTTCAAATTACTTGTACTGGAATAATTTTTTTTTAAAAAATTAAATATTCACGAGTCAGGTTCAAATCAGTAAACAGAGGAATAATGACATCAAATTTTTGAAAAATCAAGAAAATCATTATAATTCACTATAGGTTTCTTAGGATTACTCAAGGACTAGAAAAATAGAAAAATATGTGTTCAAATATGATTTATTATGAAATATAGATGTGTTTTATTTTTATTAGTATATATTTCAACATATAGTTCAATAAAAAATTCATATTAATTATAATTTATAGATTTAAATTTGTATCATTTAATACATTTTAATCATATTTTCGAGTACATCTAATTGATTACATTCTATGAGAACGACGATATTCATACTTCCAATAGTATTTGACATTGTTGTAAAGGAAGTTTCAAATTATCATTTTTAGTGAATTGGTTTAAAAATGAAACATTGGGAACCATTTGCGTCGTTATATTCTTAATTTTTATACTATATTCATCCTATAAACACTACAGGGTTTTTTTATAAGAAAAATATCGATTATAATTATTAAAATTTCCATGGAAAATATTTTTTCAATTCATTTAATTTTGGATTATATTTTTATGTGGTTTATTATGAAATTATACTGGTTTAATATTAGTATAGTTAATTAAATAATAAATGATTGTGATATTTAAAATAATATCTATTACAAAAATATTTTTCTATTATAAATATTAATAAACTCTTGATCATAAATGGATTTAGTATATGGATCTTTTAAATAAATATAGAAATATAATTTTTGGAATTTTTAGTAGAAAATACTAGAAGAATAATATAAAATTAGGGGTTGAAATAGTGGTTGTAATTGAAAATATAGTGCATCACTTGGAGCCAAATGAGATGAGCCAAAAAATGAATAATGATATAGATCTATAGATAAGCAATGAGATTGTGAATCTTAAGACAAATCGTATGGTACTAGACCATGTTAATATTTATTTCACAACATGGAAGTAATATATCTCATTTTTTTTAATTTCACCCATCCAAACATTTTCTTTATTTGACTCAAATTTATTATTTTCACTTACAACTTTCACATTAATTAACTAATATGTTTTACAATTTTTTATGAGTTTGGGACTACATTATTTATAATATAATTAGAAATAACATGGGATTTTCATGAAAAAATATTATATATGAAAAATCTATCATGTTACAATCAATAGAAAATAAACCATGATAAACACACTAAATCTATAACTAATCAAATATTTAACGGTATAAAAGCATGGATTATTTTTTAAAATTTCTTGATATATTAAAAATGTTTCTAATTGGGATATTATATAATTCTTATTATTTATTTTCTTATGGATACATTTCTCAAATATGGGATGTATATATCTAAGAAATCATTATTTAAAAATCATATGATGTTAAGATGTGGGTATAAAATAATACATATACGTTTTACATAAATTTTATATGAAGGAAAGAGAAAATATTAAATTTTTTGATTATTTGTGACACATTCTTGTTTTGTAATAGAATAACTTATATATAATTTCTTTAAATGTAAGTGAGGATCCTCCCTAGGCTAACCATAAAACCTAAGTAAAATATATAACAGACTAGATTTCAATTTGAAATTTTCACCGAATGTGTGATATTGTTTTATTAGGGTTTATCTTAACATGTTTGGGAAAATAAATCTTCCAATGTTTTATCTACAAGATTATTATTTTTCTCAATATTTATATTTCAAACCAAAATATCATACTTTTCTTCCATATTCATTATAGATTTTATAATAAACGTAAAAGTTCATTTAGTTTTATTATTAAAGTATTTCCAAATTATTTGAAATGAATCAATACCATGCATTAAAATTAAGAACAACAGTATAATTTGGAATATAATTAATTCTTTAATGAATAACTTCACTCACTATTTTAGAGTTCTAATTCAAGGATTCCAATAATAACATTGTTAAAGAAAATTAAAATATTATGATGTATTAGCAAATGATTCTCTTCACAATTTGTATCAATTGTAATATTTATGAAATACTCTAACATTAATATTAAAATTAATATGAACAAAGTGATAAATAATTTATTATTTATTTTTTAATATTATTCATTAATTATAACAAATCTTTGTATTTTTCTATTTTATAATGTTTTTTATTTTTTTTATAATTTAGTAATTAATGATCAATTATTTTATTTATTTTAATATTTATATTATTTTATATAATTTTATTTTTCAAAATAATTTTTTCCAAATATACTTTGGGTGTTTTTTATTATTGTGATAAATTCATTTATAAAATAATTTCCCTCCCCAAAAACATATCCCAATATTGGTTATAGAAGGATTTTCATGGGACTTATACAAAAACATGATTCATTCCATGTCTCTACTAATGTAGTGCCAAAAATTCACAGGGCTATCTCTCTCAAGGAAGATTCAGTGACAAGATTAATTTTCAAATTATTTTTAACGATTTGTTTAGTTAGGAATTGCAAGGAAGAACAATGAAACTAAAAATGGAGATAAAAATTATATATTATTTTCAAGAAAATTGGTTTAGATTCATCAACATATTTATAAGATATTATAATAATTTACTAGAAAATTTAATACTCTAATGAACCTAATAATACTTAGTTCAAATTATATTAGACATTTTCACTATAAATTTCTAATAAAAGAATGAGTATCTTATTTTTCATCTCTAATTAATATATTTTATGGTATAATAACATATGAAGTATTTACTGATCTAATTCATAATAACATATGATCAATAAATTATCACATACAATAATGTCTCAATAAAAATTCTTAATTAGTTGAAAAATCAATTTCTATGGAGTTACTCACTATAAATTACATTAACTAATTAAAGAATTATATAGAAGTTTAATATAAATAAATTCATAAGAAATAATTACATTTTCTATGATTGAATGAATTGAATAAAAAATTTCAAAACACATGATATGGTAAAATATTTTTTTATTTGTAAAATGAAAAAATAAAGTACCAAAAAATTGAATGATATATTATAAAAAATGCTCAATGTTATCACTAATTATTTAAATATTAATATTTATGTGGAATATAGATTCTAATAGATCTTATTCAATAGTTTGTAGGACATAATCATCTATAAATTCTTGATTAGATATTGTGGATGTTAAAATAAAAAAATAGAAAGAATTTTATTTCAAAACTATAAAATATTAATTATAAAAAAACATTAGTCAACTATTATTTTAAAATATCCACATATTTAATTTTCAAGTTATCTCTTTGTTAGTAAATTATTCTTTATTTTGTATTTTTTCATACTTCACACACTTCTTAAATGTATTTAAACTTCTATTATCTAGGTCCATATAGCTTTTTAAAAAATCCATAAAATTGATTGAAACAAAACAGCCTAGCTAAAAATATACATCTATAATGATTTGAAAATATCTAATATTTTTCGTTGGATGTATTTATGAAAAAATTTAAAGGAGTTATTTATTTATATTATTTATATAATCTAAAAAAACTATCATTTAAACTAATAATATTTCATTTGTAAATATACATTATTTTTCAAAATTTTATCATAGAAAATAGTATTACATTGGATATGTATGATTAAAAATAAATAAAAAAAGGATATATGATATTGAAATAAAATATAACGGGTTTGTGAAAATATAAATATATTTATAAAGGATACATATGATTAATATTAATTTCACAATGTATATATAAGATTAATTTTTAAAAAAAAAATGATATTTAATATTGAAAATATGTTTACAATAGATATATATAATTAAAAATAAGTTTACAAAGGATATAGAAGATTGAAAAGAATTATTTTATAGAAACAGTAATGTCAAAAATGAAATTAAAAGTTTTTGTATGATTAAAAATATAATTACTATGTTTGTAGAAGGGATGAATATAAATCTATAATGTAAGAGTAAGATTAAAAAATAATTCCCTTATAACTCAAAATTTACATAAGAAAGTTATTGACAATAATTATTTTTTATTATCAAAAAGATTAATATATTAAATTAAATTAATAAAATTTACCAAAATTTACCCAAAAAATATGAAAAATTAAATAATATTTATATAATCATTACTAAAGTTGTAAATATATTGAATAGATTAATAAATTATAAAAGTATAAAATTATTAATTAAAAATAATTTATAAAATGTAATCAACCCCCCAGTATGGAAAATAATGAATTTTTCCCTAATTGATGTTTGTCATGGAAATGTATGTATTCTGATAAAATGTTAGGATTATAATAAGAAAGAACTCACATGGGGATATGGATTTCAATTAAGAGACACAAGTGTGACTTTATATTTGAACTAACATTCCAATGTATATAAAATGGTATGTAATAAATATTTATTTTGATATACATAGGTGTTGTATACATTAAAATAGTCTGAATTAAATTTTTTTTCCATGCTACCATGAATGTGAACTTTTATACTTTGATAAATTTTATATGTTATCCTTAAGCCTAATCTAATAAAGGTGATGCCAGCTATTTGGTTGATCTTACTGTGGGGTTTTCTTCTTAATAATGTTATTCTTCCTTTCATATGAATGGAATGATATGTGGTGCCCTAATTTAATTACACTCTGGATATAATTTTTCATTCTTTCTTTGGTGATATGTGATATACTTATGTACTTGATGAAATATTATGTGATGCATTCATCAATTTTGGCCAATCTATTTTACTAAAATTAATATTTTATGAGTTAGACTATAACAGATAGGTATGTTTCATACAACATAGTTATATTCATTATCTTATATAAAAGGATTATATGTGTGATTAGGTCTTGTATACAAATAAGTATGGTTTAAATTTTTATATATAGATAGTGTTGTTATTATAACTTCCCAAACATAAAACATAGAAACAAGTTTGGATATTAGAAATAAAATGATAATGAAGGATTGGATGATAACACTCAGTAAACAAAAAACTGAATAAAAAATCAACAGAAGTAATAACCATACACCCACTAAAACACAAATAATTCATACGATTCATGATATACCTTATATAAAAAAAATAATTTAATCCTGAAAGAACTAAGAGGTTGAAATTATTGAGTTATACAATATTCACTAATCAAAAATTTATAAATTTAAAAAATTTATAATTACCGTCCCATGGAGGGACCACCCATATATAGAAAAATATTGAATCCTACATTTAATTAATGATTAATATGTGGATAAAATATATAATGTGTACTAATTTTCACTGGCATATAGTTTTTCCTATTTTTCTAACAAACTTATAAATTTAGTGAAAACAAAACTCCATTGTTCAAATGATTTAAACTATTGATAATTTAGTTAAAACAAAAAAACCACCACTATTCCAATAAATAATGAATCCAATGAACTATATTCTCTTTGAAAAAATATCTTTACACCTCAAAGATCTATAAATTATGTATTTTTAAATGGAAATTAATATAGTAAACATATAAAATATTCTTATTTCAAGACCTTCATCTTTATATTGATCTAAATAAAATTCCATTTAACCATAAAACACATTATCCAAAACACCACAAAATAATTTCCCTGACCAAGAAATTGTTAAATATATTTTCTATATTCACACATCCACTAACCGAATATATTATTGTTTTCATCTTTCTAAATACTTGAGATGATGCGATACTTCAACTAAAAATTCTTTATTGGTGAAGGAAAGAAAGAGTTCTTTTTAAGATGGATTTAACTATAGTGTTAACATAATAAAATTATATTACCATGATTACAATCATGTTCCTCTAATAACACCTTCATCTTGATCATTTCCTTATATAGTTCTAGTACTTGATCAATTATAAGATTCAATATGAATTAATATTTTAGATGAAGGTGATACATCTATGAAGGAAAGACAAGAATCTCATAATGATTATTGTTACTATAATTTCAAATGAATAATATTATGTGCTCATAATTAATTATGAGTAACTAATAAAGACCAATCGTCCAAATAATTTCATTATTCAGAATCATTTTTTTCATATAATTATCTTCATTGGTTAACAGTTCTACCACTAATTGTAATCTAGATAATATGTGAATACCATTACTCAATATGTTAGCCCATATCCTATTGTACTCCTACTACTATCTACATCATGTACAATATATGAATCCACATATTTCTAAAGTATCTAATTAATTAAAAAAATATTTCCTTTGAGATATTTGAGTGTCCACTTCATTATTTCTCAACATTACTTTCACAGATTTAACAAAAAACTGATGGACAATTCCACTATATATGCACTGTCAGGCCCTTTACGTGACAATAAATAAATAAATATTCCATTAATTCATGAATATAGAACCCATGGCATAAAACATTACTCATTTTATATTATAGGAGAATTATCTTTAGATAGATTGATGTGATCGACCAATGGGATAAAAATAGATTTTCATCTATTCATTATTAAAATCTCCAAAATCTGTTCAATGCGGTCAAACTGGGAAAACATTAATGTCCTTAGCTTCTAGTCTGTCAAGATCCTTATTCACATTGTCAATTATTTAACTCTATAGTCTTTTATCCCAAATGTTCTTATCAACTCTCAATTTAGATATACTGTTTGATTCATCTATGAAAATTGAAAGAGAATATAATCTATATATAAGGGAAGTATGATAAATTACATATGACCAAAAACCCTAAATATAAATAGTGATAAAAATACACTAGGTGAACACTTTTATACCATGAAATCATGAAATATTTTTTTTTACAGTTTTTGGTTTCTAGTTTTTGGACATAAAAACATCATTTGTCTATATAAACTAGATTTTTTTGATTCATGGAATCCTTAATCTAATTCATTATAAATTAATTTTTCCAAATAACCATGAAGGAATTATTTTTATACATATCATTATTTAAGATATTGACCATATGATATAACCATTCTGAGTAGTATCTAAATATGAAAATAATTCATCACCAATGAGGTGATTTCATTGAAACATTCTATTTTCTTTTATTGAATTTCTTTAAAACTAATCTTTTAAATTTACTATTTAATACTATTTAATTATTAAATTCTCAAGTAAACCCATTAATTTTAAAGTGCAGGTTCCATCCATGGTTGAATTTTCACCCCCCTTTTCATTCAAATGAGAGCAACACATCAATTCCTTCATTTCTAACCCCCACTAATTTTAGTGACTCAAATTCCATACCAATTTCAGTTTTTAAAATTTTCAATTATCATTTAGAATCAAATTATAAATATTTTATTCAAACCATTGAAATGGTTTTATAATTCTTATATACCTCAAATGAATATGAAAATAAACCAAAACTTCTAAAAAACTAAAATTTGAATCAGTAGCCTTGGATCATTAAGTTATATCAAATATTCTTATCGCCTCTTGAATTTCATCAACCCCTATTTTATCAAGACAATTGTCTACCTAGATACTTTATATACTACTTAAACATTTTAACATATCATTATAATTCAACTTCATTTAATCATCCTATGTTGATTATTAATTTACAACTAAATATTATAACATGTTTCAACGTATTTACATAGTAACATTAGTAATGGTCACATTCCATATTGAAATGACACTCCCTAGATCATTATCACAAATTAAAAATCCATTTTATTCATCTCCATACCCTATAAAAACCATTTCGGGGAATTAGATCCCGTCTTCCCCCATTTATTGGAATCAACATGAACATTGTAAATACTTATATAATATTTTGAGTGTGAGAAATCAAAAAATATGATAATAAATAGTTCCTTCTGATTCAAATTACTTAATGGTGGTAATGGTATCTTATTAATCAAATAATCATTGACATTCATTTCATCTTCCAATTTTTTTTAAAACACGATATTATTCGCATGATCTAGGAACTTTGATTCAATATATTTTTCATCAATTACTCCATACGATTCTATAGTGTTTTTTGATTTATTTTATTTTCAAACATGATTCCATTATCCTTGAAATATTTCTCAAAATCTTTTGTTTAGGTAAACTTATTATCTGACCACATGTATTTTCTCAATAAGCAATTCTCATTTTCTAATATAAGTCATTATCAGAAGAAATTCCTGATTAATTTTGAATTTACATAAAAAATTATACACATATTTTAAATGTAGTTTCATCTATGAAGGTAACCCTATACTGTGAGCCTTTAGGATTACACACCATAGTTTTTCCCTATACATTTTCTTGTAAAAGAACTGATTTCTAAGTCATTACTTCTTATTTTGGTGGTGAAAAATGAACTCTAATTTATTTTTAAAGGATAGAAACATGAAATTGTCCATGATCAATATGTTTTAGTTTCAATATACCTTTATTTTAAAATATTCACATTCATTTATATATTAAATGAACAAGACAGTGATACCAAAACTATTCATATTTTGAATAATCACATGATATACGATATTTCAGTGTAACATTTCCTAGAAAAAACCGCTTGATAAGAACAAGGTTGGGGGGGGGTGAATCTATGTTATTAAAAAAAAAATTACCTACAACTTTATTAAAATTATTAAGAATATTAGACATAATAAATATGATTGAAACTAATAATTTATGACATTATATTGAGAGAAAGGAAAAACAAACATGACATAATATATTTTTTCTATATGGTTTATATTTAATTTTTATCAAGAGAATAATGCGTGGTATCTAATGATTGTAATACCAATTTAATTGTTCTTATATTATTATCAAAAACAATAATTAAAGAAGTAAGAATATGGTCCTGAATTCTATATATGAGAATGTTAAAAATGATTCAATATGTTGATTGGTATTTTTAAATAGTCCCCATGTACTACCACGTATGGGGCTAATATACTCTTTCACTATTATCGTTACATAAAGTGAAAATTACTATCTAGATTCTCCTCTTCTAAAGATAAGTTACACATTCAAAATCATTAAAAAATATTATGTTCCCATGATTCTTTATAGGTTCCTCCAAAATACACTTTAACTAGATCAACTGATTCATAGCCTCCATCGGTACTAGATAATCTGGTTTTATAGTTATTAGTTATAATTATTTTATTAGTTAGGAAAGAAGTACTAATTTATATTTTTTTATAAGTAAACACATATCCTATAATACTCATCCTTATATGAAAATTCAAACCGAAGTAAGAATCTTAAAATCTGTATAATGACTCATCCATTAAAAAACTTTGAGATAGTCTCATTATACCTTTAAATATTTGAGTATCTACTTCATAAAATCCATGTATTTCTTCACAATATTTTATATAAAAATATTTATATCTCCGACTAAATGAGAAATTTTAGGACTTTTAATGACCATGAAAAACATTAAGATTACAATAATTTATAAAAATGAACCCCCATCCGTGATCTTGGACTCATTAACTATCTTGGGTGTTGTCTATTTTGATAACAAGGAGTGAATAACCCATGGGTAGGAACATATTTTCATTCAAGAAAATTGAAACTATGTTACATAATATGATGTTTTCTAAATCAATGTTTTTACCTTCTAGTCTCTACAAATTATCATCCCCAAAATATGTTGTACTAACTGAAAATATTTTATCTCATTTTTTGGTAACTCTTTTATCAACAATACTATCTTATTTATCTTCAAAACAACCAAGAACATATCTTCTCTATAAGTAGTATGTAAGATAAAATCTTTATCATCAACCACTATATAATAAAAAATTTTATCAATATTATATCAGATGGAAGCTTTTTGTTTCATGAAAATAGAAATCATTCAATTCAAATACACAGTTGACTTGAATTTCCAATTTAAGACTCATTTATTATTATACATTAGAACACTATTTTTCAGATTCATCAAATCCATTCAATTGAAACATGAATTTCTTCTTGAAAACACATATAAATTAATGCTTCTTTAAATTTTTTTTTTTAATAATATAGAACTAATTGTGAATCAATTTTGAGTAATGTATAGAAATTTTTTCTTCACCACTGAAGTGAAGATATCATTTTAATCAACTCATTCATTGTATAGATGAACTTTTAATACTATATTTCACATGAATCATTTACTACAATTAAATTTTAACCATTTTATAATTCATTTGGTTATTATAAATTATCTCACAAACCAAATAAAATAGTGGTATAACTGTATATGATGGTCCATGCATGAGTAAGTATCCATGCACACATTTAACCAGAGGTTGGGTGAAGAAGCACACATATTGTGTTTGTTTGCGGGGAAATAATAAACTCCCCAAAAATAAAGGGATATATTTTATATCAGATAATTTTTCACATCTAATTTTATAACCTAACATAAATATCATAAAAATTATTTATATGTCTACTAGATACAATAATTCATGTAAAATCATATCCTTAGTTAAGGGTCACTACCAGGATTATCTCTCTGGATTGCGTTAACTCCTCATTCCATTATTTTTGTAGTCAAGGTTCACTACCAAGACCAACATTATGGACAAAGTTCTATTATAAAATAGGTTCACTACCCATTATAGGGATTATTAATTTATGAGATATCAATCTTTACCCAATGCATTAGATGGCTATAAATTTTTTTCCCATGATTCACATAATGAAAACCATATATATTTATGCCATGAGATCATAAAACATTCATTATATCGTCACATGATAACCCATAAATGGAAATAGTATTCATAAATATTTTAACTTATCATCATAGTATAACCTGTTAAAAATCAATAGTTTTCATAAGGTTTTCATCATAATACAATGAAACCATGGGGAAGAAATGAGTTTCATTGAATCATCCTTAAATGATCATCATTATAATCCATTTAGAGAAAATAAGTGGATGGTCTTATAAAATCATGTTTATAGTGAAAGAGAAAAATCCTTAGGTGATGTTGACCAACATGAAAAAATAAATTTAAAATAACATTGAAACCATCTATTTAAAGTATTATAAAAATACACTTTTCATTAGACAACATTGTAACAAAATATTAAAAGAAAATAATGAAAATGAATTTTAGTGTAAATAACCATGAAAAGGTTTAATGTAATATTCAATTAAATGAATATAAATGATTAATGGAAAATCTATTCATGTAAAATATGTTAAAAGAGAACACCCCCTGTAATTGTTTTTGTAAAATGTCAAAAAAGACTTGTTCAAAAATCTTTTATAATGATTCCTTTTTAAACCATAGTAAATATTTTCAATGCTAATGAAGATGACCATTCCAAAATATTCCAATTATAGTTATGAACTTTTACAAAATAATTTATAATATTATTGTTATTGAATAAATTTTCTTTTGATTGAAGGGTAAATAAGGATAAATTTTCATTAAAAAACTTTTATTGAATATTTTTGGCAACAAAGTGGAAAAACCGGTACTTAAAATTAAGTATTTTTGGAATAGCCATTGGATAAGATAATACATGGGGAGTAATGGATAAAAAAATAATTTCCCCCAATATAAATTTAGCAAATAAAATACAAAAAATTAACAAGATTAGTAAATAAACCCTTACCTGGAGAACCCTCCTATGTAGTACATATTGAATAATATTTATAATAAAAATATTTTTATTACCAATATATTATAAAAAGATATGAGTACATAATTTTATAACTATAATTCCATTATAATTTAATTTATAATTTTATTAAAAAATTATCTTTAAAATGGATATTCGGGTAAAATCTGATCCATTTCCCATGCATGTTTCTTTTTGATTGTTCTGATACATCATCCATGGTCATGGTTGAAACCTATCTAGAATATTAATCATGATGAAAGTATAATATTTATTAATTATACACATTTATATATCCATTTATACAATTATTTTTGTAAAATTTAATTACACCACTTCATGATGATAACAATCTAAACAAATGCACAAGTGATGTTTCCATATTTTTATGGATGGAATAAAAGACTGATATAAAATAACTCACATTTAAAGAATAATTATTATATCATAAATATAATAAATATTCCTTAAATATAAAATTATATCCAACCATGTAAATTGGGAATGAAAAAAGGATCATGTCTCTCAATGTAAACTAAATCATATCGCTATATATAGGCGGTAGTCCATAGGAAGACTTGGTCAATACGTTCTTTTCCTATTTTAGAGAAAAGAGGTGAAAATAGACTGCTAAATAATTATATAAAAAATATTTATAATTAATATAATAATGAAACAATTTTAGAATGGATACCATATATTTATATGTGGTATTAGTAGAAATAAAATTGAAATTACTTGGTTAAGAGTATTACCTCTTCATTGAGAAACCTCTATTTGATTCCACCTTAATCCAGGAAAGGATGCTATTTTGATAAATAAAGAACCTCTAATACATGGTAATTGATTTTAAGAAATTGTTTGAGATGTGATTTTAAGATATTAGAGTCTCATGAAGTGTTAGTAAGAGAGGATAGGTGGTGTTCTTTTATAAGGGAGGGATATGCAAAACTAGGAATTCTTTAAAAAATTAAAACATATTAATGTATTATTTAAGAAATATTTCTCCAAGATGACTCTTTATAGAATATTATATGTTATTGGGTCTAAATATTACTATATAACAGGATTTATAAAATATTTAGTTTAGTTATCTCTTATTATTTTAGTTTTGACCATTTTAAACCATTTAATCTCTTAGTGTGATTTTTTACAAGGTTACTATTCATAGTGAAAAAAATTAAGTGATCCCTATTACATAATATTAATTATTATAATGAAAAATAACAAATAAATTTTAAATAAATCTATTTCTATAAGTGGTATAAATTAATTTTAAAATAATTATTCACAATGAAACTAAACGGTTTTAAGAAAACCCATTTCAAAATATAAAACAGAGTTTACTGTAATTCATTTCCATATAAAAAATAATAGATAATGCTAAAATATTTGATTGAATATATTATCTAGAAATTTAATTCAATTCATTCCTCATTAGTGGTTAATTAAATTTATTAGGTTAGAAAAAATTGTGTGCATTAACATTATTGTTTTAGAAAAAATTACACTATTTACGTTTAAATGATTTTATTTGAATTCATTACCAAATAAAAACTAATGAATTAATTATATATATATAAAATAATATTATCATATATTTTTATTTTTATTCATAACATTCAATACAATGTATAGGGGATAGTTTTCACACTAAATAATAATTCAATAGTATATCATGATTCGTTGAAACTTGATGTTTCTTGTAAAAAAAGAATAGAAATAAAATTTATTTGAAGTAAAATATATCATAAAATATTCAGGTGTTACATTCTACCACCCTTATAATAAGTTATCCCTAAAAATTATATTTCTTGGATACTAATAACTGAGGATAATTATACATCATCCCATATTTTGGTTCGTACGTTACTTCCTCAAATTTATGATTCCCCCATTGGACTTTAACCATATGAGTAGTTTTTTTCCAAAAAATATTAATTTTAAAATCTATGATTTTAACTGGTTATTATTTATTGGAATAATCATGCCCCAATGGTACAACCTTTTATTTTATCACATGTTGTAGACTTAGGTATGTACATGCTTAGGAGAGATATGTTGAACAAATCATACAATTAAGAGAGGTTTAGTCTAAGCACTAAGTGATAAGAAACCTTAATGATCCAGTTAAGAATATTAAAAAAGATGATATATCTAGGGACTAATTTTCACTTATTCTTGAATCACGAAACCACACAATATATAAAAATTCATAATAATAACTTGTCACTATATTTTAATTAATGGTCTCACTAATGATTTTCAGCATAACTATTTGGTCGACTCTGATTTTCTCTGATGTGATGCTACATTTATATAACATTCTAGGCTATTTTCCCAAAAATCATAGTTCATAATGGAATTCATTCTCCAATAACATCCAAAAACATTGTGGTTAGGAAAATCCTTTAATATAAGGATTCATGGTCCTTGTATATATAACACTTCTTTAGAAGAATAAATTATTAGGCTGATCAAAGCTGTCTACCTAGAAAGTCAAATAAATTGGTAAAATATAAAGTTCGAGTGTGAATCCACAACCATTGTACCGGTTTTCCAGCTGGGATAGACTCACCATTCATGAAATCTAATAGCTATATGGTCTAATTTTCTTGACCATCTATCTTCTATGAGTTACATAATCATGCATATCTATTGCGGATGCAATTATGTTGTCCATGGTCTTGCAAAAAAAAGGAGTGAATGAAGAGGTTTTCATCTTCTCTAACACCCTAACCTAGGATCTATTACCCATTTTTGAATGGAAAAGTGTAAAATTCCTTCATTAAAACTCTTGCAACCTTTATTTTTTACTATATTAAGAGCCTCTGAGCTCAATTTTCTGAAAAAATTCTATCAAATAAAGGTATTGATCCCAACAACCTTTTAAATTCAATGAACAAGATCTCAGTATATACTCCAGTTTTTTTAGTCCTCTAAGACCAACCATATATGTGATGATGATATTCAAGGCTAAAAATTAGTCTCATAGTCAACACCTACCATAGACTTCTCTAGAAATTATTTGTAAAACTCAAACCCTATTCAGATATAATAGAACGTGGTACACAATGAAACCTAAATAATTTATTATGTTATATATTATAAATATAATCAATAGATAAATCTTCTCCAATGGAAAGGAAATATGATTATTTAATATGGTGGTTGGATAAAAACCAAATAAAAAATTAACCTTTAAATTATTTTCGGTTTTAAATAACGATATCCATGGGAATGTTTTTTCATTTAAGTATTAGCATGGGTGTGGGTTACAAAATCACCTTAGAATTCATTCTCTCAACATTATCATTATAAAATACCAGGGATCAAGATACATACTCTGAAATATGAATTTTTTTATTATCCCACAGAAAATAATCTTTCATATCACTATGCATCTTCATAAATATAGAATTAATAGAGAATTATGAACAATGAGATTCATCCAATAGACCCTTCTTCTAGTCTGGTGTTTATAAAAAATATAATCATTTCATAAACTATATAATTCTATCATAATAGCTATTTAATTCAAGAACATTTCTCACATTATTCAACAGTTCCATATCATCCTTTAGTGCCACTTTAATCCTCCCATGTTTGGTTGAACATTCATCTAAAAAATATATCTTTTATCCACTTTCCTCATAATTTGAAGATCCATATTCTAAAAATTTATAAATATCCAATATCATTAAATCCTCATCATAGACAAACTAGCATCGTATTTTTGACTCAAATCATCAACCACTTTTTTTCCTTCAAAAGTTTGTAGTTTATTGGGAATTTATAATCTTTAATCTATTCTAACCGCCCCATTTGGTGCATACTAAACTATTTTTGTAAGAATATATATACTTATTTATTTAATGTTCAACATATATATTTCATATATTTCACTATAATGATAAAGACTCCATATTTTCCATGAAAATATCACATCTTCCAACACTAAATCATGAGTTGGGTAATTTTTCTCATGTATTTTAAATTGGGATGGGTACTAAGATATAAACATAAAATTACACATGATGATGTATCCATATTCCTTTTTTGATGCATCACTAAAAATCATAAACAATTCTTCATTATTGTTTAGTGTAAGAACATGTGTGTTGACCAACCTTAATTTTAGCTCTCTGAAATTTTCATCACATTCATCTATCTAAAGAACATGGTTCACTTCCAAGTTAGAATGGTTATTGGTTTAGATATCCATAAGAAAACCCTGAAAAATCTTCATTAATATCACAAATTATCATTAGTATCCATATAACCTAACAATACTAAAGATCTTATTACCATGATTAGTGAGGGAAATTTCTCAAAAACATCCTTCCTTGAAAAATCCCACATATTCCCTCAATTGATATTATATTACCAAAGAATAAAACATATTTTTAGGTAGAATTCAAACTAATTGAATTTGGTAGACAACCTATCCTTCCTCAATGTATCCAGTACAATACAAAAATGATCATCATACTATTCCTTTATCTTGTAACATATAAGAACAACATCTAAATGACTTAAAATATTTTATATCCTAAGCATAACACGGTAACTATCAATAACATGTATCATATACCCTATATTGAGAAGTTATTTGATCATCTACACAAAGCTCAATACATTTACATGGTTAAACATCATTCTAAATATCATCAATTGATAGTAAAGGAGGAGTATATATAAAGAAAACATTTTTTATAGGGTATAGACACTATGAATTTATAGTGAAGCCATTAGGGATTTTTAATTCCCATACTGTATTCATAGAATCAATGAGTTGGATCATTAGAGATCAACATGATCATTTTTTAGTTGTATTTATAGATTATATTCTTATATATTCCAAGAGTAAGAAAGTGCATGAAGACCGCTTGATGATTAAAGAGTGAAAGAGGATGGAGTCCGCAGCACCGCACCTCTTGAACCCGACGGATGCAAAAAACCCTACCCTTCGAGTCAGATCCTTTGCAAATGTGGTTGCTGGAAGATCCGTAGATGATATTCCTCAGAAGGCTGAGGCTCCCGAACTCAAAATCTCACCCATGTTCTATCAGCACAGAGGGAAAGATGCGATTTCCTTCTTAGAAGATGAGGTAAAATCTCTTGCAGAAGGTTTGCGCTTTACTCTTGTTGGAAAATTCATGAATCACAAGCCTTCTCTAAAATACCTTCGTTCTGCGCTTGAATCTATGGGATTTTCGGGTTTCAATTTAGGACTCCTAAACTCTTCTCAGATAATATTTAGATTCCGGACTGAAGCTGAGTATTATAGGTTATGGGTCCGTAGATCTTGGTTCTTTGGTGGTTGTTTTATGAAAGTTTTAAAATGGGAACCAGAGTTTGATCCACACATTGAATCCCCAGTCATGCCAATCTGGGTGGTATTTCTCGAACTGCCATTGCACATATTTAATCAAAATGCTTTGTTTCCTATTGTGAATCTCATTGGTAATCCTTTGAGACTAGATTCTGCCACAAAGTCACTTTTTAGGCCTTCTATTGCTATAATTTGTGTCGAAGTGGATGTTTCAAAGAACTTACCTTCACATATTTGGATTCAGAGTGGTAAGCTTGGTTTCTCTCAGGAGGTTTTATATGAGAGATTGCCTGACTATTTCCATAGCTGTCTTAGACTTGGTCATCCCTCTATTTAATGTAGAAAAAAGAAGGACTATCATAAGGATAAGAAACCCACCTGGGTTAAAAAAGGGCATAATGATGGTACCTCCCAAGTTGAAAAAAAAGTTTTCACAAGTAGATTAGATCATACACACAATTCTGAAAATCAACATTCATATTTTAGTGATGTAGTTATTGAAAATGCGATTACCCCCTCTAAGATTGAACCTAATGGAACCTAGCATTCTAGTGATTCTAAGAAGATCGAACCTGAGATTTCCCTCCCCCTTCAGGAACAAAATGATACTACTGTACCAAATGAAAACTCAGAAGAAGAGGATCATGATGCTTTAGACTCCAATGTTGAGGAATTTGAAAAATTAGTTCATTTGGAAGAATCATACTTAAATAATATGCCCAAAAAGGCAAAAAACCTATGGTTTATGAGGATGGGTACATCACTCCACACCTAAGAAAAACTAGAAGACGTAAATAATACTCAAACATAGAATGTACCATTGTTACCAGATCAGTGCACATCTCTAAAGCTGAGCATGTAGAAATCTCCCAAGAGAAGTCTCAAGTCGAGACTCCCAAATTAGAATCTGCTAATGACCCTCAGGAAATGCCTCAAATAGGAGCTT
This sequence comes from Viscum album, assembly GCA_963277665.1. Lineage (NCBI taxonomy): Eukaryota > Viridiplantae > Streptophyta > Magnoliopsida > Santalales > Viscaceae > Viscum > Viscum album. Next base: position 31,483,942 of record OY728119.1, on the reverse strand, counting down.
CCAATACTGTTCTATACTACTTCTCACCGCTTTTTGATGAACATGATATTTAGTAATGGATCAAGCATATGGATACACAACAGGAGATTTATCATCAAGAGCTTCAGGAAGGTAAGATTTCAACTGAGCACCATCTCTCTATTAAAAGATCCATCTCCACTGAAAAATCAAAGATGAACAGCAAATCAACTTGAAGCTGGCCTGGATGTTTCTCTTGTCTGGAATATCAATGCTGGGTTTTATAGTTGCATCTCTAGAGACTGGTTGCTCCTGTTATGGATGTTTTTGAGGAGACTCTTTCTTATTATGAGTTGTGCTGGGATCTTACACTTTTTTCATATCCTGATTACTAGGACTGTTGTTATCATGTGCCTTTTGAGAAATGAGTTACTGGATGACAGATACAAACATAATTCATGCTTTTGGTTGGATTTTTTTATGGAGGGATTTGTTTGATGGTGTTCTGACATTCTTTTTTATTGTTTACTGCTTTGTTCAAGATGTTTGGGAAATATGATTTGATGCTCCAGATTGATGTTTCAATCTGTCTTGGTCTGAATTGAAATATGTTTTGTGATGCACTGTTTTTATGCTTCTCTGGTTGTTTGGGAAGATTTTGATCAGATTTGTCTTTCCTGCTCCCCACCTAATCTTTTCTGCAATCACTATCCATCTTTACTGCGAATGGATGGACTGCTCTGTTCAACCTATTAATTTTGAAGGATTTTTTCATCTGCTCTTTCCTGGGTTGATCTTTATCTTTGGAATTGCGGTACACTCCTAGAAATGGAGGTTCAGTGCTCTCAAGTTCAGATGAAATCCATATTGATGTCTTATTTCTATATCCTCTAAGAACCTTTGAAGCTTGCTAAGGATGTCATATATTTATTGGTTCTAAACTAAATTTTTGAGAAGGCTAGTTTGAATATCTACATGTCTGGAGGAAAGAGATTTTCTGGATATTTTCTCACCTTGGGACTGGCTTTTTTTTATTCTGTGGAGCTTTGGGGTTACAAGGAAGTAACTGATTGGATTATGATTTTCTATTTCCTCGGTTTTGGCTGACATGATCTGTGTGCTCTCTCCTACAAGATCTATTTTTTAGTGAAATTCAGGAGGCTATTCTTGAAGTATTGGGATTGAAGCTGGACCATCTGGGTTTGTATCACATTTTTTTCAGAGTCTGTTCTGCTTTATGTGTTAGCCTGGGTTTTCTTTTTTGCTCTATATTGTGGAAGGTATGTTTGTCTATGCTGGTGTAGGTTGACTACACCTCGTGTTTTCACTGTACTATTTCATTTTAATAAATTTCTTTTGGCATGGATTGGGAAACCAACCCATGTCACTTCCAAAAAAAAGACCGCTTGATGATTTTAATTAAGGCCCTGTGGAAGGTGAACATGTATGCAAAATTTACACAGTGTGAATTTCAGATATCAAAAGATTCATTTCTGGGTTATATAATATCGTTAGAATTTATATATGTGGATCCATAAAGGTTATATATTATTGACCAATTTCCTAGACCAAAAACTATGTTTAAGATCCATAGTTTTCTTATCTTTTTTGGATATTATTGATTCTATGTGAAGAATTTATCATGACTATCTAATCAACTCATTAATTTAAGTTGGAGGGGAACAAAGTTCTCATAGATAAATGAATGTGAAATAATTTCAAGTAACTCAAGAGATGGTTTGTCAGTTCACTTATGCATAAATTACACTATAATGGAAAATGGTTTGTTGTTTATTGTGATGCATCAATTAATGTATTGGGATGTGTCCTCATGCCGAAATTTATGGTGACAACTTAAGACCCATTCTAATTAATGGTTTATGATAAAATTTACCCAACTCATTATTTGGAGTTTAATGCCCTAAATGTTTATTTATGTTATTAATAGAACTCTTATTTCATAATGAATGTTCTATTATTATAACATAGAAACACTATTACATTTCATAAAAACTTTACACATCATAGATACCAACAATTAAGAATATTAATGGGATTATATAATGATATAATCAAAATTGTATTTTTTGGAGGCCATAAACATATTCTATTAAAAATGTGTTTTATGATAAAATTATTAGTTTTAAATAAAATATATTTTTAGGTAATGATCTTAAAAACACTTTTTATATTATAATATTTTTTTAACAAAGTGATCTGTATTATTTAAAATGTCTATAGTGTATTTTTTATATCAAATTTTATACTTTAAATAAATAAGTATATTTATTTAAAAGTGAAAACTCAAATATTTTAGGAATTAGTTTCCTTAAATTAATTTAATTTTTCAATACAATATATTTAAATTATCTTAGTTTATTTTTTTGTGAATTTTATGAGAAAGTTGTTTATTTGTGAAAAATAAACAATTTACACTTTATAAATCACTATAATTTTATGACTTCATTATAATTTAATCATGAGTAATTTTTTTGAAAAATATTATTTAATAATAATATAATTTAATAAGTATAAAAATTAATTTAACAATAATAACATTAATTTTTAAATTTATACAATAAAATTGTGAACTAAAAATTGTAATTCTAGGATTTTTTGGATTTTGTGCATTGATCGAAGGTATTTTACAAATTAGGTATAATTTTAACCCATAACCATAAAATTGAAATAAATAATATTACTAGAAAATGGTTGTAATTTATTCCACCAATAAGTGGTTAGATTATATAATAAAATAAAATATATTATATCCTTTAAAACCCACCCCTCATAAAGTATAAATACGACTCATTCCCGATTCATATAAACTAAAAATTCATAATACATGAATTTATGCTAATTATTTTTCCAAAATACACCCTACATGGTGCCCTCAAAGTGTCAAGGTTCCACCCACAGGTTTTAGGAAGTAAATATTAAAGGTAATGGACTCTCCACTTCTCTATTTCTCATTCATGTACCTCCCTTTTACGAGTCTTCAAAATGTTAAATCTTCTTTATTTTCATACACTACTGATATTGACATTAATTACAATTTTTTTTACAATGGGATACCTCCATTGTCTCTAATTTTACACTTTCCATAATCTTTGATGTATACCATTGTTCTACTGAAATCATTTCATGAATTTATAAATTTTTTATGAAACATTATTTTATTTTAAATACACAAAACTATTCCTTAACAATAGGAATTGAAAATATATAATATGATTATTTATATGGGGATTCACAGGGATTAAACACAGATCACCATTTTTTGGGTTATAAATGATGTAATGTTTATGTCTTTAAGAACTTATGTACTCAATGTTTACTTAAGAATCCCATTCATTATTCTCTTTGAGTTATTAATGAATTGATTTATTATGTTCATTGTGGCTCACATGAATTAAAAAATATAAATTGTTCACCCTAATAGTGATCTAATTCATTGGGTAAATAAATAATCCATAGAGATGAAATGTTTTATGATACCTTTCTGAATAACCATGTTATTATGTTTTTCCAAACCTTAGTGTTTAACCACGGTGATATTCTTATAAATTTACAATTTTTTTGTTATAACCTAATTTCCATTTTGTGATTAATGTTATTTATGTTATGATATGCCTCATGTTCATTTGACCATACCTATTAGATATGACGCTGGTTCACATGATAAGTATCTCCTTTGATTATTTGAATGCTAGGATTTATTCTCATCCCTTTATTTGATGCATGTTCCGAGGATATGAGATGTAGTAAAAGTAAACAAAGATAAACCTCTAATGATTATCTTCAAATTGATTATAATAAATTTTATGTTTTTTTATTATTTATATTCCTACATCTAGGAATGTAAACCTCTAAATATTATCAAAAATATTAAATCTTGTACCATTTAATGAATGTTTTTGGAAATAAAAAGGTGGGTCACCCGAGTTGGTATCAAAGAATGGTTTAGGATTTTTTGGAAATTAGGATTAAAAACATCAATAAAAACACTATTAATGAATATAAATATTGGGAAAAATTATGGTTTTTTAGTGAAGAATAGATTAAGTGGTTTATAAAAAAATTAAACCTTATTAAAATAATAAAAGTGAATGTTTCTCTGGAACAGTTGTACCCAGGCATAACAATGCTGAAAATACTGTATTGAGCTAATCTTAATCACGATCCGGTGAATGAAAATGGGTGTTAATTCACACTTGGTTTGACACTCCCAAAGGATATTCTCTAGTTAATTACATTCTTAAAGAAACTATTATAATAGATATAAATATAATAGTAAATAAGTATTAAGATTGAAGTATATCATCATAGAAGAAGGATATTAGAAATATTTGGGATTAATAATTCTTTTAGATTTATTATTATAAGATTCATAGAAGTAAAAAATTTCACACATAGTTTTAATCCATAAAACAAATTAGGAAATAGTAAGAATCATAAAAAGAATAGATTTTAAATAAAATCAGATGATAAACTTCCTAATATAGGGAGAGATATTTTTGAAAGTTTCATGATAATGGTGAATCAATTATCCCATGTCATAAACAAAAACCAAAACCATGTGGAGTATCCTTATCTATAAGTAAGGAACAACTAAAAGTTTAATCCTTCATGAATCAATTTTCACCTCATTTTAGTGGAACCTCTAACACACTAATAACAGAACAATAGATTAATAATAAAGAAATGATATTTCTAATAATCTATTGTTCTAAGGAATTAAAGGTTACGTTCGAAATATATTTCTGATAGGGAGAGGTTTATCAGTAGTGGACACTAATCATAAAGATGAAGCCTATGGATGAGGTGGATTACATGGTATGAAAAGACATAAAAAATTACTTTCTCATCATGTATTTTCCTGTTACCCTCATGAAAAAATAGAGAGGGAATTCATGGAGTTGAAACAAAGAGAGAATTGATTAGTGGAGAATTACGAGATGAACATTAAAATGATTTTGCATTACACTTTATGCTTTATCATTGATACTAAGGGAATAAAGATCGATTCTTTTGTAGACTAATACCCCATACATGGAATGATTTGGAAACCCAAGAAATTGGGAGTTATAAAGAGATAGTGTGATGTGCTCTCAAAGTTGAAATGACATTTCTATATGCATAGTGGTCCCTTGGGAAGAATGATAATAAATAAAGAATGGATCAAAACATTGGTATGGACACTGAACATGAAATTAATGGGTAGAAACTAAAATATAGATTGTGAAACTACTATGGTAAAAATGAAATTGTGGAACTGTCTTTATAGAAGTTGGATGTGCTATAAATTTTGGAAGGATATCCATATTTCACAGAACTATCATATAGATAAAAATAAAATAACCCTTATTTCATATAATAATGGAATTATAGTGTCTTCACATATTGTAGTTTATATCTTCTAGAGTAGAGATCTTGGTCACTTTTCTATCTAGATACCAAATTTGATGGCTATAGAGGGAAAGAAATTCTAAGGTATATCAGACCATTTGAAATTGGAAAACACATTGAGGGATACATTTATTTATGGGGAAATAATGTAACACCCTAAAATTTATATTATGTTATTAATAGAACTATTATTTTATAATGAATTTTTTACTATGACCACATTGAAATTACTTTTCATTGCATAATAAATTTACACATCATTGAAAACAAAACATAAAAAACATTAGAGACATTGTTTAATCGTATAATTAAAATTGTATCTTATTTGAAAACTATAAAAATTATTTTTTAATAAATGTTTATTTCATGAATAATATTAATTTTTCAAATTTATAATATATTTTAACAAATTACTATGTAATTTTTATAATTATTAGAATATTTTGTCAATATAATTGATAAATATTAATAAAAGGGGATATTTATTTAAAATATAAAACTATCATATTTAAATTATTATTTTGATAAAATATACATCATCATATTTCTCAGCACATCAAAATTATCTTAGGTGTTTTTTGGGATTTTTTTGAAAATTTGTTTTTTTTTCATAAAAATAGAAAAAAATCTCATGTTACAAGGTACTGTGATTCTAGGACATCATTATTATGTTAGCATGGATAAAAATTCTAGAAATATATTAATAATAAAATAGAATTTAATAATTAAAGAAATTAATTTAAACATATTAATATGAATTTATAAAGTTTAACCTTCTTTTTTGGAACAAAAATTAGAATTTGAGGATAAAAAATCATTTTTTGGATTATGTGCATTAATTGGGTTAGAAAGAAGGTAAGTTTTAAATTATCTATCCTTTAGAAATCCAACCACTATCTTGATCTATTTAAAATTCAATAGAATTTCTATAATTTAATGAACCCACAAGTAGATAGATTATATAAAAAATAATCAATATTTATTCCTTTAATACCCACCCCTCTTCGGGTATAAATACCACCCAAACCCGTTATTCTCCAATACAGATTCATAATCCATAAGGGTCTGGTCATTTATCCTCCCAAATATTCTCTCCAAGGTTCCCTCAAAGTTTAAAGGTTTCACCCTCATGTTTTAGGAAGGATATATTCGACGTAAGTGAACTCTCATATTCTCTTTTTTCAATTCATTTAAATCACTTTTGAGAGTATTATAAATGTCATTTTTTTATTTTCATGAAATTTAGTTCATAAAATTACTTTAAAAAAATGGTTTTAATAGTGGGATACATTCATTTACTCTAATTATTACTCTTCTATAGTCAATGTTGTACACCGTTACGCTTCCATAATCATTTAACTAATTTTGACATTTTTTTCTAAAATATTATTATATTGTGAATATAAAACACTTAAATACCCATGTTAATATAAATAGATATATTTATGAATCATTGATTTGGGCTTTTACATATATGAAACCCACATATCCTTTTCATTGTATGAAAATAAGGTAATGTTCAAACCTTCAAGCACTTATGTACTCAATGTTTTTTATGAGAACCGTTATTTCTTCTCAAAAGAATATTAAGGAAATGAATTATTTTGATCAATGTATCTCACATGAATTAATAAATATTAATGGTTTCCCTGATAGATCACTAATAAATTGGGATAAAAATTAATCTTCAGAGAAAAATGTTTTATAATACCTTGGTGAATAACCTTAGTAATTATGTTTTATGGAAGCTTGTTGATTAACAATAATGACATGCTTAAGAGTGTCCTATTTTTTAGTTACATAAAAATTACCATGTTATGATTCATGTTCATTATATTATTATATAACTCATGTTCATATGATCTTTCTATTTTATATGACTTTTTTCACATGCTATGTATCTCATTTTCTTATTCTTGTGTTAGGATTTATGGCCACCCCTTTCTATTATGTATGTCTCCAAGATATGTGATGCTTTAAAATTAAATTATGATGAACCTATTAAGAACTCATAAAACTTTTTTAGAATAATCATTATTCTTATAAAGTATCATGTTTCTATTTATAAGTCATTAAACCTCAAATGATCCTCTGTGCTGTAAAATGTTATACTAGGTAATGAATGTTTTATGAAATAGAAAGGTGGGTATCAATATATAGTTAGCTTATAATTAAACATATGAAATAATTATATTTATATGTAAAGGTGAGATATTTTTCCCAATTATAAAATTTTAAAGTATATAATCCCTGAAAAAGAGTAGAACATGTTCCAGATATGATAATAAGAGTTTATTAAAGTTTATGACTGCTCAATACATTACCACCATGGGAATAAAAAAAGGTGGATGATGCTTTGAGTTGAAAGGATCATGATTTCTTATTGATGATGTGGATCACAAAACAACCAATTTTTTAAGTATGGATTAATAAATCTTCATAGTAGGTGAGAAATCAAATATTACTCAAAGGTGTGTTCAACCATCTATCTAAGTTAAGATTAATGAGGCCCAAAGGGAAGATGTGGAGTTTCATAAGAAGGTGAGAAATATTATTGAGTGAATCATTAATTATGACATAATTATATTGCTAAAGAACCTTATATGTCTCCCATTACTAGTATATTTTAATAAGTATTGGTTGAATGAAGATCATTGTTAAACCATCTGTATTCATCCTAGAGGTACAAATATGTATAAAGATATGAAAGTGTATTTATGGTGGTGAAAAATGTATAGATATATTTCATAGAATGTATCTATATTATTAGTATGTTAGAAACACAATGATAATATAGAGTAATCTAATTGTATTTCATAACCGTTATCTATACATGAATAGATATGGGAAAACATCACCATGGATTTTTTCCTCAGTATCCCCAAAACATATTAAGTGCTTAGTTCTATATTTTCTTTTCATTGATAACTTTAGTAAGCAAGAGAACGTAATTTATAACAAAACATATTTCACTCCTGATAATATTTTTATAATACATAATAAAGAACTGTTAAGGATTCATGGAGTACCACATTTTACTATCTCTAATCAGGATCAGAGGTTTAACGTGATGTTTTGGAGAAGCCTTTAGTATACTTGGAATATAGAGTTGGGTTTTATTATTTCTTATTATCCTTAGATATATGGTTATTCTAAGATAACCATTCAATCCCTAATAGATATTCTATGATTTTTTTCAATGTATTTTAATTTAGGTTGGGATCAAAACCTTCCTCTAGTCAAGTTTTCTTACAATAATAACATTGACTGATGAATTCAGATGGCTCATTATAAATCCCAATATAGAATAAAGTGTTAGAAAACAATGAATTGGGAAGAAGTTGGAGAAAAAAAATGATATTATGACTTGATCTATCCAAGGTAATATTATAGGAATTCAGATCTGTTTGGTATCATGTCAATGAAGCTTAATGTTGATATAAAAGTTATTTTTACAATGATCTATGAAATTTGGAATTCGATGTTGGTGAGATAGTATTTCTGTGAATTTATAGATGAAAAAATGTTATGATAATAATAAATAATGGAAATATGAGCCATAGGTATATTTGACCCATTAATATTGATGATCGAATAGGGATTATAGATTATCACTTGGTTATTCCACAAAAACCCCTTTCAACTTCATGATGTGTTCCACGTATCTCTCCCAAAAAAGTAAATACTTGAAAAATGACATGTACCGAATAGAGAGCTCATACCAACAGAGCATGAACTATTATATTAATATAAATTTATAGAAATATTTGTAACATTTAGTTAAGAAGTTATGGAACAACACTAATCACCTGGTTAAAGTTATCAATTAGAATCCAAAATTCGAAGAAGTGACTTAGAAAACTGAGGATATGATAAAACAAATATATCCACACTTAATTATATTAGAGGGACATAATTTTAAATGGAAAATCATTTTAATTTGGGTACAATGTAATACTCTAAGATTTTATAATATATTTTTCTTTAAATAAATTTAATTTTCTTTGACAGCTTATGATACATACATCACTAATTTTAAATGAACCATGATGTTCTATTGAAATATTTTTATTTAATATGATGTTTATTACCTTGAATTTAGATTAGAGGGTGTGATATGGATTAAATAAATTATGAAAAATATATTGTTTTTCACATTTATGGAATGACTTCATTGGTTAGAAATTGATTATATTTGAAAATAAAATTCATTTGGAAGTAGAAGGGATGCTATTTAAAAAAAATTATAAACCAAATGTGTTTTTAGCCAAAAAAATTTAACTAATCACTATTGGTGAATGATTTATATATAATTTATATTTTATATATTCAATAATTTTTTTAACAATCATATACATTTTTTGTATGAATGGGATAAGTGTAAATCCCGTTATATGATTCCAAAAAACTATTTTTCCACATTTTAGTAATAATTTTAAAATTAATTTATTCTAAATATAGAACTTGAATAATGAAAAATGGATCCTGTATTTGGAATAAGAGGGACTAAATTTAGTAAATATTTCCCTTTTATTTTGGTCATTATGAATAGAAACCTTAGTAAATGTTTCACCACAATTAGGGTAAAACAAGTAAAATAACATTAAAACATTATTATATGGATTTAAAAATAATATAACATATTAATTTCTCATATTTTATTGGTATAATTTATATATTTAGATACCTATCTTCAATAAATGGGTATCTGGTGCCATATCTCTATTATTATGACAATTATATTAATTTAGAAAAATAATAAATATAAAAAGACACTCCCTTGATTTTAATATCTCTAAAAAGTGTACATAAGTTTAAATAGATTATATGGTAAGTTATATTTTTTTAAACTAAATATCAATTTTTTATCATGGTGTTATATTTTTTATTTTTAGTCACTGAAAAATTCCATTAAAAGCTTATGTAAATCCAACAAAGTTTTTATAAAATTAATAGTGAAATAAAATATATTACTTTAAAAATATTAAAAGTAATAAAATTTGGATGAATTATTGAGTTCCATGAATATTGAAGATACATGACACATAATATGGAGGTGTGAATGTTTTATATTGGAATTCAATTTCTTTCTTGTTGTTTTAGATGTCCAACTATATGAATAGTTCTTAAAATGAAATTAATAGTACTCTTTGATAAAATACCTTTATTAAACTATTTAAAAATCAAAAAAATCATTTAGGAGGGAAAGTAGGATGAGAAATTATTTAAATTCACATCCCTTATCTATTTATGATCCAATTGTAACTTTAGAAGGCAAACTATAACCCATTATTTTTAAATAAGTCTTTACTGTGGTTAAGATTATAATTAGTTAACCAAGGGGATGAACCAAATTATTTGGATTAAAATGAAACAAAAACCTAAAAAAATTTATTTTATGATTATATATCGACCTTGTCCTCTATTGTTTCTAATATTTTTCTATTTTGAATCATTTTTATTGAGAATGACATAATTATATTTTCATATGTTTGTAATTCTAAGTATGTCCTTACCCACCATTATAAAAAATAACCCATTATCTATTTTATTTACACCACATTTATCCTTCTAGATCAACCAAAACATATTAAAAGAACTTATAATATTCCTTTTCCTAGAATTATAGGTTTTTGTATTTTTGAATGACCATTCCAAAGGCCAATAAGAGGGGATCTAAATGGGGCCTACCAAAGAAGAGGTAATCATTTTACCCAACTTATTTCAGTTTATTTCTTCTTATAACTCCTAAAAATATTTTTTTTTCATCGTGAAATCATAATGTAAGTATCTTATTTATAATTATATTTTATTATGATTATAGAACCACCAATATCACCCCTTTATTCCATCAAATGCGAAGTGAAACTATTACTCGAGCGTACTGGTGGACTACTACCTCCACATAGAAATATGATTTTATTTCCATTACAATTTTTCATGGATTATGATTATTATAGGATTAATTTTTATTAATAATATTCATTACATGATTATAATTATGTAATTATATCATTATATCCAACTATCTACCTTTAGATCCATTATTAAATTATAATGATGCTTGTGAGTATGTGTTCAGTACCACATCCATGAAGTGATGTGATTCCTTTTTCATTTCAACATTATTTGGATGGTAATAATGATAGAGTTAATGATTATAAAGGATATAAATGAAATAATAATTATTCTATAAATGTCAATAATTAATTACCTTTTTTTCTACAGTATATCGATGATTAAAAACAGTGTTCATGCTTATGTATGGCATACCGTCTCCACGAATAGTGTATTTAATTTTTCTATCCCTATCCTCTAAGAATTAAACTATATATATATAATGAATTTATAATATATTTATATCATTTTTACATTCTTTAGGTGATGTATCCATGATTAATATACAAGTACCAGAACTACCAAACCAAAAATATCAGAAAAAAGTTAACAAATGAAAATAATGATTTTCTTATTGAAGTATTAATAAATTGGTGTTAAAATTTTAGAAGTAGATCATATATGATATTATATCTTTTTAATGAATATTTTATAAATATATAAAAAATTAAAATTTATTTTAAATGATGTTGGAGCACTTTTGATGAATGTTTAAGCTGAGGTAAGGGATTTATGTTACAATTTTATTTTTTTTATCATGATTTTTTTTATTATGTTATTGGTGATGAAATTTAATGGTCAATATATAAGGACCAACCTTAAAAAATTACATAATATTGAATTAAATGAATAATCTACATTGAGGATCTTTTTAGGTTGAGAGTTTTAGAGAATTAGGCTAAAATATTACATTAAAACTTGAATATTACATGTAGACACTACTACTTAGTATCCATTTTTTTCATAAAATAAAAACTCTTAAAAATAAATATGTATAGTTCTATGTTTTAGACAACATGAATTTTCTTTTATCCCATCCTTGACCCTATTCATCTTTAAGTCCTGTGGAAAACATTTCAAAAACTTGGGATGAGCATAAAAAGCTTAGTAAGGGTTATAAAATAAGGAATGAAAACATTAGACCATCAATTAATACAAATCAATGAAACCATACTTTTCAATAATAACATACCTTACGAAATCATAAGATTTTTGAATAACACACACAAATCAGAAATCATAAAGGTTACTTATGTCATCCATATCAAACTTACATTATAACTATCATAGCTACATAGGGAGTTTCACTTGGAATACCCATCATAGTATATTCCCTAAATCTCTTAGGAGAAACATCACATTTACCATTTTCACGTTACCCAATGCATTGAAGATCTATCTCAGGCTCACCCGCCCTAGGTTTATCACGGAACCACCCATATAGGTAAACAATGCCCAATAACCATAAAATAATCATAACTTATAACACATGTATAAAGGAAAGATAAAATTTTTACATTCCTATATATCAAATCAAGATATTGAAATAAACTATGTTTTATCAAATAATTTTCAAAATCATTTAAAAAGAGTTTTTTTGAATCAAAGTGTCTCATACCACTTTGAAGATTTTAAATGAATTATGATTTGAAAAAATTAATTTCCATATAAATAAACCCTAAAACCCATTTTAAAAACAAGGAAATTAATGATAAATATTTATAAGAATAAATATTTAAAACATTTAAAATAATATTTTAGTTAAAGAGTTGTTTTAACAAAAAGAGAGACGCTTGAATACAAATAATTGAGAATAACTTTTATTCACAATGTTATAATATCATGAGAATAAAAGTATTCATGATATAATATGTCAAAGGAAAATATATATATCATATAAGAGTTAATTGGTGCATAACAACAATGAAGTCTCAGTGGAAATGTAAATTGGGATGAAATCCCTTATAAAGATGGTATCCTTAAATTAAGGATAAATAAATCACATAATTATGTGTGGAAAATATTAATACACCCAATATAAGTGTATATTAAGTGTAAAACAATCATAGGCCATTCACACACACTCATAGGATGACATAGTCAAGAAGTACAAGTTGAACCCAAAGAATTGAAATTGGGTTGTGAAGTTCCTTTGTAAACATTTGATAGCCTAACGACATTAAAATTAAGAAAATGAGTTGATGAGGTAAAAAGGGAATCTCATCACTTGGAAATAAATTTGACATCAATAAGGATATATAAGAACATATCCCAACATAATAATAGGTAAATTAAAAGATAGAACAAAAAGAAGTCTTTTAAAAAGAGGAGGGTGAAAGGTTCCCTTACCGATTTGGTAACTTACAAAACATATGACACATGAAATAAGGATCATAAAATGAAGATGTAAATACTCATAAATGAAAGTATATTACACAAAATTAGAATCATGGGCAGTACATACACCACACAAAAGGAAATAGTGGAAAATATAGCATGAATCTCACGAGAATAAAAGTGAGATGAAACCCTTTACCTCGTTGTAATCAACTAAGTCATTTGATAAAAAGTTAATAACCATAAAATTAATCACATAATACAATTAATATAAAGATAATAATGATAAAATATATCAAATGGCAGGACATAATACACCACGTGCAATAAATAAGTGGCGAAAAATGGAAATATCACGAAATTAAAAGTGAGATAAGAAATCTCATTACCACGTGTCCTACTTGTTGGGACCACTTTGTGTATAAGGTTGTATTTGTTGTCAATAGTTATCAATGAAGATAAAAATTAAAGAGATCAAGAATTACTCCAATGAAATGGAGGAATGGAAATTCAGATGATTGTTGTACTGATCATAAGATCAAAGAACATGTGTCAAATGCGACACATTGTTTACAACAGTGAAGAATGGTGAGACATAATTCATCTGTGGATGAAGAAGAATACATGAAAGTTGAGGAAGACCATGCAATTCGTCATGATTTCATGAGAACCATGCAAGATACTTCTTGAAGAATAAAATAGTATGATTTTCATGAAGTAGAGGAATGACGGTTGAAGAAGAAGACAATGTGGAAGGGATTGGAATTCTGAGATGGCCATGCACTTCACATTGTCTCAAAATATGATGATGCTAAAGCTGTTCTTTCAAAGGATTTATATCACAATTGTGGAGTATGTGATTCAAGCAGAAGATTTGTTGAAGAAGCCAAGTCACAGAAAAGAAGCATCTTTGAAGTGTTGTGATTGTTGACAAAGCAAATCCATGATATTCAATTTTGGTCACAAATGGGATTTCACGGTAGAATGTCGAGTTCAAGAACTGTGGTCAACGATCCATGTTTGATTCAAGAACGTCGACAAAGGAATGGATGATCTGGAGACGGTACAAAATGAATAGATACAAGGTGGCGCCGTTTTCCAGTTTTTGCCAAATTTTTGGGCCTGAAAATCGACAAATGGAGAGAAGTGTTTTTGGCAAAGAGACTTGAACACTGTGTATCTAAAGGAGATGAAAATTTCATGAAATATGTTTTTTAAGATCAGATCCTAAAAATATGGCAAAGGGACAAGGGTCGCACAATTATTGAGTTGCTCGCGCAAGTGACTTGCGCGCCGTGAAGAGACTTGCGCGCCGGTGCTTAGGAGGATTGGGAACTTGTGCACTTGTTGTTTTTCAAGATCATAACTTCAAAATACGGCAAAGGAAGGTGGTTCGTGCAAGTATTGGTTTGGTCGTGCAAGTTAGTAGCGCGACCGAGGCCAGGGCGGTTGAGCTGCACGCCGAGACTTGCGCGCCAGAGGGGGGCTTGCGCGCCGTCACGCAGGTAGTACAAATGCCTATAAATACTGGACCACCACTCCTCATTTCTCACAGAGTTCAACACTTAGAAAAATCATAGATCCCATCGCACAGGTGTGGAAGTCGTGCAAGTAGTGTGTGGTCATGCATGTGGTCTTGCAAGCCAGTGTTTGAAGTTGCGCGCCGGTTGTTGGCTGCGTGCCCAAGGTGGTTTGGGCGAGAAAGGAAGTGAGTTGCGCAGGTTCGAAGTTGAGGAAGGCAGTGTCACACAGTGGTTTGGTGATACCTGCGTGCCAGTTTAGACTTGTGAACTGAAGACTTGTACGCTGTTTTGGGACCTGAGTGCCAGGCTTGGAGAAGAGCGTCAGGTGTTTTTGGAGCTTGCCCATCTTTGTGGAGCTGCACGAAAGCCAGAAGATTGCCCGATACATTCAGTGCAATAGATGATGTATTCATTTACAAATACGGAAGAACATGGAACATTTTGGTTCTTCGAAGAGAAGTGTTTCCGCACACACTTGACTGGTGTTTAACACCCTCGTTGTGATTTGCGATGAGAAGAAGAACGATTCGTGCAACTAAAATCAGATCTGCACAGAAAGAGGGGATTATTTCAAAACACTCAGGTGTCGGTATTGGGAATCAGAGGAAGAGAAGAAGAAGATACAGTGCATTCAGTTATTTCACTAAAGAAGAATATTGAACACAAAAGAGCATCAACTCAGTACTCTGATGCAATTATTGTCTCATGCTGAACAGGAGACAAATACTTCAATGAAAATCTTTTGAAGAGACCTTCACATCTATAAACTGAGTGGGACTTCACCAACGGCTGTGAGCCAGGGGAGTCAATGGGAGTGACCCGAGGGACGCAGTGAGCTATCCCTGAACAATTGTAAAGGCAGTGATCCTGGGACAGAGTGACTGTTCCCGAACCTTGTAATCCACAACTAGTGAAGTTTAGTGGAATTTCGTACGACCAGTGACTTGTCGGCGTATGATCCTTGGACGTAGCCCTTAGTGGTGAACCAAGTAAAATTGTTGCGTCATCTCTTTGTATGTGAATTTTTCAATACTGATCGTATCCATCATACAGGTTTAACTAGTTCCTACCAACTTGGGAACAAGATCCTTGTTTTTAAAGGAAAACATTGACACCCTGATTCACCCCTCCCCTCTCAGGGTGTCCTGGGGTCCTACACTACTTGAATCGTATGTTCCGTGTTCTTCCTGAATAATAAAATTATGTTAATATCTAATTCATTAATTTATTTTAAAGTTTATTATTCACTTATTATCTTTCTATAACAATTGGTTAATTATTTGAGTTCATATTGGATATTTTATCAATGTTTGGAACTTGAGTAAAAAATGAACTTGTTATAATTACAATTTGTCCATGTGGTCAATAGTAAATTATCTCTAGAATGATATTAATGATTTAGATATCATATATATCATATATAACAATTATATATATTTATTTATAATATTACATAACATTTTGGAGATAAGAAATGAAATGCACCGTTCATGGAGACGGTAGGCCGTACGTACGCATGAACGCTAATTTCATTTATATTTCTTATTTTAATGGAATTAAAACATAATTATACATAGTTATATTATAATTCCAGTGTAATATCATCTATAATATCATTAACTCCATCTTTTATACGTCCCACATGTGGCATTAATGAGTCATATCACTTTGAGGGGGCGGTAGTCCACACTTCCTCAAATGAAATTATCGCGTTTACCCTTAATGGAAACAATAAGGATATGATATAAAAGGAAAATACAGAAGAATAAAGAAAAAATAAACATAATATATCATATATAAATATATTTCCATCATAATGGCCACCATGAGAGGTGGTAGGAGGTAATTGAACAATCGTCGTTTCGTGAGGCGTTAGTTTCCCATCAACAAAAACATTATGTTCTTCATCTATTAGATGGATGTGTGTGTAAGTTTAGTTCTAATACTTTTCATAACAACATAATAGTATATATAGGATACTAGTTTTGTTACAAAATAAAGTAATAAAGAGATTTTAGGGGTTGGAGAAGTAAAATAAAAGAAAACAATTTAAGAGAAACCGTTACCATTAATTTGGGTAACTCCCTTTGGTTTGAACCAAAGGACTTCTTGAAGTGCCTTATAACAAAGGTAAGGCTTATAGGAGGAGGAGAGGGATGTAGGTAGCTTAATTGGGCAGAGGTTGGATGAGTCAAAATACTTTAGAGGCGTGAGGAATTGGTTATAAGTGGTCTCCTTTTATAAGGGGGAGGATGGGCTCTTTAGGAAAGTGTGATAATATTATTTTATTATATATTGATATTCGGTTTCTAAAGGTCCCAAAATTATTACAGTATAAAATAATATGACTCATAGTCGAAATAATATCATCAAATAGGAATTAGACAGGTTTTGGATGTTATTTTAATATTTATAATCTTATTTATTTAAATATTTTATTAATGAGGTCAATACTACATCATTATTATGTCATAAATAATTTAATTTATGTGATGTCTAAAAATTATAAAAAAATTACCATGATATAGGAATTTTTTTTATATTTTCAATAAATGTTTATAGTCTAAAATATAATTTATATAACACCATATAAAGATTAATTTACTAAAGTATTTTTGTTTATTCCATTTTTGGCTTTACATTAAATTAATTAATCTAAAGAGTCATTATCTTTCATAAGTGGCTCCATGGGGTCCCAAAATAGACCGAAATATTCCCATGGTCGGCCATTACTCATAAAATAAGGTTAGAAAAAGTGTTAAGGTAATTTTTAATTATTATAATATTCTTTTAACCTCTAATTTCCCTATTTACCTTTAACCGAGGTAAATAAAAGTCAAAAGTAACTATTCACAAAAAAATATTTTCATTTTATTGAACCAAATTTTACTTATTGATAACAACCATGTATGTAGGATTTTCAAAATTCAATTCACAGAAGCGATAAAATTTCATTTAAATGAAAAAGTCAGTTTTTTTAAGTACTACAAAGTGGTTTCACTATTCATCAAAATTGAAGTTTTTTAGAAAAATATCAAAAATTCAGCCTAAGCTATATTTGATATTCCGAATCCAAAAATGATATTTATTTTACCAAATTATAAACATAGAAGTTGCAATAACTAATATAATATTAATTCACGTTGCCAAAACAAATAGCGTGTTTTTAAGAAACAATAAATATCAAAATATTGACACTTATTTATGTCCAATTTCAAAGTGAAATTAATTACAATTACCATCATTGGATTAAATGGTAAAAATATATTTTAATTAAACTTTAATACCAATTAAAAGATAATCTTACTATATAAATAAATTATATTAAAACACAGTTTTGAATTAAAATACAATATTTATACTATTTATTAAAAAATGAACTTTATCGGAAAAATTCCAAAAATTTACACAAAGTAAATTTGGATGTCCCCATTCTAAAGAAGGATTTTATTTGGTCAAATAGAATGTATTAAAGTGAAAAAACTATATTTGAAGAGGGTTCTCCATTAAAAGGCGGTGAATCGACCTTTTAATGTAAATTATTATTAAAATTAAATTCATTCTCATTTTAAGCCTCTAACTTTTATTGGATAAATGTAAATACATTTAACAAACATGTATAATAATATTGGAGTTAGTTTTTTTCATTCATGCCAATACAACAGCTAGGAGTTAACTACCATTTAAAATAATAATATTATGTTATTAGTGTGCAATATAAGATTTCAAAGAAACCCATTGTTGTGTATCAGGTACGCTATCGAACATAGAATCCCCATTAATGTAAAATTAATATTTAATTAAAAAATATTAAAAAATATTAAAAGTGACTTATTACTTATTTATCTGGGATGTTACACTATTTGTCATGAAAATCATGTAATTTATTATAGTATTTTTATCTCATGAGAATAAATGTTTTACATTAATTTTCCTCACTTTAATTACTCAAGTGACCCAAATAATATTTTCAATGAAATAAAAATTTATTTCTCTATTTGATCAAAAATATTTTTTATCCATGTTAATGTTTTCTAAAAAAATTCTATAATGTTTTTAATATTGTATTATTAATTTTGAATTCTTTATTAATCATGTTTTAATATTTGAAAAATTATTTAAAATTAATTTTCTTGTCGTTTTTTGAATATGTTTCTTTTTAATTTTACCATAAATGTGAAATGTGTCATTTCTTTAATATTCATGATATAAAGGGAATTACATGATACCATGATTACTAAATGATTTGAAAATTACACTATTTGTTTCTATGGTTATTTTCAATGAAAATATTTCCTTAAATATTTTTCGAGTTTTTTTATTTTGAATGTTTGATTTAAAAATGAATAGGTTATTTTTCTGAAGTAATATTTCAATGATATTTTGAATGAAATTTTCATCTACGATAATAACCTTTGATATTACATATAATTTAATTGGGATGTGACCCAATGATACCATATTTATTCATTCTCAATATGGTTTATGATTATAAAGATGTAATATTGATTACACCTATTTTCTTTTCCAAGTGATAAGTTTTGATGAATGTTTTAACAATCTAGTGGCATATATATAAATATATTTATAATTATATATTGGGTGGACCCATAATTATATATCCCTCCAATGAATTTGGTAAATATTAATATTCTATGATCTCAATTATAACATAGTAGGTTATTTGATGCCTAAAAACGAAGGTAAATTATAGGTTTTCTTAGAAAAAAATAAGATGGTACATGATAGGTTATCCCAAGCCCAAAAGAGGGTAAAATAGAGGTTATACCAAATTTTTACAAAGGTAAACAAGTGTATATACCAATCCTAACATGTTATGAATATATTTTTGGGTATCCTTGATATAATATTTTTATGATTATTATTATGTAACAATTTATTCCACTATTTGTGACAAAATATTTTGGTTAATGTTAGGTTCCCATGGATCATTTTATTTGATCCATTAATGATTAATTTCTTTTGAATATATTGGAATTATTCCATGACTCGTGTTTATGATATAATAATTTTTGTCATAATTTTCAATGGTTAAATCATATACCTATACCCTTTATGCTCATGTCATGTTTAAATGATTATTTAAATATACCTTGTTTAAAATCATTAGAAATATATGCACACCATTTAATATGTTTATTATTTTAAGGTATGTTAATGAAGATTACTATTTGGTAAGAACTTTATAGGAGATTTTTAAGATCATTCATTAAGTAAGAAGATTGTGTATCAAGTCTCTATAGACACTAAACCTATACAGTTATCACATGGATCAAAATTTTATGCAATGAATATTCATGTTGTAAGATTTAATATTTATATATAAAATCTATGGGTCAAAATACTACATAAGTGACTAATTATTTTCAATTAATATTCATCTCCAATGATATAAGGAGTATACATATTTAGATGACAGAACAAATTCAAATATCCCAGGCTATATCTATACACTTGGACCCTATATGAAACTAACATAACTAGGCTATGAAACATATATCTAGTTCTTCTAATTAATAGTATTATTAGTAGTATTAGAGAATATCCTAATATTTTTGATGAAGTAGTAGAAGATATGAATGAAGCTCAGACCATGAATGAAGAGATTGACAAGATTGAAAAGAATACGACATGGGAGATTGTTTCATGAACAATAAATAAGAATGTCATTGGGACCAAATGGGTATTTCAAAACAAGATGAATAGAGATGGAAAAATGAAATCCAAAAATAATGATTATTGTGGAAAGGGTACTCCCAGATAGACGGTATTGATGTTGATGAAACAATTTCACCAATTACAATATTTGAGATAATCAAAGTATTCTTGGTCATAATAGTTTGAAGAATGTTCAAGTTCTTACAGATGGACATCAATTATGTGTTTCTAAATGGGTTTTGAGAAGGATAATATGATATTGAGAAACCAGATAGTTTTCTTATTCATGTAGATGAGAACATAGTTTTTCAATTGAGGAATGCACTATATGGGATGAGAAAAGTGCTGAGAGTGTGGTATTCAAGGCCAGATGAATTATTGAATAAAATCGATTTTATACATGGTGAAGTTTATAGTAATCTCCATTTAAATACTGATAGTAATAAAAGGATGATGGTGCTATTATAGGTCAATGAAACAATATTTGGAAAATCTAAAAAAGAACAATGCATATAATATATAGAATTCATGAAAAGTGAATTCAAAATATCAAGGATTGGTGAACTAATGTTTTTTTCAGTTTATGGGTGACATAAGGAAATAATGGCACATTCATTTCTCAATCTAAATATTACATGGAGGTTTCATGAGGATTTTTAATTCATAACTCTAAGTAGATGATGACTCTGGTGGCTACCCAAATGGAACTATCCTAGTATGATGAAGGCAATTCAGTTATTGCAATATAATATAAGAAAATAATTGGAAGTCTTTTATACTTGATAACAACATGACTTGATATTTTTTTCCACATGCCAACCAATAATAAATTAAATTAATCCCAAATGAACATTCATAATTTTAGTACAAAACAATACTACATTATATCATGGGGACATTAGATTTCAGTTTTTCGTATAATGCCAAATATCATTAAGAGTTATTAGGATATAAAAATGCAGATTTGAAATGTTCAATAGATGATAGAAAATCAACAGTAGGTGGTGCACCCTATCAATGTGTATTGTTCATTTATTGGATAAGGAAGGAACATGATTTAATTTTATTGAACACTATATAATCTGAATAAATTGTGGCTACTCAAATGTGCATGCAGTTATTATAGATAATGTAGTTGATTCATGACATGGGGGTCAAAGTGAAATCTCTGATCAGAATCAATTGTGATAATTGAAGTGATATAAATATTAAAAGAAATCCACTCCATAACTCAAGGACAAATATCATTGAAATAAAATACCATTTTGTCAAGGAGAATGTGTATAATGGGATGGTGAATTTGGATCATGTGCCTAAAAAACTACATGTTAGATACATTCTGAAAAATGCCTTACCCAAAGTAGAATTTGAGAGGCATCAACTGGCTCTTAGAGTTCATTCAACTCCCCGAACATAAAAAAGTACGATTTTGGGACCCACTATCCTAAGGTATGGAATGCTTCTACCTAATGTGTTAATATTTGTTCTTTACCCTATTTTACACAACAATGAAGTGGCCATTAGTTTTTTTTTTCAAAAATGGGAGAAATTGTTTATATAAAAGGGGTGACAATATCTTAATCATGACATTGCGAAAAGCTGCCAGTGAGAGTAGTGACGTAAGGGGAGTTTCAAATCTAATGAAGCTAAATATGTTTCATCAAATGTTGTATATCATAAAAAATGTGATTCATGTTAAAATAATGTGAGTGGTTTTTGAAGGAAGTGATTCGTTGAAGAACATTTCATGCTATGTTTTTTCTCACATCGAGCATGGATCATGTGGGATTAGAGTTTATGTTAAGTTAATCCTTGATATCTATCTGAATGTCAATAATAAAATTATGGTGGAATATGGAATAATCCATAACTAGATATTAAAATATTAAGATTTTTCAAAAAATCGAAAGGGGGAGATTTTTTGGCAAAAATACCTCAAGGTAACATTGCATTATTTTTGGGATGACTGTATTTGTTGATAGAGCAAGGTTCCATGGTCTATTGTGGAGTTCTAGATAGATCATTGACAAGGTATGTTTACAAATATAAAATAAAATGTAATGTATGATCTAGTGGTATTACATAAAGATGAATTTATAAGGTGGAAAAGTTTCCTAGTCATTTCCAAATTTTTGGCGTCCAAAATCTAGATAATGGAAAAAGGTGTTTTTATAAAAGGAAGTAATTTTGTGTAAAAGTAAAATGTTGTTTTTATGGGTAATTATAAATTAAATTTTTTGAGTAATTCAATATTTCGGATCCCCAAATCAAAATATTTATAAGGGAAATGGTGCACATAAGATCTAAAATTGCACGAAAGAATGGTTTTTGCGCAACATAGAAGTTGTGCATAGAAGTAGGCATGAAAGAAACATACATTCCAAATACCATTCCAAATAATAAATTTTATTTTTTAAAGGACGTTTCATGCAATTCAAGAGATCCATGAAAAAATATATTTTTTACATGGACAATGGAACAGTCACAAAAAAGTTTGAGGTACGGACAACCATATCTATAAATTGGAATCTACAACTCTCTTTTTTGGAGCCCAAAACTTATAGAAAATCAAGGATCTGAATCGTTTTAGTTTTTCATAAAGAATAGATGTTTCAAAAAAACATTTTATCATAAATAAATACCTAAATATTTGTCATGCACAGAGAAGGATGAATGTTTTCATGACCAACGGAGGTTCACAAAAAGTTTTAGAATTGCGCACAAGAGGATGTTCTGTGACAAACGAAATGTTTAATTAAAGATGGGTGTTCTATGAATAAACATAAATGTTTCACGTAAGGTGGTAAAGTAGAGTGTAGGGAAACCAATGTTTGTGTGGAAGAAAAAATTGTGTGAACCTATAAGGGGTTTCCCAATTACACTATGGTAAAGTGGTATCCATCAAGTGGGTAAAAGTAGAACATCAACAAACCATCTACCTATAGGCAAGGATGCAATAATTATTGAGAATGATGGGACCTAAATTCCTATAATCTAACTATGAATCCATTCCAAGAGTAGCGATAAAATGATCTGGATAAAAGTGATCATTTACACAAATTGTGATCCATAGAAAGAGACTCAAGGAGTGACCCTTGTGAAGGAAGTGTGATATCCCTAAACATTATGAAGGGAGTGAGTCTGGGAATATAAGTAATATATCCTAAAACAGGATTTATAAATAATACATGGTAAATTTGGTACATCGACACCTTTCTTTTGTTTTCTCTTTGGAAATAGCCTATTTACGATGAAAAAAAAATAAATTCATTATGTCTCGTGTATGATTTCATTTATGTTCATACATTTCTACAAGAAATGGAGAGTAGAGTGTTTAGTTTAAAAATTAAACAATATCCTAGGGGGCCATTTTTTTATTCTGTTATACCCTAATTCTCTCCCCTCCCACAGAATTTAACCTAATTGGGCTAACAAATAGTTTTAAAAAATTAATTAATTTTTATATCAATGTGACGTCATAAAGTTTATGATATTTTTAATATGTAATTTTTTAATAATCAATAATAAATCATACATTTCATAAAAATACAAAAAATTCATCATAAGCTAATTTTAACATAACACATCAAAAAATTAAGTTTATTCTATAAAATGAAATTTCTAAAATTTGAGAATTAAAGTTTTAATTAAGAAAATAATGTATAATGAAAATCAAATTAGCATGGAATTTACTTTTTGAACCATTATGTGTTCTTAGAATTATTTCATATCAAATGGAAAAAATTATAAATTTATTTGTCTAAATTTTTTAAATATATTTATTAAATTCCTTAAAAAAATTTCCATTTATTTTAAGATAACTACAAAATACACTAAAAAATGATCTGTGTAAGGCATCCATTTTAATTATTAAATTTTTTTAATCAAATACAATTAAAATTAAGTATTCAATATAATAACAGTTAAATTTAATAAAATAATTCTATTAAAACACATCATTAATTTTAAAAATATCAAAAATAATATATATGGAATTATAATATATGTTTTTATAAAACAAAATTTTAATATTTTTTGTTTACAATATATTTTATTTTTATAGTAATTTTCATAATGATGATTCTAATTACTGTCACATAATTTATTAATATTAATCTTACATTGAAATATTTCGCTCAATTAACTATTTCTTAATTTATTTTATTTATGTATTTCAGGAGATACAAGATACTCAATATTGAATTTATTTAATGGAAAATAGATACAAAAAATGTCAAGGTGTTATTATCCACCCCTAAAATAAATAATACCCATGTAGTTTTTATTTTTTCTACCATTTAAAAAATATTAGGGTGTTTTTAATGCAGTCATTAATCATGATATAGTCTCTAATGATTTTGCAAACTTACTGCCATGTGTATGACTCATCATTTACCTTGTAAAAGACATATATCTAGATTTAATTTTTTTATATCCATTTGTTCCAAACATACTTCTCTTGTTACAATACAAAAGGTTCTTTATAAACATACCTTTTACATTTTCATTATTTTCATCATATCTAAACCAAATAGTAAAACCAAATGGTTAGGAAAAAAAATATTTTAAAATCAATGATACTTGTCTTATCCCTTGAAACCATCAGTTATACCCACGGAATTTTTGGTTTGACTATTGTTTAAAACAACAACACTTTTAGATGAACCAAATTTTTTTATATTATTTATCCTATTAGTATAAATAGATTAATCTTTTAAAAAATAATAAATCCAAACTTATCATAATCATTCTAACCACATTCTAAACCAAAAAACATGGAAACTAGTGCTGCCATAAGTAAACCTAAATTTTAACCTTATAATATTAATCACATACCAATCAATATTAAATTATTACTAAATAATCCCCCCAATATATTAAATTGTTCCATAAACAGTTCATATTTCCATATCACCAAATCACTTTTCAACCCCCAAGGTTATCTATACTGCCCACTTATATTCCAAAAATAAATTAACACATTGTATTATTTAATCATAATTACTTCAATATCACATCAAAAATCACCCCAAAGGGGAATTTAAAACTAAAACACTTATTCTTCCTTGAAAAAATTCTAAATTATAACTAATCATCTCAAAATCCAGCAACATAATACCTTAAAAGTGGTATTTATACCTTTGAAATTATGATCAACTACAATCTTGTTAACACATAATGGTTTCCAAAAATCATAAATTATATTCTTTAAATAGCATCGTATCCTATAATGTTATCTAATACATTTAATGATACAAATGGAGATACCCAAGATCCACACACTAGGATCTAGTTGTAAAAACATATTTTTTCATACTACATTGGATTCTAATTAAATCAACACAAAATAAAAAATTCATAGTTAGGATGACAATAAATAATATTGAATCTCTTATATACACAAGGAAATTTTTTTTTAGAGTTTTAGAGAATTAAAAATAAACTCTTAAAAATTATTATTTCATTGAATGGAAATTTTTCCAACTTTATTATGAATTATTTATTCTATATTAATTACTCTATATCGCTCATAATAATGGTATACTAAAACTCTCTATCAGAGTAAAAATATGAATTAACAATATAAGATCATATGTGGTCATAATATTAGCATATGTATTTGAGAATATATTTATATTTGATCAACATAACATAATATACTCATAAGAAATAATACATGGACCCTGAATCATAAATCATGGAATAATGATTTTGTGTAAAAAATGTGACATAAAATTATAATTTTGAGAAATGAGAATGTTCCCTAAACATCAGGACATGAAATAAGAGTGTCAAATAAATATAAGAATAGAATTTGTAACATATATCAAGGAATGATATCGACTATTTAAAAAATAATTCATAATAGAATCACATAATCAGATAATTCAAACATCATATCTTAATAAAATTAGATTTTTTTAAATTCAAACATAATGTATTAATGGAATCACCTAAAAAAAATATGTCTAACTTTATATAATAAATGATTCACCTAATTAGTTAACTCCAACAACAATATCATAATATAATCACCAAACTGGGTCCAACATAATATCATAACATAATTACCAAACCATATAACTACAGCATCATATATATGAAGACATATACATTACCCAAAGTATTGGAGGGATATAACAGAACAACCTAGTTGAGTCAGAAGTTATACTTCTTAATTTTCAATTACATTGGTTTGGGAATTCACATACACTATCTTAGAAACATGTTTATTAACTTTTATGTCCTATGTGTTTTAGAATGTTTTTTAGAAAAATTTACCTTTGACTATAAGCATATACAAATTTCACACATGAAAGGTACTAACCTAGTAATAAAAGTAGTATAATGAGGCATAATGAAATCATTAATGAAACTCCATATCTTAAACAACTATCCAATAATGAATAGATAATGTAAAACAATACAAATAAATTCAACAAATAAATATATAAGGAAATTCCAAGGAAAAGACACCAAAAACTGTAATGTATAGACTAGTAATGTAACGAACCTCATAACTCTTCCCTATTCCATTGTGTGATTTTGTATTATTTTTTATTATAAGTATCATATAGTGGGATTAGGGGAGTTTGGGAGAAATAATATGGTTTTTAGAAAATTTTAATATGTGAACTTTAGTTCATGACATGCTAGAGAAGTTCATGGTTGGAATCATAATTTGCATGTTAATAAGGTAAAGTTATAGGGTGTGATTTAGGAGATGAACTATCATTTTAGAGAATAAAATGGTATGTGATCATATTCAAATAATAAATCCATTAAAAATAATTACAAAAACATTAATTTCAAGATGAGAATTCATCCTGGATTACTAGATCATGTATACATGTTTTTCAATGAGTTATAATCTATTAATGATGATAATAAACCATTAACACAATGAATTTTTATCTGTTAGTGAAGTTATAAATATAATCAAACCATTTGTTTTATGAAAATTATATGATTACCACAAAATATTTTTCATCTATATTTGATTCTTCAGGGTGTTTTAAAGCGATTTTAATATGGATTAATCCCAATATTCTCTTGTTTAACATATGGTCATCCAAGGTGAGGTTTCACTCATTCCCTTTGGTTTCTTCTTTAATTAGTTTTTTACTCTGATTATAGTATTCCATGTTTTTCAGATAATATAATCTGTTTTTATATATTTCTTCAATGTTTTTTGGTTTTGTTCTATTCCAACATTTTCATGGTAATGTAGTTTTCTGATGAGAGAGGTGATTAAAGGTTTTTTTCCTATTTGTTATATTCTCAATAAATAATTTTGAACCCCTCTGTGTTGGGGATTATTTGATTCTCCTATTATTTTATATGAATTAATATAGTAATTATTCTTTATCACATTGGGTGACATTTGAATTAACCATAATACAAAATAAACTGGATTAATGAAATGAAATAGTTTAAAATTGTAGAGATCACACTTCCATGATGATAACATTTTTCATCATGGTTTCCAATATAGTATTGAATTTTTCATTATAATTTTTTTACCATGTTTATAATATTTTTTTATTAAGATGATAATTTTATGGAAATATTAGATAATGTAAATTTGGTAATGTATTCAGGATAGAATTAAAGAGGAATTTTTATTGAATCTGTTGATTATTTTTAATTGATTGATATAAAATTATTTCTTATGTATCTTTAATTTAAATTATTCTTCAATATATTATTTTAATTTTATAAAGAACATGATATTTTAAATTCACGTTTCTGATAATATTAAAGAGACATGTCATAGGAATTATTAATATGTTTATTTAAACATGAATACATTCTTGAGAGATTGTTTAAAAAATTTATATCATTAAATAGTTGGTAACATAGTTTTCTTTTTGTTATAACCATTGTAAAATGAATCAGTTAATCCATGATGGTAAAAATGAAGGTTGTTTAATATGGACAAATTATTGTGTCCACCCAAGAATTTTCCATGCGAAGTATTGATGTCCTATTTTTAGGGACTAGAAGACCTATGAATTGTATTTGTTTTTTTAATTATATGTTATCTATATATGTAAGAACCACTATATGACATGATGTGGGCATGGGATGTATGATGGTTAATGATATGTGGGTGGGGTGGCCCGAGTTTGTTGTAGTAGTTTTAGCTTGTGATAGTAAGGTTCATGGTGGTGTCTGGATAACAATGTGATTTATGGAATGGGTTTAATATGGTATTTCCCATTGTTGTTCAAAAATATTGGATTATTTCCAGTCAATAAATCTAAATAATGGTTGGATGGCCTGGTTAAATGTTTTTGAAAACTTTACCCACATTTTGAGGTGACTGGTTGTGCTTAGTTATGCATCCATTTCATAGTTACCTAGGATATTCCCTATAGTGATTTAAATTATGGAATTATAATGATTAATAATTATGTTAACACATAGTGGTAGTGTTTTATTTGAATTTTATTGTTGATAATATTTTTGAACTATTCAATCAGTTAGATTATTCGTAGAGGGATAAATATCACTTTTTTGTTAATTAAAGAATAATGCAACAATTATAATTAATGTATAATGAAATGAAAAATATAATGTGAAGTATTAAAAAAGTAATTAATTAATTAATGATCCTTGAATTATTTTATGCTTATTGGATACTTGGTTATTAGCTGTTGTATCTGGAGGTTTTATAAATTATAGGTGAAGTTATTCCTAAGACTATATTTGTGAAAATAGTGTGGTTATAGGATACATTATATCTTTAATGTTATGTTATTTATTATATTATCCTTTTCATGTAATAATGGATAATGGTACCCATTAAACCATAGAATACAATTTTCCACAAAATCTATGTTACCGAGGAATAAATGGCCAACATCACCCTCTTGGCCTTTTCTCTTCTCATTATAGTATTATATACTATTATCCATGGTTTTTACAATTCTATATATGTGTATTGAGGAATATAATAGATTTTGGATGTTTCAAACACATGTATCTATAAATAAATTATCTTATATATTATTATAGGTGTAGTATTTATGGAAAATGAAAAATTGAGTTATAATTCCAGACATATAGAATTTGGTGGTTCTTCTAAACTACTCATTTTCTATCTGGTGTTTTTTATGAGATGATGAGATGCGTGATGCATGAGTCTATTTTATATGATGATGAGATGATGTGATTCACATGGTACAAGATATTAAATTGATACCATGTGTTTTTAGGAAGGCTTACTAACGGAGAGAAATGAATTAGGACATGTGACATTGGGTGAGAGTGAAAAACTAGTAAAGAAGTGCTCATAGTGTACAAACTTTTGATACTTTACTATATGTTTATTTTTACACAATGCATGATGTGATATAGGAATAGTTAGTATGGGATTATTTTATACCATTTAATGGCATGAGTTAGATTAATTTTTTATTTTCTGTGATTTATCAAGATTCCATTTTCTTTTTCCTGATAGGCTATGGGGAGGATCTATGTGAGTATATATTTCAGGTTTACCCAATATATATAAACAATTCTCAAGTCAATTTGAGTTTTTTGGTGATCAGGATGTACTTAACTATCTCATTGCCTCTTCAGGAGCTATATGAAATTTTTCGTTTCTTCCAAGGATTATATTTTATTACATGTAGTTCCCTTATTGTTTTTCATCTATAAGAAATTATATATATGTATTTGGTATCTTATTCTATTATCATGAGTAGGTGTTGTTGGGTGTTTTATCATATTTATCATTTATCACATCATAGAGTATGATTCCACCCAAATATGTGTATGATATAGCCTTAGTGCAGTACCCCTAGTTTCTAGTATGTAACCCTTAAATTGTTCTTTTTATGTTTATAAAGTATAAGGGTGATTATTATGAGAGTTTGGGGAACTTTCAAGGAATTTTTGGTGCTATAGGGGAAGCACATAGGATGTTCACGGTTTGCCTAAATCATGAGGAAATCATAGGATAAACCATTCACTTTGATAGATTTTTGATAGATTATTTTTCATAGTGGGAGCTTGGTTAAGGAGTTTGTGTGAGGAGAAAATTTAAGATTCATCCTAGGTAATATCTGACACATGATTAGCGCACAATTTTCTAACCGTGCAACTAAAACACGGGTGGATATAAATATAGATCCTAAAAAATGGATCTCACACATTTTTTTACTATATGTGATTATATTTTTCTCCTATTCACACCTAACTCAAGATTCTTATCTCTTGAAATATGGATAACCTATCCCAAGAGTATTGGAATCGACTTGGAGCCTTTCCTTGGCGTTTAGAAGCCCAATTCTTCTGGCATGTCATCATTCTTCTTTGTTCATGTCATGCTTTCTTAGATCTACATGGATATACTTCTCCTCTCATCTCAATTTATTAGATATATTCCCATTATTGGTATATATAAATCTTTAGATTCTAAAGATGATGATATTTGGTCTCTTGGTTTATAGGTGAAAAGATCTAAGGCAGTTTTATGAAATTCTTTCCTGGTTTCATGAGCATTCTTCTTTTGTATTCAATTTTTGTTGAAACTTTTCAAGGTAGGTGGATTCACTCTCAACTCCTCTTAGTAGAAATGATTTTCATGTTTTCTAATTGAATATATTTTATTGATTTTATATCTAATTTTTTGTTTATAAATTTTTGGGAACCCTCATTAGTAATGATTTGGTAAATTTTGGAAATCTAGAAATTTTTTGTCCTTGAATAAAGTGATTTGATTCATTATTTTAAATTGAATATTTTAAAATGGGATTATTATAAAAAAAATTCAATTGGAATTTATTAAAGTGTTTTAAATAAAATTAATGTTTTTAATAAAATGAAATGGTTAATTAGAATTGGTTTCTTAAATGGATTTCAATAAAAGAACTATTTTATTCAAATGGTTTGAATTGGTTTATTTGAATGGTTTTAGCATATATGGGTTGTCTGATTTCATGTTCAATGTGCTCCTAAAAAGGGGATTTGTACCATTAGTGTACAAGGTTCATGACTCGAGATCTGTGGAATTTGTCAGTGGGACACAAGGTAATTGGACAAGATATTGCTCATGAGTATGGAACTATTGAACAAATCTTGCATGTGTGGGTGTGTTGTGAATCATGGAATTGGTATGCCAAAATGATATTGGGTAATGTTTTTAAAGCCCAGTTTGGTTAATTTTATGGAAATTTGACTTGATGGAAAATTGGTTTAAATAGAACTTTTTTACATTGGTTATAATTTTTTTGAAACTTTTTTATATTTAGTTATAAACTATTTTGGTAAACTGTTTTATATAAAATATTTTATATAAATGTTTCTCACTTTTCTATCCTTGTGTCATGAGTAGGGATGTCATTGGGGAAAACCTACCCTATTTTATACTCACCCTTGCTTGGTCACTTTGGTGCTTTTTCAGATGCCATCGTCCTGTTCAAGGGAAAAGGTAAAGTATCACATGTATTTAGAACCACCATGTGATACTTTGGCTGTTGGTGATTGGAGCATAGAGATTGTGGATCATGATGTTTAGTTTTCATCTAGGATTATTTAGTTGTTTTTCTACTATTTACTTTTATGATTAGTTTGTCTTCCACTGCTTCACACTTTGGTATGGTTTTGATATAAATGAAGTGGTTGAGTTTTTATTCATTTATTCATGCATAATACAATGAGTTGTTTTGTTATGGTTGTTGTGTTAATGGTTTTATTTCATAATGGGTAAATCATCCCCCACTTGAATTTGAAACCCTTATGGGTTTTATTCCTAGACTTTGGCATCTTGGGGTTGTCACTTAAGGCAAAGTAATTATTCATTGTATTCTAAAGACAATGAGAATAAGTGGGTCATTACAAATGGTATTAGTTTTTTTGATCCAAAATCATGATTGAGATAAGTGGTATCAGTATATTCCATTCCTTGTGGAACAACAATTCATCAGTTTTCTTGGTTTTTGAGTTGAAATTCATTCTCTTCTATTCATTGGATTATGATCATAGAAAGGAGTAGGATTTTTAGGACTTCAAATACAGATAATAAAAATATATAGCTAACCTTTTTTATTTGAACATCAAGTTACTAGGTATTTGGGTACATAAGTGTTTTGGATACACATATAGAATATTTGAATATAATTGTCATGGGTTTAGAAAATGAGACAAGAATGAAATTCATTGTAGAGGAATGACTTCCCACTAGAGTTACATATTTCATTTTGAAAAATCATTTATGATTTTGTGCAAAGGTGGAAATTTTTAAAACAATTTGAAATTATTTTCAAATGAAATATTTTTAAAAGATAATGATTGATTCATTTTTGAAAAAGATTCAATTTTCAAAAGTAATAATGGATTTTTCAAAAATAGTTAAACTTGGAAAAGATTTTTTTTGGAAAACATTGAGTGATAGTTGATGTGATAGAATTTTAAATGAAAGGCCATTAGTTTCTAGAGTGTTAGACCTAAATATTTTGTTGTCTATTTAAAAAATGGACCCTGGTAGATGTCATAGAAACCAAATGAAAGAAGCTACGGATAATGTGGTTTTCACCTGGACCATAAGTGAACAAGATCTAGTTCAGAGAATTTACCAAGCACTTTAAACTGTGGACATGGGGAACCAGAGTGGTGAGCCAAGACATTTGGATCATTCCATAATGTTCATGAAGGAAAATCCACCCATCTTCCTTGGTGATGATGAGCCAGAAAAGGAATAGGTGTGGCTGAATAGGATGAATTGTATCTTCAATTTTATCAGCACACCAATGGAGAGAAACTCAAACTGGAAATTTATATGCTCCAGGATCTTTCATGATAGTGGTGAGAAGTAGTGTTGATTACCAAAGTGGATGAAGACTTGAGTTAGGAGGATTTACAAAAATTATTCAACAAATAATTCAATCCTCGCACAATCAAGATCTAAAAAATGATAGATTTCATCATCCTAAAGAAAGAAAATATCTTTGTCATAGAATATGCGGCTAAATTCATTAATTTAGTGCACTTTGCACCATATGTTGTGGCGAGTTCATCCTTAAAGGCTTTTATATTTGAATCAGGGATAAGGCAAGATATTCGATTAAAGAGTGTAGTACATTGTATTACAGATTATACAGATATTGTGAACAGATCAATAGTGAAAAATGTGATATCTCGAAATCCATGATAGGAAAAAGTATGACGATACCTATGGTAATGTTGGGAGCAAGATGAAGAGAGACACCTATTTCTGAGATGGGAGAATGACTCAAAATTAGATGGTTGGATCAATGGACCTTCCTCCATGACCCAAGAGGAAAGTGGGTTGTTTACAATGTGGTTTGATTAACCACATAAATCAAGAGTGTATGGAACAAAATATAGCATGTCATACCTGCAAGCAGATGGGGAATTGTCAGCTCTATTGTCACTGTGCTCTGAAGTATGGTTCTTGAGACACCTCTCAGGTGTTGAAACCATCATATGATTAGAAGGGGTGAGGTAAGAAAAATCAGTTTCATATTTAGATGAGAGCTAGCCATGGTGATTCTAGAAACACCATGACTCCTCATCAACAGTAATATTATAATGGAAACATAGAGCAGAGTGCAACGATGAAGTAATTGTATAGATTTGAATAGATGATTGTGGATGATCAAGTTGGACCATCTATGGTGGGAGGTATGACTCTTTTGAATTCTACCATTATACAAGTTCTTTTTGATACTGGGGAATATAATTCCTTCATTTCTTTTTGTGTTATTGATTTCCTATGTTTAAAAGAAGGGATGATGCTTTCTATGATAAACATTCAAAATCCTATCAGGGAAAGAGAATGTAGATCCTTCCTGTGTAGATCAGGTTCTATAACTATTGATAGAGATTATGTGAAATGAGAATTCTCATTATTGAAAATGTATGTCTATGATCTAATATTGGGTATGGATTGGTTGAAAATGTTCAAGTCTCATGTTGAATATTGTAGAAGGAAATTTACTTTTATGACTGAGGATGGAGTCAAGCATCTCTTTAAAGAAGAAAGGATTGTAAAGGCCAGTGATATGGGCTTGTTGAAAATATTAGTGGAAAAAATATCTTACTAGTTGGTTACATTGAATTTGGAATCGATGGAAGAGATTGGGGAAAACTGGGTTCAAAAAGTTATGGACCAACTTCTAGATGTTTTCCCCAAGATCATATCATGGTTACCACCTCTAAGGGTAGTGGAGTTTACAATTGATCTACATACGAGGACCAATCCTATTTCACTTCTATATTATATTATGGAACCAACAGAGTTACAAGATTTTAAATTGCAGTTGGAGGAACTTGAAAAAAAATGTTTCATTCGGACGTGCACGTTTCCATGGGAAGCACCAATTTTGTTCATGAAGCAAGAAGATGGAGCTCTAAGGTCATGCATTGATTTTCATAATCTTAACCAATATATGATAATTAATAGGTATCATCTACCATGAATTGATGATCTATTCGATCAATTAAGGGGTGGTTAATGGTTCTCTAAAATTTACTTGTGATCCGGATATCACCAATTGTATGTTCGGAAGGAGGAAATTCCGAACAATGCTTTCAGAAGCAGATATTTCTATTAGGAACATGTCGTAATTCCTTTCGGTCTTATGAATGCACCATCAAAATTTATGGAATTGATGAATCAAATATTTTAGATATATTTTGATTCTATTGTTGTTGTCAATTGTGATTCTTTGATATTTGGATTTGGATATATTCTTATGTAAGTAGATCATGTGATTTATTATGGTTCAATTCAATTGAGAGTGCATGAGAATGATTACCCAACACATTATTTGGAGTTAGCTGTGGTCATCCATGCCTTGAAAACATGGAATCACTACATATTTGGTGATAAATTTACTTTATTCATAGATCATAAGAGTATGAATCATATTTTATCGTAACAAGATTTGAATTTAAGTCAAATGAGATGGATGGCGTATCTCCGTATATTTTACATTGACATGATTTATACAGAATGAAAAGGGAATTCTATGGAAGATGCATTAAGTATATAGTATTATTCTCACTTGGAAAAAGAGGATTCAGATAAATGGAAGTTGATTTAGGTCTTAGTCAACATTAATGTCAAATGTGAAGGTCAATCTGATGTTTTAGTTTTCTTTTCAGCCACGCTTGTTCCTGATTTGGTAAATATGTTCAATTAAGCACAAACATCTGATAGGAATTGTTTTTTTTGAGTTCAAAACACAATGGTGGGGAGACCATTGGGGGTTGGAAACTTAATGGGCGTTCGATTTTGTGGTTCAGATATTAGATGGATCTACCAATTTCTCATTGGTAATAACTTATTCATGCGGACAACCAGGTGAGATGTGCTATTCATCCGGGAATACAGAAGAGGTATAATGTCTTGAAGATGAATTATTGGTGGATTGTTATGAGATGGAAAGTGGATGAGTTTGTTTAAATGTGATTAACATGTTAATAGGTTTATATAGAGAATCAAATACCAGTGTGTTTATAGAAATCTTTACCTATCCTTGTGTGGAAATGGGATCAGATAGTAATGTATTTTTCTACAGGCATCCCAAGAATGGTTTGGAAGCACGATTTCATATGGATGATAGTGGACCGGCTCATAAATTCAAATCATTTCATCCCTATTAATGAAACTCATATGGTGGAGGATCTGTCCAAGATCTATATCTGTGAAACGATAAAGAGACATGGCACACCAATTTCAATCGTGTCAAATAGAGATTTTAGATTCATGTCTTCTTTCTGGAAATCATTAAAGAAATCCTTTGGGACTCATTTGACTTTGAATATGACGTATCATCCTTATACAGAAGACTAGTTTGAACGGATGGTACAGATGATGGAAGACATGTTGTGGGACTGTGTAATGAATTTTGGTGTCTTATGGGAGGAGAATAAACCCCTAGTTGAGTTATCATATAATAACAACTATCATACCTCGATAAATATGGATCCTTTCAAATAATTTTAAGGACATCCTTATTGTTCTCCACTTTGTGGGGTCTAAACACGTGAGACTTCACTAGTTGGGTCGAGATTTCTCTAGGAAACATAGAAAATATTCAGTTGATCATGAAATAGATGGAGATGACTCATAGTCGTCCAAAACCATATGAGGATCGTCATCTGAGAACATTTTCATTCCCAGCGAGTGATAACGTGTTCTAAAGGATCTCTCCAAGGCTTGGACATTGTCGTTTGGGGAAGCAGGGAAAGTTATATCCCCAATAAATAGGCCCATTCGAGATACTTGAATTGGTTAGAGAGGTGTTATATCAACTGGAATTTCCACCATAGTTCAATTTGGTTTATAATGTGCTCTACATATCTCACCTAAAAAGTATCAATCTGATCTAGGCCATTTAATCAGATGAGATCACACTGACCTAGAGCCGGATTATTTATTGGTACATATTCTAGTGCAGATTGTGAATAGGAAAGGGAAAGTCTTGCATGGTTAGTACATCAGTATAATAAAAGATTTTTTTGAAACATGGTCATATTCAAGAAGAAACCTGGGAACTCAAGAAGGAAATGATTGACCAATGGCCAGAACTCTTTCAGGGAAATAAAGGCTGTCTACTTTTTGAGGATGGAAAGACCAATGGTGTGGAGAATATAGTACCCACAATTTGTGGTATGTAATCATTACATTATTATTTTCTGGTATAAAATGTATACGGGTGATGGTTGGGTGATATTGGGGTACTTTCAAGGAGTATTTGGTGCTAAAGGGGAAGCGTACGAGATGCACATGGTTTGTCTAAACCATGTAGGAATCCTTGCAGAAATCATATACTTTGGAATATATTGGATATTAGATTTAGCACAATGGGAACATGGTTAAGGAGGCTGTATGAGGAGGTCAGGCGTATGTTATCCCAGGCTTTAGTTAATGCATAGTCAGTGCATAGTTTCTCTAACAGCGCGACTAAACTATGCACAGAGTTAAAGTTAGATCCTAAAAAATGGGTCTCACAAAGTTTTCACTCAATAGATTTTTTTTCTCTTATATATCCCAAACTCGATATTCCTCTCTCTTGAAGCCAGGAGAACCTCACCCAAGAAAATTGGAATCAATCTCGAGCCTTTTTTTGGCATTTTGAAGCCCGATTCTTGAGGTATTTCATCATTTTTTATCATTTTTGTCATGATTTTTTAGATCTTCATAGATATACTTCTCCTATCATCTTAGTTTAACATATATATGCCCATTATTGGTAGATATTACTCCTTGGATTCCAAATATGATGATATTTGGTCTCATGGTTGATAGGATAATAGATCTATGGTGGTTTCGTGGAATTCTTATTCGATTTTTTGAGCGTTCTTCATCCATATTCAGTTTTCATAAAAACCTTCGAGGTGGGTGGATTCACTCTCAACTCCTCTTAGTATAACTATTTGTAATTCTTTGAAATTACATATATTTTGTTTAATTTATTGTTAATTGTCCATTTAGAAATTTTTGGAAAACCACTTTAGTATTGGTTTGGTAAATTGAGGAAATCTGAAAAAATGGTATCCTTGAATAAAGTGATTTGATTGTTGATTTTAAATAGAATATTTTAAAAGGGTAATTTTCTAATAAAAAAAATTTATTGGATTTTATTGAAATTTTTTCAATAAAATGAAAGCTTATTATGAAATTAAATGGTTGATTGGAATTGGTTTGCAAAATGGTTTTCAATAAAATAACAGTTTTATTTAAAACGGTTTGAATTGGTTTATTTTAATGGTTTTGGCATATATTGGTTGTGTGAGTTCATGTTAGATGGTCCCATAAATAAGGTATGTTTACCATTGAGTTACAAGGTGCATGATCCTATATCCGGGATGTTTTTCAGTAGGACACAAGGCAATTAGACAAGAGACAGGTCATGATTTTGTAACTGTTGAATGAAGTGTGCATGTATGGATGTGCTATGAATCATGGAATGTGTATGCCAAAATGATATTGAGAAATGGTTTTATAGAATTGTTTGGTTATTTTTATATAAATACGACTTTTTATAAAATTTTATTAAGTATAACTTGTTTACATTTTGTTATAAATTGTTTTGGAACTTGTTTATATTTAGTTATAAACAGTTTTGGAAAAATATTTTGTACAATATATTTTATATAAATTTTCCTAACTTTTCTATCCTGGTGGAACTTGTAATGAAGTTGTTGGCGAAATCCTACTTAGTTTTATACTCACCCCTACATTGGAACTTTTGTGCTTTTTCATATTCTATATTCCGGGACATGGGCAAAGGTGAAGTATCACCCGTATTTAGCACCACCTCATGATACTTGCGATGTTGGTTATTAGAGCACGGAGCTTTTGGAGCATGGGAGTTTGGTTGTATTTAGTTTTTTTCTACTATTTACTTTGATGATTAGTTTCCTTCCTCTTTACTACACCTTGGTGTGGTTATAATATAAATTAAGTGGTTGATTTTACTTTTATTTTTTCCTGAATCATATAGTGAGTTTTTTGGGCATGGTCTTTGGGTAAATGTTTTCAATTATTAACAGGTAAATCATCCCTCACTTGTATTTTAAACCCTTCATCATTTATTTATACCCTTTGGCATCTTGAGGATGTCGCTTAAGGCCTAGTAACGATTCATTGTATTCTCAAGAAAATGAGAATAAGTGGGCCATTATACTCAGTTATTATCATCTACCTATGTCGTATTAGTGGTGGGCTTTAGGTGTCAATATATCTTTAATTTATTTTCAGATTAGGAGTGGTTCCATGGTGGGGAGGGGGTCTTGAGAGATAAGTGTTAAAGGATCGGGATGGGTATTGTATGTCACTTAGAGGTAGGAATGGGTGTGGGATTCATGGGTTAGTTGGTTAATAATGTTTGCTAAGTTTAGTAAGTGATCTAAATAAGGGTGTGGGTGAGTTCCCTCTGTGATCTAATTCTTATAAATTTATGTTTAATGAGCCAAATAAGAAACATGATACTAGTTTCATGGTGTAAACCCCATAAATTATCATGAATCATTATTACTTATGAATTATATTCAGAAGGTAAGAAAATGGGATTATATTTAGCATTAAATTATTAATTATACATCAATATTTCTTATTCAAGGTTTAGGTGACCTAATTATTTTACTTTTATAGGTTCAGTTTCAGGTCTATTTACTTGTCAGGTTCATACTAAACATGTTCATTTTTATGATAAAATATATTTCAATATATTAAAGGATGATGATTATGACAATTGGGGGAAGAAATTATGAGATTTTCCTCAACATAGTCTATAAAATAATTAACTCTCAGTTTTAGACTTAGTGAGAAAAGACTTGATGGGATAGGTGTACATATACTTCAGTTTGACCCATTCATAAAAGAACCACTAGGCTTTATTGGTGGTGATGATGTTTTATGCAATAGTGAGATAGTGATGGTTATTATTCATAAAGATTTAGGAGGAATCGTCTATCTCATGAGAGAAGTTTTAGACTAGTTTCAAGTCTAGATCCTTTAACCATAATGGATTATTGTCACTAAGAGTTTCTTACCCTTCTAAAGGGGAGTTCCATCATGAAATATTTTAAGATATTTTTAAATAACCTTATTCAATATTCTTGTGACCGTTTTCTAGATTTGGAGACTAGGGTGGGAAACATTGAGGAAGAATTAAATATAGGTATCCAGGGCCATATCACCCTATTTAGGTTGTTTACATAAACTAAATAACATCTTAGAGAAGAGGTCATTGCGATGACATTGAAAAAAAAGATCAACATGATATAGGATTCATCAGTATTTTACACAAAGAAGAGTTCCAATTTAGGGTTCCTATATTCTTAGAAAGCAGAGAAAACATATAGTTGTGGGTAGGACCCATCCACCATTATCTAGTATCTATTAGGGTGGTGGATCTCTTACACATTCATAGTGGTCATAAACATATTATTCATATTTCAAATTATTTCATTAGTTTCAAGAGTTAACAAACAATATGTGTTCGTAACATAAAATGTGTTCTAATTTAGGTTCCACTTTCAGGGAATTTTCATCCGAGGAAGAAAAATTAGGTTTCTCTATCTTTGGATCAACATATAGGATATTGGGAAGGAGGTGAAAAATATAGATATGATTCTAATCCCTAATGAGATATTCATGGTCGTGCTGGTGGTCACCGTCATGGAAAGTTACTATGTGGAGAAGGTATTGGGTCACTTCGTACTTTATAGTTTCTAGTTCCAGGTGGGATAGATGTCTTCCAATGGACCCTTTTCTTTTTTTAACAAGGCTATATGATTTTTTAATTTAGGTTTCCTTTAATCCTTCACATCACCTTCCCTATTCTATGTTATGGAATTATTAGTGAAGTTACATCTAATTATCTTGGAATTAAAATCACTAGTTCTAGATCAATATAATCTATATGAAGTATCTGGATTATCTGGGATAGTTCTAGTGAAACATCACTTTGGGAGAATTATTATTCTTATTGATACATCTATACAACATCATCCCCGGTATGGACTAGATTTATTTTGTGATGGACTTCATGGATTACATAATAAGGTAGATTGTGTTATATGATATGGATGGATAGAATGTAGTGTTCATTTTATAGTGACACCCTTAGATGGGTTAAAGGCATATTCCATCATTGAATTCATTGATGTTTGAGATAATTCTATGTTCATCGAA
The DNA here is from genome assembly GCA_963277665.1 of Viscum album. NCBI lineage: Eukaryota > Viridiplantae > Streptophyta > Magnoliopsida > Santalales > Viscaceae > Viscum > Viscum album. Next base: position 31,442,458 of record OY728119.1, on the reverse strand, counting down.
TTTTTAGCCAATGGTGTTTTCCAATGTTGTATAAGAGTTCACTAATATATTTCTTAATGAAGTTATAGATTCAACCCCTCAACGATAGATTGAGTTTATAATAGGGATACAACCATATTTATCTCTAATACTAATAGATTCATTTGGATAGAACTTTCTTGATTTACAAGATCCATGTGTATGTTCTATGAAATTTTTATTAATCTTTTTTTCATTTGTGTATGTCACATTGGGGTGCACCAATTCTATTTTTAATTATGGTCATTGGTAGTATGTGTGTATATATATATTACTATCACATGAATCATGTGATAATGAATAACCACTACCCTATTCTACTGATTTATCATCTATTCGGTTATCAGAAAAGGGATTTTTGGTACTCAATTATCATTTTTTTGGATGGTATATCATCAGATGGTGGTGATGTATGGATATACGCATGATTTTACTTCCTAATGACATTATGGATATTATGAGTTTGTTTTCCAGGAATTCAGTGTTATGAATGATTGAAACATGGTAACTGGTGTGATGAACTCCATGTTTAGAGACATATTGGATCAGTTCATGGTTGGTTTTATTGACTACATATTTGTGTACTTCACATCTAAGCTGGATCACATAGATATTAAAAATAGTTTTTTGGGACTAATTCATAATCAAATTCTATTTTAGAATTTATCTATGTGTGAGTTTTGGGATCCTGAATATTATTTCAGGGGGAACGTTGTGTATAAACATGGTATAACTATGGACCATTTAAAAATTAAGGTAGTATTTTATTAGGAAATTATAATGACATATGTAGATATGTGGGGTTTCTATGGTCTTATAGGCTACTATAGGATGTTCATAGATGATTTATCTTAGGTTTAAACTCTACTAGTACCCTTGAACCAAATGGATTAGGAATTATTTTTGTATTATTAGTGTTAGGTGGTTTTTGAGTAAATTAATGATATGTTTGTTCAAGTTCCAATTCATCATTTTTAGAAGAGGTAATTTAGTTTGAGGTTTGATTTTCTTATTAATTTCATGTTTTGAGAAATATTTTGATGTAACATAGACCAGTTTTTTCTTATGGATTTTTAATGTTTTTTCCCCATAAGTATAACTATTCATTCCATTATCTCTTATCAGTATCTGTCATTTTTTAATATTGTGATTACATTAACATACCAGTGAGTGTTTTTTGTATTCTTCCAATTTGAAGATACTATTGTATGTATTCTACCATCATTGCCTGATATTTTAAAAATCTTCATGGATATAGTTCTTGAAAGATTATAAATTGTAAATTTTATATGCACTAGTCTAGTGTAATATTATTTCTGATGTACTGAGTAAGAAGTCACATAGGTAAGTGGGGAGTGAATATAGAGATTTGTGATGAGTAATGGATGACCAAATAGTAATGTATCTTGATATGAGAGATGTTGGTGTCATAGGTTTCTTTTTTTAGATGATAGTGGAGTTTTCTTTGGTGTAGCAAGTAGTAGAGTCCTAGTTGGGGGATTCTAATTTGGAGGTCTAAAGAGGTTGAGTTGTTTGTTAGGATACCAGTAATAGATTTTAAATGTACATTCATCACCATATATTTCTACAATTGAGGATTTTGATTCCTTATGTGATCGATAAGGTGTTTATTCATGAGTTTCATAGCTCACCTTTGATAGTAAATCCCATTTGGAGAAGGATTATCGAAGATCTGTGTGGTTAGTTTTAGTTTCCATGGTTAAATATTTAAAATATAGAGTTTTTTCCATTATATTTGGTATTTCATATGGTGAAGGTTGAACATACTTATCCATGTGGTTTTCTCCATATATTGTGTTAATATTATTTGAAGTTGGAAGAATTTTTTAAGGACTTCGATATTAGGTTACAATGATCCCATAGAGTCTATGATTATATAAGTTTGATAATGGACTATTTTATCAAAATGGATCACTTCTAAGAGATCAAGGATTCGTGGTATGTTAAGGAACATTTGAGGTAGTTCCAAGAGGAGTTGGTGAGACTATATAGTGTAGTGAGGATTGTTTTCTTGGATCATGATCCTCATTTTACCTCTAGGGTGTGGATAGGTATCTATCATTATTTTATCTCTTAGTTGTGACTCATAAATTCTTTTCATCAACAGATAAATGACCAAAAAGACTATTCTATCCACAGTAATTAAGACATGTCATGTGCTTGATTGCTGTATTTTAGAGGTTTTTGGATTAGAAATGTACCTTTGGTAATGTTTTCTTACAATAATAGTTTTCACTCCACCATTAGTACGGAAATGAAATGTCTGAACTTTTAGTTTTTCATTATGAAGGAATAGGGTTGGAGAATCATAATTTATTTGAATGGAATCAGTGTATATAATAAATGAATTGGTTCTGGTAATTTACAAGAGGCTGAAATAAGTGAAGGTTAATCATAATTCAAAATCTGATCATAGAGGGAGACCAGTGGTGTTTAAAATTATTGAATTTGTTTTCATGAATGTGTCTCCACATCATTGAAGTGATGGTTTTGTTTTTGGAGTACACATTCTTCACGTTTTTTTATATTTTTGAAGATTTTGATCATGTTGGATCTATTTGTTTTTCAAATATAACTTCTCAAATGGATGTTAAGGATGAATAATGTATTCCACGTGATGTAGATTTTCTATTATCTTCATGATAACTCTCACACCATCGATTTGGTATAGATCAACACCTAAGTTGATGTGACCTCATGGAGTGGAAAGTGAATATCTAGGACTTCCATGGGAACATCTTACACAAAAGTTATATTCTCTTGGTTTATGACTTATGTAGAAATAATTATATGAAGAAGAGAACCTAAGAATATGAGTTGTAGATGTACACTCAGAATCCTCAAATTCTAGATGTTTTTGTATTTTGTTATAGTGATTATAATTTTGTAGTTTTTTAATATTATATTTTTTATGAAAATGTTTTCAAATATATGATTTTTTTGTTTTCGGCATTGATATTGTTTGGTAGATATCCCCCCTGTAGAGTTTTTAGAAACTTGTTGTTAAGCATTATATGGGATTGTTCTTTGTTCATCTGAGTGTGGTTTTTCATCTCTAGTGATACTGATATTGTTTATATATATCCCAAGGGTTATATATTAAAAAGATATATTTTCATTTCCTTCCCAATAAGTTTTGTTCTATATTCCTAACAATGATAATTAATTTATAGGAATCTAATATAAAGGCTAATATTGTTTTCTGAAATCCCATAGCATGTTTCTAAGGTTCATAGTACCAGGAGAAAATCCACAACAGGTTCAGCGATGTTTGAGAGTTGAAATATTGTTACCAAATAATTTAATTTTGTGAATTGAATTTTATGGAATAAGAGACATGTTCACATACTAAATATGGATTCATGGTTACAGTAGGTATGTTCATAGGGTGTGAATCCAGAAGTGGACTATAATTTCCCAAAGTGAATTGATGAAGGAAATATAATGATGATTCATCCCATGAAAACTCAAGATTTAAAGATGATATTCACATCATGAATTTATCCCAGATTATTTTGTTGAGGAAATTTATTTTTCTATTATTCATAAATCTCATGTCATTCACAAGAAAAACTTCCCATCAATACCATGAATCTATCTCTAAGAGAGTTGAAATAAATCTAATCAATCCTTGGGTTTTCTATGAAACCCACTTATTAAATCCCAATACATTTTTCTAGAGGTGTTTGTTCATGTTGTTTCAAATAAAGTTTTATATGGATTGGTCTCAAGATACTTCTTTTCAATCAATAGCTATTTAGGGTGAGTTTTTCCCCATTCTCATGTGATTTCTTTTCCTGTCGATTTGGTTTCCTCTAGTTTTTTCATTCCATACTTTGGTTGATGATATCCATTGTTCTTATGTAGTTTTTGGATGTTTTTTTTGAATAGTTTTGGTGATGGGTTCTCATGGTGATGTAGTCTCTATGTAGGAGAGCTGATCAAAGGTTATCCCTTGTTCATTTGTTCTCATTCATTAATTTTGAGATCTTTAATCTATGGTATTCATTAACTCTCCTATTTTTTTTGTTTTCAATGTTAATGTTATCATTATTCATCTCTTTGGGTGATGATGAAATTAAAATCTATAAAAAATATACCAAATTAATGAAAAATAAATAAATTATTAATTATGGTTTTCATATGTGTTTCCACTGTTATAATAGCTTTCTTCTTGCTTAACTAGAAACTATTCTATATATATTTAATAATTGATTTACTTGTTTTTAATTCAATATTTTATCATGGTATTTTTGTAGAAATGTTTAATAATTTTAATCTTATATTGTTTTTTGGATAAATAATTAAGGTTAATGTTAATTTAATCATATGATTCCAATAATTTAATGGAAATAAAATGAAAAACGATTCAATATTAATTATAATTTTTCTTCCATATGATAATTGAATTGGATAATGAACATTAATAAATAAATTCTTGTTGTAACCATGAAAAAGGAGGTTTTTAATGGATTTTTTTCATTTTTGTTTTTTAAAACTGGAACTTATTATGGAGAGAATGTTTAAATAATTTATAGATTTTAAAAACTGATACCATAGGCTTCCATTGTATTTAACAATTGATTAATGTTTCAGTTAATACATGATGGTAATAAAACTATTGGTTGGATAAAGATTAATTAGTTTGGATGAGAGAGGCCATTTTTATGTGTAGGCTAGATGCATTGATTTTAGGTCCTAGAATCTCAATTGAATATATTTCTTATATTCTGTCTTCTATGTTTGCTATGGATTTGATCCTTGAAACATGATGTTATGTGGGTCTTGGATAACTGATGGATGATGGGATGTGGGTGGGGTGTCTTGAGTTTTTTGGGGGCAGTTGATGCCTATATTAGAAGGTTGAATTGATATATGCATAGTTGTGTTTGGGATGAAACCATGATTGATTTTATAGGTTGATTTCGGGCTTTCTAATTTTCATGACAAATGCTTGGATGCATACCTGTCAATTAATCAACATAAAATCCAGATGGATGGGTTCCATATTTTAGCATTCATTTCCCATATGCCTATGGCTTCTAGTTGTTCTTGGATATTCTTCTCATTACTAGTTTCATTGTATATTCTTAAAGTACATAGAATTATTGAATGAAAATGATTAATTAATGTTTTAACTGATGGGGTTAGTAATATAATTTAATTCAAATGTTCATAATCATGTGGAAGAAAGTAATTTCTTGGATTATGCATTGAAGGAATACACAAAAATTTGTGGTTACAAAAATATGGATGGAATAATATTAATTAATGGAAAATGAATTAATTAACATTATGTGAAATAATAAAATGAAATAATTAATTAAATTAAAATATATCAATTATTATGTTCTTATAGGATCTAAATTCCTTAGTTGTTCCAGTTGAGTGTCCAAGAGACTATAGAAAAAATTTAGTCCATAACTTGTACAGTGACTATAATTTGTTTTTGAGCTATATTGTATCTTATTTGTTGTGTTAATTAAAACACTACCCACCCCATGTTGATAGGGAGAAAAAATAATAGTGGACTACAATAGGGTGTTTTCCACCTCATTGAGGATGGGTAGGAAATGATGGATTACTCCCTCAATGGATTTTCTATCTTCTCTTAGAATAATTATGTGTTTATATGAATGTTGGTTAGCTTTCCCATATATGATTTTTTAGGAATGTAATGTATTGGGGTTATTTCACTCATATGTATATTTGTATATAGTGTCCAATGTATTATTATACATATGACATGTGTGGACTATTATGGCTTGAGATACAAAACATAACATATGGGTTGTTATAGATACTAAAAATTACTCAGATACTATATAGATATTTGGAATTATAAGGTCATATTATGTGAATGATTCGGTTAAAGGTATGTGTTAATTACATGATTTTTTACACAATATGCATGAGTTTATATATTTCCTCAGTGTCTTGAGGATGAATTTATTTTAGAGAGAGATGACTTAGGACGTAGGTCGATGGTCTTCAGAGGGAAACTATTGGGGATGTTATAGTGGGTTACCTTCTATTGGTATTATATGATATGATATATTTTATATGATACATATTGAGAGATATACATGGTGGGGTAGGTTTATAGTACAAGAGTTTAAGTGATGAGTTTTATTCACTTGTTATTTACTCGGATTTAGAATTAATTCATTATCTTTTACACAAGATTCTTTTTGGAATATCCTAATGAGTATAGATGTTATTATCCCCATGTGTATATATAATATTTTTTATGTTGATATGAGATTATACAGATTGAGCTAGAATTTACTAGCTCATTTATTATTCTGGAATTATTTTGGATTCTGTTCTCACTACTAAAGATTAACATTTGGTACATAATGTTATATAATAGTTGTTCTGTTGTATGACTTTACATTCATGTTCATTGGGATAATTTATATTTATCATTAGAAGGGGTTGTTCAGTGAATCCATATTATCTCTTTAATCTAATACCTTATAGGATACTTCCACTCATGCTTGTGTATGATATGACACTATTTATTGCCTTCCATTTATATCCTATTAGAGGTAGCATTCAAACATCAGTATCTTTATTCACAAATTGTTTTCCCATAAGGATTACCTTTTGGTAAAGGGGGTTGTGATATTTAATTTCATCCTTGATCCCTTAATTCCTCTTGTAAAATGAAAAAATATTTATCTATATATTGGTTGAGAATAACAAGTATACACAACATGATCGTTCCAAAATTCTCTAATTCAAAGGCGAAAAGATCATACTATTACACCACATACAAAACATCTATACCAACATGAACCTAAATGGATAAACCAACCAATAACATCATCAAAATAACATAATAACCAAATAAAACATCCAAAATAGTAATATAATAAGAATAATGTCGATAAAAAGTGCACCCTAGAAATTGTTCCATGTATTTTTCAAATCTCAAGCCCCAATGTCATATATCCGAGTTCTCCAATCCCATCCATAAAAACCATGTCATAATACACCCAACTAAACACATCAAACACCACCTGGAGATATATTGTAAACCACATCACATCCACATGTATATGTTATTATGGTATCATGAACATAATGGTAATAAACATCATTAACCTACTAACGATCTAAATCCACTATAACCACCTAAACATATAATTAAACATTATATAATGTGAACTTTTTAAATCTATATATCATCTCCAAAAAATATCAACCACACCTAGGAGATTCCGTGGTGAAGAAGTGGAATGCAACCATCCTTCATCACTATCATTTATATTTTAAAAAAAATCCACAGAACCAAAAAAAACATTAGAAGTTAGTGTAGTCCTGAAACTTGGGGGGGGGTATAGTATTGAAGTAATGTAAATAAGAATAGTATACAAGTGACAGAATATCCCTACCTAGTGAAACATAATTAAAACACCAACAGCTATCACAATATTTCCTCATTGTCTCAAATAATTTTTCACTACCGATACCACCCTTAAATGTACAAAACCACTTGTGAAATCCACACCCAAAACCAACATTACATATTTAATTAAACGTAAAACCATTTCCATATTTTATAATTACTAGCAATAATCATTTATAACTCCATTCATTTAATATCTTATTCTATCCAATTAATTATTCATACCAAACAATTCCAATTTTTTATCTATTCCAAAATTTAATGTTCATTCCATAACTATTGGGAAAACTAAACAATATTACACAAATTAATCCATATATCTTATAACAATGATTCTCACATCAAAAACACCACACAACATAACCACCACACATCACCACCATTTCACAACATAATGACCACACATCTCATACACCACAAAAGAACCACCACACATCTCCACAATAACACATCACTACCATCCATACACTAAACCACCCCACATTTGAATTATAAAAAATAATAATTTGTAGGATAAGTTCATATTTAAAAATTTAATTAGATATATTGGAATCCACACATTCTATGGGATATATCCTCCTTAGTTGGAAATCCAATTTTAATGAAAAAAAACTAATAATGCATGGTTTGGACATTATGAAAGAATTATAATGGTGGTTGATAAGTCTGATACTCTAGTGGAAGAGGTGGTGCTTAAAATAAGTGATGATAACATCAATTTTGATATTCAATATGAGGGAAATATCAAATTCTTCTAAAAATGTAACCTCTTTTCACACCTCTCATGTGAATTTAATAGGGAATAAAATAGAAAACTTTGTAAATGTGAGAGTACATGGTGAAAATATGTGTCTAAGGAAATAGGGAAATGATAAAATATTACCTCATGGACACCATTTATGAATGGATGGGGAGTATTATAATAATGGTGGTAAGTAAGAAAACAGAGGTTCTGAAAAAGATGTTTTCACCCCCTCATGTCTTGATGAAGAAACATGGATTGAATTCCCTCTCTTCTGAAATTGATATTAATGAATTATATAATGAGGTTATTTCAAACATTGAAATAATTTATGAGGAAAAGTGGCGAATGAATTCCAGTTTCATATTAATTCTTCTAAGAATATTTCTCTTGATTAAAAGTTTCATGATATCAAGAATCTAGATCATAATTGAAAATTTATTGATAGTAGCTAGAATTTATCTGAGCATAGAGAGGGTCCCCCAGGATTGAATGAAAATAATGATAATAAATTAGTGACTAATGAAGGGAATGCATCAGGATTGTAGTCAATATCCCCTAATCGACCTGATATTAGAAGGTAATCCCCTGATACATCTCTCAATGAATAGATTATTTTATAAGTGGTGTCCGAATGTGATGGGGATGGTGAAAATTTGAGTAATGCTATGATTCTTGATGGGAAACTTGGCATAGAGGGAAGTCAGGGTGGATGCAAGTATCTTCAAGTTGATATGGAGGGATATTTCTCATAGGTGCAATCAATAAAACCTCCTTTAATAAAAAAAACCATTGAAAAAACTTATGAAAATGGTCACTCCATGAATATATTTACTCATATGAGAGGAATTTTCATGGAATATGTGGTTGAATATTCTAAATCCCCTAACCTCAATCAAGATTGAGATATATCAGCAGCTAGTAATAATGAAGGGCCTAGTATTATTTTTTATGTGGCTATAAATGATTCCATAATGATCAAAGAATGTGAAAGGTAAGAATAATACAAAAATTAAAGGAAGAAAAAAATCCAAATACAAAAAAAGAATAAGTTATTTGAAGATGGAATAACAATGATGGCCTTTAAAAAGGGGGAAATCTTGCTTGTAATGAAAATACTATATTGGAACTACCAAGGGATAGGAAAATTACCCATGACTAGTGATCTTTAGAATTATATAGTGGCTAAAAAACCAATACGAATTGGAATATCAGAACTAAATATGTTATTTTAAAATTGGAAGGCCTTTGTAACACCTTGAAAATTCAAAGTATGAACATTGTATTCAATAGCGTGTATGAAACCCAACCCCAAGCGCGTATGAGAATATAATATCCCTAGAATTTATAATGTATTTACTATGTTAAATAAATTATATATATATATTAGCATTCAATTCACACAAAACTAAGTTTTCCTACATCGCATAAAACATTGACTTTCTTTGAAATCTTATATTACAAGAAAGACTGAGTTTTTCTGAACAATAATATATTATTAAAATATTATTATTAAATATAATAGGATATAACCTAGCTATTAAATTAGCAGTTATGTATAGTATTAAATTATATATAAAAATATATTTTTTAACCAAATATAAAATGAATGTATTAGATAAAAATTAATTATAAATGAATATATGAACCAATTATATATAAAGAGAATATTTTTATAGAAAAATATTATTTTCTCAAAAATGTGTTTTACAATTATAAATTAAATTAATTACAATTAGTCTGTGATATTAATTTAATATATAATATATATTCAAAAAAATATTTTTTATATTAATCCTATATACTTTATTAGTATAAGAGAAGAACAAAACCAATATTACACCTAAAAAACTAAATTTTTATTAATGCACTTTCACTGCATTTCAGGGAGAACTTATTTTAATTACACTTCTTTCAATTTTACAGATTTTATATATCAGAATAAACATAATACTTGAAATATTATCATAAATTTTAAGATAGGGTGATTTTTTATATTTTCCTGAACTATTTCACTTTTTAATGAATAATTAAAAATACTGAATTTTAATTCAAAATTGGGTTTTCATCTACGTTATTTATAAGGATAAGTTATATTTTAAATTGTTTTTATTTTTAATAAGATAATGTTTTATAAATAAATACAATATAGTTCATTGTAATAAAATTAAAAATGTAATAAATTTAACATTGAAATTGGATAAAAAACTTATTAAACTTTTGGACGTTTTAATTTTAAAATACCTACATTGTCGTCCCATTTGAGGAAGTAATTTTAAATTAATTTCTGCCACTTATGTGACTAAAATTTAGAAAAATGGATTCCATATTTGGAATTTTTTTAATGACTAATGAAATCAACATTGTTCTTTACAAAAAATATTAATGAAAGTAATTGAAATTAATTACAAAGATTATGGTGAAATTAAGCTTAATAAGGAACTAAACCATACACTTCAGGGCCAAAATGACATATAAACATGTCAAAATGCCATTGGATATCCATATTTAGACCCTATAATCTCTTTTATATACTTTTTACATTATTTTATTAACTTTGAATTCCAAAATGTGGGTGGAATTTGTTATTCCAAAATTTCAAAGTGTGTCACTCCTTCTGTATTCTAAAAAGTCACTCAAGACTCCCACTTTCTCAAACCTATCAATCCACTTTGGATAAACCATTATACACCCAAATATCTCCCACACAACCATACCCTCAATCTATAAGCACCCCCTTGGTATGAAATCCTTCAATGGAATCCCTTTTATGAAAACCAAAAGGAGTTACATTAATAAGAGGTAACATCTTTCCTCAAGCACTTTAGTTTTATTTCAATTCTACACACTTTAAATTATCCTTATTCCATTCTTATAAAATAAAACCAACATACTAAATATATTTACCATTTTTATGTTATGGTTTATATCTACACTTATACAATCTTCCATCTAATGGGTAATGAACTTACCATTTTTTATAATGAACTACCACCTCATGAAATGAAGTTGTTCGTTTTTTCCTTTACAACATCTCAAGGTCAGAAATTATGATGTAAACTCTATTTATATGTGTTATATAGGATATTTAAAATTTATTTATATTTATGTAATTATTTTATAACACATAACTTTGTGTACACAATTTTGTGGGAATATAATAACATTTTTTGTAGAAGTGTGGTCAACTACCCCCTCAAAGTGATGTGATTCATTCATGATATACATGGAATGTATAAAAGATTGTTTTAATAAACCATTGTAAAATACATGACATGTATATGATACTATAAATATAATACCTATATATATATTTAACTTATTTTTCATTATTTTAATATGAAAATGAAATGAAAGTAGCATTCATGCGTGTGTATGACCTATCATCTCATTGAATGGTGCATTCCATTTCATATGTCCATATACTATGAATTATTATAAATACATATATATTGAATAAAAAATATCAATATACCATGGTTTAAATTATTTATATGATTAAACCATGATATAAAAAAAGATAACAAGTTAAAACATACTTGAAAAACTAGGAAATTCACCCATGAAATTGTGGAAATAATAAAAGATTTTTAAAAAATGAGAAATAAGATACTGTAATAAGTTAATATATGTTATTATAAATATTAAAATGTTTCTATTATTAGTTAGAAATATATTTAAAAACATTATATATTATTTAAAGGATTTTATTTCAAAATAGAAACACAATTTAAGGGATTTCATAGCAATTTACATTTTATTGAGACTTATTTGTTGTTTTGAACCTAGTTTCCTTTATATAGTGTATATACTTCCCTTTGACATGTTATATCCTGAATGTATTATTCTCATGATATTTTATATTTAATTTTATTTTATTCTTTAATGGATATAATGATTCAATTTTTCAAAGTGGTATGGGACATGTTAGAGTGTTTAATAATTATTCTCCTCTAAAACATGTTTTTATTATTATCTTTGAAATAACACATTTATTATTTTTAACAATCTCAAAAAACTATCACATTATTTTTTGGCACATAATTTCTTATATATGGGGTACATACTACCACATTGTTTTATAATATTATGATTTATTCATTATTCAGGATATTTTGAGTTTCAATTATTATTATTTCATCTAAGTGGATTCAAGTAAAAAGTTACCATGTGGAAAATAATTTTATAACATGATTTATTTTCATTAGGTTATATTGATTCCTTGTTGTCGTCAATATTTTATGATTATGTTTATAATTAATTTGGATATATATATATTTTATTTACACATATATATGTGGATTTATTGTTGATACACATAATCTGCTCGTTGATTTATTCTCACTCAAACATTATAATCTTTTTAGGGTTTTCATTACAATATCATTTTCTTCTCGATTAGTTACACATGAATTTCCATTAGAGAAAATTATTGTATCATTTTATAATAAACCCTTTCATTTTATTATCCTTTATTTATTCATAAAATTTTATAATTAATAGTAACATTTTCTACTCTGGTACTTAACATGTTTTATAAAATGTACTTAAGAAAAATAAACTTCATTTGTCCGATTAGTCAGTGAACCTGTTTTATTAAAAAACCAATTTTCTAAAAATGTTAAAAAAACGTTTTTAACCATTCTAAAACGATTTTTTAAATACATTTTTACCCTTTTTGTATGTTACCATTTTTTTCATTGGAATCTTATTTTTTCTTTCCCAACACAATTTTTTTTAAAAAATTACCATGAAAAAGGTATGTTATTTTTACCTCATATGACATATACATATTTTGATGCCATCATTTCATTGAAGCTTCCTTTGCTTGTTTAATAGGTTTCTTTTTTAAAAAAATGCTTTCGAAATTTATTTTCAAAGAAATGTATTTTTAAAATGTTTTTTAAAAGGAAATGTATATTTTCCTCAAGAATGTTTTGAAAAGATCATTTATTTATATGGATAAATGAAGAAAACCCTCTATTTTTACACATCTATGGATATTTTTTATTGGCAGCATCTGTATTCTTAATATGTATGGTTTATGATTGATTTAGACAAGGCTATTATTCACATTAAATTCCTTGATTCAATTATTAGTATCATTGAAATATTTAATTTCCTAGGATCATTGAACATTTAATTTCCCCCAGTTATCCATATCATTTATCATAGATATGGTCACTTCCTAAATAATGTAAATTTTTTCATATGGTGTTTACATTGAATTTTGTTTGGTTATTTGGGGAAATATTGATAAATATGTATCTTCTACTATATAAGGATATTTGATAAGGCACATTGTTAATTCAGTTTTTCAATATATGAGGAATTATATAGACTAGTATGACATGGGTGACACCCAATTATAGAAAACCCATAAATGAAAAGGTAGAATCATGGGACGAATCAGTTAGATAGATGTAATAGATGGGTTTTACCACATATGATAAATTTTATTGTGAAAGGTATTGAAAGTAATGGTTCTATGTACCTAGAAAATAAGGCATCCAATAATTAATAATTTACCAAATTCATGTTCATTTATCATTCATCCTTGATATTTTACATCAATATTTTTATGGATACATTTCGTTTTATTTTCATTTATTATATGGAATGTGTTTCAGTTTCTTATATTTGAAATATTAATTTTTCCTTATCTAGGTATTTGAATGGAATGTGTTTCCAGTAATTACCTTTCCCTAATTTTTATTTTCTTCATTCTCAGTTTTTTGATTACATGGTATGTGTGTATGGTTATTTACCATGACATAAATATTATTATCATTGATTCATGATTACTTCAACTATACTTTACAATTACTAAGTTTTTGAGTTGACCCTTATTTATTTCCCTTTCCCCTTGAATCCATTAATTATACTAAGAAATATGTGTAAGGATACACTATATAGAATAATGTTATCCTCAAACGAAAAAAAATATTTTAATTAGTGTATTCATTTTTAATTCAAGAATCATGTATGAATTTTTTTTAAAATGACCACTAAACAGATTAATTCTTATATATTTGATTCCTTATTGTCATGCAAATGTAATGGTAGTATACATCAACTCTTGGATTTTTTTGATCGGGTTGGTACAGTTGATATCAGAGGATATTTTTTTATAAAACATGGGAAATATATTTAGGAAAACATAGATTAGACAACATATTCCTAAGTTATAATTTTAGTAAATGTATAGAAGAGAATCTTAATGTTTCTGTTGGATAGAGATTATATAGTCTTCCTAGAAATACAACCGTGTATGTATACTACAATGACATGTGATTCTGGAACATATGTACCTTGGAGTAACAACTCTAATAAGGTGTGTTGAGCCATGATCTGTGTAAATTAGTACAAAATAATGGGCCTCACAACCGACATGGTTTGAAATTCCTGGGGGATATTCTTAAGATAACTCAATTTTTTTGGACAAACCATTATAAAGGATTTTAATATACAATGACAATGAGTATATAACAACCCTTCTTTTATTTCACACATAAACATGATTTATTACATAAAATTCATTTGATACAACATAGAAGATCAAGAGGTATAATTTCATTGGGGATTAGGATCATTACATAACTACTTAAAACATGAAATACAACATCTTTATTGAGAGCTTCCTTAACATGACCACTAGATTCCCTTGCACTTAGCATTTCATGGGATAACCTGAGGACATGCATAAGAAAAGGGTGATAAATAAAGCCCAGTACATAGATAAACATTGAATAACATGAGTAATACAATACATGTTAGAAAATAGGCATATCAATATATAACAAGAGAAACACAAACATAAAGTCATGAAAAATCATGAAAATCATAACATGGAAATGTGGCAACAACACTTAACATGGAATTAGCATGAGCCAAGGATCATTGCACATAGAGCATGAGTAAACCCTCATTGCACATGAAGAATGAGTAAACCCTTGTTTCACTTGAATTAGCATGAGTAAACACCCATTGAACATGATGTATCATGATACTATACTTTACCCAATGCATTGGAGTGCTATCAGGGCACACCCTTCTTAAACATTTCATTTCATGCATAAGTGTGCCACATAGATCATATAACATGGATTCATAAAACATCATCATTTATTCCATGATAATGAAATGTTGAATTCATACAAGAAAAATTATAATGAATAAGTAAATGGTATTAAAGGTGAATACCATTGATAAAGAAATTGGCATGGTATTCACTACACAATGACATTGGCTTAGAAAATTGGTGCAATTTCGGCATCCTAACGGCGTGACGTAAGAATTCATAAAAATGCATGTTGGTAGAGAAAGGGGTGTATCATAATATGTAAATGAAATGGAATGTAATGGGTACATATATATACATGTCCCAACAATTTTAATTGAATTTAGATTCACGATAAAAAATAATTTCTTGAATGTAAATGATAAAAGAGAAATCTCTTTCAGAATTTCAGCATAGTAACGGGTGTAAATGGGAGACATTTAATGAGATAGAAAATGGTATCCCATCATTCAAACATAAATATGGAAGTATGGGGAAGATGAGGAACCATATCACAACATTTATAATTGAAATTAAAAGGACATAACAACATTAAAAAATTGGACAAAAATGAGAATGGAAGAAAAAACCATTACTTGGTAGTGTGCTTCCAAAGGCTTGAGAGAGGCTTCAGAGAGGCTTCTTGGGAGCTTGGGGAACCTTGGGTGAATTATAGAGATAGTAGGGAGGAGTTTGGATGAACTCCAAAGGATTTAAGTGAATAGGAACTGGGATCTTGTGTGGGTTTATATAGGAAAGGATAGGGAATTCTTTATTCTTTAGGTTTGGGACACATCACATTAATCTAATCCAAACCACAAAACAACCCATGGTTTTTCCCAAGGTTTTTTCCAAAGGGAAGTGGAAAAAAATATTTTTTAAGGCCAAAGTCTGAACTTCTTAAAATAATTGGGTTGATTATGTGGAGGTGAGTCACACTCCCAAGGAAAACAATTTGAAAAGACAAATTGTTTTATAAGTATTGAAGGGTCCTCTAACGCTTTGTAAAATAAATCAAAAAAACCCAAAATCAAAATATTTTAATGGTAAAACATATATTTTCTGAACATAATTTTTATAGTGTTTTTACATCACTATTGGGTCATTATGTTGTCATAAAACACATTATATATTTAAACGGTATTTAATTTTTACCCAAAAATTTGACGATCATGAAAAATTATGAAAAAATCACCATTGGATAATTTATACATCCTGATTCCAAAAATAATATTCATTTTATCTAAATAATTATCTAAATATTTTAATTCGCACTTTTCAAATAAAAACCGACATTTACCAAAAATTCATGGGTTTTGACAAAAATGTCTTTCAAACGTTAATAAAAATTACAATTGTATTCATAAAAGTATAGTCTCATTTATATTGAATAAAAATTAATTTAATAACAATAATAATATTTTCTGAAAATATATTTTAATTAAAAAATCCATTAATTCATCTAAATAGATTTCTTAGTTGAAAATTAACTGAAAATACTATCTGTCCTTTAAAAAAACTATTTACAAGGTAAAAATAATAAAATGAAAGTATATTACTTATTATAAACAAAAATAATGTACATAACCATAGGGCTAAGGTCTTATTACATAATCCCTTATAACACCTGTATAAGACTAAAGAGTAAGGTGTGCGATGGTGATAGACTCTTGGGATGGCTCGGGTAACATTTCTCTGGTGGTAATCTCTATCAACTTCCAATTCTTTCGTAGGCGGTTCTGCTCAAGCTTAATGTGTTCAAGATCAGCTTGAGATTGGTCAAGAGCGAAGCCCAATGATGCCACATCCTTTCCAATCTCTGAAAAATGGACTTCGTATAGGCCACGTCTACTGGATGAGGCCATCACTTCCTTTGTCTGAGTAAATTGGATTTGTTAAATCCCTATATTTATACTAATCATGTGATCACTGTTCAACGACTATATTAGAAATGGTCACAATTCTTAACATAAAACCAAAGAAGTTGACATTTTATATAAAACTTTTACATAAAGGGACATTTAATTAGATCAAGAGGTATTTCCATTAATGAATGTTTGGGTCGTTACAATCTTCCCCTCCTAAGAAATTTTTCCTACAAAATTTCCTTTTACCACACTAAAACAAATTTGGGTAACTCTGCTTTATCATTTCCTCTGATTCCAACATCACTTCTTCAAACTTGTGTTTTTTCCACAACACTTAGATGAGGGGAATTTTCTTATTTCATAGAACATTTTCTATATGATCTATGTTCTTCACTAGTTGCTCCTCACAAGAAAGGACATCCTCAAACTGTACCACCTCTCAAGAGAGAACATGTGAAGGGTCCGGTATGTACTTCCTTAAGAGGTACACATGAAAGATATCATGTACATTGGTCATTGTAGGTGTAAGTTCCAGTCGATAGGCCATAACCCTGACACAAACAAGAATCTTGAAGGGGCCGATGTACCTTGGACTTAACTTCCCTTTCTTTCTAAACCTCATAACCCTTTTCCATGGAGTTATGCATAGAAATACCATGTCTCCAAATTTAAACTCAAGGTCTCATCGACGGTTATCTGCATAACTCTTCTGTCGACTATGGGATGCCTTGATATGCTGTTGAATGGGTTTCACCTTCTCCACCATTTCTTTGACCATTTCTGGTCCAACCAGCTTACATCGGTGTTCTGCACCTTTTCCCATAAAGGGCTTCATATGGTTCCATTTGCATGCTCGATTGGAAACTATTATTATAAGAGATTTAAACCAGAGGAATATGTCTATCACATCCTCATTTAATTTCCATTGAGCATGCTCTCAACATGTCCTCAAGTGTTTGAATAGTCCGCTCAGATTGTCCATCGGTTTGAGCATGATAGGTTGTAATGAAGTTTAGTTCATTATTCAGAGCATGTTGAAGAATCTTCCAAAACATAGAGGTGAATCTTGGATCTTGATCATACATAATAGATAGTGGTACTCCATGTAGCCTTACCACTTCCATGATATATATCCATTCCAGTTGATCCAATGAGAAATACTCTTAAATAGCAATGAAGTGTGTAACCTTTATAAGACGATCCACAACAACCCGAATTTCATTGTTGCCTTTGGATGTCTTCAGAAGTCCAGTGACAAAGTCCATGGTGATGTTCTTCCATTTCCATTTTGGTATGGGAAATGGTTGCATCATCCCCTTAGACTTCCGCCTCTCTACCTTCACTTGCTAACACACCAAGAACTTTGATGTATGTTCTACGATCTCCTTCTTCATATTATCACACCAATAATGATCTTGGAGATCTCGATGTATCTTTGTGTTTCCTGGGTAAATATAGAAATTAGAACTATGTGAATCATCCAAACTTTCCTTCTCCAGCTACGTACTTGATGGAACACATAGTCTTTCCCTAATTCCCACAATTATTTCTTCATTAACATTAAACTCTGAGGATTTCCATTTTTTGATAGCTTCCACTTTTCCCTGAATTCCCACATCATCCTTTTGAGAATCCTTTAACCTTTATAAAAGTGACAGTTAAGCAATCATTAATGAAAGGATTGATGATGTTCCCATATTTATGATTATCATTTCCATCTACATCAAATCTAAGAAGATTGGATCCTTTTCAATTCTCATAAATGATAGAATTGCAGGGTCTTTTCTACTTAGGGCATCCAACACCTTATTCGCTTTCCCAGGGTGGTAATGGATTGAGAATTCATAGTCTTTGATCTGATCTAACCAAATTCGTTGGTGCATGTTCAACTGTTTCTGTGTGAATATATACTTGAGTCTTTTGTGGTCCGAATATATTTCACACTTCTCCCCAAATAGGTAATGTTGCCAAATATTCAAAGCGAAGATCACTGCAGCCAACTTGAGGTCAGGTGTTGGATAGTTCTATTCATGAACATTAAATTGCCTTGAAGCATAGGCAATGACTTTGTCATTTTTCATCAACACACATCCCAAGACCTTATTCGAAGCATCACTGAATACCACAAAAAGTTCTCCACTTCTTGGGTAAAGTGAGCACGAATGAAGTGATAAGACTCATTTTCAACTCCTTGAATCTTTCTTCGCATTCATCACTCTAAGAAAACTTTACTCTATTCCGAGTTAGCTTGGTAAGAGGGTTGGACAATCGTGAGCAATTTCTCACAATTCTTCGATAATATCCATATAACCCTAAAAAGATAATGATATCCATTACCGATGTTGGCCTCGGCCACCCTCAATTGCATTTGTTTTGGAGGGATCCACAGATATCCCATTGCTTGTGATGATATGGCCCCAGAATAAGACCTCCTTCAACCATAACTCACACTTTTTGAACTTTGCATAGAGCTTTTATTTCCACAAGGTCCCTAGTATAGTTATTAGATGATCATCATGACCCTCCTTCGTTTTAAAGTATATCAGAATATCATCTATAAAGACTACCAGAAACTTGTTGAGGTAATATCAAAAGACTCTATTCATAAATTCCATGATGTTTTCTGGATCATTAGTGAGTCTGAAAGGCATTACTATGAATTCACAGTGCCCGTATCTTGTACAAAAAGTAGTCTTGGGGATATCTTCCTAATTAACCCTTACTTGATAATATCCCGATTGCAAATCCACCTTGGAGAAGTATTCTCCTCCACGCAGCTGATCGAACAAGTCATCAATTCGTGGGAGAGGATACTTTTTATTTATCGTGATTTTGTTGAGCTCATGACAATCATTGAAAAGGCACATTGACCCATCCTTCTTCATGATTAAGAGGACTGGTGCACCCCAGGGTGAAGCACTTGGGAATATAAACACTTTATCTAGATCGTCCTGTAGTTGTTTCTTCAGCTCCTCAAGATCTAAAAAAACTATTATATATGTATTCTTGGATATTGGAAATTCACTAAGTATAATATCAATTGAGAATTCAATATATCATCTAAAAGGAAGACTGGGAAATTCCTCGGGAAACACTTCAGTGAATTCCCTCACAATAGGCATGTATTCAAGGATAGTTGCTTCCTTGGACTCAATCATCTGAGCCAGATACATGTACTCATAGGGAAGTAATATCCACACTTGAGATGATGGAGCTAAAGAAGATTCATCTTCCTCCTTGCACTTTTATATAATCAAGGGTCGATTATCCACATGGAGAGTGATTTCCCTCTCCTAGTAATTTATGTTGGTTCTATATATGGAAAGCCAATCCATGCCCAGAATTTCATCAAATTCCACCAGAGGGAGTATGAAGAAGTTATCTGGGATGTTTAATCCACAGATTATGGTAGGGAAAAAGTTATATTCATGGGATGCAATGATTTAACCATTTACCGTACTCACCAACATCTTCGCTTCTAGGATTTGTGGTGGTGTTGGGATTGTTCTACTTAACTTTTGAGGTATAAAATAATTTTTAGAACCTGAATAAAAAAGTAAGTTTTCTATTCTTGAATGAATAATTGGTGTACATATCACCACTTCATTGTTAGGATTCACTTCAGCAGTAGTGACGGAAAAAGCTCACCCTTGATTCCTTAGAGGTTGTTGGTTGCCTCTGAAAACCCTTGGCTTAGGGAAGTGATTAAAAAAGTGACCTGGTTCTTTATAGTTATAGAAATGAACCATGCATTGAGGTTCGAACGAAGTGTTCCTCTCCTCTTTCACAGTCCCTGGTCTTTCTTGCCGACAGTTAATAGCTGGGTGCCCTTCTCTTCCACACCTAAAGCATTTCCTCTTCCCCATCAGACAATTTCTGGGGCGATTCTTTCCTCACCTTTGGAAAGTGGGGTGATGGATATTCTTAACACTGTTGAATTTATTGATAATAACTCCAGCATTGAAGTCCACCTTATTCTTCTTATCTCCATGATACCCCTGAGATTATACGATCTCCATTTCGACCTTGAGGGCACAACAGACAATTTACTCATAGCTTTCGAATTCATGGACCGCCAGTGCTTTCCGTAGGCTAGGTTTTAGCCCACCAAAGAAGAGGTCAACCTTGCATTCAAGGGTAACAACAAATCCGGAAGTGTATCGTGAAATCCTTGTGAAGTTAGCCTCATACGCTCCAATATATTTGGCGTCTTTTTCATGGGGGAAAGGAAGTCCCTTTCCATCTTAAGCCGGAGGGTGTGCGGAAAATATTTATCAAAAAACATGTTCCAGAAATACGTCCATTCCAAAGCCTCGATCTCCTCCTCAGGATTTGTATTTTTGATCAACGCCCATCATTGTTCAGCTTCACCTTCCATATGATAAACAGCCAGGAGAAACTTCTCTTATTCAGAACATTTAAGGATGAAGAAGATCTTTTCTATGGAGTTGATCCGTTGTTTGGCGATTGAGGGATCAAATGATCCATTAAATGTAGGAGGCCTTTGTCTCATGAAGCTCTAGATAGCAATTTGTTCTTTCTTAGGGGGAGGGGGTTGAATGCTCCTCTTGACCCATGTTTTTATTCAAAGCTTGAGTTTGATGAGAGAGAAGCATGACAAAGTTCATGAATCCCACTCCTATTGGATTTGGCATCTCATTAGTACAGTCATCACATTGATCTTCACATCAGTTGTCAGCCTGAGTCCTCCTATTACCGACCATTGGCTGGAATAAAAGGAAAGTTAGGGGTAACACATAAAGAGTAATACAAGGACAAAACTGATGATTTATAAATAAATTTTATTTCCTTAACTTATGAATCTACTGGATTTAGTATATGTTATCCATGATCTACTTTCTAACATATAATCTTAGGGATTTTTTTATCCCTTAATAATTGTTCATACTATGCTTGTGAATTTACCAAAGCACATCCCCTATGAGTGTCGTAACCAAGATTGTAGCAAGGCCTGTTGTCGTGCACTAGTTCCCGTTCGAGTCTAGCTCCAAGTGTTTTTTTCAGGTTTTACCCCTAGGATACATCGATGTCAGAGTCGACTCTTCCAGCTCATATCCAAACAGGGATGTATTTTCTTGATAACCACTTGCACAATACTCACCAAAACCTAGAAAATATTTTATTATTATACTTAGCCTTGTCTCTAAGGAAATACTAGGGTTTTTTAATCCTTATCCCAAAAATAACTAAACTTATCCTCTGATACCAACTATGAAAACCATGCATTTATTTCACACTTAAACATGATTTATTACATCAACTTCATTTGATATAACATAGAAGATCGAGAGGTCCAGTGTATTTGGGGCTTAGGATCATTAAATGAATACTTAAAACATGAAATACAATATCTTTATTGAAAACTTCCTTTACATTACCACTACATTCCCTCCTACTTAGCACTTTATTGGATAACCTGAGGACATGCATAAGAAAAGAGTGAGCTATAACGCCAAGTAAGGGAATAATCATGGAATAAAATGTGGAATATAGTACTTGTTAGATCATAGGAATATCAATAGAGAACAATAGAATCATAAACCTAAATACATGATAAATCATGACAATCATAATAAGGAAACTTGGCAACAACACTTAACATGGAATTAGCATGAGCCAAGGCTCATTGCACATGGAGCATGAGTAAAACCTCATTTCACATGAAGCACGAGTAAAACCTTGTTTCACTTATATTATAAGGAGTAAACAACCATTGCATAGGACGTATCATGATACTATACTTTACCCAATGCATTGGAGCGCTATCAGGGCGCACCCTTCTTAAACATTTCATTTCTTGCATAAGTGTGCCACATGGATCATATAACATGGACTCATAAAACATTATCATTTATTCCATGATAAAGGAATGTGGAATTCATACATGAAACATTACAATCAATAATTAAATGTGTATAAAGGTGAATACCCTTGATAGATGAATGGGCATGGTATTCACTACACTATGACATTGGCTTGGAAAAGCGGTGCAATTTTGGCAGCGTAACGACGTGACGTAAGAATTCATAAAAATGTTTGATGAGAGAGAAAGGGGTGTATCATAATATGTACATGAAATATAAAGTAAGTGGGTCATATATATATATGTAACAAAATTTTTAATTTAATATAGATTCAGGATACAAAATAATTTGTTGAATGTAAATGAAGAGAGATAAATTATTTTTGGAATTTCAGCATAGTAATGAGTGTACATGGGAGGCATTTAATGAGAGAGAAAGGGGTATACCATCATTAAAACATAAATTGGAAAGTATGGGGGAGGTTAGAAACCATACCCCAACATTTATTATTGAAATTAAAAGGGCACAACAACATTAAGAAAATTGGACAAAAATGAGAAAGGAAGAAAAAACCCTTACATGGATGTGTGCTTCCAAAGGCTTGAGAGAGACTTGATAGAGTCTTTGTGGGAGCTTGGGGAACCTTGGGAGGATTCTAGAGAGAGTAAGTAATAAATTGGACGAAATAAAAAGTATTTGAGTGAGTATGAAGTAGGAGATTGGGTGGGTTTATATAGGAAAGGAGAGGGAATTATTTATTATTTAGGTTTGGGTCACCTCAAATTAAACTAATCCAAACCACAAACCAGCCCATGGTTTTTACCCATGTTTTTTTCCAAAGGGAATTGGAAAAAATATTTTATAAGGCCAAAGTCCGAACTTCTTAAAATAATAGGGTTTCTTATGTGGAGGTGAGTCACACTCCAAGGAAAAGAATTTAAAAAGACAAAATGTTTAATAAGTCTTGAACGGTCCACTAGAGCTTGGTAAAATAAATCAAACAAACCCAAAATCACATTATTTTAATGGTATGACATATATTTGACAAACTTAAATTTTATATAATTTTATTACATCACTATTGGGTCATTATGATGTCATAAAACACACTATATATTTAAACGGTATTTAATTTATACCCAAAAATTTGACTGTCTCAGAAAATTATGAAAAATTTAGCGTTGGATAATTTCGATGTCTTGATTCCAGAAATAATATTTATTTAATCTAAATAATTTTATAAATATTTTAATATTCTCTTTTAAAATAAAAACCTACATTTATCGAAAATTCATGGGTTTTGACTAAAATGGCTTTCAAACCTTAATAAAAATTAAAATTTCATTCATAAAATTATACGATCATTTATATTTAATAAAAATTAATTTAATAACAATAATAATATTTTATTAAAATATTATTTAATTAAAAATACAATTAATTCCTCAAAATATATTTCATAGTTGAACATTAACTTAAAATACTATTTGTGCTTTAAAAAACTATTTACAAGGTAACAATAATAAAATTAAAGTATATTCAATATTATATAAAAAATAATGTATATAACCATAGTTATTAGGTCTTGTTACATAAGCCCTTATAACACCCTCATAAGAACGAAGAGTAGGGTGTGTGATGGTGAAAAACTCTTGGGGTGGCTCAGAACACATTGCTTAGGTGGTAATCTCTTTCAACTTCCACTTCCCCCGTAGGTGGTTCCTCTCAAGCTTAACGTGTTCAAGCTCAGCTTGAGCTTGGTCAAGAGAAAAACCCAATGGTTCCACCTCCTTTCTGAGATCTTACAAATGGGATTAATATGGGGCACATCTACTTGATGAGGCCATCTCTTCCTTTGTCTGAGTAAATTGGATTTGATAAAGCACTATAATAATAATAATCACGTGATCACTGCTAAATGACTATATTAGCAACAATCACAGTTCTTAACATAAAACCAAAGAAGTTGAAATTTTATATAGAAATTTTACATAAAGATACATTTAATTAGATCAAGAGGTATTTCCATTAATGAAATCTTTGTTCATTACTGAGTAACATAGTATAAACCTTATACCAAGGAAATATATATGTTGTAATAATATGAATGAAGTATTTATGTATTGATTTTATTGGAAACTTTAATGAAAAGTATATTTAGTGATTAAACATATTTCAAGTATGTCAATGATATTTATTTTATAAAATATATTAATATTTTTTTATAAAAGGAAAAACTATATGCTAGGTGACAACATGTCAAATATAACAAGGCTATGGTACTTGAACCAATGAACAAAGGATGATAATGGTTTAACGCTAAACACTAACCTACACAATTTCCTTGTTAATATGTCAATATATTTAGTTAAACAACATAAATAAAACATATTAAGGATTAATAATTAGTGTTACTTTTTAGGTTTAGATATTATAGCATTAAACATATTGGCTTTGGATAATATTTATAGACAAAAAGTTAGATATGTCACAAATTTATGAGCCTTTAGATCTGTTAAAAACATATTTTAGTGTTTCAAGGATCAATGTTAATTTTGGGATACCCATTTCTTTTAGTAAGGGATGAGTAATAATTTGATCAAAGTAAAACCAAAATAATAAATTGTTCATAAAAAAATTAAAATATATCATGTTTGTAAATTTCATTATATTTTTAGGCAGTAAAGGATTTTCTTCACTTATAGAAAATGATATTTAATTTTTTTTTGTTCTAATACATTATTTTTTATTGAACCCATGGTCTTATAAATCATCATTGATTTATGGATTTGAGGCCCTCAGATTTCCATCGATCATTAAATTTTTTTCCATTGATGACCACATTCACACCCTATAAATATTTATGATTTTACTCCAAGTATGTATCACAACGTGCCACTAATGTTCTCATACTTAGAGACATTGTTATACGTTATTCCATGGGACCCTAGTACTTCTCATTCTCTCTTTTTGATAGTTTTTCTTACGAACCATTCTCATATTGTGGTTTTTCAATAATAGGAAATATCAAACAATCTATCACCAAGATAGATTTTAAACTGTGAGGATGCAATTTAATTAAGGTGGGGAGAATGTAACACCCCGGAAATCTAAATTATCTACATTGTATTTGATACCATCTATGACACACAAAACCAAGCACGTAAGAGAATATAATATCCTTATAATTTAAAAAATATATACTATATTTAATAAATTCCATATATTTTATATCTTTAAATTAACATGACATCATGTTATCACGTGTCTTACACAACAACAACTTTCATTGAAAGCTTATATTACATACAAGGCTGATTTTTTCCGAACTAAAATATATTATTAAAGTATTGTTATATAATATAATAAGATATAAATTATCTATTAAATTAGGAGTTATGAATAATATTAAATATTATATTAAAATATTTTGGTGTTTATATATATAAAATGAATAAATTGGATTCCAATTAGTTATAAATGAATATAAGAACCAATTTAATTAAAAAGGAATATTTTTATATAAATATATTTTTATTCTCAACACATTGTTTTACACTAGTAAATTAAATTAATTACAATTATTGAGTGATATTAATGTAATATATATATATTATATTCATTAATTTTTTTTGATATTCATTTTATAGATTTGATATATAAAAGATATGAATAAACCCAATATTTCACAAAACACCTATATATTAATATAGGCACTTTTACTGCCTTTTAAGGGAGAACCTATTTTAAATTAAAATTTTAAAACACTTATATATATAAAATTTCAAAAAATAATTAAAATTTTAATGTGAAACATAAAAATTAGGTTAGAGAGTGTTTTTTATATCTTTATTAAATAGTTCATTCGTTAATGAATTGTGAAAAATTACTAAATTTAATCCAAAAAATCCTTTTTGTCAAATTCATTGATATGGATAATTTATATTGTGAATTTATTTTAGAGTTTAAGTAGTTAATTATTTAATATATTAATCCAATATAGGAAATTATAATCAATTTTAGTATGAAATTGGATATAAAAACATAGCATACTTATGGGCTCTTTTACTTTAAAACCCCGTATTGTCATCCAAACTACGAGATTAAAATTAAATTAATTTATGACACATATATGATTGTAATTTAGACAAGTGTTTTAGATATTTTAAATAATTATAATTATTAATATATATTAATATCAATATATTTTTTAACAAAAAATATTAGTAAAATTAATTAAAATTAATTTCAATGATTAAGGTGAACTTATGCTTGATAAGGGACAAACCCATAAACATAAGGACCAAAATAA
Source organism: Viscum album (assembly GCA_963277665.1). Classification (NCBI taxonomy): domain Eukaryota; kingdom Viridiplantae; phylum Streptophyta; class Magnoliopsida; order Santalales; family Viscaceae; genus Viscum; species Viscum album. The sequence continues at coordinate 31,415,198 of OY728119.1, read as the reverse complement.
CCTATAAAATGGTCCAAAAGACATTGGATGGCCATATTTATACACTATAATACCTTGTAACTAATTTTTCCAATTATGGTATTAACTTTCAATGGAAAATACTTGGGTAAAATTTCATTTTCCAAGATTTACAAGAGTACCAATCGTCCTCCACTTTAAAAGACCACTCAAGCTCTCCCTTACTCACACCTATCAAGAAAAATTAACTTGACCAATATCTGGAAAAATAGCTCATAAAAATATCTCCCCTCTATCTAGAATCCTCACCATGTCTAGAAACCCATACATATAATCCCTTTGGTGCAAACCAAAATAAGTTACCCGATTAAGAGGTAACATCTTTCCTCAAGATCTTGTGTTTTATTTCCATTTTCCACAATATCAATTATACTTACTACATGTTTATATAATAACACTATTATAATAAATATATTTATATGTAGTTATGTTTTTTTACCAAAACTTACACACACTTTCATCTAATGTGTAACCAGCATATCATTTATGTGTAAAACGAACTACCGCCTCACGAAACGAAGTTGTTCAATTTTCCTTTACCACATATCATAATTGGGAATTTTGATTAAAAATATATTTATATTTTATATATATAATATTTTAATGTATTCATACTTTTTAATTTATTTTATAACACATACTTTTATACACACAATGTTTTGGGAATATGATAACACTATTTGTGGAAGTGTGGACTACCGCACACTCAAAGTGATGTAACTGTTTCACACTATAAATGGAATATATAAATGATGGTTTTAATAAACCTTTGTAAAATATATAAAATTTATATGATATTAGAAATATAATATACATATATATCATTTACTTTTATTTCTTTCAATATGGAATATAAATGAAAGTAGCATTCATATGTACGTACGACCAACCATCTCCATGAAAAGTGCATTCCATTTATTATCTCCAAATATTATAGATTATTCTAAAAAATATATATGAAATAAATATTATATTTAAATCATGGTTTAAATTTTTAATATGATGATACCATTATAGAGATAACAAATAACTAGTTAAAACATACTCGACAAACACATAAATTAATACCTAAAATAGTGAAAATAATGAATGACTATAATCAAAAGGGTAAAAATATATTACAAGAAGTTAATTTATGATATTATAAATATTTATATGTTTTTTTAGTTAGTTATTTTTATGTTTAATCCCATTATAAACTAATTTAAAGGATGTTAACCCAAAATGTAAATACAAGGAAAGAGATTTCGTCTCAATTTATATTCAATTGAAACTTATTTGTTATTATGCTCATAGTTTCTTTAATATGGTGTATATACTATCCCTTGAAATGTTATATCATGAATAAAATTATTCTCATGATATTATATGTCTCATATAAATTTATTCATTAATTTAGATAATGATTCAAATGTTTAAATGTGGTATGGTAATCATTGGAATGTTAAATGATTATTCTCATAAAAAATGTTTTTGATGACTATATTTGAAATCTCACTTTATTTTGTGATTGTTAGCATTATCTTGAAACAATAAATTTATTTATTTGAACATAATTTCTTATAGATGGTGTAAATTCAACCACATTGTCATATAACATCATGATTCATTCATTCTTTATGATATTTTGATATTTAGATTTAATTGTTTTGCCTAAAGGGATTATAGTTAAAAGTTAAAAAGTGGAAAATAATTTTATAACGTAATCTAATTTCATTTGGGTATATTAATTACTCATTGTAATTAATATTATATTATAATGTGTATAATGACATTGACTATCTATTTATCTATTTTCACTTCTATATATGGATTTAAAGTTAATAAACATAATATACCCATATTTGATTGTCACTCCAACATTGTAATACTTTAAAGGGTTTACTTTACAATCTTCTTTTGATCGGGATTATTTACACTTGAATTCCCATTAGAAGAAATTATTTTATCATTTTATAATTAACCGTTTTATTTTATTATCCCTTATTTGTTCGTGAAATTTTCTAATTAATAATAACATTTTCCCACTCTTTGGTACTTAAATGTTTTATAAAATATTTTCCAGAAAACCGGACTTCATTAAACCCTTTAGTCAAATAACATGTTTTCATATAAAAAACTTATTTTCTGAAAATGTTTTCAATTTTTTTAACCATTCAAAAATTATTTATTAAATACATTTTACTATTTTTTATTTTACCAATGTATTAAATGGAATATTATTTTTACATTCCAAAAAATGAATTTTTATAACCTTGTATTGTGAAAAGGGATCGTCCTTTTTATAGTTTACAACATGTATGGATTTACCCACCATTATTTCATTGAATATTACTTTGCATGTTTAATGTCTTTCTTAAAAAAACGTTTTTAAAATTTATTTTCAATGAAAATGATTTTCAAAATGTTTTACAAAATGTAAATGATATTTTCTTCAAAAATGTTTTTAAAAGATCAGTTATTTCTATTAATCAATGACAAAAACCCTCTATTTTTACTCCACATGGGATATTTTTTATTGATACCATCCTTATGATTCCTATGAATGGTTTATGATTGATTTAGACTTCTATGATTCTTTTGATAGTCCCATTGAAATATACAATTTCCTATGGTCATTGAACATTGAATTTACCCTAAATTTCTATTTCATTTATCATGGATATATTCATTTCATAAACTGTATACCATTTTTCATATAGTGTTGATTTGAATGTAATTTGATTATTTGGGGAAATATTGATAAATATGTATCTTCTAATACATATAGATATTTGATAAGGGACATTGTTAAATTAGTTATTTGATAAATGATGAATTCTTTGGACTGGTTCGACATGGGTGGGCCCGGTTATAGGTACCCCCTCAATAAACCAACGATCTCATGGGATAAGTCCATTGGAAAGATTCTATAGATGTGTTTTTACATAATATGCAAAAATTTCATGTAAAAGGTCTTGATGGAAATGGTTTCACTTACCTAAGAAACAAGGCATCCAATAATTAGTCATTTTCCTCAATTATTTTCAGTAATTAATCATCCTTGAAATTTTTCATCAACATATATATAGATACATTTCAATTTTACTTTATTGATTAAATGGAATGAGTTTTAGTTTCTTACCTTTCCAATATTGATTTTTCCTTATCTAGTTATTTGAATGGCATGTGTTTCTAGGTATTACCTTTCTATATTTTTATTAACTTTATTATCACGTGGGTTTTTACATGGTTTGTGTGTTCAGTTATTTACCATGCCATAAAAATTATTCTCATTGATTCATTATTGCATCCACTATATTTTACCCTTATTGAGCATTTTTTATCACCCTTATTTTTTTTCTTTACCCAAGAATCCTAGAAGTGTACTAATAAATATATTCATGTACACACTAGATGGAATAAAGTTGTACTTTTAAAAAATTATATTATAATTAGTGTATTCATTTTTAATACAAGACTTATATATGTATTTGGTTTACCAAGATAACTAAACTAATCGGTCCTTCATGATTTAATTACTTTTAACCGTGCTAATGTAGTGGTAGTATACACTGGCTCTGGGATTTTAGGGAATTGGTCACTAGATCCATCAAATTGAAATATCCTGGATAAAATTTTGTCCCTTAAAACCTACATAACATCAATATAGATCATATATGGATATTAAATCATGAAATTATATAATTGGTCACATTAAATAGGATTCCTCAGTGGATATCATATTTTTTTTCTAAATACATCACACTATAGTATTTTATTTTGTTTATACCTCCAACCCATGTAACTACTTGAAAATTTAAAGTTGGAACATTATATTCGACAGTGTGTATTTAATGCAACACCAAGCCCGTAAGTGAATATAATGTCCTGAGAATTTATAATATATTTTCTTTTTTTCATTAAATTAAATATATTTTATATCTTGAAAGGAACGTGACACTGAGTTAGTTTCTAACACATGCAACAACGAGTTTTCTTGATTACTTACATTACATGCAAGACTGAGTTTTACCGAATAATAAAATATTATTAAAATATTATTATTTAACGTAATATGATAAATCTTATATATTAAATTAGTTACTATGAATATGATTTATTTAAATATTAAAATATATGGTCTATAAAAATATATGATGGATTAATTGGTTACCAATTAATTAGAAATGAAAATATAGAAACCAATTGAAAATAAAGAGATTATTTTTATAGAAAACCATTATTATGATAACAAAAGTTGTTTTTATCCTAGTAGATTAAATTAATTATAATTGGTAAGTGATATTAATATAATATATATATATTGTAAATTCAATAAAATATTTTTAATATTTATATAATAGATTTGATATGCATTTTATAAGAATAAATTCAATACTTCACATAAAAACCAATATTTTAATGAAGGCACTTTTACCACCTTTTAATGGATAAACTATTTTAAAACCATTTTTCACATTTTTATAAATTTTATGGGTCAATGAAAACATAATATTTGAAATAGTAACATAAAACTAGTTTATGATTAATTTATTTTATTTTTCTATGATGTTTTATTGTTTAATGATTAATGAATAATACTAAATATTAATTCAAAAAATATTTTCATCTAATTTATATATAAGGATAAATTATATTTTGAATGGTTTATAGTTTAATTGTATTAATTTTTCAAATTAATCCAATATAGTTCATTTTAATAAATTTCAATTTGAAATTTGATATAAAAACATTGCAAACTATTGAATGTTTTTACTTTAAAAATCTGCATTGTCATCCCTTCTACGAGACTAAATTTAAAATATTTTTTTCAAATTCATTGATTGGGATTTTTAAAAATGGATTAAATATTTGGAATATGAAAAATTATTAATTTATAATATGTTCAATATATTTTTGACCAAAAATATTAGTGAATCTAATTAAAATTAATTATAACTATCTTGGTGAAATTAATCTTAACAATAGACAAAACATTAATCTTAAGGGCGAAAATATCATAAAAACTTGTCCCAAATCCATTTTATGACCATATTTAGACCCTATACTCATTAGTCTCTAAATTTTACAATAATTCTTTCCACATAATATGGTAAAAACGTGTGTGGAATTCCCATTCCAAAAATCTATAAGAATGCCACTCCTCGTCTACTATTAAAATTCTGCCTCTCCTCCCACTTCCTCACAACTCTCAATACACATTGGATTGAGTAATATATACCCAAATAGATCCTCAAAATTCATCCCCTCAACCTATAATCTTTATATTGGGAATGAATAAATCCATGGAATTCCATTGGTGCAATCCAAAAGTTGTTAACTGAATAGAAGGTAACCTCCTCCCTCAATCTCTTTAGTTTTATTTCCATTCTCCAACACCTCAACTATTATTATTCCATGATTATATAAAAAAACCAATATACTCAATATAAAAAGTTTATTATTTTAAGGGTTCAACCTAAAATTACACACACTTTTATATAATGGGTAATCATCTTACCATTTATGGGTATGGTGAACTACTGCCTCGTGAAAAGAAGTAGTTCGTTTTTACTTTTACACCACTCATAGTTGGGAATTATGATGAAAAATATATTTATATATGACATATATAATATTTATAATTTATTTATTCTTATTTAATTATTTTATAACACATACTCTTATAAATTCCATTTTGTGTATATACGATAACATTTTTTTTGGAAGTGCGGACTACAACCCCCTTCAAGCGATGTGATTCGATCAAAATATACATGGAACTTATGAAGGATGGGTTTATTAATCCTATGAGAAATATATGAAATAAATATAATAATGGATTTATAATATACATATGAATAATTTACATTTTATTCTTTATTACAACAAAAAAATTAAAGTAGCGTTCATGCATACATACGACCTACCGTCTCTATGAACAATGAATTTTATTTATTATCTTCAAACATTATAGGTTATTAGAAATACATATATATTTAATATATATTATAATTTAAATATAGGTTTAATTCCTTGATATAATGAAATATTAATTTAAGTAATAAGAAAAACGTGTAACCATATAAAACATACTACAAAAACTAGGAACTTAACATGAAAAAATAGTGAAAATAATGAAATATTTTTAACAAATAAGTATTAAGATATTATTAGGAGATTATATATGATTTTATAAACATAAATATGATTTTTTAATATTTTAGTAACACTATTTAAACCATTATATATGAATTTAAAGGATGTTAACCTGAATGGAAATGCAATGTATGGAATTTGGTCACAATTTACATTCCATTAACACCTATTTGTTATTATGAAGAAAGGTTATTTTATATTGTATATATATTTTCCTTAGACATGTTTTATCATGAATATCTTTACTCTCATGACTTTATATACTTTAACTGATGTTATTAATTCACATAGATTATGATTCAAATTTTTTAAAGTGTTGTGGGACACTTTGGAATGATTAAAGATTATTCTCCTCAAGAACATTTGTAATGATTATCTTTGAAATATCACTTTTCTTTTGTATTGATAACTTTATATTGAAACAATAACTTTATATTTGTGTACCTAATTATATATATATGTTGTAAATAATAAAATTTTATCATATAAAACCTTGATTCATTCATTCTTTATGATATTTTTAGTTTTAATTTGAATTATTTCATCAAACGGGATTCAAGTTAAAAGTTACCAAGTGGAAAAGAATTTCATAACAATATTTCTTTTTAGTGATTTATATTACTTCTTCATAGTCATTAATATTATATGATTATTTGTACAATGACATTAACTATCTATTGATAAACTTCCACATCTAGATGTGGATTTTCAGTTAATACACATAATCTACTCAATGATTGATTCTCACTACAACATTACAATATTTTGAAGGGTTTGATTTATATTCTATTTTTTGGGATTTTAACACTTAAAATTCCATTAGAGGAAATTATTTGAACATTGTCGACTTAACCATTTAGTTTTCTTATCTTATGGTTATTCATAAAAAATTTTAGGTATTAATACAATTTATAACTTTTCGGTAATCAAAATTATTTATAATTTAAAACAACCATACTTCATTTCTATCATTAGATAGAGAACCATTTTCTTTCTAAAAAAATGTTTTATTGAAATGTTTTCAAGAAGGTTTTTACCATTTTCATTATGATTTAGTCAATAAAATTTTACCCTTTCCATATTTTACCATTGTTTTCAAAGGAATCTTCTTGTCAATATCTGAACAAGGTATTTTATCTAACCATTTACCATGAAAAAGGAATTTTATTTTTTACCTCATATGGAATTTATAGATTTACCAACCATCATTTATTTAATGATTCATTTTCAATTTTAAAATTTTTATTTTTAAAGATAATGTTATTAAACGTGATTTTCAAATAAAAATATTTTCTAATTTTTTTCAAAATAAAAATATTTTTTCTTCAATAATATTTTTGATACATATTTTATAGTATTTATATTAATCAATGACAAAAACCCTTTATGTCTACTCATCTTTGGATATGTTGTATTTATAACATCTTTATTCTTCCTCTAGCTAGGCTATGATTTATTTGTGAGTGGAAATGTTCATATTCACTTCCTTGATTCCTTTTAGTAGTTTAGAAATATTAAATTTCCTATTACCATTTGACATTGAATATATATTAATTAACCATATCATTTCTTATGAATATGATTAATTTTGAAAATGTATACCATTTTTTATATGATGTTCACATTGAATTATATTTGATTATTTGGGGAAATATTGATAATTCTGTATCTTATACTCCATATGGATATTTGATAAGTCACATTGTAAAATCCATTTTCAATATATGAGGAATGGTTGTAAAGGCATGACACTAGGGGGCCCCAGTTTTAGAGATGCCCTATATGTATCAATAGTATCATTATATGAATTAGTTTAAAAAATTAGTTGTGTTTTAACTAAAATGTTATAAAATGTCTTTTGAAAGGTCTTGATGATAAATTTAACATCTATCTAGGAAACAAGGAATCAAATAATTAATCATTTTTCCCATTTGGATTTACTTATTATTCATCTATGATATTTTTCATCAACATAACAATAGACCCGTTTCATTTTTTGTTCTTTGATTAAATGTCATGTGTTTCAGTTTATTACCTTGCCATATTAATTTTTCATTATCTAGTTTTTTAATTGAATGTGTTTCCAATTATTAGCATGCCATATTATATACACAATTCCTTATTGTTTTTTGATTACATGGTATGTGTGTTCAGTTGTTTACCATGCCATAATTATTAGTCTCATTTATTCATTATTAATTCCACTATACATTAAACTTATTGAGCATTTGAGCTCACCTTTATTTTGTTTCCTTTACACAGGAATCCAAGAAGTATACTAAGAAAGATATGATAGGATATTCTAGATTGATTAATGTTAACCTCAAATAAATAAAATTATGTTGCAATTAGTATATTCATATGTAATACAAGACTCATTTATGTATCTAGTTTAACAAGAATACTAAACTCTTCGATCCTTTAGGATTTTATTCCTTCTAATCATGTCAATTTAATAGTAGTTAACACTATATTCAAGAGTTATGGGGTTGGGTCACTATAGTTTGTATCATAGAATATTTAATAGCAACCTTATAAACTAGATTTAGGAAACATAAGTTAGAAAACATAACCCTGAGGTATAATTTCTTGATATGTATGGAAGAAAATACTTGTCTTTTGGTAAAGTATAAATTTTGTGGATCTTCCTAGGAATACATTCCTATCTGGATACTAAAAGTGGACATGGTTATGGAATAGAATTACCTAGGGGTAAAAACTCAGACAAGGTGTGTTAGTCCGGACTCAGTGTAACAAAGTACATGAAAATGGTCATTACTGCACACTAGGTTTGATACTCATATGGGATAAGTTTAGGACAATTAAAATTTTCATTACAAACCATTATGATGGATTTGAATAGATAATGATGATGAATTACTTAGGTTAAACCAAAGGTTTTTTATATTGATGATAACGTTTCATGATTTAGAAATACAACTAATGATATTATAGATAAACCATAAACGAATGAAGGATTTATGTGGAAATAAATGTTTGAAGTATTTATGTATTAGGGATGTATTAAAAAATGAAAGATATATAATTATTAAATATCAATTATTTCAATCATATTTATTTATAAAATTATTTTAATTTGTTTTTATAAAAGAGAAACAAGTGTACCGGGTGAAAACCAATCATATCTGGCAAGGCCATTAGTCTTGATCCCATGATCGAAGGACAACAAGGGTTTCATGTCAAACATTGAACTAGGAAATATCCTTCTTAATATGTCATATTTTCGTTAAACAATTTCACAGAAATATATTAATGATGAACCAGTAGTGTTAAATTTAGGTTTTGATATTCATCTATTAATGATATTGAATTTGATGAATAGTTAGAGAAAACAATTATCTATGTCGCTATTATATGGGCCTTAAGAACCATTAAATGTTTAATTAGGGATTCAAGAATAAAATTTAATTATATGATATCTATTTCATGAATTCATTGATAAATTAAAAATTTATCAAAGCATAATAAAAGGATGAAAATTTTGTTTATTGAAACATCTTATATAATAATATTTCTATATTTTCATAAGAAGTAATATAATTTCTCAAAATTATAAAAAGGATCTTGAAACACTTTTTTTCTAATACCTTAATTTTTATTGAATCAATGGTCTTTTGAATCTATATAGGCTTATAGATTTGAGACCATTAACTATCCATTAATCATTCAATTGTTTGTGTTTGATGACCTCAATCGATCCCTAAAAATATTTATACCTTTCCTCCAAGTATGTATCTCTACTTTCCACAAATGTTCTCTTGATTAAAGAACTAGTTATATATTATTCGACATGTCTTATATAATTCCCATTATATTTTTTAAAGAGGATTTATTATGAACCCTTCTAATTATGTGGGATTTCAGATATACAAAATATCCTAAAAAATATCATCGGTGTTGAGTTCAAATTATGAGGACCCAATTTAATTATCATTGGGAGAATGTAACGCCCCAAAAATCTAAATTTGGAAACTTTTCTTCGATAGTGTGTATGACACACAACACCATGCGCATAACGGAACATACTATATCAATAATTTATTATATAACTTCTTTATTATGTAAATTCAATATATTTTATATCTTTCAATGCATGTGACATTGATTTATCATACAACACATGCAATAAAAAATTTTCTCGATCACTTCGTTTACAAGAATGACAGAGTTTTACCAAACAAATATGTATTATCAAAATTTTATTATTTAACATAAAAAGATATAACCTAGATATCAAATTATAAGTTATAAACAAGATTAAATAAATTATTAAAATAAATGGTCTATAATAATATCATATTTATTCTTTGGTAGCCAATTAATTTGAAATGAAAATATAAAAACCAATTAAAAATAAATAGATTATCTTTATAGAAAAATATTTGTATGCTCACGATGATATTTCACCCTTATAATTTACAATAATTAATATTAGTGAGTGATATTAATATAATATATATATTATTAAATAAAATATTTTGAATATTCATACAATAGTTTTTATAAGAACTCTATAAGAACAAAACCAATATTTATCATAAAAACCTATATTTTTATAATGGCACTTTTACCACCTTTTAATGGAGATCATATTTTATATGCATTTTTTGAAAAATTTATTTATCTTTTGTATCAAAGTAAACATAATCATTGAATTGAGAAAATTAAAATTATGTTAGGGTGATTTATTGTTATTTTAATTTAATGATTCATTTTTTTAATGAATAGTGAAAATACAGAATTTTAATTCAAAAATTATTTTTCATAAAAGTTTATTTATTAGGATAAATTATATACCAAATAATTACAATGTTTAATAAGATAATTTTTTTTATCAATTATTCCAATTTTGTTCATTGGAATCAATTTCACTTTGAAATAAGATATAAGAACCTAGTATACTTTTAAACGTTTTTTACTTTTAAAATAAGTATTGGCATCCCATCTACGGTATTAAATTTAAAATAATTTCTTCCACTTCTATGATTGTAATTTAGAAAATTTTATTCCATATTTTTAATTAGAAATATTAATAATTAATAATAAGAAAACTTGTTTTTTACCAAAACAAATAGTAAAGGTAGTTATAATTAATTACAACGCTTAAGGTGAAATTAATAGTAACATAGGACTAAACCTTAAATTTAGGAGCCCAAATGACAACTAAAAATATTTAAAATATATTTTATGGATATATTTTGACCTTTTACTTCCTTTTAGAGATATTGGGTAATTATGGGATCCAATTTACCTTGAAAAAATAAATATTAAAATCTCTTTCAAAAATTTTACTAGAGTTTCACTCCTCCACTATAAAAATGCCTCATCTACTCCAACTTTCTCACAACTCTCAATAAAATTTTGTTCAAACAAATTCTAACCAAATAGCTTATAAAAATACATCTTCTTAATATATAATCCTCAATTTTCAATATAAGTCATTCGTGGAAGGCCATTGGTGAAAAGAAAAAAGGGGTAACCCGAATAAGTGATAACCTCTTCCCTCAATCTCTCAAGTTTTATTTTCACTCTCCACCACTCAAATATTATTATTACATGATTATATAAATAAAAAATTATCATAAATATGAATATATGTTGTTATTTTAAGGGTCTGAACTACACTCACACACACTTCACTCTCATGGGTAATGAACTTACCGTTTATTTGTACAGTGAACTACCGCCTCACGAAATGAAGTTGATCATTTTTCATTTACCACCTCTCAAGGTTGGGAATTATGATGGAAATAATTTTTATATATGATGTACATAACATTTAAAAAAAATTATTCATATTTAATTATTTTATAACACATATCCTTATTCTTTCCATATTTTGTAAATATGATTGCATCATTTGTGGAAATGTGGATTACCACCCCCTCAAAGTGACGTGATTCGTTCACACTATACATTGAACATATAAAATATGGTTTTAATAATCCTTTGTGAAATATATGAAATAAATATAGTAATCTGATTATAATATATATATGTATCATTTACTTTTCATTATTTTAATATGGAAGGAAATGAAAGTAGATTTCATGCGTATGTATGACATACTATCTCCATAAATGGTGCATTTCATTTATTATCTCCAATCATTATAAATTATTATAAATAAATAAATTAAAAATACATATTATAATTAAATAATGTTTTATATCCTGAATATTATGAAATCATGATCTAAATAAGAATAGTAACATGTAAACAAAGTAAAAACAAACTCGATAAACCATGCAATAAACACCCGAAGTAGTAAAAATAATGAAAGATTTATATTAAATGTGTAATAATTTATTATAAGAACAAAATATATTATATTATAAAAATGAAAATTGTTATGTAATAAGTTAATAATACTCTTTAAACCCATATATATGAATTTAAAGGATATCCATGTGAAAATAAACACAAGGTAAAATATTTCTTCTCAATTTACATTCTATTAAGACATATTGGTTCTTTACGAGCCATGTTTATTATATATGGTGTATGTACCACCCTTGGACATGTTAGATAATGATTCTATTTGTTATCATAATATTATAGGATTCATTTAATTTTTTTATAGAGATAATGATTTTAATCTTTCAATGTGGTATGTGACACATTGTAATGTTTAATGATTGTTCTCCTCAAGAACATTTTTAATGATTATATTTTCAATATCAATTACTACTGTCATTATTAACATTTTATTCAAAAAACCGTTATTTATATGAATCTAATTTATAATATATGGTGTTCATACTTCTACTTTTTTATATAATATCACAATTCATTCATTTTCATGATGTTGGGAGTTTTAATTTTTTTTTATTTCATCTAAGGGGGTTCAAGTTAAATGTTCTGAAGTGGAAAATATTTTCATAAAAATATTTATTTTCATTGGGTTATATTACCTCCTCAGTGTCTTTAATATTCTCTGATTATGTGAATAATTTATTTTACTATCTATTGATGTATTTCCAATTTTATATTTGGATTTACAACTAATACACATAATCCCCTCATTGATTGATTCTCACTCCAAAATTATAATATTTTCAAGGGTTTACATTTAAATATATTTTTGTTCATGAGCGTTAAAAAAAGAATTTATATTAGAGAAAATTATTTTATCAATATATAATAAACACATTAAGTTTACTCTCTTCTGGTTATTCTTGTACTTTTCAAGTGTTTGTACTAATTTTCACTCTTTGGTAATCAAATTTTTTAGAAAATATTTTTAAGCTAACCAGTCTTCAACTCTATATTTAGTCTGTGAACCTATTTTCATATTAAAACCCTATTTTACTAAAATGTGTTAAAATTTATTTTATCCTTTTAAAAATGATATGGTATATAATTTTAAATAGTTTTTATCTATTATCCAGGTTTTTGAAGGAATCCTCTTTTATCCTTATGAAAATCATTTTTTCAAACCTTTGATTATGTAAAAGGAATGATATTTTTACCACATGTGACATATATTGACTTACCCATCATAATTTATTCAACTATTTCTTTTTATGTCGAAGAGGTTAATTTTAAATGGAAATATATTTAAGGTTATTCTAAAAGAAATTTTTTTCACTTTTTTTACAAAATTAAAAAGGGTATTTTCATCAATAAATTTTTACAATAAATTTTATAGTATTTCTAGTCATAAAAAACAAACCTTTATTTATACTCCACCTGAAATATGATCTATTGATACCGTTCTTATTCTTACTTTGGTTGTTTAGTGATTGATTTGGCTAAATATTTTATTCACATTTACTTAATTGATTCTTTTTAATACTCTTAAAATATGCAATTTCTTATGATTATTGGACATTTAATTTACTGTATGTATCCATATCATTTTTCATGAATATGATTATTTGACTAATTGTATACCATTTTTCATACGGTGTTCACTTTGAATGTTATTTTATTATTTGGGGAAATATTGATGAATCAATATCTTCCTCTCCATATGTAGTTTTGATAAGGCACATTGCTAAATGAATTTTAGATATATAAGGAATTCTTTTTATAGGTACGAAACATGTGGGTCCAGGTTATAGATACCCCCTTGATGCATTGGTAGTGTCATGTGATGAAATATTTTCAAAAATCAGATGGTTTTTACATGATATGTTGTAAAACATATTGTGAATGGTCTTTATAGTAAAGGTACAATGTACCTATCAAAACACTACATCCAAAAATTAAAAATTTCCCTCAATTATATTATGTTATTATTCATACATGAGATTTTGTTTCGACATATATATGGATACGTTTTATTTTTAGTTAGTTTAATAAATCGTATGTGTCTCGGTTTCTTACATTTTCATATTTATTTTCCCTTATCTTTTTAATTTAATGGAATGAGTTTCTATTTATTACCTTGCTATATTATTTAAAAAAATCCTTATTAGTTTTTTGATTACGTGGTATGCCTGTTTAGATATTTACCATTCAATAATTATTATTCTCACTGATTATTTATTTATTTTGTTATACTTTACCCTTACTACACATTTCCTCTCAACCATATTTTTATTCCTTTCCCTATGAATCCATGAATTATAATAAGAAAAATATTCAAGGATACGCTTGATGGAATACAATTATCATCAAAGGAAAACAATTTTACAGTAATTTTTTTATTCATTTGTAATATAAGACTCTTGTATGTATCTGGTTAACCAATACCACTAAACTCTTGGATCCTTTAAGATTTTATTCCTTGTAATCATGCCAATATAATGCTAGTTGGAACTAGCTAGGGGATTTCTATGGTCCAGTAAATATAACACATATATGAGGGTAAGGAAATTATAGAAGGATCATGAAGGAACCTATGATGTCGTAAACAAAAAAATGGATTATAATGAGATATTTTAATAATTTTTTAAATCCTGACGAAAAATATGGACTCAATTTTGGCGAGGAATATTATTTATAATTATCCTCCCACATTTATTTACATAATTTTATTGATTTTACACTTATGGGAGATACCATCAAAAAACTTAGATACGACCTAAATGGAAGGAATGAATGTAAGATGATATTGGATTTGTTCAAATGAAAGATAGGAGTTCTATCCTTGGGGTTTCCAGCTTTAGTCTCCTTAAGAATCACTCAGATCACAACAAAATTATTGTGGATCTTTCCACCCATTTCGTAAAGTCAGATCCTCTTCCATTAAAATTTAACAAGGGTTGGATTGTTACTACATGTTTTATAGAGGTTTTTCTTAAGGCATGGATGATGTTTTCCATTAGAATCCCACTGCAACATATTTATGGAAATATTAAGCAACCATAATGATTCCCAAGGTAATTGAGTAAAAATTATTTCTCCAAGTTGAATCTTGAAATTATGGGTGCTGTGGAGCATATTTATGAATGATAGAATATGAATGAATGTATAAATAATCCCTCTAGAGAGGAGGTGAAATAACTTTATAGTATTTATGTTTTATGCACTTTCAAGGAAAGGGAAGACTGCAATTACCACATTGTTAAATGGTTGATTGATGGTGAAAGAAAGTCATGTATTTTCCATAGTATTCACAAAGAAAATAGGATGAGGTCAACTAACAATTGAATCACTATAAAAATATTATATTATACTTTAGAGAATAAAATCAATAATTTATTTGTGGATTAATATCGAGATATATTCATAGAAAATATTGTGCATATCACTCCAAAATGGTTAGTGATATTCAAGATAGTGTAGAGGAACGTCAAAATCATGCCCTCATAATGTCCCCTTCCGAGGAGGATGTAAAATCAACTATCTTCACTTTTTAGATGAATAGTAATCTTATCCCCGAAGGGTTTACCAATAAATTATCTATGGTCTACTAGGTCATATTTCATGATGTTTTTGTCGATGATATGATATATTTATTCCACCATGCTTCTATACCATATGGGGTTATTTTAGCCTTTATTTATCTAATTACTAAGAAATAGAATAATATTTATATTAAGGAATTCATGTCAGTTCCTCTTAGAAATACTATATATAACATTATTCTTCATGTTTAATGACTATAATGGCCATCATTGTTAAAGAGATCATTACCCCAAATTTGTTTGGACTTATTATTGGGATATTCATTTAGAAAAAAAATTGAATCACCAGATTTCTTTTCTAAAATGGGGGACCCACCATTTTTTATCTTGGAGTCCACTTATTTTGGGGAAATTTGAGAAGTTTTTATTTTGATTATATATTCTCTAGAGTCACTAATAATCTGGTGAAATGGAAATGGACATCCATGTATCAATATGGAAGTGTGTGCTTAGTGAAATTAGTGATCACATATAAATTTTTGTATGCATTCTTAATCTACAGATTTCTGAGAAGTCTAATTAATAATTATAAAACAATGATTTGAAATTGCATATGGACCAACTCTATGCATAAAAAGAAACTGATCATTGTTTCATGGAAGGATTTCATTATAAAAAATTATTTTGTGGGGATGGTCAAAGAGGAACTCAAGATTATCAATAATTGAATCCATAAAAAATTCACCAAGAATATATTAATTTCAAATGATTCAAATATTGACATCCTTTCAAGAAATACCAAGTCAAGGATTATTAAAGGATATACATATGATCAAAAATCATCAAATTTTTTCCCTATCAGGTACTCCTTTACAGATATTATTAGCAGATTCAAATGGCTTGTTAATAGGAGATCCACTCTAAAACGTTAGAAGTACACCTATCTAGATATAAACCTCAAAGAAACCATATATTTCCATTGAAATAGTCCTATGATGACTATTTCTTGTTTTATGGGTTCATTTAGTAGCTGTATTGACACCATCCCTTCACAAACCTGACTATAGATTCTGAGGTATGTTTTATAGACCAAGAAAATATTGTATGGAAACCAAACAAGGATGGTTATTGTAACACTAAATTTTATTAAAATATGAGGTGTAATGGAACTAATGTGATACCACAATATATGGGGAATTTCAAAGATAAATTTATCGAACATTGAAGACTTCATCTCATCTAGATTATTTGAAAGAATAGTTTAACCCCCCCCCCAAAAAAAAACATTTATGAAGAGCTGGACAACATATTGTCTCCTTTTTCTATATGTTTATGAGGGATGAGTAGAAAACAAAAACTATAATTATATATTCTAGATTTACATAGAAACTATTGAATTACATTCGAAGATTATTTGGAATCAACATCTGAATAAAAAACAAAATAGATAATCACATGGACATTATCAATAAGGCTGGGAATATTGAGTAGGTATTTTAACTTTTTATAGCTATTACTTCTATGATTGAATTCATATTGAATGAAATTAATGTATTCATTCATGAGAATCAGTTTCCCTCCATATTTATGGGTATATTATCCATTCATGGAGAAGCATATACTTCTTCCAAAGTCCAAACAGGGGACATTAACAGCAATATTGATGAACTCGTTACCTTAAAGAAACATTATGGTCAATTTAGGCTAAAAAAATCTTGGTTCTTAAATTTATTAAATTTTTTAATCTAATAAATTCATGAATTTGGTTCAATGTGGATGGTGGAACCTCTGGTACTCCTGGAACCTTGGGTTTCGTAGGGTTTCCCCACACCCATAATCGGTTTTCAAGGATTTCTTACAAAATTATATTATAATTGGATATTCCTAAGAAGATGATCACTGGTCCATCATACATTCCATCAACCACGCTATCCATTATATGTGGAGATTCATAGGCACTAAATTAGATTCCCAAAATACTATTTTGGATCTTAATTCTAGAACAATAAATGTTTTGTGTCATATGCTACCCCATTGGATAAAATTTATTCAAAATTCCAATAATCTAAACTTGATTGTTTCACAAGGTTATAAGGTGGGTAATAAAGTCTCATATGCCTTGTAAAAAAAGAAAGATTATGGAAATGTGTATAATGTGTCCCTTTAGGATCCTAGATTACTGTGGACCAATGCGATATGTAGATATAAGAGGTGAAATTCACTCTATTTTTGTGAACCCCATTGTAATGATTGATGTTTACCTATAATGTTATTAATAAATTTAATGAACCTATTTTTTGGATCCTAAATCTTCTTGGTACACCCTCTTAAGAAATTGTTTCCCCACAATCTGAACTTGAAATTAAAAAATAAAGGTTTTATTTTTTGAAATATGTTTATCGAAATCTCACGTCATAGAAAGGGTTAAAAACTATCCACATGAAAAAAGATAAAATGGAAGTATGAAGGTCCTATAAAATAACGCATAACTAGGTTTCAATGTAGTAAAACATTGAAAAGAATGAGAAAAGAGAAAGACAAAGGTTTGATATAGAGTTATAGATAATATTTTCATTAGAATGTTATCATCAATCAGACCATAAGACATTTATAGGTTATGTGGACATTCATTTCTCATTATAAAAAGAAAATGGATAACTGTTTTATTTAATATCTATTTTCCTAGTTTTTATAAACTCATTTCTTGTATATACTAATGGATTAATGAAATATAATTACCTAAAATATATAGTTTCATACTTTAATTAATTTTAACCAAAATATTATATTTTCCTCTAAATGATGAGTTTTCAAGATGAAAATTTCAATCATAAAGCATTATAATTAACTTCTATGTATCACAAAATCCTAAACAGAATAACAATATATTCCTTATGTCTTTTAAAATTAACCAAAATTAAAATGTTAAGAATATGTTAAGATTATATATTAACCTAATATGATTAATCCATTATACTATGAAATTATACTCAAATCTCAAAAATTTAATAGTAATAACCAATCTTCAATATAGATCATTAAAAAAATAACTATCATTAATGATTCTAAAAAATATTCAAGAAGAAGATCAAAAACTAAAAATGTGAATTATTTGATCACATAGTCTTCTTATGATAAATTTTTCATATTTTGCCCAAAAAATACATGCCATAAATATATAATGTTCAAGTCACACTAAAAATTTCAATAAATAAACTGAATCAAATTTATCCACAAAAAATAACAAATGATTAGTAAATAAAATTCAAAATATATTCCTCAAATAAATTCCCATAGTAATAAATTTAACATAATCTTGTAGGATTCACAAATTAGTGAACATCATACAAAATCACATAATCACCAAATAATTTTCCAATCCCATTATTATCTATTCGATAATATGTATCTTCTAAAAAAGACCATAAATGTTATCAGTTAGAATATTTATATAAAGGAAAAAAAATTCATAAAAAACATGAGATCACATAGGTCGTTGTTAGGTGATGCACCAGTATCATGATTCGAATGTGGTTTCAGTCCCATATCCTTTATGTATGTGATGGGTGTTCACCCATCCTACTGGATGCCCATTTTATAAAAATATATTATTATAATCCTTATAAAATTATAGATTCATGAGAAATTTCATCAAAAATATACTTTATATATTAAACATTAAATAAATGTTTTAACCTAAAATCTTGTAACAGAACATTCATTTTTCATCCAAAAAGGTAATAACCCATAATTATCTCAAAAATAATTTTCTCTAAAATATCATTACCCACCATAAAATTTCATAACACAAAGCCTAAAAGGGGTTTGTATGGAAATAAATTTTTTTAACATCATTAAAATTTTATACCCATTATGGTATCCATAACTCTTAAGATAACCTCTCATGATAACATCCTAATAATAAATTTTATTATAACCCCATATTAATTCCAACTATAAAAACATGAATTTTAGAATTACATATTCTAGTGTTTTTTAACTATAATTTACATCCTTAATATTTTGAGGATAGTTTGGGTTTAGTTTTTAATATAATTAGGAAAAACTATTACAATGTAAACTCATACATTACAAGTGGAAACATAAACTCAATACCTATTTTCCCATTATTTCTATTTTAAAAATTGTTTCTTTTCAAGATTAATCTT